>OX383897.1:10000-2410000 GCA_947532125.1 Saturnia pavonia
TAACCTAACCTAACCTAACCTAACCTAACCTAACCTAACCTAACCTAACCTAACCTAACCTAACCTAACCTAACCTAACCTAACCTAACCTAACCTAACCTAACCTAACCTAACCTAACCTAACCTAACCTAACCTAACCTAACCTAACCTAACCTAACCTAACCTAACCTAACCTAACCTAACCTAACCTAACCTAACCTAACCTAACCTAACCTAACCTAACCTAACCTAACCTAACCTAACCTAACCTAACCTAACCTAACCTAACCTAACCTAACCTAACCTAACCTAACCTAACCTAACCTAACCTAACCTAACCTAACCTAACCTAACCTAACCTAACCTAACCTAACCTAACCTAACCTAACCTAACCTAACCTAACCTAACCTAACCTAACCTAACCTAACCTAACCTAACCTAACCTAACCTAACCTAACCTAACCTAACCTAACCTAACCTAACCTAACCTAACCTAACCTAACCTAACCTAACCTAACCTAACCTAACCTAACCTAACCTAACCTAACCTAACCTAACCTAACCTAACCTAACCTAACCTAACCTAACCTAACCTAACCTAACCTAACCTAACCTAACCTAACCTAACCTAACCTAACCTAACCTAACCTAACCTAACCTAACCTAACCTAACCTAACCTAACCTAACCTAACCTAACCTAACCTAACCTAACCTAACCTAACCTAACCTAACCTAACCTAACCTAACCTAACCTAACCTAACCTAACCTAACCTAACCTAACCTAACCTAACCTAACCTAACCTAACCTAACCTAACCTAACCTAACCTAACCTAACCTAACCTAACCTAACCTAACCTAACCTAACCTAACCTAACCTAACCTAACCTAACCTAACCTAACCTAACCTAACCTAACCTAACCTAACCTAACCTAACCTAACCTAACCTAACCTAACCTAACCTAACCTAACCTAACCTAACCTAACCTAACCTAACCTAACCTAACCTAACCTAACCTAACCTAACCTAACCTAACCTAACCTAACCTAACCTAACCTAACCTAACCTAACCTAACCTAACCTAACCTAACCTAACCTAACCTAACCTAACCTAACCTAACCTAACCTAACCTAACCTAACCTAACCTAACCTAACCTAACCTAACCTAACCTAACCTAACCTAACCTAACCTAACCTAACCTAACCTAACCTAACCTAACCTAACCTAACCTAACCTAACCTAACCTAACCTAACCTAACCTAACCTAACCTAACCTAACCTAACCTAACCTAACCTAACCTAACCTAACCTAACCTAACCTAACCTAACCTAACCTAACCTAACCTAACCTAACCTAACCTAACCTAACCTAACCTAACCTAACCTAACCTAACCTAACCTAACCTAACCTAACCTAACCTAACCTAACCTAACCTAACCTAACCTAACCTAACCTAACCTAACCTAACCTAACCTAACCTAACCTAACCTAACCTAACCTAACCTAACCTAACCTAACCTAACCTAACCTAACCTAACCTAACCTAACCTAACCTAACCTAACCTAACCTAACCTAACCTAACCTAACCTAACCTAACCTAACCTAACCTAACCTAACCTAACCTAACCTAACCTAACCTAACCTAACCTAACCTAACCTAACCTAACCTAACCTAACCTAACCTAACCTAACCTAACCTAACCTAACCTAACCTAACCTAACCTAACCTTTTTTTTTTTTTTTTTTTTTTTTTTTTTTTTTTTTTAACGTGGAGGAACCCTTCATGGGTACACACCCGCCCGGGGGGACGAGTGGTTATGTGAGACTCCTACTCACTAAACCTCCACGGTGTACCATCCGCCGCCTTAACGGGGCGACGCGGGCTTCGCACTTGGCATTCTGTTTGCCGCGTCGCCCCAGCGGCAGGCCCAGCATAACTTGCTGAGCCCCCGGCATTAATGGGAGACAGCTCGGTACACCCTAGCTGTCTCCCCCCATCCGCCGGACCTGTGCAATGGGAAGACGGGCCCCCCGACCCGTCTCCCCTGGTCCGGCTATGGTGGCGGCAGGAGTTGCGCAAAGCGCCTCCTCCGGCCGCCCGTTCTTCTTTGGCGGAGAGAGCCGCTAAGAGGATCTACCTCGCGAGCTCTCTCCGCCGCCTCCTTCTGCGAGATGACCTCCTCGCAGAAGGAGACCACCGCCGACCACGACCCCTCGCCGTCGAGCATGTGATTTACCACGCTCGGCAGCGAGAGGTCCCCTCCCACCACCGCGGCCAGAGCGCGGCGCTGCTCCACCCACGCAGCACACTCGGAAAGAGTGTGCTGCGCCGTATCTTCTGCAGCACCGCACTCGTGGCACGCAGTGGTGGGCTCCCTTCTAGCAATCTTGTGCAGGTACCATCCGAAGCAACCATGTCCGGACAGCACCTGCACAAGCCTGAACGTCAGGGAGCCCTGCTCCCTGACACACCATGCCCGGAGGACCGGGCGGACGGCGTCTATAGTGTAACGCCCATAGCGCGCGTCCGCCAGGTCCTCCTCCCACCTACTCATGACCCTATCCCGGGCCTGCCTCCGCAGGCCCTCAACCTCTCTGGGAGCCGGAGGCGGCTCCCCCAACTCTTTCCTCGCCGCCGTGAACCTATACACGGCGGCGAGAACCTCCGCCTCCAGCTCCCACGGCGGGGAGCCGGCGAGCACAAAGGCCGCCCCCGCGGACACCGACCGGTATCCGCGGATCACCCTCAGCGCCACGACACGCTGCGCTGCGCGCAGCGTGCGTACATTGCTGGCGCTGAGGGCGTCCACCCAGATCGGTGCCCCGTAGACGGCCATGCTGCGCACAACCCCCGCATATAATTTGCGGCAGCTCGCGCCCGGCCCCCCCGTATTCGGGAGGAGCCGACCGAGAGCCGCCGCCGCTCCCACGATGCGCGGTCCGAGTCCCTTGAAGTGGGACTCGAACCGCCACCTTCCGTCCAGGATGAGGCCCAGATATTTCATCTGGACCCCAACCTGGACCCTGTGCCCCTGCACCATTATATGGGCCCCAGGGGGCGGTCCGCACCGAGGCCCGTGGAACAACAGGGCCTCGGTTTTTTCGACCGCCACCTTGAGGCCCAACGACTCAATGCGCCTGACCACTAGGGTTGTACCCTCAGTGGCCAGGCGCCTAACCTCTTCAAAATTTCCCCCCCGGGCTACGACTAGGGTGTCATCCGCGTAACAGATGACACGCACCCCCTCGGGGAGCGCTGCGCGGAGCACCCAGTCGTAGCCCATGTTCCACAGGAGTGGTCCCAACACCGACCCCTGTGGAACACCACACCCAACGTGGCGCCGGACCATGGCCCCCCGGCCGTCCACGAAGGCGACCTCCCTGTCCTGGAGGTAGTCCTCCAACAGCCGCCGCAGGTACGAGGGCACTCCAAAGTACTGGAGCGCCTCTCGTATCACACTGTGCGGCAGGCTGTTGAAGGCGTTGGCGATGTCGAGCGACACCGCCAACAACCTACCTCCCTCCTCGGTCGCCTCCGCAGACCAAGCCTTCAGGGTGGAGAGGGCGTCCATTGTTGAACGCCCTCTCCGGAAGCCGAACTGCCACGTCGACATCTCCGGCCCCACTTCCTCCAAGTGTCGGGTGACACGGGAAACCACTATTCTCTCTAGCATCTTTCCCGTGTCATCCAACAACACCAGGGGCCGGTACGAGGACGGGCAGTCCGGAGGGCGGCCCTCCTTCGCAAGAAGGCAGAGCCGCCCCATCTTCCAGAGCCTCGGGAACCGTCCAACCGACAAACAACGGTCGAACAGCTCCCGAAGCTCTCCCCCAAGGTGGCCCAGCGCCACTCCAAGTATCTGGCCCGGAACACCGTCCGGGCCCGGTGCCTTCCGCCTGTTGCGGAGGCGCCTCATCACCCACCCCATCTCGTCATCTGTAACGGGATGGGGCGGAAACAGCTCCTCCGCAACAGGGCCCCCATATAACATGGGAGGTGGGAGGAGCTCCGGAGGGTCGGGGAGCAAAGTGTCCACGACCCTCGCCAGGACCTCTGGATGAAGGGATTCCGTTAAAGGGGGCGCCAACCCCCGGAACTTCTTCCTGACCATCCGGTATGGGCGCCCCCACGGATCCCTATCCAGAGACCCTACGAGCTCCTCCCACCCCTCATCCTTAGCCCGGCTGATGGCAACTTGCAGGGACTTTTTGCAGTCCCTGTACGTGCCATGCAGCCGGGCCTCTTCACCAGGTTGCTGGTTTCGCCGCCGGCGGCAGCGCTGTAGCTGCCGCCGCGCCGCGGAGCAGGCCGCCCGGAGACCAGCAATCTCCGGGGACCACCAGTGAACCGCCCGCTTTCTATACGGGCGGTTGTTGCTCCGCGGCATCGACGCGTCGCAGACCGCCGTGAGGGCCCCACGGAAACGGGCCGCAGACGCGTCGATGTCCTCTGCCTCTGGAGCTGGCGCACGCCAGCTCTGGACAACAGCCGCCTCTTCCGCTAACTCCCGGTCGAGGCGGCTTATCACCCATCGGGGGAACGCAGCCCCCCGACGGGGGCGGCGCGCCAGCTCCTCTGGGGAAGTGGAGACCTCAAACCGAATATATCGGTGATCCGAGAAGGTCTCCACTTCCTCCAGCACTCTCCAGTTGTGCACACGGAGTGCGACAGACGGCGTGGCGAACGAGACGTCCACCACGGACCCTCCGTTCTGTCGCACGCACGTGTGCACAGATCCTCTGTTGAGGAGGGACAGCCCAACCTCGACTGTCCACTCCTCAACCACGGCCCCCCGCGGGTCCGTGGCCGCCGCCCCCCATGCCCGAGACTTGGCGTTAAGGTCGCCAAGCAGGACAATGGGGAGCGGCGACAGCCGCCTGACCGCCTGCCCCAGGGAGTCGAGAAAAGCCTCGAACTCCGCCAGGGCCCGGTTTGGGGAGAAGTATACGCCAACAATGGCGTACCCTCCCCAGGCGGCCGCCACGAATCCCGCTCCTCTCTCCTTGATGGAGAGAGGGGGGCCCGTACAATGGATCGCCACGGAACCACTCAAGTCCCCCGCCCAGTAAGGTTGGGCAGGGACATAGTAGGGTTCCGCAGCGACCGCAACGCCTATGTCCCACTCCGCCACTGATTGCACAAATAGGTCTTGTGCAGTGACGGAGTGGTTCAAGTTCGCCTGGAGGCAGTTGGTACGGATGTGCTGCATTACTGATCCATACCACCTGCCTCCGGCCTACGCGCACCCGCCCGACTGCCAAAAGGCCTCCTCTTAACGGAGGGCGGCCTGCAGCTGGCCCCCCCCATGTGATGCTCCGCGGGGATCCCCGCGTCGGCGCATGCGGCGCAGTGCGGCTTCACAGCCGCACAGTTCGCCGCCGTATGGCCGGGACCCCCGCACCTGTAGCACAGGGCGCTCCTGTCCGCCGTCGACTCGCATAGCTGGCGAGTGTGGCCCAAGCCCATGCACTTAAAACAGCGCATGGGCTTCTCGTCCAGGGGACGAACCCGGGCCACACTCCAGCCGACCAGGAGACGCCCTGCCTCCGCCAGCTTCTTCGCCTCCGCCACGGGGAGCGACACAAACGCCACTCCCCCTCCCCAATCCTGCCGGATGGAGCCGACCCTGACCATGTCCGGCCCGCATCCGGTCTTTAGACCAATCGCAGACCTTAGCTCGGCCTGCGACACTGTCTCATCAAGTCCGACTATGCGCAGCTCCGCACGTTTCACCGGCCTGGTGACCACCGCCACATCAGCCAGAGCAGTCTTAAGATGCTCTGCCAGGCCGGCCGCCTTCTCCTCACCCTGGGAGCCAGGAATTTCAATAATCCTGGCTCCGGTGGCAGTCGTGCGGAGCTTGATGTCATTTATCCCAAGGCTTTCCAGCCCCACCGTTTCCCGCGCCTTCATAACTGCCGCCGTGTAGGTGACCCCCTTCGCCACGGCCTCAGGCTGCAGTGTAATCAACACTGCAGCCGAGCGCGGCGCCGAAGGCACCTTGGGCTGAGCCCTCTTCTTCGGCGCGGGAGCCGCCGGCGCTACAGGGGCCGCCCTCGCCTTTTTTGGGCGACGGACGACCGTCGTCCACGCCTCACCCTCATCCGCCTCCGCCTGGACACGGGCGGGAGCCGTGGCCGGGAGTGCAGCCCACTCCATATTGAGCGGCTGCTGGGTAGGAGTGGGCCCACTCCCCCTGGCTGGCCTCGCTCGGGAAACCGAGCGGGGCCTAGCAACTCCGCCAGCGGCACTAGTGGGCCTGGCGTTGGCAGTGGCGGATGGCTTTTCTGCCACTTGCCTTTTATCCGCCGCCAGCGGTGGGCGGAGGACCTTAGCTGGGAGGAGGCGACCGTCGACCTCCAAGCTGTCAAATCTCGCATTCAGCACCTTAATGGAGCGCTCCAAACGGCCGAAGCCCTCCGCCAACATTTGTTCCCAGGCCCGTGGTGGAGCCTCCGCTTGCACCGCCGGTAGGATCTCCGCCTGAACTGGCGGCGGAGGAGGAGGAGGAGGCATAACCTGCCTCGCATTAGCTTCCCGCCGCCATGCGAGGACCTCCTTCTTGAGGTCCTCCACCTGCTGGCGGAGGACTCTCGTTTCCCTGCCGAGGCGAGCTGTCTCCTCATTCACCGTGCGCTCCAGGAGCGTCTCCACCACCTCTCTCAGGGAACTTGCCGCGGCCTTTAGGGCCTTGATACAGGTACCCTTTAAGTTCCCTGAGGCGCGGCACACCTCGAAAATCTCATTCACACCACTATTGGTGAGAGCCCTCAGCGCATCCGCGTCCAGGCGCTCGACCTCAGTACGCCCTTTACTGCCATCTTGGCAATGGGTGATCACTTCAATGTCGTCATCGAGGACCACAGCCGCATTCGCATCCTTTCGGAACGACTGAGCCGAGCTTGCATTGCCCTCAGCCAGTCGCCCCGAACTTCTAGAGCGCCCCATACCGCGAGGCGCTCCTCTCTTCGCCATATTATGCTTGGGAACCTTCGCGGAGTCCCAGTCTACCTCCAATACGTCAAATCGTGACCCGTATGACCTTTTAGCATCAGCTCCAGTCCGACCAGAACGAGCGCCCGACTCCATGGTAGGAATCTCACAGTTCACAACAACGTCGTCCACGCACGACATGTTATCTGCCCTCTGCCCATCTCTGGGCGATGAATCGGCCAGTATAAGCCCGGAATAAGCTGGGGGGAACCAAGTCCCACCCCACCACCGAGAGAGTAAACCAAATCGCCTAAAACCAATCCGCAAGAAAAATCAAAAAACCAATGTACAAAAAGCCGAAAGTCCGAAAATGAAAAACGCCAACAGAATCCGAGTGCAAAGCCAAGTCGTGAAACAGAAAGTATAACAATAACAAGGACAGCACAAAACACCAATATCAACAAGAACCGCAGTAAGAACATCCGTATCAATCATCAATTTAGGGCAATTCATCATACATAGTATGGTATCCCTTCCAGAAATATAACTAATCCCGAAACGCGACAATTATCGCGAGTCACTTTACAAGGGCAATTCATCATACATAGTATGGTATCCCTTCCAGAAATATAACTAATCCCGAAACGCGACAATTATCGCGAGTCACTAACCTAACCTAACCTAACCTAACCTAACCTAACCTAACCTAACCTAACCTAACCTAACCTAACCTAACCTAACCTAACCTAACCTAACCTAACCTAACCTAACCTAACCTAACCTAACCTAACCTAACCTAACCTAACCTAACCTAACCTAACCTAACCTAACCTAACCTAACCTAACCTAACCTAACCTAACCTAACCTAACCTAACCTAACCTAACCTAACCTAACCTAACCTAACCTAACCTAACCTAACCTAACCTAACCTAACCTAACCTAACCTAACCTAACCTAACCTAACCTAACCTAACCTAACCTAACCTAACCTAACCTAACCTAACCTAACCTAACCTAACCTAACCTAACCTAACCTAACCTAACCTAACCTAACCTAACCTAACCTAACCTAACCTAACCTAACCTAACCTAACCTAACCTAACCTAACCTAACCTAACCTAACCTAACCTAACCTAACCTAACCTAACCTAACCTAACCTAACCTAACCTAACCTAACCTAACCTAACCTAACCTAACCTAACCTAACCTAACCTAACCTAACCTAACCTAACCTAACCTAACCTAACCTAACCTAACCTAACCTAACCTAACCTAACCTAACCTAACCTAACCTAACCTAACCTAACCTAACCTAACCTAACCTAACCTAACCTAACCTAACCTAACCTAACCTAACCTAACCTAACCTAACCTAACCTAACCTAACCTAACCTAACCTAACCTAACCTAACCTAACCTAACCTAACCTAACCTAACCTAACCTAACCTAACCTAACCTAACCTAACCTAACCTAACCTAACCTAACCTAACCTAACCTAACCTAACCTAACCTAACCTAACCTAACCTAACCTAACCTAACCTAACCTAACCTAACCTAACCTAACCTAACCTAACCTAACCTAACCTAACCTAACCTAACCTAACCTAACCTAACCTAACCTAACCTAACCTAACCTAACCTAACCTAACCTAACCTAACCTAACCTAACCTAACCTAACCTAACCTAACCTAACCTAACCTAACCTAACCTAACCTAACCTAACCTAACCTAACCTAACCTAACCTAACCTAACCTAACCTAACCTAACCTAACCTAACCTAACCTAACCTAACCTAACCTAACCTAACCTAACCTAACCTAACCTAACCTAACCTAACCTAACCTAACCTAACCTAACCTAACCTAACCTAACCTAACCTAACCTAACCTAACCTAACCTAACCTAACCTAACCTAACCTAACCTAACCTAACCTAACCTAACCTAACCTAACCTAACCTAACCTAACCTAACCTAACCTAACCTAACCTAACCTAACCTAACCTAACCTAACCTAACCTAACCTAACCTAACCTAACCTAACCTAACCTAACCTAACCTAACCTAACCTAACCTAACCTAACCTAACCTAACCTAACCTAACCTAACCTAACCTAACCTAACCTAACCTAACCTAACCTAACCTAACCTAACCTAACCTAACCTAACCTAACCTAACCTAACCTAACCTAACCTAACCTAACCTAACCTAACCTAACCTAACCTAACCTAACCTAACCTAACCTAACCTAACCTAACCTAACCTAACCTAACCTAACCTAACCTAACCTAACCTAACCTAACCTAACCTAACCTAACCTAACCTAACCTAACCTAACCTAACCTAACCTAACCTAACCTAACCTAACCTAACCTAACCTAACCTAACCTAACCTAACCTAACCTAACCTAACCTAACCTAACCTAACCTAACCTAACCTAACCTAACCTAACCTAACCTAACCTAACCTAACCTAACCTAACCTAACCTAACCTAACCTAACCTAACCTAACCTAACCTAACCTAACCTAACCTAACCTAACCTAACCTAACCTAACCTAACCTAACCTAACCTAACCTAACCTAACCTAACCTAACCTAACCTAACCTAACCTAACCTAACCTAACCTAACCTAACCTAACCTAACCTAACCTAACCTAACCTAACCTAACCTAACCTAACCTAACCTAACCTAACCTAACCTAACCTAACCTAACCTAACCTAACCTAACCTAACCTAACCTAACCTAACCTAACCTAACCTAACCTAACCTAACCTAACCTAACCTAACCTAACCTAACCTAACCTAACCTAACCTAACCTAACCTAACCTAACCTAACCTAACCTAACCTAACCTAACCTAACCTAACCTAACCTAACCTAACCTAACCTAACCTAACCTAACCTAACCTAACCTAACCTAACCTAACCTAACCTAACCTAACCTAACCTAACCTAACCTAACCTAACCTAACCTAACCTAACCTAACCTAACCTAACCTAACCTAACCTAACCTAACCTAACCTAACCTAACCTAACCTAACCTAACCTAACCTAACCTAACCTAACCTAACCTAACCTAACCTAACCTAACCTAACCTAACCTAACCTAACCTAACCTAACCTAACCTAACCTAACCTAACCTAACCTAACCTAACCTAACCTAACCTAACCTAACCTAACCTAACCTAACCTAACCTAACCTAACCTAACCTAACCTAACCTAACCTAACCTAACCTAACCTAACCTAACCTAACCTAACCTAACCTAACCTAACCTAACCTAACCTAACCTAACCTAACCTAACCTAACCTAACCTAACCTAACCTAACCTAACCTAACCTAACCTAACCTAACCTAACCTAACCTAACCTAACCTAACCTAACCTAACCTAACCTAACCTAACCTAACCTAACCTAACCTAACCTAACCTAACCTAACCTAACCTAACCTAACCTAACCTAACCTAACCTAACCTAACCTAACCTAACCTAACCTAACCTAACCTAACCTAACCTAACCTAACCTAACCTAACCTAACCTAACCTAACCTAACCTAACCTAACCTAACCTAACCTAACCTAACCTAACCTAACCTAACCTAACCTAACCTAACCTAACCTAACCTAACCTAACCTAACCTAACCTAACCTAACCTAACCTAACCTAACCTAACCTAACCTAACCTAACCTAACCTAACCTAACCTAACCTAACCTAACCTAACCTAACCTAACCTAACCTAACCTAACCTAACCTAACCTAACCTAACCTAACCTAACCTAACCTAACCTAACCTAACCTAACCTAACCTAACCTAACCTAACCTAACCTAACCTAACCTAACCTAACCTTTTTTTTTTTTTTTTTTTTTTTTTTTTTTTTTTTTGACGCTGGGAAATCCTGCATGGATCCAGCCTCTCGCTCGGGGGAGCAAGAGGGGTATGTCAGACTCTTACTGACTAAAACCCAGCGGTGTACCATCGGCCGCCAAAGTGGGCGAAACGGGGTAGCGGTAGCAGTCACCGCGTCGCCCGGCGGCCGGCCCCAACGGGCCTCCGGCGCTAAAGAGAGACAGTCTGGTACAACCCCAACTGTCTCCCAGACGGCTGAACCAGTGCAATGGGAAGATGGGCCCCCCGACCCATCTCCCCTTGGTTCAGCAAGGTAGGGGGAAGGCAGGCAGATGGAACGCCCGCCTATCTCTACCTAACCGTCTGCGCTTGACTCCTACGGAGGTCGTGGCGCTCGTGGTGCTCTTCCTTTCATGGGTGGCGGCTTACAGCCGGCGCCTCCCATATGGTGTCCCGACGGCCTACCGGCGTCAGCACACAAGGCGCAGTGGAGCTTTTCAGCTACACACTCCAGCGCCTTGTGGCCGGGCTGCCCGCAGCGGAAGCACAGGATTCCGCGGTCCACCATTGAAGGGCAAAGTGGGCGTTTGTGGCCCACATCCATACATTTATAGCAACGCATGGGCCCGCCCTCCAGGAGACGCACACGTGCCGCACTCCATCCCACTAACAAGCGTTTCCCCTCCACCAGCACCTTGGCAGCAGTGGCAGGGAGCGAAAGGTGGACTGCTCCACTGCCCCAGCCATAGGGTCGTATGACACCTGCCTTGATACTGGCTGGCTCGCAGCCGCCCTTCGCTGCCGCAGCTGCCACTACCTCCTCCACCAACACAGAGTCATCGAGGCCTATAACCCTCACGTTAGCCCTTTTCACAGGCCTATCAACAGTGGCCACGTCACCTATCAGATCTTGGAGCTGTTGGGCCAACTTATCGGCCTGCTCCGAACCACGCGCGCCAGGGATCTCAATGATCCGTGATCCTGAAGCAGTGGGCCTGAGAGAGATATTCTCGATGCCCAATTCCGTCACATTGATACGGTCCCGCGCCCTAGTGAGTGCCTCTAGGTAGGTGAGGCCCCCCGCTTGCGCCTCAGGCTGCAGTGTGATCACAACTGCAGCCGAGCGCGGTTTCGAGAGTGCCTTAACCCTCCGTTTTTTCTTCGGAGCTCTCACTTTAGGCGCAGGAGCCTGTCGTGCAGCAGCCGTTGGCGCTGGTGCTTTGGCACGCTTCTTACGTCGACGACGGGTCACGGTCGTCCAACCCTCTTCATTAAGTGCTTGGGGTGGAGCAGAGGGCCCCGTCCCCAAGTTACTTTCGACCGACGTAGAAGCCTTCGCAGAAGGCTCAAGGTTAGGAACCGCAGATCCTGGCCTTGCCGTCCCGAGCCCTGAAGGCTTAGATGACATTGAGCCGGCGGACTTCCTATCAGCAGCCAGCGGTGGGCGGACCACTTTGGCGGGGAGGAGACGATCCTCCAGGGCCTCAATGCGGGCGGTTACCACCTCCCCCAGAGAGACCCGGAGAGAACGCTCCATCCTCTCTATGTAGCCCACCAACGCGTCTACCAACGCCTGCGGTAGGGACTCCTGCCCTTGCGTGTACTCCGGCTGCTCACGCGGCAACGGCGGCGCAGGCTGAACCTCACCCCGACTGCGAAGCGAGGCGAGCTCCGCCTTGAGATCCTCGACCTCCTGGCGAAGCTTCCTCGTCTCACGCCGGAGAAGGAGGGTCTCCTGAGCCACCGTGCGCGTAAGAGCAGTATTGGTGACCTCCTGCAGAGTCCAGGCCGCTTCCTTTAGAGCCTTGATGTACGTACCCTTAAGATTGCCAGAACTTTTGGCAACCTTAAGGATCGCGTCCACATTCTCCTTAGCAAGCGACCTGAGACTTGCTGGGTCGAGGAATTCAATACCCTCCAAAACCGCCGGATCCGCAACCATTAACGCCTCTTCGGTGCAGGTCGGTATGGCCGTAGGCAGGTCTTTCGACCCGCCTGCCTCTCCGACAACAGCCGAATGCGTCAACCCAGCAGTTGAGCCCGGGTCACGGGCTTTACCCCTCCGGGCCGTCGTGACTTTGCCGGGGAATGAGGTTTCCACCCCCTCCACACCGGCTTCATCAACCACATGCGTCCGCTTTCTGGAATCCTCATTCCAGTGCTTAACCGAGAAGCGGTCCAGCACTGGATTCCTTTCAATGACCACAATGGGTCCATCGGTTGTCCTATTCGGATTTGCAGGAGTCGTCATTTTAATAGAATCGTCAGTCCTAATGCTAGCCATAGTCGTCGTTGTATCCTTATCTCGCAAAACTTTGCCCCCCCCAGAAAACGTGGGGCAGCCCGAGCCATGCTCGGGGAGGGATTCTCCAGCAGAGCTGGTACCCTCCTGGGGTAGTCCTTTTTTAGGTTTTGCTTCCATGGTTAACTACCGTAACACCACCAGTTTGCGGTACGCCTGCCGGGACCGGTATGAAACAACCGATCCCGCCAGCCGCTGTCCGGAACTGGGCCCTTGGGGCTCAAACTGAGCCCTCATCGGCCCCAGCCCGGTACTAGGTGCGCCGCGCACATACCACACCTAGGAGTTTTTAAAGGCTCTCCAGCCAGCGCTCCTCCATAGTCCCCTCTGATAAGCAGAGGGATACCAGGAGGAGCGTGTCAGGTATCGGCCGCCGACCAAACTGGTCGACGTTGCCCGGGGTGCACCACGAGGAGGTTCCTGACATCGCACCCCCAACCTAACCTAACCTAACCTAACCTAACCTAACCTAACCTAACCTAACCTAACCTAACCTAACCTAACCTAACCTAACCTAACCTAACCTAACCTAACCTAACCTAACCTAACCTAACCTAACCTAACCTAACCTAACCTAACCTAACCTAACCTAACCTAACCTAACCTAACCTAACCTAACCTAACCTAACCTAACCTAACCTAACCTAACCTAACCTAACCTAACCTAACCTAACCTAACCTAACCTAACCTAACCTAACCTAACCTAACCTAACCTAACCTAACCTAACCTAACCTAACCTAACCTAACCTAACCTAACCTAACCTAACCTAACCTAACCTAACCTAACCTAACCTAACCTAACCTAACCTAACCTAACCTAACCTAACCTAACCTAACCTAACCTAACCTAACCTAACCTAACCTAACCTAACCTAACCTAACCTAACCTAACCTAACCTAACCTAACCTAACCTAACCTAACCTAACCTAACCTAACCTAACCTAACCTAACCTAACCTAACCTAACCTAACCTAACCTAACCTAACCTAACCTAACCTAACCTAACCTAACCTAACCTAACCTAACCTAACCTAACCTAACCTAACCTAACCTAACCTAACCTAACCTAACCTAACCTAACCTAACCTAACCTAACCTAACCTAACCTAACCTAACCTAACCTAACCTAACCTAACCTAACCTAACCTAACCTAACCTAACCTAACCTAACCTAACCTAACCTAACCTAACCTAACCTAACCTAACCTAACCTAACCTAACCTAACCTAACCTAACCTAACCTAACCTAACCTAACCTAACCTAACCTAACCTAACCTAACCTAACCTAACCTAACCTAACCTAACCTAACCTAACCTAACCTAACCTAACCTAACCTAACCTAACCTAACCTAACCTAACCTAACCTAACCTAACCTAACCTAACCTAACCTAACCTAACCTAACCTAACCTAACCTAACCTAACCTAACCTAACCTAACCTAACCTAACCTAACCTAACCTAACCTAACCTAACCTAACCTAACCTAACCTAACCTAACCTAACCTAACCTAACCTAACCTAACCTAACCTAACCTAACCTAACCTAACCTAACCTAACCTAACCTAACCTAACCTAACCTAACCTAACCTAACCTAACCTAACCTAACCTAACCTAACCTAACCTAACCTAACCTAACCTAACCTAACCTAACCTAACCTAACCTAACCTAACCTAACCTAACCTAACCTAACCTAACCTAACCTAACCTAACCTAACCTAACCTAACCTAACCTAACCTAACCTAACCTAACCTAACCTAACCTAACCTAACCTAACCTAACCTAACCTAACCTAACCTAACCTAACCTAACCTAACCTAACCTAACCTAACCTAACCTAACCTAACCTAACCTAACCTAACCTAACCTAACCTAACCTAACCTAACCTAACCTAACCTAACCTAACCTAACCTAACCTAACCTAACCTAACCTAACCTAACCTAACCTAACCTAACCTAACCTAACCTAACCTAACCTAACCTAACCTAACCTAACCTAACCTAACCTAACCTAACCTAACCTAACCTAACCTAACCTAACCTAACCTAACCTAACCTAACCTAACCTAACCTAACCTAACCTAACCTAACCTAACCTAACCTAACCTAACCTAACCTAACCTAACCTAACCTAACCTAACCTAACCTAACCTAACCTAACCTAACCTAACCTAACCTAACCTAACCTAACCTAACCTAACCTAACCTAACCTAACCTAACCTAACCTAACCTAACCTAACCTAACCTAACCTAACCTAACCTAACCTAACCTAACCTAACCTAACCTAACCTAACCTAACCTAACCTAACCTAACCTAACCTAACCTAACCTAACCTAACCTAACCTAACCTAACCTAACCTAACCTAACCTAACCTAACCTAACCTAACCTAACCTAACCTAACCTAACCTAACCTAACCTAACCTAACCTAACCTAACCTAACCTAACCTAACCTAACCTAACCTAACCTAACCTAACCTAACCTAACCTAACCTAACCTAACCTAACCTAACCTAACCTAACCTAACCTAACCTAACCTAACCTAACCTAACCTAACCTAACCTAACCTAACCTAACCTAACCTAACCTAACCTAACCTAACCTAACCTAACCTAACCTAACCTAACCTAACCTAACCTAACCTAACCTAACCTAACCTAACCTAACCTAACCTAACCTAACCTAACCTAACCTAACCTAACCTAACCTAACCTAACCTAACCTAACCTAACCTAACCTAACCTAACCTAACCTAACCTAACCTAACCTAACCTAACCTAACCTAACCTAACCTAACCTAACCTAACCTAACCTAACCTAACCTAACCTAACCTAACCTAACCTAACCTAACCTAACCTAACCTAACCTAACCTAACCTAACCTAACCTAACCTAACCTAACCTAACCTAACCTAACCTAACCTAACCTAACCTAACCTAACCTAACCTAACCTAACCTAACCTAACCTAACCTAACCTAACCTAACCTAACCTAACCTAACCTAACCTAACCTAACCTAACCTAACCTAACCTAACCTAACCTAACCTAACCTAACCTAACCTAACCTAACCTAACCTAACCTAACCTAACCTAACCTAACCTAACCTAACCTAACCTAACCTAACCTAACCTAACCTAACCTAACCTAACCTAACCTAACCTAACCTAACCTAACCTAACCTAACCTAACCTAACCTAACCTAACCTAACCTAACCTAACCTAACCTAACCTAACCTAACCTAACCTAACCTAACCTAACCTAACCTAACCTAACCTAACCTAACCTAACCTAACCTAACCTAACCTAACCTAACCTAACCTAACCTAACCTAACCTAACCTAACCTAACCTAACCTAACCTAACCTAACCTAACCTAACCTAACCTAACCTAACCTAACCTAACCTAACCTAACCTAACCTAACCTAACCTAACCTAACCTAACCTAACCTAACCTAACCTAACCTAACCTAACCTAACCTAACCTAACCTAACCTAACCTAACCTAACCTAACCTAACCTAACCTAACCTAACCTAACCTAACCTAACCTAACCTAACCTAACCTAACCTAACCTAACCTAACCTAACCTAACCTAACCTAACCTAACCTAACCTAACCTAACCTAACCTAACCTAACCTAACCTAACCTAACCTAACCTAACCTAACCTAACCTAACCTAACCTAACCTAACCTAACCTAACCTAACCTAACCTAACCTAACCTAACCTAACCTAACCTAACCTAACCTAACCTAACCTAACCTAACCTAACCTAACCTAACCTAACCTAACCTAACCTAACCTAACCTAACCTAACCTAACCTAACCTAACCTAACCTAACCTAACCTAACCTAACCTAACCTAACCTAACCTAACCTAACCTAACCTAACCTAACCTAACCTAACCTAACCTAACCTAACCTAACCTAACCTAACCTAACCTAACCTAACCTAACCTAACCTAACCTAACCTAACCTAACCTAACCTAACCTAACCTAACCTAACCTAACCTAACCTAACCTAACCTAACCTAACCTAACCTAACCTAACCTAACCTAACCTAACCTAACCTAACCTAACCTAACCTAACCTAACCTAACCTAACCTAACCTAACCTAACCTAACCTAACCTAACCTAACCTAACCTAACCTAACCTAACCTTTTTTTTTTTTTTTTTTTTTTTTTTTTTTTTTTTTAACGTGGGTAAAAATGCATTTACGCATCCACAGACGGCCCGGGCAGGCCGAAAGGGTATGTGGGACTCCATGGTAACATAAAAATACCACAAATACCCACTAAAAAATCCCCACGTGTGTTCCCCTAACAGCACCCTTGATGTCGAGGACCAGGAACGCATGCGCATTACTTCTGCTCAACTCGACGGGTGTAGCTCCACCGGTGGAGCTTCGACTACGGTCTGAAGAATACAGACAAAAACTTCCCGGATGAACCGGGTGACGCACGCGTAAAAGTTTGGAACACTGCGTGCGCCTCGCCATGGGCCTGTGTGCTATGGCGACGGACATGCCCGTGTCCCTCGCCTACAGGCCCTGCCTACGGCGGCCGGAGGTCATCACCCACCTGACGCCGCCGTCGACCAGAACGCCGACCGCGAGAGGGAATCTCACTAGTGAGCTCCCTCTCTCTCTCCGCCGTCTCTTTCACGACCATGACATGTTCGCAAAAAGAGACGACAGAATCCCAACCTCTCTCACTCTCGACCATCGCCTTGACGACGGCTGCGAGCGAGAGGTCGGTCCCTACGGCTGCGGACAGAACGCAGCGTTCAGAGTCCCAAGCGGGACAAACCTCGAGCGTGTGCTGCGCGTCGTCAAACGCGCAGCCACAGTGATGACACCCTGGTGCAATCTCCCGGCCTATGCGACACAGGTAACTCCCGAAACAACCGTGTCCCGTGAGCACCTGTGTCAGGCGGAAGGTCAAGGTGCCATGTGCCCTACCCAACCAAGCTGCCAGATGAGGCCGGATGGCCTCCACCGTCGCTGCACCTGAAACGGGAAGATCGAGTCTACGTCTCCACTCGGCCATGACGTGGATCTCGTGGAGCTCCGACCTCTGCGCCTCGATTTCTCGAGGTGCAAGTCGAAGTCCTCCATTCAGCGCCTCCCCGCGCCACTCGTAGAGTGACGCGAGGGCTCTCGCTTCGAGATCCCATGGCGCGGAACCTACCAAAAGGGACGCCGCCTCAAAAGAGACTGTGCGGTACCCGCGTGCTGCCCTGACGGCCATCGCCCTCTGCGGAGCCCGCAGAGCGCGGATGTTCTGGGCAACCTAACCTAACCTAACCTAACCTAACCTAACCTAACCTAACCTAACCTAACCTAACCTAACCTAACCTAACCTAACCTAACCTTTTTTTTTTTTTTTTTTTTTTTTTTTTTTTTTAACGTGGGGAAATCCTGCATTGGATCCCCTCCCGAGCCGGGCAGCTCTAGGGAGGGGTATGTCGGACTCTTACCGACTAAAACCCCACGGTGTTCTTCACACACCTATGTGGCCGGGGAGTAGGAGCTGCGTCAGCATTGCATCTACTCGACCCGGCAGGTGTTGGCCCCTCATAAGGGGCCTCGTCTTGCGGTCTGAGGGGTCGAAATGTTGGACACCCTCTGACGAACCGTCGAGGGGCGCATCGAACACTGATGCGCCTCGCCTCGGGCCTGTGCATTAACTGCAAGGGCGAAGGACGTGCCCGCGTCCGACGCCCGCAGGCCTAACCTACGGCGGCCGTAGGTCGTTGCCGACCCGTCGCCGCCGTCCGGTTCGTCGACCGCGGGAGGGGAGCTGAGAAGTTAGCTCCCTCTCCCTCTCCGCCGCCTCCTTTGCGAGCATAACTTCCTCGCAGTATGAGGCGACGGAGTTCCACCCGGTCTCGCTCTCGACCATAGCGTTGATAACGGTCGAGAGCGAGAGGTCCGGGCCAATCACCGCGACGAGCTCGCGGCGTGGCGTTTCCCAGGCGGGACACTCTGCGAGTGTGTGCTGTGCGGTGTCCGTCGCACAGCCACAATGGTGGCACCCTGTTGTAGGCTCCCGGCCTATGCGACACAGGTAACTCCCGAAACATCCATGTCCCGAGAGCACCTGTGTCAGCCGGAATGTCAGGGTGCCGTGCCGCCTGGTCAGCCATTCAGCCAATACGGGCCGAATGGCGTCGACTGTTGCCACGCCCGAGCTCGGTCGCTCGAGTCGTCGGCACCACTCCTCAACTACCAGGACCTGGTGGAGCTGCGACCTCAGCGCCTCGATTTCCCGAGGCGCGAGTCGCACACCTTGCTCCAGCGCCTCCACGCGTCTATGATACAGGGACGCGTGGGCTCTCGCTTCCAGGTCCCAAGGTGGGGATCCGGCTAAAATGGAGGCCGCCTCGAAGGAGATCGTGCGGTACCCGCGGGCGGCTCTGACGGCCATCGCCCGCTGCGGTCTTCGCAGTTGGGCGATGTTTTGTACCGTCAGGCCATACGCCCATACGGGTGCTCCATACAGGGCCATAGACCGCACGATCCCTAAGTACAACTTCCGGCAGGTGGAATCAGGGCCCCCCAGGTTGGGAAGCAGCCGAGCTAATGCGCCAGCCGCTCCCATAAGGCGGGGGGCCAGTTGCCGGAAGTGTTCTTCGAAGGTCCATCGGCTGTCGAGGACGAGGCCTAGATACCTCATGGTCGACTCGACACCGATGGACACGCCTCCCACGATAATCTGGGATCCTTGAGGTGGCGCATTCCGAGGCCCATGGAAAAACAGAGCCTCGGATTTACGCAGCGCCACCTCCAACCCCAGACGCCGGATCCTGCCGACGACTTGAGCGACGCCGGCCGTAGCCAGCATCGTCGCATTGCGGTGCGTCTTCCCCCGGGCTAAAACGAGCGTGTCGTCCGCGTAGCAGACGACGCTGACGCCTCGGAGGAGCGCACCGCGCAACACCCAGTCGTACCCGATGTTCCAGAGCAGGGGGCCAAGCACTGACCCCTGGGGAACACCGGATACGACGTCTCGCCGACTCATGCCTCGCTGACCCGGGAAGGTCACGTACCTCTCACTGAGGTACGCCCCGACTATGCGGCGGAGGTAGGACGGCACTCCATGAAATCGGAGTGCCTCTCTAATTGTGGCCCAGGGCAAGGTGTTAAAGGCATTGGCGATGTCAAGTGACACCGCCAGAACCACCTCGCCCCGAGCAACTGCTTCCTCCGCCTGGATCTTCACACGCATTATGGCGTCAATTGTGGAGCGCCCCTGGCGGAAACCGAACTGGTTTCCCGCCAGATCCGGCCCTACCTGTGTCAAGTGCCGGACGAGGCGGCCTGCGATTATACGCTCGCAGAGCTTAGCCACCTCGTCCAACAGCACTATGGGCCGGTATGCGGACGGTGAGTCCGCTGGGCGCCCCTCCTTCTTCAGCAGGACTAGTTTGCCGGTTTTCCATACACGTGGAAACCGGCCCTGCTGAAGACACGCCGTGAAGATCCCCAAAAGTCGGGGCTCGAGGGCCTCTTGAGCCAGGACCCATGCACGGCCAGGTATGCCGTCAGGTCCTGGGGCGGTGTTTTTCGCTTGCATGCGTTTCACCGCCGCCCTCAGTTCTTCCCGGGTCACCTCGGGTGTAACGTCGTCGTCGCCTCCCGCGTTGGGCGTAGCCGCGGACGGAGCCATCTGGGGAGGTGTGTGCTCTGCTCTAGACGGGAACAGAGCGGCCACTACTTCTTGGAGGAGCTCTGGCTGAAGACTCTGGGTTACCGGGGGGGCCCAGTGGCGTAACTTGCCACGTACCATCCGGTACGGGCGCCCCCACGGATCCCGGTTGAGCGTCTCCAGCAGCTCCTCCCTGGCCAGAGCTTTCGCTTGCTCAATGGCCTTTTTGAGGGCCAACCTGGCCGCTCTGTACCCGTCATAGAGTTCCACCTCCCTGGCGGACGCGGTTTGCGAGCGTCCCCGCCTGCGTCGCTCTCTGGTGTACTGGCGCCGGACCGCCACACACGCTACGCGCAACTGCGCGATTTCGGCGGTCCACCAGTACACCTGACGCTTGGCAGGAAAGGTCCCCTTTATTCGGGGCATTGCCGCGTCGCAAACACGCGTCATCTCCGCGCGAAGTGACTCCGCCTCCTGCTCAACGTCAGCAGGCCTGTCGGGTGATTCACCTGTCACCCAGGCCTGCATGACTGCGGCTTCTAGAAGCGCCTCACGGTCGAGGCGCTTCAGTGCCCAACGCGGACCGTCCTCTTCGGAGGCCCTACGGGCCGGCACGTCCGAGGTCTGGGTGGAGATGTCGAACCGTATATATCGGTGATCCGACAATGTCTCCACCCCCTCGAGGACGCTCCAGCCCCGAACACGGCGCGCTAAAGCAGGGCTCGCGAACGTTAGGTCCACGATTGACCCGCCCTGCTGTCGCACGCACGTGTTAACAGACCCCCGATTTAGGACGAGTAGGCCCGCTGAGATGGCCCACTCTTCCAGAGCCTCACCCCTGGCGTCCGTGGACGGGGAACTCCAAGCCGTTGACTTGGCATTGAAGTCCCCGAGCACCAGGACGGGGTGAGGGTGGCTACGGCCGACGACGTTGCCTAACTCCCCGAGGAATCCCTCGAAGTCGGCGAGACATCTACTTGGAGGCATATATACGCCTACTACCACCACGTCGCCGAGATGTGCCGCTGCATATCCCCGACCCCTCATGATGTTGGAGAAGGGCGGGGCGCCAGCGGCGGCCTGGGACACTAAGGCCACCGAGCCGTCTAAATCGCCCACCCAGTTATCCGCGGGTGGAACATAATACGGCTCGGCCATCACGGCGACGTGGATCAACCACTGCGCCATACTCTGAAACATGAGGTCCTGAGCCCTGGCGCAGTGGTTGAGATTGCCTTGCAAGAAATGGAGTGCCATTATTATTGTTGACACTCCATTTCAGTCGCCTGGGACGTCGTCGGCGTCTCTGTAACGACCGACGACGTTGAAGGCTGGGAGGGGTTCTTGCCCCTGTTCCTGCCCCTATTCTTCTTTGTCCTCTTTTTGGGTGGGATTGCAGGCTTACCGCAAGCTCTGCTGCCTACCCTGTGACCGGCGGGTTTGCCTGCAGCTGCGCAAACTGCGCAGTGTGGCTCAGCGCTACACCCGCCGGCTTTATGGCCCGGTTGACTGCACCGGAAACATAGCTGGCTGCAGTCAACCTCACAAGTGCATTTCACGCCCAGGTGCCCGTCTTGGAGGCACCTGAAGCACTTCCGGGGCCGGGGCGGCAGAACCTTGACCTGAGCAGAAACCCACCCGATAAGAAGGCGGCGGCCATCGCCCAGCATTTTCGCTGTATCCACCGGACACGAAACTACAGATGTCCACAGCCCCCTCAACCCGGGACGGACGCCGTTAGTTTTAATGTGTTCCGGTGGACATCCAGTGGTGTGTGCGACGGCGGCGATGAGTTCTTCCGCCGTTACTGACTCATCGAGGCCCGAGATGCGCACATCTGCACACCTCATGGGCCTGGAGACTTTTACGCCCTCAGCTGGGACAGCCTCTCTTATCTTGGCTGCCAGGGCGTCCGCCTTGTCACCACTAGTGGCACCAGGTATCTCTAGCAAGTAACCACCCGTCGCTGCTTTCCGCCATTTGACACCCGGTATACCAATGTCGGACATGTTGACATGCGCCTTTATACCTTTAAGGACCTCCAAGTAGGAAAGTCCCCTCTCCTGCGCCTCCGGCTTTAGTGTGACAGATACTGCCGTCGTTTTAGGAGGCCGGAGTTTTGGCGTCTTCTTCTTCTTTGAGTTCGACTTCTTTTTATTGTTTTTGGCCGGCTTTTTAGGCCGGCCATTTTTTCCGACCAACACCCATTCTCCTTCTACTGGTTTGGATGTTGCCGGTTGCTGCCTACTAGAAGATGGAGTGGGCTTGACTTCTTTAGCTTTGCGAGCCCTCACCTTACCCTCTTTTGCCTCAGCAATCTCCTGGCGAACCGCTAAATTGGGAGGACGCGCCTCCGGTGTGGACACCGCCTTAGCCGCCGTCTGGGCAGCTTTCCGGTCTGCAGCCAAAGGAGGCCGCAGACGCTTCTCTGGCAGGAGTCTGTCCTCCATGGCGTCCAGGCGAGCATTCATAATATTCTCCATTCGGAGCATCGCCTGCTCAAACCGGTCATTGGTTACCAATGGAGGAGACCAGTGGCCCTCACGGGGAGCTGCCCTGCGTGGTTGAGGCAGCGGAGGAAACTCTTCCCGCTCTGTTCTCTTTGGAGCTGGTGGGCAGGCGTCATCCCTATCACTTACAATGGCGGGTACGGGAATGGTGGAATTCCGTTGCTCAGGTAGGCTAGCCTTAACGAGGTCCGACCTGAGCTCCGCCAAATCTTTTCTCAATTGAGCCAATTCCGCTGCCTGCTTTGCCTCCTTTTCCTCCAGCTTTTTGTACGCCTGTTGGAGTCTCGTGATCTCTTCACAGGCAGTACGGTTCGCTAACTCCTTTACCACCTCCGCTATAGACGTGGCTGCCTCATTTAGGGACTTCTGGAAGGTGCCCTTAAGGTTCTTGGATTTTTTAGCGACGTGGAGAATGATGTCGATGTCCTTAAGGGCCCTTTCATTTAGGTCAGAAGCCAGTTGTTCATCTGACCCTGGGACTTGGACTGACCTAGCAGCCCTATCCCGCCTGGCTTGTGAGGCCAGCTCCGCCACTTCTTTTTCCGCCTCAAGACGGATTTCTTCTTCAGACACCCGGAGGTAGTCGGCCTTAGCCTTAGCCAAGCCAGCGTACTCTCCGGTTGTAATTGGGCGCCCCCTACTCCTCTTAGGAGACGACGTGCGCCTTCCTTCCAATGCGTTGTCGGACTCATCACCAGAGCCCGCTTCCGCAGCTGCTACCTCATGTTTTGGGCCGACCTTCCTCTTACGGAAGAATCTGCCGAGAGCAGGCGAATGTCTCCCATCGGCAGAATCCACCGTCACCATTGTGGACCCACTACAGTCACTTGAAACCGACAGATTGTCAAGCGACTGACACCTCTCCAACAAAACTACAGGCAAGAAGTTGCCCCCCCCAGAAAACGAGGGGCAGCCCGGGCTAGGCCCGGGGAGGGATTCTCCGGTTCCAAAAGAGCCGGTACCCTCCTGGGGTAGTTCTCTTTGATTTCCTGCTTGTTCCATAGTTACTTTATCATCAATAGTCCGTGTTACTGCCAAGGTCGTCATGTTGTTATCGGGTATCCATTTTCGTGCCAGAGTCATCGTATCAAAATCTAATTCATGCAAAATTCTGCCCCCCCCAGAGAACGTGGGGCAGCCCGGGACAAGCCCGGGGAGGGATTCTCCTGTTCCAGAGGAACAGGTACCCTCCTGGGGTACTTCAAATTGTAATTTTGCACTATCCATGTTTGGTAATAGATCGGTAGTCCGTGTTCGTGCCATAGTCGTAGGTTTATCAGCATTCAAAGTTCTTGTACTCGCCAAGGTCGTCGTATTTTTAATCGCACCATGCAAAATTTCGCCCCCCCCAGAGAACGTGGGGCAGCCCGGGACAAGCCCGGGGAGGGATTCTCCTGTTAAGGTACCCTCCTGGGGTAGATTCATATTGAATTTTGCACCTTCCATAACTTTCGTTACTCCTCTTCCAGTTCGCAGTACGCCTGCCGGGTCTGATATGAAAACAACCAGACCCGCCAGCCGCTGTCCGGAACTGGGCCCTTGGGACTCAAGATGAGTCCTCATCGGCCCCAGCCCGGTACTGGGTGCGCTGCTCACACGCCGCACCCAGGAGTTTAAGGCCCTCCGGCCCTGTGGGTTCCTCTTGGCTTCACCGTGGGTTGACAGTCCACGGTTACTAAGCCCCCCCGCCACGACAAGGCGGGAACCCTCGGGGGGGAAGGCGGGAACCCTCGGGGGGGAACCTAACCTTTTTTTTTTTTTTTTTTTTTTTTTTAACGCTGGGAAATCCTGCATGGATCCAGCCCCTCGCTCGGGGGAGCAAGAGGGGTATGTCAGACTCTTACTGACTAAAACCCAGCGGTGTACCATCAGCCGCCAAAGTGGGCGAAACGGGGTAGCGGTTGCATTCACCGCGTCGCCCGGCGGCCGGCCCCAACGGGCCCCGGCGCTAAAGAGAGACAGTCTGGTACAACCCCAACTGTCTCCCAGACGGCTGAACCAGTGCAATGGGAAGATGGGCCCCCCGACCCATCTCCCCTTGATTCAGCTAGGGCAGAGGGAAGAGGCAAAAAGCGCCTCCTCCTATCACCCAACGTCTACGCTAGACCCCTAGGTGGGTCTCTGTGCTGGTGACGGCCTCCCCTTTCTCAAGGGTGGTCTACACTTTGCACCCGCCATAAAGTGCTCTGCCGGCCTCCCGGAATCGGCACACAAGGCGCAGTGTAGCTTTGCAGCTGAGCAATCCCGCGCCTTGTGGCCAAGCAGACCGCAACGGAAGCAAAGTAGTCCCCGGTCTACCTCCGACTGGCAAACGGGCCGGGTGTGGCCCACGTCTAGGCACTTGAAGCACCTCAGAGGCCCCGCCTTTAGGATGCGGACGCGTGCCACACTCCAACCAATGAGGAGACGCCCCGCCTTCGTCAACGTCCTGGCAGCGGTGACAGGGAGCGTCAGATGGATTGCTCCGCTGCCCCTGCCGTAGGGACGTATCTGACCAGCCCGAATAACAGCTGGGTCACAACCGCCTTTTTCAGCCACTGCCGCAACGACTTCTTCCTCCGACACGGTATCGTCCAGTCCGACGATACGTATGTGGACCTTCTTTATTGGCCTGGCCACAGTAGCCACGTCTGCTAGCATTTCTTTCGCCACCTTTGCCAACCCATCAGCCTGCTCACTACCACGGGCGCCAGAGATTTCAATTATCCTCGCACCCGTGGCAGTGGGCCGAAGTGACAGATTCTCTAATTTGAGGTCTGCAAATCCGGCATGTTCCCGCACTTTCAAGAGGGCTGCCTTATAGGAAATTCCATTCGCTAATGCCTCAGGCTGCAGTGTTATAACTACCGCAGCCGAGCGCGGCGCCGATGGGAGCTTGCCCTTTGGTTTAGCCCTAGGCAACTTCTCTTGAGGAGCAGGAGCCGTCTTTGTCGCAGACGTTGTCTTAGGTCGTTTCCTGCGGCGACGAGTAACAGTCGTCCAGCCTTCTGCGTTCGGAGCCTCAGAAGACGGAGCAGGGGCAGTGGCCGTAGCCGGAAGTGCAGCCCACTCAATCCCCAAGGGGCCTTTAGCTGTCAGCGCGCTCACAGTAGCAGGAGCGGGTGTAGGTGCGGCAGATTTAGGGCCCATTTTCTTAGGCCTTACAGGCTTGGACGTGAGATCCTGGCGAGATCTCTTGTCAGCTGCTAAAGGAGGGCGAACTACTTTGGCAGGCAGGAGACGGTCATCCAGGGCCTCGATGCGGGCGGTTACAACCTCCCCCAGAGAAACCCTCAGAGACCGCTCCATGTTCTCCATGTAGACGCCCAAGGCATCCGTCAACGCCTGTGGCAGGAAATCCTGCCCCAGGTTAAGGCATTCTGGTCGCTCCAGCGGCAACGATGGCGCAGGAGGAACCTCTACCCGACTACGAAGCGAGGCGAGCTCCGCCTTGAGGTCTTCGACCTCTCGGCGTAGCCTCCCCGTCTCGCGCCGGAGGACGAGGGTTTCCTGCGCCACCGTGCGCGTGAGGGCGGTGTTGGTAACCTCTTGGAGCGTCCAGGCAGCTTCCTTTAGCGCCTTTATATAAGTGCCCTTGAGATTGCCAGATGTTTTGGCTACATCGAGGATAACACTTACCTGCTCCTTTGCGAGAGTCCTCAAGCTCGCTGGGTCAAGCAACTCTATACCATCTAGGACCCCTGGGTCCGCAGAAACGGGTGCCTCATCACTGCAGGTCGGTTTGGCAGCAGGACAGTCCTTTGGTCCGCCTGCTTCCCCGACGACTGCAGCGCGAGTCAACCCACCAGTGACGCCTGGGTCCCGTGCTTTACCCCTCCGAGCTGTCGTAACCTTACTCGGAGTGGCATCTCCCCTGTCTGCATCAGCCTTATCTAGATCATGCGACCGCTTCCTTTCACTCCAGTGCTTAACTACAAAGGAGTCCAGCAACTGGTTCCTTTCTATAGTGACAGACGGCACTGCCGTTTTCCTTGTGTTCAAAGCCAGAGTCGTCGTTTTATCAATCTTATCTGTAGTCCTAATACTTGCCGAGGTCGTAGATTTAATTTCCGAATCTTGCAAAACTTTGCCCCCCCCAGAAAACGTGGGGCAGCCCGAGCCATGCTCGGGGAGGGATTCTCCAGCGGAGCTGGTACCCTCCTGGGGTAGTAACTTTTTGGGTTTTGCTTCCATCTTTTCCATCTCTCCACGTCCAGTTTGCGGTACGCCTGCCGGGACCGGTATGAAACAACCGATCCCGCCAGCCGCTGTCCGGAACTGGGCCCTTGGGGCTCAAATTGAGCCCTCATCGGCCCCAGCCCGGTACTGGGTGCGCCGCGCACATACCACACCCAGGAGTTTTTAACGGCTCTCCAGCCAGCGCTCCTCCACAGTCCCCTCTGAGAAGCAGAGGGGTACCAGGAGGAGCGTGTCAGGTATCGGCCGCCGACCAGACTGGTCGACGTTGCCCGGGGTGCACCACGAGGAGGGGGGGAACCTAACCTAACCTAACCTAACCTAACCTTTTTTTTTTTTTTTTTTTTTTTTAACGTGGGTAAAAATGCATTTACGCATCCACAGACGGCCCGGGCAGGCCGAAAGGGTATGTGGGACTCCATGGTAACATAAAAATACCACAAATACCCACTAAAAAATCCCCACGTGTGTTCCCCTAACAGCACCCTTGATGTCGAGGACCAGGAACGCATGCGCATTACTTCTGCTCAACTCGACGGGTGTAGCTCCACCGGTGGAGCTTCGACTACGGTCTGAAGAATACAGACAAAAACTTCCCGGATGAACCGGGTGACGCACGCGTAAAAGTTTGGAACACTGCGTGCGCCTCGCCATGGGCCTGTGTGCTATGGCGACGGACATGCCCGTGTCCCTCGCCTACAGGCCCTGCCTACGGCGGCCGGAGGTCATCACCCACCTGACGCCGCCGTCGACCAGAACGCCGACCGCGAGAGGGAATCTCACTAGTGAGCTCCCTCTCTCTCTCCGCCGTCTCTTTCACGACCATGACATGCTCGCAAAAAGAGACGACAGAATCCCAACCTCTCTCACTCTCGACCATCGCCTTGACGACGGCTGGGAGCGAGAGGTCGGTCCCTATGGCTGCGGACAAAACGCAGCGTTCAGAGTCCCAACCTAACCTAACCTAACCTAACCTAACCTAACCTAACCTAACCTAACCTAACCTAACCTAACCTAACCTAACCTAACCTTTTTTTTTTTTTTTTTTTTTTTTTTTTTTTTTTTTTTTTTTTTTTTTTTTTTTTTTTTTTTTTTTTTTTTTTTTTAACGTGGAGGAACCCTTCATGGGTACACACCCGCCCGGGGGGACGAGTGGTTATGTGAGACTCCTACTCACTAAACCTCCACGGTGTACCATCCGCCGCCTTAACGGGGCGACGCGGGCTTCGCACTTGGCATTCTGTTTGCCGCGTCGCCCCAGCGGCAGGCCCAGCAACTTGCTGGGCCCCCGGCATTAATGGGAGACAGTTCGGTACACCCTAACTGTCTCCCCCCATCCGCCGGACCTGTGCAATGGGAAGACGGGCCCCCCGACCCGTCTCCCCTGGTCCGGCTATGGTGGCGGCAGGAGGCGCGCAAAGCGCCTCCTCCGGCCGCCCGTTCTTCTTTGGCGGAGAGGGCCGCTCAGAGGATCTACCTCGCGAGCCCTCTCCGCCGTCTCCTTCTGCGAGATGACCTCCTCGCAGAAGGAGACCATCGCCGACCAAGACCCCTCGCTGTCGAGCATGTGATTTACCACACTCGGCAGCGAGAGGTCCCCTCCAATCACCGCGGCCAGAGCGCGGCGCTGCTCCACCCACGCAGCACACTCAGAGAGAGTGTGCTGCGCTGTATCCTCCGCAGCGCCGCACTCATGGCACGCGGTGGTGGGCTCCCTCCTGGCTATTTTGTGCAGGTACCATCCGAAGCAACCATGCCCGGACAGCACCTGCACAAGCCTAAATGTGAGGGAGCCCTGCTCCCTGCTGCACCATCGTCTGAGGACCGGGCGGACGGCGTCTATGGTGTAGCGTCCATAGCGCGCATCCGCCAGGTCCTCGTCCCACCGCCGGAGCACTCTCTCCTGGGCCTGCCTTCGCAGGCCCTCAACCTCTGTGGGAGCCGGAGGCTCCCCTATTTCCTTCCTCGCCGCCGTGAACCTATATACGGCGGCGAGTACCTCCGCCTCCAGCTCCCACGGCGGGGAGCCGGCGAGCACCAAGGCCGCCCCCGCGGACACCGATCGGTATCCACGGATCACCCTCAGCACCACAACACGCTGCGCAGCACGCAGCGTGCGTATGTTGCGGGCGCTGAGGGCGTCCACCCAGATCGGTGCCCCGTAGACGGCCATGCTCCGCACGACTCCCGCGTATAGGCGTCGACAGCTCGCGCCCGGCCCCCCCGAATTTGGGAGGAGCCGACCGAGGGCTGCCGCCGCACCTACTATGCGCGGTCCGAGTCCCTGGAAGTGGGACTCGAACCGCCACCTTCCGTCCAGGGTGAGGCCCAGATATTTCATCTGGGCCCCAACCCGGACCCTCTGCCCCTCAACAATTATGTGGGCCCCAGGGGGCGGTCCACACCGAGGCCCGTGGAACAACAGGGCCTCGGTTTTCTCCACCGCCACCCTGAGGCCCAGCGACTCTATGCGCCTGACCACTAGGGTTGTGCCCTCAGTGGCCAGGCGCCTAACCTCCTCGTAAGAGCCCGCCCGGGCCACGACTAGGGTGTCGTCCGCGTAGCATAGAATGCGTACCCCCGCAGGGAGCGCTACGCGGAGCACCCAGTCGTAGCCCATGTTCCACAGGAGCGGTCCCAACACCGACCCCTGTGGAACACCGCACTCAACGCGGCGCCGGGCCACTTCACCTCTGCCGTCCACGAAGGCGACCTCCCTATCTTGGAGGTAGTCCTCCAACAGCCGCCGCAGGTACGAGGGCACTCCGAAATATCGGAGCGCCTCTCGAATAACACCATGCGGCAGACTGTTGAAGGCGTTGGCGATGTCGAGCGACACCGCCAACATCCTACCTCCCCTCTCGGTCGCCTCCGCGGACCAGGCCTTCAGGGTGGAGAGGGCGTCCATAGTTGAACGCCCCCTCCGGAAGCCAAACTGCCACGCCGACATTTCCGGCCCCTCCTCCTCCAAGTGTCGGACGACACGGGAAGAAACTATCCTCTCCAGCATCTTTCCCGTGTCATCCAACAACACCAGGGTCCGGTACGAGGACGGGCAGTCCGGAGGGCGACCCTCCTTCGCAAGAAGGCAGAGTCGCCCCAGCTTCCAGAGCCTCGGGAACCGTCCAACCGACAAACAACGGTCGAACAGCTCCCGAAGCCCTCCCCCTAAGTGGCCCAGCGCCACTCCTAAAACTTGGCCCGGAACGCCATCCGGGCCAGGCGCCCTCCGCTTGTTGCGGAGGCGCTCTGTCACCAGCCCCATCTCCGTATCTGTAATGAGATGGGGCAGGACCAGCTCCTCCACAACAAGGCCCCCATTTGACATGGGAGGAGGGAGGAGCTCCGGAGGGTCGGGTAATAATGTTGCCACGACCCTCCCCAGGAACTCTGGATCGAGGGATTCCGTTAAAGGGGGCGCCTGCCCCCGGAACTTCTTCCGGACCATCCGGTACGGGCGCCCCCATGGATCCCTGTCCAGGGTCCCAAGGAGCTCCTCCCATCCTTCCTCCTTCGCCCGGCTGATGGCAGCCTGCAGGGACTTTTTGCAGTCCCTGTATGCACCATGCAGCCGGGCCTCCTCACCAGGCTGGCGAGTCCTCCGCCGGCGGCAGCGCTGCAATTGCCGGCGCGCCGCGGAGCAGGCCGCCCGGAGACCAGCAATCTCCGGGGTCCACCAATGCACCGCCCGCTTATGATGCGGGCGGTTGTTGCTCCGCGGCATCGACGCGTCGCAGACCGCCGTGAGGGCCCCACGGAAACGGGCCGCAGACGCGTCGATATCTTCATTTACCGGAGCTGGCGCCCGCCAGCTCTGCACTATGGCCGCCTCTTCCGCCAGCTCCCGGTCGAGGCGGCTCTTTACCCATCGGGGAAACGCTGACCCCCGATGGGGGCGGAGCGCCAGCTCCTCTGGGGAAGTGGAGACCTCAAACCGAATATATCGGTGATCCGAAAAGGTCTCCACTTCCTCCAGCACTCTCCAATTATTCACACGGCGTGCGACAGACGGCGTGGCGAAAGAGACATCCACCACGGACCCTCCGTTGTGTCGCACGCACGTCCAAACAGAACCTCTGTTGAGGAGGGACAGTCCAACCTCGACTGTCCACTCCTCAACCATGGCCCCTCTCGGGTCCGTGACCACCGCCCCCCATGTCCGTGACTTGGCATTGAGATCGCCAAGCAGGACAATGGGGAGCGGTGACAGCCGTCTAACCGCCAGCCCCAGGGAGTCAAGAAAGGTCTCAAACTCCGCCAGGGCCCGGTTAGGGGAGAAGTATACCCCAATGAAGGCATACCCTCCCCAGACGGCCGCCACGAACCCTGCTCCCCTCTCTTTGATGGAGAGGGGCGAGCCCGCACTGTGGATCGCTACGGAGCCACTCAAGTCTCCCGCCCAATATGGTTGGGCAGGGACATAATAGGGCTCCGCAGCGACCGCGACGCCGATGTTCCACTCCGCCACTGATTGCACAAATAAGTCTTGTGCAGTGGCGGAGTGGTTGAGGTTCGCCTGGAGGCAGTTGGTATGGGTGTGCTGCATCACTGGGTCATACCAACCGCCTCCGGCCTAGGCCCCCCAGGTCGTACCCCGAAGGGCCTTCTCTTTGTGGCGGGGGGCTTGCAACTCGCCCCCCCCATGAAGTGCTCCGATGGCTGCCCCGCATCGGCACATACGGCGCAGTGCGGCTTGACAGCTGCACACATCGACGCCGCATGGCCTGTGCCACCGCACCTGTAGCAAAGGGCGCTCCTGTCGGCCGCTGACTCACACATTGCCCGAGTGTGGCCCAAGCCCATGCATTTGAAGCACCGCATGGGCTTTTCGTCCAGTAGACGAATCCGGGCCACACTCCAGCCAACAAGGAGCCTCCCCTCATCCGCGAGCTTCCTGGCTTCCGCCACGGGGAGCGACACGAATGCCACTCCCCCTCCCCAATCCTGCCGGATGGGGCCGACCCTCACCACGTCCGGCCCGCATCCGGTCTTGAGGCCAATCACCGACCTGAGCTCTGCCTGGGTCACCGACTCGTCTAAGCCGATGACCCTGACGTCTGCCCGCTTAGTTGGTCTGGTTACCACCGCGACCTCGGCAAGAGCGACCTTTAGCTTCTCCGCCAGGCCAGTCGCGTGCTTTTCGCCTTCGGAGCCAGGAAGCTCTATGATCTTGGCTCCTGTCGCGGTGGTGCGGAGTCTGATGTCGGTGATCCCCAAACCTTCCAACCCCACCGTCTCCCGCGCCTTCAGTACGGCTGCCGAGTATGACACCCCCTTGGCCACGGCCTCAGGCTGCAGTGTTATCATCACTGCAGCCGAGCGCGGCACTGAGGGCGGCTTCGGCTTGCTCTTCTTTTTAGTCGGCGCAGGAGCGGCTGGCGCTACTGGGGCCTTCTTCTTCTTTGGACGACGGACAACCGTCGTCCAAGTCTCCGCACTTGCCTCCGCTGGCGTCTGGGAAGCAACAGTCGCCGGCAAAGCAGCCCACTCCATTCCGAGTGGCTGTTGCTGTTGCGGGGTGGGCGTATCCGCCTGGGCCCGTGAAACCGTCCGAGCCCGAGAAACCGCCCGTGCCCGAGAAACCGCCTGGGCCAGAGAATCCGCCCGGGCCCGAGAAACCGATCGAGGCCTCACGGCCCCGCCAGCAGCGCCAGTGGGCTGGGCAGCAGCGGCAGGCCTGCTTACGGTCGGTCTTTTGTCAGCCGCCAGTGGTGGGCGGAGGACCTTCCTGGGAAGGAGGCGGCCGTCCACCTCCAGGCTGTCGAACCTCGCGTCCAGGACTTTTATCGAGCGTTCCAACCGGCCGAAGCCCTCCGCCAACATCTTTTCCCACTCCTGCGTTGGTGCCACCACTTGCGCTGCCGGTGTGACTGGCGCCGCTGGCAGAGGAGGAGGAGGAGGAGGAGGCATGACGTTCCTAGCACTCGCCTCCCTTCGCCATGCAAGTACTTCCTGCTTGAGGTCTTCCACCTGCCTGCGGAGGACCCTCGTCTCTCGGCCAAGTCGGGCCGCCTCATCACTTGCCGTTCGCTCCAGGAGCGCCTCCACTACCTCCCTCAGGGAATTTGCAGCCGACTTAAGGGTCTTGATGTAAGTACCCTTCAAATTCCCTGAGGTGCGACACACCTCCAGTATGTCGGCCACCCCACCACTGGTGATCGTCCTCAAGGCCTCTGCGTCAAGGCGCTCCACCTCGACATGGCCCCCACCACTAGTTTTACCCGGCAAAACTACTTCAACGTCATCATCGTCGAGCATCACCGAAGCAGAAACCTCTCCCTGAAAAGGTTGTTCGAGGTTAACCACCTCCTCGCACCCTCCATTACTAGCTTGGCCCTGAGGGACCACCACCATGTCATCAGCAGCAGTCTCAATACTGCTAGTGTCCTTTAAAAAAGACTTATCAGAGCCTTTTTTACGGTCAACCGACCGTCCAGAACTTTTGGAGCGTCCCATGCCCCGAGCTGCCCCTCTTTTGGCAAGGTTTGTTTTCGGGACCTTAGCCGCATCCCATTCCACATCTAAATCCGCAAAACGGGACCCATAGGTCCTTTTAGTCTCGGGTCCAGCTCGTCCCGAACGCGCGCCCGACGACATGTGGGGTTTTGCCAAATCCGCAACACCAATGTCGTCTAGGTAGGAACCCTTTTTCACCTCCTGCCCATCACTGGGCAATAAATTGGCCAGTTTCGGCCTGCAGTGTCCTAGAGGGAGCTACGCTCCACCCTACCACCGAAAAACAAAACAAAAATAACGAAACCAATCCGCGCAAAACTTAAAAAACTAATAACGAAAAAAAGGCTATATGCTAAAATTAAAAAACGTAACAAAACCCGGGAAAACAACAAAGTCGAGTAACAAATAACGTAATAATAATAATAACAATAAACCACTCCGATAACAACAAAGAACCGCTGCGAACGCATCAAGACAACAACCCAACCTAACCTAACCTAACCTAACCTAACCTAACCTAACCTAACCTAACCTAACCTAACCTAACCTAACCTAACCTAACCTAACCTAACCTAACCTAACCTAACCTAACCTAACCTAACCTAACCTAACCTAACCTAACCTAACCTAACCTAACCTAACCTAACCTAACCTAACCTAACCTAACCTAACCTAACCTAACCTAACCTAACCTAACCTAACCTAACCTAACCTAACCTAACCTAACCTAACCTAACCTAACCTAACCTAACCTAACCTAACCTAACCTAACCTAACCTAACCTAACCTAACCTAACCTAACCTAACCTAACCTAACCTAACCTAACCTAACCTAACCTAACCTAACCTAACCTAACCTAACCTAACCTAACCTAACCTAACCTAACCTAACCTAACCTAACCTAACCTAACCTAACCTAACCTAACCTAACCTAACCTAACCTAACCTAACCTAACCTAACCTAACCTAACCTAACCTAACCTAACCTAACCTAACCTAACCTAACCTAACCTAACCTAACCTAACCTAAGCTAACCCAAACCTAAGCTAACCCAAACCTAAGCTAACCCAAACCTAAGCTAACCCAAACCTAAGCTAACCCAAACCTAAGCTAACCCAAACCTAAGCTAACCCAAACCTAAGCTAACCCAAACCTAAGCTAACCCAAACCTAAGCTAACCCAAACCTAAGCTAACCCAAACCTAAGCTAACCCAAACCTAAGCTAACCCAAACCTAAGCTAACCCAAACCTAAGCTAACCCAAACCTAAGCTAACCCAAACCTAAGCTAACCCAAACCTAAGCTAACCCAAACCTAAGCTAACCCAAACCTAAGCTAACCCAAACCTAAGCTAACCCAAACCTAAGCTAACCCAAACCTAAGCTAACCCAAACCTAAGCTAACCCAAACCTAAGCTAACCCAAACCTAAGCTAACCCAAACCTAAGCTAACCCAAACCTAAGCTAACCCAAACCTAAGCTAACCCAAACCTAAGCTAACCCAAACCTAAGCTAACCCAAACCTAAGCTAACCCAAACCTAAGCTAACCCAAACCTAAGCTAACCCAAACCTAAGCTAACCCAAACCTAAGCTAACCCAAACCTAAGCTAACCCAAACCTAAGCTAACCCAAACCTAAGCTAACCCAAACCTAAGCTAACCCAAACCTAAGCTAACCCAAACCTAAGCTAACCCAAACCTAAGCTAACCCAAACCTAAGCTAACCCAAACCTAAGCTAACCCAAACCTAAGCTAACCCAAACCTAAGCTAACCCAAACCTAAGCTAACCCAAACCTAAGCTAACCCAAACCTAAGCTAACCCAAACCTAAGCTAACCCAAACCTAAGCTAACCCAAACCTAAGCTAACCCAAACCTAAGCTAACCCAAACCTAAGCTAACCCAAACCTAAGCTAACCCAAACCTAAGCTAACCCAAACCTAAGCTAACCCAAACCTAAGCTAACCCAAACCTAAGCTAACCCATAAGAAAGACTTGTTTGTCACCTCGCACCTTCGCAGCGTACCTGCACCGTTTCAAAATTAAAGATAGCCCTGCGTGTGCTTGCGTCACGGATATCGCCGAGACAGTCTACCATCTTATTATAGACTGTCCTAGATTCGACTCTTCCAGGTACGACCTCGAGTGCCGCACTGGAGTCAAAATTAGACTCGATACCTTGCCCACTCTGATGCTAGATGTGGAGCATCGCAACGCCTTCTGAGATTTTATAGAAGACGTTGCAAAAAAAAAAAAAAGAGCTGGGTTAAGGAACAAATAGGAAAGACATCATAAGATAGAATCTAACTACTGTTGCAATATCCTTCATACCTCAATTTAAAAAAAAAAAAAAAAAAAAAAAAAAAAAACCTAAGCTAACCAAATAAATAGAGTTTACACGATATATTTGTAATAGTACTCGTATGTTTGTATTCTCGTTCGGAACACTGTGATCATTATTTTGTTAATTGGATAAAAAAAAAAAAAAAAAAAAAAAATGTATTACTTCAGAAGTATTTATTTAACAAAAATAGAAGCAAACGCGACACACACGCAAATTAACTGTCTCCTCACTGTGACGGCATTGGTGCTGCCGACAGTAGCGCACTCGCTCCACACCGACCCGCACCTGTCGCACCTGCCGCACCACCCGCACCTGCCGCAGCGCACGCACCTGCCGCACCGCCCTCACCTGCCGCAGCGCCCGCACCTGCCGCAGCGCCAGCACTGCCCGCACCAGCAACGCGCCCTGTGCACGGGTTCGGCTGCGGGCTCTTTTTCTGCTCCGCCAGGCCGCAGGTTTCCCTTCTCCTTCCGCTTAATTTGTTCTGAATATTTTTAATCGATAACCACGAGTCTGGGTTATTGCTCGAGGAGGGCTGATCCTTTCGTACTGGAGTATCGGCTTGAATCTCACCCTCGTCCTCAAGAATGACGCGCACGCGCACTCGACGCGTGCCCGCTGGCACTCCCAGCTCGAGAGTACCGGCAGCCCAGGTTCGTGCGCTCCCTGAAGCGTTGGTGAAGTAGGCGACGCGGCCGCGGCCCGCCTCCCGCAGCCGCTCCCGGCTCTGCAGTGCTTCCACGAGCCCGTCATCGTGAGGCGTGTCGGGCTCCACCGGGACACCACCACCCGTCGTTGTGTGTAAACCTCGGCGGTCATCCGGGCCACTGCTCCTCGCGGGACGAGAGAGGCCTCTCAGCCTCTCTATTAATGAGGGAGGACGGCAGCGCGAAGGCCCCGCAGCCGGCGCTACCTTTCTCTCGCATTGTCTGTGGTGTGGGCTAGAGTACGGAAGGGGTTCGGGCGTCGGTGTGGGCGCGGGGAGCGGCTCGGAGGGAGTGCGTTCTATCTCCATCAGGAGGCTCGGCCGGTGCGCACACGGGTCAGAGTGCGCGACGCGCCAGATTCGACATGCATTGTCGGGTGCGAGATGCGCGACGTCCCTGAGGCGGTAGTCCGCGGGCGGAGCACTGAGAGGGCGCGGAGGAGGCTCGAGTGCCGCCTCCTGCTCGTAGTTGAGCTGGCGCATGCGCTCAGCTCGAGCGTGACGGCAGGCGACGCGATCACGCCCTCTCTCCAGGTGCTGGGTCAACAAGGAAATCGAAGCCGGAGACGACGTCCGTTTTGGTTGAACCGCCTGGAGACTCTGAAATCCACGCTTTCTTTAGAGCAATTATATCGCTTATACTCGTACTGCTCGGTATGCTCTATTTAATTCCACTTCATTTATTTCAGTAGAGAGCCACATGGTATTGATAGACTCGATCAAACTCAAACCAGTCTTAACTACTATGTAGCGGGCGCCCGTGTCCGACTGATCCGACTAGATCATACATGTAATAGTGATAGTTTTGGCAGGACCACATTCGTAAATAACTAGTGTGTATTCAACTTGTGCTAGCGGAAGCATTATATTGCAGCCCTCAAGGGCTGGTATCAGAATATAAGACAAAACTAGATTCGATAGTACCTCTCCGACGGCAGCATCCGTACACGTGAGCGGTGCTGCGGGTTCGCACTGGGGCCAGGGCGGCGGGCGAGCTGGTGGCGGCGGGCGGCAGCGAACACGCAACACGGGGACGGGATGCGAGACGTCGGTGCGACAGGGCTGGACGGCTGGTGAGGTACATTCGCAAGGTGGGTCGGGCCTCGGCCCCGAGCAAGAGCCGGTACAGCGAAGAACGATCTCGGTTGCGAATGGACGCACTTCCTGTAGGAATAAATCAGTCAGAACAGTAGCAATAGTGCGACGTTAAGTGTATAGTGAGGGGTGAACGAAACCGACCTGGGCGAGGCGCGTGAATAGTACGCGAGGAGCCATGCCAGCGTGTGTGTCGACGTCGATTCGCGGGGAACCACTGTACCGAGACGTGCCAAAGTCGCGAGGGCCGCGGCCGCCTCCAGTGGGCCGTGACAAGAACTCGCAGGAGGTCCGTTAAAACGATCAAGAAAAAGTTTACAATTCCATTTTCAAAACGTTGACGGGACATTTCGAATCCGGCGCCAGGGAGGTGTCCGCGAGGCCAGTGACGGGCTGCGTGGTCGCACGACTTCTCCACACCTGCACATTAGAAAACGTGTGAAAGTGTGATCTAGAACGCATACACTCGAAGGCACCCCGGTCTTACATGTAGCTCGTCGCCGGCGAGCACGTGCAACGTCGGTGGAAACACGCTGGGCAGCAGCGCAACGGCGGTGGGTGACTTGTGATCCAGCATCTGTATCAGACGGGACCCGCCGCTCCGCAACGCCCACACGCACACGTTTCCCGAAAGCGAGCCTTGGGGGCTACATATCGGAATTATTACAAATTTAAGCGGGAAAGAATGTGATGCAACCCACGAAAGGTTGGCTGACTCCTTCACCTTGCTACGTAGTGCTCGGAGACAGCGGGCTGCACGTAGTACAGAGCGAGCGGCGTGGTAATCGCGGGCGGGGCGAACACACGTAGCGGGACCAGGTCTGGCGTTGAAAACCCCGCAACGGCACCGTCACTCGTGCTGATCCAGAGGCATGGGTCACTATATCGAAATACTATCAGTGAAGAACTTCAACATTGAATCCAAGCAATAACACGTCGAGAGGGGGCGCTCACCCGGGACTATTGAAAAGAACGAGGCCGATAGGCGCAGCCCGCAGCTCGCACGTCCTGAGTGGCGACACACACTGCGCACGCACTGTCATCTCGTCGAGCTCGACTGGCTCGGGTTCCGGAAGCAGGGCACGCTCTCTCATCACGCGTATCCGGTCGAGCAGGAATCCACCGGCGTGCAACTGTACAGGTTCCGGCCGCGACTGACCGAGCGACCAGGAACCCAGCTTTTGTCCCCACGTAGCCACCATTATAGAAACACGGTGGGAAGGGTCGCAACGCTCGGGCTCGGCGACAGAGGGCGGCTCCACGACCACGACATGCCTAGAGAGGAGTGAGGGATCGCCGAGGGCATCGGCGCAGCGGAAGCGCAGAGCGTGTTGTACTCACGACAGGTGCGCGCCGCCTTCGTTATAGATGCGGAACAGGCGCGAGGCGACCCCGGCGTGCTCCGACTGTGTCTCCTGCGGTAAAGCGAATGGGTTTCAGTAAGCGTGGGGGAGTGTGGGCCGAGTGATGAGGTAAGTGGACTGAGGGTCAAAGTCGGAACCTGTGTAGCCGCGTTCAGCCACACTGATGTAACAGCCAACCCGGGGGCCAGCAATAGCGGCTCGAGCGACAGGAAAGCGTCACCCGCAGCGTTTACCCAGCAGCCAGCCGCCCCCGCCCCGCAGCGCGCACGACTCGCGATACGTCCGATACCACGCTCTGCGAACAGCGGTATGAGACCGAGCTGAACTGTCTCTCGAAATTAGCAACCCTTCGAGATTCAGCGGAAATGCAGTTACCATCGATTTGCAGTACGAGGAGCTCCCACGCGGAGCCGGGCTCGGCCAGCGCGAGCGGCCCCGCCGCCAGCAGCCTGCGACCCCTCGGCGCCCACGCGACGCGCGCCACGCTCGCCCACCCGCGACTCTCCCGCATTTCACACCGCCACACCTTTACCCACCTACCATCCTCCGGCTTCCACACCTGCGTCCATCAATTGAATTTAATATACTTATGCCCGTTCTCAACAACGACCGCTGAATATACCCCTAACTAAAGGGATCCCTAAGCTAACGTTTAAATCGGCTTATTTCATTTTCACCACATTAAGAGCTACTTACTAAGGAAACACCTAGAATAATAGCTTCTGAAACTTGCTTCAAGTAGCTAGTCACTCATACCAGTCATATCTGCCACTGCAGCTAAATGGTGCCAATGGCAAAATGTGTCAGTGTCATATGTCTATCCTTAGAAGATAGACATATGCTATCGCTGACTTTTGTAGGCCCTTTTAAGGTCTACAATTATATAGTAAATTAATTTGATATATCTCTTATGGTTTACTCAGCGTACGCTATTTAAGCGACCCAAAGGCGTTTTTCCGCATTTATCACAATAATATAACATAATATCTTCACTGCGTATTTTATATATTACTTTATCTTATAAAATATATCCTATAACCTGACTACAAGATAACATAGCTATAAACTAAAAAAAGACATGTTAATCAGATAAGTGGTTTTTGCGTATGTTTCAGCGCAACGCCTCACACATTAAAAGATATGCTATGATAATTTCATCAGGCGTTCGATGCACAAATATTCGAACTGACTATACTGTTGGCCAGGAAGCCTTAACAGCTTCACCGGGCTTGTGGGCGAGCGCTGAGGGCACTCAACCGAGGAAACAGTCCTTCAATTTGTACGCACGCTAACTTATAAATAATTTAAAAGTGTAAATGTTCTTTAATTAACCCCAGTGCATGTTCAAAGTATACAGCGTGAAAAGAATTTAAACGGTAAACTTTGAGTTTTATAATATGTATAGAAGATATAGATATATTAGAGTATTATGTACATATACATGCATTCCTTTTTTATAACTAAACGCAGTTTATAGTTCATAAAAATGACCATACATATAAAAATCTAGATTCGATTTTTTTATATATGATAGCCAGATCTTAGACTATCTAGCATTAGGCTACACCTCTCAGCTAATTTAATAGGCTACTTGCCTCATATCAAATTTGGCGAAATTAATAAATATTTTCTGTAGGATTTGACTTAAGAAACCAATATTTATTGGTTATAGATATTAAAAGTGTAAGATGGCTACATAATATTTTCAGTTTTTTCACTCGGCTCGGGTCTTTTACTATAGGCGATTCACTAGGTTGTAAAATTTGATCCTGCGTATTTATTTCGCTCTGACATATACCTCTTTCTCTTTCGCTTTCGATTCTATCTGTATATCATAAATCTATACTGCAACCGTCAAGGGAAATGTTCATGTATGACATTTTGTTAGCATCGCTCTCCTCCCTACACTCACCGAAACTGAATCGTCGGCAGCGGCGAGAGCGAGCAGCTCACCGTCGGTGGACAGCGCTCCGTGCACTATGACTACTCCGATGCTGATGCGCTCGCTCCGCTCCCAGGGAGCGTGCGCGCACACGTACTGTTCCCGCCACCGATTCTGTCGCGGCCCATTCGTGCGTGCATCGACTTTGTCGCGCAACACTAGACGGCGCCACAGTGCCGGTATTGCAGCAATTTCACGCCACAGGTGGCACGTCGCACCTGCGCGCGCCAGGTCCTTGCCCTCGAGCCAGCAGAACACCTCCTCAAGTACGACGGCGGCGCGCGTCTCGGTGCGCTGCCACTGCGAGATCTCGTTGCCCTCCCGGTCGCGCCACTCCGCGGGGAGTGCGTGGACCGACATGTCAGATGGATGTGTCTTGCTTGCTGTGCTCGCGGTCCGCGGCTCCGCGACAGACTGCGCGTGCGCACGCCGCTGTCGCACCGCGCCGGTCGCCAGCCGTTATTATTAGACGAGGAAGATAAATTTAGCGACGGGAATGTCGTACTGCGCTGCGTTCAGTCGTTGCGGATCACTTTGAAACTGTGTCTGCACAGTCTAGAGACCACCAAAATGAAAACATTATGGACATAAATTAATTATCAATAAATACATAATAGAACAGACAAGTTACGCATCTACTGGCTTCAATGTTAGCGACGCATAGAACAGGTCGCTAGCTCAGAGAACATTTATTAGGTTTATCTAGACCCACGGCAGTGTATCAGCTAAGTTCAGAAATGAAAAGAGCGACTCACCGGCCAGTGCTCTGAGTGTATCAGTAATTAAAATGGTATACACGAACCATTTCGAGATAATTTCGATCCCTGCATAGGGATTCAACTTACACACTTGATTTTTGTATGTTTGAATATTTAGAATCCCAAACACGAATAAATCTATACTAATACTACTCTGTCAAAAAAGTAATGGGAAAAGATCAATAATACACAAAATGTTAGTTATTTATCCAAATTTATTTTATCGTTTTCAAAGTAAGCTTCTTCAGAAATGATAAACTTACGTCAACGAATAATCCAATCATCAAAACATTTTTTGGAGTCGAGTTGAGTTCCTGTCGCGAATTCTCCTTTATGTCTTCTACCGAATCAAAACGGGTGCCACGAAGTGGTAATTTGAGTTTAGGAAAAGATAGAAGTCGGGTGGAGCCATATCTGGTGAATAAGGTGGATGCTTTTTATTTTTTTATCGTTATAGGTTTGGCGTAGTGGCCACAATCTCACCTGATGTTAAGTGACGACGTGGCCCAAGATTTTAACACGCTAAACCTAGTGGAAGGCTGGTTCACATTCAACATGATTTTGACTTTTGATCGAGTTTGGCGCGGTTTTTTCGATTTGGGTTCAGTTGGAAGCTAACTCAGAAGCTTGTTGACTAGTGTGCATGTCAAACTCGTCCCAAACCCACGTATCGTCACCAGTAACAATTCGTTTCATGAATTGACTCGTTCTAGCATGTCCTCAGCTACTCTTATGCTATTGAGATTTTGGAGAAACTTCATGTCTTTTGGGACTAGCCCTGCGGCAACATCTTTCATACCCAAATGAGTGTTTAAAATGATACGGATCAACTCTTGAGACACAGAAAGTTCAACAGCTATCTCTCTCAAACTTAAATGAGGATTTTCAATCACTATTTCCTTCACTTTTGCGATGTTAACTTCAGTTGCAGACGTTGATCGCCTACCAGGGCGAGGAAAATCTTCCAGCATATCTCGACCGCTTAACCGACCGCTCTCGGTAAGCGGGTTCTTGAGTGGTAAACGGGTTCTTGAGTGGAGACCGCGACTCGGCAAACGTACTGTAAGACGCCCTCCAGCCAGATGGGATGACGATCTGCGAAAGACTGCAGGCAGATGCTGGATGCGGACAGCTGAAGACAGGGCGCTTTGGCGCTCATTAGGGGAGGCCTATGTCCAGCAGTGGACTAATATAGGTTGATGATGATGATGATCTCGACCGCTTTGTACCACTCATAAATACGTGTTTTTGGACCATGACAGTCGATGTTGCCCGCTCTAATACACTTTATTCGATGTTTTTGTCCATTAGGAAATTCGCAATACACACTAGATATGATCTAACTAAAACAGCACTGTATTTAATCTAAATGACAGATGCAACTCAAACACCGGGCCAAAAGGAAAACAGTAGTACCAATCTAACATAAATATATATATATATATATATATTTGCTGTCATACGGACTGCCGATTAAAGTGAAAATGTATAACTTAGAATTATTTTCAAACGCCAATATAAAAACGAATATTTAAAATAATTAAAAATTTGTTATTTATTTTACAACTTAAAAATATTAGCATATTTATTTAGTTCTCACTAATGTACTGCACAGTGATTCTACAATTAAACAATTAAGATAATAATCAAACTCAACACTATTTGAACAACGTACTGTATATACACATTAAACTTTTTACTAAATCAATTCAATTTCACTTGTAAAGATATACACAGCACTAATGTTGCACAATACGTCACCTCTATAACTACGATATACTGCTATGAATTTAATTTAATAAATATTGAATTTGGACAATAAACAAATCATCCATTCCCGTTGACTGAATGTATAATCAAGCGGAAGTGTTTAATTGGTTGTTTGTTTAAAAATGCTAATCTCTGGAACTACCAGTCGTATTCGAAAAAATCTTTTTGTATATGATAGCCAGATTCAGGTGAAATAGTATAGGCTATCTTGCATTAGGCTACACCTCTCAGCTAGCCTTAAATATTGATTTTTGTTAAGTAAGTCGGTACAAATAGCACTCCCTAATTGTTTTATCGTCGTGCGCTGGCGTAATAGTTAGTGATACGTAAATACAATGTTCTACAAAAATATTGCTCCTTACTACATCTAAAAAAAAAAACAGATGCTTATCTCTTATACATAAGCCACAATAAGGTATTTTGTGACAAAGTTTTATTAAATAATGAAAAGTGATTTATGAGCATTATTATTAGGCATGGCATATTAATCCTTACGAACGAAAGTTACTTCATCATCAAGATAATTTTATGTAGTTAAATTTTGTCCTTTATAGCATGTTATCTGGACAAATAGTTTGCCAGAGAAAATAATTCAATAATCGGCTCGGATGTAGTGGCGAGAATGAGTCATGCGCGTCTGAGTGTGACGCATAACCCTGGCCGCACGATAAAAATATTATCTATAAGCGAATCAAAATCATCAATGAGCGATTTATTTTAAATTATAGGCTGGTGTAACCGCGGGGCACAGCTAGTATATTATGGTTCTTGAGTTATTCGAGTTTAAAAAGTATACTCATACATACTACATACACTCACTCATAAAAAACCTCGTAAAGTTGATTCAGAAACTTCAAATTTGGCATCAAATTGGATCATTAAGTATATACCAAGGATACAAAGGGAAAATAAAAAAACTTCAAAAAATATAATTTCAAACGAATTTGATGAATATATCAACCGGTGTTACCGTCCTCTCAGTAATGATGTCGTCGTGCCAACTTAGACGCTATAGCGCTGTGTTTACCGGTTTATATGGGCCTCGGCGCTTTCACAATAAGTAAATCAAATTTATCAAAACACAATATGATTACTAACTGAGTTTGAGCGAAATAATACTCATAATGAACATCAACTACAACGGCGCGGCGTTGCCATCCTCTCACCAATAGATGGCCCAGTACAGCTTTTGAAAAATAATGTTATCCTAACAAAAATATAAATATGTAAAAGGGGCTAAGATCGGTAGAAATGACGTTCGGGGTAGGTAGTCGTTGCAAACGATAAAAGAACTGAGTTTTAATGGATGCCAAGTTCCATGGCGGTTCCTTTAATTATAGCTGTAGGAATGCACGTTCTTCAATTCATTTACAAAACAATATGTTACTTTATTTAATATGGGATTTCTAACGAAACAATATAGCTAAACGGTTTTAGTAACTTTGATACTTAATTTCGGTTGCAGAGGACGCGAGGCGCGAGACGTGCGCTCTTCATTTCAGTAAAGCATTTGTGTTCACTTCTATTTCTACCTGAATGTTTAGCCGTAGGCAGGTACCATGAAACGGGACAATTGGGTTTTTGAATATTAGGTCTTTACCTATGAAATTGCCGTTTTGTATGAAAAAATTTAAACGATGTTTCTTCATGTATTTATTATTTGTATTAATCGAAGTCCGCAATCACCCATGCAATCAATGCATCTTTGCCAGCGCAGTGGCAGTTTATTGATGCCATTCTTAAATAAATGAGCTGGACGGGAGGCAACAAATTCTTCAAAGGCATTTTGTACTGCCTCTCGGGTATTGAATTTTTTTCCCGCTAAGGACTTATCCAAATTCTGGAAAAAGTAGTAGTCTGTAGGCGCAAGGTCTGGTGAGTAGGGCGGATGACGGAGAACTTCCAACCCCAGTTCTTGCAACTTGGAGACCGTCTGTTGTGCAGTATGAGGTCGCGCGTTGTCGTGCAGGAGCAGCGGAGACGAGCGATTGACCAATGCTGGTTGGAGATGTGCCAGCTTCTCCATCATTGTGTTCAGTTCTTCACAGTACACATCTGCAGTAATGCTCACCGCGTTTGTTAAGAAGCTGTGATGAATCACACCGGCGCTAGACCACCAAACAGTGACCATCACTTTTCTAGGGGTAAGTTTTCGATTAGGGCATTGTTTAGGTGCTGAACCAGGATCCAACCAACTTGCTGAGCGCTTGCGGTTATCAAACGGAATCCATTTTTCATCGCAGGTAACAATGCGGTTCAAAATTCCTTCATTTGTGTGTCTGTTGAGCAGTGCAAGGCACGTCTCGACGCGTACTTCGCGCTGGCGATCATTGAGTTCGTGGGGCACCCATTTGTCAAGCTTTTTTACCTTGCCAATTTGACGCAAATGGACCAATATTGTTTTGACGCTAACGTCGAAAGCTGCTGCTAATTCAGCCGTAGATTATGTATCATCAGCTTCCACAATCGCCTTTAATTCGTCATTGTCGACCAAAGTCTTCGGACGACCGCGAGGTTCATTTTTCAGGTCGAAATTCCCAGAACGGAAGCGAGCAATCCAATAACAGGTGGTGCGTTGGTTTGTAGTGTTAGCTCCGTAAACATCATTGATGTTGCGTGCCGCTTGTGCCGCGTTACTGCCACGACGATACTCATATTCCATAATTACTCGAATTTTTGACGTATCCATGATGACAAAAAAGATTGAAATGCGATGAAAATGTAACACTAAACAATAAACAAATGACTACTGTTGGAAATAGAATTCCATGTTTTTAAAATAAAATTAATTTGAAATTAGAATTCTTAGCAAAATAAAAATTATTTTGATTTGAAATGGCCAGTACTGTAGAACGGCAATTTCATAGGTAAAGACCTATTATATTTTTTCTGTGATAATTGGAAAGATCATATAGTTTTATAGCAAACAATTTTTTTTTCGCAATATTTCAACAGTTATTCAAAATAACGTCACAATGTTAATTTCTACTCATTGTAGCACACTGCTGATACAGTGCTTTGACTCTTAATCGATGAAAGTCCTTTAACATTATGACGTCACAAACCTGACGATCAATCGTGGCGCGTACGTAGTCATGTGATTCTTTTTAAAATGTAACAATTTTCAATTGTTCATTATTAATTTAAAATAAATGTTTTAAGATTTTTTCCATTTGACTATTATCATAATTACGATGAAGCTTTAAAACACATAAAAAAACCATTTTTTTTTTCAAATACCCAATTGGCGTTCCCAAACATATGTTTCGCGGGACGTATCCTCTGAGTATGCGGGCGGCGTGGCCGGCGGCACGGCTGCCGGTCGTCTAACCGCACAGGCGCGCGGTGCCGCTATAACCTAGCCGTAGTGTCGCGCGCCGGCGACTCTCACAACTGAAATAATGCTTGCAGGTTACTGCCCTCGGAGGAGATATCTCTAGAGTGCGGGTGCGCGGGTTCTGACGCAGGTACACTAAGTTACAAATAAAATAAAATGCAACGTGAAAAGATTTATATTGTACAAGTACTCGTAGTTGACTTCGCTTTGTTCACGATACAATAGTACGTGTTGGGACTCGCTCGTATACAATTACACTTGGCTCACCATAAGAAGGCTTGCATGACGCATGTCAAATGTTTATTTCAGAGATGCATAATTTAAATTGGAAGTTGATTTTACGATTACCTATCGATTCTTTTTAGAGCTAAATATAATGCAATTATGTTTCAAATCAATTGAGGGATGTGTGAGCTGTGTACATTAAATAACAAAAGTAAACCGTAATTACAATTGAAATCTCAATCTGGAACACTTGAATTATTGAATGCCTGACTGACCAAACAACAAGATCAATTCTTCTAGTCAATATTCTTCGATGCGTGCAGCACCAGTACAAATGTAGAAAATAAGTAAGTATATATTTGTATTCTAAATTAAAATATTAATAATTAGAAAACGCCGTTAAATCAAGTCGATTACATAATTTTCGATTCTTGATTTATGATTAATTTGGTTTACAATACAATATACTTTATTACACACGAATATAAGCATATGTTATAACTAATTACTATTAGTTATATTAATATTATACTTGTGTATAGTAGTAATATTAATATAATATATTAATATATTACTTGTGTACAATTAAGCGGCTTAAAGGTATTTCTTCCAGGCAACCTTTTAAAATTAATATAAATAGAATAACAATAAAAATTCGTGACGGCAAACACATAGGTACACATAATTATGATACATATACAAATTTTACAATGAAAATAGGTATATAATATAGAAATAGAATACACACACAACCTGTACATAAAATAAAATTGTAAACATATATGTAATGTGTTCACACATAAATGTTCACATATATATAATAAAAATACTACATTAATAATAATAATAATATTACTCGAAATATGTGAACACACAAATATTTGACTACGGTATCAGTAAGTTTCCATTGTAACAGAGAGAGGTAAAGACGACGTAAGAATGTGAACAGACCTCGCTTGTCTCTATATCAACTGGATATGAGCTCCACACAGTCGAACAGTTTGCACTGCAAATGATTTATTGTAGAATAGAGTGTGGCGGCAAGTAGTCAATGTTAAGTAATATCTGTGAGCGTAAGCGGTCCGGTACGTCATTTCTCAATCCTAACATCTCGAATTCGTCTCCGAGATACGCTTTTAAGTAATATAGACAGTAGCGCTGCACGTAATTGCATGCAAATCATTGTATAGAGAAAGTTATTTAGGATTTTATCCTGCAAAATGTTTTTATAACGTTTATCAGTACCTTTTTTTAATGATATTTGAACGTCGTAATGCATGTTTATAGTTTATGTGGTAATTAGCACGACGTAACAGTTAACGTTCTGTTGACGTGTCATGCAAGACTTCTCATGTTGAACAGGGTATATATAGTATTAACGCTACTCTACAAGCACAATACTATTTTAGAAACAGGACATATCAACATTTATAACATATTATCGTTACATACAATTCAGTTGTGGTGAGAGAAAACTCACGCAGCTTGAAGGTGCGCCGCTGCTCGTGCGCCGGCTGCCGGCCCACTTACTACGACCACAAAGGATAAATATGATATAGGAAATAAGAAGAGGGCAGAGGGCGCTGGCGGTCGGTCACATGGCGGTGAGCTCCTTCTTAGCTTGTTGCATATAGTCTGCGGTCGCTTCTGCGAGGTCACGGTCCCCGGCGGAGGGGTCCGGCTCTCCCAGCGAGGTACGCGGGCTGCCCTCCTCGGCCTGTCGCAGCTTCAGCCGGATCTCACGCATGCGCGCCTCCAGGATACGTTCGCGCTTGCCCTCGCGGTCGAACATCTGTGCAGTGCGTAAGTACCACTTGTGTTAAAGCAACCAAGCAACCGACCAATACAAAGAGAATCCGAACAACACATAGTAGGGAACTGACCGCAGTAAGCTGCGTCTTGTCGTTCTTATCCGATTGAGTCAAGTTCGCGGAGAGCTCGAGCATGTATATGTTGCCCTCGCGGCTGCCGCACGCCACCATCGAGCCCTGCAACAAGTATATGGAGCACTCGGCTTGTCGATCGGGGGCGGTGGGGGGCGAGGGGCGGTGAGGGGCGACACTCACTGCCTCTTGCGCTCGGACGCACAGCAGCGGCTCGCGGCAGACACGCGCCGTTAGCACGGGCTCGTACTGGCGCCGCAGCAGGTCCCACACGGCCAGCGCGCCGTCCCACCTCGTCAGCAGCATCAGCGACAGCCTGCGCGACTCTAACATTACATTCCCTACAATGTATAGACGCGGATAGAACTCATCCGGCGCGCGTCAGTTAGCAGAGAACTCACCTGGTGGGGCTCCAGGTGCCGGCCGTCACCTTGTGCCGGTGTGGGGGTGACATGATGATGGCGGACTCGCGGCAGTCCTCACTCCAGACGCGCGCCGTCCAGTCGCCCACTGTCAGAAAGTTCTTTAGGAAGCCAGGATTGCGCTCCACGGACCACACAGGACCCAGGTGAGCTTCGATCTACGATATTGTTTAGAGTAATTATTAAATGGGTTTGACGCGGAGGCGCAGCACCGGTTGCTGTGTACCTTGGCCGGGAGTTGCTCTGTGGGGGTCTTGCCCTTCCTGTTTCCGGTTATGATGTACCCGTTCTCAGTGCCGACCATGAACCGCGTAGGGATTGTCGGCTCGAACTCGAGGGCGCTCGCTCCGTAGGCGTTCGCCGGACTCGGCACGTCGAACGAGTATTTGACCACCTCGAGGATCATCTGGTCTGTGGGCTCGGTCATGTCGCGCACGTCCCACCACTTGACGATGCCGTCCGGGCCGGCCGAGAAGAATTCTCGACCGGACTTGGCATTGATGAAGAGCACGTTACGCACGAGGTCACGGTGCGCGCAGTGCGCCGGACACACGAGGCAGGGGTCGGAGCCACGGCGCCGGTCCCACACGGCCACCTGTCCGCTGAGCATGCCGCCCGCCAGCATGTCGGGTTCGCGCTGGTTGAACTGCAAGTCCAGCAGCGCGTAGGGCGGACTCAGCGCCAACTCGGGACCGTTCGCGTTCTCCACGTCCCATATGTACGAGAGCACCGTGGACCGCGGACTGCGGTTGAAGTCCACGTCGAGGTACGTCACGGCAAAGCGTTGTCCGCCGTCCGGCTGCCAGCAGATGGAGCTGATGGGGCGGCGCGCGCCGGCTGGCTCACGGTACACGTTCACGGTGCGGCAGCTACTGCGCTCGGAGGAGGCGGTGCTCGGCATCTCAGCGTAGTACGTGCGATACATATCGATTGCATTGTTTTGCAGCACGTAGTGGTCCACGCCCTGCGGACGATACCCGGCAGAGTATAAGAGGCAAGGCAGAGTAGGGGGGGGGGGGGTTAGAATTGCATGACGGACCACGCACCGTAGCCGCAGACATGACGCAGTGGATGTAGTTGTCGTCCTTTTCGATTTTGCGCTTGTACCGCTGCGTCTGCTCGGGGTCGGTGACGTTGACGTCCTTCGGCCAGCCGCCCTCCGCGTGGTTCGCACCGGTGGTGCTGTACTCGGCCCTGCAAGCCGAATAGAGTCGGTAGAACCGGGTGCTGTGTGCGAGGTGCGGCGTGCGGGGTGGATCCAGAGGACACGCACGGCCCGGGAAGGAGTGTAGCTCACCTGATGGTGTTGATGTCGTGGTGGGAGTAGCACGGTGTATGCTGAGTGGGCTGGTGCACCGGGTTGCGCAGGATGTAGAGCTTGTGCTCGGCGACGTTGAGCGGGATGTTGTCGCAGAGCTCGGGGCCCTGCTCGCAGAACATCGGCTGCCGACCGAAGTCGCAGCGCACTTTTGTGTACTGATACGATATATCCATGATTGTGCTCTGTATCAACTAAAAAACTATGTATATTAAATATAACGTAGGAAATTTGTCAATAACAAAACAAAATCTGACACGATGTGACAACACAGCGCCCTGACACTGACCTCTGTCACTATACGCGTGTCACACGCCATATGTCACATTCAAATGCGATGTGAAGCAAGACGAACTGTGTTCTATGTTTGAGAGCTAGTTCTGCGCTACGCAATACAATAGAGACAGAGAGTGTGGAAGTAAAACAAAGTTTTTTAGTTTTTTTAGATTTAAAAACTTTATCCTATTAATATAGTTTAAGAACTACATCGTAATGATTTCAAAAAGATAATGACAATAAACAATGACTGGAATTTTTCAATAATTGTTGATCATATGTAAGTATTTACCTTTTTTTAAAGTACAACTAGCTGTGCCCGCGACTTCCCTCACGTAGACTACTCAATGCTGTCGGTCGAACGCATGCACGAATTATGCTGCCTCTAAAATACATATTGTGGGTGACTCTTAAAAGATAAGTATACAAGCTATCCCTGACATTTTTGTAGGTCTCATTACAAATATGTAGTACATTAACTTTGGAGCAATGGCTCAGTAGTAGCGTGTACGAACATCTCGTCGATGGACGAGAGTTCGAATTTCTGCAATGAGCCTGAGCTTTCGGTGAAAGAAAACATAGTTTTGAAACCATAGTTTGGTGGTTGGGCTTTTTCTAATGGCCGACTGGCTAGCTACCATCTTCAGGTTGAGAATCTGTCGCCAAGCACCAATATGTGTGTTCCGGCAGCTGCATTTGAGAGCCAGTCGCCCCACTAGGCTTAGCGTGTTACCATTTTGGATCATATCGTCACATAACATCAGGTGAGATTGTTGAATATATAACGATAAAAAACATGATGATATATATCTTATGGTTTACTCAGCGTTATTCGACCCAAATGCGTTTTTTTTCCAAATTGATGCCCCATTATCATTGTCACTGTTTATTTCGTATGTTAGTTGTAGCTAATAAAATATATTATATCCTATAACTTGGCCTGATAACATAGCTCTTAATTTAAGAAAACTCATATAATTGCATTTAGTGGTGTTTAAGGTACAATAACATAACAAACTGAGAAACGCTGAGTTTTGTAATATGTATAAAAGAAGGTGACAAACAAGCATACGGCCCGCCTGATGTTAAGCAGGTTAAGCATACCATAGGTAAGGTCGGGCAGTCCCAAGTAAAAAATACAGTATAGTTTCATACAACAGCCGCTAACTACGCTGGTTGCGCGCGCGCAGTCTGACAGAGATTGAGAAAATATTGGTCGATTTAGCATCAACAGTTCATATCAACTGTTTTGATTTATTACATTTTAATCAAAAAATCTGCGTGACCTGGTCGGTTATCTAAAGGTCTTCAGTTTGATTTATCTGTGAACTTACTGCTTAATGGCAATTTTGTAATTGATAGGACAGTGTTGAACAGTGCAGCTGTCAAAAAGTAATCGTTACTCTTTACTGGGAGCCGAGTAGTATGTGCACCGTGCAGCATGTGCTAGGTCAGGGGTCAGGGGTCAGGGGTCAGGGTGACTAGGTGAAATAAAATATCAAATTTTTATTTTTATTTTCGTCTGTTTGTTTGTCTGTTCCGGCTAAAGTCCGAAACGGCTGGACCGATTTTGACGAGACTTTCACTGATGTTATTAGGCATAACTTAGGCTACTATTATTTTAGAAATTAAATTAAGGTTCTGCATAAAAAACTTTTTAGTAGTCCACGCGAGCGGAGCCGCGGGCACAGCTAATACCAAATATAGATAATCACCAAATGTTAGCGAGTAAATGAATGTGCTATTAAGATGTGGCAGGGCTAGGTTAGGTTGGATTTGTCATTCCAGACAGCATTAGTTGGCCTCGCCACTATAGGCAGGCCTACAAAACGGGCGAACGTCCGCATCGTCAGCCTGGATGACTCCTTGCCACAAGAGGAGGTGGTTGCAGCTGTCGCGTCCAAGGGGAATTGCGACCCAGCCCAAATTAGGGTTGGGGAGATAAGTACCCTGGGGAGGAGCCTGGGCAGGGTGCACATGTCCCTCCCTGTCACTGCGGCAAAGTTACTTGTGGAAGTGGGACGTCTTCTTGTGTGATGGAGTGCAGCCCGAGTCCATCTCCTAGAACAAAAGACTATGAGGTACTTCAGGTGCTTGGGTTTGGTCATACGCGGTCATTTTGCCCATCGACGGTCGACAGGGGAGGGCTGTGCTTCTGTTGTGGAAAGGCGGTGGGTTGTACGGCTGAGACGTTACATTGCGGCTACTGTGCCGATGTCGCAAGGCCTGCCGTCATTATATGGGGGGCACCAGTTGCCGACCGCCTCCCGTAAAAGGGAGGGTATCACCAGCGCCGAGTCCTCTTCGGGACATAAGCGTAGACGATGGCTAGTAGGAGGAGGCGCTTTCGCGCCTATTTCCTCTGCCTTTGCTGAATCAAGGGAAGATAGGTCGGGGGGCCCGTCTTTCCATTGCACTGGGCCAGCCGCCGGGGCGACGCGGCGAATGCAACCGCTGTCCCGTTTCGCCCCACTTTGGCTTCCGATGGTACACCGTGGAGGTTTAGTGAGTAGGAGTCCCACATAACCACTCGTCCCCCCGGGCGGGTGTGTACTCATGAAGGGTTCCTCCACGTTAAAGAAAAAGGTTGGATTTGTCATAAGAAACAGCGGGCGGAAACGCGGGCGAGGGTCAGATACTAATAATATTAAAGAAGTATGAGACGAACATTGATTAATGATTGGTCTCCGCTGCGCGTCGCATTCATCTATGGATACAAAAAATATCACGTGGCTAAAATGTTTATCGTTATTAACTATTTTCGGGTTAACAATGATTAGTCTGGAGTCTGTCGTTTTAATAGAATAGCAAAATGTAAAGCTATTGATTATAATTTCATTTTTTTGGTAGTATAAAGTGGTTTTTAAATGTTATATTTGACTATATATCTGGGGATCCGTCCAACATAAACCATTTACTAATGTTATAGATTTAAGACATAAATTTGTCAGGTATCGGTTTTCCTATGTCCGTCTCGGGTTTACATCGTTCATTTGCTGCAGAACTACAGTTAGTTGAGAAGTGACATACGGGTTCACGGCGTCACGGCGTCACTTGATGCTGCTCGCTGCCGAGCTATCAGTCTGAGGATGTAACTTACCAGTACAATGAAGATGAAGATGAAGTGGAAGGTGGAGGACGAAGCAAGCCGGAGCACTCCGAGAGCGCTCCGCTAATGATATGTTGCATATTCATGTACATGTGACGTCACAGGCCACAGCGTCACTTAACCGCCGATTATGCATTATGAATATGCAATTGGAGTCGCGTGGCGCAGCTAGGGCGCGGACCACAGTACTGTTGGTACGTAACTACACGTAAACTCTAACGAGTATTTATAAAATACGTTCAGTTTTTGTTTATTCAAATTAATTTCAATAATGTGTATACAAATGGAAGTTTATCACAATAAATAAATCAGTATCAAAGTGATCTTTATTCCAACAAGTACTGGTGTAGGTAGAGTTCGTGATTAGAGATTCATCATGTTTTGATAGAATATCGTTTAGTAAAATGCCTCAGTACGTCAGTAAGCCAATAAATCGATAAATATTTCATAGGAGAGGGGCAGATGAGGGAGGGGGCATTCAGACTCTAACAGCCAAGAAAACACCCTCGAGACGCTCTATACATTCATACAACCTGCGCATACGTGCTGTGTGTACAAGGTAAAATGAATGTATAAAGTCAATTCAATTCAAAGTCTTTTTTTTTTTGTGATGTGTGGACGACGCAGGTCAATGTATTGTAAATAATAATTAACATAATAGTTGCCCGATCAGTGCGAATCGACCAGTCCCAGCAGAAGGCACCCGTTCACGAGCATCAGCGCCGCACAGCTCAACCATTTTGAAGGGAACCGTACGACCCGATGTGAAACGCCACCAACTTCGAGACATTTTAGTGAGCATGACGAACTCGCACAAAGGCACAATAGGAAAATTAAATGTAATAAATTACCTACACCAGGGCCAACATCGTGCTCACACCTTTACAAACATTTTATTATTTTAATATGAAGTATATAATCTTAATTATACAACACGAAATTGATATATTATTTGTCAGTAGGCCGAGGAAATGCAAGTATTTAAAAGGATACAGTTGAGAATAACCTAAATGGACATACATTAAAAAAATCATTGCCGTATGCAGGGGGGACCGAAGACCAAGCATTTATATCGTCCATATATTGTTTCGTGCTATAGTATGCTTTGGAGAGTAGAGGTCGTTTCACTATCTCTTTAAACTTTTTGACGGGTAATTCACTAATGTGGGATGGGATTTTATTATAGAATCTAATACTATTTCCAATAAAACTTTTACTAGTTCTGCTAAGTCTAAATCCCGGTACCATAAGTTTGTGTTTATTGCGAGTATTTAGGCTGTGGACGTCACTATTCTTGATATAGAGCAAGATGTTTTTGCGAATATACACGATGTTCTTGAGAATATATAATGATGGTAGCGTAAGAATATTTATCTTCTTGAATAATTCTCGGAGTGAATCACGACCGCGTAGGTTATAAATGGCGCGAACAGCTCTTTTTTGTAGAATAAATATAGTTTCGACATCTGCCGCAGACTCCCATAGTAAAATGCCATAAGATATAATACTATGAAAATATTTTTTTTTATTATTTTTTTTTTTATTTCCTTCTTACACCAACATACAATATTAACAGCTACATGGCCAAGACATATTATATGCATTTACAATTACTTACTTGCTAATTTTAATTAACATTTAAACTAGCCACTAATATTTCTAATGATTTTCTGAGTTTCGTCAGACTATCGCTAAAAATGTCATTCTCCTGAGACAGAAGATTCACTATGCGTATTCCCCTAGCAATGGGGGCTTTAGCTAATAAGTTGGTGCTAGCTCGCGGCTCGCATATTAGTGCCGGTTTGCGTCGCTTCGCAACGAATTCGTTAGGTACACAAAACATCAATGCGGTAAGAATATCAGGCTGATATATCTGGCCTCGCAATAGCTTAATTAAATACATAGCTAATGCGATGTTTCTCCTTACCTCCAACCGATAGTAACCAACCATACCCAATACGAATAACGTTGGATACATCAATGGATAGTAAGGATAGACACCGTATTGCTTTAAATAGAGAAATCGACCAAATTTACTTTGGTCTTCGGTTTACGGTGGACCAAATTGACTTCGAACCATAGTATTATATAAGACTTTCAATGCGGTAATACTATTTATATCTTTTGAATAACATTGTCTTATGATAAAGCCGAGTGTCTTAAAAGCTTTTTTACAAATTTCAACAATGTGATAGCGAAATCTCAATTCTGGTACCATAACAACACCAAGATCCCGCACTTGCCTTTCACGTTGCAACGTGAAATTATTCATATTATATGGATATATCAGTGGGCTGCGTTTCCGCGAATAAGTCATAACGCTACACTTTTCTAAATTGAAATTTAATTTATTACTATTGCCCCATTCGGCTACTCTGTCAATAGCACTCTGGAGTACTTCACAATCAGATAAATTTTTAATTGATAGGAAAATCTTAATATCATCTGCAAAAAGCAAACATTGTGCATTATATATAACGTTGGGAAGATCATTAATGAAAATTATAAACATATTATATTATATGCAAAACACACTAGCCTAGCAGTCTCAATATCAGTCAACTGTCTTATTCGTCTAACGACATTAACTTACTTTACTCAATTTGTACTTTACTCAATACTGAACTCAATTTACTTGCAAAAGCCTGTATATGGGGCCTCCATTGCAATTTAGAGTCTGTCGTAATTCATAGGAAAACAGTTGACCGAACGAGGTCCAGCAATTTTCCGTCTAGATTAATAGTGGAGTCTATTTGTGTAACGTTAGGTGTTGTAAATTTAATACATTTGGTTTTACCTGAATTTAGAAGAAGATTGTTAGCAGAAAACTATTTAGCTATAGCATCTAAAGTGGCGTTAGGTTGCACGAGTTCCCTATCCTTTCTATTTACTTTAAAAATAAGTGATATATCGTGCGCGTTTGCGTTTTCCTCAAAAAAGTCTCCATTTTCTCCCCTCCCCACTCTTCAGAACGTCTCACTAGCAATGCGTGACAGCCTCAATATCCTAGGTGTGGATATTCGCAGCGACCTCAACTCCAGGGATTACATCGGGAGTGTCATCTCCACTACATCTCGGAGACTAGGGATCCTGAACAGGGTGCGACGGTTTTTCACGCCCGGTCAACTGTACCTTCTTTATAAGGCACAAGTTCGGCCGTGTATGGAATACTGTTCGCACCTTTGGGATGGATCCGTAAAGTACCTCCTCGATGCCCTGGATAGGTTACAGAGACGGGCTATTCGCATTGTTAATGATGCAGACCATTGCATCGAGCCACTTCAGCTTCGCAGGAACATCGCCTCGCTAAGTGTGTTTTACCGTCTGTATCATGGTGAGTGTTCTAAAGAGCTGTTTAATCTAATTCCCTCCTCTCCTTTCCATAACAGATCCACACGCGCTGGGCTTCGGAATCACAGTTTTACGGTAACTTCCATCTCGGCACGAACTAAAAAGTTCGCTTTTTCTTATCTTTGTCGTACCGTGAAGCTGTGGAATGGTCTCCCAGCCGGTGTGTTACCTCCTTCTTATGACATCGGGTCCTTCAAGCGTAACGTGAAGAGATATTTAAGCAGGCCGGCATGACAGCGGCGACCACCGATGGATTACGATCTCTTGGTGGTCGTCGTTGTGTTTGGATTGCAGTGTGCTTACTATCAGGTACAGTACAGTCAATGTGCCGAGCTATTATAAAAAAAAAAAACGCAAATAAGACTATGTTCGCCATAGACTCGTTCACTATGTGTGCGAGGTCGTTTATGTATACTAAAAATAGGAGCGGGCCCAAAATTCAGCCTTGTGGTACGCCCATCTTTACTTGAGAGCCTTTAGAAATAATATTTTCTAAAGCCACTTTTTGTTCGCGGTTTGACAAGTATATGAATTCAGAAGGTCAAGGGATCTACCTTGAATACCATATAGAATTATGTTGAATCCCGGCATTCTATAATATGCGTGAAGCTAGCAGGCAATGTATGAAATATGAATCATTTCATGCCTAGGAATTCTATAGAATGACTAATCAGAAACCGGCAAAGAATGAAATACATCTGATTCGTTTCGAAATTCACGTGAGAGTGTTTGGTGGCCCTCAAAGAGTCATATGATTCTTTTTATTATCTATTCAAAGAGTCTCTATAGGATTGTGCGTCACAACGCTACACCAATTCGATGGCGAATATAGTCGTGAAAATCTGGTCTTCCATTACCCGTGTAAATTCTATCTCATTCTCTCGCAGGATAAATACTATAGATTTGTGTTTTTATCTCAATCACATGATACTTTGAGATCCCGTCAAAAACTCCCACGTGATATTCGAAACGAATAGGAGATGTATATCATACTTTGCCTAAATAGCATTGGGCACTCTATAGAATGCCGGCATTTCATACATTGCCTATAACATATATGTATAAATAAATTTAAATTGAACGAGTTCTCTAGCACACATACATGAGAGAGCGAACATTTTACTTGCTCATTTATATACATATAATAAAACTGAAGTGTCTTTTGTGATGTCAAAATAACAGCTTTTTTCTAAATGCATAATTATGAAACTATATACAGTACTTATAACAAAAAAAACTTCTTTTTTTTTGTGTGTGTCTATCTGTCTGTTTGTTCCGGCTTATCTCCGAAAATAATTAAGAATAGATATATTACGTGTAGGATGAGGCGTTTTACTTTCCCTTAAGCTGTTGCATATATTGAGCTTAAGTGAGTGAGTTATTTTGATGGATTGCTTCATTGAAGAGATCATAAAAGGTCGGCTATTGATATGAAATGAGAAAATGGGAATTTTAAACTGTTTTGTAGATTTATGTGAACGGGAAACAGATGATATTTTCATATTTGTTGATTTTTTTAAATATTTGTATATAATATTTGGATGATTATCTCCTGCTCGTATGATGTGTCTACTCCTTGTTACATATTGTCTACCTGCAAATGTAAGCTGTCAGTTTTATTACATTTTCAGTAATATTCCATTCCATTTTTCTGTGATATCGTCTACCTGTATGTTGTTAACAGGTCTTTTAAATGTCAAAAAGTGAGTTCTTTTAACATTGAATATTCGTCAAGTTTGCTATTTTGCGTTGGTGGAGATGTTTCCTTCTCCTCCATACATTATATCATGATATTAATTTCCATGTTGACAGAATGATTTCTTTAATTTTGTAATAATTATATGTTTTCAATCAAATATACGTGAGACTTATTAAGAAATTCAAGCAAACGTATATAGTTTTCTTCCAGCTCTCCCCATAGGTTGTCTAGTTCTTCTAGATGCTTTCTGGTCTACTCCACAGTTTTTCTAGCTGCAGAATCCTTAGATAATTGATAATATTATCTGCAAGCTAATTTTTCGGGATACTACGGTTTCCATTTTAATTATGCTGATTATAGAAAATATGGCATGACTTATTATGGATGCCTCGTGAAGGTCGGGTAATGATGTCTCCTCGTTGATGTATTGACGATTAGACATCACGTGTGAATGAGCTAGACGATTTGAAGCGGCCTCAACACGTTCGCCTGTACTCGTTAAATTCGTAGGTATTTGCTTGTTATTCGTCCGGCCCATCCACACGTTTGTTTGTGTTCATTTACGTATTTGTGTCTGAATGCAATGGACGTCGCGAGTCGAGTCTCATCATTTAAATGCATTTTGAAAAAAGTTGTTAAAAGTTTGGGATCCCTTGATATAGTAATTTCCCCTCCAGATTACGTAAGTACTTCCTTATAATAAGGCCCCGCATAGACAGAAGTTGCCAGAAAGACTTGTTTAAACAGCAGTTAGCATTTTCCAAATCTATGAAATACACATTTGCCATGTTTGACCAGTCATAAGCAATGTTCCTAACTTTCAAAACGTACTTTAGTCATGAGTTGCCCGTCGCAGTAGGCACGTAGTGCCGCGCCGCATCAAATTATTCAGTTTAGTGACTCCTCATTATTTGAGGACAGCGCATTTCTTTGTGTTTCTGTTTATTTCTCTTTCTGCAAATGTTTGTAACAATGGCGCATTGTGAGACGCCGGATGCAATCAGCGGCCCGCATCACTCGCACCGTCCGTGCCGTAAGCACGCGTAAAGCTAGTACGTGCGAGTACATTGACGTTTTCACTGCAAACGGCACGGGAGTCGTGCACGGCGTTACAGCGATGTATGTCGATGTATGTATCATTATCATGGACTTGGGGATACTCCCGGTATCGCGTAGTAAATGATGCGCTCGACTAGACAATGCTTCGAGCGGCGACAAATGAAATTTTGTTTTTCGTCGAAACGTTTTGTCCCGTGTAATTGTTGCTCGAGAATAACGAGGGCTGACCAATAGAATAGTTACTGTACTTACTGTATGGCCTTCACGTTTATGCACTAAGAACCCGCGGAATCCTGGGATACGTAATTTAATTACATATTTTTTCTAAATTAGTGAGAGCTACTGAATGTGAGTTGAGAATATTTAACTGTACTCCGCTTTCCAATGACAATAACATGTGCAACAGGGAAAATTTTGAAATGAGATACTTAAAGAGGAGGAAATTTTCAATAAAATAGTCTTAACTTCTGTAACTCTATCTACATTGTTTATAATTTTTATTTACCGCCGAAAATGGGTATACGCGCGGCCATTACGGCATTGGATGCACTGTCGCTGAGAACAGTTTAACACATAATTATATTTTTATAGGTTTAAATATCAAATTGAAAAAAATATGCTGTTATCTCAACACTTGAAAGAATAAAGAGCACATTTGGAAAAATATTTAGATCAATTTTTCAAAAAGTTAACAATAGTTAGAACTTAAATTAAATTTTAACAAATTGAATTACTTAGTTAACAATTTTTTTTCAAATTTCCATTTTTACAAATGATGACATATAAGTTTAAATAATTGCCCTAAATTTTTTTCGCTTCTTGGAGCTCTTCTTATGTTTATACTTAACAAGATCATGCAATAAAATTTAATAAAAGTTTATTATATTGTTTAACTAACTATGGGCCTCATAAGAAAGTTCAAAGTCCCTCAAAGAGCAATGGAGAGGGCTATGCTCAGAGTTTCTCTGCGTGATCGAATCAGAAATGAGGAGATCCGCAGGAGAACCAAAGTCAGCGACATAGCCCGAAGAATAGCTAGACTTAAGTGGCAGTGGGCTGGCCACGTAGCTCGTAGAACGGATGGCCGATGGTGTCAAAGAGTTCTCGAGTGGCGGCATTCTGTAGTGCACGCGAGCGGAGCCGCGGGCACAGCTAGTACAATACATACAGCTAGTAGTATACAATATAAGCAACAGAGTGAGTCTGCCTTTTTTCACTAATATTATCTTCTTATTTGACTAAAAAATGAATATTTAACTTTAACTATGTAAAAATTCGGCCTTCATAATCATGCTGTGTTAAACATAATTTTTTAATTAAATTATAAACCTCGGAGCCGGGACCGGTGCAGGAGCCTCGAGTACTCTCCAGTTCATCTGTATCGACAGCAACATGACGAACTGTTAACAAAACTTTATGATGAATGTGTCATGGAATATAATTTATACAATTAAATAAAACTCGTTTTGTTCAAACATTATAAAGCAAGGCAACTTTTTTGTTCCTGTTCAGATTGATTAGTGAAATTACATTTCAATTTAACATTTAGGAATCTTTAAAAAAATTGTTCCAAAAAAGTTTGAGGAAATTTTGTTCTCAGAGGTATTTGAAATTGTGATGAAATTTTGTATGCCATTTTTCAATTGATAGAATATAATATAAATTAAGGAATGAAAATAATGTATATATTTATATCAAACGCGTACGGGGCCGCGGGACACCGCTAGTAATTGTACATATTAATACCACAAATATAATATGACTACAAATTATTATGAATTGTTGCTCTTGATTAACGAAAATGAAAAAATTATACTTAAACACTTCCTAAGCATAATAAATGTATATTTTCAGTTTATGAAGATAAGTTGTCGGCCTGTCTGTCTGTCTGTCCATTTAAATATAATGTCTATTTATATAAACAATACTTCTGACGTGAGTTTGCAAGTTTTATGAATTTATTATTGACTTAGCTAGAGACCGCGAACTACGAACCAACAGTTAGTTCTGACAGTCAGATATGTCAGGAATTACATTATCGTGCTTTTAATAAATATTTTTGTATACATTTTGTACTAGCGGTGCCCTGCGGCTCCGCACACGTTGATTATGGGGTAAATGTAAACCTTATTAATTATTAAACTATAAATTGAGGAACGACACATACTTCCCGAGTACAAAGTTTCATCAAAATCCGACAAGCGATTGTTAAATTAATACCGGACATACAAACAAAGAGTCTGACAGATTATCACCGTTCTGATCGTATATCATAGCAGAAAACTGTTTAGACAATGTTTTTTTAACCACCCCATACAAACTTTCAACCCCATTTTACACCTTTAGCGGTTTCATTTTCCAAAATCCGTTAGTTAGTCCAAAATTTTTAGTCTACATCACAAAAGGCGTAACTATTGAAATTTATTCAAGTCAATTGGACCTATAGCTTCGGAGATCTTGTGATGAGTGGTATCTCACTTTTATATATATAGATAATATTACGTCTCCTTCGTGTACAGAGACAGATTGTTTTCTAAAATATGATATAATATAAATTACGGGCTTTTTAAATATTTTCTTATATAAAATTGCATTAATATCAAACTTGAAGTTTTACAACTGAACTATAAAAGCCAAAAACTTTATTAATTATTTTTTGACACAAGTGTATTCTCTATCAGTGTTCCAGGGGCGCAGGAGCAAGGTATAACATGCAAGGTGTGCATAATTCTTAGTAAACAAAATCTAGTAGATATTCAACTGCTCCAAGTAGAACACACGCGACGTACGACGTAGCGAACGCTTGAAGGAATCACGACAGTTCGCTAAATGTTTACGAGATTTGCGATTGTTGAGGTATAGGTAGAAATACGTAGCCATTTCAACATGACTCGGTATTCAGATACAAGATCATACTTCTGATACAGTTAATGAGTAGACGACCAAGAGTATTTAAGAGATCTTCTGAGAAGTCCAAGTAAGCAATGTCTGCATAATCCAGAAGTGGCTTATGTATAAGAGATAAGAATATGCCATAGCGAACTTTTTTTAGATGTACAAAGAGTAATATTTTTATAGAACATTGTATTTACGTTTCACCATTACCATTATGCCAGCGCACGCGAATATAGCAGTTAGGTTAGGTTAGTTAGTAGTTTGTTCCGACTTACTTAACAAAAATCAATATTTAAGGCTAGCTGAGATAATTAGCCTAATGTTAGATAGCCTATACTATTCTTCGTCAATCTGGCTATCATATCAATCAATTCAGGTCTATTTAGACGCTGGGACCGCGAGCATGTCGGGCTCTCGGCTGTCTGCTGGCAGGTACTAGGGCGAGCCTGCCACACTGTACATTAATATTTTTCGCAATCTGTTTGTCTTTCGGTCAATTTGCATTTATATTGAATCTAGCTGAGCTTTCGGCTTTTTCGGTTCCCAGCTAGGCGTGGGCGACGCGGGCGGTGCAGGACGGGGGGTGGGGGGGTGTTGGGCTAACAGAAGATCTTTGCCTTTGGTTACTCGACTACAAATTAAAAGTAATTATTCTTTGGAGTCTGTAAATCCACACAGTTTGTAATAGACGACGTATTTACATTGGAAACATTAGTATTGTAACGAAAAAGTAATCAAAGATGGGTCAGTGGTAACCCGCTCCGGCACCGAGCACACGTAGGTTCAAATCGTACAATAAGCCTGAGAGATTTTGGTGTAAAAAGATATTATGATGCAATAATAGCTCGATGATATAGTATTTTCCAAAGAATAGCTGCCAGTATATCAGTATTATCAACGGATATAACCAAATTTGTTGATATCGTTCAATAATCTGTGGAAGAAGCCATAATCATAGCACCCGTGATAATATGTATGTCAAGAAAATCTCGCAATTCATCCACATTCAATCCAAGAGAACGTCCGATTTTGGGTAAGCGTTTGTTTGCTTTACGATATCTGCAAATACGTCTGGGGATCTTTTAATAGAAATAATCCAGTGAAGATATTTCGATGTGATCGCAATTTTCTTCTATAGTAGCTCTGTTTTGAAGAACAGTTATTCTTATATTGTTATTAGTTTAGCTTAGATTGAACTTTAGGATTTGTCTAGGTCGTATCATAACAGCACCAATGGGACGTTGTGGTCTTGTATTTCTGGAAAATTGTAACGTAGGTCATAGGTATGTCATCAATTATTTTTTTGTCGATCTGACTATACTGTTAGCCATAAAGGCTCTGGTGCCTCGAACGGCTTTTACAGCTTCACCCGAGCGGTATGTCATCTGGCTGTCTTATAGTATATATTTTGTTACATAAAGCATAGTACGAAGTGAGCAGTGACGATAATTGTTATTAAATTCGGAAAAAAGTAGCTTTTGGGCCGATTATACGGCGTGGGCTGTTATATCAAATGATTGTACATCACAACTGTATATAAGTCTTTATATTTTAAGGATTACCCACAATAATCATTTTTGTTCTTAAAATAACCTGCGAGTCAACGCCGTGGCCGTGCCAGCTGGGAGCAGGTAGGTACCTAGGTAGGTAGGTACAAGGAAAACTACACAATATATCTGTACTCCACGCAAGCATAGCCGTGCGCACAGTTAGTCATAAATAAGTTTCTATTCCATGTAATATGTAGGAAAATCATCGATATAATTATAGAATTCGTACTAATGACTTAATATCTGTAGTATTGACTTTATCACTATTGGCTGGGCGCGATTGCCACAGGTGTGCCCTGTGATCGCACGTACTTTGTAAGCAAGCAGAGATTAAGAAAGAAGAACAGCCGTTAAATAGTAACATTGTCGCTCGAACTATTGGATCATAAAGACATCAGTTAATAAGTCGACTACAATAAGTATTGTTTCAAAGTGACGTCACGCTGCCCATCCCGGCCACGTATTATTACAATATACAATGTCAAACTAAAGGTACACAATGCGGACAACGCGTCTCTGCAACCTATCCAAACAATCGAGGAGGTATTTTGCGGATCCGTTCCAGATAGACGGACAGTATTCCATACATGTGCGAACTGATGCCTTGTAAAGAAGATACAGTTGATCGGGCGTAAAAAACCGTCGCATCTTGTTCAGGGTTCATAGTCTCTGTGATGTAGTGGAGATGACGCTCCCGATGTAATACCCTGGAGTTAAGGTTTCTGCGAATATCTACATATTGAGGCTGCCATGCAATGTCAGCAAAACGTTCTGAAGAGTGGGGAAGGTTTAACGCTTTTTTTTTGTAGAAAACACCTGCACACCTGAGTTGTCATATAATTCAACTAAATTACTTCCTTCCCATGTAGATATGCAGTGTATAGATTCGTTTAGCACAATGACAAGATCCCCGCGTCCTTTTTGTACAAGTATTTACATAGATTATTCATGGAGAGAACATTTATCGTACGTTAATTTTTTTCAGGAAGAGAACTCTGCCCGGCGTCCTGCTGCCACCTTTGTTATGAAGTATAATTGATGTCGAATCAGATTAGTGGAAGAATCGCAGCCGGGTAACTCCATCAGAGCCGAGACTATGCAACGGGAGCTGTAGACAGTGTAGACGCTAAGCATCGTAGCCGTGCACTGTGCGTCGTAAGCAAACGTTAAGCGCCGTATCCATGTGCTACGCGTCGTAACCAAGCCTACGACCTGATGTAGTTAGAGGCTACGATTCGTAGCTAAGTATTACGCACCTCGGCTACGCTCTGTGCATCGTAGCCAGTCGTCCCTTCACCCGCTACGCGCTGTACGCGCGTGTGTTTCCTCCACTTTATGATGATATCATATTGTACAGTTTGTGACTTAATTATAAATTAGATGTCATAAGAGAGTTGCAAGTGTATTAAAACTTTAATTAAATTACGTTGGGATTTGTAAGATGTCTTTGGGTAACGCACACATAGATACATGTCTGAGACACGGACTCTATCACCAGCTATCAGACATCATTACAAGTATAATATAGTAAGAGTCTATGGAACAAATACCGGTAAAATTATAGTAAAACTCAATATAATTTTGCTATTTTTACAAAACCTTATACTTATTGTGTTACAAGAATGTAATTTATTAAAGTAAACTTTGTTTTATGGAAAACGACATCATTTCTTGAGAAAATTTCATACATATATCTGGGCTCGGGCTGAACAAAAAAATTCTAAGTTAAATTTTTTTGTCAATAGAATAATTCATTCAGTTCATAATAAGTTGTTATCATCTATACATATTATAAAACTCAACGTGTCTCTGTTCGTCTTTCCGTTTATGTTCTTTTCACATGAGAAGCACTTATTCGGTTTACAGTTTCTTTTTGTAATTCATGTCTTTGTTATCTGGCGATGTTGTAAGATATATTTTGTTAAATAAAGTAAAGTACGAAGCAAACAGTGACGAATTCCCGAATTCATTCGGGTAAAAAGACTATTTTGGGTGCTTAAATTACTTTCGCTGAGTAAACGATAAGACATATATCATCTTATTGTACGACATAATTATATATCAAAAAAGAAGTAGGTACAAAAAAGTCAGCGATAGCATATGCACTCGTATATCTTGTTATGTATATGTATCTTCTAAGGATCACTCACAATAAGCATTGTTGTCTTTAAAATAATTTCGGTGCGGTGCAGCGGTGCCCCCGGTGCTTTTTGTTTATCGCCTACATATTATAAGAATGATAATGGAAAAACTCTTCATGTCACTTAAAAACTAATTTACCCAGAGTAATTTCAAAATGGAAAAACTAGTAAAGTTCTGTAGCTCCCTACCCCCGAGCCCGAGCACCGCAGTACAGGTGACCATCGGCAAAGGTTTAATTAAACGATGCCCTTTGTCTATAGGAATGTTTTAACTAGAGGAAGATAGTCTGTCGGAACCACTTTTAAACAAAGATAAAGCTGAATTGAAATTACGCCCTGTAGGTCTGTTTACATCTTACGAAATATAATATTTCCCAGGATATGTTTAGCTTTGCTAAGTTATCTGGTGCCTATTATACTACTCTGTCAAAAAAGTACCGGGAAAAGATCAATAATAAACAAAATGTTAGTTATTCATCCAAATTTATTTTACCGCCTTCAAAGTATGCTCTTTCAGAAATGATAAACTTACGTCAACGAATAATCCAATCATCAAAACATTTTTTAAACGCTTTGTCCGGAATTGAGTTTAGTTCTCGTCGAGAATACTCCTTTATGTCTTCTACCGAATGAAAACGAGTGCCACAAAGTGGTAATTTGAGTTTAAGAAAAGAAAGAAGTCGGCTGGAGCCATATCTAGTGAATAAGGTGATTGCTCGATGGCATTTGTTGAGTGTTTGGTCAAAAATTCGTTCACAATGATAGCCTTGTGTGAAGGCATATTATTGTGGTGCAAAATCCAAGAATTTGCTTTCCACAAATCTGGCCTTTTTCGTCGAATTTGCTATCTTAAACGCCGCATAATACTCAAATAATATACTTTATTTACCGTTTGACCTTCCGGTAAGAATTCTGAGTGCACAAACCCGCGATAGTTAAAGAAAACAGTCAACATGACTTTGAATTTTGATCGATTTTGGGGTGTTTTTTTCGCTTTCGGTTCAGTTGGAAGGCGCCCACTCCGAAGCTTGTTGACTAGTTTGCATGTCAAACTCGTAAACCCACGTCTCGTCACCATTAACAATGCGTCATGAATGTTGGGTTGGAATTGACTCGTTCTAACATGCGAGACACAGAAACATTAGCATCTATCTCTCTTAAACTTGAATGAGGATTTTCATTCATCATCATCATAGATATGATCGAAATATAAACAGTACTGTATTTAATCTAAATGACAGATGTAACGCAAACTCCGCGCCAAAATGAAAAATAGTTGAGCCAATCTAACAAAAAAAAAAACATAAAAATTAATTGGAACCCAAGATAAATCATCCGCTCCCGATAATTTTTGACTTAATGAATGTATATGTATTTCAATTAGAAAAAAAAACACACCTTTCAGGTTTTAAATATTATATCTACCTACTTAAATTTGATCTTGTCAACTTCGCTATTGTTAAGCAAACACGAGTGAATGAATTTGAAAAGGAAATAGAACTGAATGTTCGTTTGGTAACGGCACCACAGTAAAAGCGGGTATAATCTCACTGCAACTAATGGTGTAAAAATATCATTACCCTCGGTGATCATTCATCACGGCAGCTCCTGCGGGTGTCGGCCGCAGTCAATAAATGCGCGCCTACTCCACCTTTCCTCCGAGCACATAACAAAACCGTTCCTTTAGAGATATAAATTTATTATGAAATTCTACATAATTACTTGCAGTCGGCGCTTACTTGTTTTAGATTACAACGGAACTTTGTTTTGAAGGAACCTATAGTATGTTATACACATGGTGTTCGGTTTGATGTAACAGAATATCGGGTTCGAGTAAATTGATGACTTTGCATAAAGCGGCAAACTCGTAGCAACATCACGACAAGCAGCCGCAGTCGTACTTCAACGAACGCCTCAAACGGGCTCATCGGCCGGCTTCAAACAAACATGTTATACGAGTATATAACATAATATTAACTTTATTAAACTAGTTTAAATAAATATAACAATTAACATAAAAGTATTACAATTATATAACACAAATATTAAATAAAAGTTCCTTTGTAATGTTATCAATAAAACCTTAGGGTATAAGAACAAAAAACGTGGGTTTTTAATAACAATATTTCGATCCTTATATACCACTCTCGACCGTGGGTATTTATGAAATGTAACTATAAAATGGCCACCTGGCCAGAATATAATTACATAGGATCGTAATTTGTAAGACAAAAACATTAATTTCGACTGGCAATTAGCTGTTCCATCGCGAATAATATCTTTCCCAAGGGCGAAGGCAACACATACATACAGCCAAGTTAGAAAATTGATTAATATGATTAAGTTTCAAAGGCTGGATTGTTATTTATTTATAGTTTATTTATAATAATACAATTAATAAGAAAACCCATGGATTTAACAAAGTCACAGCAACAAGTTAGATTAAACAACAATTAAACAATAAAAGTGTAGCTCAATTAAGACACTGCAATCCCAACTCCAACACATGAGCTGTGATGGACAACTGGACAAGCGAGGCAGTGAGATCCGCTCACACAAATGAATAGGACAGATGTGATTCTGACTCAGGCAGTACAAGTGTACTCGATAAGTATCATAAACGAATTATGTACAATTGAAACTGCGTCGGCGGCGAGACTGCGTGACGTCGTGGCGTCTACACGTACGACCAGACCTTAAAACTTAATAAGTTTAGACTGTTTACTGTTAAGTTTAGACTGGTTTGGTTGTTATTAAAATTGTTGTAGCTGTTAAACTGAAGTTGTGCGTCTGCCACCTTATCATTGTGACCTAAACCCTATCGAATATAAATGGAACTTGGTAAAGCAAAGGGTGGCAGATAAAAACATTGACCAATCGGAAAAGAAAATAGAACAACTTACAAAAGATGCGATTAAGTCAAAAGACGCCAGCTGACTGGAAAAAAGAAGTGAATCACGTGGAGAGACTACACCGAGAATACTGGGAAAAGGATCATCTAGCAGATGACAACATCACACAACTTTTAATATCACTAGGGGAAGATAGTTCGGAGAGTTCAGAAAGTGAGAGTGAGGAAGATACAATGTCAGGCATAGAGTCAATAGTTTATAGTGACTGAGTTTAATAATAAATGTTTTTGTAATCAAAATTATTGTTTTTTAATAACAAACCCTTCATCAATAATAAATTGATTTGAAAAGGTTAGTAATTTCTTTTTACCTCCACATCTCGAAAAAACTTCACACCGTACCCAGACCGCCGATATGACGTCACGAGGTCAGGTGCACAGATATTGTGACCGGGTTGTAGATATAGAAGATATTTTTTTACAAAACTGAATAAGAATCGAAGCAAAAGCTACAGAACAAATAATTCCTAAAATCTTTGCAAAGTAAGCAAGTAAATCCCCTCAAAAGCTAATTTGGTATGAGACAAGTCTCATTGTATATTTAGTTGTAGCGCGTACCGGTGCAGGGCGAGCCGGAATCAGTCGGGGTCACCACCTCACCGGTCAGCACTCATTTATAACTAATTCTAGAAGTACATACAATAAAGCAGAAACTGTTTAGTAGTAGTTCAGTATATTTCCACTGTAGAATGCATACGATGTTGTTCCTGAAACGACTTCATATGTTTTCGCAGACGCCTGGTCAGTGGTCACGCGGGCCGCGGGCCGCGTGCTGCGGGTCCGCGACACGCGAAATACACATTAGCCGAGCGGACACCGCCTACCCCCCCCGCACCGTCCCGCGCGCGTCCCGCACCCCCCCGTCTCGTAGGTACATATCTCCTTCGCCCATACAAATGTCTTTTTTATCGAGTAATTTATTACAAAGCAAATGCTCGTATATTCAGCGAGATGAATATAGTACCACATCGAAATTATTGTAGCAGAAAACAGTACAATAATATTATGAATATATTGTTATACTAGCGGTGCCCCGCGGCTCAGCACGCGTTTTTTACGCAGTAATTATTTAATAATTATTTAATTTTATTTTTACTCATATTAATGACAATACAAATAGTCTATCAATTGAGAAATGACATATACTTTCCGTCTTCAAAGTTTGATTAGAATCAGTTGAGAAATATGAAATTACTTATACTTAGCTTTCATCTTACCAATTTAGTAAGCTTTTCGTGTACAAAAGTTTATAGGAATCAGTCGAGGTGGTTTTGAGTTAAATCCGAATATAAAAACGAACAAACAGACAGACATTTTTTTTTAGGGCATATTCGTGATAAATTACGTTTACAGACAGAACTACAGATTTACTAATAGAGTTATATATATACAGCTCTCGACGTGTACTGACGCACTGACTCACTGACACACACACTGTGGTTCGTACATAATATTGCGTATATTTACTACTGTGTTCATCCCCCGCCCAGCACAAAGCCCCCATTTCACTAAACATAACAAAAAAATTGCATATACGAGTAGTTCAGTTTCAACATCAGTATCAACGAATGATGCATCCGCTGCGAAGATGAAATGATGTGACTCGTATGCGCATGCGCCTGCGCATGTGTACACATTATTTTCATACATATAATTCCTGCACTAATCAAACTCAAAATATCTCAATCAAATACCTCAATATCACCATTCGGTGGATATTATCAATCTTAACTAGATAAGCAGACTATGCAAAGGAAAAAAGAACATATTTTTGTAAAACAACGGAATATGAAATATCAAACTTAGGCATTAGTGAACGTGAAACAATTTCCTAAGAATATTATATGAAAAAAATTCTCAGACTCGATTTTCGTTCGATTAGTGAGGTGCAATCAAGAATGATGTTTTTTTTAGAAAAACAGCTGTCTTATGGACCCTGCAAGTACCTATGTGGTAATTTGAAATGATGTTTTTGAATAAATACATAGCGGTAGCCTGTATGTCCATACATACGAGACGAACCTGTGCCGCGGTGGCTCAGCTCATAATAGCTTGTGGTACTTGTAAACAAACATGTTGGGAATAACTGAATCAATTAAAATAAATATGTATCAGTTAGGTAAATGTTTTTTCGTATTAACAACCAGTGGAAGCAAGCAAGTAGGCGGAGTGTTAGTAGAACGTAAGCAGGGAGGAGCAATCTCTACTGCCATTACGTAGATTAATATTTTAAATATACCAGAGTGAGCTATTGTTTACCTTAAACCTTACCCCTCCCTCCTCCCTCCTCCCTCTCAGACTGCACAAAGATCTCTTTGAAAAGTTCCGAAAGTTTTATTTCAGAAGTTTCTGTTTGTACCGCGGCCGGACGCGCTGGGTTCGCAAGGCGGTTCCTCCGCATCGCCTTACAGTACTCACCTGCAGAGTAGGTGAACACACACACACACTCAGACACACAGTTTGGTGCGCCGGGGAACATTCATCTGAGAACTCTCGTAAGCTACAACAATGCTCACTTCATTTATTCATTATGAAATTGTAGACTGAGGTTCTCTGCCCTACAAATAAATCAATGGAATTTGTACATTTTCCATATAATGTACATTCCTAAGTACATTTTTTAACACACGGTTTGGAATAAGTAGGATTGCCGAGCTGACACTAACTACACCATGGCTTTCAGAAGACCTTTCAAGCAGCTCCTGCGCAATGGCAATCACGTGAAAGTAATTGTTCTCGAAAGATGCCCGTTCCTTCTACTCCTCATCTGGAATTTTGGTTAAAATTTCAATTTCAGTTTGATTGGAATGAAGCTCGGAATTTAAATTCTGTAATACATTGAGTTTATTATTTAGTTCATAAATCTTGTTTAAATCTTTATTATGTAAAATGATGTCAAGCTAATTTTTAAATATGGTATTTAAAAAATTACCATATTTTAACTTGTAAACTTTATATCTAAAATTATATGAACTCGTCGCTATAACTCAGTTCAGCGCGCCGCATATCGGTGTATTGGCTCGGATTCATCGTGGTATGTGTAGGTAGGTAGGTGGGTAGGTGGGTAGGTGGTAGGGTACCAGGTAGGGCGGCAACACGATTCCTCGTGTCCTCGTGTCCTCGTGTCCCATCGCGACGCTCGACGTGCACTTGTTATGCAGAGCTCATAGGGAATAAAGAAAGCACAGGCGAAGTTACGAGTCGCATAAACACTACTTCCTTCAAATAAATTATGATCTTATTGTTAAAATTATATTGTAGTATGCTAGTTATTATTAGGTCAGTCTAAAACAAACAGTCAACCAGTTAACACGTGTCATCATTGGAGTCTCCCTCTTCCCCGCACATATCCAGAGCGCGAGTTACCTCCGCGCGAGGGCGGCCCCGGGTCGCACGCCGCGTCGCACTCTGGAAACCACTTTGCTCAGCTTATCATGAGATAGAGATTAGCATTATGTCACCTTGATTTCATAGCTTAATATTGTTTAGATAGGAGCGACGCCGTCGCCGGGAATTTTACACGTCGCACAACTGCCAAGTTATTTTGCGTTGGTCTGAGCACTTTAATGAAGTGGTTAATCTCAATAGCCAAGAAGCAGATTTGTCCTATATAGGTTCACTTGAGACCTTGCCACCATCATCAAATCTTATACTCCATCGTTATTCATCGAGTCCATTGGTGTGACGGGTTAAAGAAAGGGGGTTAAAGAATAACAAGTAACCAAGGTCAGACAGTCTTCCCTCAGAAGCCTATCATCAAATGTAGTATTTTTCACATAATTTTAAAATTCCTTTATTATAAGCAGGCATAACACATTGGTTAAAAGCCTTGGTCTTCAGGCATTGTAGTAAATTAATTTTGATTTTATATTAGAGTTTCGTGTTTCCTTGGATTTTATTAAAAACGGAATGTTGAAATTTTTAAGTCTACGCCGCGCCGTTACGCTCCCGTGGGGCCAAGCTCCTGCGCCGACTTGCTCCCGTCGCGCTACTCTTCCGCGCACGCTATAAACTATAAAGAAAATATATTTAATTCTCTGCTAATTATAAGAATAGTATTGTGCCATAATAAATAAGCATAAGAGATCCACTCATTCTATTGTAGCGTAAGGTTCCGTGGAGAGTCACCTTACCGTTCATTTCTCTGCACGAGAATGACATATAAATTGTAATGAACAGCGGCACCTGCTGACACCATTCGATCATGATGTTCTTGTAGCGAGTGACTGGTTAGTTCAGTATCCTAAGTAATAGGTTAGTAGGCTAGTTCGTCTAAACGCTCGTCCAAGTGATTACGGGTCATTAGAAAAAAGAGGCCTAAGCTGCGTCTCATCAAAAATATAATTATTATTAAATATAATTTGTTATTTAAGACAATGTAAGGCGGCGAGCGGTCTGTCCCAGTGAAATAACGCGTTGCGCTAACTGGCTTCTGCTTCCATACCCTCGAGTTCGAAATGAATGTAAATTAAAAGCATTGATAGTTGTTTCGAGTATTCATATCATATAAATCATATGTACACTGGGCATCCGATACCAGGAACATGTACAGCCTGATGGTTGTGGTGACTCGGATTTAAATCTAACAAACTTACATAAAACAGTCTTTTTTTTTTTTTTTTTTTTCGAACTGACTACACTGTTAGCCTGAGGGGCCCTGGAGCCTTTACGGCTTTTACAGCTTTACCGGGCTTGGGGGAATAAAACAGTCAAGGAATACATCTGAACGCAGGAAGGAAACCTTTTTGTTTTAAATGTTTTCCAGTGAAATTTTGTTTCTATGTTAGCGTATTTTCCGCTACATTGCCACTGAAATTGTTGCGCCACTAAATTAATATCGTGAAACGTTGCCACGTTATACCCGAGACTGTCTACTAACGACAGTCGATCCCGATGTGAACTCTCAAAACAGTATAAGAATAATTATACAAATTATAAGTTGTGCACAAACTGTGGCTATCTCTCAGGCACACTGTTTATTTAGGTTCGTTTGACGCTCGCCCGATACACACCTACTTGATCATTAAATAGTCTACTTACTGTACAGGGACAGACCCGAGCGCGCGTGTCGGCGTCCGCTGTATTTGTCAATAAACGAATTAAGTAGAGTGCTTAAAGGCAGGGTTGTCAAGCGAACTGCTCGACAGCAGGGAGGTTTGTGTCGCTCTCCCCTCCCCGCGCCCCGCCCCGCACACCGCCGCGGACCCCGCCACGCATTCAGCGCAGACTGCAGGCTCACTATCTCTCGTGTGCAGTGTTGGTAGAGGAGTGCGTGCAAACACTTGGCGACAGTGGCGACCTCCCAGCAATTGAAGACCTCCCCTCAGACCTTGCACTAATAACATTATACTTTTCTTGTAATATTACACTTAATAACCTATATTATTATTGAAACAGTGTTGTAGCGTTGAACAATCAGGCTTATCAATAAAATTTGATGTCCATTCATAACAATATTTAAACAAGTTGTATTGTATTTATGATTGCAATATGTATGTGGCGGGGTGAGGAAAAAAACTAATATAATATATAGACATATGACACAGTTACAATTAATACTAATGATTGCAGTGTTAGAGGTAAGTAACTTGATCTTATTTCACTGAAAGTTACTTTTTTCTTGGAATCATTTTTGAGTTTAACATGTTTATACCGTGCATGTGGTGAAAAATCCGTCATAGTGTCTCGCTTCGCGAGTTGCGTTTCGGGATCACCTGTGTATATCTAGTTATCGAGAGTTATCTTTATCTAAGTTATCTTTTTCCGTGGTATGGGTGAACCCGTAGGATCCCAGTGGTTCACTACCTGAGGGAGCTGCATTGATCCGGCGGCCAGGGACACCTGTAGAAAGGGTTGTTCCGCTGGCCACCCGCGGTACAGTACAGGGGCCCAATAATATTTAACCAATCAAGTTATTGGATTGCACTGTGCTCACCGTCAGGTACAGTGCAGTCACTATGACGTGCTAGGATAAAAAAAAAACGCAAGTCATATTGAATTTTATCTGGGCACTGTATAATATGAACTGCACAGACTGCCACGGCAGGCGATTTCTTTCATCGGTTATCTGGTTTGATATTAATAAAAATAATATTTCCATATGTAGTGGCGCTGAGGCCAGCTACCGCAAACATATATTCACGTATTTTCAGTATTTTTTTTTTATTTAAAATGCGAAACTTCATTTCTACTACTGAATTTTTGCCCTCTCACTCTTTCGAGTAACTTTGTCCTCCAAATGTTATTATCGAAAGTAACCTTTGCTCAAAATCTTCACACCATTTTCCTCATTCCCCAGCGGAACCAAGTAATATGACGTGAGTTTTTGAAAAGCCGTGACCGCGAGAAAATACGCTGTGTTATAGTGCTTTGTCGGCACATCGAGACAGAGTGTAATATTAGTTACAGTCCTGATATTTCGAGACAAATGACAACCCTAATTACGCGGAAATCGCACCAACTGTTGGTAGAGTTGCTACCACTGTACCAAGAAGCCTTTCAAATATAATTCCGGGCGCGAAAGGGGACTGCTCTGCTGCCAAGAGCTTCGATACGCACACTATATCAAGGCTGCTATATCCTGTGACGTTGAAAAACTGAACAAGTTACACATTACAGTATGATTATGTAAATAGAATCGAAAGGGACCGGGCTCGGGCTCGCGCTCGAGCTCGAGCTCGACGGGGGAGTCTCGGGATCAAACGCGCCGTAATAGATTTATTCGTAACCCAATAGAGCCCGGACTAGAACAATACCTTACTCATTTTATTTGAGTGTATGTGAAGGAGGAGGATGACAGATAGAGGGCGCCGCGATAGTTTCCGCTCCACTCTCTCTGTATATTATCCACATTATTGTTATTGACAATTCAAAGAGATACTATTTACATAAACAATACCAGTGTTTTCATGACGTAACATTAGTTTGAATTTATTTACTTGTAAAAAAGGCACTGCTACAGATAACAAGCTGGACTTATTCTAAATATAAATGTAACATAATAGAATTTGCTCTCCGATTAGAGCAGCGCACAACATTTTATTAATAGATCGATATCACTCAGTAACACAATTTACAATTTAATTTATATATAAGTATGTTTAGGTTGCTACTCATCATCATCATCATCATTTCAGCCGAAAGACGTCCACTGCTGGACATAGACCTCCCCCAAAGATCGCAACAACGATCGGTCCTGTGCTGCCCGCATCCAGCGGCTTCCCGCAACCTTTACCAGGTCGTCGGACCACCTTGTGGCGGGTCTGCCCACGCTGCGTCTTCCGGTTCGTGGCCGCCAATCGAGAACTCTTTGACACCATCGGCCATCCGTTCTACGAGCTACGCGGCCCGCCCACTGCCACTTAAGTCTAGCTATTCTTCGGGCTATGTCGGTGACTTTGGTTCTTCTGCGGATCACCTCATTTCTGATTCGATCACTCAAATTACAATTAAGTTGCTACCCAAATTACAATTAAATATATCCAAGTCCTTACTGTGTTCTAATGACACACATACACATCCGCAGAACTGGGTTATTATAAACCACATTATTAGAACATTAATTTACATGAAAAAGTGTTTGAGTTTGTTTGAAAGCAAACGTTTTTAGGGAGAACAGGCTCAACAATTCACTGTTGTTCCATTTAGAATTGACCATCTTATGAAGGAAAGAGTCTAGTCGAAAGAGTAGAGAAAAACAATGTGTAATTACCGAAACTTACGTTTTCTGGAAAAAAATATTGTAAACCGCTCGTCGTAAGCAAGACAACAGTGATTAAAGATTTGAACATAATACTTAGTACAGGTGACAGTCGACAGGCGGCGCTGCTATACCCCAAGCATTTATTAATAAAACTTATTTATTACGTCTTAAAGGAAAATTTACGGCAAGTGCTGTTACATTTTTATATAATCCTTATGGAGGCCGGATGAAAGGTGGAAAGCTATGCTCCGAGTTAAGTAATTCAAAGGCACAACGCTTCACAATGTAATACTTGAAGAATGCTATACATGTACCTATTGTGTTTATGATATAAGTAGTTGTATGAACTCGTGTAACGCTCGCCGCTCGCTACTCGCTGCTCAGCGTCAGACACTGAATACACAACAAACTGTCTTGATTACGAAATATAATTTCAAATTGCACGAAAGAATGAAACAGCGGAACTTCAATGAAATTACAAACAAGTGCCAATTATATATACATTTATTTGAAATTAGCAGTTTCCCTTAATAATTGTATTACCAAGCTAACTTCTGCCCGCGTCCCCGCTCGCGTTACCGACGATAATATATTCACTACGTATGTATCACGACGACCCGGACAAACGAGCCCACCGCAATGGAATTTATAATGAGCCCTTTTAGATTAGAACTTCATTCATTACATGAATGTTTGATAAGAAGACGGAACTCGTAGAGCACATACATAGTCAAACACAGAACACTTTACAGGATAAACTAAAGTGTTCATTTATATTGAATGACTAGTAGTGTGCCCGCGGCTCTGCACGCGTTTCTTACGCACTCATTTTTTATTTCTACGCATGTTATTGACAATTTATAATTTTATATAGCCTATCAAATGAGGACTGTCGTGTACTCCCTGTGTACAGTTTTGTTCAAAATCGGTAGTAAGTTAATAATTCTTTTTTTTATGATTTATAAATGTAGTATTATGACTTTTCTTATAAATTATCAACAATGGAATTATGTACAGTTTCTATGTACAAAAATTCATAAAAATATTACAAATTCATAAAAAATATTTGACATTGTTTTTTTTTTAATGACGTGTTCGTATTCTTTGTCCTTTATATAGCACGCTATCGGGAAATTAGTAAAAATAAATTACATATACAGACAGAACTACATATTTATTAATATATATGTTAGTGCAGTTACATATTTATCTTGCGTAAAGTATTATAAAAATAATTTGTCAGTAAAATCAAGTTTTTTAGACTATCTATACAATTATACAACAGAAATTCCATCCTTTAATTTAATTTAGGTAAATAGTTAAAGACATCTGGATTTTTCATCTGTAGTTAATAATAATCATGAAATCTGTAAAGATAAACATTTTTCATGAAATTTTGAACGTTTTTTTATACCTTTAATTGAATTGATGAAAACATAAAATATGTTTTTCATTATTTTTATTGAAGAGTGTGCGTGCAATATTTCAGTTCAATAAGTTTAATATGTGCACATAATTATAACGCTCAGCGCACGCACAACGAAGCAGCTCGTGACTGAGACTCAAGTTTGTATTTATTTAACTATTTGTTATCGCTTTGCTTTAATATACAAAGGCACGAAGAAAAGTGAAGTAGCTGGGACTCGTGCTTCAAATAGCTTATGCTGTAAATAATGTTGGCCTGAGTTTGTGCGCGACATAACAAGGGTGGGCCGGAGCGCGAGCCGGTTCTGTTCTCTTGTAATTTATTGCGAACGAGCCTGTACCGGAGCAGCGCTGCAGCGCGGCGCGCCTGCCAACACGCAGCTGCCGGAGCGCTGCACGAGCTTTCCAAAATATTAGCCTTTTCAAACATAATGCGGGGAATATTCATTAAATCAACTAAAAAGAATTTGTGACTGGACTGCAGACGCGTTGATGTGTCCGATGGTGATATACTGGGCAAAATGAAGAATTGACATTCTGTCGACTGCGGTGTGGCACAGCTGTGCTGTGTTGTGCTGAACTGTGCTAAACACGTGTCATAACGTACAGGTCAATGTAGTGCAATTGTAAAAACAGTTAAATTGATCAACTGTAATTCAAATATGAATCATCATGTCACCCGAGCTCCGGGTCAGTATGGATGATCCATGTCACACCGGGCCGCAACCGTGGCACGGCCCCGGCCCGGTATAACATGAATCATACTTTAGATAACAATTGTCGAAATCATGTCGCGACAGACATTCTTAACATAAGGGAAATCTTCATGATAGTATATTATTAAAATTCCTAGTGGATTTGAAGTGCACGTCCCACCGGGACGGCGCTCCCCCATCGCGGACAAAGGACGCTACCGGTAACTCGATCCGGCCGACTGAAATGGTAGAGAAGTTATCTAACGCAATCCATTAGCCGAGTCCTTTCATAAAATAAAAGTGATTTGGAGCGGCGAAGTGTGCGAGAACAATTTGCTTCATATAATTTTCATTTTACCAGCGAAACGCGTTATCGCGAGCAGCGCAGCGCGGTCCGGTCACAATCAGAATAACGAATGTTGTAGGTTCTTATGTTTGTTTAAATAAGCAGTGTTACCTGAAGCCGGTCCCTTGTATCGGATCGGACCGATCACGATTTCACGGCTACTCATAGAGTCGCTGTGGAATGTGTAGAGAGTTTGGGTAAGTTCTGCCGATAGCGCGCCGTGGCTCAACTCTACATCATCATGTTGTCAAACTGCGCTATGAGTCTTAGGTCGTAGTGCTCGCTCTCTGAACATATCAACATACGTCTCTGAAAGTGACTGACGTATTGGATAGACGTCATGTTGTTCTGTATGCATGTACTGGGCTAGCGGGCTAGTGGACTAGTGGGCTGGGCGCGAGTCGCGGGTGCAGGCGGGAGGGCACGTCAACTGTGACGTAGTGGAGCGCGTGTGTGTCACACAACCGTATGGCAATGAACCCGCAACAGTGAATCTCCCTTGATTTGTCGCGTTTCGGAATCAAGCAGTGTATATATATAGGTCTGAAAGTCTCCACGACTAACAGACAGCGACGGCCGTCGATGAATAGTCAATCTCTCGGTGGTCGCCGTTGTTTTTGGATTGTATGCACTGCACTTACCATCGAGTAAATTCAAAATTAATATTCCGATTAAACTCCCCAGATCTAATAAATACGTTCTATTTTACATCCCTCACAGGAGTGAGGACTACTAAATGTATACTCTCCAGTGAGTAGAATTTCTAAAACATATAATGTATTACACAAAACTAGCTACATATTTACAGTTAAAACGCAAAATTAAAAAAAAAAAATTTAGATTACCAGTCTAATATTGAAATACAATTTTAATTCTATTTTAGTTTCAATTTTATTTTATTTTTATTATCTAATGAACTTATTATTCTAATTTATGTTAAATCTTTATGTTTAAGTTTTCTTATATTATATGTATATAGTTAAATTTAATACTTAAGTATGTTGTCTGTGCATGCCGAGTTCACCTATAAATACAAAGGTATTATATTATATGAATAGCTTTTAAAAATCATGTATAATGATAAGTTATGTTGTTGAACCATAATAAATAAGTACGGAACCATCACTTCTGCTGTACCTTTGATTACAACATAAAACATGTCCTCTCATATACATACCTGAATCAATATATAACTGTCAGATGTACTTTGTCACATATCTCAATTGAGATTAAGTATCAGCTCTATAAGTTTCAAACATATGTACGTATAACGAGAGTTTATGTTGATTCCAGCGTAAGTAATAGTTCCTTACATATGAAATTAGCGTTTTATAATAATATGCAATAAGTAAAACGAAAAAAAAAATTATGAAATTATACATTTAATATATATGCATTTTCGCCATTTCATAGGTAGTTCATTGACCGTACCGTGCTTTCTTTTACAGTAGCTTGCCAATACACATCATTAATACTTTGATCTGTATGTGCAACGCTGATGACTCGGCGAAACTCATATTTGTAAATATTATATGCGATATTTTAAGTTATCCATTTTGTGAAAAGAACGGTGTCAAAGGTCAGACAGGCCTCGTGGCGCAGTAGTAAGCCCTACTATTGAGCCGAGAGGTCGCGGGTTCGATCTCCGCCCATGACTGACTTTTGTGTGATGAGCGTAATTGTCATTTGTGTGTCTGGGTGTTAAATATATAGTATATCAGCTGTTTAGGTACCATAATACAAGCTATGCTTAGTATGGAATTAAATGGCCATGTGTGAAATTGTGTCCCCATATTAAAAAAAAGGAAAATCATATGGTGCGAAAACAAATGAATTACTAAATTCGAAACACAAATACACAAGCCTAGATTTGAAATAAATTTGAATTTGGAATACCTAATTAAACGCCAGATATTTGAAATCAAGGTGGCCAGTTCAACAAAACACCAATTTCGTATGCAAGAATACAACATATATATATGGAAAAGTAATATATTATGACACACAAATAACCAATTATTAATCCTTTACTTTGAGTATTCAGAACCTTGTTCGTCCAAATGTAATGTGAAAAAAAAAATAATTTCGCCGCCGCCCCTAGTGCGTTGCCGTGAACGCGCCGCGCCGGACCGGTCCGAGCGGGAACGCAGCGCAGCAGCCGCAGCAGAGCAGGCGGCACGGCGCGGCACGACGCGGCACGGCGCGGCAGTCGCGTGGCGCTCGTCGCTCTGTTAGCTCTTGTGAGGGGTTTGTCGCGCTCGGTGTCCGGCTCTCGGGAAAATATACATCGAATGAACTGTAAAAGACTAGTGGTGGTGTTGCGTACCCTGTGACCCTGTGCTGTTGTGCTGTGATGCTCTAGGCAGTGAATGTGCGTGTTTAAGCAAAGCTGTCTCGTGGGCGGAGAGTCAGCGCCGTCCCAGGTTGCTTACAGATTATTACATTATTTAACATTTTTTTATAGTTTCAGTCAATTTTACTTTAACTAAGATACTCCGCAGTGTCGGTGTCGCCGCCGCGTGGTTGTGAGTTATATTCTCAACATCTTTCCAACTACTTTTTTCTAGTAATATTAGTACTGTCAAAGATCAGGATGAGACCAGTACTTCGGTTTCGAGGGTAAGGTGCACTGTGCGCTGCAGAGTCGGCCAACGCTTGGAGCGCCGCGCCGTCTTGTTCATTCCGCTAGGTCAATGGGGTCGTTCTCGATGTACTTCAGTGGCTTTTAGAATTACTACATTTACGATCTGTATTCATTATATGAATTGATTCATTGAAAAATAGAGAGGATTTACTGGTTTACGGAAATACCTTCGATATATCTTTAAACTATGGTTATTCGAGTTGTAACAAACCACACTTTTACTTGAACAAAACCAGTGTATTTGTCATTATCATATAGTATCATATATTATCATTTAGTAAGTTTACTGTAATAATTTAAATTACGTTTGATTCAAATCCTTACAAGAATAAAATTAACCAAAAATACAGTAAAATATGCACAGCAGTAGGTAAGTTGTATGTAAGTAAGGCGGTCGCGGCCCGGGTCTACGACTTACCGGAATTGGAACAAAAGCATGACATTGGCGCGACATTCCTCTAGTAAGTATTTGTGATTTCCCCGCTGTAATAATTCTGACGCGTTCCAAAACCAAACGAACAATCAGTAGTACGTTGCGGCGTGTATGCAGCACGTGCGAGTTACTCAAGTTTTTTTCTTTCAAATATATGGTTATAGCGCTCTGTTGAATTAACACCCGAGTATACTCCGCATAGGGTCAGTCAAGGCAGGGACCTCGGCTTGACTCAGCCGGGACTGATAAGAGAACACATATTAAATAAGGATCGTATACACATAACGCATCATAAAAATTAATAAATCTTCATATACTCTTATTCTCCTAGGGCTGGAATACTCTATGATTCATAGAGCTACTTCGTATCGTCATGCTTATTGCAACAACATGTAATGCTCAAGTGTTAGTATTTAGTAAAGTCGAAGGCTGTGTATTTTAGAATTTAGATGTCATTATACTGAAATAGTATAGAGCGCTCACTGCCCACGGCTCACTGTTCAGATGTTTCGAAGTAAATTGCTCGGATTCACTAAATGGTTTAAATATGGTCGTTAAGCGAGCGCTTAACCCTTTACGTACAAAATTAGGGAACTTTCCGGGTTGCGAACCGACAGACAACCGATAATTTAATATTTATGATGTTATAGTCGAGAGCGGCCGCGGTTTCGCAAACCATTTAGTTTCCGCTTCTAGACGTGACTTAGTAAACTAACGTTGCTATCTTACAAAGACGTGACTCAATTCGAATAAGACGTTGGGTCTGAAATTAATCTTCCCTTTTAAAATCGAAAATCGAAAAAAGTTGTTTTATATTATCAAAATCAAAAATATTTTATATCCTAAGAAAGCACGTTATGAACGTCAAACACCACTACACTACTACCGGTTCAGAACTAAACCCAATCATCCAGAAGAACTGGCGAGAAACTCGATCGGGTTTATATTAACATCCTTTTAGGGTTCCGAACTCAACAAAGAACCCTTATAGTTTCGTTATGTCTGACTGTCTGTCTGAAGCATAGCTCAGAGATTCTTATGTAATTTCATAATGTAATGTAATTAATGTAATTTCGTATGGGTATACAAATTACAATCGCCGACAAAATGGTAAAATAAAATCATGAAAATAAAATATTTAGGGCACCTTCCCTACACGTAAAGTGGGAATGATTTTTGTTTCTCGAGTATCGCATCATGTTTATACCTTGGGATAGGTCATCCAAAAATATTACGGGTTTGTGATAACCATATTTCGTTTCAGGGATCCATTTGCGAATATTAATCTTTAAAGTGAATATTTTTGTTAGAGTCAAGTGTCCGCCCCCTCGCGCCCCCCGCCCCCCCCCCCCCCTCCTGCCATTTAAATGGCTGTTTTTTTGGATATGTGAAAAAATATATGGTAGTATTATATATAATAAAGTTAAAAGGAAAACTATCAGAGGTAAGTAAGCTTTACAAGTTAACGAGTAATAGTCAATCAACGTATTAAATGTACTTGGAGAAGTAATTTCATATAAATTCCATTGATAATTACTTAAAGCCCACTCTCTAAGTCTGCATGTTGTGACGGGCAACTACGGAACCCAAAATTACGCGTGGCCCGACACGTACTTTGCAAAATTTTTAATTGTTTTTTATATAAATTGAATCATTTACACTGAATGTTATTTTCAGTAGATGTACAGAGAGGGAGTCACTTCCAGATATCATCGTCATTCACGTAATGACCTCCCTCCCCTAAAGTCGGACCGTTTCGACAGTGAAACTTGCGTAACAAGATTCTTGAACTTATTATCCGGAAAATTAGTAAAGCTTATTATAGAACCTAACACAATTACCTAAAAAGCTTTTATTTTTCTTAATAAATTAAACATGGAAGGTGTACGGAACACTTTATTGATTGCTATGAATTATGATTTAAAACACCGGAAGACTTTTAACTTGATTTATTGATAAAACATATGATAATAATGGTAATAAGTGCGTTCGCCGCTGCTCGGTCTAAACGATGTTGATGCACTGACTTTATAAAACAATATACTAAGAAAGCGATGCAACGAGCGAACGCAGCAGAAACTTGTATGGTTGGCCCGTACAGAAGGACTATTTTATGTCATTTACAACTAAAAATGTTTAAAAATGTTTCCGATCGATTTCGATTCGATTTTACAAAATATATTCGAAGGGCAAAGTTAAGATACTAAATTCTTAAAGCTTGTGGCTCAGTGATTCATGCATAGTGTCATAAATAGCTCGTACTGCCCGTTTTTGTAGTACAAATATGGTATCTATCTCAGCTGCTAAACTCCACAATAATGCTGTAGGATATTAAACTGTGGAAGTAAGCGAAGTAGACTGACCTAGCAGTAGCAATATCTGTTAACTGGCAAATCTTACGTACTGCGAATGTAGCGGAGCTTAATTTCCCTGCCAAGGTTTTAAGGTGAGAACCGGATTGTAATTTTGCATTAAGTGTGATGCCTAAGAACATAATAGCATTCTAACATTGAATCTAATTTATTGGAGCAGCTTGTGAGTGATTTGGGCGTTCGATATATATCTAATAATATCAATATAAATAAAATGATAAATCACGCAAAAACTACTCGATTGTAGTGTTTGTAGATGTATGTATGATGTAGTATTAGAAGACGAGACAAAAGTCTCATGGATCTGAAGTGTAAATAGGAAGTAAGCTGCAGTAATTAAAATGTTCAGATAAAAAGTATCTTTTAAAATGTTTACTGGTATATCCAGCTTTGTGACACCTGGCGGGGGCGCTACGCCTGCCCTGTCTCTGCCTAGCCGCTTATTGAAATTTTCAAATTATTATAAGATTTGCTTTTCGGTCCTTCATCTTGGTCTAAAGTTTTAAATTTGAGGATCCTAAATGACTAGCACAGTTTCATTAGAAAATGGTTTACGGTAATGTATTGTTTGTTGTAATTAAATCTTTGTATTTATAATATGTTGAATGCTGCGAAACCCAAAGATTGCTTGACTTTTGTAGTTGTCTGATAACACGGGGTAATGGTCTCGTATATCAAAGAACACTAAGTTAATAAATCTTAAATGATAAATCAAAACCTTTATTTATTATGCACAACACGTAAGAAAAATATAACAAAGCAGATTTAAGCAGCCATGAAATGAGTAGAACTGGTTTGGTAACACCAATAATTTGTCAGTGTCACGCACTGTAGTACGGTCTAGTAAATTGATAAATGATATTGAAAAAAAAAACTCAAATAGTACGGTGATTAGTGATAGAATAAAAACCGAGTGAAGACGCGGCGGCGGCGGGTTACGACAACTAGTTTGTGTTATTTCCATTATCAGATATTTATAAAATAGGAGCGTTTGATTTCACTTGAAAAGTGCACAGGCTTTTAATTTACAAATTACAATTTGATGTCGTTTATATTATCTATTGAAATAATATTTATCAATATTAATAAGGCCGCTGATAGGATTCGTTTGCCTGGTGCACCTACATGCCTCTCTTTATCTGCAAACAGTCTTATATCGGGGTTAATATAAGCACGGAGGTCTTTTGTAATTGTCTCTGTTGTTATCTTTTCCAATGAATATAATTTACACGTCAAATGTATGTACAACATGTATATAGCGTGAGTTCGTGACAAATGCTCAAAGCTCATTTACGTCGCGCCTCAGCACACCGCGCGTCTCTCTGGCCGATGTTAATAAAATATGATTTGACGTTAATAACGGTCGATATTGTTTCCTACATGTTATATACGTATTGGAAAAGTAAATCTTCCGCGTAACCTCGGAGTCCGGATTCCGGAAAACTTAAACTAATTTCGGAGTGAACAGGGTATGAATATACAAATAGGTACATAGTTTGTGTTTAGAGACCGCATCGAGTTACTTACGAGTACTTACCGACTCGTACCACATGCAAACTCATAAGACATGTTGTGTGAGAATGAAACTGACTCGCGCGTTATTTATTATTTTTACTGATACTTAATCCATTTGGATTTGGGCCAACGTTACAATTATATCGTTTTACCAATAAAAATAACGAAGGTTCAGTACAACTGAACAACAACATTGTGAAAGTTGTCCAGAACCCCTGTATGTATAAACACATGCGCCGACTTCCACTACTAACGTAATAACGTGACTTCTAACGATCAGATACAGATAGAGTTTGTAAAGGACACTCTTTAATATTTATTTAGTGAACCAACAGAGCTGTGTTCTTATTACTCGGCGTATGTTTTCGCGGTGGTTAATAACTATTACGTCGCAAATATGACAGGGTTGGTGATAAAGTAGATGAGAAGAAAAGTAAGAACTCGCAAGGACAAGCGTATCCATCGCCCCGGGTAGGAAGGTAATGAGGAATTTAAAAAGCGAATGCTGGCTTGTGATCATACATACCTGTTGTCGTGAACTTATTTGTAGTCGCGGGGCCTTGCTTCAGATCAAAACTTATTGTTATTTCCATTATAAAATTCTTTTAATTTTGTCTGCTTTATAGAAATTATGTTTAATTCTTATGATCCAGTGAAATAAGTAACAGTCAGTTGAATATGCAGAGTATTGTTTGGTTTATACATTCGAGTTATAATGTACTTTACGTAGTACATAATAACTTGATGGGGATATATTATTAGGTGTTGGTTGGAGAGCCAGAGATACCGCGCCGGGTGCCTCCGCGACCCTCGCCACCGCCACCGCCACCGCCACCGCCACCGCCACCGCCGCCGCCAGTAACTGTCAACAAGACAGAAGACAGTAACCAAGTGTTTCTTTTTTCTGCCTCATTTGGCAACTGGTCCTCTTTATTGAAGAACATTACTGCCATGATCAAGTAAATATAGTTTCCAGTCTTATGACGATTTCAGGATCCTAACAAGATGGTGGCTCCCTTGTAAGAACTTTTTAGGAAACTTTTGTGGCATCTCAGAATTCATGATCCATGTTATTATTTCTAGTTCACTTCACTTGTGCATAATAACCAAGCTTTATTATGCAAAACGCCACCTGTATTACACAATATAAGGTCAAATAACATAAATTTATAAATAAAAATACAAACCACTATATGAAAGTTTGAGATGCCGCCAAAAACTCCGTAATCAAGTGTTTCACGTAGGCTCAGGTTCTGTAAGTTTGTCCTGTATGTTTGTTTGTTTTCTCCTTGTAAGCTGAAATGAAATCTCATCTTATTCAAAACACAACAGCCACATTAGATAGAAAGGGCGATAGGGATTTAAATCACTATTAAGGCTTAAACTATTCTCATTTATACTTGGTGTTTGTATTCGATTATAATAATATACTGATGTGTAGATGGCATGTCAGAGTGGTACCGGTACGGGTACCGTCTCAACTGGTGTACATTTGTATGATTGACTATAAACCGCTGTCAGTACATTTAAGATGTTATACAATGTGGAAGTATTTTTGCTTCTGCAATATTAATAACGTCATTACGTTTCATGAAACGAAATTTTGCAAAAACTTCTAACAAAAAATAATAAAGATAAGGTACATTTCATCAGTAAGCACTGTGATCAATATTATTCAGTTAAATATACTTGAATAAATAATAAGTCTTTATATGTGAAATTATATGGAAAAAGTATAACAAAAATTAATAATTATGAAATGATATATTCAATCAAAATACTACTCTGTCAAAAAATTACAAAAATCAATAATACACAAAATGTTAGTTATTCATCCAAATTTATTTTATCGCTTTCAAAATATGCTGCTTAAGAAACGATACACGTACGCCAACAAATAATCCGATCAGCAAAACATTTATTAGTTAAACGCTTTTTCTGGATTTGATTTTTGTTTTAGTCGCGAATTCTTCTTTATGTCTTCTACCGAATGAAAAAAGGAGCCACGAAGTGGTACTTTGAGTGTAGGCAAAAGAAAGAAGTAGGCTGGAGCCGTATTTGATGAATAAGGTGGTTGCTCCATGGTATTTGTTGAGTTTTTTGGTAAAGAATTCGTTCACAATGATGGCCTTGTGCGAAGGCTCATTATAGTGATGCAAAATCTAAGAATTTTCTTTCCACAAATCTGGCTTTTTTCGTAGAATTGGCAATCTTTAACGCCGTATATCGCTCAAATAATATGCTTTATTTACCGTTTCACCTTCCGGTAAGAAATCCGAGTGCACCATACCGCGATAGTCAAAGAAAACAGTAAACATGACTTTGACTTTTGATCGACTTTGGCGTGGTTTTTTCGTTTTCGGTTCAGTTAGAAGGCGCCACTCAGACGCTTGCTGACTAGTTTTCATGTCAAATTCGTAAACCCAGGTCTCGTCACCTTTAATAATGCGTTTCATTAATGTTGGGTGGGAATTGACTAGTTCTAGCATATCCTCAGCGATTCTTATGCGAGTGAGTTTTTGGAGAAAATTCAGTTGTTTTGGGATTAGCCGAGCGGCAACATGTTTCATACCCAAGTGATTATTTAAAATGATACAGATCGACTCATGAGACACAAAAAGTTCAGCGGCTATCTCTTTCAAAACTGAATTAGGATTTTCAGTCACTATTTCCTTCACTTTTGCGACGTTAACTTCAGTTGTGTGGGCGAGGTAAATCTTCCAGCATATCCCAACCACTTTTGAATGCTTTGTACCACTCATAAGCACGTGTTTTTGATAAAGTGGATTCACAGTAAGCCTTCTGTAACATTTTCAGTGTCCTCGAACACGAAATTTCAATGGCAATGCAAAAATTAAGACAATTCGATGTTCTGGTACTGAGTTTCTTGTGAACCTGAGCGCCCATGGAAGAAAAATATAATGATTAAATCATAGCACGGTGGTAGGGTATTGTTTAATGCTCGCCTGGCTAGCTACCACCCTCATGTTGAAAATCTAGGTTTAGCGTGTTGTCATCTTGGGCCACATCGTCACTTAGCCATCGACTTAGCCAAAACTAATAACGATAAAAAAAGCCCATGATTGTATCAAGTCGTAATACTTATCTACTGTTAGCGTTGAGCGATATTGTATCTACATCGGCTTCTTGTTAAACAACAACAACAATAACTATTATTACTTAGCATATACTGTTTTTCTGCAAGTGGAAAATCGATGACCCATATTCTACGCAAATTCATGAAGGCATAACAGAAAGTATAGCGTTGGATAACCCAACATTTGCAATTTTGAAAGACTATAGATTAATCTATTTATGTTTCTGGCGAAGTTTCCTTACCAAGTAATTACAAAAAAAAATGAGTCAAGTAGTTGTACCTCAGATTTTCGATAAATTCGAGCTTAGATTTAACAAGGTTAAAATTATATCTATGACGATTGGCATGAGGATGTTGTGGCCCTACTTATATGGACAATTTGTTGTGTTTGTGAACTTTACTGTTCATTGGGTTAGTGAAGAGTTTTCTCTATATCATCGTCATTTGATGGGGCATTTGAGTAAAATATTGTTTTATTTAATCCCGAGATTTGTTCAACTAATTCATTAATTTATTTCTTCTACATTACAAACTATTGTATTATTTTGATTTTGACGTTAGATTTGATTGTAATGATTGTTTATAAAAAACTTTTTCTTTTACGAGGAGAGATCAAAAAGTAGTGAGAATGAGATAGAATATAATGACTATTGATAACTTAATAATTTATTTTTCTACATAGTTTCCGAGTCTCTCTACACACCGAGTCCAGCGCTTTTCCAAGGCTCAATCCCTTTCACAAAAAAAGTTTTGTCTTGGTCCTGCAAAAAGCTCTCCACGGCATCCATCACCTCGTTATCATCTTCGTATCTGTTTCCTCTTAAGTATTTTTTCAATTTCGGGAACAGATAAAAATCGCTAGCCGCCAAATCTGGAGAATAAGGTGGGTGGTCAACCAATTCGAAGCCAGCTTGCTGAATGGCAGCCATCGCAACTGCCGACTTGTGCGCGGGTGCATTGTCGTGATGAAACAGTACGCCTCTTCGAAGTTTCCCTCTCCTTTTTTCTTTGATGGCATTCCTCAAATTGAGAATTAAAGCTGCATAATATTAATACATAATAGTGATTCCCCACTATTACAGGCCACGGGCGCGTGGAAACGCACCAGGTAATCAATCAACAATATCCCTTTTGAGTCCTAAAATATTGAGGCCATAACCTTGCCAGCCGATGCCACGAGACGAAACTTCTTCGGGGTCGGTGATGATGGCCGTTTCCATTGCGAAGATTGCTGTTTTGTCTCGGAATCAAAACGATGGACCCATGTTTCGTCCATTGTTATGAAACGTGACAAAAAGTTTTCAGAGTCTTCTTGAAACTTTTCGAACAATATCTTCGAAATGTCAAGTCGATTTTGTTTCTGACTGTCGGTTAACATTCTCGGTACCCATCTTGCGGAGAGTTTTCTCATATTCAAAGATTGTTTCAATATGGATTGAATACTTCCATATGAAATGCCCGTTTCTTGAATTAAGTATCGGATGGTAACTCTTCGATCGCTCAATACAATTTTCGCGACTTTCACAACATTTTCTTGGGTGACTGATGTCGATGCACGGCCGCAACGTTTTCCGTGCTCGTTCTTTCTACTCGAAATTGAGAAGCCCACCTTGCGACAGTGAAATACGGCGGAGCAGACTCTCCTAATATTGCCTCCAAATCGCAATGAATTTGTTGCGTCGTTAACTTTTTTAAACAGAGGTATTTAATAACGGCTCGCACTTCGTTTTTCTCCATTTTAGAGAACACGTTCCGACACCAAGCAAGCAAATGACTACATTCAGAAAAAAAACAAAAGAGAATCGAATTTTTTTTCTTTATTAATATTACAAATATGTATCTGAGCTATGCCTGCCAGTATTTTTTTCTTACCAAGGAATATGTCATTCTCACTACTTTTTCATCCCTCCTAGTAAATATATATATTAATTTCACCTTACTTATTTCCCCATTAGTTCATTTATTGTGTTTTCGGTTGCTTTCCGGAGGCAACTTGTTATATTATGATATTGTTAGACGAACTTATTTTGCGTTGCAATATATATTATTTACGAATACAAAGATTGTATTCAATGGCTGGAAGAACCTTTTGAATTCAAAAATTAGAACTACACTAGAAAATAATTGAAATGAGACATCATTGATTATGACTTACCAGAGAGACGTCTACAGCTAAACATGTGCAGTCAATTATAAGATTTTTTATAATTTTATTTTATATTTCTAATTCTTCTTTATTATTTGGATTCACTCTTACCAATCTGGAATCCGTACAGAAAGTTATTTTCTTACTACAAGAGACCCCTTGCATTGTAATTGATAATGGAAGGATTTGAAAGAATTAATCCAAAATTGTCAAGAGTCTAGAACTATTATTAAAATAAAGGAAAACCTGGCGGACGCTTTCATTAATGCTGGGTTGGCGATGCAGCTGAAGAAACGGAAACGGAATGGATAACTAATGCTTGTTTGCCAAATTCATACATACACACAAGCATCTCAAGATGGATTTTTACCAGCAGTTTTGGTTCAGATGATGCATAAACGTGGACTATCTTTACAGTGAAAGTTTAGTAAAAATAATATGCTATAAGACTAAGGTACTCTGTTTTTATATCTTACTTTATTGTTTAATGCCTGCGGAATACATTTATAAATGTATTTTGAATTTCATTTCATATACCTTTTAATATATATAACTTTCGGAATTTATATCTATTAATTGTCCACGCGACAGTCTGCACTAACTAGATACCGAAGTTCGGTGGAACTTGAATTGTTTTAAATTCTGCTTTTAATAAGCAGACTTATTAAAGTACCTTTAAATAAACAAGTTTAAAAAATTAACAGCGAATATGATCAATCCTGTCTCTCCTCCTATCAACGCTATCTTCAAATTTGATCTTAAATATCAAAACGAAAAAGGAAACAATAGAAGAAGAACATAGTTCAGTTTGATATTTAATTAAGACAAGAGGAGGAAGTTTACCGGCGCGCGGGGGGTAGGGGGCCCTTTTCGTTAATGTATCGACTTGTTTTTTTTTTAACTTTCCTTTCATTAAAAGTTCAAGCGATTTCAATTAAAAATGAAAATTCCAACGTGCAACTTGTTAAATTAGAAAATGTATTAAAATATTAACCTTAAGTGTCGAGATACGAAATTAATACGAAAATTCCTAACAAAAAGAGACACCAGATTAATTTTGCTCGTCGGATAATTTAATGGGTAAGTTTTATCCTATCTACAATCCACGCCGTTCACAGTAAATAATTTTACATAATATTGAGGGACGACGAGTGAAACCAATACTTCTGTTCACATCTTAGGTTTTTATGATTAGGTATTGATGTCCGATCCTTATCATATCCTAATTTGAGATACTAATCTATCAAAAAAGTATCAGGAAAAGATCAATAATAAACAAAATGTTAGTTATTCATCTAAATTTATTTTATCGCCTTCAAAGTATGCTCTTTCAGAAACGGTACACTTACGCCAACAAATAATCTAATCAACAAAATATTTTTTAAACGCTTTTTCGGAACTGAGTTTAGTTCTCGTCGCAAACTCTCCTTTATGTCTTCTACCGAATGAAAACGGGTGCCACGACGTGTTAATTTGAGTTTAGGAAAAAGAAGAAAGTCGGCTGGTACCATATCTGGTGAATAAGGTGATTGCTCGATGGCATTTGTTGAGTGTTTGGTCAAAAATTCGTTCACAATGATAGCCTTGTGCGAAGGCACATTATTGTGGTGCAAAATCTAAGAATTTGCTTTCCACAATTCTGGCCGTTTTCGTCGTATTTGCTCTCTTAAACGACACATAACGCTCAAATAATATGCTGTATTTACCGTTTGACCTTCCGGTAAGAATTCCGAGTGCACAACACCGCGATAGTCAAAGAAAACAGTCAACATGACTTTGACTTTTGATCGACTTTGGCGTGGTTTTTTCGTTTTCGGTTCAGTTGGAAGCTAACTCAGAAGCTTGTTGACTAGTTTGCATGTCATACTCGTAAACCCATGTGTCGTCACCATTAACAATGCGTTTCATGAATGTTGGATCGGAGTTGACTCGTTCTAGCATGTCCGCAGTGACTCTTATGCGATTGAGTTTTTGGAGAAAATTCAGGTCTTTTGGAACCAATCGAACGGCAACATGTTTCATACCCAAGTGATTATTTAAAATCATACGGATCGACTCGTGAGACACAGAAAGTTCAGCAGATATCTATTTAAAACTTGAATGAGGATTTTCAGATACTATTTCCTTCAATTTTGCGATGTTAACTTCAGTTGAAAACGTCGATAGCCTACCAGGGCGAGGCAAATCTTTTCCAGCATATCTCGACCTTTTGAACGCTTTATACCACTCATAAGCAAGTTTTTGATAAAATCGATTCACAGTAAGCCTTCTGTAATATTTTTAGTATCTCCGAACACGAAATTCCATTGGCGATGCAAAATGTAAGACAAAACTCTTTGTTCGATGTTTTTGTACATTATGAAATTTGCACTTTTGTTGACACTTGACTCTAACAAAAGTTGGCATTTTAAAGCTTAATATTTCGCAAAAAGATCCTTGAATCGAAAAATGGTTTTCACAGACCACAATATTCCCACACGACGTGACAAACGAAAAAAAAAACATTCCCACTTTACGTATAGGGAGGTACCCTAAACGATTTTCTTTCAAGATTTTATTGTAACACTTTGTCGGCATGATTAATGTGTATATTCATACCAAATTACCGCTTTCTATACAATATACGGCAATGTCTACCATTGCAAGCCATTTGATTAGTGAATACCGATAAAGCGCCCAAACGACGTATTAATTATTAAAATATTGTTAATTGTGATTTCTATAAAAGTAACATAAATATATTTTTTGTAGATCTTGTAGTGATTAATAATATTATAATACATTTTTAAACCTATTGCAAACCGTTTTGCATGCCGATAAAGTGGCCAAAAGACATACTTCTTACTTATTTCAAATGTTTTTTTATGTATATCTGTACAAATTACATATATTATTTTACATTAGCTTTCTATCAGTCGAAGAATTTTTTAGAATCAGATCAGTAGTTTCAGAGCTAACCACTTACAGACAAACTCACAATCAAACTTTACCTCTTTAGTAGTAGTAGTTAGTTAATAGGATAATTAACAGTACAACTGTATTCGACTTCTGTAATATAGACGTTCGTTGTACGATTAGTCAATATTTGGTAGAAATAAGGTAACCGATAACGCGTGTTAGAACCCGAGTGACGTTGACGAGCCCCGGGCCCGAGCTCGAGCTCGAACTCGCTGAACTCATTGACGAGTGGCTAATCCGGTAGTCCGCTCCGCATCAAACAAACCCTCTGGCTCCAATTATATCAATAAAACGATCAGAGACATATTGCGTTTCCGACTACTTGATAAGGCAGGCGCGGCGGGATGTGGCGGACTGCGGCGGCTGGAGTTACCCTTTTTTTAATTATTTCATGTCGACTTGGAACCCTTAATCCGCCTGCCTTTACATATTACTACTTACAAAATCCACTTGTTTACGAGCCAAGCCCGGTAAAGATGTAAAAGCCGCAAAGGCTCCAGGGCCCCTAAGGCTAACAGTATAGTCAGTTCTGCTTTGACAATAACAGTGTTAAATTTGTATTTTCAAAATGCATTAAGACATCATAATTAAAATGGTAGCTCTTTGGTTTCTATGATAGAATGAGGCACGCGTATACGCTATCGAATGCCAGTCTAATAATTATTCAGCATAACGAATATCGTAAGTAGTATTATAGTGTGTAGTGTTACAAGGACCGGAGTCCCCCACCAACACGTCATAATAAATAACATACCATATTATATATGTCGGTAAATCGTATCGATGTGATTATGGAATCCGTACTAATGACTTAATGTCCATACTAATGACCTGCATTATTGGCCGCGAGGGATAGCACCAGGTGTGCTCTGTGACAGTACGCACCTTATAAGCAAGCAACGAACGGCTGGACAACATTCTCGCTCGAGCTATGCAATCGTGAAGAGCTCAGTTAATAAGTAAACTACAATAAACCGCGTTCCTGAGTACCGCCGGCGCACCGCGACCGTCACGGAGACCGATCACGACCGCCGGCGGGAACGGACGTGTTTACAACCGCTCTCTGCCGCCTTTGTGAAGTTTTACGACCGACCGGCTTTGCTGCACACCTGCATCGCACCTGCGCCGCACCTGCGTATCGCCGTCTCGCTCACACCCATTGTGTAGCGCTACACAAACAAAAACTGCACTTTTAAGTGCAACTGTTTCTATTCGTCGAAATCCACACTTTAGTGGTCGCTTGCCGGAAACCTCTCGGTGTCAACAGAAGGCAAGTGGGTGCGTGACCCAAGCGCCCCTCGGTTGCCTCCTTCAGAGGCAAACGATAGTACTTGGTCGGGCTCAGGAACCTTGGCCCTTGATAGAGTCATAGTCAAGCCCTGAGTGTCTCCTTCCCACCCTTCCGATCCTGCTACACATCCATCCCCGAGTGTCTGTTTGGGCGTAGCTAGGTATTTATACCGGCTGCGTTCTCTGCCTCGGGCTTGATAGGGACCTCCACGTAGGGCCCGGTAGGTTCTTTTCCTGCGAGTCATTACACCGTGACCCGCAGGTCCCTTTGCACGGCTCGGGATAGCCGTTTAAATTCACTCGGCGCACCCCCCTGCCTCTCCGGCAGGGAGGTTTAACTTCACCCCCGCCCGCCCAACCGCCACCGCCGGAATGGCAAACCCTGAATTAGAACGCTTCAAAGCGTTCGCAACGACCCTGCATCCGTCGCTCTGGACGGAATATAATAGGGCCATCGCGGCCGAGCAACCCGCCGTTGCCATTGCCATCGCTCTGGGCACCGAGCCCACAAGCGACCCCGCCGCGCCACACGCGACGAACAAGAAGTCCGTCCCGCGCTCCCGCTCAACGGCACCCCGCGCTCACCGTCAAACGCCGTACAAACGGCCATCGTCGCGCTCACGTTCCCCGGGAACTCAAGCCACAACCCCAGCGCCCTCTGCGCTACCGATTAAAAATCAATTTTCTTCTCTAGTCCCCGAAGCGGAGACACCGTCGCTTGTAGCAACAAACGACAGCTACACTCCCGCTAGCTCGGACCCCGAACCCGAGTCCATCGAAATGGACACGGCAATACGCACAGACAACGAGGGCTTCACCCTCGTTCAAAAAAACAAGCCCGCCAAACGGGCACCGCGTTCGCGTCCCGAGTCTCCGGAGACTCAGTCCCGCCCACAAAAGGCGCAAAAAACCGGGCTCAATAGCCACGCCCCCCGCTCCGCAGCGCCCTCAGCGCCTGCCGGTACCTTTGCCGGCAGAAAGGCGCGTCGCCCGCCCCCCGTCACGGTCCAGAACAAATCGGTCTGGACAAAACTCTCAGAGAAACCGAGAGAACTCCGCATCCACTACACCCAGGCCAGTAACACGGCCAACGGTATCCGCGTCCAAGTTTCCACCTCGGACGAACACCGTCAATTTACCAGGTTGCTCCGAGACAGCAACCTAGAATATTTCACGTACTCCCTGGAGGAAGAACGTCAACTCCGGGTTGTAATCCGCCGCATCCCGGTGGAAATCACACCCGAGGAGGTCAAAACTGACCTCTTAGCCAAGGCCTTCCCTGTCCGCGAAGTGCACAGAATGCACGGCGGACAATAAAAAAACAGACCTCTCGACATGGTCTTAGTCATCTTGGAACTGACCCCCGAGGGCAGAGCCATTTTTAACGTTAGGAAAGTGTGTGAGCTCTCCGGAATAGCCGTAGAGCCCCCACACAAGAATCGCAGTCCTCCGCAGTGTCACAACTGCCAGCTGTACGGTCATTCGGCACGCAACTGCCATCTCCGTCCCAGGTGCGTTAAGTGCCTCGGGGACCACGCGACGAGCGAGTGCTCGCGCACTCGTGAGTCGGCTACCCCTCCGAGCTGCGTGCTATGCGGCAACGAAGGTCACCCCGCGAACTATCGCGGCTGTCCCCGTGCCCCGCGCCCCACGCGCCCTACGCGACCCATGCGCCCTACGCGACACACCCCTCCTCAGAGGACACGTCCCGCCGTAGGAATGCCAAAGCCCCTGCTCACGCCAGAGGCTTTCCCCAGCCTCCCGGGCGCCTCCAGCGCCCCAGTGGCAGCCGCCCCCGCGCCCCACGCACCCCCTCCGGCCATGCGAGCCCCTCAAGCAGCATGGGTCTCCACTCCCCGCCCTCAGCCTCCTAAGGCTCAGGCCCCCCCGCCCGTCAACACGCGCCGCGGCGTTGACTACATGGTCATGCTCTTCCGCGAGCATGACCCTCAGGAAGTACTGGCGTACGAACAGTGCGTCGCTGAGTACGGCCCCGGCGAATCCATCAGGCGTTTCCCCCTAATGACAGCGACGCTAATGCGCCTGGCCCGTGCCGGGAAATAGATATCGGTTATCAATGGCACGCATTAAGCCTAGAAGTCTCAACATATCTTTTTTTAACGCGCGAAACCTCTTTCCACAACGGGACTTAGTATCCACCTTTCTTAGGGAACGGGAGATAGACGTGTTTCTAGTACAAGAAACACTTCTAAAACCCAGTAGGCGCGACCCTAAGATAGCGAATTATAACATAGTTAGAAATGACCGTGCCACCCGAGGCGGCGGCACGCTCATCTACTACAAGCGTTCCCTCTATTGCATGCCAATAGACCCTCCCGCACTTACCAATATGGAAGTGTCCGTCTGTAGAATAGGCATGACTGGCCATCCGTCAATCACGCTTGTCTCTGCATATCTCTCCCCGAATAAAAGACTCCTTCAGTCCGATCTGGAGGCGCTTTTTTCACTCGATCAATCAGTCATAATAGCAGGCGACCTCAATAGCGGTCACACCCTTTTCAACAACCCGCGCAACACCCGTAACGGGGTTATACTAGAACTACTATGCGACGTGCTCGGCTTTGACGTCATAGCACCGCTAGAGCCCACGCACTTTCAAGACAACTGTCAACCGACAGTACTTGACATAGCCCTCCTCAAAGGTGTCTCACTTCGGTTACGACTTATAGAAGTCGTACACGAACTAGACTCCGACCACCGCCCGGTTATCTTACAACTCGGGCAACCTTTCGACCCCAGTCCGCCAAAAGTCAAAATAGTTGACTACGCGATCTTAAATCGCTACTTATCCGACAACGCGACCCCGTCCAGCCTAGCTAGGATCCCCGACGTATTGGAGTCAACTGCAGACGCCGATTTAGCCATCGATTCCCTGGTCGACTACCTCCAAACCGGTGTAAGGGAGGCCTCGAGAGAGGTGCAAGCGGCGAACGAACGCCGTTTTATACTCCCCCCCGGCTTACGAGCGTTAATCACGGAAAAGAACGCCGCGACACGTGCACATGACTCTTATCCGACGAGGGATAACACCCGTAGATTACGACAACTTCAGAGAGAGGTTAGAACTCGCATCGGAGAGTACAGAGGTCACCGGTGGGATAACCTCTTAGAGGGTCTCAAGCCGTCCCATCTGGCTTACTGGAACCTCGCCCGCTCTCTGAAGTTAGAAGCTTCCGCCCAGATGCCGCCCCTCGAAAGGGGCCCCGATCTCCCACTCGCGTTCGACAGCGACGATAAGGCAGAATGCCTTGCCGCAAGCTTGGAGAGCCAGTGCTCCCCAAACTGCGACAACATAGACACTGCCCACATCGAAACTATCGAGACCGCCGTTCAGGAACTCACGCTGATTCCCCCCGCGGAAACGTTAACCCCGGTCACGCCAGATGAGGTCTGTTCTATCATTAAAGGCCTTAAGCCTAGGAAATCTCCCGGTCCTGATGGTATCAGGAATGAAGTACTCAAACTTCTTCCTGATCACCTCATAGCTCTTTTGGTCTGCATCTTCAATGCAGCCATAGCCCACTGCTATTTTCCAGCCGTCTGGAAAAAAGCTATAGTTATAGGTATTCGCAAGCCCGGCAAAAAAGCTTCGCTTCCCGATAGCTATCGCCCGATCAGTCTCCTAAACACTCTAGGAAAACTCTATGAGCGGATCCTTCTGAACCGTCTCAAGGTCGTTATAGACGACAAGAATTTATACCCGCCCGAACAATTCGGTTTTCGCGCCCGTCACTCGTGTACACATCAAGTGCACCGCCTCACGGAGCACATCACGAGTAACTTCGCCAAGAGCAATATCGCTCCCGCCCGCACGCTTGCGGTCTTTTTCGACGTAGCCAAGGCCTTCGATAAGGTCTGGCACGCCGGACTGGTCCACAAGCTTCACCATTTAGAAGTCCCGGATAGGTTAGTTCACCTAGTTCATGATTTTCTACGCGACCGCACCTTTCACTACCGAGTGGAAGGAGTACTATCTATCGCCCACCCTATACGCTCAGGCGTCCCGCAGGGTTCCATACTGGCGCCTTGCCTTTTCAATCTGTACGTCAGCGACCTCCCGAAGCCCCTCGGGGTCGAGGTAGGGCTCTACGCTGACGACACAGTCATATACGCGTCAAACAGCCACAGAAAAAATCTCGCCTGCGCAGTCCAACGTGCCGTAACCACTCTCGGGGAGTGGTTTCGAACGTGGCGAATAGCTATTAATCCGGTAAAGAGCGCCGCGATTATGTTCGAACCGCATACATGTAAACTACCACGCACGGTAGGACCCCTCTCATTATTCGGTAGGAATATCCCTTGGGCCACCAAGACTAAATATCTGGGTGTCACCCTCGACTCGAAGCTTAACTTCAACGCACACGTTACTATAGTCCGGAATAGGGCCGTCTGGATCCTTTCCCGCTTGCGACCCCTGCTCAGTTCGGTAAGCAAAATGTCCTTAAGACATAAGCTTACACTATACAAGATGTGCGTCCGTCCGATCTTGACATATAGCTGCGCAGCGTTCGCACATATGTCCAAACATAACTTTGTCCGCATGCAAAGAGTCCAAAATCGGTTTCTCCGTCGCCTGCTTGACCCTCCAGCCTTCGTTAGGAACATGGACCTCCATAGGGACATGAGGCTTCCCTCGATAGAAGCCTATGTGAAATATCTCACCAGGAGAAACTTCGATAGCGCTTCGAATCACCCCAACCCGCTCGTAAAATCCACCGTGAACTACGTCCCAGACAACTCGATCCCCGTTGCCAAACGTTATAAACGCCGTCCGCGAAATCTCTTTGTCGATCCCGACGACGACATCGAGAAAGCTAATAATTACTACGCGTCCGCTCCCGCAACATATGAGTGCTCGCGCCCACGCCCGCGAAACCACCGTTCCCTCCACAGGGGACGTACGGTTAACTTCGCTCCCGCACACCCGCCACGACCGCCCGCCTCTGTGGCAACTCAAGCCTAGGTCCGATCCATCGGCATGGAGCCCTTGAGCCAAGCAGCCGCTCGCGCGATACCAGTGACTGCACAATCACTAGCTTTCACAGCCATACATGACACTGCATTATACACACATGCACAACACACATAGGTACATAGGTTCTGTAAGGGACCTTTTTTTTTTTCTTTTTTTGCCTAGTTAGAATAGACAAAAATTTTCAGACCACTAAATACACATACACATGTTCCTTCCCTCCTCCCAGGGGGCAGAAACATGTATATATGTATAGTTAGTTTAGATCGAATTACGGATAGGGAATTAGTCAGATCGCGACATAATTGCATACGCGCAACAGTCCGAGCCGAGGTCCGGCCACTTTGGCACCCTCGGATGTTGTTGCTTAGCTTTCGTGGCTGAGTGCCCTAAGCGCTCGCCCCCAAGCCCGGTAAAGCTGTAAAAGCCGTAAAGGCTCCAGGGCCCCTCAGGCTAACAGTGTAGTCAGTTCGAAAAAAAAAAAAAAAAAAAAAAAAAGCGACCGTCACGCTGCTCAACTCGCTGCAATATGTATATCGTCAAGCGTTCTATGAAATATAAGATTCAAGCGAGAGTGATGTAATGGTTATTGTAATGTATGGTTATTATGCATATTAATAGTGTCTAAGGGCGATGAAGCGCGTCAAGAATGTGTCATTATGTTTAATTGCTAATAATAATACAAGCTACACTTTGAGAGTTCATTTAAATGATAATATGTGAAGGACAACGGTAATTAAGTAAAATGTTAACTTAAAGTTCAATTACCTTTTCCTTCTTACGATCTTCATTGTACCATTCGCTTCGAGAGTGTTGGATTTATGTTTTTTGGCCTTGTCTGTATGTCTGCCTGTCGTAGAACCAGAAACATAAGTTAATTTTGTTTTGTAAGTGAATAAATAAAAACTAATTGCAATATTTACTGTACTGTTATTTTATAAAGAACAATCAGTGTGCATGGAGCCGGACGACGCGGACGAACTCTCGTCACTTGGACCAAATTAATAATTGAAACACTCTCACACTGATTACTTTTTATTTGATGAAGTGGACAATGAGACCACTTTGTGTCCTCACACCTCCTTAAGTTCATTAGCCTAGTAAAGACGCAGCCACTAAACCTTTTCGAATGTTCAACGAAACAGTATATAATGATCTCTAGCTCTCGATTGTATTATCAGCGAGCAACAGTGAACAGTCGGTACATACGAGATACAGTTACCGGACAGCGCCGGCGCGTCGCATCGCGTCGCCTCCACGGCCACGCCTGCACAGACAAAGTATCTAAAGTTCATTAATATTAATTACCTATTAATAGACATATTTTTTACAAAACAATCAAATTGACAATGAACTTAATTATACATATTATAAAATTCACTGTCTCTTTGTCTGTCTGTTCGTTTATGTTATTTTCAAGTGAGAATCACTTATCCGATTTACATGGTTTTTTCTATAAATCACTGGCTCTATGTTATCTGGCCAGGTTATAGGATATGTTTTGTTACATACTGTAACATAAAATAATTCGGAAAAAAGATGCTTTTGGGGCGCTTAAATGTCTTACGCTGACTAAACCATAAGAGATATATTAAATTAATGCAGAACATAATTGTAGATCTTAATAAGACCTACCAAGAAGTTAGCCATATCATATGTTTATATTCTAAGGAATAAGCATTTTTGCTTTTAAAATAACCGGTGTTTGACCGCCGCGCCGTGGGAACATAGAACACGCGAGCGAATTTGCGGGCTCAGCTAATAATATATGGATAATGATTTAATTGGTACATTACGAGGATCTCCACTCTACATATAATCGTATTGTTAAAAAGATAAAGAAGCAAATAGGGGCAAAATGAAATGAAAAACGTTTTTTCTAGGTAATTCTAGCGGTATCCTAAAATTCTATTTTTTCCTAACAAGCTGTTAAAGAATTCATTATATTTATTTGTCATCGGAATTGTTCACACGTTCTACTTAATTTAATACGATATATAAGTCATAAGCAATGACGAGTCAGTGTTAGCGAGTAAGTACACCGTATGGACCACCGCGTCGTTCGACCTGAGTACGAATCCCTGCAATGAACCTGAGCGCCCATGGAAGGAAAATATTTTGATGAAATCATAGCACGGTGGTAGGGTATTGTCCAATGCCCGCCTGGTAAGCTACCACCCTCTGGTTGAAAATCTGGCAGCAAGCACACCTATAAAGAAAGGTGTGTTCCGGCTGCTGCACTTGAGAACCAGTCTTCACACTACGCTTAGCGTGTTACCATCTTGGGCCACATCGTCACTTAAGATCAGATAAGATTGTGGCCACAACGCTAAACTTATAACGATAAAAAATAATGTAAGTTAAAACAAGCATTCGTATCTACAGTAGTTATACTAGTAGCTACTATTCTCCTTCAGTTCTGTTATTCATTGATTGACAAAGAGCCAAACCGGCTGTATTTCTTCATTTTATTCTTCATTCACGTGAAGCGCGTTCGGGCGCCAGCCGAGCCGAGGTCTATACAAACAAAAAGGTCAGTTCATCCGCACCCTAATAGTAAATAGTAATCTAGGATACTAACATCTATGGTTCGTGCATACGGACCAACTGACCAACTGACTATCTCACTCAACAGCAGAACATTTAAAACAAGTAATTTAGATGTAGAGATATTTACATTATTTTGACATAAAAGTTGCATGTCATTTGGAATGATACAATAGGTACTTTTGTAAAAGAAGGTGTTATGTTCAAAATCCTAGGGTATAAAATAAAATAAAAACCTGGGTTTACAGAACATAAATTTATATTTAAGTAAAAACAAGGTCCGATAACAAAACTTATATATAACGTTACAACCTCTTATCAAATTCGGTTTGCTTATTGTATCATAATATTATAATCTCAAGCGTGGGGAATCACAGGCAAGCGACGGTGTAGAAAGAAAAATTAACTGTGTGATGTGGTAAAGTTATAAAGTTAAAATGAATATTGTTGACTTGGTGTGTGTGGCTGAATGTGTAAAAGGTGGTGGTGGTGTAAGCTTAGCTCTATGCTGAAGCAGCGGCCCGTCGCGTCAGCAGATCACTAGTGGAGAGGTCCGGAACCTTCTCCACACTCCTGGCACACGGTAGTCCTCAGACAGCTTTGAAGATTCAGTACTTGTAAAAAAGCAGTACTAAGCACCCCGTTCATCGGGGTTCTAATCAACGGCAGCGCTAATCAAAATGGGAGAATATCCACGGCTCTATGGATCTGCTATCTGCGTATACATTACACGATAGCAACGTGTCGAGAAAATATCACGGCGAGAATAGCACGGGAATTTCCAAGAGACAATACAGGTAGACAATAAAAGTGACCGCTTCGTTACCGGTCGAGGTGGAACAATCAAAAGAAATAAACGCAGAAAATAAATAATAGTTCAGAAAACTAAAAGATACGCTTTTATATAAAATCCATTTTTTTTTTTATATATACAACTATTCTTAATTCAAATTATTAAAAATTTATTTTTCATTTTTTTAGTTGAATTTTCTATAAAACGTATTTTTTAGTTTTTTAAACTGTTATTTTTATTGACATGTTGATGTTTAATTGTAATTTTTTTTTTTTTTTTAGTTTAATTTATTTTTTTTGTTTATTTAATCTTGAATTGTCATCGGTCCTTAATAAGTATGCCAAATTTCGAGTTAATCCGACGTTTTGAAGGGGGTCAAAATCATGTTCAAAGATTCCGTTACTAACATAATAACATACATACGTCTGAAGCTAATAAAAAGCGTATAAAAAGGGTAAGTGCAGCCGGCAAATTTCTTTATATAGGATTTGTAGATATTCTAGCATTTACGAAATATCGTCTTTGAACCCACTGAAACACTCAAAATGTTCGTTTTTACTTAGTCATTACAAATTAGAACGGAATGTCAAACAATTGTGTATGACGTTAATTTCGTTCTCACCTGTCATTTCGCGAGTAAATGACAGAGGCAAAGGTAATGTAATCGTACAGCCAGGTGGGAAAATAATACCAAATTGCTTAAATATGATTAATGTTGTATTGATTATTGTTAAAAGGTTCCTTTGTTATTTAATCATGGTTTATTTATTATAATAAGATGAATAATAGATAGGCTTTGTTTTACAATGTAACAAAACGTTTGATATACAATTCTAAAATTATCTTTATTATGTTGAGTAGGTACGTGTAAGTGAAGGATAGTTGTCGAGCCCGCGTCACATGACGTCACACCGCGTCACGTCGCGCTCGCCACATGGACAGGCAGACAACAAACTACTTAAATTCATAAATTTTCCTGATGAGCTGTAATCCCGAAGGGCATGTTGCTTCAGTGTCCTTACAAACGAAATTGCTTTTCAGATCTCGAACTGACGAAACATTTTATTTATTCATTGGAAATCAGAACCGTTTTATCATTCCCTTGGCTATACGTAAAAGTATAATAAATAATGAGATGACGAGTTCAGTTCGGAAAGACAGTCCACTTACTACTCGAAACCGTTTATGCTGAATGTTCTTTGGCGCGACAATAGCACACCTCTTCCTTAGCTGCGGCCACTTTCCTACAAGAATAGGGGAGATTTGAACATATGTGTGCCGCGCAGGCGCTCGGTTGGACGAGTAGATATTGTAGAGATATGTAAGCTTCACTAGTTGTATAAAAGTCGGCTAGGTGCAGAATTATTTATAACAGTGACGATTTCTCCTCGTCTTGGAGTTGTATGTGACCTATATGTATTCATTTCAAGTAGAGTTTGACAATGCTTTGGGTACCTACAGCAGCTGTAGCGCGGACCGCACACCATAATGTTGAGTTATGAAGAAGCTACTCGTACTAACATACTAGTTATTTTGTGTATTATTTACATTAAGAAGACATTATATATTATAATATGTAGTCTATAACAATGTAGACAAAATTATCATTGATTGAGGCAGAACTAATCAACAACTAACAAAATATCAAAGAAGACTTGCATAAAGTCATAAAAAAAAAGTGTTCAGCAGTTTACCGTCAGTCAGTCGTGTAGGTACCATTCAGAAAAAAAATGTTCTTTAAAAACTCTTCTTAAATATCCTAAATCGGCGGGCTTCGAACTATCGACAACTCGTGCGTACTGCCTATTAAGTCTGATCACACCACTAGGTCAATCCAACGACGATCACAATTATGAAAATCAGGACTTACATTAACCTTGTATAATGAAAATGTATTCTCAATAATGTATCTCATTCTCTTTTAGGCTAAATCCTATAGTTGTATGTGATTGTCTCTTTTTTGTTTCATCGCGTTTCTAATCACAACGGTACTAAAGAAGTTTTCACTTCAAGAAGGTCTTGCTGGTTCCTTCATATCAGTAATTGATACCATTGAAGGGCAAGGGTAGTTGCTACGAGGTGAGGAGCCGTCGTTCTCTGGATAATGGTACTCCAGTTCACTACAACGTATACTGATTATAAAACGTATACTACGAGTCACACGCGTTAAACATATTAATCAGTATTACAAAATAATGAATGTGTGGCTCGTCAAGACTCATGTTCAAGTTTGTCTTCTACGTACGTACATAAACGAATATGGAAAGTTCCTGATTGGAAACACTCGGGAAGTTGTTGCAGGTTGCGCATCAGGTACTCGAGCCGAAGGAGAAACACTCCTCGAGTACTTCATCGGTAATTGAATTGTCTCGCTTGTCGATTAGCAATCGTTATAACCGCTCGTCTGCACGGCGCGTCGTGGCGCTGGCAGGGCGGGGCGGGTCGGCTCGGCTCCACGGTGGCTCGGGTACTGATTAATTACGTTACGAGAAACTAGCCGAGTGTAAATGCTAGAGATTATTATTCGGCGACGCCTGTCCCTTTAGATAGTAAATTAATTAATTTGAATATTGACGAGTATGTAGGGTGCGGGGTGCGGGGCGCGGGGCGCGGGGCGCGGGGTGCGGGGGGCCGAGCGGGAGCAGGGTCTGGAAGCTCTGTATATTCTATACATCGAGAAGGTTACTCATTATAAATCTTGATTTGTTCAAAGCTATTGGATAGAGAGAGTCTAAATATGTTTTACAGAAACCTGGCTTAAACCTGATAAGATGACATTTGATATACCGCACTTTTCGATTGCCAGTGTAGAGATTGATTGGAATTGATTATTTGTTTACAGACATCCTGCATCAATTATTTTACTATTTTTACAAACAATGGAGGAATTATTAATAAGAATAGTTAATATCAATGAGCCAGTTTTCGTCTGTGATGACTTTAATATAGATTCACATTGCTATTTAAGTCATTCAACTAAGATCCGATTTTTAATGAGCCAACCAGAATTGCGTCTTGTAGGTATAGACAACATTTTTAGTAACTTCAAAATCATTAGCAACAGCATTATTACTGGGATACGGTCTGATCATAAAGACCAACACGTTAAAATAAACTGTGGCAGACCTAGCGGTGATTGAAAAACAATGGTTGGACTTATTTCAGAAACTAAATTAAATAATTTAAATGATAGCATTAAACAGCAATTATCTACAGGAAATTTAAATAATATAGGTCCGGATACTAACTATGGCAGCTTGTTTAATAAGCACTGAATATAGACAACATTGCCAGACAACGGTTATTAGTATTTCAAAAAATAAATGTTTTTTTAGTGAATGGGCAACTAAAGGAATTTTAGGAACAAATGATGGAAAATCTTTGACAACTAGTGATGCATTTCATGCTTATTTTAGAGATTATTCAAAATATTTTTTATCGAATAGTAAGGTTTTCGAAAAAAAATGCTTAAACAGCTAGTAGTATATTTTAATGCACAAGATTTTTTAAATGATCGGCAATGTGGTTTCACGAAATCAAAACAAACCACTGGCGCTGGTGAAACGCTGCTAAGTTATGTATTTAGGGTCTGGGAGGAGTCACAGGATGCAATCGGTACTTTTTGTGATCTGTCAAAGGCCTTGGACTGCGTTGACCATAGTCCATAGTACGCTTATATTTAAGCTGAAGCACTATAGTGTGTGTGAAACTTCTCTTGACCCGCTAAGTTCTTATTTAATAGACTGCTGTCAGAAAATAAGTATACATTGGGCAACTTCCTCGGGATCATTAACCAGCATCGGCGTTCCTCAGGGCAAGATTTTGGGACCGTTTCTGTTTCTCGTTTATAGAAATGATCTACCGCTAGTTGTTGAGAACAGTGCTGACATGGTTCTTTTTGCAGATGATACTTCACTTATCACACACACTTTTCACAAAGTGAAAAGAATAGATTCAGAGGTTAGGCAATTAAATAATACTTTAGTTAAAATTTCTGAATGGTCTGCTCTAAATAATTTACTACTAAATGCAAACAAAACCAAATGTATGAGTTTTTTCTTGTCCCATGTTCGGCGTGTTGATAGTCATTTCAAGATAGAACGGAATTTCGTAGGTTTAGTTGATAGTACTGTCTTCTTAGGTATTACGCTTTATTCAAAATTACAGTGGGGTGGAAGAGTAAGTTCTGCTGCATTCGCAGTACGTAAGATTCGCCAGTTAACAGATATTGCCACAGCTAGGAGTTTAATATCTTGACTTAGCCCTCCCAATATATTCTTGATAGTTTGTTGTATATTCGTAAACACTTTGACAAGCTTGAATTTGTCAAGGACCAGCACAGTTTTAATATTGGAAATAAAATAAATTAGTCATACCGTGTTTTAGACTTAGTAAATTAAACTTATGCTATTTTGGCAAAGCATGAAAAAAGGTCCTGATAAGGCGATCGTGTTCGTCCGACTCGGTCTCTGAATAGTCGTTCTCGGAGTAGCGATTATGAGACCGTGGCACTCGCTAGTACTTGTTCGCAAGTCCAACTTAACCTACCCGAGTATCGTTGGTATTTTGTAATAATTACCCGCTTATTATTTTTTTGAAATAACTTTTGTATTTTTGAGGAATGCACGTCATTTATAAAATTATCTAGGCATTCTATAGAATGTATGTTTCACAAGGTAAATTGAAAATTTAAGAAACCCCGATATAAGTAAACTATTTATTAAGACTGTTCCAATGAGCCCAAGCACGACGTCTCTGCTGTAAGTTGGAAAGAGTTAGTTGGATGATGCTGTAGCATAAGCTCAATGTTACTATGTTATTCTAATACCGTTGAAGTAACAGAATTTCTAATGTCGACTCGATCAGACCTGTGAAAGATACTCACAACCATTTATGTGACTGATTAGGCTGTTGTGTGCCGGTGTTTCATATTGTTGGAAATACACTCGCACTATGTCAACATTTCACGTAGGAATTGTAACAGACCTTTTAATATTTCAACGTACATGTTGTTGAAACGTTCATCATAATTTATTTTTCTGGGGGTTAGATGGAGTATTTAAAACTAGTTACGACACGTTGAAGATCTTATAACAGCCATAGAAACTATTTTAAAGCAAATTCAACAGTTGAAAATATAAAATGCAATACAAAATGCAGCAACAAGAAGTTATCTAGAAGAATTGATTTTGTAATAATGGCTGTTATTGTAGAAATTATACCACGGAAGTATTAAAATATACGTTTATTGTAGTCACAAGCAAGACGTTAACATGACACGTATTAACACAAAAAGGAAGGAAAAAAAAGCGCCACACACGGCCCAATAAGAAATAAATGACATTTAATGTTCTCTTCAGAAACATTCTAGGTTTTATATTTATATTACAACAGTTATTGTGAATATTTCAAAAGAAAATAATTTAATCCATTCATTTATTTTTAATTTTAGACACAGGGTTATTTCTTACAAAATTAATTAACAAGTTTTGTTTTGGAAAAAGGATTGGGTTAGATTCATGACTCTTGTATATGCTTTTTTGAAAATCTATGTATGCAGTTTTTTTTATCTTTAAAATTAATGCTATGGTTCTTTAGAAAATACTTCTCTATCCCTTATAGTTTCAGAGTTCCCCTCACTGACCCATCTCAATGTGACAGGCTTTATATATAAGTAGGTTACCATTACCTTCTTTATCAGAAGTGAATATCTTAACTATTATTTTTTAATACAGTATATTATATTACTACTTTTATGTATTTTGTCATAAACATTTATGTAAGAATTAAATGGTTTTATTCATTTATTTACAAAAGGCACGCTACAGAGATCGAACTAAACTTATACTCATCATTCATCATTTCAGCCGAAAGACATCCACTGCTGGACATAGGCCTCTCCATAATGACCGCTACCGGAGTCAGGAATAGCGGGGCCGCCGGGGACTAGGGGTCTAGGTTTTGTTTTTACTATCATCATATTTGGGAGGATTTGCCATAATCGCCACGCTTGGTAGGCGGGTTGGCGATCGCTGTATGGTCGTGGATATATACTCGAAGGACGCTGCTGCACGTTCTTCGGATAATCATTTAGTCGCCTTTTACGACTCCCACAGGATGAGATGGGGTGGTGCGATTCTAAGCCGGCACACACACGGCAAAACTTAATAAAATAAAACTTATACTAATAAAATGATAATACAAATGTAACATTACTCTCCAATATAAGCAACGCACAACATATTCTTACTGAACTGATATCAACAACCAGTAACACAATAACAATTCACAGTTGAATTAAATATATCTTGATGTAACTACCTACTTAGCTACGGTTAAAGATATCTAAATCCTTACTGTGTTCATTGTGTACTCTACACGTCCGTAGAACAGGGTTATTATAAGCTACATTATTCGACCAATATTATACATAGAAAATGTTTGCGTTCATCTGCTGCCTGTTTTAGTGAGAATTGGCTTCACAACTCACCGTTATCCTGTTTAGCATTCAGTATTTTATGAACTGAGTAAACGTTGATCTTACATTTATTACAACAATGTGTACCTACATGGACTCTGTTTGTACTAAACTTCAAATTTTAATAATATATGATAATTATAACTATCCCTTAATTGGATTTATGTTTTCTTTTAATATATAGAATTGTAGTACATATTGATGAATTGTTGTTGGAAGCACAATAAAATATCTATTTTATACATAAGCAAATCATAATTCATATTTTCGGGATGACGCGACGCGACACGACAACAAACGACGCAACGCGACACCACACGCGTTACGCGTGCGGCATTCAACGGCGTGGAATATGGAAAGTGGACACGGTAACTTAACTTTGGATTAACTTTTCAATCCCTGGTTAAGTTTTGTCAGTTGATTTACGTGAGTTATGTGTGAACTTTGACTGTATGTTAAAGCTTTCAAAGGTGTTCATTCAAAGTTAAATTAAACTTTACATTCTAGTTTGATTTTTCGCCGATTAAAGTGATTTCTAATTCTCAAGCATTCAGGATTCAAACTGTTACACTTTCTGGCTATCTTCAATTATCAGGTATTTTAAAGTGCTCAAGCGGGAACCGGCTTTACATTGCTATTATAAACAAATAAAATAGTTACTTATCATGTTCACACTCGGTTGATTGGCAGCCAATAGCGCGACTACCACCGGAACTTAACGACCACGCCCGCCTCCGGCACCCGCACCCGCACCTCCTCTGCTTCTCGTTGGCCAAGTCCTTTCGAACTGAAACTCATTGCTCACTCACAGACATGTATCTCTTTGTATGTATAATGGTATATCCTTTGATTATATACACGTCTAAATAGATTCCTAGTCCTGCATTCAAAGCGTTACGTCTCAAACTGTTGAAAATTGAACAGTTTGCTCCGAACTGCTTTCATTACATGTAGCACGCTATAGAGTGTAGACGTATTTTGCTCCCGCAATTATGATTAAAAATTTCGTTTCTTGTCATACAATATTGCAAAAACTACTAGCAAGGACTAGTACTACTAACGAGGACACGAGGGCGCAGTACATCAGCGTATAGTGAGTCTTGAAAAAATGTGTGTAGTTCACACGCGATAAAATTGAATCCTACCTTCAAAATATGTTCTTTAAAAACTCTTTACATTTTCCATCATGGAGCTACATTGGCAATCTTCCGGCTCCATATTCAAACCCTCGTCATCATGTGTAATGGAAGTTGACTACGAAACAAATGAGCTTAAAATTGATTATCCTACGATTTGAAATCAGGGAGTTCCAGGCCCTTCATTCCGGCGCCATGGTCAGATCAGCTCCACGGTACCATGTCATCGAAGTTATATAGTTAGTTACATTACCTTTAAATGACCTTTAATACCACATGCATCACATGAATAATTTTTAAAACAACATAAATCAGCGCTATGTTGTCGCCCGCAACGCCAACAGATACGCTGGCCGCGATCCGTGCGCGCCGGAAGTCTCTTTATCCGGTTTGCGTTTGAAACAAGGTGTAACGTCTCAGGGCATCGTGACGATCCGGGCTGCTCCGTGGGCCCGACCATGCAAGTACACCACTTGTATGCGAATGCCGGGCCGCCGCCTCCAATGCTAACGCTAATTCCAATGCTCGCTTGTATGTCAAAGTTGGTTCAGCGAAAATGCGAGACCTCATATCGTCGCTTGCTAATCCCGACATAAATTGATCACGTAAATTTTCTTCAAGGTTATTAGAGAAATTGCATGTACTCTCCAAATGTTTGAGAGCTTGAAGATACTCGCTGAGCGTTTCACCTGATGACTGCCGTCTCTGTCTGAATATATGCCGTCCTGCGATTTCAGATCGCGATGGTTCGAGATGGTCGCCGACTAACTTCACTAATTCACAAAAAAAATTCTTCTCAGGGTGATCCGGTGCACACAAATCGCACATTAAATGATATGTGGCCTCGCCAACTAAAGTTGCAACATGTAACTCCGATTTGATTTCATTTAACGTTATACATTGTTCGACGCGCCTGATGTATGCATACCACTTTTTACTTGATTAGTCGAATTATTTGTAAGTCGATACGGCGTTTTCTAAGTTATATGTATATCGGAATTGTGAACATGCTACAACAGCAGTAGCGTCAGCCGTGGCAATGTTGGGTAGGCATTTGCGAAGTAGGTTCGATGCACTTAGACCAAATTCCGAAAGAAATGTTGAAGCAGCTGCAGAGCAGGCCGGTCGTCCCCGGCCCAGGTCAAAACGTTATGTCGCGATCGGTGATCAAGTGCTAGCTCGCGACTACAGCGCGCGCGCCGATAAGTGTGCAACAGCCGAGGTCGTCGCTAGAGACACTCCACTCACTTATAGAGTTAGAACTTCTAATGGGAATGAATGGAAGCGTCACATAGATCAGTTATTGCCTATTAAAACTACTAGTTGGGGAACAAGATACTCTTTACCGAACAATGAAAACGCGGATTTAACGACAAGTGATTCAGAGCAATTCGATGATCATAATATATACTTCCTACGGAATCCGTCGAACATACCGAAGGTTTAGGTGAAACTCAGCAGCTCCCTGATTCTGCTATAATTGACAACTCGAACCCGGCCTTGATTTCGGAAGAAAACTGTGTTCCACCCCAACCTAGACCTAAGCGAAAATGCGTATTTACAGGAAATTATCCAAAGTAAAAAGAGAGTCACTGCATCTTTATGTATAATAATAGAGTGTGTGTCTATAGTTAAGATTTATACTGAAGTTTGATGTTCTTTCTTTTTCTTCTCTCTCTTTTTTTGGTTTTTGTTTGTTACACATAAATTTAATATACCATTTACTTTTATATAGAGTTTATATAGAGTGATGTTAATTTAAGAGGGAAGTGTGGTATCGGTAAATAATATAGCTGATGTGGGTAAACCAATAAAACAGTTGTGTCGCTGACTCGATCTATATTTTGTTCTCTCTCCCTAATTATTATATCCTAATATCTTACTTATACCAAAAGTCGTTTTCGAGAAAAAGTGTCACACAGACAGACAACCAGCCAGCCAGGCATAGAGACGGACCATAAAGTGATCCTTTATAGTGAACCCGTAGGAGATAGGTTCCGTTTTTTTATTTATTTTGAGGTACGAAACCCTAATAACATCGGAGAGTAGAATGTAATATACAAACTTTCTTTCATATTAAATTCTCTTGGAAACATGACCTGTGTTATGATATGACGTGAGCTCCAGCCACATTCAGAATAAAGGAAAACATCTACATTAAAAAAAACAGACTGAAAATGAAACAATGGTACATTCATTTCCTATCGATTGTTATCTTTTCATACAATAAATTGAGAAATGATTATCAGCTGCAAAGTGGATCACTCGTACTATTTACAGAACGTATAAATTAATGAATCCTGTTGGCTGTACGGTGCACGCACTAATAACGATCTTAGCATTTAAGAGAGACGTCACACGAGCGCCCGTCACACACAAATACAGTAATAAAGTATATAACTAACACAAAAAGGATCCACCAGAAAATTTCGATGATGTCGAAACCGTAATACAACAATTCGCACGGGCTTTCCGAATCTTGTGAGGCTATACACATCATCCAATAAAAACAAAATTGCCAACGCAAAACCTCATTCCGCGATGATGAACAAAAAGAGTTCAAATAAAGATAAAATATATTGAGAAAGTTGTCGGATGATTGATGGGTTATACGAATGCATCGGCCGCGACGCGCCGCGCTGACTCGTAGCCCGCGGGCTCACATTCATATATATATTTAAACGGATCAAGCATGTCAGTTGGCAGTGCTAACAATGTTGTTGTTGTATATGTTCAAAACTGTTCATTTACCATGAAGAGAAGAAAAACATAATCATTACAAGAAATACTATGTATCAAAACACACAGTAGTGTATTAGCCTAGTTCGGTAAAGAAACGGGCGACACACCGGCCATTTCGTGATACTTTCGACTCCTACATACACACTTGACATTTTGTATGTTTGACAAACCTCCTTTGAATACCAAATTTCACGAATTAAAATAAACGGGAACCCGACGCGAGGCGTTATCCGCGGGGCGGATAGATTTTTTTTCCTTTTTCGAACCGACTATAAGTACTGTTAGCCTTAGGTGCCCTGGAGCCTTTGCAGCTTTTACCGGGCTTGGGGGCGAGCGCTTAAGGCACTTAACCGCGAAAGCATGGCAACAAGTTCCGAGGGTGCCAAAGTGGCTGGACTTCGGCTCGGACTGTTGCGCGTATGCAATGAAGTCGCGATCTGTCTAATTCCATATCATTCGATCTAAACTAACTATGCATATATACATGCTTCTTTCTCCTGGGAGGAGGAAGACACACGTGTATGTGTATTTGGTAATCTGAAATTTTTACGCAGCGCACGGCGTAATCTTTCTTTCTGTGGACCGATACATCTTTTTCTCGATTGAGTACAGTAGTCGTAGCAACATATTGTAGCTAGTTGGCAGTGCTTCGTCGTCGCGGCGCTATGGTAGGCCCACTTCATTACCTTCATTGCATCGTTGGATTTGAATAAATTCTAGACATTTATATCCTATAAGTACTTTGTGCACTATAAAAAGTCCTGCATGACATATGTCAAATGTTTATTTTAAAGATGTAGCTTAACTAAATTAGAAGTTGATTTTACAATTACCGATTCTTTTTTAGAGCTAACCGTGCGGTGAAGGTGTACTCTTCATATTTATCCACGCGCCCAACCATCCTGTCCGCCTCGTAAGTTTTTAAGACATAAACAAAAAACAAAAAAGAGATGAGGAGTTTCTAATGGCGAGAGGTTATTTGAATTAGCAACAAAAATGTATAACTATAAGTTATTATAAATGTAATTATTGTGTATGAAGTGCGTTCGCAATTTGACCAGAAATAACTAACCTAAGTCCTTGAAAATTGATTGGTTCAAGGCTGTCTTAATTAGTATACCTTCCAAGACTTGATAGGTTTGGAAGTAGATAGACATTGAGACGGATAGAAGAGAAATACTGATAGTTTGAGGGCAAACTATAGATCAGGAAGGACGGATGCTGGATTCATACAAAAATACTAACGACTTCCGTTATCAGTCAATGTATCCGGTCTGAATTATATTACAAAGCACGCCATCTATTCATAGTTCTGATAAACAGGAATTACAATATAAGGCATTGTCGAATGATTCGAGGACACAGTATCGTACAAGAATTAATAGTGTAAAGATGTTAAGGTGTTTCTCTGATAGCGAGCTTGCGACATTATGCTGCTTATAATATATAATGGTAGGTAATAGTGTAACCCCGCGTGTTCACGTATTTGAAGTAAAACTTTTATGACCTTGTAGTAAATATTATGATTATACTAAAAGTAAGTCATACGTTTTAGAACTTAAAAAGTATAGTATTTATCTATACTTAATTTAAAACTCAACGTCTCTCTGTCTCTTTGTGTTCTTTTCACGTGAAAACCTCTTATCAAATTTACACGTTTTTTATTATAATTATTTAATTAACTATGTTATCTGGCCAGATTATAGGATATATTTAGTAAGATAAAGTAATATAAAAAATAAAAAACGTCTATCTTCCGATTTGATTCACCATTATCGTCACTGTTTGGGACGTTTAAATGGTGATAAAGAAACAAAACATAAGAGATATATTAATTTAATGTAATACATAATTCTAGATCTTAAAACTATATACAAAAAAGTCAGTCCTTCGTCTATCTTCTAATGATCACCCGGAATAACCATTTTTGTATTTAAAATACCCCGACTTTAACTTTATGATTAGAAGTAACCAGTTTGGGCTAAGAATCAGTTTGTCGTTATGTCGTTATGGACGCTAATAATAACCTTGGATAATGGAGGAGTTAGATATTATAATATTTAATTTACAAAGTTAAATTCGAATGTTTGTTAAAGCAATATACGAAATTCGTATATTGCTTGTGTAAAAGATTTTAGCAAATAAATGTTCTAAAACATTTTCAATTCTTATTTGTTAACATAAAGGGCTTTATATTTGTGACGAACCAAACATAAAAAGATCAAGGCTTGTACATTTGCAAGATAACGGCGGATGCTTCATAATAAAGCTGATGTCGCCTTTATACCGTCAAATAATAACGTGTTTTAAAACCAAAGTGACATTATCAAAAACCAATACGGCCCGATGAAAAGGCTTCCGGGAAAATACTCTTCTTCGTCATTTATCAAAATATGCCCGCCCGTATTCCGGCAACCTTTGATGCGATGACATATCGAATTCTGTCTCCCCCCCTACCCCGAACCCCTCTCTACAAAGGAAGGTAATTTCTCCGTCTGTTCTTGAAGTATTAAAACCATTTGCTTTGTCGCGGTCGATGAGTGTACGTACACATCTTATCATATTACTCGGAAGCAACTCTACAGTCTCGGCGCCGACGTTCGTATTACAAACACCAAGGATCTCTCGACATCTTGGACACCTCATGAGTTCGGCTCTGAATAAGTCTTCCGCACATATTCTCATTACATTGTAAGAATAAGTTTGAGTGAATAATTTAACATTCTATATGAATAAAGATGTACCTCGACTGCTTTCCTACTAGCGTAGTGTGATTCGATAGGTAAAAGTATTTAGATCAAACTTACTTAATTGGTTACATCCTAATCTTCTGATTTCATCGTTTCAATATGAAACAAGCATGCGGTTCGCCTGATGGTAAGTGGTCACCGCAGCCTATGGACTCTTGCAACACCAGAAGCTTCACATTCGCTTTGCCGATCCTTTAAAAACCTATTTACTCCATTTATGAAGAACCCCATAATATAGTCCACTGGGAAAACCTCAGTAGAAGAACCTACAGAAGTACAAAATAAATATTGTGTTACGTATATATATATATATATATATGATGTAATTCGTTATTAAATGAATAATTTATTATTATTATTCTAAATGCCTTACAACCGTGCTGTACCTACTTCATAAAGCTGATTTTCTTCTTGGAAGTATAAGGCCATAAATTCGAATAAATGAATAACTTATTTAGGGTGAAGTATCAGCGAAGAGCCATTACAGCGGGCATCCAGTAACTACTTGGTGTCCCTCGTCATTTAAACATTTTGTCTAAATCCCCGCTCGTCTCTGTCAATCAAATCGAAGAACCCTTCGCTTCTCGAAAGTATTCATTATAACATTTTTCTTAAATTGTAATAACTTTCTTTGGCAACGCTAAATAAATGAAGGGAAGATTAATTCAATCTCTTTTAAAACTTATTGCGGAGAGAAAAGTATAAGTTTATTTTTCATTTTGTAAAATTTGCAGACTATTTTTAGCTTTTCAGCAAGTACATTGCATTATTCAGTGTGAACACTATAGTGCTGTGTTGTTGTTTGATTGGGATACCAATAAATTGTGATTTTTAATATATCGGGCGTACAAAAAATTAAATAATAATAGTAATATAATATATATAATGTAAATGATAATAGTAGTAATAATAGTAAAGAGATAATGCAACTCTTTGTCTTTAAAATGCCGTTTGTTTCATCTATTTGTCACTTGTTTTTACATTTTGGCGCCATTTTACATATTGCGTGTCTACGTTACCAGGCCATGGATTTAATTCGTGGAGTTTTTCCTAGTGTGATTGACGTTGACGTTTTTTGACGCTTCCGCATAGTGTTACTCGCAATCAAACTGATTTTGGCAATGAAGCACAATGCAAGTCGACAAGCTGATTTGCATAGTTCCAATGCGGTCGTGTTAATCTTAGTGACGAATTTCGTGATGTTCGTCCGACTACCGCTATGAATAACGAAAATAACGATGCTGTACGCCGTATAATAGAAATACACGGGCACGTGATCTATCATGAGATTCGGACATCTTTAGGCATAGCCATGACTCCGATACAATTAATCCTACAAAAACATTTAGGTGTGAAAAAACTGTGTTCCCGATGGATCCTGGTGCGTTACTTGGTTCAATGACATGTGTACCAGATGTCGCTTACATCGAATTCGGTGTGGGACATAGCGACAGGTGACAAAGCAGCAAACGATTGTTTGGCTCTTTCCAGATGAGCCGAAACTAACCAAAGTGGCGAGTGTGCGGTCTGCCGCTAAGCAAAACTGGTCACATGGCTACTGTTGCTTTGGAGGATCGCCCTACAGTGAATAGCGATTGGTACACGATCATTTGTTTAGTTATTGACGTAGTTGACGGTAGTTATTGACGAACTCTGTAAAAATAACCATGTAATCCGTATCATTTTGCACCATGACAATGCCAGCTCTACCAAAAACAGTAGTATTTGAGAACCCCGTAACTAGCCAGCTGCTCTGAGAGCAACTGCTCCGTGAAAAAGTATAATATATTATATCAAAAATTCGTTCAAAGCTTTAACAAACCTAGTACCAGTGTCGAATAAAGTGCCTTATTTAGCGATCAGCGACTTAAGCCGGAGTACCCCGAAGAAGAGGATCTTCAGGTGCGGGTAAGTGGTGGATACATGTCCTTTCTATATCTTTTTTCTATACAGTATATGATATTAATTACAAGTCGTTTTAGGGAGAAAAAAAATCTTATAACGTAGTTGCATTATACTTTCACACGGGTTTACAAATTCATTATTTTCGGATTTATTTCTTAACTCATGTTAAGAGACCTCCACTTGTAACAAATTTCAATATTGTAGGCCCGCGGGAAATATCCTATAGGTTTTGATAATCGGTCCGTGAGCGGTATTTTACTGATGAAGTGCCGTACGTTTTTAACGAAGAAACTTAGTTGTTTACGGCAGCGCGGCAGCGTCAAGCCACAAACCTTACTATATGATATTAATCCAACTTTTCTGTCGGTTACGAGAAAAAGTGTCTTGACAAATAGACAGACCGGCAACAAAGTAATCCTATTTTGGTTCAATTTTTTTATTATAAGGTAAGGAATCCTAAAATGGTAAAGATAAATCCCCAATTGAAACTAAGTCTTTAAACTTTCACCAGAAACATTAATATTGAAATTGCTTCAATAAAAACTGAGCAAATAAACCGTCATATCATCACATCACGAACTCGTGTAGTCTGCCTTCGTTTAATGCAAAAGGAATTAAATTTTGTTTTACGAGGGGTCCGTTTTACTGGCGCGGGCGGCGGGAGGCGGGTTCCGCTGACGCATCCCCGATACCGACCTGATAGGCTTTTACGCCGGTCGAGCCGCGGGCCTGAGGCCTCAGGCCTCTTCGCTCTTATTATGAAATCATCTTGTTTACGGCCCCGTCGCTCGTTACAGATAATATAAATCTTACTGTTTGTAATTTACATCGGCCGCGTCGTAAAACTCTCAATATTCTATTTACTTTTGAATGTTAATAGCCCAATGTATGGGTGTTCTTGACGTTCTTGACGTGCATAGCGAGCATAGTGTATGGATATTTCAGTTTGTTTGTTAAATATTCGACGAAGATGTATTGGAGATACTGTTGTATAAGAGATATGCGAGGTATCGAGTCAGTGTCGCGGCGCGGCGGTTCACCTCGCTCGGTAACGCGAGACGTCGCGTTGGTCGCGTCGCGTCGGTCGCGCCTCTCGAGCTTTCGGTACTATGACGTAACTGTACATACGAGTAGAGTAATCAGTAACGAGTATATCTACTGAACAGATCACCTTTCCTTTGTATGAATTTTGATTCATCATTCAGCGCGCCCGCTCTAACACTGAACATAATGTACCGCGCTTATTGCTGTATTAGGGTTGTCACAACACAAAACAATTATTATTTTTTTACCCTTTTTTTAAAATACTTGTACATATCAAAAAAAACATTACTATCCTTAGGATTAAGATTAGATTAGAAGAACTAGGATGAAACGTTTCGTTTGCCAGTGGGTACGTTATCCTTAATTTTCAACTTGTAATATATTTTTACAGATTTTTTGGTATGTAGTAAGACATCACGTAGTCCAGCAGTACACGTAATGTTAGGTGGTTCTGCGGCCTCTATATCTATATATAACTAGCTCTGTTCACAATGATTGAAATCTTAACTGACGCCAATCAACAATATGATGATACTCGTGACGCGTAACTTGGAACAGTTCATACGACAGCGCGTGCTAGCAACAATACCCTTCAGATTGACGTGTCGGTGGTAGTCCCGTAGACGCAAACAGGTCCCAGTGCTTTGTGAGGCACATTCCATCTCTAATGAGAATCCGACGAACTGTTTCTATATAAACAGTTTAATCAGTAACTTGAGCAGAGATTCATCACAGTTCCTTATTATAACTCTAAGATGGAAACATTTACGGCGCACTACATTTACGTTAGTTGTAGACAAGCTCATGTACAGTACAATGTGTACTGTAATGATTGCGCAGTACCTACGACTTTAGCTAGTTCCAGTTTCCCAGACACTGAACACTGAACGAGAAGGTGCATACAATTCCTCAGTTCACGTCTAGTAATGTCACGCACACATGCACGTGTACTCGTAATATTCCATGTAAAAGTGCTATTATAGTAGTACAGTTTGAGTAGGTATTCGTACTTTCACTGTTGATCCGAGTTCATTATCCTCGATCGTCAAAACTTACTACTGACTCAAACGTGACTATAATACTAAAAGAAAACCTTTGCGTATTTTTGCACGAATAACCCTATTTGAAAATAAATTAGCTTCGGCCGCGTTCGTAATGGCGGTTAAAAAATCCGGCGATGTCCGCGGATGATGGATGAGCTGAGGCTGTCGCGCGATGCCATTAATGCAAAGTAACGAGACAAATCGAAACTTTATAAATAGGGGATTCTGTAGAGTCACGCGCCTCACCGCGTATCGCCTTGCCGGCCGCACTGCGCCGCGCCGCGCCGCGCCATCATGTCACGTTTCACAGTAAATTAACAAGATTTTATTTTATGAAAAAATATTGTTAGGAGAAGGAGCAGAAATAAAGTAAGTTGTCCACCAAAAAGATTTTCGTTGTAACTTTGTTTTCAGAAATTATGACATTATCAACTGCTCATATCGAAATGTTAAATACATTCTATAACAGATTAGATAGGAGCCCCTCTGCCTCAGTATTATTGTTGATGCCACGAACATTGATAAATTATTACTGTATTTATTCAGATATTTAATTTTATTATAAGTTACATAATTCGGAAGTAAGTCCAATTAAATGTGTATAGAGACTAGAACTTGATATACACAGTCTGGTCACAAGACAATGCTACGTGTGGCGCGTGGCGTACAGTATTAAATTATAAAGTGCGTATATACAATGACGTCATAGATAGCACATACCTACCTATACTACACAGGTATACTTTAGTTATATCCTCACAAATCAAACCAAATTTTACAAATATCTGTTATCCCCTTGACAAGAGAATGCATGGGACAAGACAACCCCTTTCTCTGTCGTCTGTATATTATGTTGTAAGTTATGAAAGTGTCACACACACTCATATACACTCAACAGTCGACATATACGAGTACGTACACAAAGATATCAAGAAGGTTCAAAGGGAACGAAACGATTACAGCCAATAATAATTCTTTTTCTTCAAAGAAATCTCTTCAACTTCAAAGCTTGTCACGAAATGTTTCTTTTATCAACGTATAAATGGGTTTTACGAAGAAAACTACATACGCTGGTGACGTTATAATCACACAGATTCATACTTTTTTTATCTTTATAGGTTTTTGGCGTAGTGGTCACAATCTCACCTGGTGTTAAGTGACGATGTGGCCCAAGATGATAACACGCTAAACCTAGCGGAAGACTGACTCTCAAGTGCAGCTGCCGGAATACACCTATTGGTGCTTGGCGACAGATTTTCAACCTGAAGGTTGTAGCTAGCCAGGCGGGCATTAGACAATACCCTAGCACCATGCAAAACTCTCTCCTGTTAGGTAAACTAAATGTGACATTATCTTGGATGATGATTTTTTATTTATTATCTAATCTATTACATATAATAAAATTGAAGTGTCATACAAGCCTATAACAAAAAATAATTTTCTCTGTTTGTTTGTCTGTCTGTTTGTTCCAGGAAATCTCCAAAACAGTTGGAACGACTTTAATAGAACTTCACTGGCAGATAGCTGATGTTATAAGGAATTATTTTAAAAAATAATTAGGGTTCAACACAAAAAATAAGAAACATTTTTTTAGTTGTCCACGAGAGCGGAGCTGTGGGAACAGATAGTTATCTAATAAAGAAAGTATAATAGAAATAAAGTCAATTGGCGTAGGATTAACAGAGTACATTTTTTAGACACTGACATAAATACCAAGTGTTTGTTAAAAGAACAGACGCTTTGTTAGGTTGGAGCAATATTTAGAACATTCTCGAAGAGAGCGAGGAGAGAGGTGTTGCCAGAGTTTCAAACAGATACATTCATTTATAAGACATACAATAAAATGAGACTTGCATGTTAAACTCTTTCTTTGGAATTTCCTTTTATTAATTAATAATTTAGTCTTTAGTTTTTGAACTTCGATATATTAAACATAAAATTATAACTTTACTACCTATCCTTCTTTGGGTAATTAATATTAAAAATATTTGAGGAGAATGTCGCAGCCGGCAGGGCACTAGTACAATACCTACGTTTTAACAGAAATCTATAGGTGTCGTGCAATACCTACTCGAACGACCTAATAATGCACGAGAGATATAATTACAGCTTGAACAGATTATAAGCAAATAACATAGACATTATCGCAGTTTCGTATTCCTGAGTTTCCTCCTACAAAACTGGAACTATTCGTTTTTTATTATGAATAATAAGAGAAGTACTATGACTATTTTTAAGTTTTTTCTTTGATCTTTATATTCGTCAAGTTTGTTTGCTGAATATCTGAACATGACACTATATCTTAGTAATTTTAGAGGGTTTCGTATTTCTTTTATGTAACAAAACATAGGAACATGTTAATGGTACGAGTAGATATAGATTATATGGTGTACTAATGTTTGTTCTAGTGCCATTATTTAGTAATAAAACAGAGGAATAAGTTTGTATTCACTAGACGCCGATAACAATTCCTTTACTTTTAAAAGATCACCTCGTATTTTAGTACTTGTTTTCAAACAACTTATGTTTATAATAAAATGCATTACAAATATTTTTGAATTAAATGAACCAATATTGGAACTGTTACTGATATGAACTATGTATTGCTATTTTATTACATTTTCATCGTAGGCGATTCTGAATGTTGAAAACAGTCTCGTAAAATATGTCATCATAGTCCCGGGCGAGAGGAGGTGGGGCGGGGCACCACAAGTGGAAGAAGGTGTTTAAGTAACCGTACTTAAAGTGACAAACTGGGACTGTGTTATTTATCCAAAGTGATTTACGTCCGGCGACAATATTGAATGAAACTGTTTGTTGTTTGTTCAGGAGTTCGTGTAAGTTTTTGACAGCTTTCTTGGATTAGTAGCTGGTATAGGTATATAGGTCATTAGGCCTGACAGTTGTCTTTGAATTATCACTGGGAATATTAATATTTACGACAAGTCCAATAATTAAGAATTTGATGCTGAATAAATAGATATAGTGAAACGTAAGAAATCGGTATCTTATTTGATAATTAACTACATACAATTAATCGGCAGAAAAAAGGTCATAATAAATGTTACGATGGTCCATACTATTAGTAAAACATATACGCTTTTTTACGTTCCCGGCACGTATCATAATATATGGTGTTTATGGGCATTGCTGGCTTGCTGTTGAAAATCCCTTTCTAACTTTAGAATTTTCTTTCCACAAATCTGGCCTTTTTCGTCGAATTTGCTCTCTTAAACGCCGTATAACGCTCAAATAATATGATTTATTTACCGTTTGACCTTCCGGTAAGAGTTCCGAGTGCACAACACAGCGATAGTCAAAAAAAAGTCAACATGTCTTTGACTCTTGATCGAATTTAGCATCGTTTTTTCGGTTTCTGTTCAATTGAAAGGCGCCACTAGTTTTCAAATTAAATTCGTAAACCAACATCTCGTCACCAGTAACCAATGCGTTACATGAATATTGGGTCGGAATTGACTAGTTCTAGCATAACTTCAACGACTCTTATGCGATTTAGTTTTTGGAGAAAATTCATATCTTTTGGGACTAGCCGAGCGGCAACATGTTTCATACCCAAATGATTATCTAAAACAATACGCATCGACTCGTGAGACACAGAAAGTTCAGCGGCTACCTCTCTCAAACTTGAATGAGGATTTTTAGATAATAAAAATAGCACTGTATTTAATTTAAATGACAGATGCAGCTCAAACTCAGCGCCGAAATGAAAAACAGTTATGCCAATCTAACAACAAAAATTGAATTTGGAACTATAAACAAACCATCCACTGTCGACACTTTTTTTACTGTATGTATTATATACTTCCAAGTAAGTTAAAGCGACATCATGAGATCATTCACCCGACTATGCTTGAAAAATCGCTATAATTAAGGCTATTGTTTTAAGCGAAGGATTTATATTGAATTAAACCTTAATTATTTGACTGACGAAGGCGTTACTTTGCAGAAATTCATCGTAAATAATTTATCCGAAATGTCTTTTCTACTTCCGCCTTCAATAGATGAATAGTAGTTTCATCTACCTACAACATGAAATGTTTAAATTTAAATAAGCTATTCATAAATAAATGTAAATGAATGTCTTAAATAAAGTAAAATAATAATAATTAAGATGATAATATGTTTATATTCAATATTTTCAATGAGTCTACAGCCGATTCGGAAGGCACTGTCGTTTAGAGAAGAATCGGCAAGAAACTCTACATATCACTCCTATAATATGAAGGCAGAAAATTTAGACATATTCTTTGATAGTAATGCAGTGTTTAAAAGAAAAGTGATTGATATTATTCAGACTTCGTTGAATATATGTAATTAGTATATACATAAAGACACACAATTGCGCACAAAATACCTTTGTTAATTTAAGATTATTATTTTTTAAGTAAAACAACTGAAATAATCTTGGCTAAATCAATATGTTAATTTAGTTTGTATGGTATATGAATTTAAGAAATGTGTAGATTTCTTTAAATAAATTAAACTCGCCACAAAGCATCGCAAATCAGTGTTATGAACTCTGACTCACATGAACGGTTGTACTGTTTGCTTTGAACAATATTCAGAACCGTGTTTTCACCAAAAATGTCTGTCTCGATCCTAGCCTCACTTAAGCCAGAAACTCTTTAAACAAATAATAACATCAGCAAAAGAATCCCCGTGCCATTGTATTTGCTTTAACTTCGGGCGCACGAGAGCGTGCGCGCGCGCGGGTGTAGTTTCGTCATAGTTTCGTTACTTTTGGAGCAATTTGGAAAATTCAAAGATTGAGGTATTCTTCGAAAAAGTAGCAAATGATTTACTGTCCAAGTGTTGGTCTAGTTTATATATTAATTGGGTATATTGCACACCAAATTTATTGAGTTCAGAAAAAATATTGTTCAAATGTTACACATTTGTTACATTTAACTATAATAAAAATTACTGCGCATGCTTAGTTAGGAATTACAAGTACACCTAGTTTCCATAAATTAGATAAATAGTTATCGCAATAATCGACAAAATCTAACATCAAAAGTCGCCATATTTGTGACGTCATAAATACTAATGCCACCATTTTAGAAAGCGACAACATGCATTTGATAATTAGTAAATCATACTGATTCCAACGATACGACTTGTCGTTATAAACTTTTTCAGTCCTACAAAAATTGTAAATGAGCTAGTTTCTATGAATTAGCCTCTCTACTATATTCACAATAATTATTTCACACTTACGTTTTGTATACGCAATCGGTACATTTTAACGAGAGCTTTAAACTGCAACTAAAATAAGCTTTGTAGCTTCTCGGAGTCGTAATTTATACAAAATTTAAATTATGTGACGCAGCGAAACCACCTCAAAATGGCAGCGTGTCCCCCTCGCCCACCCGCGATGCGTCACACTCCTTACTCTACGTAACAAATTCTATGATCCTCAATTTATAGACCGGTGTAAGTAAATTTTGGATGTAGATGATAGATATGTAGCTGCAATGCCAAACTGTAACCACCGATTTTGTTTTCCACCATTTTATTTCATTGTGTCTCACCATAAAAACAAATTTAAAGAACGATTCAGGTCAGAAGTAAATTAGCTGTCAATGCATACCTCCAAACAGAAGTTCGACTCACAGAAGAACAAAATCAGTAGTATACTAGTACAGTGTTATTATTCAAGGATAATTGTCTCACAGATTTCAAAGAGAGTGATTTTCAATTAGTCAAATGTATTCTTTACGCCGTTAAAGGTTCCGTCGGCTAAAGATTTACAAGCGATAATGACTAATATGAACGAAGCTTTGGAAAGAAAGGGAATGAAAGTGAACGCAAAGAAGACTAAGATTTATGGTGTTTGAAAAGGAAGAGAACATGTATTAGGATTGGTGGCAGCAAACTGGAGCAAATGAGTGAATTTGTGTATTTGAGATCGATGTTTAATAGTGATGAAAATTGTGAAAGTGATATTGAAAGGAGAGTTAATGCTGGTAACTTGGTAAATGGGGCGTTACACACCTTTATGAACTGCAAGAAAATCTCAAAAGCTCGTCTGGCTGTGCATAGAGCAGTGTTAGCTCCAACACTCATGTACGAAAATGAAAGCTGGGTGTGGCAGAAAAAACATGAAAGTAGAATAAATGTAGTAGAAATGAGTGCGCTAAGAAGTATATTAGGAGTAAAAGTGAGTGATACGATAAGAAATAGTATGGTAATATAACGTTGTGGTGTGAAAGAAAATATAGTAACAAGGATTGAGAAAGGGATGCATAGATGGTTTGGGCATGTAGAGAGGATGAATGCAAGAAGAATCACTAGGTAGATTTATAAGATGAGTGTAATGGGAACGTTGGAAGAGGAAGACCTAGACCAACGTCAATTCGGGGACGTTCTGAAGAAAGGTCAGGTCAAGAGTACTCTAAACAGACCAGCATGCATGAAAAGATTGATAAATGTTGAAGAAGCGAAAGATGTATGTCAGTATCGTATCAATAGATACGTGTAAGACTTGGTATCTGTCTACCCCGTCGGGAAAGAGGCGTGATTTATGTGTGTATGTATATATTATTATGTATAATATTAGTATATACAGTGTACGAAACAATAATTATTAATTGAAACAAAAAGAAATAATTACAAAGTGCGTAAGCTTTGTGAGTAATATTTTACTTCAGGATCCTCGACAGACTCGATTGGATTTATTTTCCTTTGCTTACTTCTTATGTTACTTGAGTAACACATCGCGCACTACATACTATCAATATAAGTAGTTTTATCCATCCATTGTCTACTACTATTATATTTATTTGTGTGTTTCGATGACATCATATTATTTTATATATATTTTATTGGTTTCTTGACATATAACTAGCTGATCGCTTTTGTCTTTGCTACAGTATACTACCTTAAATCATCATCAACCTATAATAGTCCACTGCTGGACATAGGCCTCCCCTAATGAGCGCCATAGCGCCCTGTCTTCAGCTTGCCTCTATCCAGCATCTGCCTGCAGTCTTTCGCAGATCGTCATCCCATCTGGCCGGAGGGCGTCCTACACTACGTTTACAGAGTCGCGGTCTCCACTCAAGACCCCGTTTACCCCAGCGGTTGTCGGTTCTTCGCGAGATATGGCCGGCCCACTGCCACTTCAGCTTGCTAATTCTTTGAGCTATGTCGATAACTTTGGTTCTCTGTCGGATGTATTCGTTACGAATCCTATCCTTCAGAGAAACTCCGAGCATAGCTCTTTCCATAGCACGCTGAGCGACTTTGAACTGGTGGACCAGCACTACCGTGAGTGTCCACGTCTCAGCTCCGTAGGTCATTACGGGTAGGACGCACTGATTAAAAACTTTCGTTTTCAAACATTGCGGTATGGATGACGAGAAGACTCCACGTAGTTTTCCAAACGCTGCCCAGCCCAGCTGGATCCTCCTCTTGGCCTCCTTCTCAAAATTGTTTTTACCTAACTGCACAATCTGCCCGAGGTAAGTGTACTCAGAAACAATTTCAAGAAGGTGGCCATCTACGACGACCGGTCCTGGATCAATGTAGCCATTGATCATGACTTTGGTTTTATCCAAATTCATGCCAAGACCGTTACGTCGCGAGGCTGAGGCTAGGCCGTCCAGCATCCGGGTTAGCTCCTCTAGCGACTCTGCCATTAAGACTATGCCATCAGCGAAATAGAAACTAAATTTGTACATATTTAGATTTGTCTTTAATAAGAAACAATAAAAGATAGTGCGTGTGAACTGTCAAGATATACATACGAGTACACAAAGACACACCTCTTTTTCGATTGCTCTTTTTTATATTGCAGATGAAGGGTAGAAATATATTTTTAACATATGATACTAGCGAGTTCAGTTTCAATAAGAACCAATAAGTCATCAAATGTAATGGATTGCTTAGGATTGGGTAATTAGGTTCATACATACACGACAACAAGTAAAGACATCAATGTACAATGAAACAGTTCGAGAAATGACAATATCCTATATTCCACCGCTACGTGTGGACGTTGCTCGTACAGAATATATGCTGTAGTATTATATCGTAGTATTCATGAAGTTCAAAAATATCCATTGATAAATAATCTATACTAATAATATAATAAAGCGGAAGAGTTTTTTTGTTTGTTTAAACACGCTAATCTCTAGAACTACCGGTCCGATTCAAATAAGTCTTTTTGTATATGGTAGCCAGATTCACGTGGAATAGTATAGGCTAACTAGCATTAGGTTACACCTCTTAGATATCCTTTAATATTGATTTTTTTTAAGTAAGTCGGAAATAACAGTGCACCCGAACTACTTTATCCGCGTGGCGTGACGTAATGGTTAGTGATACGTAAATATAATGTTTTACAAAAATATTGCTCCTTAGCACATCTATAAAAAGTCTACGACACCGTATGTCTATCTTTGTACATACGCCACAATGAGGTATATTTGTATAGGTATATTTTCTATTATTATATAGGTTATTATATAGGTATTTTGTGTTTTTTAATTGAACGTTGATATATATATGATTTATGGGCATTATTATTAGGCACGGCATATTAATCCTTACGAACTGCTCAGGTCTATGTCTATAGGTGTATAGGTGTGAACGAGCCGTGTGAGTTGTGACCCATAACCCTGGCTGCCTGATAAAAATATTGTCTATACTGTTGTATTATAAATCACGTATCAGCAATGTTTTTTAAATTATACGCGAGTGAAACCGCGGGGCTCAGTATATATATAAATTAAGAAACTGACTGATCGATCAATCCATCGATCATTCCATTTACACTGTAGGTGAGCACTAAGGAAGGATTCTTGGTAATTCAACCCCTATGGTGGTGAAAAAGGGGAGGACTTTTTTTATGTAAATCAGTCTTTAAAATATATTTGTACCCGTGCGCAGCCGGTGCGGGCCGCTAGTGTTAACTATATTTGATGGTTAAATATTGTAATGTCATCCCGCGGTCTGGTCTCCTGTAGTGTGCGATGCGATACCGCAAGGGGAAGCCCCGGTGACGCTCCATCGTACGTTTTGTCAGTAACCTCTGAGACAACTATAACAGATTAGGACACTAGTTGGCCCCGCAGACGGTGTTCTGCACTTTTTGTTAGTATTCGCTCGATTACAGCGCTACATATCGTACCCTCATAACATAACTATGAACCATCGTCTCAATAAATCAAATACCCGTACCGTGTGAATATGAGCTCAATCGGTCAAGTCGTTCAGAAGTTACACGATCTCATAATGTGCAAACAAGATTTTTATATAATTATAAGATTATTTAGGATCTCACAATATGCTGTTGTATGCAATCATCATCGTCATTATGTTAGCCGAAAGCCATACTCACTGCTGGACATGGGCCTCCCACCAAAGATCGCCACAACGACCGGTCCAGTGCTGCCCGCATCGAGCGGCTTCCCGCAACCTTTACCAGGTCGTCGGTCCACCTTGTGGCGGGTCTGCTCACGCTGCGTCTTGCGGTACGTGGCTGCCACTCGAAAACTATTTCTTGAGTTTTCTTATGAGGCCCATGTGTATATGTAATACTTTACACTAACATAAGAACAGTTTAATATTCATGTATACCAATTCTTTAATACAACACCAAGTTATACCTCAAAAACTCTTACCTTTGTGTCAATGATCTTTACAATTAGTAAGTAAGTGTTGGCTACGATTATTTCTTCAGAAGTTTTTTCAAAATTTGTTAACTATAATGTTACCCATTATCTAAAAAATCTTATACATAAATAATTTGTTGAACAGTGTACAAATGATATTAATATTAATACAAATTAATATATTTAAATTTGAAATCATAATAACGAATACAATAAAGTTAGTACTTATCTAGACACACGGCAGTGTATTAGCTCAGTTCAGAAATGAAAAGAGCGACTCACCGGCCACTGTGTATATATACGAGTATATATACACGAACCATTTCGAAATACTTTCGACCCCTAATAAATCAAAAGCTATTCGAACTACACACTGTAGGTTTGAAGGGAGTTTCCCTTGAACACCTAGAATCCTAAACATCAAGAACTCGCTCAAAAATATGACTTATTAGAGTCTGAAAAGTGGCATTTTTATCACTTACCGACACATTCACTCTTCAAAAACTTAGACCACTTCTAGGTGATTCAAAAATCCATGTTCTCATTGCAGTTCCTTTAATATAGCCGTAGGTATGTATTTTATTCAATTAATTTACAAAACAATTTGTTACTTTCTTTGATATGGAATTTCTAACTTGGCAAGTCTTTACTGCTCATAAAACACGAAAAAATGACTTCTTAATTAAAAATTAACGAAAATATTTATCGATTTAATGAATATAATAAGTTAATAAATTAACTTAAACATTTGTTGACAATTAAAACTTGCCAAGTTATTCTATCCCATATCAAAGAAAGTAACAAATTGCCTATAAATGAACTGAAAAATGTACATTCGTACAGCTACAATTAAAGCAGCCGCTTGACACCCGTTACATCTCAGCCTTTTTATCGGCGACAACGACTAACCCGAACTCCGTTTCTACCGAACTTGGCCTCTTTTACACTTTATGTTTTTGTTGGGATTAGGTACACAAAAATTATTACAGATTTAGTTTTGAGAAAGTCGACATCAAATTTCAAGCGAATATGATGGCAGACGCATTAGTGGAACAGAGCTGAGAGCACAGAACACGCGGCCGAGCGCGGTGTCCGCAGGCGACCGTGAAATTCCTCGCGTATCAAAAAGCCATTTGTGAAATCCATGCGATGGACCGTGCACACTACATTACAGTGACCTCCGCCCCCGCCCCCGCTCCCGCCCCTTGTCCTCCACCCGCACACAACTTATGTACATAATACACACACCTGTATTACATTATAAGAATTTACGGAGTGGAACTAAACCAAAATAAACTGTTGGCAGCGGGGCGCGGGTGCGGCGTAGGGGCGCGGGGCGCGGGGCGCGTGCCGTCACGTCCTCAATCTCTGCAAATATATGTTTAGTTCATAAATTTCAAAATACTAAAAAATGTAGTATCAATTAAATAATTTTACTATTAGTAAAAATTCATTAATGAGAAGGACTTTGATTAATGATTAGTCTCCGCTGCGCTCCAATGTCTACAGAAATGAGTATCGAATAAATACCCTGGGGATATATTTTGTATAAATGTGATGTATCTTTATACATTATTATTGTCATCCGCTTTATTAATAGTGAAACAACTGAGAAGAATAACTCACGATCAAAAAAGATATATCTAAGTTAATATAATAGCGCGGCGGAGACCAATCATGAATCTTAGGAGAACTAACACCTACACGTTCAACATGTCTGGTGAAAATAACAAGGACTGGAAATGAAGTCGACAACAAGAGCAAGTCTATATGATTTTACTTATGTGAAATAAACTCCATTATAAAACTAGCAGTTTATTGTACATTTAGGAAATACTTTTGTTAACTTATTCGGCTTTTGCTCGGCTTCCTCTGTTGATGAAACGGGGTCACACCCGTGTTGAACATCTTACACTTTAGAAAAACATTACACCCAACATTATAAATAAAATAACAGATTTACGGATCATTATAGTATTATATCAATTATGTATATGTATCATAATTTAATCATGCTGATAACTAACCCGTTTGTCTAATATTAAGAACAGATAAATGATTGGGGTACAATAGGGTTGCGTTGTCTGACAATGCCCTTCGAGCGCTAAAGGAATTAATGAACCACGGAACGGGCTAATCTCACTGAGAAAAACGAAAGAACGTCTTACTTTGTTAATCCATTCAGACGTTTTAACAAGAAAAAAACGCTATTTCGGCCAAAGGACACAATGAATACAAAACAAAAGTTTGCTAAGAGTGGATCTCTTTCAAATCCCTCCGAGAATGGAACTCTGAGCCCGTAATAGATTAATATGCAAATGTAGGACAGTCCGCGGACCAAAGTATAAATAGGACCAGTATGGGAATAATTGTTGAATATACTTTTATGAGAGTTTGAAGTTCTTTCGATTATCTCGGTTCACGAAGAGCACGGAGCGTCCACTGCTTACCTAATTGCGAAATTTACGACAACATTTCTCAGTAAAGAACTTGAACAAATATATTATGAACTAATTTATTTATTACTATGAAATTTGTCAAAAGTACATCATAGTTTAAGTATAATTTTTCTTTTTTGTCGTTATAGGTTTGGCGTAGTGGCCACAATCTCACCTGATGTTAAGTGACGATGTGGCCCAAGATGATAGCACGCTAAACCTAGCGGAAGACACACTCTCAAGTGCAGTTTCCGGAACACACCTATTGGTGCTTGGTGACAAATTTTCAACTTGAGAGCGGTAGCTAGCCAGGCGAGCATTAGAAAAAGCCCTACCACCATACTACCATCCTTACGATATTTTCCTTCACCGGAAGCTCAGGTTCATTGCAGGATTCGAACTGACGTCAATCGAAAATAAATGTAAGTCGTGTGTTTTTCTATTTCATTTAAAGGTATTGTTAATTTTAACATTAATTAAATGTATATTTAACTTCATATAGAGCAAGCGTGATGTGACAACATTTACTTACTTAATGATTAGTTAGTATTAGATGAGTTATAGTGGTAAGGTGAGGTGCGGGGTGCTGCCACTAATTAACAAATGCGTTAAATTTTTTTATAACTCTGCTTGCCTTTTACGGTTATAGCGACTTGTCCTGTGATTAAAGCAATTCAATAGCTTAAAATGCGTACATACAAAACATAACGCGTGCACGTCAACGTACCGCTTACGTACTCGTATAATATGTTTAGAGGCGGTCCGGTCCATCAATTAATATTAACGTAGCTTTCGCCTGCATTCATTCTCAAACTCATACACTCTGCACTTTAATAAAGTTCGACTTTCAGTTTCCGATTATCACTCCCAAAGAGACGGTTTAATATTCTTTATTTCATAACATTTCTGAACATTTGCCAGACGTAGAACTTTAGTGTTTCTGAAACTATCCGACCAGTGTATTCTCATAACGTTCCGGATGTATTTTAAGTAGAACCTATCGAGCATGTGTATGTGCCGGCACGCGACGGTCTAAGCACCATGCCTCAGGGGTGTATAAAATGAAAGGTAGGAACTTTAATCTTAGTGCTTTATTTAGATATTTACTGAAGGTAGGTGATGTAGCATCAGTTCTGCCATTGCTCTCCGCATCAACATCACCTTTAGTTGTGACTATGCGCCCCAGGTACTTAAAAATATCTATCTACTTGCCTAAGAATATTCCCGCCGAGCTAAAAGGTTAAGTGATTTAAAGGCGAGGTCACTCGACATCTCATCACTTTAGTTTTAGTAATGCGTATTTTCATACCAAGCCTACAGGAGATACACGTAAATTTGTTTAATTGTCTGTTTGTCAAGTTGTCTAGTTACAATACTGCTTGCATTTACTACACAATAAATAGAAGCAGAGATCAGTTAGGTGAGGACAGAGTTGCTATGAAGCCTCTCGTCCGTCATTAGCGCGAGTTAATTAACTCAATTACTAAGGAGTGAGGGATACACCAACCGGGCATCGAGGAAACGAAAACTGCCCTCTAGTAAATGTTTAATGAACTGATTTTAATGAACGTCGACTCACTAATGAACTTATCTTCTGGTTTATTTATAAATAATTATAATAAAATAATATTGTACATTTATTATGCAAAATTCATTTTATAGCAATATCATTAGTAGAGGATATTCAAAGTGATATTGAAAGGAGAGTTAATGCTAGTAATAAGATGAATGGGGCGTTGCACGCCTTTATGAACAGCCAGAAAATTTCTAGAAAAGCTTATCTGGCTGTACATGGAGCAGTGTTAGTTCCAACACTCATGTACGGAAGTGAAAGCTGGGTGTGGCAGAAAAAACATGAAAGTAGAATAAATGCAGTAGAAATGAGAGCGCTAAGAAGTATGATAGGAGTGAAATTGAGTGGCAGGATAAGAAATAGTGTAATAAGAGAACGTTGTGGTGTGAAAGAAGATGTAGTGACACGGATTGAGAAAGGGATGCTTAGATGGTTTGGGCATGTAGAGAGGATGAATGAAAGAAGATTGACTAGACAGATTTATAAGATGAGTGTAATTGGGAACGTTGGAAGAGGAAGGCCTAGACGAACGTTCCACGATCAAATCTGGGATGTTTTGAAGAAAGGTCAGGTCAAGAGTACTCTAAACCGACGAGCATGCATGAAAAGATTGATGAATGTTGAGGAAGCGAAAGTTGTATGTCAGGATCGTAGCAAGTGGAAGGACGTGGTCTCTGCCTACCCCGTTGGGAAAGAGGCGTGATTTATGTATGTGTGTATGTATTAGTAGAGTAACTGACATCAAAGACCGAAGCGTTATGAGACATACTGTTGGTTTTCGTTCTTTAAAACAACTGGAAACCTTGTATTGTTCCTTCGTACGTAGCCCTAGTCGTAGTCACCCCGGATACACATCACAAAGCAATCCTTAATATAAATCATATATACCTAGAAAAGGACAAATTCAGAGATTATTATTTTTAAATATATTTAGATAAGACGTGCCTTCAGCACGTGATTATAACGAGCACTGTTGAACAGACGCAAAATAAGTGACAGCTGTTTTATAATAAAGTTGGCTGAAAGCAGCAAACTTGATTGTCTTGATTTATTGGCAAAATCGCGATTTGTACTGATGGGCTAAGTTTTAGACAGCGGTTTCCTGGCTTGACCCTGTTTCCCAGCACTAACTACAAGTAAAATGATTTTATCATACGTAGTTCTAGAAGCTACGGTGCACTGTCTTCGAACTTGCGTATATGTAGATCTGTTCGGCTAAACTCTGAAACTACCAGTCGGAATCGAAAAATTATTTTTGTATGTGATAGCCAGATTCACAAGAAATAGTAAAGCCTATAAGCTACCTAGCATTAGGCTACACCTCTCAGCTAGCCTTAAACATTGATTTTTGTTAAGTAAATCGGAACAAATAGCGAAGTCTAACTGCTTTATAGGCGTGCGCTGGCTTAATGGTTAGTGATACGTAAATACAATGTTCTACAAAATTTTGCTCCTTTAGTACATATAAAAAAGTCCGCGATACCATATTCCTATCTTTTATACATAAGCCACAATAATGTATTAAGTGTACTAATTTAGTGACAAAATTTTATTGAAAATTGAAAAGAGATTTTTGTGTATTATTATTAAGCATGGCATATTAATCCTAACGAACAAAAGTTACTTCATCACCAAAATAATTTTATGTAGTTAAACTTTGGCCTATATAGCATATTGGACGAATAGTTTGGGAGATAATGTAAAATTAAAATAATTCAACACGCAGCTCGGCAGCCTAACCATGTAACTGTAAACGACCTAGCAATCGGTAATAATTCTGAAATAGTTACTGTCATTGTCAAATTCGTACCACGTATCGAGTTACCGACTGTGCTGCCCCAAGCGAGTAATTGAAATACTAAGAATCTGAGCAATCTCTACAAAAGCATCAAATTTCCTACTACGTAAGCCCAGCGACCGCGACCGGACTGCGACTGTTACGGAATTTGATATGTCGAACAGAAACCAGACTAATTGCAGTTACTAAGGTAGTCATATTCAGTTACTTCGTGGAAATGATTATAAATATTATTTTAAAACCATTATTTAATAAATATCTGCTGCTCGAAGATACAAAGTTTTGTTATATTGATATTGTTCCATCCTAAAAAGAGCAAATCAAATACAATTGAGTCTTCTCAATATTCCATATTTTGAACCATCGTGACCATACACATTGTTACATCATATTTACCTTATTTTTTCACAAAACACAACAACAAATTTACTTTATAAATCACCACGACTACATGAGTCACCAACCACAGATCAATATACTCTCTGTCAACAACTGACTTTAACTTCAAAAAACTTTCGGTTTCCGCCGTCTGTAACTATGGCGCTAGTTTCTATGAAGATTTCGTTGTGAGCGACAAATTAGAAACTGAGCATAAACTGAACTGCGACCGCGTACATAACACCAAATCTGCGATTCGGTCACGCGACGATTTCGTGACGGTTTAGGGCCTGGTTACTAGTCTCTCATTTTACGTGGTCGATCAGCGGATCTATGTCTATAGGTATAGTGAAGCGAACAAGCCGTGTGAGTTGTGAACTCTGGCCGCCCGATAGAAATATTGTATATACCGTAGTATTATAAATCATCAATCAGCGATTCCTTTTAAATTATAAGTGGGTGAAACCGCGGGGCACAGCTAGTAACCAATATATTATGTGAATATGAGTTCAATCGGTGAACTCGTTCAGAAGTTACACGATCACTAATAGACGCACAAATGATTTTTATACACTACTAGCTGTGCCCGCGGCTCCGCTCGCGTGGTCTACGGAATGATGTAGATGTCTGCCTTTAAAATTGCTTACTGTGAGTGATCCTTTGAAGATAGACATATGCTATCACCGACTATTTTGAAGGTTTTCTAAGATTTATAATTAATTATATACCGCACTAATTTGATATATTTGTTATGGCTTACTCAGCGTAAGCTGAGCCATACATTATAAGTACAGATAAGATTAGTCGATGCCTTCCTAAAATAAAATAAAACAGAATACTAGAAACCAGACTAACATATTGAGTTTCTCATCGACCTGCTAGAAACGTTCTCAGGATTAACTAATTAGGAAAAGGCAACATATATTTCATTTAGTTTTTTGTTTCGTGTAGTAAGTGACATCAGCATCAGCTAGAATGTGCTGTGCTGCCTGATTTAAAACGAACTCGGCAGTATTCGTATAGTGACGTGACGTTTATATTTATGTTGATGTAGTTCCTGATGCTACACTTATTTGAAATTATCATGTTTGTATACAGAGTGAACATGTAGAACAAATTAATACATAGGTACAATTGAGAGCGAACGGGCAAGCGTCTCTGTAATATACAAGTAGCACTGTTGCCTTGAAGGTTGTTACTTGTAAACTCAAACAATAAACGTAGAAAAACCTGAATTTACGAAGTCGGTTTGCGTGATTTTTTTTTCTAAACATGGCTTTATGTTATCAAGGTTTCCGTAATTTCTGCTGAATTTTTAGCTTGAAATCCGAACGATTTATTTATGTCCACGTAAATAACTTAACAACAAGACACGCAGCTCCGTGTTTCGATTTTAGTAATAATTTCAGTTTTAGTTAGACTTATATTGTGAGTTACTAAGTGAGGTAGCTGAAAGTAACAAATCCGGCCACTATGGCACACTTGGAGCTTGCTGCTTTGCTTTCGCGGCGGAGTGCCTTAAGCGCCCTCAAGCCCGGGTGAAACTGTAAAAGCGGTCTGAGTCTTTAGGGCGCTTATGGCAAAGAGTAACATCGAAAAAAAAAGTAAGAAATCGAGTTGAGTTATTTAAATATAACTGTAACTTACATAAATTAACTATACAAATGATACACGTATCTAGTATATATTCCAGGTTAGTTCTTTTGTTAAAGAATATAAATAATTCAAGGTATAATAATTTATAATAAGTTTTATATTCAATATTTTAAATGACTTTAACACCAACTTTACAAAAGAGATTAGCAAGAAACCCCAAGGTCTTTCTCATCGCAGTAACATAACAGAAGGTTATTTGGTTGTGACCTTTTATAGGGTGCATGTATTTCACCAATCGGGCTAACCCAAATGGAAAGAATTTTCCAAACATATTTCTATGTGCCCTATTTTAATACGCAGCGCGACGGTTAGCGTGACGTCACTCAGGAACAGTGTTTATCGTAGTCTACTTATTATCTGAGGTGTTCACGAACCGATAGCTCGAGCGAGAATGACTTCAGTAAGGTCGTCGCCTGTTTGTAAGGTGCGTGCTGTCACCGAGCACGCCCAGTCAATGATGCGTGTCAAATGTAAAGTCAATAATAAGTATACTTACATAGTTATTAGTACGGATTCCACAATCACATCGACGATTTTCCGACATATATTAAATAGTATCTTCTATATATTTCTATACATATTATATAACTGAACGTCAGGACAGACATACAGAGAGAGTATTTACATGGCCGATTTATATAGCCTGTTTACATGGTTCTTTTCTTTAATTCATAGACTTGTCATCTGGCCAGGTTATATAGAGGATATATTTTGTTACATAAAATAACATACGAAATAAGCAGTGACGATCATGGTGAATCAATTCGGGAATAAGACGCTATTGGGGCTATTAAATAGCTTATACTGAGTAAATCATAAGAGATATATCAAATTAACGTACCACTTAATTGTAGATCTTAGAAAGACCTACAAAAAAGTCAGCAATAGCATGTATTTACCTTCTAAGGATCACCTAAAATATGCATTTTTGGGGCAGTTCGCGAGTGCGCTCGATCGACAGCATCCTGTAGTGTCCGCGCGAGTGGAGCCGCGGTCACAGCTAGTATGTAGATATGACGTGTTGGAAGAGGAAGAGGCAGCCAGTCCTTGTAACACTACCTCTTACTTCCTTTTGTAGAGATGTGAATGATTTGAAATCATGTATCTGAATTTCATAAAACTATATTGTATTTTGTATTTTTAAAATACGAAATACTTTTTTTTACACATATTTAATTTATAATAAATATATATAATAAATTTTATAATAAATATTTCTATAAGAATGGTACACATAATATGTAACAGTCAGATTCTTGTTAATTTTTGCAAAAAGCTTTGGATTTTTTGTCCTAAATCTAATTTTGAAATATATTTAGTTTTGTATTCATCACATGAAAATTAATAAAAATGCTACATGATCTGAAGGATATTTTTTAATATCAAAATTTGTAGAGCAGTGTTATTATTTCATATAAAGCTCGTTGCTGTCAACCATGTAAGAAAAATTGTTGCACGAACGTCATAGGTAGCAGGTCGCAGACGGGCCGGGTGCTGTGGACGGCCAAGTCACACAATCCATTTGATATATAGGTAGGTATCTGAATACACTAGACTAACTAGAAGTTTCATTTAGAAATATTAGGATTCGAACCAGTCGTTTCCCTACTCTAGTTCATAACTCGGTACTTTAATCATCAGGCAATGAAGTGAATCGTCCAGGAGCCATTAACGAAGGAACGTAATTCATGTAGAGGCGTATGAGCGGGCCGCGGCCGCGCCGATCAATCGAGCGCACCCTCGCCAACTCGCTCATTCACTGGCGACAGTGATGTATTATGCTCTGTGTTCGTTCATTTGCTCAATAACACTGCTCAACCTTCGTGCCGCTCAGTTTTGCTCAGTTTATGTTATACAATAAATAACATGGAAATTAGCTACGCAACTACATTAATTTATTGAATCGGTCTTGTTGTCTGGATTTTCCTTGAATGGTAATGTTCGGGAACAGCACAAGGACAACGGAAACCGCGTCAGGTGGATGTGAAAAGGAATATAATCTGATTCTTTAACATTATCCTGAGTGGGGTGGTGTGACGCAATAGAATTACAAGCATCGTGCATGATGACGGTGCATTGGGGTGCCGTTACTAAACTTATAATTTTCGTGGAAAAAACAATCTATCATGTTTCGGGGTTCGCTTACACGTAAATATACTGATACATTATCAGAGATGGTCCGCGGAACAAATATTTATCAAAGTTTAATCTCGCCTGACAAAGAACTCGGGGACTAAATCCCGGTTTTACTCTGATATCAAATTGAAAAGCATTCAGTGTGGGACAGGGGTGCGGGGGAGAAGGTGAGTTACCTGCCCTCGGAGCCCTTTCTAACTATCCGTTTTTCAATGGTGACTTATCCCGGACCCTTTTCAATGATATTCCGCATCGAAGTTATAGTTTGACAAACTAATATTAGTAAGATGGTGCGCACACTAGACGTAATCATTACCTACAGAACGGCAAATAAATACAAAATACAACAATAGTACCTAGACTGAATTCGGCTATAACGGACGCGGCGGGGCGGGGCGGGGCGGGGCGGGCATGTCTCTGTCTCCCACGCCACGGCAACGGTGCTTCTTAAATATAGTTCATTTCGTTTCAAACTATACTCATTATTGTAATGCTAATACTTGGTAAGATACAACTTTACCTGGTGTTAAGTGACTATGTGGTAGCAGACAATAATGTGTTCAACATAGAAAAAGGATTTAGCGTGGGCAAGTTTGGCCGCGAGACACCATACGCGAGACGCCGAATGCGGGACGCCGAACGCGGGATCTCACCAATATGCGTTAAGACACATATTTACAATTTGAAGGTGATTATGGTTAACAATCGTTTCGGTCGGTCTAGGTGAATCGAATATAATAATGAAAGTTAGTTATAGCAATATCAATCTGATTATACTTATGTAAAATTAGTAGATATGTGAAAGGTCCAAACGGCGCTGTTGATAATATTATTTTAAAAGATTTTACTAGTTATAAACACACTGACAATACTGGAAACAATTACCATTAAAGTGACCATAGAAATACTCGTACAAATAAACAACGTTTCCGCGCTGTGTGAGTCCGACATCATACTCGTACCACTCCTCGGTTTACATAGCTCCAGCGCCGAGAGGCGCCTTCATGTCTCTGTAAGGGGACGTCATAGGCGGCGGTAGATTTAAAATATTTTATTTTCAGATTGCCTTCGAAGCCCTCGCGCCGATATATACAATATATACTGAACGCGAGATGAACCAGATGAAATGTTCACTTGCTTCATGTAAGTTATGAATTCAACGGTCTGGGAACAGTATACTCACTCGCTCAGTCGCGCTAGAGCGCCGTTCAACTACTTCAACACATACGTTTTTACTCAATATTGTAATGAATGAATGTGCCAGTGAGAGCTGTAGTGTGTAGGGCACCTTACTAGCCGGCATATTAACCGCGTGCCGGAACGTAAGTATCTGCATATGTATTGTGAGGTACGTTTGAGGGCAACCGGTAGATTTATCGACGTACACCTTGTATTTATGTGGGTACAAATTGATGTTTTAGCGCTCCACCGTTTTACGGTTATGCGTTCGACGCGTAGCGTGGGCGGCCGCAAGCCGAAAGGTTACTACTGTATGTCTACATTACTGTACTTCAGTAGAGATACAATAGTATTGCTCGTAATCAATACCGGGTCATCAATACTCAAACTGACAACAGGTCGTCGTATTCATGTTCCGAGTCGACTGCACTCTGCTTATAGTGTGTAGACATTGTATCTCGGGAACAAAATATATCATATCCAAATATGTAGGTCGGTGCATACTGTGCATACGGTGCATTCCAAAAATAATAATTTGATCAAACATTTTCTCCGCAAATATACCAGTAGTGCGTGAATAGCTCGGGCCTTTTAAAAAAGACATTCAACTGGCCCCTGTCGCGGTTTCGTGATGTTCTATGTGTACCCCAACCTTAATTTAAAACTTAAAATGTAATAGAGATTGTATATAGTTAAAACTTGACATATTTTTCGATCTTTTATTATTTCGCAATATCGATATCATCGTAACATCAGCTTTATCATATCAATAATGTTCTGTCGATATTATAAGTTTATCGATTTGATATCGTAACATGCCCACCACGACACCGCGGCGCTGGCAGCGGTAATACAGTGTCGCTTTCAATTTGAAAACGGGTTGTGTTTCTCATAACTCTATCAGGAATGCGTTCGAGCAATCTCGTTTCGCTACGGTGCCTCGGTGTCTACAGCGGTGACGATATCACACAGGGTGCGGGGTGCGGTGGTGCGGGGCCGGGGGAGCAGGTGAGAACTAATGCGCTCTCGAGGCATTACCTCTGATTTATGTATAACTGAAAACAAGGTAATTCACCGAATAAGGTATCAAGTTTAATCTCGCAAGGGATTGAAGCGACTAGATTACCTCACGTAGTGTAGCGCGTAGAGAAGTACGTAGTGCATCACGTAGCGTAGCGCGTAGCGCAGCGCGTAGCGTACCGGCTGTAAACTTTAATGTTTGGTTATAAGAACGCTGTTGAAATGTTATATGATGTTGCGTTACCTACGTGTCGTGACGCGAAAGTTAACACAATTATGAAGGTATCAAGTCGATTTTGATGTTTATTTGACTAGAAAACATAAATATAATCTGTATCCATATAATTATTATGAATATATGTGCGTTTTAAAATAAAGCAATCGCAACATAAACATAAATATGAAAAAGTGACCGCGAGTACGTTTCATCGATAAAAGAGCTGAAATTGCCGAGTTCCAATGCAGTTCCTTTAATTATAGCTGTAGGAATGTACATACGTGCCTCAATTCATTTACAAAGCATTCTGTTAATTTCTTTGAGACGAGGTTACTAACTTGACAAGTCTAGCATTATTTAGCATTTTATTTTAATATATTTAACGATATGTTAAATCGTACCCTGCGCTAACTTATAGTAATAAAGAGTATAGCTAATTATATTGTTGATACGCCTTGATGAACGATCAACGTTACCAATGAGCTGCATTACTATCTCTCTGCTTATCTCAAAATATATTATGCTGTTATATTATTATTATTTTGTTGAAAATATATTTCTGAGTTTACTGTTCAGATACCTATTAACCAACTTACATATACATGCATATTGTACGCTCTGAGTTCTTTGCGACAAAAAAAGTTCATAAGTTTTTGCTGTAATTTTCTGTTCGTGACGCGTTGGTCGTACTCGCCGGATGATGGCGCGGAGTTTTTGGTTTCGCAAAAAAATTTAAATCATTCAATGAATTTCAACCACAACTCTAAGGCGCCTCCATACTCTTATATAAAACTTAACTTTTTTCCTTATTCTGTATTTAGAATGAGTTTAGCATATCATGTAAAAAAAGGTAGATTTACTAGTACTTAGTGGTTTACTGAACCATTATTATTCTGTACTAATACATAATTATACGTACCTACACTACGCAGTACTCTTTCGTTAGCAAAGACATTCGATTTTTGTTTAGAAATACCTAGGGTAGATACGTGCACTTTATTTTTTACGTTAATCGAGTGATATACACCAACAGTTTCATATAAATATTTAAAATAACAATAATATTGAAACCAACGACAATATTGGCGCACTAGTCGTAGTCGTGTTTCTTGTTTATTTATCAATTTGTTTTTCATATCGACTTTAATAAGTGTCTGTGAGTATATTATATACATTTCTATTGTGCTCAAGTATCATATGATCTTGTGTAATTAATAGGGGTGTTATAAACTATGGGATATCTAAAATAAAAAAATATCGGTAACCGTAACCGTACCCCGGTATAATACATGTTTCGGAAAGGGGCGAAGTCGAATGAGCCATAGTCAAAAACAAAAAAATTATATAATTTTTTTATAAATAATTTATTATTTAAATTAGAGTTAATATTATTCACTTACAAATTTTCAAATAATACTTATTTTACTTCTTATAATAAGTAAAAAAGCCCTCTCCGTATAGGTATTCCAGTGACTTGACCAAATTCTGGTTTTAGTTTCTGTAAAATCTATCAAATTTTGAAAAGTACTAACGTCTACTACGTTTCGTCTTTCGCGATATGTTTGATATTACCCACATCCACAGCGTCGTGCGATGATCTCGCCTTAGCTCCGCCGCCGCGCTACGCCGCCGTCGCGCCGATTCGCCGCCGCGCCGCGCCTCGCCGTCACGTGCCGGCACTTACGAGTGCTCGTTTCAATGTTGTAATTCTGTTCTGTGAACTCTAACCAAGGGTATTTTAATATGTGAATATGTTAATATATCTGTGCAGAAGTGACATGTGCATAAAGCCGTCTATGCCAACCTTGTGCGACGATGCCTCTGATGCACTTTTAAACACTCTTCTGATACACCATGCGATCCAATGACCAGCAATCCAGCGATATAAACGTTGTCTTTATGGAGCGGGCTGAATTATGCTGCGTAGGCGCGTGCTTAATGTATGACCATAATATATAGTGGGGCAACCATTCGCTTTTTATGTTCCGACAGAAAACACTCATCAAACGATTAAATATTTTTTTACTAAGGCTGCACTTCCATGTCTCAATAGTTTGGCTGCGCTCTTGGGTTTCACATCAGGTACTCCAGATCTTCAATAATTCAAATATTCATAGTTTTTCGTTTATGTGGGTACACGATCTACCCACATTACTAGTATATAGCGATTGTCGCAAATCTATAACTTTATAAGAAGATTCATTACTCAGGTTCCTTGCTGTTATTTAGAATTCACTTCTACTGTGCCCAATATCCAAACTGTATATCCTGACTACCAACAAACAACTCACAGTCTACTCATGTTCTGGTTAAGGTAAATTAATTTCGTGGAAGAAAAATAAATACAATACTTCAGCGATCAAGTCCCCACTGATATTCAAATGCTTGCTGTATAAATATAGTAAATAACGAACAAACTGTATGTTTATATATTCATATATATGTAGCGTCGAGATGAAACTACGGTTCGTTGTTTTCGAAAGACGACATCGTTAAGTCGCGACTCGTGGCGCTCGCGGCTCGTCCGCTGTTTGCTTTCACAGTAACAAATGAACACACGACATTACAGTACATTCAGTTTACTCTTCATTAACTTTGTTTTACCTTCTTTTATAGTATGCACTTGAAACAGGGATGTATTTCGCCTGATGTTAAGTGCTCACTGCAGCCTATAATCATCTATCACCAATCGTAAACAGATTTAGTTGTTAACTGAGGCTCAGTAAATAATAGTTTAGTATCCCTGACGAGTGAATTGTAACGGGTCGTTTAACAGTGCGTATTGTGAACCCGCACCCTTCACTCCGGAACACAGCTCGGGTAAACTTTACCTCGTTAACAATTCTTCGTTTCACTAGTGTTGCGCTCGCGGCTCCGCCCGCATTTCATCATTATCATTTCAGATGAAAGACTTCCACTTCTGAATACAGGCCTCTCCCAAAGATTGCCACAACGACCGGTCCTGTACTGCCTGCATCCAGCGGCTTCCCGCAACCTTTATCGGGTCGTCGGACGACCACTCGAGAACTCTTTGGTCCCAGCGGTCATCCGTTTTACGAGATTTATTACGTTTAATTTTCTTTAATATTTTTATTTAATATACACACGATTGTTACGCAGTAATTATTTGCATACTGTAATTGTATTTTTACTCATATTAATGATAATTCATATCTTTAAACGAGCAATTCTTGTATAAATAAATATATAATCTGAATCTCGGAAACAGCTCCAACGATTTTCACGAAATTTAGTATACAAGGGGTTTCGGGGGCGACAAATCGATCTAGCTAGGATTCATTTTCAGAAAATGTCGTTTTATTCGTGTTTTCAATAATCAACCAACCAGTTTATATTTTTTTATTACCCTGTCGGTAAGATCGAACAATATTATTCATATTTCATAAGTATGTAATTCGTATATAAATATAATTAAAAAAAACACAATTTACGAAAAACAAAACATCAACATCAAAAAGTCATCCACTTGTAGTCTATCGTATAGGCATTTCAAACAATCCAATTTTAATTATAATTACTATAAAGCTTTCTTTTACTCTCCTCTTCTTCTCCCCCTACATTCAACATTGGAAAGGGCTGTCTTTATAATAACTCATGTACATTAGAAATATACTTTGAAACGCGTCGCGTCGCGTCTTACCCTTTTGTTTTCGAGCGACGTAATTATTGTTTGTGACGCTCTCCGGAGTTTTCAAAGAAAACAATTTCGTATATAAAGAACTCTTACTTAGGTAGTACTGGAATGTTAGTGTTTTACAAAGAAAAATTCTGCCCGAGTTGAAATTACTCTCGACCGAAACGAATAAGTAATTCCTTTTTTTTTCATTTAGTACGTACGTATCTGTAATCTTGTGCAGTGCATGTTTATAAATCGCGTTCATTTATTGCTACCTCCAGTGTTCTACAAGTGTCTCATCTCGGACCAATCCTATTTCTATTATTTGTAAACGATAAAAGCGATTGCGTACGTCTTTGTAATTTATAACTATTCGCTATTTAATATTATTCAAAAAAAATACGAATCTTCAGGAATTGATTCAGGTGATTCTTCAGGAAGAGCTTGATTCAGTTAAGAATTGGTGTATCACAAACAAGATGGAGTTAAATGTGAGTAAGTGTTTTCACTAGAAACAAGTCGTTAATTTCATCTCATTATAATATTGGTGCAGAAAGACTACATGAAACTTCAGAGGTTCGTAACTCGGGTGTCAGGATGGTATATAGATAGTAAACAGGCCTTTATCGACCGATCTAATAATATAGTAGCTAAGGCTTGGAAATTACTTGGTTTTGTGAAGCGCATGTGCAGACTATTCAAGAATATTAAAGCAACATAATATGTGTGTATAATGTTTTGGTCCGAAGCATCTTAGAGTATGCAACATCAGTTTGGAATCCTCAATATAGAGTTCACGTCACGCGTATAGAACGACTTCAGCTCAGTTTTATAAGATTTTTAGCGTAAAGGGACAAAAATTGTACATACCGAGCTGATTACGAGACTACACTAAAATATTTAACGCTAGTTTAGAAAATAGACGCAAAGTTTATTGTTTCTTCACAAACTTACTCGCATATATGGAAATTTTTATGCACCAGAACTGCTAATTGATATTAATATACAAACTCCTAGGAATCTTTCGAGATTTTCAATGCAGCGATCCTTCCAAGCAACTAACTAAACTAAATTCAATACAAGTTTATTAAACATCTAAATTATAAGTTTTATAATCAGCCCTTACTTCCTAAATTACCCTCCCTACTTAAAAGGAGAATGGCAAGAGATCAGATGTTTCTATTCAAATTAGTTAATAATTTCATTGACTCACCTTACCTTCTTGGTGAACTTTCATTTAAGTGTCCTAGGCCCAATGCCAGAAAACAATATTTATTTAATGTGTCTTTATGCAAAACCAATTAAGTTGTTAACACTTTCTTATTTAGAACTTGTAATTTATATAATTTGCATTTTAATGATGTTGATATATTTAATCATTCTTATAAAAAAAGTCAGTACTAAATGTGATGTCATTATATAACTTAACATTATTTAACTTAACTGTTAACCGATATTATGGAATTGTATTTCGCTCATTTTCCCTTTTAAATAACATACTACATTTATATTTAGTAAATAAATTATTATTATTATTTCTGTACTTATATAATACGACGTGCAATGTGTAATAATATTTGTGGAAACTTAATTGGCGTATGAGTTTGTTTCTTAAGATTAGCTATAAGTAAAATAATCTGTACGTTTCCCAAAAATAAATAAATAAATAAAGTGAGAAATAAGTTAATGACATCTTACAGAGGTCTTATAATAATTTTAAAACGACTATTAATAAATCTTTTATTGTGTAATATTTTTGTTGTATGTTAAATGTTAAATAGTTTTTTTTATGTTCATTCGCTTGGTTTCTTATAAAGTCGTTCAGAAATATTACAGATAAGGATGAAAATACCTGTAAAGATAATGCACTCTGTACTAGAAATTAAGCTCTTATTAATTGTAATGTTTAATGTAATTGTCATCGGTGTCTAATAAAATAAATAAATATCTTAACGTAAACATTTGAGAAGTGCGAACCTTTACTAAAGGGGATGTAACTCGATCACTTCTTAACTTTTCATAATGCAAACGATAATCACTTGTCCATGTACTTATTATATTAACAGATAATCAGTTTTCAAATTGTAAACGGAGTCATGAAAAATTTGAATGACCCAAATTCAGAAACGCGAACAGCGAGCAACAAAGATTAAATAAAAGCACTTGTTATCAGCAATTGCAAAAAATAACACTTATCTTCTTAAAACGGGATTTTTTGCAACCTTAGTTCGTATCTTATTCACAAAGAAAGTTCCGACGTCAACTTTATCGAACATCAGACGAATATCAGGGTATATTTTAAAGGACAAATATTTTGTTGTATCAATTAAATGAGCTGGCCATTAAGAGCGCGCGGGGCACCAGGCTCGGTCTCTCTCTGCGCCCCCTGACGGCCGTGTTTCCAATTAACTGCGGATTGTGACCGCACAAAGAGCTTGATTGCCACTCGCCGGAAGATAAATCGAAACTGCCTCTTAAACTGAACACAAGAGGCAATAAAACTCGAAACGTTTCGTTTATAAAATGACAATAATAAGCGAATAATCAGAAGTGAGGATACCTAATCAAGCGGAAACCTTTGATCAAAATCAACATTTCAAAATTAAGGTTCCAATTTTCTGCATAGTATTTTGCACTGCACTGACCCGAAAATAAGAGTATTACTGTTACTGATCTCAATTAGTTCTAGGCCAATCAACATCTAGGAGATTTAACATCCTGATCTGAGTACGATTGTTTTTCACGCTCGACTAGCTGTACTTTCTTTATAAGACTCAAATTCAGCCTTACATAAAATATTGTTCACAACTTCAGGAAGGTCACATCCAACGCGTCCTTGATTCCTTGGATAGTTACATTGACAGGCTGTCCGCATTGTGAATAATACAGACATCATTAAATACTTAGAATTGCTTCAGAAGCGAAGGGACATAGCCTCACTCAGCGTTTTATAATCTGGAACATGATCTGTGTTCTGGAGAGCTGTTTAAACTTATCCCATCATCTTCCCAAACCATGCGGACTGGTTTACGTAGCCAAAGCTATATGGTAGCAACCATCATGACATGGATAAAGATGCGATAATCTTTGCCGATACGTCTTTACCGTACGTATTTGTATCGTTGCCGTACCGTGCGAATGTAAAATTATCTTTCAGTGAACGTGTTCCTATCTAAGGATACTACTGTCGATGTACTCTTTTGGGTTGTACCATACTTTTACCATCAGGTGCTATAGAATCATATTATCAAACTGGTGTAATTTTTTTTAACATTCCCGTTATCTATCCTACCCTGTTTAAAATTCTGGTTACGCCCATGAGCAGGGACCGTTAAAAATATTCCGTATGAATCTGTTAACTTCTCAATTACTCTCAGGAATATTTAACGTGAAAGTTTCCGAAAGTGCGTTCAGATTTGTTTTGTACGTAAATGTGTTCCCTCAAAGTTGTTAACTCAATTTATCAATGAACACGTCTAATGTGGTTACTGTGTAATTTATCACATGAATGTACGTGGGCTTGACATCTAGAATCTATCTTATCATTTAGTAAATGTTTAAGTACATTCCTAATTAATATAAAACAAACTGCTGGTTGGTTTGAAGCTTCAAGTTCATCTTAGTCAACTTTGGCTCTGAAGTGATAAGTTAGTATTAAGACTAAAACATGGAGCGCATGATCACAGTATGAATATGATTTTTATGGAAAAAAAATAATTACACATAATTTGAAACAACTGGGAGAAACTATCCAGTTAGGATGATCCAATTTCGAGAAAGAGGTCAATCGTCGAATGCTACTGGGCTGGGCAGCATTTGGGATGCTACGTAACATCTTCACGTTCAAGATACTACAGTGTCTCAAGACGAAGGTCTTTGACCAGTGTGTGTTGCCAATGATTAAATATGGAGCTGAGACGTGGTTGCTAACTATGGGCCTCATAAGAAAGCTCAAGGTCACTCAAAGGCTTATGGAGAGGGCTATCCTCGGAGTTTCTCTGCATGATCGAATCAGAAATGAGGAGACCTGCAGGAGAACCAAAGTCACCAACGTAGCTCGCAGAATAGCTAGACTTAAGAGGCAGAGGGCGGGCCAAGTACCAAGCAGAACGGATGGCCGATGGGGCCAAAGAGTTCTCTAGTGGCAGCCACGTACCGAAAAGCGCAGCGTGGGTAGACCCTTTTTTTTGTGGACGCTGAGAAATCCTGTATGGATCCAGCCTCTCACTCGGGGGAGCAAGAGGGGTATGTCAGACTCTTACTGACTAAAACCCAGCGGTGTACCATCGACCGCCAACGTGGGGCGAAACGGAACCGCGGTTGCATTACCACGTTGCCCCGGCGGCTGGCCCCGACGGGCCTCCGGCGCTGAAGAGAGACAGTCTGGTACAACCCCAACTGTCTTCCAGACTGCTGAACCAGTGCAATGGGAAGACGGGCCCCTCCGACCCATCTCCCCTTGGTTCAGTTAGGGCAGAGGGTAGAGGCAAAAAGCGCCTCCTCCTACCACCCAACGTCTACGCATGACACCTAAGTAGGTGTAGGCGCTGGTGTTACCCTCCCTTTCTTGAGAGGCGGCCTGCATTTGGCACCCCCCATATAGTGCTCAGCCGGTCTGCCGGCATCGGTGCAAAAGGCACAGTACAGCTTTACAGCCGCGCACTGTAGTGCCTTGTGGCCAGGCTGCCCGCACCTGAAGCAAAGGGCTCCCCTGTCAGCTGCCGACTGGCAGATAGGCCGAGTGTGGCAAATGTCCAGGCACCTGAAGCACCTCATTGGTCCCTTTTCCAGTAGGCGGACGCGTGCCGAACTCCAACCTACGAGGAGACGCCCTGCTTCCACCAACGCTCCGGCGGCAGCAACTGGGAGTGACAAGTGGATCGCTCCACTGCCCCTCCCATAGGGGCGTATGTCGCCCGCCCTAATAAGGGATGGCTCGCAGCCACCTTTTACTGCCGCCGCAGCGATGACTTCTGCCTCCGACACAGTTTCGTATAGCCCTACCACTCTGACGTTCGCCCTCTTAACCGGGATGGCCACAGTGGCCACGTCCGCCAGCGCCTCGCTGAGCTTTTGAGCCAACCCATCAGCCTGCTCCTGACCACGGGCGCCAGGGATCTCAATGATCCTAGATCCCGTGGCCGCGGGACGAAGCGACAGGTTGTCAATGCCCAGCTCCGCGAGTGCGTCCCGGTTCACCCCCATCAAGGCCGCCTTGTAAGTGACTCCCCTCTCCACCGCCTCAGGCCGCAGTTTAATGATCACCGCAGCCAATCGGGGCTTCGAGGGAAGCTTCTTCCTGCGTTTGGCCCGAAGCGCTCTCCCACGAGAGGCAGGAGCCGGTACCGCAGCAGCTGCTGGCGCCTTTTAGCGCTTCTTGCGGCGACGGGTCACAGTGGACCACCCTTCTGTGCCAGGCACACCAGAATCCGGAGCAGGGGTAGAGGAGGGTCCTGAAAGTGGAACCCACTCCATGCCCAAAGGACGTTCAGCCGGCAACAAGGACAGTCCTCTTGTCCGCAGCCAGAGGGGGACGAGCCACCTTGGCAGGGAGGAGTCGGTCGTCCAGGGCCTCAATATGGGCAGTCACGACCTCTCCCAGAGAAACCCGGAGGGACCGCTCCATATTCTCTATATAGATACCCAAAGCATCCGCGTGGGTAGACCCACTACAAGGTGGTCCAACAATCTGGTGTTGCGGGAAGCCGCTGGATGCGGGCAGCATAGGACCGGTCGTTGTGGCGATCTTTGAGGGGAGGCCTGAGTCCAGTCCTTCGGATGAACTGATGAATGATGATGATAACACGCGGGAAGTAAACCACGTTGTAACTGGTTGAAATTATGGATGATAGATGTCTGCATTAACCTTAAATAACCTGTCGGTCAACTACCTGTGTATTCCGGCAACCGCAGTTTAGAGCCAGCTGTCATTATTTGGCCTTTTCCCAGACCTTGGCTGATATTTGTACTTGATAGACTATCGGAGACACCAGGACTTACCTCGACATTGTTGTTACGAAATCACAGATATTGTGGGCGTCATCAGCGTTAAGTACAAGAACTGTAGAGATGTCGACGATCCCATAATCCAAGTGAGAAAGATTTCTGTTTATTTTGGAGTTACCCCGAGTGGTCTATATGTGGTCTCTAATCTCCCCTATATAGCCACCCCAAGCCTCACGTGTCTGATGTTATCCCTGCCCGTAGGCGACCTGGTAACTGATCTCGATCGACCTCACGGGCCGACAAGCTCCAGTCAAAATGATCCTCTCTTTGGGTTTCGACGTAGTGGGTTGCCTCTAACAATCTTAGGATCCAATATGGATGGAGGTATTCACGATGCAACAGCTCAAATCTATGCTTGTTCTTATGACAACGCGTTATTTTTAATAATGACACTGACACGATTCTCTAACATTTATATCAATTACTAGATAAATTGCCATAGAAAATACTATATACGAGCAGATAAACGTTTTGGTCAACATGTCTTGTTAATTTTTGTAAATAATTAATATTCTATAATATACTGTGTATTTTGTTTTAATATCTCTTATAATAAGGATTGATCACCCAAATAACTTATCACCTAACGTCTCCATTGTATCGAGCAACGTTAAAATGTTTTTAATACAACATGACAGTTATAAAATTGAACCACAATTATTTTTTAAATAATTCCCATTTCGAGAATATTCTCCTAAGTGAAAAGCTTTCGACAGATTTTATTTGAAGCCGCTCAAACCAGTTATCGAGAAAACCCTTTATCAAAGTTTGACAAACCCCCATTTTGCCTGTTCAGAGAAATTAACAAGAAGCGGGCCTAGAGCTAGACAGCCGACGGCGTTTCCGAAACTGTGTTCATGAGACGCTTAACATTCTATTTTAAATTTATCTGCTTCTTTAGCAAATTTAAATTTATTATATTTATTATTTTAGGATAAATAATTTCCCGAACCATTATCCGACAAACGGTCTCTTTAATTGAGAAAAATGTACTAAGTAATATTGTATATTAATATAATGTCCTCATAGCAAAGTCCTCTTCCTCTGGATCGATCCTCAAATGATCTAAAAATTCTGCTACCATCATATATTAAAACTCTTATGTAAATATAAAAATATACACATATATATTCAAAGAGTTATAGTTAAGGTTGAAAAATTGGACTATATCGCGTTTTACAGTAGTTCAGAAAACACTGAAAACAACCTAACCCAGCACATCGCGTTCACTTTGTGAATGTGATTCGACCTGAAATTGCTTAACGCACTTTGATCGGATTTTCATTAGGTGGTAGCATCAGTTATTTGAAATCATAAATATAATATCTTAGTACGCTTTCTCCTACAGGATTAACCTCTGGTGGTTAAGTATACAGAATATGTAAAAATTGTACAAAAATGAAATGTTGTACTACTGTTAATGGAATCTGTCACTACATGCTCTAGAGTCATATTGCTGAGTTAATATTAAAGAAATAAATACATAAAAAAAGTATTTGCATATTAAAGAAATAACGAACATTTCTCTTATTGTTTTTTAATCTTAATTAATCAAAGTCATTGCTCATACCTTCAATGAATCTCTGGCAGCGTAGTAACAATGTATTAATGATGCTTTTTGTATTGCCTCTTCGCTAAATATGTTTTCAAGGTGAGAAGTTTATGGAAAAGATATAAGTCGTTTGGCGCAAGGTCTGGTGAATAAGGTGGATCGCGGAGAGCAACCGGCTCTAGTACTTTCAACTCGGATACCGTCTGTTATGCACTGTATCCGTATTGTACTCGCGCGTTATCGTAAAATAACAGCGGGGATGAGCGATCGAGCAAAGCTGGCTGGCATGTTGCGCGCTTCTCTATCATTGTGTTCTGATCATATATTAAGATTTTATTATGAACTGTAACACTGGCACTAGACTATCATTTCTTTAACGGAAAGTTTTCATTGAAGCTATTGCCTTATAGGTGCAGAGTCAGGTTCCAATTAAAAGTATTGAGAGCTTACGATTTACAATATAGAATACAATACGATATACAATATTTACGATTACAATATAGTCAGTTCAAAGAAAAAAAAATTAGCTTCCGCAATTAATTCATCGTCATATTCATCGTCATCAGACATAGTCCTTAGCCCACACGGGGTTAATTCTTCAAAATTATTTCTTCATATGATTTTACCATGAAATGTATTTAAAACTAGAAGTGCTCAGTTAAAACATAGATAAATAAAGAACCAGTACGACAAAACGGCAACTTCATATGTAAATAATAGACATTTAAATGTTTTATGAACGTTCTATACATATTTATGTTGTACCGTATACTAGAAACTATAAAACGTTGGCTTGTAAACATTATTTGAAAACGATTATAATTCATGTTACTTTGGTTAGTTTTATTTTTATATATGTATAGTTTAGCGTTTGACCAAAATTATACCAGATGTTAAGTGACAACGTGGCCTAAAATGGAAACATGATGTTTTCCTTAACTAAAGAAATGTCAGGCTCACATTGGGATTCGAACCCCCATTGATCGAGGCGGTGTCCGATCACGCTACCACTAAGCCATCATCGCTTCACCTTATCTTGAACATGAAGTAATTAACAAAATCAAAGTTCAATGTTAAGTTATGTTTATGACAAGTTCAAAGTTAGATGCATACAAGTGTAGAAATAACGGCGACATCACATGCGATATAAAGTATTAAAATTATATTTGCATCAGCAAGTACCAACGACGAGGACCTGATTAATGGTAGCTAACTGACCGTAGTGGCCGCTTATCCTACATTAAATTAGGCGTATGAAAATAAATTGTACAGAAACATCCTTTCTTTCTAGAGCAATCCATTGGAAATGCCGTTTAAAAATAAAGGGTATTGAATTTTGGATTATTCTTAAGTAGAATATCTCGTCGGAATTATCTGAGATAATCCTCTGAGTTCGGAATCCTCAAAGGCAATGTTTCACCGCGCGGTTATCAACTGGGTCCTTCTCTACAGGTTTTGTTCCGCTCATTTTAACGTTTGTCTCGTTTATAAATTCATCTTGATTCCCGTTTTCATTTATAAAACAACTACTTTTCAACATTAAATCCTTTGATGTGTAACTATTTGTAATTACCTGTATCATAATTTAATCACAAAATACTTAAATAATACTTGTTAAAATAAATTCAACCTGACTGACTGCTCAACTAATTCCCTAGTGACGATAGTGTTTCCCAACTGTTACTTTTTCTTTTTTAACGAAATTAAATACAGGCCTAGTTTCATTACTACGTGATATGTATGCCGTTTGAGTTAAACAAAATTCCATGATATTGCAACACATGAATAACCCACGCTCCCCGACTTGACTGGAAGTTGTAAGCGAGAATGGAGTTTAGTTTGTTTGCACGTGCATTATGTATTGTATAGCAGCAGCGTGATGACCCGGCGCGGCGCTGCGCAGCTTGGCGCGAGGCACGAGGCGGGATAGCCCGAGGCATTAGAGTTCGTTTACATGCACGGATTGGGAACAATTCGTAACAAGGCTACGCGACGCGTACTCTTACTCGTTACCTTACGAACTTGCCTATTGAAGGAACTTGTGGTTTTCCCAGTGGGATAAACCACTAAATTACTTGCACAATATTAATTAAATGTTCTTCAATTTGCCAACAAAATATATATTTGCAAAATACTGACGCGGTGAGAAGTGGTTATTAATTGTTTCAACTGTATCCAACCATGATAGAATAGGAATTGCCCACCCGTACCTCATATAGAAACTTTTTTTTTTTACAGAATTAAAGAAGCATTTTTTTTCTATTTGAATTTTAGAATCTGTATCCATACACATAGTGATATAGATGATACTAGTAATTCCATTAACTTGTGTATTTTATGATGTTAACACATTTATGGACAATAGTTACTATCTCACTGGTTTGGGCTGCTGAAACAGTACTCATACATTGCCTACGGGTCCAGTATCACAATGCATATAGTATGTTACAAGAGAGGTAGGTCACAGAGAATGTTTTTTGCAGATTTCTCTCCAAACATTGATATGGTTGATATTTCACATCAGATCCATATTGTTCAATATCAGCAAATGGATCTTGGTTCGATTCAGCAATAGAATAGTAGAAGACCGACGCAGAATTAACGCAGAATCTAGAATTAATTCGGTTGAATTAGTAATAGTTGGTGAAGTTGTATTTGACAATGTTTGATGACAAGATAACTTCCTTCCAATATGCACGAGCTGGTGCTGATATAATTCAACAGTTTGGTGGCATACATATTGGTAAACTGTCGGGAGAAGCTTCAGAAGCACGCCACAAAGATTTTCGGAAATATATAGAAAACCTTTTCAGAAAAGTGAGCAAAGATATCGATAAAAGAGAATATTTTACATAATCTTCTTGCGTCATCTGAACACGGGTCTTAAACTGCCAATGGTCAAACAGAACCTAACGATTCTCTCTTGAGGAATTAGAGAGCTTCTGCTGCAATTTCTGACAGAATCAAAACTAAAACTTATTGATGTTTTGTTCTTTTATAAAATAGTCATAGTAATAGTGAATATATTTACTTTTTGCAAATTATGGATTCAATTTGTATCAGTTGTTTGTGTTATTATACAGTTTTAATCAATAATTAATTGTTAAATTTGCCTTATAATAACTAAAAGTAATAAAAACAAAGCTAACGGTTTCCAAGCAGGAAGTATCACGTCCTAGCTGGGACTTAGATCTTTTAGATCCGACCTATCCTACTATTATTCTAACTATAATATTAGTTTTTTACCTATGAAATTGCCGTTTTGTATCAAAAAATTTAAACGATGTTTTTTCATGTATTTTTTATTTGTATTAATCGAAGTAATCACTGATGCAATCAATGCATCTTTGCCAGCGCAGTGGCAGTTTATTGATGCCCTTCTTAAAGAAATCAGCTGGACGGGAGGCAACAAATTCTTCAAAGGCATTTTGTAGTGCCTCTCGGGTATTGAATTTTTTTCCCGCCAAGGAGTTATCCAAATTCTGGAAAAAGTAGTAGTCTGTAGGCGCAAGGTCTGATGAGTAGGGCGGATGACGGAGAACTTGCAACCCCAGTTCTTGCAACTTGGAGACCGTCTGTTGTGCAGTATGAGGTCGCGCGTTGTCGTGCAGGAGCAGCGGAGACGAGCGATTGACTAATGCTGGTTGGAGATGTGCCAGCTTCTCCAGCAATGTGTTCAGTTCTTCACAGTACACATCTGCAGTAATGCTCACCCCGTTTGTTAAGAAGCTGTGATGACTCACACCGGCACTAGACCACCAAACAGTGACCATCACTTTTCTAGGGGTAAGTTTTCGTTTAGGACATTGTTTAGGTGCTGAACCAGGATCGCAGGTAACAATGCGGTTCAAAATTCCTTCATTTATATGTCTGTTGAGCAGTGCAAGGCACGTCTCGACGCGCACTTCGCGCTGGCGATCATTGAGTTCGTGGGGCACCCATTTGTCAAGCTTTTTTACCTTGCCAATTTGACGCAAATGGTCCAATAATGTTTTAACGCTAACGTCGAAAGCTGCTGCTAATTCAGCCGTAGATTGTGTATCATCAGCTTCCACAATCGTCTTTAATTCGTCATTGTCGACCAAAGTCTTCGGACGACCGCGAGGTTCATTTTTCAGGTCGAAATTGCCAGAAGGGAAGCGAGCAAACCAATAACAGGTGGTGCGTTGGTTTGTAGTGTTAGCTCCGTAAACGTCGTTGATGTTGCGTGCCGCTTGTGCCGCGTTACTGCCACGACGGTACTCATATTCCATAATTACTCGAATTTTTAACGTATCCACGATGACAAAAAAGATTTAAATGCGATAAAAATGTAACACTATTCAATAAACAAATGACTACTTTTGGAAAACGAATTTCATGTTTTTAAAATAAAGTTAATTTGAAATTAGAATTCTCAGCCAAACAAAAATTATTTTGATTTGAAATGACCAGTACTGCAGAACGGCAATTTCATAGGTAAAGACCTATTATTATAAAGGCGAAAGTTAGTTTGATTATTTGTTACTCAATCACGCAAACAAGGCTAAACGGATTTGGATATAATTTGGTATACAGATAGATTATAACCTGAATTAACACATAGGATACTGTTTGTCTCGGTAAATGGTATGTCTTAAAGACGGTTATCAATTTATTTTTGTGGTTAGTTTATATTCGTTAGTGAATTATGATTATCTTTCTATTGTTATTTTCTCTCTAATATCTACGTTACAAGTGTCTAATTTAGGAAAAGTATACTTTCTTGATTAGGTTAACATGTATATGCATCTATAGCCAATATGAATAACACAGTAACTTTAATTACAATAAAATATAGTTTTGATCCTACTATCTTACTAGAATATCTTGAAATTTGGCACCCAGATAGCTTACAACCTGGAATAATACATAGGATACTTTTTATCTCGGCTTTACGACTTTTATCAATTTATGTTATTTTTCGACATCCATGCGAACGAAGTCGCAGTTACAGCTAGTATTACATTAACAGGAAATGTTTTTTCTGCCCATATTATACGATTTAGGAAAAATGACCGAGGACAACTATTGTTAAAGCTAATTAGCGCTATGCCTATGAAGAAAAAAATTGAAAAACAAAATTGGTAACTAAGTCACCCAAATTGCAGTTTCGTCCCACTGTGGGGCGCAGAGGAATCACAAAAAAACGAATACTCCAGCCATTTAACGTAAACCCAAGATTACCCCAAAATTATAGAATACCTAGTTCGGGGTTCTCCACCGCCTCCTAACAAAATGACATGTTTTCAGCGGAACCATGTCAGTAATATTTAACGTAGCATTCATCTTATCAAACGTCAGTAAAACTTGTCAGTGCCATCAATCTGTCGATGACGCGTGTAGGCGCGGGGCGGTGGCGCGGCGGGGGTGAGGCGGGGCGGGGGTCGGTGCGCGATGTGCGGCGCACAGTGAGCCGCCGCTGGCGTATTTTTACGTTCTTGTTACGTACGTTTATAACCGTTTTATGTGTAGAGCAATAAATCCGCAGGCTCTCAACGATTTGCCGCAGGCCAGTATACATCATGTTACACGTCACGTATTACGAGTATGTATGGTAATGAACAACGCGGCACTGAGGCGGATTTTTTTAAATGTTTTGTTTTGTTTATTACGTTTTAGTAGCTATTAATTATTTATATGTAGTACACGGCTGCACATTGTATAATAGCTTTTATATATGAGCCGCCATCGCCGCGTTAACGCGTCGCTGCTGACGTAACATTTATAGAGATAGCTTAAACTCCAGGCGGGATTAAGAGGATGTAAATTGTTTTAAAGAAATCCGAAACCTTTTGAGTTAGACCTGTAAATCTCCATGTCCTGATTCGTAAGAAATCAATAAATATTTGTATAAGTTGTATATTTAAAAATAACCCTTTACAAGTGTAATATTGGATGCTAATTTATATGGTAAACCCTTAGCGTTTAATATCAGAGATCCGTATAAATTTTTTAAACTGATTTCAGACTGGTGAGACCTCTGCGCATAAGCTAAGGCGTGGAGAATTCTCTTATTCATGAAACAAAAGGATGTTTACTAAATAAAGTTTTAGCGTTAATTAACAGTAAGTAAGTAACAAATAACGCAAGGTTCCATTATTCTCATCTCTTCGGTTAATTATATCAGTAGAGTGTTCGAGAATCATCAGGTTCCCGGTCCTAAGTTCGTTCGTCTCTCAGAGATCATTAATTCAATAGCATTCCATGTCTGTACTCGAGACGAATCATTACAATTACGTTGTCTGCCGGGAGTTGAGCACAGTTGAGCACAGTCGAGCACAGCCGAGCGGATACTCTCAATAATTACAGTTGCTTTATCTGTATCGTTATTGTCATGTTAATTTGTTACATTAAGTTAGCTCAACTGACATTAAAGGATCACGACACAACAATTTCGGTTCAATTTGTTTTCTTATCGTTTCATTAAAGCGTTCTCTTACTCTCTCTTCCTGGCTATGAAGTTATGTCCCAGGCGATGAAGGGGTGAGCATTCCTTGTTTTTTTCCCCACTTAGTTCTACTCTCGAAATCTTTGAACTGTTTCATTTTATTGTATACATTTAGCACGACCCAACAGAATTACAAAAAGGTAAAATTACATATTATCATTTCCACATTACAAAAATACATTATTCAAGTAATAGTCCAGCATGATATTTAAATACATTGTATCGCAATAAGGATAACTAAACTACATTTTAGAAATTATATCTTGAAGTTAATATTAAATTATATTTGATTATGAAACAAGGTACGCTTGAATGGACTAAATGCTTGCTATGGTGTCTCATCTCTCATTATACAACCTTGCGGATTGCCAGGTATGCAAGAGGTCTATTTAATGCTGTATTCAGTGTTATAGTCGGAATGACAAACATGTGTGTGGGTTGCGCATTGCGAACCGCAAGGGAATCAGATCTAGAGTAAAAGTCATTAATAAGGAACGCATCTATAGAATCGTTTATAGTCTTGTGAAGGATGAGTACCTAAGTCAGTTATATTTTGCCTCTCTTTTAAGCTTATCATGTTAAAACATTCCAGTTCATTATCATAATGAAGTATATACAATCGCCAATCCTTATGGTCAGGTCAGGTCATGTTTTTAGCTCTACAATTATTGTTCATTTCGTTTTGGGTCTGCCTCTTAAATGTTTGACTGGACGAGTAGAGCGATGGAGATGTACGCTTTCAGCCGCACAGACTGATTTATTTTAATTTATTTAGTTTTGGATTTGTAATACTCAAGAGATTATTTCTCTTGTTTGTTTGTTTGATTGAACGCGCTAATCTCTGAATCTGCCACTTAGATTTGTATATTTTGTTTGTATTGTATAATTTATAGCCTATTAATTGACGAAGGTCATAGACTATATTACTTTACACGACGACCTTCAGGAGCGGAGCAGTAACCAAGAACACGGGTACGTTGCTAGCGGTGCGGTGGACAGTTGGTCGAATGAATTTAACAAGGGTGAAACCGTGGGGCACAGCTAATATGTTACGATGTGTCCTAGTATGGTGGTAACATGTAAAATCTAGAAACTGGTTCTCAAGTGCCGCTACCGGAGCACATTACGTATGAACCAACATCTATACTTGGCGACAGATATTCAACTTTTAGGTTTTTAGTTATGCTATGGTTTTATGACCATGTTTTTATTCACCGAAAGTTCAGATGCATTGTAAGGATTAAACCTACGTCGATGGACGCGGTGCACGCTGCTACTGAGCTATCATCGCTTCACTGAACTTTCCTTTACTAGAGATGGAGCTTTACTGGGAAATTGAATAAAATTTGTGTCAGTTACTCCTAAACATTGTTTATCTCCCGCCCACACACGATCACGTACAAACTGACTATCACACTGAGTTGAGATGCCGCATTTACATTACTTACCTATAATCTAGATTTAATATTCAAATTTCTCGAAGTAAAATGTTTTATTTTCGATGACGCTCTATATTTAAGTTTTTAACCCAATTTTAAGATTTTATCTGAAGGAAATAAGTAAATCTAAATGGATCCTCTGATTCTAAATGACTCGTGGCGTTTGTTGTCCTCTCTATTTATAAAGTAGTTACGAGTTATATATACTCGTATAATATCGAGACGAGAGGCGACAGCGACCTGCCTTTGATGTTTCATAGCTTGTCGACGCTTGACGCTATAGAATTTCCAACTCATCTTTGGGCGCGGCCCTATGTGTGTGTGTGAGCTTGTCAACATTCATTTTTTATTAGTGTTCGACGTTCATAAGTGCTTTCTTAAGGCCTAAATTAAATAAAGTATTTTTGATTTTATTTGTATGACAATGATGCGGCAGTCGTTTTTCGATCGACATGTTTTTTTATCACTTTGTTCTACGGGTACAGACGACAATAAAAATGTCTGGCTCGTCACAGAGAAAATGTTTCACCAAACTAGTAGTTGTGCTTGATAATGCGTCGTACCACAATAATCAAAATATTAAATCGCTAAATTCTAATTTCATAACGATATAAAATCAGGAACGGTAACAGAAAAATACTCAGCAATATGGTATAAAAAATCTTCGGCTGCCACTATATCCGACTAAATATTTAGGGAATTAAATAATAGCTAATAGAATTCTCTTGTATACTTGACAGTACCACTTCACACGCACACTTAGGTACTGTGTGCTTTACGTAGTTGTGACTGAATGCCATGGACGGCTGCATACACCTGCTCATTATTTAAATGTAAATTGCAAAAAAATGCTGAAAAGTATTTGGGAACCCTTGATATAATTCAGACTAGACGAACGCCAAACGTGACACTAATCGATGGATGCAGGCAAATACCTACGAATGCAGACAAGTAAGCCCTCCAAACGTTCGTGTTCGTCTCTATTCGACAATTGCAGGCGAACGTGTAAAGGGCCGTTAAAATTAATAATTATCGTCCATACTATTCCTTATGCTGTACACAGAAGCTTTACACACCATATTGTATAGGGTATTATTCACCTTTTCATCCATCCTTGACTGTTGGATTTTGAAGTGAAACTTCTTATGCGACTTCCAACACGTTAAACGTTAAATGTTTAACGCACATTATCGGTCTCTCCTCTTTATGTGAGCCAGTGCCTGAGAGCAAATGTCGGTGTGTATGTATATTGCACACTGTTTAAATACAATATAAAATATCTTTTAAAATGAAGTTTCGCTTCTATCGTGTGTGAATCGCACACACAACTTTTCTTTTTTTTTTCGAACTGCCTATACTGTTAGCCTTAATGGCCCTGGAGCCTTTACGGCTTTTACAGCTTTACCGAGCTTGGGGGCGAGCGCTTAGGGCACTCAGCTACGAAAGCTTTGCAACAACATCCGAGGGTGCCAAAGTGGCCGAACCTCGGCTCGGACTGTTGCGCGTATGCAATTAAGTCGCGATCTGACTAAATCCCTATCATTCGATCTAAACTAACTATACATATATACATGTTTCTTCCCCCTGGGAGGAGGGAAGGAACATGTGTATGTGTATTTAGTGTTCTGAAATTTTTTGTCTATCTCACTAGGCAAAAAAGAAAAAAAAGGTCCCTTACAGAACCTATGTACCTGTGTGTTGTGCATGTGTGTATAATGCAGTGTCATGTGTGGCTGTAAAGCTAGTGAATGTAGAGTCACTGTATCGCGCGAGCGGCTACTTAGCTCAAGGGCTCCATACCGATGGATCGGACCTAGATTGTTGGATTGTAGAAATGTCACTGTTTGACGTCGCGTTGCGGTTGTTTCCGGTGCTGGTGCGTTGGTGACCATCGTTTATTAAAGTTGTTCAAATCAACTTTAATATCAAGATAAGATTGTTAATTCTAATTAGATCTTATTAGAGTTATTACAGTGTTATAGACGAGTTGCTAACGTGTTAGAGAAATGATTTGATTATATGGCGTATATATAATTAAAAGGAGAAATGGTAATTAGACCCGCAAACAAGACTTTTGAACATTCTTGCCATCTTCATTGATAATTTTGTAACACTAATTAGAACTTGTATGAAATAAATTTAATATTTGAACAATTTTATGGATGGCGGAGCAGAGATATGTGAGGCGACGGAGCGGGCGGCGGGCGGTAGGTGCGGGGCGCGGGGTATAAACACTCGCGAATTGAGTTTCAGAGTTACAACTTACAGAACATTCTGTTTGCGACTGATACTTCACACACTTAATACTTTACGATACCTACGTTAATACTTTGTTTTTTTTTTGTTATTTATTTTTCAACTTAAAAATATTAGTATATTTATTTAGTACTCACTATTGTACTGCACAGTAATTCTACAATTAAACAATTAAGACAATAATCGAACTGAAAGACTATTTGAAAAATGTACAGTATATACACATTAAACTTATTACTAAATCTATCCAATTTCACTTGTAAAGATATACACAGCACTAATGTTGCACAATACGTCACCTGCTACAGATATACTGCTATTACGCATGTCGGTGACGCGAACTCACAAGATTTCACTCATACAAAAAGCGTCTAACGCGCACTGCACATGGTCAGGCATATCCGATGTGTTATACGTGTATACGAATATATATTGATTTATGTACACAGGTCGCTGCGCATACGCCAGTCTGATATCAGAGCAGTACGCGCTCAATTAACATTAGTATGTCGGTGTCGTGAACCCATGAGTTTTCCCCTACCAAAAAGAGCACAAGGCGGCTAAAGTCGTCCCTTCAAAAAAATGAATTTAGCAGTTACTACCTTGAAGTTGAATAAACTTTCAAAGTTGAAGAATCTCATAATGCAGTGATACGTAGACGATATTGTATACAGTCGATACACACAGTTAGTTTCACAAAGAAACAATACAGTTCGTTTGATTTCCATCATAGAGTCGAGCTGTTTGTCAGCATCTCCGTCCATATAATTTGTACTGTGTCGGCTTACAGGAAAAATAAGTTCCCTTATTATGAAGGGAACCGACACGACGTCCGTTCAATCGAGAATAATATTTTATTGGTTTCCATTCAATTTGCTATCAGATATCGGTCTTTTGACCTAGTTTTGTTAAATCATGCAGACTTTATATCGTGTAGAGATGTTTAATTATATTTTTTTATATGTGATATTCCTGATTTAAAAAAAATATTAAACTTATATTCGATTAGACACATTAGAAGTTCTCTGAAATTTTATAACGATATTTTTATTTAACCTAATTTAAGTAATAGTGCGAATTTTGAAGTCTCTAGGTTGAGACGAGTGTTTCACTGTGCGTACAGTGTGTGTTCCTCGGTTGTTGATCAGTACCGCATGTCCGCATGCTAGCTTCCCCTTCACTCTAATAATTTAAACCCCTTGCGAGTTCGAGAAAATCTTTTGTCAGACAGTAGAACTACGTTTCGAGTTTTCCAACTTTATGACTGCCTTATTAAAACTATTTAATATTTGTTTTTTATTTTACCGTAATCTTAATTTGATAAAATATTTTGGAATTATCGTCTGTTTTATTGGTCATAATGTTTCCGAGCACACAAGCCTAAAACAGTCTGGAGCATTTTCTATCAACAAAAGGAATCGTACAAAAGACTTGTGTTCACTCGACACATTCGTATGTATATTAGGAACGCTTTTAGAGAATTCGATTCCCGAGAATTGACGCGGGGGGGCGCGGGTGCCAGTCGGCCGCGGCACCGACCGACGCGACCTAATGATATGGTATCTGCGTAGGGCGCGCCGTACGCGAGACCCTCATTTGGAACGTTCCGAGGGAATTTCATCGCAAATTCACTGAGAAAATAGTCCTATTTTTTCCTAGATTGTCCCGGGAAGAACGGCGCGGATCTCTGACAGTAACAAACAGAACATAGTCATCGTTTGTTCTTATATTTATTATGTAACTAAACTTCTTATTTTTGGGACAGGTATATTTTAGTGAATATAATTTATATTCCTTATACAATTACATAAACACTATATTTTAACAGCGTTTTAGAAACTGATATAAATAAATAACAGCTATTTTCACTTCTTATTAGATTGTTGATACGTATTATTTGGTTGCATTTGCTCGTTATTTCATTTTTATGTGAGCAATTAGGTATGATGATAAATTAGTTAGGTTTTTTGATTGCATATAATGATTATATTTATTTTATTTTATTTCTAGTTTACATTTACCTGAAGTTAACTGTATTGCATAATATATAGAACCATCGATATATATGTACTATACGTACTGGATTTGGCGTTTCGAACTACACTCTGTTCGAGTGAAGTGCACATCAAACCGTGCAGCTTACTTTAGTGTGCCTTCAACATTCATGCAGTGTGGGCGCGTACGGAAATGCGCTTATAATACTATAATTCTGAGAATTCGAATCAAAGTGTAAACCTGAACGTAAATAACAATTCAGTAGTCAAGTAAGTAAAATTATTTTTGTTTTTCAAGTGAACGAATAGGTACCTAGAAATAATACCGTGATAATACAATAGAAATAATATTTGACGTGGTGTTTTTAGGAAGTCTTCTAATTTGTTTATCTGTTTTATAACCAATTTGTGGTATTTCTTTTTAGTATATAATATCAACGAATATTTGACAAAATTCATAAAATAGGACGTGTTTATTTGAGCTAAAATAAATGCATAACAAACATTGTTGTATTATGTACGTAGTACATAACATAACATTTTTTTTTAATTTATTTAACTATTAATAAATTTTCAAATAGAGTAGAATTCTAATGAAGCATTGTAGGTAAAAAAGCCGTGTCTCTTGTGCGACGTAAAATCTACAGAACGAGCGCCATGTTGTTTATCAGTATTTGAACAAACTGTTTCTGTGAACGTATTTATCTATCGGTAGAACATATGTCAATGTGTAGAACAGTATTTCATGTGAACACGATTTGGTCGCTTCGTTGATATGGCAGCCGTGTCGGAAGCAGTGCGCTGCGGGGTCCCTGTCGAGCCCCATTCACTCCAGTCTCCAGGGTCGCGGCTGCACGTGACGTGATCCGACTATTTGTCTTTCGCCTTTTAGCGACAAAAACTAACCCAATTTTTCTCATCTCAAATTTCGTAAAGCAATTTACTGAAGCGTAGAACAATCTAACGAGTTGTTCCCGAGACATAATTTGAAGCTTAGGAAGTCATCAAAGATAGCGCGGTTAATTGGGAAAGTTTTCGTTTTGCGTTTGTCATTTCCCATGTGGCCCATGGGGGCCATGTCGCCGATGTGCAAAGCACCGTATTGATGTTTATAAATTACAATACATATAATGCAAATTTAGTTACGCCATTGTGACGTAGTCTGAATATGAATACATAATTTGTTCTGTTGATTTCGTGAACGGCAATATGTTTCCACTGAACTTTATGGATTATAATTAAGTTTTGTTAATAAATAATGTAAAATGTATTTATGTAGACAATATATCTTATATACAAAAAAAGTATTTAATTTCATTAACATTTTATTGAAATAATTACATTATACAGTCATACCTTATAAAATCTGTTTGGGCCTCTTTTGACAAATTAAAGACACAATAGTAAAAAATAATATTAAGAATTAATATAAGTAAATAAGTTTTTATATAAGCATGTTGTTTAGTGTTGTATGTTGTATGTAAAGGCAAGCGTCGCGTGATGGCGCATGGAGTGCTTGCGGGCGGCGTGGTGCTGGTGCGCGCCGCTGGTGCTAATGGTAGTGCTGGCGCTGACGTCACGCGCCGCAGCGGGACCGCGGTACAGCTCCCGCATCGTGCACACTCACGCCGGTAAAACATAATCACCATGAACTTCTAGGACTAAGATTTCATTCTGCGCACTGCGCATCAGGAATTTTTGCTCGTTCAGCAAAACCGGTTTTGTTTCCCAAAATCCGAAATACCTGGGACATTATGACGTGGTTGTTAGTTACTAACATTAAAAAAATGTCAATTTCGAAGAGAACGACTCAGAGCAAGTCGTAGAGTTGCGATTTCATAATGTAAAATCTGTACTAAAAGGATATAGTTTAGTCGCATTAAATTAATTTTGATAAAGAGTAAGCGAGACAGATGTAGTTTAGCCGTAATGACACAGATAACATCGATTCATCGCTTCAAAGAACATCGTGGCGTACGTACAAGTAACATTTCTGATTAGACAACTATCTGTCGCTTGTTCCTTGGCCTTCCTATACATCCTTGTTGAAGTGAAACTTCTTATGCGACTTCCAACGCGTAAAACGTTTAACGTTTAACGTACATTATCGGTCTCTCCTCTTTCTGTGAGCCAGATCGAGAGAGCTATATATTATCGGTCTCTTCTCTTTGTGTGAGGCAGACCGACAGAGCAATATATTACAGGTCTCTCCTCTTTGTGTGAGCAAGAGCGAGAGAGCAAATGTCGGTGTGTATGTATATTGCACACTGTTTGAATAAAATATCTTTTAAAATGAAGTTTCACTTCTATCGTGTGTGAATTTTGCGAAAAAGTTGATTCAGTAAAATATACTGGTGAGTTTTTGATGGACCAGTGCTGGTTTCATACACTACAACTTTCTAAGATCTGACCAGACCATAACAGTAGATCTGTATTGTCAACAATTGCAAAAACCATGATGGAAAAGATAGCCCTTAAACAACCGAGACTGGTCAATCTCTTTAGCCCACTGTTGCTTAAGGACAACGCCAGATCCCAAACTTACGACAGACGGTCGTTAAATTAGAGGAACTATGGTTGGAATGTCTCCGACACCTACCATACCCACCAGACCTTGCTCCAACAGATTACCACTTTTTTCAGAATTTGGACAATTTCTTGCAAGGAAAAAATTGAATTCCGATGAGGCTGTCCAAACCGCTTTCAAAGATTTTATTGATTCTCACTCCCATACTTTTTCAGCAATCAATAAAGTACCTAAAAACCTTCGTTTCGTTTTACTTTTTCCATACAAAACCCTAATTTCATATGTACAACCTATTACTAGAAATAGGTATCATTTTGTGTTTTAGACTTAGTAAGCCCGATAAAAGTTTTTAGGTAATAGTGTTAGGTTAGGTTAGGTTCACATTAAGATCAAGGATCATGTGAAGCAGATTTTGTTATCATAAATATATTATAATGTGGATCCTTTGATTAATGATCGATTATTCTCTGCTGTACTCCAACGCACGAAAAAAAAAAAATTTATAAGGTAAAAAATAATAATTGCTAAATCCGATCGAGTTTGTTGCCGGCTCCTCTCTGTGACTGGAATATTTTACGAACTGATGGTAGTGTCTTGACCTACATAGGATAGCTTCTTAAGGTCTAAATTGAATCAAGTATTGTTGATTTTGATTTATTCGCATCTGCAATATTTAAAGCAGGTCTAGTGACTGAAGGGGTGTGTTTCATAACTTGCTCATGTTCCAATATTTGGGATAAAAAGTGCTGAGGAAAATTTTTTTTGCATCATAAACTAACATAGTTATAATTGAAAAATTAACTATTATAATCCGTTTGCATTTCGCTTAGTTAAGTTACAGGTAGTTTGGCGGGGTTTTAATCGTACCACAATCCTGGGTAAAATCCAATCAGTCCTCGAACAAGGGAAACGGGCCGGCGACTGGGACATCAGTCCGTTCGCCGCCAAACAGCCGAATGCGAGTTCAAATTAATTATTGTTTGAATCCTATTGTAGGACGTAGGCACTCGTGTGTTCGGTAAATAGGATAAACGATACCTTTTGGATTAGATTGGTTAAATGATAGAGCCAATTTATTTGCTCCTTTCTATCCGACGTGATGTATTTAATTTAAGCGGTTTCAATTGTGTCTGGATTGATGTTTCGTTCATTTGAAACAGGGTTTCATGTTTACTTGAAACGTATTTATTTTACATAAAAAAGATTGCACATAAATATAAAATTTATTTTAAAACCATTTTAGTAGATGGGAGAGACGTTCAATTTTCATAAAACAAATTTTATTATGAAATGTAATTTTGAATATAAAAGTGTTCGTGTCACGCTATGTTAACATTTGTGTTTGAACTTATAAAATAAAATGTCCCATTTAATTCTCCCCGAGCTCATTCAGTACCTACAATCATACGTATATTATATTATACGTAGCTAATCAAGGAATTTGTATTGTTTTTTTCCTTTTCAAATTCCTGTTATTGTATTCTATTGCCGCTATTCGGAGCCTCTTAAAATAATTTGATATAACAGGTCATAGTCCTTCCGGTGCCGTTCACGTCGATTTATACTATTGGTCAAATCCCCTCGGTCTACATCGTGTGACGTAATTTGCCTCCTGAGTTTCACTTTGTTCACAAATTTAAGAAGCGGTTTCGATATATAAAATAAGATAAATAAAAGGATCATATTATTCTTCGTCGCCTAAGTTTGCTGCATCTTCAAACAGCAACAAGACTATCGAGGAAGAGATAGTAGTAAATATAAAAAGGCAGTAAAGAATGCCTTACTCACGGTTCAGTCAAACGCAAAAGTACTTGCTTTATGTAGCTGCTACTTTGTAAGTTTACAAATTTACTTTTTTACAGATCACTTTTTACATAGTTTACATTTGTTAGCTGCACTCTCATATGAACTTAATAAATTATAAAATGTATTCTATAACAACAAAATTCTTATTATATTGTGTGAATGCTTTTACTCTCTTAAAAAGCTTTTTGAGCCGAGAAGTCGAGAACTCTGCACATTACTAACTCACTACTCATATAACTTAAAAATACGATAAACTCACTGCTCAACAACGAACAAGAAATAATTAAAACCTAAACTTTAGGAGAGGGGCGACTAGGGCACTTTAGTGCAGGTTAAGGATAATAACAAACCTCGCAAACAAGTTGGACAATAAATCTAGATCTTTGATATCTAATATTTTAAATTCTCCACTACAAAATTATCCTCGTATCTTATTACATAAAGATTCAATGGCATAACTGATTATATTGTATCTTTCTTCCTGACTGAGTTACTTTTCAGAACTATGCAGCTTTTGACATATCCCTAGATATAACATCATAGATAAACAAAATATAACAAACAGTTCATTATTTTACAAGATATTAACAATTTATACGGTGGTGGTACTTTTAACTTTTAATATAAAAAGTATAGAATCCTTCCGAAGCCTCTATAAATATGTAAAGAAACCTGGTGTGGGCAGGAGCAATCCGCGGCATTATAGTGGAACCGGCGTCGCGGCGGCTGGAGCCGGTGGAGGTGTTCCTCGGCGTGCCGTACGCGGGCCGGGCGGAGCGTCTCGCACCCGCTCCACCCGCCGCACCCTGGTCCGGCACGAGGCTCGCGGATGCCTTCGCGCCGGTTTGCCCGCAGCGTTTCCCCGACATTACCAACAAGTAAGTAACAAAATTCTGACGTATATAAAACCGATGCCAACCGTGGACCGCCGATGGATTTCGATCTCTCCATTGTCACTGTTATATTTGGATTGTACTGTGCTTATATAACATCAGGGACAGAACATTTAATGTGACGAGCTATTAAAGAAAAACCATTTAATAGAACGAAATATTTGCAAAGCTTACACATGACATGATGCGCTTCTATAGTAAGGCACTCGTGCCAGATCAAGTAGTTAAGATAACTTTCGGAGTTAGTCCAGTATTTATCCAGAACGCCAACCCGGTGGAGGCTGGTGAACGTGGAGTTTCAATAAACTATCACATATTAATGTGTAATGTACAGGAGCTCGGCGCTGGCGACGATGCCGCTGGGCTTGTACAACGAGCTGAGAGCCGCCGCGGCCGCGCTTGCCAACCAGACCGAGGACTGTCTCTTCCTCAACATATACGTACCCGGTAGTGGTGAGTCTCGCAAACTCGAACACTGTTTTTTACCAGATACTACAGGAGGGTTTCTGGCTGAATCTTGTATCTGTCAAGTGGTAGTTTTTATATTAATTTGTAAAGTTATATTATTCAGCTCTATGTTATGTAATATTTGGTAGAATTTTCCAACATTACCACAGCTGAGGTACTCTGATAGATCACTGGTTCATGAGCCGCAAGAGACCACTACATTATTGTCTTTACATTATTATCTCTTTCACCTAATTCCTGGCTCCAGCTATAATTCCCAGTTGCGGTGTCACAATATCCAAGTAAGATTCAAACGATGTGACGTGCTTAAGTAGTTGTGATCGCTCGATGTTTGTGCACCAAATGCATCGAGCCGTTTCAGCTTCGCAGGAACATCACCTCTACCGTCTGTGTCATGGTGAGTGTTCTGAAGAGCTGTTTATTCCCTCCTCTCCTTTTCACAACAGAACTACACGCGTTGGGCTTCGGATACACAGTTTTACGGTAACCTCCATCTAGGCACGAACTAAAAAGTTCTCTATGTCATATCTTTGTCGTAACGTGACTTTGTAGAACCATCTCCCGGCCAATATGTTCCCTCCTTCTTATGACATCGGATCTTTCAAGAGAAACCTGAAGAGATGTTTATACAAACCAGCATTATAGCGGCGACCGCCAATGGATTTTGATCTCTCTGTGGTCGCCGTTGTATAAAGATTGTACTGTGCTGACCTTCAAGGACAGTACCATAAAAGTGCAGAGCTGTTATGAAAAAAAATCGTGATGTAGTTGGGTTATTGTGTACAAGAGAAGTGCATTATAAACAATAACTACTTATATGCATTTTAAGTTGCCATAAAACTCCTTCGACAGTTTTAACAAGAGAGTTTCCATCTGTTAGAGCAATGTTTGATGATTACAAGAATAATTAGAAAGATATTCAATTCATGTGATGTTGGCAGAATTGTGGATGAACACACTTGTCAAACTATACACACGATATTAAATTGTTCCTAATTGAAACGTATATAAAATGATTTTATTTTAATACAATTTAAAATATTTATGTAATGGTGATAGAAAATTTCTCTTTTTCATAAATTTTGTGTTCCGCTGTTATTTCCATACTGAACTACGACATAGGTTTTCTAATAGATCCATAACAATGAATATATTTGTCAGATCACTTTATAGTGTATAAATACACATAAAACTGATGGCGCTGACGCTCGAGCTCAAAATAAATTTGACGTATAAGTCATATGCGTGTGTTACGGGTTCCGCCCCTTGTGCCTTATATTTTATATCATAAGAGTATGACCTGATTACTTCTACTAATTACAATCACAATACACATTTTCCATTACTAAAGGCCTTAAGCCTAAAAAGCACCTGGTTCTGACAGAATCAGGAACGAAGCTCTCAAACTTCTTCCTGCACAATTCCCTCTTACTCTCCTAGTCTGAATCTTAAATGTAGCCATCGTCCACTGTCATATTCCAACCGCCTGGCAAACGGCGGCAGTAATAGGTATAAACAAGGCAGGCAAGAAAGTTACGCTTCCCTATAGCTATCGCCCTATTAGACTTCTTAACACGAAAGGAAAACTATATGAGCAGCTCCTTTGGAACTGTCCTAAAACTATCAAGGATAACAAAAATCTTTTCCCAACGGAGCAGTTTAGTTTCCGAGCCAAACACTCTTGCACAAACCAAGTACATCTCCACTCTCCACTGCATTCGTTACGCTTCGGTGTTTCATAAGGCTCCGTCCTGATGCTTTGCCTCTTCAATCTGTACATCAGCGACCTCCCTTGCATCCCGGAGGTAGAGGTAGGCCTATACGCTGACGACACAGCTATCTATAGCTCGACCAAGAATAGAACCCACCTTATAAATCACATACAACGGCCTATAGACCAACTCGCTATGCAGATTGAATCATATGCTATGATTGGTAAGCAAAATTCCATTCAGTATAAGGCTTACACTCTACAAGACATGTTTCCCCCTAATTCTTACATACATTGCCCCTCCCCCTTCGCGTTCATGCCGAAACCGAATTTCAGACCGATGAAAGTTTTGCAAATATAATTTTTACGCAAAACATGCACACCACTCAGGTACATAGGTTCTGTAAAGGTCGTTTCTTTTCCTTTTTTTGCTAGTTAGTATTAGAACAGATTTACAGTTTACTAAATGCATATACGCGTGTTGCTTACTTTCTGCAAGAATAATGATATATACAGTCAAAACCGTTTATGGCGACATCGTTTAGAACAACATACCGGTTAAATTGACCAAAATCAAAGGTCCTGGCTGAATGTTATATGACCGCCTTATCGAAAACATTGGTTTTTAAGACATTGTTTACTACGACATACCGCATTAAGCGACCACATTTGGTTAATGTTTTCGGAGAATTATATCTGTAGAACAACCGGCTCAGCTGTATTGTAAACAATTTGAATAGGTAACTGTATCCACATCTGGCACAGTATAATAGTCAATGGCTATTATCGTAAAAGTAAACAAAGTTTAGGGTTTTTTGTAATTCTTAGAAACAAAGCACATGCATGCCGTAGCCTCAAGGCCCGCTTCGTCATATCTCTTAAGTCAGTTTGTTACTTATCTTTACACAAGACGCACCAAAACATATTGTTGAGTTAACTGTGAAAATTGTAACATGTCGCAAAAAAGAAAACAAATCAATATCGAAGAAAAATCGCGTATTATTTCAAAGCTAGAGAAAGGAATTCCAAACAAAGACCTGGAAAAAGAATATGGTGTATCACACTCGACAATTTCAACCATTTGGAAAGAAAGGGAGAAAATTCAAATCATTTACGACAAGAATTTTTTGAAAATGTAACGAGTCAGAACAACGCGGCATACGAAGATTGAGGAAGCTTTGTTAAAGTGGTTTAAATATCAAAGGACAAATAATGTGCCAGTAAATGGACCAATTCTTCAACAAAAAGCAAACGATTTTGCTCAACGTTTTGGTGAAGATTCTGTTTGCTCGTCTAGTTGGATTCAACGTTTCCGGGCTCGACATGGCATTGTCGGCGGGAAAATGAGTGGTGAAGCTGCCAGTGTGGATAAAAATGCTGTAGACGAATGGATTACGCAAAAGTGCCCTACATTATGCGAAGGCTACAGTCCAGAAGACATTTATAACGCAGACGAAACCGCACTTTTTTAACAATATGACACCAGACAGGACTTTAAAATTCAAAGGAGAGAATTGTTCGGGAGGAAAAATGTCCAAGACGAGACTAACGATCATGGTTGCAGCAAATATGACAGGATGCTGTAAAAGGAAGCTTTTAGTTATTGGGAAATCTAAGAAACCAAGATGCTTTAAAAACATACGCTCACTGCCGGTAACGTATGAAAACAATGTGAAGTCATGGATGACATCGGAAATTTTTGAAAGATGGTTACGAAACTGGGACGCTGAATTGAAAGCAAACAATAAGAAAGTTCTTCTTTTAGTTGATAATTGTCCTGCTCATCCGGCTGTTACTAATCTGAAGTGTATTAAACTCGTGTTCTTACCACCAAATTTTACATCTGTACTGCAACCTATGGACCAAGGTGTAATAAGATGTTTAAATCTCATTATAGAAGACTGCAAGTGTTAAAGTTAATACAAAGCATTGACAGTAATAATCAGAACAGCTTTACGGTTCTTGATGCCATCTTGATGATAACAGAAGCATGGGAAAAAGTTTCACAAAAAACTATAGCTAACTGCTTTGGGCATGCAGGTTTTAAAGATCTTACAAGTCTTATAACAAGAACCTCAGATGATGTGATTGACGATGATGAAGAGGACAATATTTCTTTGGCTCAATTAGCCCAAAATTTACGACCTGCTTTATCTACTACTGAAACAGACGAGTTCATTGATGTAGATCAGTCTATTGCAATTTGTGCACCAGCTACGGAGGATGATATTGTACGTGAAGTTCAAGAGGAAAATGAAAATTAACAGGAAGACTCGGAAGAACAATTTACAGTGCCAACTTTGATTGACGGACTCAATGCTGTTAGTGTATTACGAAAGATTGTTCTTTTTAATGAAGAGTTCCACATGCAGGGAAATTGTGACGATACGCTGATTAAAATCCAACGTGAATTACAAAATGTGTATACACGACAGAAGTGTTTCAAACAAACTAAAATTACAGATTTTATGCAAACAAAAATGATGGAAAAATGATATTGTTCTTTTATATTATACGTTTGTATTGAAGTAAACAAAATGCGGTTTAATTTCCTACATGAATATACATATTATCTTTCCTATTAATACCTGTCACCGGTTGTTACAACTATCGGTTTTTACGACTCAATATGAGTAGTCCCTTCGATGTCGTTATAACAGATTTTGACTGAATATGTATATTTATTATATATATGTATCGTTAGTTAGATAGAATTTTACGGATAAGGAATTAGGCAGATCGCGACTTTTTCGCATGTACGTGTATGTGATTTATGTGGACGGCCGGAGACCCTAGTAGATAATCAAGAATTAAAGGTGACTGAGAAAGCAGATCTATCACAAACCAAGTCAGACTTAGCGGCAGGCTTCCGTGTGAGTGATAAAACAATTTTAATTCACTTGAAACAAATTGGAAAAGTGAAAAAGCTCAATAAATGGGTAGGTACCGCATGAATTGACTGAAGCACACCAACAAACACGCATTGAGTGCTGCGTTACATTACTCAACCGTCACAATAACGAGGCAATTTTGGATCGTATCGTTACTTGTGGCGAAAAATGGATCCTTTACGATAATCGGAAATGCTCATCACAGTAGTTGAAACCCAGTAGAACCGGCCAAACCCTGTCCCAAGCGAAAGTTGACTCAGAAATAGGTACTGGTGAGTGTTTCGTGGACAGTACTGGTGTCATAAACTACAGTTTCCTAAGATCTGACCAGACGATAACGGCAGATCTGTATTGTCAACAAATGCAAACCATGATGGCAAAAGTTAGCCATTAAAAAACCGAGACTAATCAATCTCTCTAGACCACTGCTGCTTCAAGACAACGCTAGACCTCATACTTCACGACAGACGGTCGGTAAATTAAAGGAACTGCGGTTGGAATGTCTCCGATACCCACCATACTCTCCAGACCTTGCTCCGACAGCTTAAGTACCACTTTTTCGGAATTTGGATAATTTCTTCTTGCAAGGAAAAAAATTAAATTCCGATGAGGCTGTCCAAACCGCCTTCAAAGATTTTATTGATTCTCGCTCCCACACTTTTTCAGCAATGGAATCAATGAACTACCTATAAAATGGCGAAAGTGCATAGATAATAATGTTACATACTTCGAATGATTAAATGTGTGATTTTATAATATTTTTTTCGTTTTACTTTTTCTATATAAATTGTTAAGTAAGGATCCATCATAAAGGATAGGAAGGGAAGCGATGACTCTATGTGCATAAACGTAAGCTTATTTATTTACAAAAGAAAAAAGTATATTATGAACCATAACACAATTAAACAGAAAAACTGCCAATAATCTCTGTTATAATTCATAATCACTTTTTTTTTTTACAAAGTGTTACGACAGTAACTTTTGCTTTGTTTTAGGGTTTAAAAACTTTTATACGGGTGATAAATAATTATGTTTTATAAAATAAGTTATATTTCATCTTTATTACTGAGTTTTGAATTATTATCGTGGAGTTAAAAACTTTTTCCTCCTTACGACCGCTTACTGTAATTTTCTTTGGAAACATTTATTTCTCCTTAATGTTGACATCGCAGCAGATGTCGCAAGATATTAATTTTAATGTTTACAATTTACTTAGGTAATTCTTTCGAAATAGACAACGATAACAACGAGGATGCTCGATATTGTTTATCATGTGAACAAATAAATATTATTGTCCATTCAATGTCATGTGAAATTAAACTGTATGATAGTTATCAGGTCATAATTCACTGAAAATTGTAATTATGTTCTCCATGTCTGGAAACATACTATACAGGTTGTTAGGAGACCGCTTCCGAAAACGAAGACAGACGGTACTACTAATGACACCTTTGATGATGGCACGGAAAAAAACGATCCTGATTACAAAAAAAACATATTTTTAAAACGTTATATCAGCATTATTTACGCTCCATCATGTTAGTACAGCTTAATGAAGCGATAGTGTCATAAAAAACACAAACACAAATTTTACAAAAAAAAAAAAAACTAATCTAGTATGTCTAGACTTAACATCTTGCTTTAAACATTCTGATTTCTATCTCTATGTAGATGATATTAAAATAGCTAAATCAATTAATACCCCAGAAAACTTTTTTTATACAATAAAGGCTACAAACAAGCGACCGACGCGCTTGATGGTAATGGATGGACGATGGTGGTATCTCAGCAGTCAGACTAACCGAAGTAGATTTGATTCATCGATTTTTTCAAATAGTCGGCACGTCTGCGTCACCGAGTTCAGGTCGGCTGTTTTAACGGTAACGTACTGAACTACTTAAGATCATTGTTGTATACGATTTGATACTTCTAAGTTATATATCAATTCATATACCTAAATCGAGTGTTATTAACGAATAATATTTTTGTAACTTCTAAACTCTATAATGTTTTGTACAGAATTTATGTGTATATTAAATAAATACAAAATATAAATCTGTTTAATTAGTAGTTATTTGTGTGATACACGGATCTAATGACAAGGTCGTGAGCGAAACTCTTTTGCACTAGACAATCAGATTCCCGGTTATTTGCACCGCGCACAAACACTATTGCGATTAATTAAATAATACAGTAATGCACCTACACAGTCAAACTTAATGTTCATTTTCTTTTTATCTCTTTCTAAATGGATAAATATATCGACAAAATACGAATTATCCATATTTAGTACTTAGGTTATGTTAGATATTATTTAATAACTTAGAACCCGTTATTTATTTAAAAAAATAATATTTTTTGGTGTTAATATAGTAAACCTAGAATGTTATAAATAAATATTGATTTTGACGCAATATGAGACAGAATTCTAAATATCTCTTCTAATTCTAAATTCTATCTAAAGAGATTTCTCTGCGCTCTATCTTACTTGGGAAAGACTTTGACCCTGTAATGCAAGGTTGTCACCCAAATTAAAAGAAAGTTGATATCAATAAATGCAATTAAATAAGATTCACAAGAGAAAATGTAACTATATAAGATATAGGTTAGTCCGTGGCTGGTATACACTGTGAGTGTGTGAGACAAGTTTTCTCCCATTATTTAACTCTTATGCACCCATAGGAACCCGATGGATGTGGTCTATGTTTTCAGAGAAATCTACGACGTATATACTTATCAAAACCGATAGTGAGATCCCTGGGAATCCAGGATTATTCGGGAAAGCAAGAACTCCACACCCCCGATACTCTTTTCTAATATTAATACTATAATATTTTTCTAAGCAATGTTTTAATTTTTTTTAATAAAACTCGCATAAAACCTGGGTCCAGAGATATAATTTTATTATTGTTATAAAAAAAACGTATGTATTCTACTCTGTCAAAAAACTACTGGGACAACATAAATAATACACAAAATGTTAGTTATTCATCCAAATTTATTTTATCGCCTTCAAAGTATGCTCCTTCAGAAACGATACACTTACGTCAACGAATAGTCCAATCATCAAAACATTTTTTAAACATTTTTTCCGAAATTGACTTTAGTTCTTGTCGCGAGCTTTTCTTTATATCTTCTACTGAAGGAAAATGGGTGCACACCCACGAAGTGGTAATTTGAGTTTAGGAAAAAGAAAAAATCGGCTGGAGCCATATCTGGTGAATAACGTGGTCGCTGGATGGTATTTGTTGAGTTTTGGGTCAAAAATTCGTTCACAATGATGGCCTTATGCGAAGGCGCATTATCATAGTGCAAATTCCAAGAATTTTCTTTTTACAAATCTGTCCTTTTTCGTTGAATTTGCTTTCTTAAACGCTGCATTACGCTCAAATAATATACTTTATTTACCGTTTGACCTCCCGGTAAGAATTCCGAGTGCACTACACCGCGATAGTCAAAGAATTCAGTCAACATGACTTTGAACTTTGATCGCCTTTGGCTTTTTTCGATTTCGGCTTGTTGCACGGTGCCACTCCGAAGCTTGACTAGTTTGCATGTCAAACTCGTAAACCCACGTCTCGTCACCAGTAACAATGCGTTTCATGAATGTTGGGTCGGAATTGACTCGTTCTAGCATGTCCTCAGCGAGTCTTATGCGATTGAGTTTTTGGAGAAAACTTAGGTCTTTTGGGACTAGCCGAGCGGCAACATGTTTCATATCCAAGTGATTATTTAAAATAATAGGAATCGACTCAACGATCACTCTCAAACTTAAATGAGGATTTTTAGTCACTATTTCCTTCACTTTTGCGATGTTAACTTCACTTGAAGACGTTGATGGCAAGCACCAGGGCGAGGCAAATGTTCCAGCATATCTCGACCGCTTTTGAACGCTTTGTATCACTCATAAGCGCGTGTTATTGATAAAGTCGATTCTCCGAACACGAAATTCCATTGGCGATGAAAAATATAAGACAAACTCTTTGCTCGATGTCTTTAACCATTAGAAAATTCGTAATACACACTAGACATGATGTAACTAAAAACGGCATTGTATTTAATCTAAATGACAGATGCAACTAAAACTCCGCGCCAAATAATGTAAACAGTTGTGCCAATCTAACAACAACAAAAAAAATTGGAACCATAAACAAATCAACCATTCCCGATACTTTTTTGACTGAATTATTGAACGTTTCCATTGTACATGAACATGTGTACGTTTGTATTCAAAGTAACAACTGATAGTGAAGGTGATGACAATTGAATTGATATGTCATATTTCGTCCCCAAGTCAGTGGATTTAACAAATCTTATATACTTATATACTAATACGATCGTAACAGAGAATCATTTCCTGTTTATTTTAAGAACATACTGGAATAATTATAATCTCAAGATTCTGCACATATTGTAGTCTGTGTATCGCAGCCACTCTACTTATTTTCTGTTGCTCACATAAATAGCTCTTTTATCGTAATTTTCCAACAAATTTTATTAATGGCTTTGTATGATTTACCTTGGGGTATGATCACTCGGCCTTTGTCCAATAAGCGTAGTTACTAATGTTTACCTTTTTGTAATGAAGTAAATCATATAACAGATAACGTTTGTTTGAAATTGTTGTTTTGTTTGTTTTATACTTCGTTTTATTTTACATGAAGTGGCTAAAACAAGTATTGTATTAGTATTGACTCATTTGGCAAAGCAGTCTGGTAGATGACCTATATTTTGTGGGGCATGCTTTGAATCTATTTGCTAAGCTCTGATTCAGCTACTTCGACCGAAACTACGTCAGATTTCAACTGTATATAAACTGTTTGAAAAAATTACGAAACTATAGACATTACACTTTTTTTATTGTAAAGGTTCATTGAAAAACACGTTTTGTATAAATAAAAATTAAATTAATAACATGCATTTGATTCATTTATTTCATAAATGTATACACATAATTGAATTTTTATTTTAAAACATTAGGCATTTAAAAATAACGCACATAAGGTGGCTGTTGCCGTTTCGCTCGGACGTATGTGATTGTAATTTTGTTTATTTTGTTGCGTTGTTTGTAGGGTAGATAATATGAATATTGCAATATAATATGTGTTGGTTGTGGTGGGGGCGGGGGCGGCAGGCGCGCGCGGCGTGGAAGCGCCCTACGCGGTGGTGGTGTGGGCAGGTGGTCCGTCACACGAGTGGGGCTCCGGCAACACGCTCGACGGCGCCGTGCTGGCCGCGAGGGCGCATCTCCTCGTCATCACTCTCAACTATAGGCTAGGTTTACTAGGTAACACACGTTGTACTCAATCTACTTACTTTTAACATTCATTTTATTTTAACTTCTATGTGACAGTAATATACAAACGAATAGCAGTGGTACTGGTCACCGTCCACAAATGGATATCCATTGACAGTAATATTTTTAACGCTGGCTTTTACGTGCTGTCCATAAAGCCTATATGTAAATTAACAAATAAGTATTCAATTTTATCCCACATGTATAAGGAAAGGAAGGGTTTTCGCATCATGTGTAGTCGTTGTTATGCAATCGACACGATTCCCTTATCGCACACCAGCGATATTTTCTGGTTTATGGTTAACGTTAAAAACTGTTTTAATGGTATGGATGTATGAATATGATATAAACATAGTAATACGATGTGCCTGAGAAGTGAGCGAGTGTGATAGTCACAAGCAGTCGCCAGAACACGTACTCAGCACTGATGGTACACGTAGCTAGAAACTATATCACGATGTTCGCTAACCGAAAGCTCAGGCTCACTGCAGCATTAGTATTAATGCGCTGCAAATCAGTTCTTAGCGCTCTAAGATACTATCAAACAGCTGACAATAAATTATCCAATTATATCTCTATTGACTGTCTATGAATCTCTAAAGATAGTCACTTTGTCAGTCTAGTCTAAAGTTTTCATCGATATTTTTCATATTGAAACTAAAGTTCCGTCCCGATAAGTGAAGCGGAAGAGATGCCCGTAGCAAGCAGACGAACGCGGTGTGTCAGAGGAGCGGCAGCTAAAGTTCTCGAGTGCAGTTTCATCATGCCTCAGCATGACAACGGTCTCACTGACCCGTACCCAATACCCGTACAGTGACAACTTGCTATAGGCTGGTGAACATAATGAATGATTTGTGTATCACCTAACAGGTTATTTAACAAGTGGAGTAAGTTTGGACCCCGTGCAACTCGCCGGCGGAGCAGCGCTGCTGGATGTCGTGGCGGCTTTAACCTGGGTGCGTCGCAATATCGCAGCCTTCGGCGGTGACCCGCGCCGGGTCACTCTGGCGGGTCACGCGGCGGGCGCCGCACTCGCTAACACGATACTCATGATGCCGGAAAGCAAAGGTCACATTACCAATTGTTCCTTTATTATTTCTATGTCTTTTTGCTATTTTATGTTATCATGATGACAACAGCACAAAATATTAAATTTCATAGTATATTTATCCCTACCGATCCACTAAAAAATATAACCTGCCAATATAATAAATAATGATATTATTATGAAATGGTTAAATAAATGTTTTGATCGTGACAGGTCTGATGTCTCGCGTGCTACTTCTAAGTGGTTCAGCTCTTAGTCCTACTGCACTGACACCAGATGCGGCTTTAACTCGGGAACATACCGCACAAGCGTTGAGATGTATTCCGGACTCAGCCAATGATGAGAACTGGTTAGAGATATTGCTTAATGCTTTTGTTATTAACTTTAAATTCTGATCTTATCATGCTTCACAACATCACTGAAATATACAAGGCAGAAAATGAAGTTTTCTGATTTTAGTTGCATCGTTGGCCTCTACGAAGCATTTTTCACTTTATCCATTATAATGTAGGAAATTTACGAGACATCCAGATAATTAATTTTTTATTGTAAATATATAGGGGAGTTTTTAAGTTAAAGTATATAAATAATACAAGGTTTGGTAATATGTTTTCTATTCAATATTTTAAATGACTATACAATGAGTTCGGAAGGCTCTTTCCCTTTGAGAAGAACAGACAAGAAACTCTAGGCTTGCTCTTTGAAACAAATCTCTTTTCAATAATAATTATCGTAGAAGTAATATAAAATTGCAACCAAGAACTATCAGAAATAAATTATAAACAATAAATATTTGGTATATCAGCTCAGAGGATGCGGGAGCACCGCACCGTCCATTATGTCATACCTAATAATAATGCTCATAAATCACATATAAATTTTCAATAAAAAATCACAAATAACCTTATTGTGATTTATGTATATGAGATAGGCATTTAGTCTCACTGACTTTTTTTTAGATATACTAAAGATAAATATTTTTGTAGAACATTGTATTTACGTTTCACTAACCATTACGACAGCGCACGCAGATAAAGCAGTTGTTAGGGTGCGCTATTTACTTACTCAACAATAACAGATATTTAAGTCTAGCTGAGAGGTGTAGCCTATTGCTAGATAGCCTATACTATTCCTCGAGAATATGGTTATCATACACAAAATAATTTTTCAAATCCGATTGGTAGGTTCAGAGATTAGCGTGTGAGAAATAAACAAACAACCAAAAAAACTTTTCCGCTTCATTGTATTAGTATAGATAATATACATTATTACATGCATGTCAGACTAAATGATGGCCTCTTAATATTCTAGAAAGATAAACACGCAGCTGTCACTGGTTTTATTTATCTGGCGGTACACCAAAGAAACTCTCTTTAAATCTCTAAATCATATAGAATTCTATAGGAATTTATAATTTACATAGTAGCTAAAAATTCATTAAATAAATTAAAAAATAAATAATGAGCTGCTTAAGCGTAGAAACTTTACTAAAATTGTTAAATTTATTGTTTTACTAGGTTTGTAAAGTGCATTCGTGCTCGACCACTTGCAGCGCTTTTAGCCATTGAAGCCCCTAAAGCTAGATTCCTTGCCGGCTGGGGTCCATCAGTTCCCATATCTAGAGAGGGTTCACAGCAAGGTCAAACTCCGACGCGAGCTTTGCATGCGAGCGAAGCGTTCCTGGACTGTGCGCTCGCAGTCGTCGTGTCCACCACTGAGAGCTATCAGTTTTTCAGTGAAGACGATATCAGACATGGCTTTGAAGAGGAGCACAGGTGAGTGCTCCTATATATATACTGCACTATATATTACTGGATAATTATGCGACATACATTTTAGAGAATACTGCTCCCATCTAGAGTTGATAAAGTCTAGATGTGGAGATATCAAGAAAGACAATTAATGAATTAATATCTTGCAGGAATCGTATCCTCCGCACGTATGTGCGCAACGTTTACCGGTACCATCGTAACGAGATCTTCGCAGCCATACGCAACGAGTACACTGACTGGGAAAAGCCAATCCAGCATCCTATCAACATCCGTGACGCAACACTGGAGTCGCTGAGCGACGCGGCGGTGTGTGCGCCGGCGCTACGACTGGCGCAGCTGCACGCACGACGCGGGGCCAGCACGCACCTGGCACACCTCGCGCACCAGACTAAGGACGCGGAATATCCTCAGGTATCAACGGCGAAAGAGTCTGAACGGCCTAAGCAGAGCCCTGTATATACTCGAAGAAATATGTGTAAAGTTTCTATAGTCGTAGCATTGATTATCTCTTCTAAATTATTACTTAGTGAAATCCATATTTTTCTTTTTTTTTTACCAGCGTCTAGGTAGCGTTACAAGTGAAACTCTTCCGTACTTCCTCGGTCTGCCTTTGGTGGGTGGCACACCTTCAAACCCTCGGAACTACTCCAGAAGCGATATCGCTGTCGCAGAGTCAACCGTAGCGTTATTGGCAGCCTTTGCAAAGACTGGTGACCCGACACCGCGAGCTGACGATAAGCACCACGAGTCCTCGGTGTCCTGGCCGAGATACGAGATAAATACTCAACAATACCTTAGTATAGGTAATATTTTTTCAGTAATATTAGTTATTTTTTGAAAATAAACTTAGATCGACTTGAAACTCTAATAACTATCAAATAGCGGTATTAAATTATGTAGAAGACTTTACAAAAACTGTATGGGCGTTCGAAAACTGATGCCTTGATACTGTTTAAAGAGTTCTTCGTGTACTGAAGATAGATGACGCCAAGCGCCAAGCTGTTGGACGCAACGATGTAGCTTTTATGGTTGGAGGAGAACATTCACTTTACGTCGTTACGCTAGTATAATTATTTTATTTTTGGAAAAATAGTTATAAGTAGTAGCGTAGATAATGATGTCACCCAGAAATATATATTATATATGTATATGAACCGAGCTCAAAAAATTAGCCATATCATATAACAACTGTTATGTATAATACCTATTTTCACTCGAAAGTACGAATAAGTTGAAGGTATATGTTTCTTCATTGTTATTAGGAAGTAAACTGCGAGTGAAGAGTCACTACCGCGGACATAAAATGGCTCTCTGGCTACACCTGATACCTCAGCTGCACAGACCGGGAGCTGCTCCGAGACATCACCAGTTCCGTTCAGTTCATCCGGGCATGTTTGCAGGTAATAAACTCTTACTTTTCATTATTTCGCTTAATCTGAAACATCCTTAGAAAGTCGTTAAGTAGCCCTTTTATACATATTGATTTCTTTCATTTTTTAAATGAAACGTATTTTGTGCTAGTGAAACAGTAAAATTTTAGAAATACAAATTAAATCTTTCACAAAGCAAGGATTTCCAACAGTGGCTAGTACATTTATGTTCTCCGCAATGATAAATCTGACTAAATATGTCTCTTTCTTCGTTCATTATTGTTACAATAAGAGTAAAGGGAGAATATCTCGTTTGGCATCTGTTTTTCTGACATCATCGCATAATCCGACCCTTTTTAAAGAATGAACGAGTCGTCTGGGTGCGGTTCAGTGCGGGGCGGGGAGCGGGGGGGCGGTGGGGGTTACGAAGCGAGGGAAACGCGTTCCTCCGTCTCGTAGAGCTCCGAGACATGCGTCTTCGGACTCATTATCATTGTCCTTCAACTGAGATTACGTTCAAGCGTAAGCCCATTTCTGGGAAAAAAGGAATCTCATAGCGCTTTGCATAAATTAAACTTTAACGCAGTTATACAACAAATATTGTATTTTTAAACATCTTCCAAATAACTCATTACTATCGGGAAATTGCAGAGTTTTTAAGATTTCATTTGCCGGTAATAATTAATAGCAAATATTCGTTTCCTACACTGTATAACGTTTGTCCATATGTCTCTTTCCTGTCTCTTAGTCGGTCTTTATGGTCGTCTTTGAGACTCTCAACTTTAAGCATCAAGGGCATCGAGCACATCCCTCGCCGATGTTATAATTTCAGTGAGGGCAAATTTTGGTTAATATCATACGCCCTTAGTCATAATGTATATGGGCGTTATGTAATAACATTAAGTTATGGGAATCGGTTCACATTCATCGTCAGTGTTTAAGTTGAGCACACGTTATTATCTTACACTATTAGTGTAATTTCCTGAGCTGCGAGCGTTGTGCGCAGAACGGCCTCATTAGTCGGTTCCGCAGCGCGGCGCGGCTGCATAGCGGCGCGGCTGCACGGCCGGTGGTGCTAAGGCCAGGGCCGGTTTCGGGGTGAGGCGGTTTGAACAAATTAGGGCGAGCTTCCGCAATGTATCTATTTCAAACTATTTTAATTTTTTGACAGCAATATCCGTTCATTTTATAACATGGTTTGTACGTACAGCCGAAACGTTTATTACAGTAAAATGTTTAAAAACATTTTTGTTCGATCTGGCGGATCATGAAGACCTGCTTTGATATTGGATTCTAAGATTGTGTCCTTCTCGTTTAAGTCGCCGGACCGGGAGGACTTCCGGATCAGTTGCCAGTTCAAGCGAGGTTCGGGGTGGCTATAAGGGAGGTGTAACCCGCAAATAAACAGAAATACCTTGTTACTTGCACTTTACCCTAATGACGCTCACAAGATCTATGATACTGGAACGACGATGTCGAGAAAAATCCTCCCGTGTCTCTCCGACATATAAATGAAACGTTTGAGAAATGTTATCTAAGTCTCGACTATGTAATACAACTATACAATACTAAATTTATATACGTTAGAAATTGTCACCACGTTGTGGACTGACGTGGTAATTAAAGCTACCTTGTCCTCCGAGGAAGATTTTGTCCATCTGTGGAACATATTTTATAGGCGGTTATTGTTATTATGCTGTCGTGAATCATTTTTTTGTTATTTGTTACATAGGCTCTTTGAAAATCATGAATGTTCTGATATGACTTACTTCGTATAAAATATTGATATCTGGTGGAATCTGTTTATTTACAACGTACAGGATGATGACCCGTCCCTGTACATATTAAATGTGATAAAACAGTGTCGAGGGAAAATACTCGTACATTAAAGTCTGAAGCCGCTCGCTATCCGCTACAGATGTATGTATCTTTCTAGTTAACGAGACGCAGGAGAGAACTCAATATTAATTGGCGAACATTTAGTGGTACGCATAGTTATTGATAGCCAATTATTGAATTGTTGATTGACAGTAGTTTCTCTTCATATCTGCTGCAGTACATGCAGGCCGACAATCTGAACATTGTTATAAGGGTGATTCTACGATAAGAGGTTTTAAGTTCATAGAGAATACGGCCACGGACAAAAGTTGCTGTTTTTTCATTAAACACTTATATTACGATTATTGTCCTATTTATGTATCTTTTCACGTAAGGGCAAGTCACTTTATGCATATTTTATTACTTTTTACAGGGCCAGGGTAAATACATTAGGCAGGGTAGAGACACCAAGATCCGGGTAGAAACTTATTTGGTGAGGGGAGAGAATTTGTGGCAATAAAAGTAACAAAATTAGTAAAATCAACTTTATTTAAACATTGTACTTAACATAGAATCAGACTATCATTTTTACTAATCATATTAAACATTAACAGACTATATTATTTCAGCTTTCTCTGAAATTTAAAACAAAAGTGTCTTTAGTGTCATTGCACAATAATATATGAAATTAACATGGCATTTTACCTACAGCAAATAATAAAATATTCTTTTATTAATACTAATTATATAGTCTAGCGTCTTTTAAGTAATTCAAATAATCAAACTTGCGATAACTAGGACAATTTTTTGAAGTGAAACTTCTTATGCGACTTCCAAGCGTTCAACGTTAAACGTTAAATGTGAAACGTTAAACGTTTAACGCACATTATCGGTCTCTCCTCTTTGTGTGAGCCAGAGCGAGAGAGTAAATGTCGGTGTATATGTATATTGCACACTGTTTAAATAAAATAGAAAATATCTTTTAAAATAAAGTTTCACTTCTATCGTGTGTGAATCGCACACACACCTTTTTTGAAGTGAAACTTCTTATGCGACTTCCAACACGTTAAATGTTAAACGTTTAACGCACATTATCGGTCTCTCCTCTTTGTTTGAGCCAAAGCGAGAGAGCAATATATTATCGGTCTCTCTTCTTTGTGTGAGCCACAGCGAGAGAGCAAATGTCGGTGTGTATGTATATTGCACAGTTTAGTTAAAATATAAAATATATTTTAAAATAAAGTTTCACTTCTATCGTGTGTGAATCACACACACACCTTTTTTAGGTGATGTGTTTCATTGCAAAAAATAACAACATATAGAATAAAATTTATATTTTGAACAGATTGCCGCACAAGTTACCTCTTATCGTAGAATTACCCATATAAATCCAAAAGCCGTTGAAGACGTTGAAAGCGTATGTTCGTTTAATATAAATATGAAATTCCAGACGGTTTCAATAAAACTGAACGACCATCGCGCAGATAGTGAGGTGTGAAAACAAAACCGCTGTATAACAAACAAATTGCCATGCGATACCATGAAACCTGCCATTAATGGCTTAAAATACCTATCTCAGATTTCCTAACGGCTCTGATCTGAATGTGGGCGGGTTCAGGGTAAAAATGCGAGCAATTGTGTCCGCGCAGCGCGCCCGGTAATTGTCCGGGGTTCTCCCGAACGCCTTTTGTTTCCAAAACCATCATTTCATAAGTAATTTCATTATAGACATTAAACTGTAACGCAACGCAACGAGCTCCACTAACGACTATCATTTCAGGTCATATCATACGAAATGTTGATAACATCGTCCTTTTGTAATTCATTTCCTCCATATAATTGTTAAATACTTTAATATGTGATGCTATTCACTTTGTAGTCATTCTTACTTACACCATTTACGAGTACGTCTATTGTTAACATAATCATGGATAGTCAAAAGGCAGCAAAACTTAAAATATGCTTTTAAATAGAAGCCTTGATATAATAGATTATTTTATTGATATGACTTGATATAACAGGTTATTTCATATAACCATTTTAATAAATATCACGAGTAAATTACGAAGGCCAGGCTTCCCTGGAAGCCTCGAAGATTTATCTAAAGCCCGGATGAAATGCTTTCAACCATTCTACAATACAGAAGGGATACGGTCGCGGCTCGAGGCATTATCATTATCGCTAAAAGATTTACTCGTACTGGACCACTGTACTGGGTTGAAAGGAACTTCCGTCTTGACGAGCAATATTTAGAAACTAACTTCCACCGACGACTTCGCCTGCCCTCTGATTTGATAATGAATACAAACATTCTACGAATAAGGAGATATAAACGTTTGTCAGAATTTCTAGGGTTTTATATTATTACGAAATGTTAGTTAGTACACGCTCGGATTGACGAACATTGTTAAGTATGTAATAAATATTATATACCTGAGCATGACGATCAGGTCACTATTTGTTAGATCGAGCACAACACATAAGCGTAATATGAACATCAACCACAAGACTGCATATTAATATTTTTTGTAAATAATGGAAATATCGAGTCTCATCTCATGATGATGTAAAGTTTGATTATGAGTTTGTCTGTAAGGAGTAATCTCTGAAACTACTGATCTGATTCTAGAAATTATTACACTGAAAGAAAGCTATATTCTCGTTGATGGTTATAGGCTATGTTTTATTTTTTATTAAGATTAATTGTAATCAATATTAAGGGTCTATTTGTAAACCAAGTTGGAAAAAATATCCCGTTTCGCTGCTATATCGGCGTGCGCTGAAAAACTTTTTCAAATAAATAAAAATCTATCTACTTGATCTATCTAATCTACAAAAAAGTCCGCCAGAGTATACGAGTATGTGTGAGTTGTACAGATATACATAGAAACACATTATAATTAGAATGTCTTTTGGCCACTTTATCGGCCCGTGCTAATTTAACGGCTTGCAATATGTTTACAAATGTACTATAATATTATTAATCGCTGAAAGATCTACAAAACAATATGTTATATTATATAATTATGTAAATATGGAAATCACAATAAAAAATGTTTTAGTAATTAATACGTCGTTTGGGCGCTTTAGCGGTGTTCAAGACGGTGTGAAACAATGTACAGGTTGGATTTTTAGAAGAGATTTTATGGCAAAATCCGAAACTATGAGAAACAGAGAAAAGTGGAATAAAAGGAGACATGAGCTCGATTTATAAGAAAAAAAATTGCATGTTTACTTTTTTAGGGTTCCGAAGTCAAAAGGAACCTTTGTAGTTTCCGTATGTCCGTCTGTCTGTCGGCTTAGCTCACAGATTCATTGTACTAGAAAGCTGTAATTTGGTATGAATATACATATTAATCTCATCTCTATCACATCATGTGGAGTGTCGTTGGATAGGTCGTTTAAATTTATTGTGGTGTGTGAAAACCATTTTTCGATTCAGGGATCCGTTTGTGAAATATTAAGATTTAAATTGCTAATTTTTGTTAAGAGTCAAGTGTCACCCCGCCCCCGCCCCTTCCTCCAGCTGAACAGTTTATGTAGAACTTAAAAAGAAAGTTAAAAGTTAATTTACTAGGAAAACTATTAGAGATAAGTAGGCCTTACAAGTTAACGACTAATTGTCAAGAAACTTAGAAAATGTATTTGGAGAAGTAATTTCGTACAAATTCCATTGAAAACAACTTAAAGAACCTTATCTAAAGGGATGATTCATGTTACATCAAGCAGGGCGTCGGCCCGTGCCCCAAGTCCGGCCCGGTGTAACATATGCATCCTTAAGTCTGCATATTGTACGGGCAAGTACGGAACCCTACACTGCGCGTGGCCTGACATGCACTTGGCAATTTTATTTTTAATTTATTTGCCATCTAGAACAAACTTTTATGACTTGCGTATCACATATTTTACCTAAGTTGATCGTACTATGCTAGAAACCTTTACGCGGTAAAATATGCGGTGCCAACAACGTGTTGGTAGGATTACAAGGGAAATTATTTTATTCGAATGAGGCAAGTGGGACGTTAAACGTTAAATTGCAAGGGGCAAGTTTAACATTCTGCGAAACAAACCCGGGAAAATCTGAAAACAGGGCCAATATGCTGTCTCTGTTTAATTTGTGGTTTAGTTAGTCGTTTAACATTGGTTACGGTTGTGAGGGCACTACGTAGTCTCGGAGGGCTCGGAAGGCCGGGCGCGGCGCGGCGCGGTGCGGTGCGGCGGGTGACCGTAGAACAATCAAACCTCACGCAACTAATCTATACAAAGGGGACTGAGGTTACATAAGCTTAGCGCTTGCTGCCTTCCCTTCTGATCCGCGTTTGTGTTCCTATTTTTAATATTTTGCATTAAATATTCAAGTATGCGTAGGTTTTTATTTATGTACTTGTAAATATAAAAATTGTAAATACTGATTTGATTGATGTTTATTTCTTTTTGCATACGTTAGTAATTGCAGTAAACGTGATCATAACCATCAAATTAAATTGACTGATAAAGGATTACATCCTGATACCAAGTACCTGCTGTGAACATGTTTCATTTTCTATATAGGAACGTTCCTTTTGTGTTATAAAAATTTGACATCCCGAGAAATGGTTTTATGATATTCGTCATATCAGCAATATATAAATATAATATGAATATTAATAAATAAAGAAGCGATGATGGCTCAGTGGTAGCGTGTATGACTTCGCGTCGAGTGACGTGAGTTGGAATCCCTACAATGAGCCTGAGCTTTCGGTGAAGGAAAACATCGTGAGAAAACCATAGCATGGTGGTAGGGTTTTTCTGATGTCCACCTGGCTAACTACCACCCTCAAGTTGAAAATCTGTCGCCAAACATCAATAGGTGTGTTCCGGCAGCTGCACTTGAGAGCCAGTCTTCCACTAGATTTAGCGTGTTATCATCTTGGGTCACATCGTCACTTAACATGAGGTGAGATTGAGGCCACTACGCCAAACCTATAACGATAAATATATATATATATATATATTTAACAAATAAACTCGGCCGAGTTTCTCGGCGACTTTCCTGTATGACTGAGATTTTTCTTAGGGCCTAAATTGAATAAAGTGTTATTGATTTAGACCCTATTGCAATGTGTTTATTAAAATCATGATTATGGTTTCATCTCTACAACTTATTTATTGTTAATATTAGGAGAAATATTTCCGGAACTATACACAACGACAGCGGCGCTGGACGAAGAGGACGACAGCTCGGAACTAGAAGAGGACTCGACCGAAATGGAGGAGTGCGAGCCGTCACCTCCCCCGCGGCCGGCGCTGTCCGCCCCCCTGCCCGCCCCTCAACCCACCCCGAAGGAGGATTCACTGACCCTGGACTCCCAATACTACAGGTAAGCGTCACCATTTGTTAGCGCAATCATTTCATTTATATAAAGCTTGAAAACATTCGTGTTATACAAATGATTGTTTTTTAATAATATACATGAAACAGAAATTTTATCGAAACTACATTGTATTCTGAACAAAATGATGTAAATCTATACTAATATAATAAAACTGAAGAGTTTTTGTTTGTCTCAATGCGTAAATCTCTGAAATTACCAGTCTGATTCTAAAAATTGGTGAGAGGATGAAAACGCCGTTGTAGTTGGTGTTCATTATGAGTATTATTACTTTCAAAATAAAGTGTTTGATAAGTTTTGTTCTAAATGTTGTTAAAGCGTCGATATCCTAATGTCCATATAAATCGCGAAAACACAATGTTGGAGCTTCTAAGTTGGTACAACGCTATCCATTAATGTGAAGGTGTAAAGCCGTTTTATGAGTATTCATTCGTTTAAAATTATATATTTTTTAAGTTTTATATTTTTCCTTTGTATCGTTGGTAATGCTTAATTATCCATATTGATGCCAAATTTCATGTTTTTACCGGTACAAGTGCTACTTTCAGACTCTACTAACGCGAGGACTCAACTCCAATAGGTTAATTCGTGAACTTTAGGTGTTCCAGGTTACGTATTCCAGGTGTTCAAAGGGGGTATATTAAATATACAAAATTTCATGTTTGTATGTAGGGGTGGAATGTTTTTCGAAATGGTTCGTGTTGAACATGGCTGATACACTGCTGTGTATCTAGATTGAAGCATTTACGCCACAAGATAAATGCTACTAATTTGTGCTTATATAATGAATAATAATGATAAATAAGAAAGCTCAAGGGCCGTATTCATTCATTATTACGTATATGTCTTTAATAATAACAAATTAAATATATTCGTTCAATCGCACCCACACACTCACAAGACTGATTTGTCCCAAATAAACTTTACAAAATCAATATGTCCCCGGGACAAGAAGCCAAATTAAACAATGTGCTCCGAGTTTATACATTCCAATTACTGGGCTCAAGCCTAACTGACCCGGGGTCCGGGACCCGAGGTCCAGGACCCGCAGCCCGCGGACTCGACCGTGTCGGGGGTTTACATCGTCTGAAAAATAAAAAAAACAATGTTACATCGCAGACATTCCTATGTGTATTCCTTTCAAACGGGTTCATTCGGTTTCTTTTTTATTGTTAATTTATGATTTCCATGATCTGCCGTTGGCGGTTAGATCCCAAGTATTTTTACTCCTGATACATTAAAAATTTTATCTCATGTAAACGGCGATTGTAAAATGTTTTTGCCTTTATTTTCGTCTATTGGAAGTTACTGGAACTAGGAGGCATATTGTAGCTATAGCCCAATACAATCTATAATTTACTCCAAATATGACTTTTTAGTTTGGAATATATTAGCTAGAGTATTGGCGCTTTTCAGAAGCAAAAATTGTAATGTGATTCTGTCAACTATCAAATTATAAGAAACCAGACATCGCCTCCTGTACCAGTTGAACCTGTCACAAATTTCTGAATAAACCTACGTTTTATTTTAACGGCTCATTCAGAGTTACTACCTTAGAAGTTTCGATTTTCATTACATCGTTAAATCCACCAGCACCGAAGTTTTCTCACATGTGAGCTGTGTTCGAGATGTGACACTTTACTAACTCGGAGACAGCCGCGGCGCGCCGCGTTATCTACCGCGTTTCAATTCTGGATGTAAGTAGGTAAGTCGGCGGCGCGGCGCGCTGCACAGCGCACACGTCCGCGTCCTCGTCGGTACCGACTCCACTCACTTTATCTAAGTCGTTCGAGATTTATAACTTTGTGATGTTCCAGGACTCAGTTTCTCTCCACGACTTATTGTTCAAAATTAACTAAGAACGTATAAAAGTAGGTAAATAAGTCTCTACAAATAATATGTAGGTTTGTAAGTTTTAAATGTAAGAAGAAAGAAAGAAAGAAAGAAAGATTTATTCAAATGTGTTTCATATGTTATCAAGGATGTTGTTGCTGTACCTAATTGTACTAGTAAGGAAATAAGGATTCATTGCTGTACCTAATTGTACTAGTAAGGAAATAAGGATTCACAAATTGTAGGGTTTCAGGGAAACAGTTAATTTGTACTTAGTTGACTGTGAGAAATTCTAAAGATACGAATATTATCAGGTAGAAGAGAACTTCTAGTATAGTTATTTTACCAGGTAAAGAGTAAAAAAATAAATTTATACGAAGGATGCACCTAAACTTTCCGGAACTGATCACTTACATTAAGAATATTTCAAAACTAATTACGACATTAGAAAATGCAACTCTTCGGCTTCAAAATGCAGTATTTTTCGTCTCATTGTCACTTTTTTTACATTTCGGGTCCATTTTAAATATTGCGCGTCTACGTCACCATGGATTTAACTCGTGGAAATTTTCGTAGTATCATTTACTACGATTTAAGTGTAGTTTGACGCCTTAGCAGAGTGCTGAGAGTGAGTGTTTATAGCTGGCTCTCAGAATTTCAACACGGTTGTGTTAATCTCAGTGACAAATTTCGTGATAGTCGTCCGACTACCGCTATGAACAATGAAAACATCGATGCTGTACGCCGTATGTTAGAAACAGACATCCTTAGGGCTTGTGTAATCGGTGTCGCTAACGTGCCGCCACCACGCCATCACCGCTCCGTCACCGCGCCGCCGCCGCTTGGTTTTTCATATCACTGTAAATTGTTAGAAACACAACTACGAACAATAAGCATAATGAATAAGTTGGGTTTGACTAAACTAATACTCCGTATTTTGCTAAATATACACTGGGTACTGGGTAATATACAACGCGACAAACCAAACGAAAATAACTGTAAGAGGATTAGTTTATAACTATGTGTATGGTGGTCGCGACCCCTAACACTCGGCTTGACTTATAGATATAGTTGAATTTTGATCTGTTACTCTATAAAATAAACACCACACCGTATTAGATGTTATATACTATCACGAGAAATTGGCAAAATCAAAGTAAGAAGTCAAATACACTCTTTTTTAGTTAAACTCAATATGTTCATAATGCATACACGTATGATTTTTGCGGCTAGCAATGTATTAATAAAAATGTACAGTGATATGGCAAATTAAGCAGTGGCGGCACGTTCTCGGCGCCGGGCCGTGTACACAGCATAGAGGTCCGGCGGCGCGGCGTTTGCGTGGTAGAGGCGCGTCCGCGGTGTGTCCGTGGCGCCGTCTACACAAGCCCATAGGCATAGGCAAAAGTCACATACAATTAATCCTTCTCAAAGGGGGTGTGAGTCTAAAAAGCATGTTTCCGAGCTCACCACGGAGGATGGTATAAATGTTTTCAAAATTAGATCATTTGTATGAAAAAGTGCATGAATGTTAAGGAAGAATATTTTGAGAAACAATATATTGATTTTTGACCCGTCATAGTATTTTTTTTTATTTATTCCAGAAACTTTTAGTGCTTCTCACGTATAAATCAGAAATCAGACTTGACTACAGAAAATAAAAAAAATAATGCGACTAGATTCATAATGCATTTTTCATACATAGAACATATTGTGTTACCTGATCCGAGAGTCACGGCCGTCACGGGACTCACGGGCAACGTCGCGTCTCGTCACGCAGCGTCGCGGTCGCGTAGTAAACAAGATGGATCGAGGCATTTTGTCCCTAACCTTCTAATCCCACTAATGTGTTTACCTTGTTGTTTACCTTCCTGTGTTCTCTGTCCCACTTTGTCTCGCAAATGTCTTAATAGTCTACCATTACTCAGAGGTAAGTTTTTCCTCGGACGCGGCTGGATACAACCTGATAATGATAATGAATTGCGCTGAACTACTCTCGGTATTAACGTGCCTCGCGATAATGTTTGTAATATTTCAACATGGGCGGATAGTTGAAAGTTATGACTCTAAGAATAATACTCACAATAGCTTGATATAGTGTACCTACAACACTTATAAAATAATAATTACGTATTCCATATTTACCGTACGTATTTGTTCACAGTTACACCGTGGCTCTGGGAGTGACAGTGGGCGCCGGTTGTTTTTTGCTAGCTCTCAACGTCTTGGTATTTGCTGGCATTTATCTTCAAAGGGGACGGAGGAAATCAAGACGCCGACGTCCGAGGAGAGAAGGTACCAACGTTATCACTGTCATATAATTGGATACACAAGGAATTACTTTTATTTTTTAGTTGGTTACTTAATAATTAATGCTTTACGTATCGTAGAATATAAACATGCTATGATATATTATGTGTAAGTTTTGGTAACTGTACGACGGTTTATGTAATAATTGGTATATTTCAGGAAACAGAAAGAATCATTGCTGTAAATATGATAAATAGTTAATCGTTACATGCATCCTTTGAATAAATAATAAATATTTGATAAGGAAGCCTCGGCTGTCCATTATAGATCTACAACAACAAAAACGCGGCATTAATTCAATCAATTACTTTCATATTTTAAAAGAATACTTGTCCAACATTCTACAAATTCGACATAAAGTTAATTGATGTTAGTTCGACAATGTCTTATCTAAAATGCATCACAAATTTCGATTGAAATGCGAGTAGCAAATTCCATTCCTTTGTGGTTTGTACAACGAACCAATAAGTAAAGAGATCCATGCGAGTATGTAGGTATAGGCGGTAAACCTTATGGTCTTTAGTAGTCCTAACATATTTATAACATGATTTCGTAAATCTATAAATTAGCTTTGAAATGTAACCAAATAAATCTTACACATTAGGTGAAGGCACATGTGGACCTGTAACAATACTTGTTACCTAATACAATCTTACCCATTGACCACTATAGTAGATATGTAATGTTATTTATGTTAGTTTCATCTCTGTAGGGTTAGTATTTTATATTATCTGTGGCGTTTCCCTTAACGAAGAACCACTTGTCCCAAGTATTGCGACGATCCAATCTCAAAGTGATAAAATAGAAACTCTCATTTCGGCCGCCGGCCATTTCTACCGAACGTCGTAAAATAGATATGTTACTGCAATCCGACCGGCCGCGGCCCTTGCAGACTAACTGAGACACACTTATTTAAAATCACGGTGTACGTATATTTTGTAAAAAAAAAATACATTATTCGTAGTATTCGCCTCATTTTTTTAATTAACAAAATTTGATTTTGATCATAACTTCTATTGATTACATAATTTAAAGCATAGTATTTGTTTATTTACGTGTAGAAATAAAAAAGGTGTGTGTGCATTTCACACACGATTGAAGTGAAACTTCATTTTAAAAGACATTTTCTATATTATTGTAGTGAAACTTCTTATGCGACTTCCAAGCGTTAAACGTTTAACGTTCTTTAACGATAGAAGACTTCATTTTAAAAGACATTTTCTATTTTATTTAAACAGTGTGCAATATACATACACACCGACATTTGCTCTCTCGCTCTGGCTCACACAATGAGGAGAGATCGATAATGTGCGTTAAACGTTTAACGTGCCAAACTATTCGCTTTACTTATATTACCTACTTGGTAATAGTAGGTATTTTCGCAATTATATAAATCGTTATGGACATGCCATGAAGAGGGATGAAAGCTACATAACTAGAACAGTCATGTGCGGCCCGAATCAATTTTCAGAACAGCCAGATAATGCAAGACCGCGATTGAGTGACGCATACTTGGACGCAGTTGTAAAAGTTATTTCCGTCGATAAATTCACGCCACAGATTGAATATTAATCTTAATTTAAGACAAAAGATGTCAAATATCTGGCAAAAGAAACGAATGTTTCTACTTTGTTGTAATGACCTTTTTACTGGAAATTTAATAAATATACTTATTCTATAGTAGTACTTTTTTCGTTAAGATTTTCAGTAGTGTTTTGTTAGGTTTTGCGGCTCACCTAGTCTATGGTCTTCATGTTTTTGGCGCAGTGACTTTGTTTGACATGGCTGAACTAGAAGAACGTTAAGTGTGCAGGTGGTCGGATATACGAGTAGAGAAACACCGAAGATGGTGTGGATATATTCTGTGTGGAATTATATATGTATAAAGGGTGTAAATACTGATATGAAAACTGATAGAGGAGAATGGAAGATCAAAAAATGTTGTGCCGACTCTACATAGGTGGGATAAGTGTAAGGAGAAGAGCTACGAAGGTAGCTTCCACGACGCGCATAGCGTTCGAGGGTTTAAGACGCCCTAGAGACTTTTATTTATTTTTTAAAGAGGGAAGAGACATTATTTACATATACCATGTATATACAGGTAGCTGTAACAGTCGAACGGGCGCTTCGCCTCTGAGCAACGACCCCACGACAGTGATGTCGCCATTGAAGAGCACTTTAAAGGTAATAGGTCTGTTCACGATTAAAGACATTTCTGCACCTTCGAATTTATAATTTATTATCGAAAATTGTTGTATCCGCGAGTAATAAGAACGCCATTACATTTTACGAAGTGAAACTCAGTGAAACAAAATTCAAACAAACTCACTGTACTGTTCTTGTTCTGCGGTTGTACTTACAGTATCTCTCTCTATGGTATCTTCCATAAAAATATCGCTTGTCTCTTTTTTGTCGAACTGACTACACTGTTAGCCGTAAAGGCCCTGAAACCTCAGAAGACTTTTACAGTTTCGCCGGACTTGGTTGAACTGGCGCGGAACACGGCTCGCTTATATATCAAAATAAAAGGAGGGACGAAGTCACTAGAAATGCCTCGAACTTTAGGTCATTGCTTAGAAGGGAAAGAGTTCTTTTTTAAGACTATTGTTTGTTGGATTACCCAATCAAAGCGATAAGCCATGTGTGAGTGAACTACTTTGTTTTTATAGTACCTACGAATAGATACTCGATGTTTGGAGTACATTCTAGACGATTCCAAGTTTAGAGAATAGTGATGTTGTTTTACTATTTTTACTCAGATCGTAACAATATTTTTTAAAGGATTGGTTATAAAATCAAATGTTTAAATAGTTGTATTTAGTACAAAATTGAACTATTGTATAAAGCGTGTTTATGTAATTAAATTAAGTACGTGGATTAACGGTATTAGGTTAATAATTCTGAATTTATTATTGTCTTATAGAACATAAGCTGGTTATATTTGGGGTAAGAGGATTAGGTAGTGAAGTAGGCGTCATTAATCTAATTATTTATTTATTAGTCAATAACATGATTAGTAATAATACTTTAACGACATATGTTTTACCTAATTTGGTAGTCGTCAGAATTATAGTATAATAATAGTAGTCTGTAAATGACCCATTGCTGATCAAAAGTCTCGTCACGAGGGAAGGCACCTGGCACAGGTTTAATCACCATACCAGCAAAGAACGTATTGGCGATTTCAAATACCTACAAATCTACAATAGTTCTGTATGTTCCTACATTATATCAGTACATTGTGTCACTACGAGAGCATTTCTTAAGGTGTCTCGGTTTCCTTGCATTGTTTCCCTTCGTTGTCAACCGTTTGTTTTACTACTAATTTAATCATGTAAAAAAACCTTTAAAACTTGTTGCTACAGACACCGAAATATCTTAACCATTCGGGCACGATGAATTTGGGCAGAACAAATAAGTTTTTTGTATAATATTAGTAACAAAAAGTATTTAAAAAATAAAATTAATACGTAATTCGGTATTCACAGCGCAGCAGCGAGTCAGAGTTAAAGGAGAGGCCGAACAACGCCGTCCCGCAAAAAAAGCGCGTTCAGATACAGGAGATCTCAGTATAGACGACTTTTGAATTTAAAGTCTGTTCACACATACCGATGTGACATTTGTATGTTAATAATATGAAATAACATTGTGTACTAAAAATATAATGTGATAATTGAGTATACTAGATAAACGAAAATGTCATTTAATCGTGGTGAAAAATGTATAACAATTATACTCCGTACATATAACATTAGCAGAGTTTTGTGTACATTTACGAACGGGAACATTTTCAACAAATACTTGTAATAACAATCATTATCTTATGAACTTGGGAAAAAGTGGAAACATTATCATAATATCGTATCCATATCGTGTGGTATGGATGTCTGATCTCCGAGAGAGTAACTAATGTGAAGCGGAAAGTGTTCAAAGTGATTTAGTGATGACGTTTTAAAAGGATTTTAAAGTAGAGCATGTGGGTTCTAGTTCTTGAGATTTCAGCTCCTTCATCTCTAAATAATATATAGTGAAATTAAACTAACAATGTACATTACTGGATAATATTATATGTAATACAATTACTGTACTGTATGTAGATTTTTCATTATAAGTTGTGAAAGATCGTGAAAGGCCTAGAGCGTTATAATTTTTGATGTACCTTAAGAAATTTAAAAATAATATAATAATTTCATTGATGTTGCCAATGAATGTGTTGTTGTTAATAAGAATAAATATATGTATTCACGTTCATTTGATGGCGATCTAACTCTACGGAGCTCTTGTATATTATGCACTTAAACACTAGTCTACTCGATAAGGAAACCTCTGCTTTAATACAAATCTTTGAAATGCACGATTATTAGTAGGTAACCAAGAAGTCGAAGTTTCATCCATCACTTATTTTATGTGAACAATGGTACTGATTGAAATTTCTCTGAAACACCCTGATGGTGTTGCTATTGTTATCTGCTAGCACATTTATGAACAAGATTCCAAAAGGAAATATTATACGCGTAATATTAAGTTAACCTTCCCTTAGCTAAATACAGTTTATCTACCGAGTTCTGCAGCGACAGAGCTTGTTCAAAATAGTAGTAGAACTATTTGAAACTATACCAAGTACGTACATTGACAACGTCCAGTTCTATGTCACGACAATCATTATCATTATTTAGGTAAATCAGATACACAGGACTACGAGCGACATGTTCGCGGGCGAGCGCGCTCGTTCCGTTCACTCGGTTACCCTTGTGTTCGCTATACAATCGACCAGAGTCTCATGTGTCTACCCACATATGTACAATATACATATAAACATGATACTATTTCAACATAATTCAAATAATATTATAACAAAATATGTAATGCTACTTTTCTCTAACGGACGTTTCATTTTGATTGGTTTTAATATTTTTCTACATTTAATGCATACAATATTAAAAGCAACTGTAGTTACAGAAAACACATACCGAGGTATGTACAGTCTCTCAAAATGAGAATGAACATAATTAAATATAGATGAGCGTCAAGAATGAAAAAAAAAATATATTTAAATTGTTCTCTGCACGTTCAATACGTTTCGATGTATACATAAATAAGAAGATGCAGTATACAGAGTGGATTGGGGGTGAGGTGGAAGTGAGGTGGGATGGTGCGAATAATGGGTGAACGGCTCGTTCGCTCCATTCCTCATGCATCGATGATCCGATCAATGAGCAGGATGCACTGCACTGCACTATCCACACGTGAAATGCGCTAAAACTTAACTATATCGTCGTTTATGGACCAATTCTTTACTCAGTATAACTTGTAGAAAACTGAATAATAAGATTAATGTTTTTTAGTTAAGATAAATATGAACCTTGCATAGTGTTTCGTCAACGAGATTCACTGTGAATTAGATGTCAAACAAATTTTATGTAATAAGTAGGTTAAGTTGGTAATGTCGGTACATAGTCAATTACATTCACAGATATAGGGAAAGGACTCGCCTACTACATCATAAAAATCTATCGCTAATAGACAACACAACTCAATACGTATTCAACAGAAAGTTATTGAATTGTGCACAGTATAAAGCACTAAGCTACACTTGCCACCCGATACGATATTTCATTATTTAATTGTTAATATCGAGGCCGCGACGCGACGCGATGGTGTCAATGTTAATCATTAACTAACGTGTAAAGTTCGTCATATGTATGTTAGTGCGTTAATGTTAGTCCTTTCACCGCCGATTTCGTATTTATTGAGGTTTCTCAATAAAAATACAATTGTTTTAATCGATACATAATAAAAACATATTTTATAACTTGCTATATAACTATTTTCTATTTTATATATTATACATACAACTCAGTAATCATCTTCATCCAAAATAATATACGGAGTACCTACATAGTCGTAACTTTCCATAGACTCACTGTTCTTATTGCAGTAGTAAATAAATCTATTAATAAAAACATAGAAATATTAATCAGAATTGAAGTTATTGTTTAAAATATTTGGGGAGAGTCTCGGACCGATGTGTTAGTCGTCTAACCTTATCATAGTTTAATGTTGTCTGTGAATACAGATACTGAAACGAATGTGGAACGGCGATGTTCTATTTCCAGAATAAATAAGCTCCTACAGTGAACCTGCAGGAGTTCACAACGTGCGCATCCACCTGGAAAAGCTTGTCCGAGGGACCCGCTTTATATTCTCTCTCAAATATAACGGTGCCCTGGAGAGTAGTACACCTACTCTGTGTACATTCAAATGGAATGTGTTGTTAATGTTCTTCTTCTAACACAACATAATATTAGTACAACAAGTTTGAGCGAGTTTGTAAAATCTTAGGCACATTATATAAACTGTTAAGTGTGTTCCGGTGGGAAGTTCATAAAATAAAAATGCTAAGTAATGTATTTTAAACAGTACTTTAAACTTTATAATAATAACTTTGTAACTTTGTAATACCTGAGTTTCAGAATAGTATTTTAATATATAAAGTGTTTTTACTAAACTTAGTTACGAACAATCAAATTCAATATCAAAATTTGTTTATGTTTAATGTTTATAAGATATATTCATTGTATAATAATTATCTGAATTGAAAACCGAAGCTACTTCATTAAGCAATGATAATTAATTTCAATTTACCTAGAAACGGATAATTTATAACTTACTTGAATACGCTGTCATAATATTATATCGCGTTATAAATCTCTGTATATATAACTAGAATATAATGTAGTCATAATGTTTGTAAATATATATAGATTGTCGTGAAATATCTGTACACTATGATGATTTATTATCAAACGTGGTTTTAAATAAAAACTATTATTCCTGTTATATTGTTTTATTTTGAATTATCATACCAACACTATCCATATCATATCATCGTATCTTCTTCTTCGAATTTAGTAGTAGTAAAAATAAAAGTGAGAAAAGAATAAGATACTTGCTATTTGTTCTTAGAAGTGAAGAACGTTCTGGAGCGTCGTATACAATTAGTTGAAGTAGGTACTTTCATAAGTTGCTGTATGTATGAATGTCAATATAATACAAATTAATTTATCAATTTATATATACGTTCGTCTGTAGAAATAACTGCCAAGGTTGTATATGACATGTAAAGCCCAATTATGAATCAACAGGAGAACGCCTCCGTGTACTTATACCATTTGGTGGCTAACTAAACTTCGCTAGTCGATATTGAAGAGTTCAGTTCCCACTAGGGTTAATAAAATTTGTTTTAGACTAGGTTACATTTCAATAAATTGGTTCCCAAATTGGGTTTGTACATTATGAAAACACATCTCTAGTTTAACAACTGGATGCACCTAATACAAACAAATAATGTAAATCATAATTATAATACTTTCAAGCTATATAAATCTATGTACTTTAGTGTAGGTACCTATACATAAAGTTCCTGCATTAGAATTTAAAAAATCTCAATAAACAGAACTATCTAACGAATAAAACTCGAAAACATGCTTTGGATTCACAAGCAGATAGTTCACGGAAATGTAAGTTAAACCACATTACCCGAGCCCCGTGAATGACTCCGCAGAATGCGCCCTCCGCTCCGCCCCGAAGCACAAGAAACACTTTCAATGCGCTAAAGTGGAAGAATTACAAATTAACTTTCCCACACGCAAACTTGCGAGATTGTTTCAGCATTCAAGTCTAATTAGTTGGCAGATCTCAAAGTCACTATATATTTTATAAGCATTTCTATTATAGCACATAGTTACATCGTTTTTTTTTTTCGATCTGACTATACTGTTATCCTTAGGGGCCCTGGAGACACTTTGCGGCTTTGACAACTTTAGTTATATAGTAAGGTTATACGGTGGTATAGGAGAAAGGATACATTTTATTAATTACTGGCTTCGCTTGCGTTTATTACGTATCTCGTGTTTTATCGAAAATTCATACATCACATCAATAGAGGAATGCCATATTACTCGTATAGGAGTACCTCCCGTGTACAAAATTTAATCGAAATCATTTCTACAAGCTTCCCGTGTAAAAAAAAACATAAGAATCGCTCTAACCGTTTTTAAAGTTCATTATGTATTATTCGCACCAAGAATGTATAACTAACTGACTCTATTGTGGTATGTTTCTGTAGAATGACATAAGTCTCTTTGTTATCAGCTTTTTTCCGTCGGAGTTTTTAAGATAAAAGTTTATAAGTTTAATAAATCATTTAGGAAGGCCGTAAAGGGTGAAAAATTACAGGAACCGGGAATGAGGGAGCTAAGAACATGATGTACGTTCCATCGCATACCGCGCCGCAAGCCGCGCCGCACACCGCGCCGCAAGCCGCGCCGCCTCGTGCCTCTTCATATAGCGACGCGCATAATACGCTATTCATACAGCTTAATCTTATCCTATTATTCATATGATGTTACGTTATGTTGTTGTATCTGTGAACACGTTTCAATCCTTTAAATGTATGTGTAAATCTCATTTTTATTTTTTAGTGCAAACGCTGGCTGTACTTGGTATAATATTTCGTTTCAACCGACAAAATAATATTGAAGACTCAAAGCACGTAAACCAATTCGAATGGTGTTATGTAATGTAGTAGCACAATTTTCCGTAAGACTTTGAAGGAACTGTCATACTAACAAGAATGGTTTACAATAAAAGTATGTATTAAAAGAAGTAAATATGAACGGGCGCGGATCGCGTTCAACAACTCTGTTCTAGGCTGCTGTATAAAATTTATAATGAACGATATGGTAGGATGGAATATAGATGTAGTGGTACGCCTATCAGGCCGGCATGACAGCGGCGACCGCCGATGGATTTCGATCTCTCGGTGGTCGCCGTTGTATTTGGATTGTACTGTGCTTACCATCAGAGGCAGTACAGTCAATGTGCCGAGCTATAATAATAAAAAAATATATGCGTAGTAGGTAGAGGACGCGGAGCGGTGCGCTGTATCGGATTATATGACTTCAAGCCGGTCAGTTCTGAGGTCGAGAACCTTGGACTTACCAACTAAATGAGTTTCGTCTCTTTTTTCAGTATAGGTACCATGTAGTATGTAGTACCTAGTAGGTAGGTACAATTACAAAGTAAATGTCATAAAACAATATAGGAATAATGTATAATTTTTTTTATAATGAATCACTGACAGGTTCCGCCAGTCGCAGGTGCGTCTGTCGCAGGTGCGTCTGTCGCAGGTGCGTCTGTCGCAGGTGCTTCTGGACTCTGAAGCTTTTTATATTTTATGTATATATATAAATAGCATTATATCACCGTTGGAATAATATACAGTACCTATAAATTAAAGTTAGGTCATTATTAATTTAATCATAACTTTAGACATGTAACGCACAGTTTAAACGCCAATTAACCAAATAACAATGAATCAATGGGTGTTATACAGGATTTACGTAACCAATTCGAATCTGCATAATATATATATTAAAATTGAAGTGTCTGTTTGTAGTGTCAAAATAACAGCTTTTTACTAAATGCAAATGAAAGTATATGCGACATCTACAACAAAATACTAATTTTTAAAATTTTCGTCTGTCTGTCTGTTTATTCCGGGTAATCTCCGAAACGATTGAATCGATTTGTACGAGACTTTCACTGGCAGATAGCTGATGTTATAAGGAATAGCTTAGTTTATATATATATTAGAAAAATAATTAGAGTTCCGCGCAAAAAAAGCTTCTTTACTAGTACATGCGAGCGGAGCCGCAGGCACAGCTAGTATGTACATAAGTACACGTGTTCAAGAGCTTATCGAGCTTAGTCCTGTAGATACAATAGTGACACGTCGCCATGAAGACCACAGTGTAGTAGCGAGTCGATATGTTGAAAAAAATTGTTTTGAATATTATCTATGTAGCTTTATTCAATTTCTGTGAATTTAACTACTATTGAACAAATGAACCTGTGAGTGTGCTGACTCCCGACTTCCAACAATCTATTTACCAAGTCAGGATGTCTTCTGCTAATTGCTTAACAAAGATAATTTGACTAATCCATTGTTTAATAAACAGGAAGACAGTCAGTGATCCGTATGACATCAATGTATTTATTCATTTAACTGATTATATTTTTGTATAAGCTTTGTTGATCTGGATAGCTATGATACAATGTTATATAACTACTATAGATACAATGTAATAAATCATTGACATTGATCATTGAACAATCTTTCATAGCGGTATAAAACTGAATAGAATGTGCTTGCGATCTTCAAGCTCACAGCTTATTTAAGCAAGTTTTCAAGCGTATAACAACTGCTTCAAGTTTTAACAACACGATACAAATTCAGATGCCACGCTATGAGGGACATTTAAAAGTAATTAAACTCGAATGTTTCATAAATTTCAAGGTCCACAAACAGAATGTACGTTGAAAGTTACGCCATAACAAAGCGGGCAGGCAGGCAGGCAGACGACCGGGCAGGCAGGCAGGCGGGCAGGCGACCGCGGCCGCGTGCCACTATTTCTCATTTCCAAGAGAAAAGGCGTCGTTCGTGCAGTTACCCGCTATTCAGTCCGTGCTAAACGCTCGGGGTTGATTGATGATCCCCCGCGTCACCTCCTCCCCATAACCGCGCGCCCTCTCGGTCGCTCCCTCCGTGCTCCCGGCTAACTATTCATAGCTCTGTCATAAATTAACTGAACTCTCGTTTGAGTACAATAAAACCAAGCAAGATTCAATAGTGTTTGTTCCGAGCGGGTGAGAATCGAGACGCGGTCGCGGTCACATCGCGTATCGGATCTAATAAATTTTTCGTTTTTATTTCTCGTCGGTCTCTGATATTCTGTCTATTGCTATGAAACTCAATAAGTGTACGTGTGTGTTCTCCGTACGATTCTTTATCCAGCCTCACATAATATACATATGAGTGAACACCGTACTACATATTAAGTGTGAATGTAACCAAATGCGGGGTCACGCCAACACTTGCAAGAGGACTTGAGTGCTAGCATTGAAGCACATTGGTAGGTGCTTGCCGACAAATATTTAACTTGCGAGTGATAGAGACAGCTAGGAGAGCTCGAGCTCGACCCTGCCCCTCGGTTACATTACGATACCTTCCTTGAGTAAACACTCAAGCTGTTTGTAAGATCCGAACCCGAAAGGTAGCACACAGTGTTCGTGTGTGCTGCTGTTCATAATTTATTATTATTAAAATGAACATATATAAACAATACAAAACATTAAAGTAACAAAACGAGCGTCACAAGTCACGAAGTTAAAGGAGGTGTTGATAAATATTTAATAAGGTAAATGATAAAGTTTCAAAATATTTCCACGATAGAAAGCTCACTCAGACTTCATCAATTTTAAACACTGCCAAACGTATAATTGGGCTTAATTAATAAACGTAACGGTATATGCAAAGTTAAAAATGACTGCATGGATTCATATTTAATCACCCACGAATCTAGCAACTCAAGGTTTTCGGAGCGAACTTTATTATCAACGGCTTCAGAAATAAATAGAATATAGTAAAAAAAAACACGATTGACTTCGCGTGAAGTTCAACTATGTGTCATGTCGTATCTAATCAATGTATTTTTTTTTGTCAATAAGAACGATTATGTCCACTTCGTCAACAATTCAGCCATTAATCTACTCAAGCCTATATCTATGAATGTCGTGAAGCACATAAGTTACGATAGTGAAATAATCAGCTTTGTGCCATCGGCATATATCTCCGTAACCCAAGAGAATGTTGCCGATATCAGGGGGCGTATTTGAAACGGCGTGCCGTAAAGCCTGCCCGTAAATTCTCAGTTCAGAACCCGCAAAAAAGACTCGGGAATCAATAAGAGAGATATTTCCTGTACGCGCTACGTGACGCCGCCGCCGCCTCCGCCGCCTCCGCGCCACGCGCAGTCGTCGACGATCGACGTCGAAATCATTTCCACAACGAACTAATATTATTATTTTTTATAACAAATTAGAACAATGCACGGAACCCGGTGCCTCTTACGCGACCGTTATGTGGCGCGTGTGAGACTTTTATAAAATAAGAATAAAGGAAGAAGTAAAAAATAGTACTCGAAACGAAAGTAATGTTGGTATCAAAGGGAGGAATTTAAAAGTATTTGAAAATTATCAAAATTTGTAAAAGGCGCCCCGACATATTTTTATAAAATCGCATTGAATCTAAACTGTTCACCGATTGACACTAAATGTGATGCCTAAAAATTTTTTATTGATAGAACTCACTTTTGTATTGTTACTGTAATCGAGTATTCCTAACAGTATTAGATCATTGAAATGACACCTACTATATCAAGAATTTTGATTATTTATTAATAGCTGTGCCCGCGGATCCGCTCGCGTGGACTACAGAATTGATGTTTATCAAAATCTATCGAGTAGTTGTTGCGTGATTACTTGCGTGACTTTTTGAATTAATGCTAAATAAGTATACAATGGATTGGCATAAAGGTACAGTCAATGACTCTGTATATTAGTAAATTATTGGCACTACAATTATTAGCATAAATCATGGTATACAAATAGTTCATGCGCTTAATAGGTAGCGGTAAGTAATAGCGAAACTATATATTAAACACTAACTAGCGGTTTTTGAAACTATCTGTTGTAGTAACTGGTTTATTAGGCGCGATAATACTGTCGTTTCCATAGAATTTTATAAGTAAAGAAGCTATCGTTGCCACTATATTTTTTTTTTAACCTGTGTTTAACTGGATATTGACTGGTTGATCTCGGAACGCTACAAACCAACAGAAAATCACAGTGACTGGTTTATCACTTTGTATATGGTGGTCGCAACCCACTACCAACCGCTTGATACAGCGGCCGATCCCTGAACACGACACGCCTAACCATACTACTAGTACGGGACACAGGACATCTGGTATGTGATGATCGGGACCCAGTCGAACTAATTGTTGTGTACTACTTACTACAAGGCAAATTATACCTAATAGCTGCTATTTTTTGGGCGTTCCATTTGTAACCTTTTAGATATTTTTTTCCTGGTGCTACTTTTGATATTATAACTTAGTACGCCACGCCTTATAATACAAAAACACATATAAACATGAATTATTGGTATACACAAAAGGAACAGTCATTAGCACAAATTACTAATAATATTATCATTGACATATTAAAAAAATACTACAATGAATGGTGCTGCCAACATTTGAATTCACGAAATATTCTCGTAAAAAAAGAATGTAATAAATTTTTTTGTAGTGTGTAATATTAATTCAAAATACCAATCTACCCTCATTTTCTATATATTTCTGCCATTCTAACAGGAAGTACATTTAAACATTTCAGATAAAACTCTGTGGACCTGGACTCCACAAATAGTGTGAAAGCATTCTGTACTTCTTCCTGGGAAAACATTATTTTTTCATAGAATTGATTGTACAAATTGCGGAATAAATTGTAGTAGGTCGGGGCAAGGTTAGACGAGTATGGCTGATTGTTTATAACTGCAGTTCTTGTAGAGTTAAAAATGTTTCACGAGCAGTATGAGCTCTGGCAGTATCATGGAGCAATAACAATGGGCTGTTTTGCTGAGAGTCTTGCCATCATTGTTAATATTTCTGCTTAGTAGACAACTGCTGTTATTACTTGACCGGATCTGAGGAATTAAATTACGCCCTGAAGTGATATCCAAACAGTTACCATCACTTTTCGGTGGGTAAGCCTCGCTCGTTTTGGCGTTTAACCTTGGATCGGCCATTGCGCTGATTGCTTGTCATTATCGTAAAGGATACACTTTTCGTGAAAAATTGGTCTAAAATCTTCTGTACCGGTTTAAGAAGGTAAGGCAAGCTTTAACGCGCGCTGCTCTCTGTATATCAGACAAATCATGAAACACTCATTTTTTAAGTTTTTTATTTTACCGAATTGCTGCAAATGATTAAATATTGTGGGTATGACAACGTCAAAACATGGCGCTAATTCTTTGGACATTTGACACAGATCGGCTTCCATCATCACCTTCAATTTATCATTATTTACCTTAGCGGCTAGTCTTCTTCTTGGTTCATTCTTCAGGTCGAAGTTTCCACTATGAAAGCGGTTAAAACAATAACGCACGGTGGTTAGGCGTATCCTCTCCAAGTACAGTATTGACATTACGAACAGTTTTTACTGCGTTAGTTGCACGTCGAAACTCTTATTCGAATGTTACTCTGATTTTCGCTGTATCCATCTTCACGTTAAAAGCTGAATGTAAAAACAGATTCATGAGAGTGACACATTTATTTACTTATGAAAAGATCAACATTACTTAAAAGTTAGCTTGAAGCGTAGATTTTTACTATTTAAAAGTACTTAAAGTATTTACCAAACTTTTTTCTAAAAACTTAAGGCCTATTTGTTCTATAGTAATAAAACTAACAAAAAGAAAAAACGATATCACTTTAAGATAACGCGCTAAGCATTTGTGGCATCTTAGAATTCATGATCCATGTTATTATTTCCAATTCACTTCACTTGTGCACAATAATCAACCTTTATTATGCCTAAAGCCACCTGTATTACACAATATAGGATCAAATAACACAAATTTATGAATAAATAAAAAAACACTACATGACAGTTTGAGATCCCACCAAAAACTCAGGTATATTCTTGTACATTTTCTTCTTGTTAAATTCTAATGTTAACATACCAATAAATTTGTCGTAGAAATATTCAGAATAGAAGACAAATATGGCTTTCACTTTGGGGATAGTACACAGTATACAGTACTCTACTTACCATTTGTTTTATTATAACGCGTTTTTCCACACGTTGGAAATACGCTCATCCGTCAGTACGTCAGTGAGTTCATTTAATAACATACATCGCGGCGCTCAAGTGCGCCTGCCTCTATGTACACGTCACATCAAATTGCTAAATTCAAAATCGATGACAGTAACATTAATGAATAATATGATTTAGATATTATTTTGATTTTCTGTAGCAACATTTCCTATAACAAGAAGAGTACGGACAACCTGAATCCTAGATATTGTATTTCCTTCAGGAAGGAGACGAATCGCCAGTGTAATCAACCCAGACCAACTGGAAAATGTAATTTATCTAAAATTAAATGGATATCGCACCATAAATTGATTTTTTGGTCGAGTAACCTATCTAACTGACTTACACGCATCACTGGGCGGATTTGATAAGAACAGAAAAATATACCAGACCGAATCAAAAGAAGGTTCGTAACGATAAGATAAAAGCTATAATATTTTTTGCGTATTTCGCATTTGGACTAGCACCAGAGCTGTAGAGGGTCACTTCATACAACGAATGTGTAATAATTACATTTACACGGAGATGACTACTGCACTGTGTAGTGTCGATTTTTCTGCGTTTGTAATAAATTTTATGTGCATTTAAATCGACGCCTTCCCGCGTCTTCCTTCCTCCCAGCACTGGGATATTTGCATACTGGTATGCCACAGTCTTCTATAATATATATATACGTATCACGAAATAGCAAATTAAAATATACGTACTAAATGTTCAGTAGATCAATTCTTTTAAACCAGTGAAAACAATATGAATACGGTCTCAAATCATCACACTACATAGTATAAAACAAAGTCGCTGTCACTCTGTCCGTCCCTATGTATGCTTAAATCTTTAAAACTACGCAACGGATTTTGATTGATTATATGTATAATACATGCATAATATTGTAGCGAAACAGTGATAAATTTAGAGGTTTCTAATGTGATGTCATAAATAAACACATTTTTTTGCGCTTACATTGCAAACGCTGACTGAACCCCACGAGATAAATCAAAATAATGTACTACAGTATTGTACACCTTAAAAAGGTCAACAAAAAAGTCCGCGATAGTATATGTCTATCTCTTAGGGATAACCCACAATAACCATTTTTTATCCTTTACATTTTACGGGAAAGAATGGCTTATTTACGAAGTGATTTTAAGCAATACAGCATTAATCCTTATTTAATTAAGTAGTTAATGTTTAGTAATTAAGTAGTTAGTAGTTAGTAATTAAGTAGTTAATATAGATCAATATGACTCTTTACAGCATGTAATTTAAATGAATATTTCCGAAGATATTACAGATTTAAAATGAGGGACATAGCGGTGCGGTGGTACCGGCCCTATATACTAAATGTCAATTATATGTCGCTTTTTCAAGAGTAACCTCTAAACAAAACATGTTTGTATTGTCTAATGACAAAAAAGCTGTAAAAGTTGTTTATAAGGACATTCTGTAGTAGGTAGGTAGGTATATTTAGTATCAGCATTGCACCCGTGCGAAGCCGGGGCGGATTGCTAGTACATTTATAAGATAGTAGCGGTGCCCTGGCTCCGCTCGCGTTACTTACGCGTTATTATTTTCAACCTCTAATTTTATTTTTACTCATATTATTGATAATTCATATAGTGTATCAACTGACCAATGACGTAAGCTTCCTGAGTACAAAATTTCATAGAAATCGGTCAAGCCGTTTTTGAGTTAAATCAGGATATACCAACAGACTCTTTTATATAGGATGTATATCTGGAACTTCGGAAAAAAAATGTACAAACAAAACTACAGATTTATTAATATAGATTAGTTGAATAATGCGGAATGTTAAACGTATTCAGCAATGCGTTAAAGTTGCCGGTAACTTCACAGTGGAAGTTGTTATGTTTGAATAATGCATAAGTATTTGAAGCAACCTGCACAACGCGCGGTTCTCGGTGAGGGGGCGCGGGGGGCGCGGGGGGCGCGGGGGTGCGGGGGGCGCGGGGGGCGCGGGGGTGGTGTGTCTCAACACTTGTTACACAAGGGAGTACAATAATAAGCTCGTCCACTTCCCTTGTTTGAAGAATTGAAGAAATAAAATCTTCATTTTCAACAAAAGACATCTCTACGATGATAAACGATAAAATACCTTTTTGCATATATTGACATAGTTGTATAACATGTCACACATATGTCATACAATAATAAATTTTTTGATAAGTTATCGTTGGACAAGATCCTTTCCTGATGTTAGCTGATGATCTTCTCAAATTGTGTTTTTTTTTTATATAGTATATAATAGTTCTTAACTATTTCTACCGAAATACAGCAAAGCAGCTTGGCGTTCAAGATTTCACTTGTGGATCGTAGTTAGCAAGGTGAGCAGTAATAAAGTGTCCCACTAACAAATCAACATTACCTACATTTTACAATGGAACCCCATTAAGTACGCAAAACAAAAGGCATTAACATAAACGCATTAAAACCACATCTTTATATCAGTGGTCAAAAAACGTAACACTGTAAAACTGTAAAATGTAACAATGTAAAACCACAAATGAATAAGTCCACCTATTGCGTAAAGAAAGTATACTGTATAATACGAAATAATATTGGCCTCCGTTAGTTCTCGCTAGTACCACACAGCACCAAATCGAAGCTAATTGTCTTCGTATACGAATTAAAAATTTGCCAAGTGCGTGTCGGATCACGCGCAGTGTAGGGTTCTGTAGTTGTCACTCACAATATGCAAACTTAAGTATGCTAATGTTATTCCGGCACGGTGTAACATTTATCACGTTTTACTTTATACAACCTTATACTATAGATGCTTGACTATGTCCCAGCCGACGCCCGGCCTGGCCCCGGCCAGGTGTAACATGAATCATGCTTTACTTTATACAACCGTCTACTATGTTTGACTGTGTCCCAGCCGGCGTACAGTCCGGCCCCGGCCCGGTGTAGCATGAATTACTTCATACAAAATTATATTATAGATAATTCGCCATATTCCGCCTGGCGCCCGGTTTGGTATAACACGAATCATCCTTTAGAATGGGGTCTTTAAGTTGTTTTCAATGGAATTTGTACAAAATTACTTCTCCAAATACATTTTATAAGTTGATTGAACTTGTAAAGCGTACTTACGATTTCTTGAATTCATTGCTAACACGTTCGTGCAAAAGCAAATAGCACTCACCTTATTGTTACGTATAATTCAATGTTTACAGATGTTCTAGTAATAAGCTAAATAAATTATGTCTATGGCATATATCATTTAAAAGTACCTACCTGTAGAGAATTGTTGTGTACTGTGTTAACGTATTAGAATAGCCTTTCCAAGCAAGCTGTAATACAAATGGCGTAATGCAGAAGAATTACCACCACAACGTTGTACAACATAATAAAGACACATTATTATCATCTCTTATACTACGTAAGGTATACTTCCCAGAAATATGTCACCAAATATTCATTCTATTTGTAGATAAATACCAATACAAAATTATTTCAAGAAAATTTCATGAGCATAATCGATTCGCGAGAATACTCGACTACTACGTAGGTACGTGTGGAGTTAATAAGTTTAGACTGCGTGGCGTCGACGCGTCGCTCGGCTTGTACGAGTTGGTACGCTACATGAATACACAAGGGAGGCGCGTCTTGCACCGATCGACGACCGGCTAAATTCATACGATACCAGACTTTACATCGCGCTCGCAAAGCGGAGTTAACTCGCAGAGGTTATTGTGGCGACAACCCACATTGCTCCGACACGTGACCTGCTGAAAAACACTACAGATGTATGCCGAAAAGCACTTCCTGTAATGCTACTTTTATAGGATTTTTCTATTTTCCTTCACGTCATGTTGATGACAATGGAAATCATTTTTGCAGACTTTTAGTATCATAATCATAAATTCTTTGCTGTTAATTATCAATTTTATTCTTCAACGTTTGGTTTTATTTTATTAAATAAAACTAAACTAAAATATATAAATATAATTATAGAATGTATAATTAACATCACTTATTTATTAATCAGAACAAAACAATTTAACGTTATTCTATATATTTAATGTACATAATTAAGGCGCAGTAAAAATATTTATATAACAACCTGTGAGACGGTCGGCTACCTTCGCTCTACACGATTACGACCACTTTAACTTTATACGTCAAAATAGAAAAACCTCCCCCAACAACACCTCGGTACGTAGTGCTTCGATTTTTTTGTTGATTCAGAATATTTTTTATACTGTTGAAACTGTATAGTGTACTCATTATTGCGATGTCTCGACGCGATGTCGTGGAACTTATTCATAGAATAGCTGTGCCCCGCGGTTTCGCCCGTGTTCAATTTATTTGACAAACTCTCCGCAGCGCCGCGCCGCCGCCGCCATCACACCCGTGTAGCCCAGCCCTATCGTTGTTCCACTTCCCGTACTCGCTTACAGCTTGCCAGATTGTTTGATGTTCACAGTTCCTGCTCCGCTCCTTAGGATCGTAGCGTGAAGTGAATGATAGTTCTGCCTGGAAGTGGCTCCCTCTGTGCATCCATTAAACTATTAATATGATTATAAACTGTAAATATTGTTTGTACAGTTGGAAAAAAAATAGATAAGCCCGACCGGGTTTCTTGCCGGTTCTTCTTGATGACCGGGATGTTTGTCCGAACCGGTGGTAGTATAGAAGTGTTTGACGTTCATAAGTGTCTTCTTGGGGACTAAATTGAATAAAGTATTTTTTGATTTTGTAGTTATATTCCCATGAATCTGGCTGTCGTTTACAAAAATAATTTTTCAAATCAGACTGGTAGTTTCAGAGATTAGCCCGTTTAAACAAACAAACATTGAAACTCTTCAGCTTTATTATATTATACGAGCTATGCCCCGCGGTTTCACTATATCATGAGCATTATTATTATGCATGGAATATTAATCCTCACAAACGAAATTTACTTCATCATCAAGATAATTTTATATAGATAAACTTTGCCCTTTATAGCATGTTATTTGGACGAATAGTTTGAGAGATAATGTAAAATTAAAATAATTCAACACTCGGCTCGGGTCTATGACTATGATAGGTGTAGTGACGCGAACGAGCCTTGTGAGTTGTAATGCATAACCCTGGCCCGCCTGAAAAAAATATTGTCTATATTGAAGTATTATAAATTATCAATCAGCAATTCATTTTAAACTATACGCGGGTAAAACCGCGGGGCACTGCTATTTAATTATAATTCCTTCAGAAACTGTAGCTATAAGCTGTTAAACCGTTTTAATAATTATTATATTTGATTATGATTTATGATAGAAAAATCGTAAAAGGTAATGAATGACCCTCAACAGTGAGGGTTACGACGTGAGGAGTCACTGCATAAATAAATAATTCATACTCGCAGAAATTAGGGTATAATGTAATGTAGTCCTGAGACCGCAACCGTGCCAGCCTATGTTTAAGTATTTTATGTATATTATAATATCTTGTATTGTATTATTGTTTTCTTTACATAACAACTAACAAAAGGCAATAGAAACAGTGAGTAGAAAAAAAAGATAAATATTAAGAAAATTTACCTTTATAAAAAATATCTACAATCGAATGAGTCGTGATGAACAAAAGCGTTTGAATTTCAAAAGTAATGCGTGACGGACAGTTTTAGTTTACGATCCTGTCAAACTCATTTTATAGGCGAACGACATGCTTTCAGTGGCACGAGAACCGACACGTGACGTCGCGCGGCACGTCGCATCGTCCCTTCGCTCATTAGCAAAGTGTTAAGAGTCTATAAATGAGCTGGCATTTTATTTTACCGCCATAATCATAGTTTGGTTTCCCTTGAAATTATACAATTCACTGTTTACGAATAAATGTATTTATTATCATTATACATACATGTTGATATTATTTTCAATAAAGGAAAACTTAACTTAAAAATACCTAAACATAACCTATTAATTGCCACTTCCACCTGTTTTAATCTTAACAATAAACGCGTTTCCCTATTATCAACATCTTTTTACATACATTTGTTAGTAAAATAAAACTATAATACAATTGTACGTTTACCTAATAATTATTGTAATGATAGTCAAAACTCGGTATATTTAATTAAGCGTTTTAAAAAGGTACAGAGAGCACGCTACGAGTATTTTAACTCTCACAGAAAAACAAAACAAAAACTTTATTTTTTTGAATTTGGAACCTTTAGACTGTGCAACGAGGAATACATCATAATAACCTGGTTTCTTCTCTAGTACTTATATATATGGTAATAGAAAACTAAGTAATATTATTATTTTAAGTTGTTCTTAAGTGTTCTTACAACCCTGCAACCCCGCACCTCTGTACTGCACAGTACAATAATAACAATGTACGATTCTCCCCGCCTCGAATCGCCGCGCCGCGCCGCACCGACTGAGACTCACTACGAGACAGAACAATCTCACCTGTATAATAACTTATCATTTATATACCGGGACACACAATGGCTCGCTTACCTATAGCACCAGCCTCTAATATCTTTTGAATTATGCTCTTAAAGAAAATGGATGAAAGAAAATAAATATAAAACGTAGGTTTCCCATTTATATTGAGCTCTTGCGCGGAATATCATTTTACTTGGCATAAAAATATCTAACATTATACACATTAGGTATGTAAATTAAACCATTACTGAAATTATTCTTTTATTTTATCGATATAGTTTTAGCGTTGTGGCCACAATCTTACCTAATCTTAAGTGACGATGTGGCCTAAGATGGTAACACGCTAAGCCTAGTGGGAGGACTGGCTCTCAAGTGTAGCTGCCGGAACACACCTATTGGTGCTTGGGCAGTTGCCAACTTAGTAGTATACAGGCTCAGAATCTTAACAGGGTGCGACGGCTTCTCACACTTTACAAGGCACAAGTTCAGCCTTGTATGGAATATTGTTCGCACCTTTGGAGCGAATCTGAAAAATACCTTTTCCATGTCCTGGGTAGGTTTAAGAGAAGGGCTGTCCGCATTATAAATGATGCAGATGTTACTAAGTGTACGAGTATTAAGCTGCTTCAGCTGCGTAGGTACATTGCTTGGTGTTTCGTACATTGGTGAGTGTTTGAAGAGCTGTTCAACCTAATTCCCTCTTCCTCCTTCCTAAAAAACGGTTATTCAAATTACCTACCGGCGTTACCGTAATTTCTGTAATAACCTCTTAAGTAAAATTAAGATGATTATGATTATAACGAACTTGAGAAGGGCCAAAAATAATCCCAAGACAACCTTGGACACCATAAAATCATAGCTCACTTGAAATCTATCCGAACATCTAATGAATTTTTAAATGTTTCCAACGACTCAGTATCGTCTGTCAACTTGGTAAACAAGTTCTTTGTTAATGTTGGCAAGAAACTTGCAACTAAGATAAAAAATAACAGCTACGCTCAAACTAGCCATAATATGAGTTTCACAAATAGTAATTCGATAGCTCTAATTCCCACTGACGAGACTGAAGTTTCTAAAATTATTTGAAATATCAAAAAAAACTGTGCAGGTGGTGCTAAATAGCTAAAATACAGGTAACCCTAGTTTGGTGGTTGGGGTCACTTACTTTGTATATTTCTTCTTTGCAATTTTTTTTTATAATAGTTCCAAACGAGCTTGCCTGCGGTCTCACAGCTTTCCGGTAACCTCCATCTCGGAAAGAACAAAGAGTCATCTACGTCATATCGTTGCCGTACTGTGAGGCTGTGGAACGGTCTTCCGGCTAGTGTGTCCCTCCTCTCTTTTATATATATCGTGAAGAGACATTTGAGCAAGCCGGCATAATAACGTCGACCGGCGATGAATTGTGGACCCCTCGGTGGTTGCTGATATTTTTGGATTATACTGTGCTTATCATCAGCTACATTGCCGTCACTTTGCTGAGCTACGATAAAAAAAAAAGAATTTGTTGTGACACTCGGGATGACAAAAAAAAAATCACTCTACACAGGGATCTCCTTAGTCTCAGTCATATCTGCTTATAGTAGTCGCTCCGATGAGTAAAAACGAAAACTGAAAATGGAATTCTCGAGAATTATTTCTTGGAATTTTCAGAATTATAATTTGTTTGTTTACGATATTTGAAATGGATAAATGTTCTGCGAATCGAGGCTCGACAGCGGGCGTCTTTTCTTTTTTAGGAATTCGTAAACGGTACTTATTTATATAGACGTATCTTAGGTATCTAGACTTTTTCAGACATTTACGTACTATTAGAGCGTAATGTGTTTTTATACAGCTCTTAATACTTGAGTTTTCATTGGTGAGAAACATTACGATGCATGACACATGTGATACAGGCTAGCTGCCGCCCTCAATATCTTGGCTGTGATCGAGAAAAAAATCGCCTATTATTGAAGATGAAAAATAATAAAATTAGACTACATGAAAATGTAAATGACCTACATATAAATAAAGAGAATATATTATCTCGTGCATCCCAGATGAACATAGAAGCCATCCGCCGGACCCCGGGCGTCGGGTGTAGGCCCACGTGCGTCCAGCGCCGCGTCGCGCCGGGACGTCTGAAAAGGTTAATCTACAACACATGTTCCTTGCATGATTTTGTCATTTCTATTAAATATTTTTATTATATGAAAAAATGTATTTGCTTTTATTATTTATAAACGAAAAAGATTTGTCCTGCTCGATCTGAACGATTAATAAATGAAGTCATCCATGGCGAATTCGTATTTCATTTTCTAACTGACCCATTTATATTACCCTGACGTATAGATATAATTAAACATTAGAAAAAAGAGTGATGTGTGATGAGTCAGTTAACATCTCCCGGATCACTCTGTATCACTTGTAATATAAACATAACATATATAGAGAGAGATAACGTGATCCATAAACGTTCATGTTCCGGTGTTTACGCATCACGTTTCCAATATTCAACGACTCAGAACGCAACGATCACTTACAGTTTCCTTATTGTTCACGCTTACTCTCTATGAATTATGCATGAAGAAAACTCTCGCAAGTTTTTCCTCTATCGCCATTCTGTTTGTGCACACATAATAACGTCTCATTACTCTATGATACTGTTAGCAGTATAATTGAATCTGATAACTCATCACAGCCGATAGCAACGGGTCTGAGTCACTCCATGTGTAAGATCTTATCTTGAATTCTCTTTTTAACTGCTCAAATACTTTTGAGAATTCAATATTTTTATATGTTTAATTATTAGGTTATAATTGTAGGTTATAATTTTTTTAAACTAATTTATATTCAATGTAGTTCACAAACAACTCGTTTGCATTCGTACGTAATACTTACGTAATAATTTAATAGAACTAAACTCCCGCAACAAAGAAAAAAAGGAAATAAAATATTTCAACGTGGATCTTTAGATTCCTTATAGAGATCATGGAGCCATTCGCGATACCCACTCACGGGATAATCCTACTTTTCGTTTTACTCTTCCCGCTCTATAGATTTATAAGGAAAACGTTTAAGTTTCAATTTTGATATTTGAAATCTTTCAACGATATAAAATGACAAGGGTCTGACAGGATCGATATAAATACAATGTAAAGTTGGTTACCGCCTTGATTTTAATAATTAAATAACACTTACAACTTATTTTACATAATAAGTTCAACTGTTCAACGTGAAACAAATCACAGCTTTATATGAAGTGTTGATATGACAGGATCATAAAATGTGTGATTTGAGCTCACATCATTGGAGTAAGGTCAAGTGGCTGAGCTCACTACGAGCTTACGTCACTTTAATGAACTCTACCAATCGTAGTTTTGTTACAAAAACATCGGTAAATAAATAAAAGTATTGTTAGCGAATGTGGCGGTGCGACGTCATGTAACAATATTACCTATTATAACGAATACCATATACTGTATAATATATATATCGAAGGGATATTAACCAGACAATTATAAAAGTAGCAAGTCATCATTGGTCACGTTATTTTTATTAACAATCGTTTCGGTCTATCAGGGTCAGTCGGATAAAAAAGTGAACCTTACCGAACAGTTAGTTATAGCAAAATCAATCTGATTATAGTTACGTAGCATTTGTACACATGTGAAGGGTCCAACGGTCCAACGGTCCACCGGGCTAACGTTCCTTGTTGTTAATATTGATTTGAAATATTTTACTAGCTATAAAATATTGTTGTCGCTGCGATGTGACGTCAGAGGCAGCGGTAGATTTAAAACATGTTAGTTTTAGACTGTCTTTGATGTCTTTAAGCCGACATATTACATATATTTAACGCATATTCCAAAAGTAAATGATTTGTTTATTTGTTAACAAATATTTAACCAATATTATACACTGCAAATTGTGAGGGTTTAGTTTAAGGGAACCACATAAATAAAGGAGTTTTGTTGGGCAGCGGTGGCTACGTACCACAGAACTGAACACAGCGCGACTGACTGGCGGATGACCTGACACCTTGTCCGATTTTGTATATTATTTTCCATATAACCTTGATACGTATTTGTAAAGTAACACTTAGTTAAATTTAAGTTTCTATTTGAAGGTTTTAAACCTACCTACACTTATCGTATTACACAATATAAATTATTTAAAAAAGTAAAAGATAGTAATGTAATAAATGTCACGGTATAACATAATCTTAGCAAAGTTTTCAAAAGCTTCGTTCGATATTTGAATATCCGCAATAAGTTTAGAGGAAATCGAATCCACTCAGAATCCCTATTCGTTTTCAAGTTTATTCTGAGTTACATTCGGTTCACGTCACACTAGCCGGAGCTAAGGTTGGTTCACAGGCCGCATCCGTCTCAACTCATATAATATTAAGGTTCCACGTTACTTGTCACTCGCCGAGTGTCGCGCTGCGCGTCCCAACGTGACGCGGCAGTGCTTTACATGCGATTGATGCGACTGAATAATATTGACCTAACTTAGTATTATTTTCGGCATCACTCCAATTTAATGGTTCATTTCTTTATTTATTTATCTTCGTTGAATAGGTACAATCACAATGTGAATTCGTGTTTTCCATTATCGTTTAAAAATAATCTTATTTCATATTAAGTGATGATATCATAGATTACGCTAAAAGCCTAGAAAAATGACGATTGTTTGACGAAAAATGACGATGATGACCGCTAACCTTTACGGCTTTTACAGCTTCATCAGGCTTGGGGACGAAAGCTTAAGGCACTCAGCCGCAAAAGCATTGCAACAATTCCGAAAGTGCCAAAGTGGCCGGACCTAGGCTCGGACTGTTGCGCGTGTGCAAAGAAGTCGCGATCTGGCAAATTCCCTATCATTCGAACTAAACTAACTATACATATATACATGTTTCTGCCCCCTGGGAGGAGAGAAGGAACATGTGTATGTGTAATTGGTGATCTGAAAATTTTTGTCTAACTAGGCAAAAAAAAGAAAAAAGAAGGTCCCTTATAGAACCTATGTACTTATGTGGCGTGCATGTATGTATAATGCATGCTGTCATGTGTGGCTGTGAAAGCTAGTGAATGTAGAGTCACTGTATCGCGCGAGCGGCTGCTTGACTCAAGGGCTCCATACCGATGGATCGGACCTAGCCTTGAGTTGCCGCAGAGGTCGTGGCGGGTTTTGAACGCAATATTTTCAATTAGAGACTGGTCGGTTATATAAGAAACAAAGTGCTCTGGTTGCATCACGATATTTTTCTTTATGGCAAATTCAAACTTTTTGTAGTCCTCTAGTTCAGGTGTCCTGTGGAGCAATATTCAAGCTGGTTGTTATTGTACCATTATATCATAACTCTCTACATTAGGTTCACCTTTATTTGTTACTTTTTACTTAACTATGACGTTGAAATTATATATTACTAGCGACCCACCCCGGCTTCGCACGGGTGCAATGCTGATACTAAATATACCCACTACAGAATGTCCTTCGTACACAACGTATACAGCTTTTTTGTCATTAGAAAATACAAACATATTTTGTTGAGAGGTTACTCTTGAAAAAGCGACATATAATTGATCATGGTATATAGAGCCGGTACCGCCGCACTTCCCTACATTTTATTTAAATTACATGGTGTAAAGGGCTATATTGATCTATATTAAATGGACAATGTATTTAAGGTACTTAATTGGATAAGGATTAATGCTGTATTGCTTAAAATCACTTCGTAAATAAGCCATTTTTTCCCGTAAAATGTAAAGGATAAAAATGGTTATTGTGGGTTATCCTTAAGAGATAGACTTGCGGACTTTTTTGTTGACCTTTTTAAGGTGTACAATACTGTAGTACATTATTTTGATTTATCTCGTGGGGTTCAGCCAGCGTTTGCAATGTGTTTATTTACGACATCACATTAGAAACCTCTAAATTTATCAGTGTTTCTCTACAATATTATGCATGTGTTATACATATAAACCTTTCTCTTGAATAACTCTATCTATTAAAAAAAACGGCTTCAAAATTCGTTTCGTAGTTTTAAAGATTTAAGCATAGATAGGGACGGACAGACCGACGCGACTTTGTTTTATACTATGTAATGATGAGAAAATTAACAAACATACTGTATGTTATATTGTAATTCAAAAAAGGGTATCCTAAACTCTTTCAAAATGTAAAACTTCTCAAATTAGGGAGGTAAAAATTTTGAATAAAATTGAAAAGATTTAATTTAAATTTATAATTTAAAAAGATGAAAAACTATGTGTTTAATTTCTATTTAAATCATTATCAACGTAAAGAAATGGTATAATATTAAGCGAACGAAGCCTTCGTTACGAATTAAATAGCTTTATAAATAAAATCGCAATCCGCGTGAATTATCCTATATATCCAATTATCTCTTTTCTGTTGGTGCTTATTTACACACGCATAGTGTCGTGTGTCTCGCGTCAATCGCGCGTCGCCTTGGTAACACTTAATGAGCTAGATATGACCAGCTTTAATTACAATATCACAAAGTGTTTTTATGCATTTTATGCTATCGAATGCTATTGGTCGCTATTTCTACGCTATTTAAACAATCTACAATAGTGTTCATTGCGACGAAAGTGTAGTGCAACATTTGAGTACAAAAAATATAAGGAATCTAATATACTTATATTTTCAAATTGTTCGTTTTCTGTACGTAGTGATATTTTTATTGCCACCGCATACCCGCTAAGGGCGCAGCTAGTTTGAAAATTTTCAGACCAGGGTAAACACGTAACATTTCTATGTGCTCAAAAATGATGGCTATTTATTCCAATTGTCGGAATTAACGAACGCATTATTATATCTCAGATATTGTTATTTGTACATAGTATATAGGTACATAGTGAATAATTACTTTTCATTAACTGTGTTGTCTGAGGGCGCGATGCGATGCGACGACCTTTCATAGCAAGAGATATCGGATATAAAACCTTATTAACGTGAGATTTAGCAACGTAACTTGTAGAACTTTCCAACTCACCTTTGTTCCCCAGAGTGAGGGTCCTCTACCTCTAGTTGCTAATAGTTCCTTACTACTCACAATTTCATTATCTTCCTCTTACAAGATGGCATCTAACTTTCATAATAGCTTGAAACGGAATTAACTTTTATTCCTTGTCGTTTGTTATGGACAAAGATTTTTTATAATGTATATGAATACATTTACTTTTAAATGGGCTTCGTTTAAATTACTTTAAAAATATATATATTTTTTAGAGCAAGTGGAAGGACGTGGTTTTTGTATATCCCATTGGAAAAAGGGCGTGATTTATATGTTCATGTATATTTAACATTGTTAATTAAAAGAATAATACATTTATTTTAAAGGAACACATAAAGGTTACAAATAAAATACTACTATATTCACGTACGAAGAATATAGTTCATGGACAACAAATACATTAAAGTACTATTCAGACGGTGCGCATCACGTAAGTATTAAATGATGAGAACGGTTCGACGATCCAGACGAAAATGGTCCCCACTTCTAGTGTTTTCGATCTGACTACACTGTTAACCGAAAGGGCCTTGAAGCCTCAGACGACTTTTACAGCTTCACTGAACTTGAACCCCGCTTCTTATGCGCTACGTTTTATATACCCTTTGACTAATTCCGACCAGTAGGGTAGTTATGAATATCCACTTGTGAATACACCACACAATGCATATAAATGTCATTTTGTATATAGGATACTTTATTTTTGATTACAAAAAGTACTGAAGAATACTGAATAAATATATAATAAGGTTCAGTGCGCAACGGATTCTTTATGTAACAATTGGTTTTGAATAGTTATTAGCTAAGATTGCCGCGCCGTTATTGCCTCCATGTTCTTATGTCTGTCTGTCGGTTATAATAGCACTTAATATTTGCTTTTGTGCTTTCATAGTACTTTATAGTTAAGTGCGTAAACATACTGTACAAAACGGTTTTCAGTATAGGCGTTTCATTACCTGTTTAGTTTAGCAAAACCAATAGTATAATAGCATTAGCCCGGGTTCTAAGGAGGGAAAACCGGGGCACACACACCGGACCGCAGATACAGGGGAAGCCAAATTCTTAAAATAGTATTACTGAAAAAAAACTTGCTTCACAAAGCGCCCAGCATCCAGCTCACGTTGTTCTATCGATTATTCATTTGATTTTGAAACGCCCGCTTAGTTTTTGAACACATTCTATTCCAAAATGCGCTGCGAGCAGCTGCTGTAATATCACTATCTAATGGCGGGAACTTTAATTTATACAATTTATTAATTTTATAAATTATTAATGATAAAAAATATTACTTAATTGTTTGCTTGGACGCTCGGTTAGGTGAAGTTAAAATTGCGAACAAGGACTAAGCAGTCGGCCGCTCTGGCGATCGCGGCCGAGACCGCCACGGTCTCATAGTCGCTACACCGAGAACGACTATTCAGAGCCGGACGAACACATTCGCCTTATCAGGACCTTCTTTATAGTTCGCTTTAATGGCATTTTGACATAAAAACCAAACTGTATCAGTTAAAATACCCCTAAAATTACATGTTGTAGGGTCAAATAACATAAGTTTTTTAATATAAAACAAAAACCATCACAGGACACTGGGAGTTTTTGGCGGTAACTTAAAGTGTCATGTGGTGGTTTTTGTTTTAATTCATAAACTTATGTCATTTGGCCCTGTATTATGTATTTTGGCGGCATTTTACGTGATGTAGTGTGGTTGTTGTGCACAAGTGAAGTGGATTACAATAAATAACTAGGAACATGCATTTTAAGTTGCTACAAAGGCTCCCTGGAAAGTTTTAACAAGGGTGCCGCCATCTTGTTGGAGCGATATTTAAAGATTATTTCCCTCGCTTTGTTGACAAAATGTAAAATACTTGACACTGGCCTAATGCACGAATAGTGCCGAGCCATAATTAATAAGAAGAAGAAGGACACTTTAAGTTCCCGATAAAAACTCCCACGTGATATTCGAAACAAATCGGAGATGTGTTTACATACATTGCCTAAATAGCATTATAACATATATACAGATTAACAGTAGGTATATACAGATTATACAATTTGATATTTTTTCTTTATTGTTTCGTTTTAAAAAAAATATTTATTTATCATTTAAAGTTCACTGCGAAGTTCACACAAGCGAATTGTTTTCAGTAAATTTATTTAATAATTATTCGTCGTGTTGGATCTCTCGTTATACAACCTTGCCATACGCACAAGAGGGCTATTAAATGCCGTATTCAGTGTTGTAGTCGGAGTGGCAAGGGAATGAACTCGAAAATAAAAGTAATGAATAAGGGACGCATCTATAGAGCCATTTACAATTTTGTGAAGGATGATAATTGTAAGTCAGCCATATTTCGCCTCTCCTTTAGGCTTGTCATGTTAAAACGTTTCAGTCTATTATCGTTATTAGGGATTGATTTACGAACACTATTCCTTATGCTCAGGTATCTAACCAAACGAGCTTGGATGGATTCTATAAGCTCTACGTAGGTGGAATAATAAGGTGACCATATGAAAGAACAAAATTCGAGAATACTTCTGACTAAGGTGTTATAGAGCAAGAAAAGACTCTCGTTATTACGAAATGGTCGTGATGTACGCATAATAAATCCGAGCATCTTTTTAGCTCTAGGCACAATATTAAGTATATGTGGTCGGAAAGAGAAAAAAGAGTCAAAAATGACCCGTAAATCCCGAACAACGGATACTCTCTCTAGGCATATACCGCCAAGATGATAACTAAAATTAATGTATTTTAATTTATTTGTAAAAGTTATGTATTGACATTTCTTCACTTTTAGAGTCATTTTGTTGTTGATACACCATAATTCGAGTGTATTAAGATCATTCTGTATCTTAATGCAGTCGCTTAGGTTTGTAACACGAATATATATTTTCATATCGTCTGCATAGGCTAGTCAATCACAATTCAGAGAATCTAAGAGGTCGTTTATGAAAATTAAAAAAAAAAATGGCCCCAGCTTAGATCCTTGGGGGACACCAGATGTAGGTATGAAAGGGGGAGACTCGTACCCTGCCAATGTGACTAGCTGAGAACGATTATATAAATAGCTCTCAAACCACCTTAACAGACTTCCATGAATGCCAGCGTGATTAAGTTTGGTTATGAGTATCAAAGCAATCAAACGCTTTGGCAAAATCTGTATAAATAGCATCAACTTGGCCTCGGACTTCCAAAGTATTAGTTATAAAATTAGTATGTATGAGTAAATTTAATGTTGTAAAACGATGAGACATGAAACCATGCTGGCGTAAGCTTATCAAGGGGCTTACTTGAGAATACACTGCCTTATATATAATACCCTTTAATAAATATTCCTTTTTTATGAGATTGATTAAATATGAAATGCAGAGTCTTAACAAGCGTTTCTGAGCAGAGCCGTATAAATATTGGTGGAATTCCATCAGGACCTGCCCATTTACTCACATCCAAGCACTCTAAGCTGATTTTGACATCTTTTTCAGTAATATGTATTTCAAGGAGGCAATAATTCGATGAGGTATAAGACTGGACAAATGCGTTTGAAGCTTGGTTAACAGTGTAAACTGAGGAGAAATATAGGGCAAATAAGTCTGCCGTTATATGTTTTTTTAGACTTAATCTGTCGCCTAAAAGATTTAATATTTGTTTTGAGTTCCTGATCTATCTTAGCTATATGCGACTGGAAACAAAGTACTTAATTGAGTAAAAATAAAATTACGGGATGAAAATAAACGCATGCGGAGCCGCGGGTTCATCGATAGTTATGCAATGTCTATAATGTGATGCAAAAATCACCAATTAAGACTATGGTTAGTCATGTATTAGATTGGAAATAGTAAACATAATTTCATGTCGAAAAGTTTTAAAACAGCACAGAAGTTTATATTAAAACCATAATAAATCAAAAAAAAAATAGAGCTCATATTTTAACTCGCGTCAGAATATAAAATTTAAATGTACCGTGCATACGAAATTTCTGCAAAGTGCTCTGCTTATGAGGATTTACTGAATAAATTGTTTTAATGTGAAACGTTGACAACGTTCAAATAAAAAAACTTCCTTATTCGATAAAGTTTTTAATAAAATTATTATGTAACTTAATATTTACGAGTATATAATTTAATTCACAAAAAATACAACAAAATCACTATATAGTATATTTATGGAGGTAATATAGGATGCATCAAGTCAAAAATACGTTATCATGGGTTCATATGAACCAAATTTACGAAGCCTTTGATATAATATTCATTAGGAATATCGCAGCGTTATTATGATCAGAATTAATATGTAAATATGACGCACGTCAATTCCACTGCGAATGGAGATCTCATAATCTTAACAGTGGGCCCATCCCATCCAATTTCGTGTCTCGCACTCGATAACACAACACGTCAATGCGCCCGCACTTGACTGCTAGTCGATTTAAATCACACACGGGCAGTTTATACGGACGTCACCGCAGCTTTCCTGTTTAATGTTCCTCCAAAAATGTTTTATAGAAGACATTTTTTTTTCCTTTATCTAAATAAGTGTTATCATTGCTTAACAATAATCAGAAAACTTAAAGTCTACAAGTCCACATGGTGTTTGGCCTTGGACAAATTACTAAAACCTAGCCGTTACTTAGTTTTTGCTTTATTATCATACACATACAGCTTGTATATGTACGAGCGAATAATAAAAATATATAGACAGTTCAGAGCGACAACTTCTGATCTGTCGAGAAGCCCTACAATCGTATTTATGCCACGGTTTGCTTGTCAAAATGGCTTGTTATTGGTGGGAGAGCGCATTAGTCAATTACATAACTGTACCGGAAGTTATTTAACAAATATAAATAAATTAAAACAATATTCACATTCATTCTGACGAGCAGACCTCTTGGCTTGCGAACACAAGTTTAAATTTGATAATTACAGTTAGAGTCAGTTCAATGCGTAATGTGCAATGATTGCACAATTATTTAAATTTAAGTCACATAAGTTCTGATAACAATGATTGCATACAATTTAAACAATTAGTTGTCAATCTCACGACCTTATTTTCTAAAAGTTACTGTATTACAATTAGAGTCAAATTGCAAGTCTTCTAATAACGAGAGTCAAGTCCAATCGCATGACTTCATATAGTTAAATCGTATGACATCTAATAAAAATACTTACGTACAATTGTAATAACAATGTTTGCATTAAATAAGTGGTCAAGTCTTATGACCTTAGACTCAAATTACAAGAATTCTAATATCAAGAGTCAAATCGCAAGTCGCGTATCGTGATTGGATATAAGGATCCTAATATTAAGTCCCTTAAATACAACTCTGCCACTAAAGCCTATATGAGAGCGCCTACATTAGAGAGGATGCCCAGCGCATTGCACGGATAGGTCATCATTTCGTAGTTCAACTGGCTAACAGTCGAATCTACTGGAGATCTTTGATTGATGATCGTCAATATGGCTTTCGCCAGAATCAATCAACGGGTGAACTTCTGGCGTATGTACTGCACCGCTGGGAGGAGGCAATTGCTATGCATATGACAGCACCTATTATGGGTTCTATTATAGCAAGCCTTCATGTGGTCGGGAAGAAACAGAAAAGAGACGGGAGGACCTTGTTATTGAACTTAATCAATACTTGCAACGTGTATATCTACATGGGGAGCAAGTAACTTGGTTGAGTTCACTGCCATGAAATCTCAGTTGTGCGTGTTTTTCTCAAAAAAGTCTCCGTTTTCTCCCTTCCCCACTTCTACAGAACGTCTCACTAACAATGCGTGACAGCCTTAATATTCTAGGTGTGGATATTCACAGTGACCTCAACTCCAGGGATTACATCGGGAGTGTCAGCTTCACTAGATCTCGGAGACTCGTAATCCTGAACAGGGTGCAACGGTTTTTCATACCCGGTCAACTGTACCTTCTTTATAAGGCACAAGTTCGGCCGTGTATGGAATACTGTTCGCACCTCAGGGATTGATCCACAAAGTGCCTCCTCGATGCCCTGGACAATTTCAAAGACGAGCTTTTCGTATTGTTAATGGTGCAAACGTTACCTAATGCATCGAGCCGCTTCAGTTTCGCAGGAACATTGCCTTGCAAAGTATGTTCTACCGTCTGTGTCATGGTGAGTGTTCTGAAAAGCTTTTTAATCTAATTCCCGCCTCTCCTTTCCACAACAGAACAACATGCACAGGGCTTCGGAATCACAGTTTTATTCTAACCTCCATCTCAGCAAGAACTAATTGTCGTACGGAGAAACTGTCGAACCATCTCCCGGCCATTGTGTTCCCTCCTTCTTTTGACATCGGGTAATTCAAGCTTAACGTGAAGAGATATTTATGCAGGCCGGCATGACAGCGGTGACCGCCGATGGATTTCGATCTCTTGGTGGTCGTCGTTGTGTTTGGATTGTGGTGTGCTTACCATCAGGTACAGTACAGTAAATGTGCCGAGCTATTATTAAAAACAAAAAAAATCGGGTCGGAGAAAATATGAGAATTCTTAACACATACAAAAATGAGGCAATTGGGAATAATTGAAAATATAACAAATCTAGGTCATGTACTAAAATAGCTTAAATCCTTTTTTTTAAGCTCTTCTGTAATATAAACTTTCGAGTAAAGCCTCTAATGCCACGGCTCTCTAGCCGACTAGCAATCACTTTGCTCTTACATATTGTACGATGTTTATACCTTTTAACAATTTCCGAACGCACACAGTATGCTCACACACAGTATGCGGTTCTTTAATGGACTATAACGACGGGCTTGAAGGATGGTTCTAGCTCGAGTCTTCGTATTGTGAAGACCTCCATTAACATTGGATCCTAAGATTGTTCGAGACCACCTACAAAGCCGGAACCCGAAGAGAAGATTATTCTGGCTGTAGCTTGTCGGATCGTAAGGACGTTCAAGATCAATTAACAGCTCACCTGGCAGCGATAACATCAGATATAGTCGTTCCTTGTACATCTCTACAATGCTTGCACTTAACCCAGATTACGCCCACAACATATGTGATACCATAATTAAGATATCAAGGAAAATCCTGGTGTCTCTGATAGTATTTTCTGATATCTCACTCTATCTCTCTCTTTGACAAATATGTAATATTGTTTCTTTAACAATGACTCATATTATGTAAGCACAGTTTCGGGACTGTCTCATATAACTTTATACCCCTTTTATGACTGTGTGGTGTTACTATGCAAAATATAAAAATGATTGTAAACTGTGGTATAACTGTTACTATCACAGACTGTTTATATTGTAATGATTGTTTATCAATCATTTTTATCTTTAATTATATGTATTTATTTTAACTTAGTTCATTCCTCATTACTTTATTTATCGTGTTTTCTGTCGCTTTCCGAAGGCATCTGTAGTTCTTTTAGGTAATTTATTATTTAAATATTGTACGACAAACTTCTTTTACGTTCATATTTATATAAATAAGAAGGGCGTATACAATGATTGTATTTATTGGCCGAAAGAATCTGTTAAATTTAAAATATAGAACAAGTCATGAAAATAATTGAAATGACAGATGATTGATTATTCATTCGTACTAACCGATCAGACGTCTGTGACTTAACACATACAGTCTTTTATATAATATTTTTATAATTTTATTTATATTTCTTATTCTACTTTATTATTTGGAGTCACACTACCTATCTGGAGACTATACAAAAAGTTATTTTGCTACTGCAAGAATTCCCTCGCATCGTAATCGGTACTCGAAGGAGTTGATACTATACACCTTATATTGTCAAGAGCCAACAATTATTATGAAACTAATGGAAATTCATGAATTCATTCATGCTGGCTTGGCGATGCAGCTATACAAATGGGAGCGGAATGGACATCTTAATGCTTGTTTGCCAAATTCTTATACACATAAGCATATCAAGACGGATTTTACAAGCAGCCCTGGTCCGGATAGATGCATAACGTGGACTAACTATACTAGTGAAGTCTTTACTATTATTAACAGACTATAAATAAGGTACTCTGTTTTTTATATCTCACTTAATGTTAATGCCTTCGAAATATACATATATATCAATTTTGCATTTCATTTCATAATCTTTTAATATAATTTTCCGGTTCTTATACCTACTTATACCACGCGACAATATACCTATTGAAGTTGAATCACGTGTCATAATTACAGTGTTTCCTCCTAGTAGATGACTAACAGTTTGCAAAGCGTGCGCCTAGGCTATTCGCTTAATGGTTGTCTGAAATGTTACGAATGATATAACAGTACAAGTTATTTATCACAAAATAGGTATTTAAAAATAAAAATAAACTAACGAACATTTATACCAAGAAAGACATCCACTGGGATAGGATTTGAACCACTCGTGCTTTGTGATAGAGTTCCCGACGCTGTCCATAAAATGTCGTCCTCGAAATATGCTATTTTTAACACTCCAATAATATAGGGATAAAAGATAGCTTAGATTTTTAGTTAAGTTTAATTTACTTCAGATTTTTTACTTATCCCTTATCCTGGAAGAACCTTTTTGTTTTATGAGAAAAAAGTATCGTTTATGTTAATCTATAATATTAGTTATCACTGTGTCAAGTTTCATTAAAATCTGACCAGTACTTTTATATAACAATTTTACAAAAAAAAATACCGACAAAAATTCATCATAAAATATTTTTGGTCTCTATATCGATAACAAAGTACAACCCAATTGTAATTAAAAAAAAAATATATTTAATATACCGATATGCCTCTGTTACCGTTTTATTATATGTATTGATTACATAACAGAGGACTTTATTTTTTATTGCGTATATTGAATAAAAATAAAATTTTATATAACACTGCTAAAGTTACATTAGTGAGAAGTCACCTTTGCTGTGTCTGACGAACCAAAGCTACTAATGACGCACAAAATATCATTATTTCAAAGTGATGCTGACGTTTTTATATATCCTTAAGTTGAGAAATGGTAGGTACATGAGCATTTCAATTGACTTCTTTCAAATATATTATTAAATATTGAAATTATACAATAAAAGAAACGTAAAACATATAAAAATAAAAATCTACAAATTCTTTAAATAAGAAGTACGAAAATGCATTTATTTATTTTCACCAGAATTATTACAATAGAATATTATGTGTTAATATGATTTCCGTTTGCTCGTTTAGTTCATATTGTATCTGAACAGTTGCGTAGCTCATAACTGTTCAATAATTTGTAGTCCTTCATTAAAAATCATTTGGATTCAAAGTAGCACTTTTGAAATAATAATCTGCTTTGTGATCGTACCAGTCGACAATCTTCCCGTCATACCACACGTAAGCTCCCTTCACACTATCCGGGGCGTCTAGAACCATGTATACTGGTACCTTAGCAGCATCATCCGCACTATAGAAGCCGACCCCTTTAGTCATATCAGTACGCACGAGCCCTGGATGCATCGAGTTAATAGATATATTCCTACTCTCAAACTCTTTCTGATGGATCATAGTGACTGCACTGAGCGCAACCTTGGCTATTCTGTAAGCGGCAACAGTACCGCCATCTGCTATGTCGTCTAAACTAAAACTGCCATTCTTTTTGCTTTCTAAGTACCATGCGACAAATTCATTGACATCGTCTACTGTGAGGTCAGGCCGCGATAGTCTTTCGATCCAGTAGCCGTTCTTTATGTTGGATAAATGGCCACAATCACTAGAAATATTCAAAACACGAGCGTTATCTCTCAGTAGAGGGAATATTATATCTTTAAGTGTTAATATGCTGTAATAATTGATGTCAACGACATTTTTTATTTCTTCATAAGTCATGTTGTTTTCAACGCTGGCCGCTATTGCGGCGTTATTAACTAATACGTCGATCCCTCCATATTTTTTCTTAATATGATCTCTAAATGTAGTAATACTTTGTCTATCAGTGATGTCCAATTGGTGGTATTCAGGATGGTAACCGAGTTCATTAAGCTTAGCAACGGCCGCTTTACCACGTTCTTCATCGCGCGAAGTTAAATAAACAACGCCATCGAACCGCTGCAGTAAGCCTTTAACGATAGCGAAACCAATCCCTTTATTCGAACCAGTAACAACGGCTACTTTTCTTGACATGGCTCACGAATCAGTAAAGTCGCCTCTTGTAACTAACTATAAATAAATGAACTCAACTGTACGTAACACTAATTATATAGTATTCATTATAATCTTTGACCTTGATAACATTATTAAGAGATGTATCGTTTACTCGACCGATGTTGTATTCGGCGTTTATTTGCTTGAAAATACCGAGTATTCGTTTGTACAACTTTAATAAAATCAGGAACAGATCCGGGTATAATATTGATAAGTATGTTTACAACCTTGACTGGGAAACTCCGCGGGTTTTGCGTATTCAATATATCCCACACGGGACACTCCTCTATCGGCCCTCTCAGGCGTAGGGGAAAGTTTACAAATTCGAATATAAATAGAACAAAAGTCGTCTCGGATTTAATTCGTAACGTGAATTATTCATTCGTACCGGTTTCATTATTCCATTAGGGCTGACGTTAGTATTCACTTGAATGTGTTTTCTCCTAACGAGAGAGGAAATGTATTTTGATCTTTATTAATATACTAGTAAATATTAGTTTAACCTGATGAATGCTTTTAGCAAGTTATACGAATTTGGTAAATTGATTAGAATGACACAAAACTTTGAGGGATCTTATTTAACTATTTAGTTTCATGAATGAATAAAATAGTTCGGGTACCGACCACCGAGTACCATAGGAAATTGGTACCTACCTTAGGGAAAAGAAAATTCCCTATTACACCTACGCTCTAGAGGAGGAATGCTTTCTTCGAGTAGTCATCCGCCTCATCCCAGGCGAAATCCTGATCACCGATATTGTCGAGCTTCTGTAGGCTTAGAATTACCTTCTCGGGGAGTTACATCGGATGTACCACCACATAACTAAGGCCACCTTTGACATTGACCGTACTAGAGAGGGCAAAGATATCTTTGACCTTAAATCCGTATGCGGGCTCAACGGCATCTCTATTGAATCTCTCCGCAAGTTTCATTACCCATCGCAGTGTCACAACTGCCAATCTTACGGTCACTATGCCCGTAATTGCCACCTCCGTCTACGTTGTCTGAAGTGAACCGAGGATCACTGTTCTAAGGAGTGCAATAGCTCTTGTGAATCTGCCAACCCTGATGGACTGCTACAGCTGAACTGCGGCTTTTGGGAGGTATAAGGTTACTATCAGTGGACGTTTTTCGTCTGAATAGATAGGTGGATTATTTGTTTTAATCACTAGATAATGTAATTTGTCTTTTTACTATTAAAATCTTATAAAATAAAAGTCACTATAGTGAATATATAGTGAACTAATCCCAATCATCGAGAAGAACCGGCAAGAAACTCGATCGGGTTTATCCTTTTTTTCCAATTCTTCTACTCTTCCAATAATATTTAAAGTTAATAAACATATTAATAATTATTTAGTGGATGCCAAAGAGAGGGTGTCACTTCCAGACATCACCATCATTCACATAACGATCCACACTATAATAATCATTTGACAGTAAACGCTGCTTGACATGGTTCTTGAACTCATTATTTGGCAAATCAGCAGTGTGCTTCGGGATCTTATTATAGAGCCTAACACTATTACATAAAAACGTTTATTGGTCTTTACTAAGTCTCAAATACGGTATTATAAATTTATGTCTATTTTTAGTATTAAAACTGTGCTGGTCTTTGACAAAATCTAACTTGTCAAGGTTTGACGAATATACATTAAATTAGCAAGAATATATTGGGAGGGCAAAGTTAAGATAATAAATTCCTGGGACTGAACTAAACGCTGTAGCTAAGTTATTGGATTCTGGAAAGGGCAGAACAAGTCTGAGGAGTCAATTAGTTGACGTGTATCGTACAAGTATAACTCAATGGATGTGACATGCAGAACATAATATTAACCGGCTAGTGCGGTAATTCGGTTAGTCGGTCAAGTCATAGTCTGCACAAATCACTAGTCTAATCTTTGTGATAAATTTAAAACGTTATTTATTATTTGGTTATCGATAAAATTATTATGTAAATATTTTAATTAACACAATAATATCGATTTCATATTAAACTATTGTGATTAGACTGTAGGTACTTATTATTATTTAAAATAACTAACACTATGATAAGTCATTGTGAAAATATTTATTGTTTTCAGAATAAAACTATATAGGTACTTATTCGCTTTAGGGACTGTGCGTGAGAGTGCCAGAGTTGTACGGAGAGTGGAGTTTGGAATGAGTGCTCCAAAAACATGTCTACTGTGTGACTCCCAACACTTTTAAATTGAACTCGTAATTTTGTTGCTGAAACTCAAACTAGTACATTATTGACAAAAAATAAATAATGCTAATTATAAGGTTCCATTTTCACAATTTCGTCTTTACACTGTGTATTTCAGGCAAAAAAAAAAACATCTTTTACTAAATACCTAAATGCAATTTAAGCATATTTGAGAAACTGGTTTAAATGGATGCTCGAGAATATGTCTCTTGGTCTTCAACAGTCAGCATTAATACTGAAGCCCTCTTTTAAAAGTCGTTTTGTATAATAATGCTATTATATGTACAGCCTTTATAGTGTATGAGTCGTTAAACTCGAAGAACAAATGAATTACATAGAGTTCTATCGCACTTTTTCTGTATCTCTTGATGCCGTGTCACGTGGCGCGAATAAACATCCCCAATAAATCTCTGAGCAGCGTTGCCAACTCTAAGAATTTTTGCGTAGATCTACGTACTTTAAGCATTTTTCGCAAACCTATGATCTTCAGTCCCGGAATCTACGAACTTTCTATAAAATATTCAAATTAGCCAATTAAGATTATTAGACAAAAAAGTTTATAAATGTTTCTTTTTATTCTAGTTCCGCTAACGCACGTCACACCAGTGATGATACTTAGAGGTATACTTCCTAAGACTCCTGGATACAGGAAGCTTTTTGGGTGTGTGTTTAACTTACTACAAGACATAATAAAAAATAAATTCAAAAAACACTTTATACTACTGAAAATAGTTGATGATCACGAAAATTAAAACCCAATTTTAATGTATAACTAAACTAAACAATTGTATAATTAAGCAACAATGTAAACTAAAAAAATTACATTTATTTATTAAAGCAAATGACTCCGAACTAATCATTGTTAACCCAAAAATAGTAAATGACCATCAAAATTGTAACGACTTTTTTTTGTATAATTTTTCATCAATAGGTATCTGACGCTCTCCCGCGTATCCCGCTATTTCTCATCCTAACCTAACCTAACCACATCTCAATAACGCGTTAATGTACTCGCTAACATTTTGTGGTCATTTACTATGTTTGGTATCTGAATGCAATTTAAAGTGCAGTCTTTACTAAAATAGCTAGAAACTCTTAAGGTCTCAATTAAACTTAATACTGTTTTTAAAGGTAAATTTTTAGGCAATATTTTTGAGATTAAATTTTGTGTACGTTTTACCAAAAAGTTTATACCTAAAAAATAATAAACTCATGAATATATTTATAATGAAATAAAAATCTTTAATAACAACTTAATTCTTAATTGTTTTGATATTTAAATACTTTCAAAAGCATTCATAGTATTAAATTACTTCCTAGCTAGTAAATGAATATTATAACATTTAAAATGGCAACAATAAAAAGATTACATTATCAGTAGAGTAACTAGGTGGATTTTATCGCTTTCTTATATAATTTTTTACATACTGATACCGCAATAATATTATTTAATGTATATTTTTTGTATACTGTAACATCTTATGCAATATAAGTAACATTAATTTATCTCTCTGCTTATCATATTTATAAGTTTAAACATAATGATGATAAATTATTATTATTTGCGACTCAAAAATATCAAAACTATTTTTAAGAAATCCTTTTTTTGTAAATAGTAATTATCTATATTGTTTTTTTTTTATCTAGCTAGCCCCAGGCGGGCATTAGAAAATGCCCTACCACCTTGCTATGGTTTCCTCACGATGTTTTCCTTCACCGAAAGCTCAGGCTCATTGTAGGGATTCGAACTCACGTCAATCGACGCGAAGTCGTACACGCTACCACTGCGCTATCATCGCTAAAAAAGTTATGTCTCTTGAATTTGTTCTAATATTACAAACAGCCTGCCCTGCTCTACCCACAGAGGTGTTCCAATAGGTACCTTACTCATATAATACATGATAAACAGATATAAAGTACAAGATTAACTCAGTACTGAAGTGGATCTGATATTGCAAAGAATGCCAACACTTATAGTTTTCTGATATAGTACTCTGTCAAAAACGTACCGGAAAAAGATCAATAATACACAAAATGTTAGTTATTCGTCCAAATTTATTATCGCCTTCAAAGCATGCTACTTCAGAAACAATACACTTATACCAATGAATAATCCAATCATAAAAACGTTTTTATGTGTGGAATTTAGTTCTCGTTGCGAATTCTCCTTTATGTCTTCTACCGAATGAACACGGGTGCCACGAAGTGGTAATTTAGTTTTAGTAAAAAGAAACAAGTCGGCTGGAGCGACATCTGGTCAATAAGGAGGTTGCTGGATAGATGTTGAGTTAATGGATAAAAATTCGTTCACAATCATGGCCTTGTGCACATTATCGTGGTGCAAAATCCAAGAATTTTCTTTCCACAAATCTGGCCTTTTTGGTCGAAGTAGTTTTAAACGCCGCATAAGGCTCAAATAATATACTTTATTTACGGTTTCACATTCCGGTAAAAATTCCGAGTGCACAACACCGCGATTGTCAAAGAAAACAGTCAACTTGACTTTGAATTTTGATCGCCTCTGGCGTGGTTTTTTCGGTTCAGTTGCGCGGCGCCACTCCGAAGCTTGTTGACTAGTTTACATGTCAAACTCATAAACCCACGTGACAGTGCGTTTCATGTATGTTGGGTTGGAACTGTGTCGTTCTAACATGTCCACAGCGACTCTTATGCGATTGAGTTTTTGGAGAAAATTCAGGTATTTTCGGACTAGCCGAGCGGCAACATGTTACATACCCAAGTGACCCAAGTGATGAGGATTTCCAGTCACTATTTCCTTCATTTTTGCTATGTTAATTCAGTTAAAGATGTTGTTGGTCTACCAGGGCGAGGCAAATCTTCCAGCATATCTCGACCGCTTTTAAACGCTTTGTACCACTCATAAGCACGTGTTATTGATAAAGTCAATTCACCGTAAGCCTTCTGTAACATTTTCAGTGTCTCCGAACACGAAAATACATTGGCGATGCAAAATTTAAGACAAACTCTTTGTTCAATATTTTTGTCTATTAAGAAATTCACAATACACACTATATATTAAATGTAACTAAAAACATTTTTTTAACTACGTAAAAATCAATTGACTGTGTATAAATAAACATTATATTAGTCAAATTAAAAGAAAACACTAATATAAAGTAGGTAGCTATCTTCATGATGTCGCATCCTTACTCTACTAAACGCGCCAACAGAAATGTAACTTAATAAGAGCAGACAGAAAAAATTATGTACCTATATAAGCTTTTCGCACAAAAGTTACAATTTATTTTTAGGAAATAAGCCCAGTCTTCTGGTTTCAGTTCACATATTTCACGATCCCCAATAAATCGAGTCGCAACGAGCACGTCATCAAAATAAATAATGACATTCCATATAACACGTTCAGGCAAATTCAGCCGAATCGACAAGCACGCTATCCCGCCGTACAACCGTACAGCCATACCGTCGAAACAGAAAGCGATAAAGCGAAATCAATTCGCGCGGATCGGTACAAATTGTAAGAGGCATTATTTGCGGGAAACTATCCATCATTCCAGTTGTACTGCCGCGGCCGGGAAGACTGCAGCGCGGCGCGAATACACTAAGATCTACAGCAAGCCACGTGATGCTATATCGTAAATCATAGCTTACACGCGATTACATATAAATCATATAATAATATCTTCATCTATAGGACCGTGTAGTTTTATTTTTCATGTAATATGTTACCTTGAAGATAGAAGCGAAAGTGTCAACACGTTCGCTTGGGAAGAAACCAGCTTCTAGGTACAGCTACCAACAAGTGCTCGGTACAATAAGTGCTTAGTTCTACTAATAATAGGTCCTTACATATGAAATTAGCGTTTTACATGGAAAAAGGAAAACGAAAGAAATAATAATGAAATTATACACTTAATCAATCGAAGTATGTACCATTATTATTTATGCACTTTCATCATTTCCGGATCCTATGAACCCTCATAGCACCTAATGTAATATTTAATAAGTAAATAAATAAAAAAAATAAAAACAAAATATTCATAGGTAGGTCATAGATTCCATTGCAAAAAAAATTGTGGGAGCGAGAATCAATACAATCATTGAAGGCGGTTTGGACAGCCTGATCGGAATTGAATTTTTTCCTTGCAAGAAATTGTCCAAAATACGAATAAAGTAATAATCTGTTGGAGTAAGGTCCGGTGGGTGTCGGTGACATTCCAACTGCAGTTCGACTATATGTCATGAAGTATGGGGTCCTAGCGTTTTCCTGAAGCAGCAGTGGGCTAGAGAGACAGTCTCGGTGCTTAACGGTTAGCTTTTCCATCATGGTTTGCAGTTGTTGACAATACAGATCTGCCTTTATCGTCTGGCCAGATGTTTGGAAGCTGCAGTGTATGACACCTTTTCTGAGTCAACTTTCGCTTTGGACAGCATTTGGCCGGTTCTCCTGGGTTCAACCACTGTGATGAGTGTTTCCGATTCTCATAAAAGATCCATTTTTGGTAACAAGTAACAATACGATTCATAATTCCCTCGTTATTGTGACGGTTGAGTAATGTAACGCAGCACTCAATGCGTGTTTGTTGGAGTGCTTCAGTCAATAAATTTGAAACACAAATACACAAGCCTAAATACGAAGTAAATTTGAATTTAGAATTCCTCACCAAACGCCAGATATTTGACATCAAGGTGGTCATTTCTTCAAACCGCCAATTTTTTATGCAAGGACCTAATACAATGACTTACTTCCTTAATTGAAGCTTAACGTAGAATTCGAATCCTTATCGTTATGAATAACGAATGAGTGCGGCATTTACAGTATTTATAGTTAAAATTACTTCGATATTACTTTTAAAATTCATTGTATCTTACTTCAAATAAATCGCATAATAGTTTCATCAGCCGATTATATCATCAACTAAAAATATTCTGGATCAGTACAAGATAAACTATCTCATATATCGTAATAAGTATTAAATGTTTATTTCATGACGGATCAAAACTCTTAATCAGTACCTATATCAACATTATTTTTAAACTCGAAAGTTATAAAAAGAAGTGACTCCCTCTCTGTGCATCAACTACATTATTAATGTGATTATTGACTGTAAATATCAACATACAGCTTACATAGTTGTGAAAAAAAAATAAGCCCGATCGAGTTTCCTTGCCAGTTCTTCTCGATGACTGGGATATTTGTCCAAACCGGTAGTAGTGTTTGACTTTCATAAGTGCCTTCTTAGCGCCTAAATAGAATAAAGTATTTGTTATTTAGATTTTTAGTTGTACAAGTTACGTTGTAGCGTGGCTACAGTCACGGACTAGATACTGGACGTCACTTGTTAACAGGAACATCTGCGTTATACAAGATCATCGAACATGAGTTAAGTTGCACTTTCATGGTCCACTTTCCCAAAAATATACTAACTATTAATGCATCTACCTAGCAATCTTGATATTATTCCATGGTAACATCTTAATTACAATTTATTGTTTCACTGCGTTATGAACGAGCCAAACATGACGCGGCTTTTTTCACGCACGTTATTAAAATTTTAACAAAAAGTAAAGATCTAGAGAGCTATCTATTCTAATCTATTATAACATTGTTGCGTACATGTGAAGCCCAAATTCTAACATAGCTATAGTTGACAAATAATGGATTTCCCGAACTATAAAACTATATTCTACCCTCTTGGTCCAATCAAATCAAAATAAATTTGGGCGAACGAGACGGAAAACAGATCACACAAGTACACACAAGAGAACAGAAACAAGTTTTATTTCAGATGAACACAGGCACACAGCTGCCTCAGAAGTCTTGGGATACATTGATAGCAATACATTGACTTTCTACTTACGGCACAACTTCTCCGTGAACCCTGACTTGTTTCTGAGTTTCTTGGATCTCATAACTACATACATAATTGCTTTGCTGCAGTTTAAATATTAATTATTACCAGCGTTAAAATTGGACCACTTTCAGTGAGGTAAGCAAATTCGTAGTTTTCGGCTAGCTAGCTAATACTTTCAAGTTGAAAATCATTCAGAATGGATTTAGCGGTAGTAATTCAGCAGCTAGAGTAACGAACAACGATAGGGCACAGTGGTGCTGATATTATAATCGTTTGAAGTTATTAGTTCTAACCCACATATAAAAGCCTAACAATGTTGTTCCATAAGACAAAAGATGGACTATCTCCGGACCAGATCTAGAAATAATAAGTCCGCATTTTTAATAATACGCTTTTGTTGAATTTGCAGATAGGTAAATTAATTAAATCTAAGTATCAGTTACCTAATCATTTTCGATGTGTTTGTGTATTTTTTAAGTTTAGTATATAAATCTAAACTGAAACAATGCAATAATACAGATTTTACAGATAATGTTTATAGTATTATTAAGTAGACATTAGGCGATTAGGCAATGTATTGCATGTATTACTTGGCTATAAATATTGCTATCTTTCCTATTATTATTATATGTATTTTTATTTCTTTCCTTTGCCTATTTATATAGTGATATTATAATGGTCCCTTCATCGTCGTTATGACCTTATTCCACTGTATTCTCTTTGGCAACATAATAATTTAACACCATTCTTTGATCTTAAATATGCTGTTTAATAACTCAGAGTAACACACGAGTTATTATATTAACTTGATCTTCAGAAGAAACAGAATAGAGGTTCAGGCAGGCATGTTTAAATTGAGTTAGAAGTGGGCATGAGTTGTAATGCTAACATATAGAGTCACATGATATGAATATTGCGTACTCTCATAATAAATAATAAAAGAATGGAGTATTCTCTGAAACTTAATCGTATCTTACAAAGTCTCCAGCCGCAGATTCCCAAAGTCGTTCATTAGAGCAATCAACCTCTGGCCGCATGAATCCAGTGGATTTAATTAAACAGTGGTGATCACGCTTCGGAAACTGGCGACGCTGGCAGCTGGCATCCCGCCAGTAGTGTCAGTGGTAGTTGGCACGTTAGCAACTGTGCTGCGAGCATAGACAAGGAGTCGGCGATGCTTAAAAAACCGTTATGAACAGTTTATTTTTTTCTTTATATTTTATTATATAAGAGGAACGTGGAGTGAATAATTAAGATTACTTTAATACGAAATAATATGATTGAATTGAATGTCGTGTTCAATACCTGTAATATTGCGCAGCCTTGTTCTGTCGTCTTTCTCTATGATATTACTATTGTTTTTATTTAACTGTAAGTTTGTAAGATTATTGATGTTGTGTAACACTATACTATGTGAACATAGTATTAAAATATAACGTAGTTAACATGAGTACCGTATGTTTATGAGAATTTTTTAGACGTTTTTGTGATAAACAAGAACAAGCTGCGCATCACGCGTTGCGCGTCGCGACGCAGCACGCTGCATGCGCCCATAAAGGCACCCGTTTACTTAGCGCGTTGTGTACAACTATGTCAAAAAAGTACTGGGAAAAGATCAAGAATACATAAAATGTTAGTTATTCATGCAAATTTATTTTATCGCCTTCAAAGTATGCTACTTCAGAAACGATACACTTACGCCAACGAATAATCCAAGCATCAAAACTTTTTTTATAATGCTTTTTCTGGAATTGAGTTTAGTTCTGGTCTCCAATTCTCCTTTATGTCTTCTACCGAATGAATAGAATTCGGGTACCATGTAGTGGTAATTTGAGTTTAGGAAAAAAAAAGAAGTCGGCTGGAGCCATATCTGGTGAATAAGGTGGTTCCTCGATTGTATTTATTGAATTTTTGGCCTAAAATTAGTTCACAATCATGGCCTTGTGCGAAGTTACATTATCGTTTTGCAAAATCCAAAAATTTTCATTCAACAAATCTCTTAAACGCCGCATAATGCTCAAATAATATACTTAATTTACCATTTGACCTTCCGGTAAAAATTACGAGTACACAACACTGCGATAGTCAAAGAAAACAGTAAACATGACATCGACTTTGGCGTGTTTTTTTCTGTTTCGGTTCAGTTGGAAGGCGACACTCCGAAGCTTGTTCACTAGTTTGCATGTCAAACTCGTAAACCCACGTCTCGTTATAAGTAACAACGCGTCTCATGAATGTTGGTTCGGAATTGACTTGTTCTAGCACGTCCTCAGCGACTCTTATGCGATAAACTTTTTGGAGAAAATTCAGGTCTTTTGGGACTAGCTGAGCGGCAACATGTTTCGTACCCAAGTGATACACAGAAAGTTCAGCGGCTATCTTTCTTAAACTTGAATGAGGATTTCAGTCACTATTTCCTTCACTTTTGCTATGTTAACTTCAGTTGCAGACGTTAATGGCCTACCAGGGCGAGGCAAATCTTCCTGCATATCTCGACTGCTTTTGATGTTTTGTACCACTCATAAGCACGTGTTTTTGATAAAGTCGATTCACTGTAAGCCTTCTGTAACATTTTCAGTGTATCGATGCAAAATTCAAGAATCAATAGTGGATGCCTTTTTAATACTTCGTAACAAGAACACGAAAACGTGTGGTTTCGTGGGACACCAGATAGAAACAAAGTTCCTTATTGTAAAAAATTCAAGTTCGATGCGAGGTATAAAGAAAATAAATAATTATTCGAGTATACATTTTTATTATGATTTTTAAACGATAAAAATAAAAAATAACTTCTTAACACCTTTATTATTAAAATGATTTATAAAATGATCTAATAATAATAGCAATCTGCAATAATAAAAATTAAAATCGTGTAACCTTCACACGCGATTCTAGTAAAACTTAAATAGTCACCACCATCCCGACGGTCACCACCACCCCGACGGTCACCACTACCCCGACGGTCACCACTACCCCGACGGTCACCACTACCCCGACGGTCGGAAAGAAGTTATACTTCAAAAACTAATTGTTCAGAGTTGCTCTGACTAACTAAATAACAGTCATCACGTACTTAGACTATACATAAAAATCAATTAATGTCATCATTGAACACTGTACAGCCATCATACATAGACTATACATAAAAATCTTACGCTATTTTTAACATTACGGACCCCTCCGGCATGTACCATAAGCAACTTCGTTCTAAAACATTTGATAAATTATAATAGTATCCGAGAGTAAATATTGACTCCGATGTATTATTGTATCCCTTCAAGCGTAACGTAAAGGGATGTGTGCAAATCGATCTCTCGGTGGTCGCCGTTGTATACCATCAGATACGCTCATTACTATCCAAATGAACTTGTGGTATAGAATAGTCACTTTGACGTACTATTATAGAAAATCAAATTAATTAAACATTCACGCAAACCAGAAGAACACAAAACTAACTTATTATATCTTAGATTGTCTAGGTATTTAAATTAAAAAACCGGCGTTAATTAAATCAGTATTTAGGTGCTCAATTAGTTAAAATGTTTTCCATAGTTCATCCAAAATCTTTGAATTCCCCGCGGCTTTTTGTCATTAATTAAATTATCATCATCAAAAGTAGACTTCATTAACAAAAAAATTCCTTCGGGACAAAACGAGAGTGCCGTGAATTCTCCGCGCTATATTAGAATTACTCGAGATTATGTAGGTTTTGACTTTATTACGAAAGCTGCCTTAATTGCACCACCTCTACTACTTTTCATACGCTCTTAAATAAAATAACTACTTTGTATGTTTTTTCCTTTCTATTTTAATAGTGTTTGTTTAGAACAAAATCTCATCTGCTTGGGTGGATATGGGGAGGTGGGGATGGAAAGAGGCAGTCCTCTCCCCCTTGACCCACAGTTGTAGCATTTTATAATAACCAATTTGAAAGCTGTTTGACCACCGAGTCTTCAAATGATTAGTAAATCGTTAACAAACATTTATGATTGTTTTTGTTTATATAGAATTTTCAGGAACATGGGTGTATTCACGCAAACATGCCCCGCCCCCTTGTCCATCAAAAAAATTCGCTGAACTATTTCGTCTCTGTCTGCATGCACATAGGTTTCCGCGTGACTCGAATTGCGTGACGCGTCTCTCGTAGACACATTGATATATCTATCTTCTAAGGATCACCCACAAAAAGCATTTTTGTCATCCATTTTTTGAGCGAGCATGTGCAGCACTACTCGCGCGTACGTTCAACCGACAGCATTCTGTAGTCCACGTGAGCGAAGCCGCGGGCACAGCTAGTATTCGATATAAATAAGACGTGGTGGCTTTGAAAATAAACAACTTTATTTTAAATGTTATGTTGAAACATGAAGATTAAAAGCTTACACTGAAGAGGGGTCTTAAGCTGACAACAAAAGATGGGCATCAGCTAAAGTATTTAAGTAAATACTAACCGTACTGAGCGTGGGCTCCGTCATATCCGCTAAGTTTAATGACGCGTGATGTCGCTACGCCCGCACGCATTGCCACACTTACCGCTGAGCGAACACAAAATACACTTAGTGTGTATTTTATTTAAAAAAAAAACGTTTCTGCGACGCGACGCCCAGGTCGTGCTTCGTGTGGGGTCTCGTTGTGAATCGGATATTATCGAAATGTCTCCACGGCGCAACTGCGGATATAGCGCCTTCCGAATTTAATAACACCTTTATTACTTTTAAAACTGGTTGAAGTACATATATAATTTTTATGTTTCTATTTAAAAGGCAACGAATTCGTTTTATATTTATTTTGTTGATATCACGTAAATTATAGGTAAAATGTTGAGTAAATTTATAATATGTTTCACTATTTTATTCTAATGTGAGAACTACTATGTGTCTTTATTTTTTAATATTGTAATTGGCTCTCATATGAGAACAATTTTACGTGACGTTTAAGTAAGTTTTACAAATCTTGGCTGTAACAGGAACTAACGGAAAGGCGAATGACTCTCGAATGCAACTCTTTAACAACGCACCGGTTGTTGTTCGAAGACAAATTTCAATGACAGTGCGTTTTACACAGGCAATTTTTTTTAATATAATTTTCTAACAAAAATCTTATATACGAGTCGGTTTACATTTAAAAAAATCTAGTTAGCATGATAACAATTGGTGTCATCCGATGCCTATATAATTATAGACGCTGGAAAGGCTAACTGATTAATGTGTAAAGTTTGTCATATGCACGATACTCAGTTAGCCTTTCCGCCACCCATAAGGTGATTATAGTCCCACGGTGTATAGTACTTGTTCGTTATTAGGTGATGGTTACATTGGGTCGGATGTTACTGTGGTGTCAGGACATAAACTGCTTAAAATTGTTTGGGCTCTGTGTCTGTGTTTAAAAGCTCGTTAAATAACGCAACGGTCGCGGTATTGCACCAATAGTGATGGGAAACATAGTCTTCCATTTATCGCACCTCACAAACACAAGGTGTTAAGTCCATATAGGTGCTTTGTTTTCTATAGACTGGTAAGACAATATACATTATAGGTCAAATAGTTTATGAGATATGATATAAAATAATATTTATTGACCGTCCAATCACGCCGTTTCAGAATCGATCAAAACGGTCGCAACTTAGTTGATTCCGTTGCCGCTCAGTGCTCGTACGCGTCACACGCGCTTATTTCAAATTACGAACATTTCGTTGTCGATTTCGGAACAAATGCTTAAAATTTGAGTATTCTATACAGTATTATTTTAACTTAATAACTTTTTGCCTCTTAAATTAACACGATTATTTGGATCATTTCAAAAGAAAACATTATTTACTGTTTAATTTTAAACAATTTTTGATTTTCAATGAAAAAAATTCAAAGTAATACTTTATAGCCTTTGAATTGTTTGATAATATAATTTTACTTGTAAATGTTGCTCAGTGAGCGGGAGTTACAAATTAAAAACTACCTTTTTGTCTGGTATTTACCTTTCTTTTAAATTTTAGCTTAACACAAAACTATTAAGCGAAATAAGTAAGCTGAAATGATAATGAGAGCAGTTTACTTCGGCTAGAATACATCCGAAAGCAATTGCCACGGTGAAAATTAAGACCCGATTGCTGATAATGATGATATTAGCAACCTAACTTATAACCCTAATAATTATTAATTATAAATAATATTGCATCAACCCACAAACTTTGAAAATCAAAAACAAACACAATAGAACCTATACATTGTGATGAATTATTAAAATATATAAAGATATTAAAACCTGACAAAGTTCTGGTCCAGACAACATAAGTAGCGTAGCAATCCAAATTGGACCCCCTATCTTAATTCTATACCTACATAGATCAAATTTTCCACAATGTGCTTGAAACTGGAGAAATTCCCTAGCAATGGTGCAAGTTAAACATAATACTTCACTAAAAAAAAGAAAATTCAGCAGATATTGGAAACTGAAGGCCAATAAGTTTACTGCCCGGCATTTACAAATTTTACCTCTATATTATTGAACAGGATATCATGAAAACCAGATAAAAATCAACTGTTGGAGCTAGCCGGTTTCTAGCTAGCTAGCCGGTCTGAATTGATCATATACACACATTAGACCAAATCCTAGAAAAATATAAAGAATATAATCGTCCTCTTTATATGGTAAAGCCTTCATTGATTACTCAAAGGCATTCGATAGTAATAAGCACAGGTCAATCTGGATAGCACTGATCTCTTGTGTAATAAGCATAACATACAGAGATATCATTAAAAAAAACATTCACACACAAAGTAAAAGCAAAGTTAGACTGGATAAAAGAGATAAAAATAGGAAAGCGAGTCAGACAAGAGGACCCATTATCACCCAAATAGCTTATAGCTGTGCTGAGGGAATATTTAGAGAAATCAACTGGAGAACTAAGGGACTCAAGATACAAATCCAACATACAAGCCACCTCAGACTTTTCGCCGAATAAAATATCGAGTTTGAAGAAATGATAAAAGCTCTGAACAAAAAGAACAAAATAGTAGGTTTACATATAAACTCAAACAAAACTAAAGTCATTACAAACCATTAAAAAAGAGAATCAAAATCGAATATTTTAAGTGATTACATTTCTACCTAGGAAAACAAATGTCTTTTGATCTAAAAAATAACGAAAATGAAGTAGATAGAAGTTTAACTGGTCTTGGAGGAAATTCTGGACACAAAAAACAATCTTAAAAGAACACTTTAACATAACATACAGCATTATATAAATTGACACATGTATCCTACTAAGTTTCACATATAGAAGTCAAACATGGGTCATACACGAAAAACTTTATATGTATATGTAGTTCAGATGACAACAATATAATTTGAAGCTGATCTGATAATAGAGCCAAGAGGTGAATACTGGAACACATCAGAGGTTACTAGTTAACCCCTCGAGTTTGGGCTCATATAATTTGTTTTCACAAGTCCAATAGATTGGGCTTGTCTTGATGCTATTATAAGACTATAAAATTCTATAATTTCTATTGCGTAGTAAAAGCGTAGTAAGCGTAAAAACTATTTAAACTTATTCAGAGCAGCCCCGCACCTCTAAAAAGTCGTCATAGAAATTATATTGATCACCAGAAATTGTCAGATCACGACTTATTTGCATACGCGCAACAGTCCGAGCCGAGGTTCGTCCACTCTGGCACCCTCGGATGTTGTTGCAAAGTTTTCGTGGCTAAGTGCCTTAACCACTCGCTCCCAAGCCCGGTAAAGCTGTAAAAGCCGTAAAGGCTCCAGCGCCCCTAAGGCTAACAGTATAGTCAGTACGAAAAAAACAAAAAAAATAGAAATTGTTTTTCGTATTTGGCGCCCCTTGCTACCTGACAAGCGAGCGACCGCGCATCGTGCTTTACCCCAGAGCCGCCGCTGGTTATTAGCACTGGTGAGAATCGCACTCTATGTGTCTAGCACTTTACCTAAGCCAGTTGAACATGTTAAACGGTTTACAACGAATGATAAAATAGCACAATCAAATCGATTATTGGAATATTTATTTGAGTCACATCTCTAACAGCAAAGTCCTGTCCGTAATTTGATCCGGGTCCACAGTTACACCCGGTTTTAATTACTACCGCTTCTATTTAATCCGCACTCAAGGGTGAACTAATTTCCCAAACCCGGTCCCATTCGGTCGTTCTTTCGTACATTCATTCTGCCGCGAGCCGGTCTCAGTTGCAAAGTCTCGCTGAAATGAGTTCTTCAACATAATTTTTGAGAGTGCACCCTATTTGGTAACGAAACATTTTATTTTACAGAATAATAGATTACAAACATAAAGTTATTTTAGTTATCCATCTATACAGAATGATATTTTGAACAGAATTAATATGTAAAGGAGACAAAGTTGTTGGATACGTTATTTATAATTTTATAATGAAAGTAAGGAAAGGACATGAGTTCCATTTATTTGCGAATCAAAAGATCGAATTGAACAGACATCAACAGATCTGTGTTAATAAAATAAGGAAATTGGTTCTTCCAACAAGAATCTTAATAGAAAACAAGGAAATGGAACAGTCAGTTGCGCGGGTTGAAGGCTCGGCGGCATTGTAAATAACCAACTTATTCGTTTTTCTTCCTCCAATTCACTCTGATGGCTAAGCTAGTTTGAATCTGCAAAGGTTTTTTTTTAAGGTTCCTTAATGACAATCCTAACTCAGATCAGGGATCTTGTATCTTCTAAAATATATAACTCTGTGCCCTTCCTGCCATGAGGAAACTCCCACAATATCCCCATGTTATATTATTTACCATTTTAAGCTATAAGTAGTTAAATCTAAATAATTACTAGTTCCCTAATGTAGACAAAGCTTCCCTTCTCTTTAGTTCTTAATACTATGAAAGCTTCACCTTCTCTTTTTATTTTATTCTTATACTAGCTCGACGTATCTTACAGTTTCACCAAAAAAGTCTATTACAATAATAACGTGTTGTGCGACAAACCCGGAACCTACAAAGGTTCAATTTACATCGTGATTGTGTTTATTTTTTTGTGATGTTTGTAATCAGTAAACAGCAGCTTATAGACGATATGGTGGAGCAGCCGTGCTCGATGCGTTCAGGATCACTGCGCACGCGGTATAAATCCGACGAACAGGTACCAATAATACCCACTTTACTTTTACGCTTTCACTTTTTTTATTGATTACAATTTTACCATAATCTCATGGGAACACGTTAAGCCTCGAGGACAGGCTTTAAGTGCTGCGCTCGGAACATACATATATACCTATATATATGCAACCCTGCAATTCTTTTTCAAACTTAAAACTAACCCGAGTTATTTAGTCAGAATTAAAGTGCCATCTAGAGACCGTAGATTGTATGTATCTGTAACAATTGACCAAATAACACCTTGGAAGGAAAGTATTCTTTAAACAAAAAATAAATGAATATACATTGGTATTTAGCAATTCAGTTAGAAAGTAAAAAATACTTGTCTCATAGTTTTTTCAAATTCAATACCTAAGGATGGAAAAGATAGGGTGGAATTTGCATAAAACAAGTATCGATATCTATTAGCCAAAAACAGTATCAACGAATACTTTCATAATAATTTTTACTTACTTTTTTGACGAATGTCGATGAACGTCTAACGTTTGTTTCGATGGTAGGCATAACATAAAAATATGACAAAAACACATAATGGAACATAATTCAACTATGACGCGAGCGAAGCCGCGGGCAAAGCACTAGTATCTATATATTAGATAAGTAACTCTATCGGCTAACGCATGACTCTTATCTCCATAGTACAACCACGTTGTGAGGAAATACAGAACTTAATTTCTTAGCATTACAAATTGGTGGTACATCGTGTATCAACAACGTGATTATTATACCCAGAGATTCGAGATAATTTATTTCTGGTATTTAATTTAACAAACAAACAACTATTTACATAATAAAACTCGATATACATTTAACACAGATACCAAGTCATGGCGCGTAGTTTCTCAGTAAACAAAGGAAGTTTGTAGTCTAAACATTGCTGTATGAAGCAGCTTTAATCTCCTACGAATTCGATATTGACAAGATTACACAGCGGCAAGTTCGGCACGCGAGCCGTCCCGCGTCCCGCGTGCAGACTCCCGACCAAAATTTCAACAAAGCAAACATGAATTATGACGCCACATTCTAATGTCAAGAATTAAAATAGCCATTAACAATATAACCCATATTAAAATATTAACGGTGGTTGAGAAAACAGGTTTTTAAACTGAAAAGCATTCGATTTTTATTATGTTTCCAATTATCCAGGTTAAATTAGTTTTATGTCCGTCAAAACCGTAAAAAAGACCCGTCAATAGAGTATCTCTTTGTTTCGGCAAAGTTCTACATTATACGTAACGTTACGTTTTACATTTTACGTTATACATGCTCGTCAAAATAACTGCATAGCACCTGATACCTAGGATTTCTTAAAAACACCTATATTATATTAATATAAATATTATGTTACTAGCCGTTACCCGTGATTTTGTTCACGTGATATTTATTCTTAGCACACAGAATCTCTGTTTTTAATCGGTATAAAATTTATTGTTGTGTTTATTATCCTCCAAAATCTAATATATAAATACGCTTCGACCGACGGCATTCTGTAGTCTACGTGAGCGGAGCCGCGGGCACAGCTAGTATTTTTTATTTCCTTACAAATCATTATTTATAAAAGTACAAATAGACAAACACGCCTTTTTATATAAAGGTTTAAATGTATTAAAGTATAATTAACATTTATATATGTTTACATATTGTATACGCACTTAGTAAATTACAATATAACGTTACACATACTAACTATATGGTTATAGTGTAATCTAAAAACAAAATTAAATAATTGTTTCATGAACATGATACAGCTGTGACCTGTGACTGGATGTTAACAATCACCTACCAATCGTTACGAGAGTGCTCGTTGCCGTTATCGGTTCATCCCCGGGATTCCTGAATAATACGCGCTGCCTGCCATTTTAATAAATTATTCCATACTTGATATTTGTGTTCATTATAATTTGTAGCTATTTTATATCAAGTAAAATCTATATCAACATTATAAGGCTCAAGAGATTGTTTTTTGTTTGTTTGTTTAAAAGCGTAAATTTCTGAAACTACCAGACAGATACCAAAAAATATTTGCGTTTTATACCCTATTTATTGAGGAAGGTTATATAGGCTATATAACTTTACGCTACGACCCCAGGGAGCGAAGCAGAAATCATGAACGTGAAATATTCTGGCTAGCTGTAAGGCAACTACAAGTGAAAGTAATCATTATAGACTACTGTACACCGTACAGAGTCGCTCAAATAAATTTAATATGAGTGAAATCATCGGGCACCGTTAGTATGCAATACAAACTACAAATACTAAAGACGACAAAGTATGAGACTCCCATTACAGTAATACGGTTTATGATGCTTTATGAAGTAATACAGAAAAAGATTATTTCGTACCTAAACCGAAGAAAAACCCTTTTTTTTTAACTTTTTATTTGTTCTATAAATGCAAAATCAACAAACATCGTTGTTGATATATTTCCAACTTGAGGGTGGGAGCCAAGCGAAGATTAGAAGATGATTCGTCGTTATGCAACAGTTGCACTATTGGTAACCAAGGTAATACTTATACGCGTCACGCGGGCGCAATAGTGCCGAGCGCGCATCATTAGTTAAATGATAACGCAGGGTCTGTTGATTATAGTATATTATTATGTTTTCTAACTAGTGTAAGATCTAATAAACTGAATACAAAGTGTTACAGACAATTTGCTCAGCAAGCGTTAAAACATAACATAACTTTACTTCTAGAGTCGCTATTACAAAGGCTTCTAATCAAAATGTAAAAGCTTAGCCAGAATACAGTGTGTAAGTAACAATTGATAAGCAATTATTCAAGCATATAGAATAAATAACAGAACGAGCATAAATAACTTAATTTCAGACGAGAGGGGAGATTAAACAAAAAGCACGAACAACGTTTATTGAAACTGCATTTCAGTGTGACATTTTCGAATGAAACTGGCGACCGCAACAATATTAAAATTCACGAGTTCGCAATAAAAACGTCATTTTATCTACTGTAACAAACACTAAGGTAGAAATCGTTTTAAAAATAAATCAAAGTTACATTAAAATGCTTTTATAGGACTCATTTTTATGTGTAATTAAAAGAGCTCAGCTTAAGAACATGAACATATAACGAATATTATATGCATAAATCTCGTAAAACAGTAGTCTTTAAATCATCCCCAGCACAGAGTAAAACGTAGAAAATGGGAAAATTGAATTATCTGATTTGATTACCTTGTAACATTGTACGAACAGTTTTCATATGGCAATATAATATTGAACGTGTTTGCACGACATAAATCACATCTCTATTTTAGCAAACATGTGCGTTAAGGTTCTAAGGTAAGGCCATAATGCATTCGCTTGAATGAGCAACCGTATTGGAAACGACTGCTGGCAACACAACGCAATAGCTATGTAGTTGGGAGCGCGCCAACGCTTTTACTAAAAACAAACAACACTAAAGTTTAATAAACTTTAAAACCATTTCTCTCAATATTTTATTCAGCGGATTTCTCTATTATTCTATTGTTAATTCGAATTATTCTACTTCTATTATCCTAACGCGTTTATTGACTTTCTAATGAAATGTATGATGTCATTAAGTTAGCCAGATATTATATAGAGGTATATAGATAAAAGCTGAATAATAAGTAATTGACTTGATTAATTAATAAATAACATAATTATAAGTTACTAATAATTAAATACAGTCTATTGATTGCGTTCATGTGAAAGCTTGACTTGATTGTATGATTAACATTGCCGCGCGACCGACTTGTGTACCTATCTAAAATTATACCAGTTATAGATAATATAGTTGACCAATTTCTAATAGAAGTTAGAATCATATCAGAGTCTATCGAATAGATAAATGGATAAAATATTTGAAACAAAGATGAAGGCAAGTATGTTGTCTGTGATTGGTATTTCGGCGAATTCACTGTTTATATATTATTACTGTTAAAGTGCTTTAAAACTATTGGTTTTTCCGTTTACGTTTTGGTCTCACGAACAAATATACATATTTTAAGTAGATATATATATCCAGATAAGAAAGGGAAGTTTAGAAGAAAACTTTGTTAATTCTATTCAAAATATGATCAAGCAAAAAATTAATAAATACGTAAATATTAAAATAAAAGTTGGAACGCCTCACAAAGGGAATGTAGCTCGCTGGCAAGGCTCCAGCACCAGCACTCCGTATGTCCGGTATCGACACCGGACGAAAATATTACCTAAGTACTTTTATTTGACACAAAGCTTATGCCTTGTTTTGTTATATTCGTCCCCTTTAAAGGCTTCGCGGTTTAAATGGCGAACTTTTACGCCTAAATAAATGCTTCCTAAGTTTTCTCTAAACAAAACTCAGCCGAAGAACTGAGTCATAGTGCAAGTCATGTTCCGTTACAATAAAAAGTGTTGTAGGGTAAGAGGCAACATTACTCGCAATAATTCTGTTTACAGGTTCTACTAAGGAATAAACGAGAAAGATGTACTGACAGATATTCAATATTTAAATTTATAATTAATTTTATTTAGCAGCAAAATCTGAAACAACTTACATAAAATCAAGTTTAAATCATATAAACAAAAAGTAAGTAATTACCTACATCAATTACCACATACAATGAAACAAATTACCCACTTGATAAAGGCAGTAATAATTCTTAATATCAAAGGTTTGAAGCCAAAATAGGAAAAAGAAGAACATTAAAGGCATGGAACTCACCAAGATATAATTTTCTTCATAACCTCCCGAGGCTTATTGGAATGAGTGAAATGATTAGTATTTGTTGTATCTCAACATTGAGGTTGTCATGAGACAGGGAACTTTTTCTGTCAGCTGCGTACGTACAAGCAAATAACGTAACGTTTAATGTTGTTGAAAAAGCAACTGTCTGTGACTCAGTGAACACTTTCTCAGTACGGAACTACATGTCATGTGAAACAATAAATTCACTGGCTGACTATATTAAAAATAGGTAACAAATAACTTTGGTTCCGATATAAGTTACAGTTTATTATTTACCTAATGCATTTTTTTTATTATTGTTTGTATTGTATGACTCAAATATTGTCAAGTGACGAGGCGGTCAAAAATAATAATACTAGAGCATAGAAATGATATAGCATAGAACATATAATAGATTCATTGTCAAGTGGTCTACAGTGTACAGAAGATCGCAGCAAAATAACGTAGTGTTGCGTTTCTGCGGTGAAGAGGGTTTCCAGAGCTCCTTAGGGAAAGCGAGTACAAGATCAGCAATGCGCTAATGACACCGTTGTTGTTACAAGCGTCCATAGACTACGGTAACCGCTAAACACCAGGTGGGCCGAATGCATCTTTGCCAACTTAGTTATATTTAAAAAAAATGTAGTTACCGAAACATAGCGATATGTAGTACTATATAGTACGAGTATACGAGTAGTACGATATATAGGTAAATGATTTAACTTGAGGGTGTGGATTAGAAAGGTAGTGGAAAGACGCCTACGGACTGCAATAAACACTAAATAATTCTTTCCTACATGGAATAGTAATTGTAGTGCACGTAGCCGACATCGACACGCCTCTGGAACCCGTTTGCAGTTTCCTGCTACTTATAAATTACTTTAGTTATACAGCCTGGTCAAAAACACTAAAACACGTCGTTTTAATATAATTTTTAAATGTAGGTTTATTCTATTCAAATGTTTGAATGTTAATTTCTTAACTTATAATTTATTTGACACATAATATCGAGTAGTAAGTGACTACAGAAAATATTGTTCCATAATAATTCCTGACAGCTTACCTACAGAAGTAATAACCAATACTTAGTGCAAGAAGGCGCTAGTAACTTAAATACATTTTATTTGTTCATCCTTTAAGTCGACAGGCATTAAAGTTCACAAAGTTTATAAAACTTCAGTGGATCCATTAAAGGTTTTGTATCTATTTAATATGTAAAGTAGAATAACGCTAACTTAATTCGACTAATTGTTTAAAAGCTCACAAATAAATATAAATACATAACTTACTTTGGCAACATAAATTCATTAACAAAATGTATTTTAACTTAAATTACAAAGGTAAAGTTGAAATGTTGCTGATTACTGTTATCACTGACAAACAACAAGTTATAGTCAACAAGCAAACGTCAAATTATGAATTAAACCGCGTGAACCGTAAACACTTTCACTATGCGTAATTAATTTATATGAACACTTTGACGAACATCCCCAATCGCTTGATTGATTTCAGGTAATAAATTATTTAATTTTTTAGAAATCATTGTATTCATCATTGGATATCAGCATTCAATCATTGGATTGAATTTTTAGAAATCAAAAGGGAAACAGTTTATGTTATCTAACATTAAAATATTTTTGATATAATTGAAAGTTTGTTATTAAAAATTAAAAATTTGAAATAGTTATAAATTAATAAATTTTAAATAATGAATAAATATTTTAATACATGTTGAATGAAATTAAAAAGTGAAAGACAACAAGAGCGAAGCAAGTAGGAACGAACACAATTGGGACAACTATGTATGTACACGCTACTTACCGCCTTTGTTTTTTTGTTGCCAACAAACTTACTTTGCTTTGCTGAATACTTACGATCGATTTCTCCAAAGTAACGCTTTCATCAATCAAATATACTCCTCAGATGTTGCTTGTAATTTAATAATAGATCGGTAATCGACGAATTAATTCCAATAGCTTGTATACCGTCTAACTTTACCCCGATTAGTTGTGTTCGTAAGCCGCTTTGTGCGGTGTTTATCTTTGTTTGTGTACAACATTAAATAATACATTGCGTTAGGAACTAGCAGAAATAGCTTTTTTTTTTATTCTTTCCCCTTTTTTTTGTTCAAAGGAATCAATTGCACAACTTATATTACAAAACACTACACTAACACTTGGTTCATTTCGACACATTTCGACAAATTTAAAAAATACAATTAAAAAGTTAAATTAAAGATATAACACATTTTAAACTTTTATAAACATGAAGCTTTATGTTAAATATATTTTGATGTTTAATCATATTTTAAGGTATAATAGGATGAGTCATTCTTGCATGTGACCGTTGTGCATTATAACATTTATAAGTTCTTTGATTCCAACCGGATGCTTGATCATACAAAAACAGCTGAATACGAGTGTAAATCTTCAAAATGCGAATAAAATAGCACGTAGGAACCTTCGCTTTAGATATTGTTTATTATGTTTCATTATTCTCGTATTGAATGTACCTAATAATGTCCTTCAATGTACAAAACTGAGACAGAACAAATGCACAAAGCATTTTTATGATAATATACACAAGAAAAAACTATTTTGCAACGAACAGCATATTATTTATTCCACACGACTAAAATATTAAAATGGTTACACGAGGTAACAAAATGCGACACGAAACCGCTATTCCGCAGAAACTCTACTGAAAACAAAGCTAATATTTTTAAAGGTATTTCGCTGTACGCCATCGCGTATATGTTTTTTATATATTTTGTTTTCATGTTTTAAATGTTCATTTGTTATGTGAGCGGCGAGCGGCCAGCGTCGACTAGTTTCAATATTACGCTTTCATAGGCATCGCGCGAGAATATATCACCCATTGTTAGCACACGTTACACAAAATCAGGACAGAATTTAGGATATTTCTATATAAATCCACGTTAAATACAAATTTATTTTAGCAAATATCAGTGAAACACATAATACTAGTATTTAACTTAGGTAGCTACTAGTAGGTAATTATTCTTTATATTGTGGATCGCCTCGATGGTACATTTAGTGGCTTCAATTTTTAAATAAAAATAATGTTTTTAAATAAAATGCTAAAAACGTGCAATCTAAAGGACACAGGTATTTTAAAAGTAGTGATAATATATATGTACAATATCGAATACAGGTGTGATATACGAATTACGAGTACGAACCAAAGGCAAAAGTCGTCTCGAAATCTTTACAACTACAATAGGTTGACAACATTAGAATGGTTCAACTTGGGTCATTGGTGCTCTACAAATAAGTATTTCTATAATTTAACCCATGAAGAGGTGAAAACAAAGATAGATGATTATGGATGTTTGAACCTATGATTTTGAAGATATGAATATCTACTTCTTCCATTTTTGGTGAAAGTAGCATTAGTGGTGAAAGTCTATTAATTCTAGACGAAAGGAGCAAAGAATAGCAAATAAGAGAGACTACGAGACTCGGTCAAACCTCTCTCACTATTCGTTAGGGAAATCCTATACACAGGCCACCCAGACTATCTAGGTATCATCACCCTCTAAAATAGGCTCAACTTCATTCCTCATTTCACTAAAGTCCAGAAAAAAGGCCATCATGGTCCTTTCCCATTTGCGGCACTTACTCTGCTCAGTAAGCAAAATGCCCCTATGATATAAGCTTACATTTTGCAAGATGCGTTTCCATCTGATCTTAACATATAGTTGCGCCGCGTTCACACATATGTCCAAAAACAATTTAGCCCGTGTCACGTGGACAATTAAATAAATATAATGTACAAGAAAATAAATATATTAAAAGAAGTTATGAAAGTGAAAATGGAAAATAGATTAATATGTGTAATCCGAAGGCATTTACATTATCAGATATATAAAAATAGAGTACCTTATTAAATCTATTAATTATAGTAACACTTTCACCAACAAAAAAATGTCCAGGATTTTAATATATCCGTCAAAGATTTGTTAATGAAATTCCGTCGTGAGACGCTTATGTTTCAATAAACTCCATTCATTTCCATTATTATTTCTGTTTCCTCAAGCCAGCATGATTGAATGTATCCGCCAGGTTTTTAATTCGTTTTGTAATAATTGTTGAGTAAAAGTTCGAATATCAGTTATAATTCAAAAGGTCTCTGTTATTATAACAATACAAGTTTTATCGACTCCAGACAAATATGTGTCAGTCCAGACAATAAATATAATAGTAAATATAAATAAACTTATACAATTCTCATTTCAGATTGTAGAATTCCTTTAGCGATCCGTGTCTCTCCCGTAAGTCAGAATCAATCCGTCATGTTTTCAATTGTTTTGCCGTCTTGTTCATATTTTAAATTTAAAAAGTTCTTCAGCCAAAATACAATATATACGACCTACTTATTCGATATATAAATCGTAAAATAAGTTTGTAATACTATATTTAAAATAATAAGTTACCTATAGATGAGATGCCTTCGGAAAGGAACATAAACACAATAAATGAATAAATGAGAAATCAAATAAAGTGAAATAAATATATATAATTAAGAGATAAAAAATGATTGATAATACAATCATTACATTTCCCCTTTTCCCCGGAAAAATTTTTCGACTTAGAAAAATTTAGAAAGATAAATAAATATAGATGAGCATACTTCACAAATTCATACATCCTTAGCATACATCACAACATACAACTTCTCATAATATCACCACTCATTCAGTAGGGGATAGGGTTCACATTCAATGACGCCTACTCCAAAAGTTGCTCATTAACATGACCTAGGCTTATTTAACGAGTTGTCTTCCGCTCGAATTCTTGGCTTATTTAAAGAGTAATTACCCGCTCTATAACAAAAATAAATACTTTGACCTAAGGCTTATTTAACGAGTAGTCAACCGCTCTAAAACCCCAATAATTATTAAATTCATATAAATACATACTAATAGTTATAACTCACTTCAGGCATTAAAATCTTCACATCCAAGATGCTACAGTAAAATATATCGACGTAGGGTAGATGTCTATATAAATAAGCTCCTGGGTAACTTTAAGGTTATCCAAGATAATAAGAATGTAGCAGAGACGCAGAAGAATATAATAAGCCTATCGAAGTATCTTTAAAAAAATCATATTTAAAAATAGACATAACTATTTAAAATATTTAAATAAATAAGATATAATATAATAATAAGCCTAATGGGTATTAAAATAATATAATGAAATGAAAAATGAATTGAAAGATGAATGACAATTTATATATAGTATATATATAGAGTAGATAAAAGATGAAGTCCAAATATTTTTGCCAAATTTTTTTTTTACGATTAATCGTCTCACTTGTGTATGTGGTTTTTAGAATTTAGAAAATGACTAGCTCAGTGGTATTATTTAGGTTGGGCGCCAAATTGTCACGTGGACAATTAAATAAATATAATGTACAAGAAAATAAATATATTAAAAGAAGTTATGAAAGTGAAAATGGAAAATAGATTAATATGTGTAATCCGAAGGCATTTACATTATCAGATATATAAAAATAGAGTACCTTATTAAATCTATTAATTATAGTAACACTTTCACCAACAAAAAAATGTCCAGGATTTTAATATATCCGTCAAAGATCTGTTAATGAAATTCCGTCGTGAGACGCTTATGTTTCAATAAACTCCATTCATTTCCATTATTATTTCTGTTTCCTCAAGCCAGCATGATTGAATGTATCCGCCAGGCTTTTAATTCGTTTTGTAATAATTGTTGAGTAAAAGTTCGAACTCCTTCGAATATCAGTTATAATTCAAAAGGTCTCTGTTATTATATATAACAATACAAGTTTTATCGACTCCAGACAAATATGTGTCAGTCCAGACAATAAATATAATAGTAAATATAAATAAACTTATACAATTCTCATTTCAGATTGTACAATTCCTTTAGCGATCCGTGTCTCTCCCGTAAGTCAGAATCAATCCGTCATGTTTTCAATTGTTTTGCCGTCTTGTTCATATTTTAAATTTAAAAAGTTCTTCAGCCAAAATACAATATATACGACCTACTTATTCGATATATAAATCGTAAAATAAGTTTGTAATACTATATTTAAAATAATAAGTTACCTATAGATGAGATGCCTTCGGAAAGGAACATAAACACAATAAATGAATAAATGAGAAATCAAATAAAGTGAAATAAATATATATAATTAAGAGATAAAAAATGATTGATAATACAATCATTACACCCGCTTGCAAAGAGTCGAAAACGGTTCCTCCGTGACTTACTCGATCCTCCACCATACGTTGACGAACGATGAACGATGACCTACGTAGAGATATGGGGCTTCCCTCCATAAAGTCGAATGCGAAATATCTAACGACAAAAATATTTCGACAGCGCATCGAACCACTCGAATCCGATAGTCGTACCGCCGTGAACTACACCCCAATTCCCGATGCCCCGAAAGTAAAACGCCGGCAGCGGAATATCTTTACCAACCCCGATGACTAAATCGAATATTACGTGTCAGTCCCTGTTATCCAAGCGTGCCCGCGGCCAAGCCCGCTAAACCACCGTTCCCTCCACAGGGGACGCTCCACGTGTGTGGAAGCGCCACACACCCGCCACGGCCTCCAACATCTCCACCTTTTTTTACGTGGAGGAACCTGTTATGGGTACACATTCGCTCGGGGGAACGAGTGGTTATGTGAGACTCCTACTCACTAAACCTCCACGGTGTACCGTCTGTCGCGCTAACGGGATGTCACGGGATCGCGCGAGTATGCACCGAGATACCCCGGTGGCAAGGCCCGCCAGGAATTATGGTCAGGAAATTAGTCAGATCGCGACTTATTTGCAATCGTGGCAACAGTCCAAACCGATGTTTGGCCACTTTGGCACCCTTGGAACTTGTTGCCTTGCTTTCATGGCTGAGTGCCTTAAGCACTCGCCCTCAAGCCTGGGTGATGCTGTAAAAGCCGTCTGAGGCTTCAGGGCCCTAATGGCTAACAGTATAGTCAGTTCGAAAAAAGAGGTGACTCTTTTGCGCGAGAGACGCGTCGAAGTTATTCCGCGCACAAGCTATGTGCAAAGTGACATGGTTATACAGTGCCCCGCCGCATTCATGAAGTACGTAGCTGTATATAAAATCTGGATAATCCAGAATATAGTTAAAGGTCCGCGTAACCGAACCCGTGCAGTGAACCGTTAAGCTTTAGCGGTGTTGCGATATTTTTACACAAATCTATAACAGGCTTGACACTGACAACGACACTATTTGTTCAGGATAATTAACCGAGTTATGCGAATAATGTATTTGAATTTGTTTAACTAAAACTATTGAATAGGGCAGAATATAATTATATCGATAGAGAATATTGTTCAACAGTAGCGACGGTTTGTATTATATGCGATCCAATCCGGCGTAATCTTACTAACCCACTATCAGCAAATCTTCTTTCTTTTTTTAGGGAAATATGTCAAGTACAGTTTCGGCTTGTTTCAACTTCTGAAAAGGAACTATTTTATTATTCTTATTAAGTTTCATGTTGAAATTGACGCCAATCATGTCGTTGCTAATCTATATATTATAATGCCCCGCCGCGTCTGTCTGTCTGAACGCGGTAACCTCAAAAACTACCGAACAGATTTTCATACAGCTATCATCAATGGACGGAATTATTCATGAGGAAGGTTCAGATGTATAATTCATTAAGGTTATATATAAATTGGCCGAAATATGATGATAATTGTTGTAGTTGTTGAAAAAAAAACATGTCGCCTGGGAGCTTTACTGGCTAGCGCCGTGTAAACCAATAGAGTTATATGTAGTATTACTCTGTTACTCGTACGAAGTCAGGGCGGGTTGCTAGTATCTTATAAATTAAGTATATAATTACGTCTTAGTACTTTTCGCTCGCAAAAGATGAAAGAAAATACTTAAAGAGCTTATATTGAAGCCACCGCGGTTGATATTTTAGCATAGTAATTTTCAAGCTGATCCTCGTGTTTGTGGTTTTACAAAAAAACTTCAATGTTCCCTGCGTACTATAAATAAGTTACATTGTGGTTTTGAATCCAGAGCCCCGTCTATCACGCTATCGCGATACTAATAGCTTAGTTAAACATTCAATACGTAAGCACGAATTGGTCTAAATGTTCAATCATTCATTTGAAATTTAATTAAAATTATATATTTTTTGATTATTCATATTACTCTACAAGGCAAAGTTGAGATGTTGTTTTATTAATTAGGTAAAAGCTAAAATGACGTGCTTTGTTTAATTCTTTATAGCGTGGATATACTCGTAGACTAGATCTTAGCTGTAATTGTCAAAACACAATCCTGGCCTTGCTAGCGCTCTACCACAATGCTATAAGTTCTTCACCACATTTACATACGATAGTATGTAGACAGTATACTATCTGATTCGATTCCTGATTCAAGTTAAATTTCTAGTTTGTATTATGCAATGGCGTGCCCTCGGCTCAATCTGCCGGTATTATGTGTAGTCAAGAAATGACTGAATTGTTGTCATTGTGCATATTGTGAAAAACCATCTATTCACTTAGGAGACATAGAAGTTTCCACAATATATTTGCATGCTGTTAAGTAGTTACGGCTCCCTGCGCTCCGACGTTACCGAACGAAGAAGGTGTTGGAGGGGGCATTAGGCATTACGCCGTGGGACGTGCGTGCGTCACTACTATCTCTAAGAATTCCATAATTTTGTATTTTAAAGTAATTAAAACCTATCAAGAAGCACAAATCGTCTCATTCTAATCTTCATTGAAAGACCGGCGTAAACATTGGTGACCCCGACGTGATATTGGAGAAAGAAAACAGATTAATAATCAACGTTTCTACGTTCAAATCTACGGACAACGGACTCGTACTCTAGGAATTCGCCAGCCAGCAGCTGCAGCCACTATTTCCGAGGGAAGTGCGTTTATTCCTATATATATCAATCCTTTCTATTTAATTTGCATAAATATCGTTGATAACTCCGTATTACGAACCTATTAAAATTCATAAAAGAAATACCTACAAGTAAAAATATAAAAAAAGTGTACAAATTACGTTTTTATTTGCCTAATAAAGGTAATATATCATTAGATTAAACAATTAAAACTAGCAATAATCATTTGCCAAGAAAATATTTAGTAATATCACTGTAATTCTATACGCAAATATAATATTCAACACACAGTGTCTAATAGTGTTGAATTGTTCATCTTACATAGGAATATTTACTATTTGTTAATGTTCCATTTTTCTTAGGATATATTTAAACATATTCTAAAGCATATTTGCCGACTATTTCAGACGTTCTCCGAAAGTGTGCTCGTGAGATTTAAGTAAATCTTAGAGAGTTGACCCGCCGCGTATTTCAACAAGCAACCGTGCCTCTCCGAGTGTCGCGCTGTGCATCGACATCGGCCGCAAAACCGGTTCTTTATCTATTAGCGACGCTTTGCTGGAGTAAAACGTAACGTATTCATTGTTTGATTTACCACTAAATTAATATTGTAAAATTGCTGATTGTGATACGTTATTTTCGCCGGCAATATGAGTGACTTAAAGGAACTTATTAAGCAAAGAGGGAACATCAGGGCAAGAATAACTTTATTTGAAAAACATTTAGCGCCATTTTTAGATATTAAAGAAACTAGTACTGTAAAAATAAATGAACTTAGTATCAGGTTAAGTAAAATACGGGATCTTGCATGTAGCTTTGAAGACGTTCAATCACAAATTGAAATGTTGGATGAAGATACAACTAAACAAATGCAAGAACGCGAAACAACAGAAAATATCTGTGTTAATTTAATCGCCCAGGCTCAATCCTTATTAGAGTTTTTTCAAAACACTAGTAAGGTATCTAACACAAGTTTTAAAAGCCCGTGCAACTTAAAGTTACCAGCCTTAAAGATCCCACCTTTTAGTGGAGAGTCAAATAAGTGGCTTTCCTTTAGAGACATATATATCTCCCTGATTCATGATAATGACAACATAGACGACATAGGTAAATTTCATTACCTCAAGTCGTACTTGGAAGGTGCGGCTTCCTCTGTAATTAATTCAGTAAAAATGTCGTCGGATAACTACAAAATCGCATGGAATTTATTATGCGAGCGATATAATAATAAACGGTTGTTAATTAATGAACATATTAAGTGTTTATTTGCTATCGAACCGCTGCACAAGGTGACAGATTTCGGTATTCGGGAGTTAATAGATACTTTATCAAAAAATCTAAGTGCTCTAAATTCTTTAGGTGAACCTACTGACAAATGGGACACAATCATTATTTATATGGCCTCGACGAAGTTAGATACTGTTACTGCAGGAAAATGGGAGGAATATAGAAGTGATAAAGACTCAACTACTTTGGAAGATTTTTATTCATTCCTTCGACAGCGCGCTTCAGTTCTAGAAACCATGAACGCTAGTAGGTCTTCAAAGCATTTCGATAAACGACATAGTTTACCCAAAATTAAATCACTTGTTTCATCTATGGAGTTATCTCTTGACAAGCGTTGTGCAATCTGCAAACAAGAGCACAAGGTTTATGAGTGCCCTAAGTTTAAATCTTTATCTATTAATGACAGAATTACTAAGGTTTCGCAATTGAAACTCTGCAGTATCTGTTTTCGTAGCGGCCACCAGGCATATCAATGTAGGATGAGTGGATGCCGGATTTGCCGGCGAAAACACAATACATTATTACACAGACAATCAAATACACACATATCACAACAACAAGGTATTATTGAACAGCCTCCACTAAATACTAACGAAAATAATAATATAAATGAAAACTTACCCATTTCTGTTGTCGACTCCACAGCATCTAATCCCTCTACTTCGGTATCAATGTCTGCTGTCTCCACCAATCAAGTCCTGCTTTCTACGGCGTTGGTCAAGGTGACAAACAATGACAAATCATTTATTCTAAGGGCCTTACTAGACTGTGGCAGTCAGACATCTTTTATTAGCGAGAATGCTCATAGGAAAATCGGTTCTTGTAAAAGAAAAGATCAATATCAATGTATATCTGGCTTAGGCAATATTGTCTTAAATGTGACACAATTCTGTAACATACGTATACATTCACTACACAATTATTTAAATATAGCTCTAAAATGCTTCATTCTACCTAAAATTACTGATACTTTACCTCATGCTACAGTGCGCGTCCAAGATTTATGCATTCCCAATCATATTCAACTCGCAGACCCACAGTTTTATGAACCCGCTGAAATTGATTTATTATTAGGTGCTGATATATTTTGGGAACTTATTGGTGTAAATAAAATAATTTTAGGACCGCAAAAGCCAATCTTGCAAGAAACACAATTAGGTTGGGTAGTAGCTGGTTCCACGGGGGGAAGTTATTGCAACAGTCATAATCCAAAATTACAATGTAATTTCTCACAAGAGATCAAAGCACAATTAGCTAAGTTTTGGGAACTTGAAGAAATTCCTTCAACTATTAAAAACGATAAAAATAATTATTGCGAGAAATTATTCAATGAAACCACTCATAGAGTAGATGATGGTAGATTTTGTGTTCAAATTCCACTTAAGGACTCAATAGAAGTTCTAGGTGATTCATACAACATTGCTGAAAAAAGGTTACTACAACTTGAAAGGAAGTTAAAATCCAACCCTACACTTCAACAAGAATATCGTGATTTTATTAATGAATATGAGCGTTTAGGACACATGACGGAAATACCTCGGCCTGTATTCGGGTGTTTCCTTCCACATCATGCTGTCATACGAGAAACTAGTGAAACTACAAAGCTTCGTGTTGTCTTTGACGCCTCTGTAAAGACTTCAACTGGAATATCGTTAAACGATATACAACACATCGGTCCAGTAGTGCAGGACGACTTATTTTCAATCTTGTTGAGATACAGACAGCATAAATTTGTAGCATCAGCTGATGTGAATAAAATGTATCGCCAGATACTGGTTGAACCTAATCAGCGATTGTTGCAATTAATTTTATGGCGTGACGAACCATCGCAACCAATTAAAATATTTCAGCTAAATACAGTGACCTACGGGATGGCATCAGCGCCATTTCTAAGTACAAGGTGTCTACTACAGTTATCGAAAGAGTGCAATGATCCAGCAGTATCGCAATTAATCAAAGAAGACTTCTATGTTGACGACTTTTTATCAGGAGCTCGAACTGAAGAGGAATTAGGTAGAATAATAAATTTAGTCACTGAAAATCTTGATAGAGCTCGTCTACCTTTAAGAAAATGGCGAACGAATATTCCAACTGTCTTTCAAAACAACTCCAATATTTCTTTACCCAAAAGTGTAGATTTATGTTCTCAATCTAGCATCTTGGGTCTAAAGTGGGACCCTTCTAAAGATATCCTACTATTTCCAGTTGACATTCAATTTAATCAAAATATAACTAAACGGACAATTTTGTCCACTTCGGCTAAATTATTCGATCCATTGGGTTTGCTTAGCCTATGTACCATCATACCAAAAATAATTTTACAAAAATTATGGTTATCCAAGTTGGATTGGGATGATTCGGTAGATCCTGAGTGGAAAAGGGAATGGCAGAACTTTATAACAAATTTAAATGTTTTATCACAAATCGAAATACCTAGATGTGTAATCACTAGCGATCCAGTAGTCATTGAATTACATTCATTCTCAGATGCTTCCACAGCAGCATATGCTGCAGCTGTTTATCTCCGATCGATTGATAGTTTAGGTCGTATTTTGGTTAAGATAGTCTGTGCCAAAACTAAGGTCGCTCCTGTAAAACCTACAACAATACCGCGGCTGGAGCTATGTGGTGCTTTGTTATCAGCACGACTAACCGCAAAGGTATTGAAGGCTTTGCGTTGCAAGATTAACAAGATTTTTTACTGGACTGACTCAACTGTTGTTTTAAGTTGGTTGTCATCGCAAGCTACTGATTTAAAACCTTTTGTATCAAATCGAGTTGTTGAAATACAAGATCTGACGGCCATGGGCACTTGGAATCACGTTCCAGGAGATAAAAACCCAGCGGATCTAGCATCTCGAGGCTTAAATCCTAAATCTGTGAAGTTGGCTACGCTATGGTGGAATGGACCACCTTTCCTACTCGAGGAACCAAGCAACTGGCCTAAAAATGTAGTCTTACAAAATATCTCCAAATTACCTGAAAGGAAAACTTATCCTAAAAAATTAACTACACTACAAACTACTTCTACTTTAACTATAACTACGCTACAATCTACAAGCAGTAACTTTGAAATTGTGAAATTTGGAAGATATTCAAAATTCACAATCTTACAAAGATCTGTGGCCTACGTTTTACGTTTCATTTATAATCTACGACATAAGCACTCTAAATTAATAGGTCCATTATCTACTAGTGAATTGAATTCTTCTTTAATCGTGTTAATAAAACAACATCAATTTGAATGTTTCTCGCGAGAAATTAAAAACCTTAAAACTAAGCAATCCTTACCATCGAAGTGCCATATTTTATCTCTCAGTCCATTTGTCGATGAAAATGATATCCTTCGCGTCGGTGGACGAATTCAAAATTCTGACGCCGACTACAAGAAAATACATCCAATATTACTAGATACGTCTCATAATTTCACTAAGTTATTATTTACACATCATCACAAAAAACTATTACATTGTGGACCTCATCTTCTGCTTAGCGATTTGAGGAATACCTTTTGGCCGTTGAGAGGACGAATACTAGCTAGAAGTACTGTAAACAATTGCCAATTATGTAAAATTATGAAAGCAAAATGCATAAATCCTTTAATGGGAAACTTACCTGCTTCCAGAGTCGTTCCAGGTTCCCCTTTTGAAGTCAGTGGTGTCGACTTCGCCGGGCCATATTATATCACCGATCGTAAGGGTCGCGGTTGTAAAATTACGAAATGCTATATGTGTTTGTTTATTTGCTTTGCAACTAAGGCATTACATTTAGAGGTAGCCAGCGACCTCACGTCTGAAGTGTTTATACTTTGTTTAAGGCGTTTCATATCTCGAAGAGGAAAACCACTCCAGATATATTGCGATAACGGCACTAATTTTGTTGGTGCGAATAACGATATCACAAATTTTCTAAAATCAAACAGTGACTATTTAACCGGGTTTGCTGCCGATGAAGGTATTAAGTTTAAATTCTCACCAGCCTACTCTCCCCACTTTGGTGGGCTTTGGGAGGCAGGCGTTAAGTCTGCGAAGTATCATATTACTAGGATTCTAGGCGACAAACATCTTACATTTGAAGAGTTATCAACATTATTTTCACAAATTGAAGCCATCCTCAATTCCAGACCATTAACTCCTCTCTCTTCAGACCCTAATGACCTTAATCCCTTAACTCCGGCGCATTTCCTGATCGGTAGACCGCTTACGTCCCTGCCTTCACAGAACTTGCTCGATGTAAACCCGAACAGACTAGATAGATACCAATATCTCGAAAGGCTGCGGCAACATTTTTGGCAACGCTGGAAGAATGAATACCTGAGCGAGTTGCAGCAGAAGACTAAATGGCAAATTTCTCAAAGGGGACTACAGGAGGGCGATTTAGTAATAATCAGAGAAGCTAACGTGCCACCTCTTAAATGGCGTATGGCACGCATCCACAAATTATTCCCGGGACCAGATGGAATTACCAGAGTTGCTGATTTATACACAACTAAAGGAATCATCCGCAGAGCTGTCAATAACCTCTGCCCTCTGATTGACTTGGTTTCCTCAGCATCACCTCGAAAGCCTGAAGATTTCGAGGGGGGGGAAGATGTTAAGTAGTTACGGCTCCCTGCGCTCCGACGTTACCGAACGAAGAAGGTGTTGGAGGGGGCATTAGGCATTACGCCGTGGGACGTGCGTGCGTCACTACTATCTCTAAGAATTCCATAATTTTGTATTTTAAAGTAATTAAAACCTATCAAGAAGCACAAATCGTCTCATTCTAATCTTCATTGAAAGACCGGCGTAAACACATGCTGTGTTAACGATGATTCAAATGATAGATTGTCACTGTCATTAAATCTGTTTGCACTTACTATATAATACACAAAATCTTAACTAAGGAATTTAATTAGCAATAATGAAGGCAATCATGATAAAGTTCAACTACTGTAAAGCGATATTAAAATAATTTCTGTAATTCTCACTCGAGCAGTGTTTATTTGTGAAACAAATACAGCAGCGAGTAGTTTGTACAGGCTTTACCGCCTGAGAACTCTTCAGTTGTAGAATATAACATTATGTATATTAATCAGGTGGTCACTAAACCTGCGGGTAAACAAATCAACTATATACATACATCATTTAGAAGTGCAAGGTAACGTGTTTGATGAGTATCAGGAGAAACAGAATTCACGAGCAATACTTCCATTGACAATTTGAGATACAGAAAAGAAAACATATTTTACAATCTTGTTCAACTGAACATATGATCAAAGGTATATAAATACCATCGAGTCTGGAGCTAAAAACATTTTATCATGTTTCCATTTATATTCGTTTGTACTCTTAGTTCGGAGATTTTTGTGTGAGGACTCAAATTATAATAACTATAAATTATTATAACATAATTATAATTAATTGTTTGAAATTGTAGCATTAGAAGAAGACCTGTAAATAATAGCAAAGTACTAGAATTAAAAAGACTCTTTTTTTATCTGAACGAGTATTAACCAGAGGAGCACAATGAAAATTCTTTACCGCCCTACTCTGATTGTATTTTAAACTCACTGTAGGATTCAAACACACGTCAACTTCGTGTCAGTTGTTTATTTTTAACTCGCTCGTTTAATGGTCACACAGAACTTTAAACGATGCATCTCAATATGTAAATGAAAATCTCTTGAATATGACGACGCAACTTAGCTGCGGGACACATCTATTATTCACACTCTCCACTCGACTCGAGCCTGTTTCAGCAACAACGTGTATTATATACAGTTCAAGTCGAATTGTGAAGTGCTTAAATTTAAAGCACATACACTACACACAGTTTACGAAGATGTACTTACTTATCTACATTTTCTATCTCTATTTTCATCTCTTTACTAAGAGTGTATGTACGCGTATTTACTTATCTTTATTCCTCTCTTAGGTATCTTTTGTAAGTTAGTCTTATTCATCGCCTAAAGCAGCTTTCAAAATCTCGTCGCTTCACCTATCCGGTAATTTGCAAATTAGTCTATCACACATATTATTATTTTTGAGGTCTATAATTATTATAAGCTTTAAAAATATACCTTGAACAATTGCCAGTTTTCGTGGCCACATAATTGAATCTCAGTGGAGAAGGACAACGCTCTGTTAACTAGATCTATGACTTTATCTTGTGTTGACATCGACGACATCAAGTTTCAAGTGTGTAGTGTTGAGACACTGTATACACTGAAGCAATTATAATAATTGAACTGCCGAGTCCAAGTCCTTTGTTTAATGCAAATATCGCAGTAATAGCACTATCACACTACACAATAACATAATGTCAATTTCTTACTTACACATTTACGTTTAAATAAACTATACTAAAATATGTATAAGTAGTAAATGTAAGGTTTTAAACTTAGAAGATTACGGACAAGGATTTGAATGTAAGTTATTTGCACAGGATTACAGATATTGGTTTATTGAGCCGCTATCGAAATATTTATGAAAACAGACATCGATTACTAAACACAAATAAGTCTGCTGAATAAATTCAGAAATGGCGTGAACATTAATCGCGACATGCAATAATAGACTAAAATTAATCATAGTGACACGCTGCAGCGCCAAGTTTTTTGAGACCAGTTATTGGTGTTTCCTAGAAATGTGAAGTACCTATTTGAAATGCAAATATAAAATGCTAAATACGTAATTTTATTTTGTATTTGAAATACCTTTTACAAAAAGTATTTTGTATTTTATTTGACATACTTAAAATGTACTTATTTTGTGTTCTTTAAATAGAAAATCCTCTTTTGACTTAATTTCTTACTTTGTATTTTATATTGTTTATAAATCTAGCTTGTCAAAGTTTTACGAACACAATTAAATTATCAAGGATGTATTGGGAGGGCAAAGATATTAAATTCTTGGTACTAGTTCTTAAGTAATTCGCGAGGTCTTATAATGTACATTTCTTGAAAAGCCCGCTTATGGAAGCTAAGCTTAAGCTATGGAAGTAAGTGAAGTAGACTAAACTTAGCATATGTCATATTACAACTGACGAATGGTAGGTATTGCGAATGTAAAAAAGCTTAATTCAGATTCATTCCTTTAATAATCTGAAAAGATATACATGTCAAGTGAATATGTAAATATGGATGTACACTTTGAATATACATCTATGTTTTTATTCGATGTGAAAAATAGAAATTGTACATGAATGTTATTCAATGTTTCGATTCATAAACATCGATATTTTCAACAGTCAAAAATGTATGCCTTCAATAATTAGTTTTTTACCAAGTTCTGCTACTGTTGAACTACTATAGTGTAATGATACATATGGCTACATAGACGGAACACAAAAGACGATATATTTAAACTATTACTAATGAAAATCAGTTAAATACGCATCATTCAAGTAAATTGTTTATCCGCATTGCTTTCAAATTCTGCACTGACGCTTTAAAACGAAATCATGTTTAACTTAAAATGCACAGAACAACAAACCTTAAATTAAAATTACTTTGTTGCTGGAATACTCTTAACGCTAATGAATCACTTGATAGTTTTGTTAAAGTATATGAAAATACACATATTATAATAACAATAACATGAAACAAAAACCCCGATGGAATGTTGACTATTAATATAAATATGTATATTGGAACTGTATTGTTATTAAGAATATTGGAGAACCATTTTATCACCAAGATATGATAAACAACAAATAATTATAGGAATTGTTACTAGAAAAGAAATGCAAATATGAAAAATATTGGTTGGTAAAAGATTAAACAGAAATGCTGGCAATATATTGTAATGGACGCTGATTTAGTGGCCGCAACGTTAAAACATTACATCTCAGTATGTAAATGCGACGTCGCGGCGCCGCGGCCGACGCGAGCTCGACTGCTGTTAAGCTGTTATCGCTCCCCAGCTTCAACCTCACCGCTAAGGTTTTTGTCATACTTTTAGCGAGTATTGGATAAGTATACACTTTGCTACAATATACGATAAATATAATATATAACCTATCACATACAAGCATACTTATTACTATAATTTTACACTAGTTTTAGTTTGCCACTTAATTATAAGATTAATATATCGTAATATTTGAATTTTTTTTTAATATTATTTTCAGTATAAAATTGTTATTCTATGCACGATATATATAGAAATATGAAACAATAAAGATAATATGAAGCGGTTACCATTCGCTGTCAGTATGACCGATGCTCGAGAGTATGTGGTGAATAAACACGATCTCAGCTTGCAGTGAAGATTAGTCTGCTCATTCATATGGCTGTCGAGATATAAATTGACGATTACTTGCTCAAGGATCGGTTAAATGTTTACTTATTTACTTGTCTTCATAAATTTATTATACAATAGCGATTTGTTCTCAAGTTATGTCAAAAAATTAAAAACAAATAATACGTAATACAACTTATATTACTGCTATAGGTTTTTTATTTATATTTATTTGATTACTAAAATGGATGACCTGTAATCAAATACAATACATTTATCATAAAAAATAAGGTCATTACTCAAATATTTTGGCCTATTCAGGCCAACACCGAATACTTTATTTCTGCTCTTTCACAATGTATTAAATTTGATCAAAACCCTAACAAAAAATTAAAACAATTAGTAATTAGACCATTTAAAATAGGTTAAAAAGAAGGCTATGTAAGAATTAAGAAACAAACATAAGTATAAGTGTCTAGCAAAAACAAGTTTTAAGATCTACTTATACATATACTAAGTTGTCAAAAAAAGTCAGCAACATGGATACAGCTTTCGTTTTGTCTTAGCTGTATAAATGTGAAACTTCCCAACATATTTACAAAGCTGTGGTGTGACGGGGCGTCGGACAACATGACACACCCCGCACTGCGTCACTACCCTTAGTTACATGTGATACAAACTATCACATAATAAACAAGAAAATACCGATTCTCGTCCGACTAAGTCGCATCCAATGCACCGCGCATAAGTGAAAATATGCGTCACAGTGACTCGTTGCGGTTCCAGATCCTCTAGGAGATTATTTTGCTTTAATATACTTCATATACATATGAACGACAACTATTCACAAATTTTGGCGCATAGAATTAATAACAGATATGTACAGATAGAACAATGAATAAAAATATTAACAAAAAGAATAGAGAATCAACATGTTTTGTCTCTTTCATCACATACGACAACAGAAGAGTCGGTTTGATTAGCACCAATATTGGTAAGTTGTTGAAAGTTATTCAAAATATTCTAATCATCAATGTAACTGATTTATTCCTAATTTTATATCTACAAATGGATGAAGGCATTAATTGTATCTTTGAAAAAACGTATTCCGCTAACAGTATAACCAACACTAAAGGATAAACAGTTCGCAACTTGCAGTTGGGATTTCCTCCGTTCAGCTCGTCCAAACAAGCGTTTTATCTGGAAAATTACTTGCACATTAGATTGCATAAAGCTCTGTTAAAACTCCCCACGATTTTAAAGAAAACAAGAAATAACGTTTCCACTTCACTTATCAAACTGAGCTGGCAAATAAGTTGATACTATACTTACTCCACATAGCTGTTTTGGCTTATGAAGTATTTCCTATTCCTAAATAATTTATATGCGTAATAGATTTCCTAAATAAAGCCTAGCTGTCATTATAATTTGTCATCGTTTCAGAACCTTTAAAATTATATTCTAATACTACTTCAATCAATAAAATTGCTATATTGTTTAATTGTTTACTATAACATTGAACATTAAGTTCCATTAATCTTCTTAATGACTTTTCTCTATAACAGGAATGTTTTCTGATCAATCAAAGCTCGTATCATATCAATCAATCATATCAATTATCAATCAGACAATCGTAATTAACACGGTCAAAGGCCTTACTAAAGTCCATGTCAATTTAATGAGCTTCTTTCTTAGAATCCAAAGTTTCAGAAATATCAGAACTAAAATGAAATGAAATCAAACCTGTGACTAATGTTTTGTATACTTAAATAAAATACTTACAGTCAAAATCTGTTATAACGAGATCGAAGGGACTACTCATATTGAGTCGTAAAAACCGATAGTTGTAACAACCGGTGACAGGTATTAATAGGAAAGATAATATGTATATTCATGTAGGAAATTAAACCGCATTTTGTTTACTTCAATACAAACGTATAATATAAAAGAACAATATCATTTTTCCATCATTTTTGTATGCATAAAATCTGTAATTTTAGTTTGTTTGAAACACTTCTGTCGTGTATACACATTTTGTAATTCACGTTGGATTTTAATCAGCGTATCGTCACAATTTCCCTGCATGTGGAACTCTTCATTAAAAAGAACAATCTTTCGTAATACACTAACAGCATTGAGACCGTCAATCAAAGTTGGCACTGTAAATTGTTCTTCCGAGTCTTCCTGTTCATTTTCATTTTCCTCTTGAACTTCACGTACAATATCATCCTCCGTAGCTGGTGCACAAATTGCAATAGACTGATCTACATCAATGAACTCGTCTGTTTCAGTAGTAGATAAAGCAGGTCGTAAATTTTGGGCTAATTGAGCCAAAGAAATATTGTCCTCTTCATCATCGTCAATCACATCATCTGAGGTTCTTGTTATAAGGCTTGTAAGATCTTTAAAACCTGCATGCCCAAAGCAGTTGGCTATAGTTGTTTGTGAAACTTTTTCCCATGCTTCTGATATCATCAAGATGGCGTCAAGAACCGTAAAGCTGTTCTGATTATTACTGTCAATGCTTTGTATTAACTTTAACACTTGCAGTCTTCTATAATGACATTTTAAACATCTTATTACACCTTGGTCCATAGGTTGCAGTACAGATGTAACATTTGGTGGTAAGAACACGAGTTTAATACACTTCAGATTAGTAACAGCCGGATGAGCAGGACAATTATCAACTAAAAGAAGAACTTTCTTATTGTTTGCTTTTAATTCAGCGTCCCAGTTTCGTAACCATCTTTCAAAAATTGCCGATGTCATCCTTGACTTCACATTGTTTTCATACGTTACCGGCAGTGAGCGTATGTTTTTAAAGCATCTTGGTTTCTTAGATTTCCCAATAACTAAAAGCTTCCTTTTACAGGATCCTGTCATATTTGCTGCAACCATGATCGTTAGTCTCGTCTTGGACATTTTTCCTCCCGAACAACTCTCTCCTTTGAATTTTAAAGTCCTGTCTGGTGTCATATTGTAAAAAAGTCCGGTTTCGTCTGCGTTATAGATGTCTTCTGGACTGTAGCCTTCGCATAATGTAGGCCACTTTTGCGTAATCCATTCGTCTAGAGCATCTTTATCCACACTGGCAGCTTCACCACTCATTTTCCCGCCGACAATGTTATGTCGAGCCCGGAAATGTTGAATCCAACTAGACGAGCAAACAAAATCTTCACCAAAACGTTGAGCAAAATCGTTTGCTTTTTGTTGAAGAATTGGTCCATTTACTGGCACATTATTTGTCCTTTGATATTTAAACCACTTTAACAAAGCTTCCTCAATCTTCGTATGCCGCGTTGTTCTGGCTCGTTTCATTTTCAAAAAATTCTTGTCGTAAAGGATTTGAATTTTCTCCCTTTCTTTCCAAATGGTTGAAATTGTCGAGTGTGATACACCATATTCTTTTGCCAGGTCTTTGTTTGGAATTCCTTTCTCTAGCTTTGAAATAATACGCGATTTTTCTTTGATATTGATTTGTTTTCTTTTTTGCGACATGTTACAATTTTCACAGTTAACTCAACAATATGTTTTGGTGCGTCTTGTGTAAAGATAAGTAACAAACTGACTTAAGTGATATGACGAAGCGGGCCTTGAGGCTACGGCATGCATGTGCTTTGTTTCTAAGAATTACAAAAGACCCTAAACTTTGTTTACTTTTACGATAATAGCCATTGACTATTATACTGTGCCAGATGTGGATACAGTTACCTATTCAAATTGTTTACAATACAGCTGAGCCGGTTGTTCTACAGATATAATTCCCCGAAAACAATAACCAAATGTGGTCGCTTAATGCGGTATGTCGTAGTAAACAATGTCGTAAAAACCAATGTTTTCGATAAGGCGGTCATATAACATTCAGCCAGGACCTTTGATTTTGGTCAATTTAACCGGTATGTTGTTCTAAACGATGTCGCCATAAACGGTTTTGACTGTATTTACTTTATTCAGATCCAAATTAAATACGAGTGATTTTAAAAGTATCTGTAACGTCACAAACACATTGTTCTGTTTTTCCTAAAGTGTGTGAATCTAGTGTGTGAATATAAGGTAAAATCCCCCTGCGCGGTGGCGCGGTGTCGGCACGGCTCAGGCACAGAGCGCGACACAGCCGTATATGCTCGCAGAGCGTCAATGCGCCATAAAGTGCCCGCGTCGGCCGCCTCCTCGTTTGTTTAACGTCACGTATCGAAATAAACTTTTTGTTCACGGGTTACTCACATTACATCGGGAGATGCGGTATAGCATTGAGACAACGTTGTTAAGCAAATATAACATTTTTATGTCCATAACTCTTAAAGTTACGTCGGCAGCAAAACTTTGTTATAAAGTTATTTTGAGCGTTACAGTGATAAAGTACGAGAAAAAACTTTATATCTGGTAACAATATAATGTTGGTAAATACATACACAATACGCTACATGTGATACCTGCCTATGATATAATGTCGACATACTATACTGTATAAGTTAATAAGTAGTATTACCATAGTACAATTACACTATTTTTTAAATATTAAGTATATATGTGATGTCGTTGCTAAAGATTATTTAGAAATGCAACTTTACCTATCCAGAAAAGCTAGCGGTACATACCGACAAGTACTTGGCGGTAGCAAATGCTATTTGAAGGTGGATCTAGCTAGGCGCAAGCATTGGTATGCTATGATTTTATTACATAATTGTTAGGTATTGAAAAAAAACTCATACTCATTGATGACGCGGTGAATCATTCAGGGCCGCTGCATGGCGTTGCTTTAAAAGTAGTTATGAAACCCGTTGCAACTTGCTATATTGTTCATCATAGCATGGTACACCTGGCTAGTGTTTGAGGTGGGTCGTAAATTGAGTTCGTCTATTAGTGTGGTACTTTATCACTCCCATCATAAACAGTGTCGCTAATGCCTCGGGCCCAACAAATTGATCCATAACTCAGAGACGCACGGCCGATGAGCGGCGGCGGCGGTGCGGGAACAACTCGTAAAACTGTTAACAAAATAATCTATACCAATATAATAAAGCTGAAGAGATGTTTTGTTTGATTGTTTGTTTAAACCCGCTATTCTCTGGAACTACCACTCTAATTTTTATATGATAGCTAGATTTATAACGAACAACATACGCCAGTGGTCGGCAATCTTTTCATCCAAAAGAGCCTAATATAGACAATACACAATTGAAATTAATTCAAAGAGCCACTTTTTTAACTTAAGCTTTGCTTTAATAGGAGACATTGTTACGGAAATAATTAGGATTAAAAGTACATTCTCGAGCTTGCCTTTGTCAAATAAGTCTTAGTTCAGTAAATAAAATAGTTGGTATCATACTTATAAAACGATAATATTTATTCAAAAATATAACTAATTAAAGAATATAAAAGGTATTCTTAAAAAATACTCAACAAATATGAACATTTGCCTCCCATTTCCTTGGAAAGTAAGCATAAGCCAAGTTTGTATGATGTAGTTTTTAATTTCAAGCACGATTCCAAATTCTCATCGATAAGCCGATTTCTTAATTTACTTTTGATAATGTACATGCTTGAAAATAATTGTTCACATGAATATGTAAACTCAAATAAGGAAAGAACAGAAAACGTTTGTTTTTGTAGTTGATCATATGTGTTAGGAATACTATTCCAAGTGTTAAAAATCAACATATCTTCCCTTTTTCGATCGTTCAAAGCAGACCACTTTCGTTGTAAACTTAATTAGCATCTATTTTTCTCCAATAGCTCTAAATCGGCACAAAGACGTTCAAATTTTAAGCTGCACAATTCTTATTTTTTTAATCCAACAACTGCATTTCAATTCTGCCAATATCAATAATTTGATAATCTTAATCACTAATTTCATTACTTTGCAAATTTCTTCAGTGCGCATATAGTGCTTCTTGATGAATAATACAATGATTAGTAAATGTCTCGCGATTAATTGCTTTCAAAATAGCGGCAAACACATTTCTTGCACCATTCTTTTTGCTCCGTCTGTTGAAATTGAGACAATTTTTTTTAAGAAATTTGATGTTTATTGATTCACTCAATTACGACATTTGCCTCCACGTCCGCGTTTGTCCTTTGAGTGGCAATAATCTCAAAAGTTCCTCTTCAGGGCCTGTAGTAGAGATAAATCGCACAAAATGAGAAACTTGCGCAGTGTCATTTATATAACAAGACTCATCAACTGGTATTGACAGAGTTGAAGCCAATTTGAGATCTTCAATATGTTGGTTTGTTATGTTTGCTGAAATTGTTACTGTTCAATCTTTCATTGTTTTAGCAGATAAAAGCATCTCTCGAATTTTTTTCAAGATGTCCGCTTTATTCTTAAAATCTCCTAAAAGCTCTTCGGATGCACTTATAAAACAACACTCTATAATATGGTCTCCGTCCGTATATGGCTTTCTTTCCTCTCTGAGTAATCTCCTGACTAACTACAAAACTTACTATATTAACATTGTTAGAAGATTGCACACAGAGATTAAAAACAAAAGTTGACCTTTCTTGTCTCCTCTGGAGTACTTTGACTGCTTTCTTCCTTCACCAACCAGATATTTGGTACTAAATGATTCGTGTTTAGTCGTAAAGTACCTTTCTAAAAAAGATTTTTTGTTATGTACCATTTATTCTTCTTTACCATTTAAGTTTTGGATACACGTACATTTTTCCGGCCACTCTACTCTGAATTCACGGCTTTGGTCGTCTGTTTTGCATTGCTTTTTATTACTAGGCATTTACAAAAAAAGGTACTTTTTGAGTTTGAATACATGATTATCACGCGTACAAAAATTTACATACAATTTTGTGAAAATATTATATGTGTATCACTTTTACTTCACTAGAAAGATTTGCGGAAAATACAAGTGAACTGTGAGCCTGTTGGCGGAGTAATGGTAATCTGTCCGACAAATTATAAAACAATAAATTCAGAAAAAATATTTTTTGCTTATGCTGGTTTCTTTGGTTACCCGGCGAAGAATATATTTTTAAAATACATATAGTAAAAATACATTTCGGCGCGAGCAATTAGGCGGAGATAATTAAACACATGTTTGTGAGCGCCTATACGCGCTATTGTTGCTTTCTATAAATGTGCCACTTTTTTATAGACTTGCCTCTCGAAAATGTTTCTCTAACAAGGCAGATAATAAGTAAAATTCCGTGCCAGCACTAAACAAACATTTCGTGAAAAAGGAATCAAAGAGCCCCATGCGGCTCGCGAGCAGTAACTATGAACTTCAAGCAATCTGGCAAGCTGTAGGCAAGTACGTGAAGTGGAACAACGATAGGGCAAGACGGGCGCGTTGGCGCCGCGCCGTGGAGAGTATGTCGAATATAAATGAAATAAAAACCTTGTAGGTAGCAGTAATAGAAGTTTTAATCTATACTTATAATAAAACAGTAACACGTCGAAATCTGTACATTAAAGATATTTGGGAATAAATACTACAGGGAGATTTAGAATCAAGGACAGAACACATTTTAACAGTTTTTGAAATTTTTGTCTATCTGTCTGTTAGTTAGTAGATCAATCACGAGGAAACTATTTCGAAAATAAAAGAGAAATTTAGTGTTTAGTATGGTTGTAGTTCACAGTCTGGAAATACATTTAGGATGCTTTTTTACACATATGGTCATTTGTATGGTCTATAAATTGCGTTTAAGTTATGTAAACTGATTTGATTTTTCTATTTTGTTATCAAATGCTACGATAGATGAATGAAGACTTTTATTAAATTATACAAAAACAGATTTAATAGGTATTATAATGCGCCATTATTCACTGGATAGTAAGGGCTGATTAATATATAATTATTAAGTAAACTTAGCTTTTCCTAAAGGATTGCATAACCTTATATTTTTATATTGAACTACAAAGTAGTTCCAAGTACAAAGTATGACTTTACGTTCTCTTGATAACATCAGTTAATATTATCAAAATCATTTTATTTGGGTATTCTCAAAGGGCCTTTGATTAATTGCGTTAAAGAAGTAGATTAATTGAATTTTGCGATTCAGCTACTTACTTTATAACCTGCAGACTTTAATAATATCAGCCTGTGAGTGTCCCACTGCTGCGAAAAGGCCTTCTCTCAAGGGAAGGTACAGGCTTTTAATCACCACGCCAACCAACGACGTATTGGCCGACAGTTTTACCAATTTGAATTAGTAAATGTACGCGAACTCTGAAAAATTCGTTGTTACATACCGGGTTTCGAATTCTGCGGACATCGAATCGATTTTCCGCCGGTTTAAACCACTCGACTACCACGACGGACTGTATTATATTGTAATTTGTGTTTAGGTAAAATGCCTAGTAGAAAGTTGACGAGTTTTTCTCAGATTTTTTCATTGTTCTAAAAAGGAGTCATAATCATTCGTTCACAGGAAACTGGGGAACTACAGTCAAGTGAGAGTTGCTGCTGAACGATACACTAAGAAAAAAATTACACGTTCCAGAGACCTGTAAGCAACGACATATTAGGTTGAATTCACAGCGAAGACGTATGGTAGAATGTTGATCGATGGAAAGCAGTGAAAAGTGTGCGGTACGGCTGACTGCTAACCTTGAGTCTCAGGAATCCGAGACATTCACAAAGCACGAAACCGATAATGAATTTCATTACACCTACATATGAGTTTTTTTTTACAGGATATGCCACGCGGACGGATTCCAGCCAGCCAGTAATATATATTTATTATTCGTTTTTAGTTTCTTGATGTAACATGAGAACAAACCGGTATTGAATAATATTTTTATGTTTTTATTAGGACTCATATAATTTTATATTAAAGTTGTTTATTACTTTTGGAACTCGTTGGTCTGATGCCAGCGTCGCACGGCGCGCACGACGCGGTGCATTTGTCATGGGTGAGTTAATGCAGTACTAGTTGGGAAGCGAAATATTGCGGCGAGACAACAACGGCAAGCTATGCGGTTCTAAAACAACAGAACTACAACACAGTCGTAGGAACTTCTGCCGGGGATATCATGTTGTTTTACGACTTTTGTCATTTTAATATCGTATAGTGTCACGTCGTGTCGTGCGAAATGAATTCAACGTATACAGCTTGCCTTTGTATAATTTACATCTAGGATGGAAAATAGTAAAAAGGTACAACAGTTACATCGGGCACATACGTCACGTTGTCACGTGTCCTTTGGCGACGAGACAGAACAAAATAAGTAACAATAATCTTGTTTACATCGTGCGGAGAAAATATTGTAGTTGAGTGCGGAATACAAAACTGAAGTTCTTGAATGATAGAATCATTGTACTACGAATGCTGCATCTAATGAGTAGTACATTATTACAATTTATAAATAAAGCTTACTTCAACTTCAACATAAAATAATTCGCCCTAAGCAACAGTTAGATCTGTAATGATGTCCGGACGGAGTGCGAAGCCCGGACAATTAATTAAACACAATGAGAATCCCAAGCGCCGCTACACCGGAGGCAAACGGCCGACGGCATTGTTGAAAACCAGGAACAAAGCGGCATTCAGATATCGATGCCCCATGGCTTCTCATTGAATTTCAGATTGGAATTTTTAACGTAAATTATTATTTCAAACTTTATTATCGTAATTTAAACGAAGCTAAACTAAACCCAAGTAAAATCATGATTGTTGAATTCATTCGTTATATTTGTGAAATTTATTTTAACGTGAAGACAATTTACAGCTGCATTTCTATGACTGTAACAAATAAACTGAAGAAAGTTTTTGGCGTGATCTTGTTTTGTAATGTGATTTTTATTTTATTAATTTTACCTTATTTTGGCCCTGTATTATGCATTTTGTGTGACATAGTTAAGCCGTTGTACTCTGGTGAAGTGAATTATAAAACTAGAAGATAGAAAAAACTCAATGGACAGTTTTAAAAAGAGAACTTTTTAACGCGTTGTTGAAATCTGAAAATTCGTGAATATTTTTATCGACGTGACATTGGCATAACTGTGTACAAACACACGTTGCCTTAAATAAGATAAAGAAGAAGAAAGAGTAATGCGAATGATCTTTTTTTTCAACACACTAAGCATAGCTCAGTCGCCCAGGTATTAAATACGGTACTAAGAATCAATCGCTAGTATTGTTCCAAAACAAACAATACTATCGGATTTTCAAGAATCGATTTTTAAAGAACATTAGGGCCGAGGTTAAGTGGTCACGCTAAACCGTGGCTTTCTCTTCGTCTATAATATACATGTATGTATGGGATGTATATAGGTATACATGTTTATTACTTACGCTTACGGATGCACATATTCAAATTAAGCAATAAAAACCTTACAATGTACGGATAGTCTCGGTACTCTATTGACTTTTAGGGAATTATCTATGCATATTATAAAACCCAACATCTCTCTGTCTTTCTATCGTTATTTTTACGCGAAAACCTGTTATACGATATACATGTATTTTTTTATTCATAGCTATATTATCTGGCCAGTTTATAGGATATATTTTGTAAGATAAAGTAACATACGATATAAGCAGTGAATTAATTTAAAAAAGGACGCATTTGGGGTGTCTAAATGGGTTACGCTGAGATATGTCAAATTAATGTTCTAAATAATTGTAGATCTTAAAAAGACCAACAAAAAAGTCAGCGATAGCGTGTATCTGTTTTCTAAGGATCACCCACAATAAGCATTTTTATCTTTCGTCTTTTGAGCGGAGGCATCACGATACGCGCGTGCGCTCGACCGACAGTATTCTGTAGTCCACGCGAGCGGAGCCGCAGGCACAGCTAGTAATATAATTTGTCTTAAATTTAACTTTATGTTTCGACAACAACCTCCTACAAACATACTCACAAACTTTATTATTTATAATGTTAGTGTAGACCTTTAGAGTTTGGCAACAGTCTCTTACCTGATGTGACCTGACGTTGTGGCTGAAGCTGGTTATACGATAAAGGTAGAAGTGGCATTGGTTCTCGAGTGCGGCTACTAAAACACACCGAGTGGCCCTTGTCGACTCGTTGTGCTATCTAGCCAGGCGAGTATTAGTGCTATTAATATATGTAAATACATATTAGTTTTTCTTAAATTCCATTGTAGGATTTAGAGCCGCGTTGATTGACGCGTTGTAAAAGCAAGTTACAGCGCTACGAAGTCTACATTAAATACGTCCATTTCTAAGAAGAGATACTCGTAACAAGCACCGTTTAGTAAATCGCGAAGACAGTCCACAATGTCCACATCCGACAGCAATAAATATGATAATGCAATTGCACCCGGCTACCATATGTAAATCTGGGGTGTTTTCCAAGCGATCGCAAAGCGCTGCTCCAGTGTGACATTACGTGGCTCACCCGCGTCTCCGACACAACACTGCATTTACAATCTAGATAATATTTCAAAAATATTAAACTTTTGCGAAAACATGTATTTTGCCAATGCAAAAAAGGAGCCACAATATTGTTAAAATCATTTTTGAAGATTAGAAAAATAGTACGAAATTATACGTAAAGGACATATATCCAGTGGCCTTAACAATTAAAAAATAAAAACAAGCTTTCGTCTGTCGTTCTGCAAGCATCACGCAAAAACTACGACTCACGATATCTTCATTGAATAAAAAGTTTTGAAAAACTACACGAACAGAACCGCGGGCACAGCTAGTACATAATAAAATAGTGAAGAATCGAAATCTGTACATTAAATATATTTGAGAAAAGATACTACGTAGGGGTGTAGAACCATATACAGAACTTTGTAGGGAACGACATAAGGGGTGAAATTCACAGCGTAAACGTATGGCAGAATATCGATCGATCGAAAGGAGTGAATGTGAGGCAAGGCTGTGTGCTAACCGCGTATATCACGCTACGTTTCAGAAATCGGAGACATTCACAAAGCCCCGAACACGGTTCATTCGCCGATGTTGAATTTCAGAACACCAACATATAACTTTTTGTCGATTACACAAGCTAGATTTTGTCAAAGAGCAGCATAGTTTTAATACTAGAAGTAGACATAAATTAGTCGTACCGTGTTTTAAACTCAGTAAAACTAATAAAAGATTAGTAAAATAAAAGTAATAGTGTTAGGTTCTATAATAAGATCCCGACGCATATTACTAATTTGCCAGACAATGAGTTCAAGGACCATGTCAATCAGGTTTTACTGTCAAAAAGTTGTTATAAGGTGGATCATTATGTGAATTATAGTGATGCTTGGAAGGGACTCCCTCTCTGTGCGTCCACTAAATTATTAATATCATAATGATTATTAATTGTAAATATTATTTGTACAGATGGAAAAAATAATTTAAATAAGATAAGCCCGATCGAATTTCTTGCCGGATCTTACCGATAACTGGGATGTTTTCCAAACCGGTAGTAGTATAAGTAGTGTTTGACGTTGATAAGTGCCTTCTTGGGGTCTAAATTAAAGAATCTATTTTTCGATTTGATTTTAATATTTTTCTTTTTCGACAGCCACTCCTGAGAACTTCTTTCTCTTCTTTTGAAACTGTGTGGTTCGGACATGTACAAATTTCTTTTAAAAACATTGGTATTATTATGATTATCGTTTTACAAAATATACCAGTATATAGTCATTTATAATTATGATTCTAATTCACTGTTTGTAATATTCACGAAGTACCAACGCATAACCCTTTTTAATGCCCGAGTAAACCCTTTTCATCTCGAAATTACAAATTAAGTACCACAGTTTTTACACTAATCTGGCCGGTTTTCATTTAAACGCACGATCATCGTACATCCCTTACAAAGTTTATTATACCGTTTACACTGTTCTTATTTCAAAGACATTAAGTTTATAATCCCATGATGATATTACACGGTTTTCTAAAGAACCTTTGCAAATGAGATGGGTTAGGGCGTCGTTACAAGATCAAATTAAAATTTTCAACGTTCTCGCTTGCATGTGTTTTATCCTTCAGATAATATTGTTGTTATTGAAATAATAAAGGATTGTGTTTAATTAACATGTTTTCAGGATTTTACTCACACAAGTCCTAAGGGATGAGAGTGGGGAACGTTCCTGCTAAACTTTCAATGACTATTCACGTCATAGATACCAGGGGTGTTATGGAACTCCGTAACCGTTACCGAATCCGACAGAAATGTTCGAATAATTTCAGATAGGGGCGAAATCAAATGAGAAAATGTAGACTACCAAAATTACTTTTTATCTTTATAGGTTTTGGCGTAGTGGCCACAATCTCACCTGATGTTAAGTGACTATGTGGCCCAAGATTATAACACGCTAAACCTACTAGAAGACTGGCTCTCAATACACCTATTAGTGCTTGGCGACATATTTTCAACATGAGGGTGGTAACTAGCCAGGCGGGCATTAGAAAAAGCCCTACCACTATGCTATGGTTTCCTCACGATGTTTTCCTTCACCGAAAGCTCAGGCTCATTGCAGGGATTCGAACTCACGTCAATTGACGCGAAGTCGTACACACTACCACTGAGCCATCATAGCTTATATAAAATAAAGTTAGTATTGAGCGCTAACAAATTTTCAAATAATAATACCGGTTTTTAATTCTTTAAAATATTTTATATACATAGCTGAAATTATTCGAAAGTATCGGATATATTTTCGACATAATTTCATATTCGTATTCTCAAGCGAAACCAAATAAATACTTTTAAGGTATCGATATCCAAATCTGTAATCCCATATCCCTAACATCCCTTGTAAATACCTACTTTATGTTTAACAAACTTTTATTAATTTCATCTGTAGAATATGTATTTACAGGTTAATTTCAATAATTAACCTAAAAATTAATAAAGAAAATAATTTGGCAACACTTAGCGAATTTAGATGTAACGCTGATTTCGGGTATAACGACTAGTTCTAATGAATTATTCTTTTGTAACAAGTTCCTAGATATCCCTTGCAGATATAACAGATGTAACAGGCGACGACCTAGTCATCAAACAAACACACAAAGGTTTATTCTTCAACTAGAAAGCTTTCTTATCTTAAATGTTCACATAGGTTAAGTTAAACTAAAAATTTAGGCGATATATGCGCATTGCCAGCTGTACCTATATATTGTAAAATATTAATTACTATCTTTCTACCTATGTATATGTATAGCGTCTTGCGGATATAGCGACGGAACAATAGTAGTAACTAGTAGTAACAGGAGTGGTAGTGCCTTCATCGCCCTTATAACCGAAAACCTGTGTATTATAATAATTGTGCATGAGTGAAGTGAATTTGAAATAATAACACGTATATTTCGTGTCGTTAAATAGTTTTACTGTATACTTGGATATATTTACGCAGAGGCGTACAATATTAATACCTAAATTGGGTTCTTTAGCAAATTCACGAAGGTTCCACGAATCAGTTTCATTTTGTTATTGAATCGTTGAATTATTGCGCCATTTCCATAATTCCATTGTTACAATTTTTATTATTGTTTGTTTAGTTTTCCGTAGATTTAAAAGTTTAAGAATCGCTGGGTCAGACATTGAAAATGAAAAGATATGAAGACAAATTATTATTTCCATGAAAATAGCACGCGGACCTTATTTAGATTAAATTAATTTACGGGAATACTTTAATCATATTAAATTTTACAAGTTCATCAAAGTGGGAATATTTAAGAGTACTCGAACAAAATCCGTGAGTTATCTCTCCAGTATCTACAGTAATCGAACGTCGGTCGAGAGGAGCTGAGCGAGCGGCAGCCCTGCGACGTGATCTAATTACCTAGCACCGTGAGGAGCAACCCTAATTAACGAGCGTTCGAACAAGACTCGAGCTGCGCTACTTAATCTGTGCTAAAGCGACTTAAATTTTCAGGATCCCTACAACGATTGTTTTTATTCTTTATTCGCTATTTACATAACTATTTAGCAAGAGCTATCTAACACATAAAAAAAAAACAATGAATAAACAAACTCAAAACTACATCAAATAATGTAATTGGTATATAGCATTATCACGTATATATCGTATATCAAGTGACGATGCGGCAAAGAATAAGGTGTAATTCGAATGGCGGTCGAGGGTTTTTCTTTAGAGAAACTTCAGAGTTATGACAGGCTTCAATCAAACTCGAGGCAGTCTTTCCTTAACCTGAGTTCAATCAACGCTCTGGTCCTGACGGCAATCGGCAATCATAATTCAGTATAAGGACAACAATAGCCAATGAGAAACGAGAACCAACCGAGACAAACGTAAAAATTAACTCTGTAAATAAATCCTGCCGCTAGAAATGCCTCCAGTTGCTTGACACGAGCGGCAACCGACCCGATTAAGTTTAGATATTCGGCAGACGCACGTCTATCTTAGCGGAGGTGGCAAGGCCGCGGCTGCGAGACCAGCAGCTGACTCTCAACTCGACTGTTTAATCCGACGCACGTCGCCGCTTAATTAACAAACTGCGACTGACGTTGAATAACCAAACGCTTACAGCGCCCGCGCCCGCATCTCACTGTCATTTAAAACACGGTTACAGGTAAGGTAACACGAATGGATCTCGAAATAAACTTTTTTATAAGACAGGCGATTCTATTATAATGGTTGCTCAGTGGTTGCGTAAGCGGACACCGCGTTCATCGTCGTGAGTTCGAAGCCCTGCAATGAGCCTTAGCTTTCGGTGAAGGAAAACATCGTGAGGAAACTATAGCATGGTGGTAGGATTATTCTAATACCTGCCTGGCTAGCTACCACCCTCAAGTTGAAAATCTGACACTAAGCACATATAGGTGTGGTTTGACAACTGCACTTGACTCTAAAGTTCTCAGTTCTCCCAATAGGCTTAGCGTGTCACCATCTTGGGCCACATCGTTACTTAACATCAGGTGAGATTAAAACCATACCGCTAAAACTATAAAAGAAAAAAAGTTACCACTTTTCCCTTTCACTGTTTTTTTTTTAATTTAAATATGGGCCTGGGGGCGAGCGCTTAAGGCACTCGGCCGCAAAAGCAAGGCAACAAGTTCCGAGGGTGTTAAAGGCTTGGAATGTTGCCGCGTATGCAAATAAGTCGCGATCTGACTAATTTCCCTTTATTCACTTTTTGTCTATATATGCATTGTCTAGTCGCATTATGTAACTTATTAGCTACAAAACGTTACATTAGTTGCTAAATTATTTCTAAGCTACTTTTCAACCACATTGTAAACTTTAATAAAAGTATAAAATTTAACACAGAAATACATTTTTGTTTGCGAAACTTTCGTGGCTGAGTGCCTTAAGCGCTCGCCCCCAAGTCCGGTGAAGCTGTAAAAGCCGTTCGAGGCTCCTGGGCCCTTATGGCTAACAGTATAGTCAGATCGAAAAAAAAAAAAAAAAAAAACATTTTTGTTTTTTATTAAGAACGAAAAACCGAGTCTCACGTTCAACGTTTTCATTATAGTAACAGAGTACATGCTAGTAAACACAGTATAATTCTAAAACAACAACGTTGGGTCAACAATCGAACGACATTAATCGCTGTCATGCCGGCCTGCATGCCTGCACGCCTACGAACCTCTCGGTATGTGGATATGCACTGGCTGAACCTGTTGGCTCTAACGCGACACGTCTGAGCGTGCCAGTAGGACGCGTGATGTACCTGGCGCATGGTGATCAGTGGTCGCCACCTACCACCCAGTAAGACTTGCTACAAGCCAAGTAATATAAAGAAAAACATTACAACATGTACTAATCATTTGATTGGGTTTTATATCAATCCAAATAGATTATTTCTTTTTTGTTCAGACTTTAGAAGTTTGTTTAGACGTACTTTTCGTGTAAAGCACGGAATCCTCATAATGCAGCTTTATTCTTTCAATTTAGTAATAGAAGTGACGGAAGAGTGATCAAAACCTAAGATTTGAACTTGCTTATGATACGACATCATACTAAAATAATTCATATCAGATTTTCTTAATATCTAAGAGAAAATTAAATTTTTAATACGCCAGATGAAAGTGCACTTTTCAGTACTAGCGGGCTGCAGTTGTATTCGAGATTCATCTCCATGCAAAATATAATTGCTTTATTCGAATAAGGTATAAAATTTCTTCGAGGAAAATCTGTGTGTGAAAATAAATTATATTTCACATTAATTCTATAAATGTGAAATGCTTTGACGTTTTATCGTTATCTTATAAAAGATCACAGCCAAATAACCTTGTGATGAGTTCCTGCGTTGAGTAGGATTTCCAGAGCTCTTTGGGTATCAAGAGTCTTATCGGCAAAGCTTTTTTTTTTCGAACTAACTATACTGTTAGCCCTAGGGGCCCTGGAGCCTTTACGGCTTTTACAGCTTCACCGGGCTTGACAGCGAGCACTTAAGGCACTCAGCCACGAAAGCTTTGCAACAACATCCGAGGGTGCCAAAGTGGCCGAACCTCGGCTCGGACTGTTACAACGAATGCAAATAAGTTGCGATCTGGCTCATTCCCTATCATTCGATCTAAATTTCCTATACATATATACATGTTTCTTGCCCCTGGGAGGAGGCAAGGAACATGTATATGTGTATTTAGTAATCTGAATTTTTTTGTCTAATCTAACTAGGCAACAAAAGAAAAAAAGTCCCGTACAGAACCTATGTACCTATGTGGTGTGCATGTGTGTATGATGCAGTGTCATGTGTGTTTGTGAGAGCTAGGGAATGTAGAGTCACTGTATCACGCGAGCGGTTGCTTGGCTCAAGGGCTCCATACAGATGGATCGGACCTAGGATCTTCAAAGGGCTAGTGATACCCCTTGTGTTATAAGCGTCTATATGCTACGATAGCCGGGCCGTACCCTTGTTTACCACCTTAATTGTGTACAAAAAACTTAAATAAAATGAATAGGAAATTCTTGATTGAAACTTTTACATTTTCATAACATCACTTTGCCAAAGCATTTAAGCTTTAAAGACACATTCTTTACTTGATTCACGATGTTCCAGTAATAAAGAGATGGAGAGATAACACTTGCGATGTAATACTGAATTCACTGGTAAATTACGACACTACGGAAAAATGATTACAGATACAAACAGTACGCAGTAAGCAAGGAATGCCTCCACCTGAGCTCCGAGTCACTGCTACTACTAGTACTCAGGAGGAATTCGCTTATTACGGTTATTACGCTTATTACGTTAGTAAGAACTTATTAATTTTATTTATTCTGAGTTATCGTCATTATAGTTTCAATTTGTTACATGATTGAAACTTTTTTAAGTCAAATTCAAAAAAATACTTTATTCTACTTAGGCCCTAAGAAGGCACTTATAAACGTCAAAACACTACACTACCGATTCGGAAAATATCCCAAACATAGAGAAAAATCGGGAAGAAACTCGATCGTGTTTTTCTTTTCATTTTTTTAACTGTACAAATAATATTTACATTTAATAAAAACATAATTTTATGTATGCACAGAGAGGGAGTTACTGTCAGACATCACTATTATTCACATAATGATCGTCCCTATAATAACCTTTTCACAGTAAAACCTGCTTGACATGGTTCTTGAACTCATTGTCCGGCAAATCAGTAATGTGCCTCGGGATCTTATTATAGAACCTAACACTATTACCTATACAACATTTACTTGTTTTACTAAGTCTATAACACGGCACGATTAATTTATATCTATTTTTAGTATTCATACTATGCTGATCTTTGACAAAATGTAGCTGATGTAAGTTTTTACGAATATGCATTAAATTATTAAAAATAAATGGGAAGGGCAAAGTTAATATGCCCGCTTTTGTAATATGAGTGTGCTATCTGCCTCACTTGCTGAACCCCACAGTAAAATACCGTAAGACTATGGAAGTAAGCGAAGTAGAATAACCTAGCCGTGGCAATATCTGTTAACTGACGAATCTTACGTACTGCGAATCCAACAGAGCTTAATCTTCGCGCCAAAGTGTTAATGTGCGGATCCCATTGTAATTTTGAATCAAGCGTAGGTAAGTACGTACGTAGTAAGTATTATCAACTAAGCCTAAACTAAGTTGTTTGCATTTAGCAGTAAATTATTTAGAGCAATCCATTCAAAAATTTTAACTAAAGTATATTGTTTATTTACCTAATCTCTGAGTCGCTTCTTTTAAAGGAAAGGATTAGGTTTATTGCAGAATGTGAACCCACATCAATCAGCGCAATGTACGAGCACGAGCACAGAACCATTGAATTAATTAGATAATTAGCAAATTAATGATCGTATAACACGTTGAAGCGAGTAACTAAGAGAGACATTTCATTATAATAATACTCGCAATGCAGTCTGTGTTCTGGCTGGCTGTGTTCTATGTAATTATGCCGAATTAATATTTCAAAATAATATAAACACGAATGTAATCGAATGTGTATTCCACACTCCCTGCCACCCGCACCGCACCACATCGCGCCCCCAACGCGAAATATTCATTGCGTGTTATTTGGAATCAAATGACGCGTATCAGAATTAACTGCGTAGTCGATTGGGAAATACACTTCAATTCGTGCAAGCATTCTATTATAAACAATATATACATGAATATATATATTAGGTATAGGTATAAAAGGCAATGTTATGACTGACTCATAATCGCCCAACGCAAACGACTTAGTATATAAATTTTGGAAGTGTATTTATTTTATATTATACTTGCAAGCATCGTTTAAGAAGGGATTTTTCTAATCTCAACGGCTAAGGGGTGGTAAAGTTTGTGTAGGAAATAATATTTTTCAGATAAGTTTTATTTCAGACTGTTCTTTAAAATATTTGACGAAACACGTAGGCACTTTAGCGTTTATTAAAAAGACGACAGAAAGTTTGAAAAAAGTTTGTGAGGCAAATTGTATTTTTCGGGACAAAATTCAGTTCCAATATCAGCTAAGAAATTTTAACATTAGACAGTACAACCAACACAGTGGTATACAAATAAATGTGCTTTATTTAATTCTAACTTTTTGTACCAACTGTTTTGTTCGCCTTTTTGATACTAGCTCGGCAATGTGACTTTACAGCACCTGACGGTAGTTACGGTACACTCTACAAACAACGCCAACAAGTGAGATGTATGCACCTAATTAATGAAATATCTAATTATAACACGTTATTATAAACAATATTATCTTGGTTTTCCATCCTTTATTAAATCATGAAGATTTCGTGCGCTCGACACTCATGAGCATGCCATATACAGTTGCCGAAGGAAAAAACTTTTTTTTCTAAATGTGTATACCTGCTACTTTAAGTGTCCTTGAGTTTATCATCATCGCGAATGCTGGTTTCAGGGGAAACTGCACTCTCTTAAACTGAAAACATTTTTTCCTGTTGCCGTGAAGCACGGCGAACCTCGCACTTGCGTCGCGTAGACATTTAGGCAGGAATTATTTTATGTTTTCGCGTGGTCGCAATCTCTACCACCTCGCTTTATTACTTGATATACACGGGCCGATCCCGTAACGCGACAAACCAGAAGATAATTAGTAATAGCTTTATCACTATGTGTATGGTTGTCGGGATTTCTACAACATGCTTCATTACTGCATAAACACCGACCGATTCTCGAACACGAGAAACCACAGAAAATCAGAAATATCACTATGCGTATGAATCCAACACATTTACTGTCTCGATAAAACTGTCGGTCGGACATAGTGTGAATCAGCAGTAAGACATATGAGTATTTCTCAAAATAAATGTACATCTGTGGAAAAAAGTGTTTCTCGAAATAATAAGAACGTTTTATTTAATCATACAAATAAAGAATAACATAATTGTGAAGGAAAAATATTAAACTTTAAAATACAATCAATAAATATGAAAATATCATTATCCAACCGAAGCCAAGAAAGTGCTAAACTAAAATCTCGAAAAAAAATTATTAGGGTACATATCTCCGCTACACGTGAAGTGGAAATGATTTTTTTTCTCGTTCATCACATAGTGTGGGGTATCGTTGGATATGTAGTTAAAAAATATTATGGGTCAAAAATGAAAAATAGCATTTTCCGATTCAAGGACCCGTTTGCAAAATATTAAGCTTTAATGTGCTAATTTTTTTTAGAGCCAAGTGTCCACCCCGGCTCCGCCTGATAAATGGTTGTTTTTATATATGTGAAAAAGTTGATGGTAGTACTTCATATATAATGAAGTTAAAAGAAAAACTATCAGAGGTAAGTAGGCTTTACAAGTTAACGAGTAATAGTCAATTAACTTATACAATTAAGTTTAAAGCGCTAATTTTTGTTAGAGTCGTGACGGCCCGCCCTCCTGCCAGCTAAATGATTTAAAGAACCCTCTCTAAAGCATGATTTATGTTATATCAAGCCGAGCGCTAGCCGGGCCGCGGTCTAAGATCTATAGTACACTTTTGTATGAAGTAATTCATGCTACACCGGGCCGGGGCCGGCCGGAGTCATACAAAAGTATAGGTACTATAAATGTTTGCCCGGCCCGTCTTTTGCCCGGTGTAACGTCTTTTAAGTTTGCATATTGTGACGGGCAACTCGGCACGGACTGACACTCACTTGGCTATGTTTTAAAACAATGTTTTTGCCTTTCATACAAAAATCAAATTACATCCTCCTTGATATAGCACGTTAATATTGTGCATTTTAGTGTATTACAGACCTTGATTAAATGTCGTTTATTTATTAAAGTGATTTTCTATGGGGTTTAGTCGTATCCATTTACTTTTTAGTTACTACTCTTTAGTTACGTTTTATTTCTACTTTCACGTAATTTCTAAACGCATCCGTTAAATCGGTTAGTTGATTGGTTGTTGGTCTGGTGTCTTCGACATGACTTTTAATGTGAAAATCACTAAGAACGTGTTTTGTAAATGGGACTACAATTAAATTATTTCGTTACAATAAATATTATGTCACTTTTTCACAATACAGTAAGTCTTGTATATATTTGCTTTCTTGTTTATGTTTGTTATATATTTGCTTATATATTATTTTGATTGTATATTTGCAGTTTCAGGTTATAACAAAACCATTGAATTCTTAAACACTATTTTGACTAATTCTTATTACAATCTCGTAACATTTTTTATTAATTTCCTTGCGTTACGAAAAAGTACAGTATAAAGCTGAGTGTATACAATTACAACAACTGAAGAAGAAAAATATTCGACACTATAAGTCAAAGAAAAATTAAAATGTAAAGGAAAAGTGAAAAAGTCAGTAAAACACCAAACAAATGTTCTATGAAGGAAAATATTCAGTTCATAGAACAGATGTATTAAGACAAACAGATGAGACAGAAAATCAGCAAAGTAACGAAGTGAAGAAGGATTAACAACTGGTACCAATTCAATGCCAGTAATTTTCCTCGAGAATTTAGTAAGTGAGGAAGTTATAATTAGATAATATTTTAAAAGATTATACGTTTGATGCAATGCCATTTAATGAACAAGAATTTAATTTTAACGATTTTGATAACAAAGGCAGAGATGTTAAAATATAAAATAATAATATAATAGAAAATAACACTGAACATAAACATAATAATATGAATAACGAAAATTCCCTGCATAGAAATTCACAAAATCAAAAGCAAAACATGTGAACTTACTATTCCTAAGAAAAACTGGAAAATATACACATACAAATGGTTTATAGGGGTCTTAAACCTCTTTCACTAAATAACTAGGTATTAATGTGCCAAAGAAAAGTGATAAACTATTCTGAAAAACTCATTATGAAACCAAAGGTGGCTCGGAAAGATTTTTTTATAAAGATAGTGAAGAAAGTTATAATGTGCTAATGGATAGTGGTTAAGTTTTGTTTAATTTTTTTAATGACTTTATTTCAAAATATTTGCTAATTTTAGTATCTTTTGGATAGCTTTTTAATATGATTATAATAGGTACATAAAAATTCTACAGTTTTATTTTAAATCCCTTATGATAGGTAAACAAAATACAAGTAAGCACTTATAACAATAAATATATAAAAAACATCACGAATAGTAGATTAAATAAATTATATTTCGCCATTGTATAACAAGCCTTATGTTTACTATTTAGGACATCTATGTTCGAGACAAACCAGCGCCTGCGTGAATGAAATAGCTCCGTAATTAGATTTAACGCTTGAGTTTTTTTTTATTTTTTTGTATACCGCACATTAATGTACGTCACTTTTTACTTTAAACACCTCAAGCATCAGCTGTGATCTTGTTTTATTACTATATTACCAAAAATTTTAATCAGGATCAGGATTAAGCCCGCACATCTTAGGATTATTTCGTTACGTACATTTATTTTGAGAAATACTCATATAATGTATATTTGTCTTTCTCTTGTATGATATATCTTTCTTCTCTCTCATGTAACGAAATGTGCCTAAACCTGACGCGTCCTTAAAATTTCAATATCTATTCTCGTCCAATTATCGAGTCGCCACCTACAAAGTTTCACTTGAAAAATAATTGAACTAATCCCTTACTGTACCGCCTTGTGGTTAATTTTTCAAAAACATGGAACACCACGCACATTGGGAGCAGCCACCGGATTTGTTTTGAAGGCTGCAAGCGCTCAAGAATCTGTCACCCCTATAACATAAATTCTTACCTTTAGCCACGTACGCTCGTTCGTTCAGCAGTTGAATCGTCCAGGGTGGTCAGGTCTGGTGAGCCGGAGTAGGTAACGCACGCTTGTTTTCCCGATGCACAACACCCCACAATCGGCACTGACTACTTTTTCCTTACATTTTAATAGTTTATGTGTAATTATGTTCTATCGAACCACTTTGAAACGCACGCGGTCGCGTGCACCGACGAGAAGACGAAAAGACTCAGACGCCATTTCATAATGGCGCCATAACAAGACGTTGTGATTGGACGGGAACATTGGACAACGCTCTGCTATTGGTTCGAATTCCATCACAAGAAGCGACAGATGCATAGGGTGTTTACACCGGTATCCAATACAGATTAGTGCCAAAATTTGAATTATGAATACCAGTAACGAAACAACTATATTTCTTACCAAAAGTACAAATATGAATTATCATGTCCTTAATTTGAGAAATGATAGTTTCTTCATAGAAAATTTCACCAATTTGACCCCTTCCTTCAAGTTTTATTTTCGCGACAAAGGGTATCCAACGTCCTTCTCCAATGTCCAATCATCTCTATACCAAAACTCATCAAAATTGGTTCAGAGGTTTAGGCGTGAAAACGTAACAGACAGAGTTACTTTCTCATTTATAATATAATAGTATTGATGGTCAATAATCATAACAATATATAAACTAAATTAAAATAAAAACAGCACAGAAACCTAGTAATATACAAACAATATTAAGGCAATACGTAAACAAGTGATGGAAAACGATTTCAGTCTCAGGATGTAGATGCCGAGGACTTGCTCCGAATTTGCTTACGTTAGAATTCGCTTAGAATTTAATTAGTAACATTGTCAACTGATGGTGAAGGAAACCTTGCGAACAAACCAAGAAGAAAGAACCATTAAGAAACTTTCTCCTTCTGTGGAAGGATCAAGAGAATATTTATTAGTATTTTAATATGAAATATTTAATAATAATAATAAAATCACTAATAGAAAGTTGCGTTCAGGCTGATAGTCTGTCTATAAATATAGTATGAATATGTTTTGTTGATAGTACATTTTATAAGTTTAAAAATACGTGATTGATCGTGCTTATAAAATACCAATATATGTTTCTCAAAGTTGATTATATTCCTTATTAGTATTACCATCGTAATAATCAAACTAATTAATCCTAGTGACTTTTCTGTTTATAATTTTCTTCGTAAATAAGAACTACAATAACACAAGGTATAATTAATTAGTTTAACAACTCAAGTAGTAAAGTTCATTGTGTGTAGTGAGTTCGCCGCGAGTAGTGCCTACGAGTAGACAGAGTGCCGCCTTGTAAACGAATCAAGTTAATTTGTCCTGACTCAAAGAGCAACGTTACAACAAGAGCCCGCTTTCTGACGAACTGTTTAATGTTTTGGAAAATGAACATGAGTTCAGACTACCGCTAGAATAATAACGACAGGAACAAGCTGTAAACATTGTGCTATGACGGTTTTATTATTAGCAATCGTGCTTCGGCACTCGCCAGCCACAATCGAGAGTTAGTCTCCCTTCTAGCCTTCAAGTGTTACTGTAACCAACTTTTTCGCTTAATAATACGTGAGATTGTGTCACACGCTAACTTATGAAATAAAATAAAAAACTGACAAGTAGCAAGAACAACTTGCGTACTAAAGGTTTTCCTAACTACTGATTACATTTACTACGGTACATTATCATACGGACTTTTATATTAATATAGATTGTATATTATTATCCTTAGATTCTTCAAAGTTTCTCGATCTATCAGTCTGTCCGGCTGTCTGTACTTTGTATGTAGTAAATAATTTATCTGAATTTTTTTAGCTTCTTCCGCCTGCAGTAGATCAATAGTAGTTTTGTCTTCCTACAATATAAAACGTTTGAATAGTTAATGAATTTGTGGAAAATCTGGGACCGTGGGGTCTCCTGTACAAGTAGCCTTTTTGAGGAACTCGAGAGTCGAATCTTCTCGCAACCGACTGACCAATATTTCGGTCAGCGTATGAGCATTGCCATACAACGTGGCAATCTTGCCAGCCTTCTGGGTACGTTTCTATCTGGCACGCGGCGAGTATTGTTTTTTTTTTCGAACTGACTTTACTGTTAGCCGTAAGGGTCCTGAAGCCTCAAACGGCTTTTACAGCTTCACCCGGGTTTGGGCGCGGCGAGTTCGATGGCATCCACTATTTGTAGTTTTTTTTATTATTATTCTGTATTTGATTACCATTTTTAAGATTTGTATATAATATTTAATTCATAAACTTATATTATTACAATAAATTTGTAAATTAATAAATGTGTAAATTAATGTCTTAAACAAAATATGACAATAATAAAATTAAGAAAAGTAAAACAATAATATTAGTAAGTAAATAATCATACCTAACAAGTAATACTTAAAATAATATTAATATAAAATAACTTTACAAATATTGAAAGATAATAATAATATTTTAAAATAACAAAAAATAATGAATGATATTTAAAAAAAGTAATTATGTTTTAGATGAGACGTGAAACGACCATAATCGATGAGACGTGTTCGTCTCAACAAGGCATTCTCAGATCCATGTAAATTTGGTCAATTTTTTTTTATTAATAATATGTATTCGTATTTTTTCGTTATTTTAAAATGTATTTATTATTATTAATTTATTTATAAAATTTGGTTTTTCGCCATGTTTTGTAAAATTATGTTTACAAAACAAGAGAAACAAGTAAGATAATAGAAAATCAGCTCGAAAAAGTCACTACCAGCAGCACACTTTCTTGGAATAAATTAATAGAAACATATAGATGACAAATGTATCTTCTTGTACAATATACTAGACATTTGTATTGACTAGAAGGATCTAAAAATATTCGCTACGCTTTATATAACTAACTTTAATATTTAAGCCACAATATGTAATTTAATGTTACAAAAGAAATCAAAAGTATTTATGTTATGTTTACGTGAAATAACAATAATTATGACCTGTTTACTCATAAAGGCGATCCTGATCATTGTTTACTAATTTTATGAATTTTAGACTTTTATTATGAAGAGCTGTATCTCTTTATTGTATTAACTTAGAAACTTGGTTTTTCTATAGTAGTTTTATGACAGAGATTTTAATATATTAACTTCAAATGCATATATACAGCCCTGTTTGGGAAAAAAAAAAACTGAATATAATTATTGTGTAGTATTATAATTTCACACGGGATTAGAAATTCCTTCTTTTCAGAGTGTTCCCTTAACTTTTGTTAAGGGCGGTCCCCTTGTGCCAAATTTCAAAACTCTACGAAAAGTACCCAATAAATTGGCTTTAATAATCGATCCGTAAGCGGTATTTTAACTATGAAGTTCCGTATCTCTTTAATGCGTTTACCTAAAAACTTAATTTTTTTACAGCGATATGGGACCGTATATGATTTTAGTATATGATAATAATTTCAACATTATACTTCAAGTCCTTTTCGAGAAAAGGGGTCTTGAGACACGGACAGACAGACAGACAGACGGACAACATATTAATTCTATAACTAGTCCGTTTTTTGTATTATGAGGTACGGAACTCTAAATATGGTCCTCTATGTAAGCGATCTACTTATAAAAAATTCACCACCATAAGTATTTTTGTCTCAGAGCAAACCGTTAGTGAGCTGTTTTGAAGATTGTAGTGACAATGCATCAACTACATAACTATTTACTATATTATATTAATACAACATTTTATATACAAAACAATACATACACAGTACATACCTATACAAAACATAGAAGTTACACATCAATGGATGTATATATTAGTTATATTAGACACAGAATGACGTATCAAAATTTTATAGAATAAAATGGTTATCCTCAAAAGCGCACCGTCGCGTCGATCCATTTGGGAAAGTTATTCAAATATATAATAGCAATAGAAATAAATATTCATGGGCCGACCGCACGCCGCCGCGCCGCGCCGCTCACGGCAATCCATTAGGCGCGGCTGGATGACTCTCTCCGGGGTTGCCATCACTCAGGATTCCGCTGATGACTCAGGCATGTATATTATTTTCTTGTTAAATACCAATGAATTTATTTTAAGTAATGTTTATGATGTACAATTTATTTGGGGGAAGAAGAAAGTACTTAATGGCTATCAAATTTCCTAAACAATATCTTTAAAATCATTATAATTATCATAACACTACAGGATAACCAATTTACGATAATATTTAATAATACATAAATATATTTAGATTAATTGACATAAAGCCTCGCAAACGATTCGGTTTTGATATTTTCTTATTTTACGGAAAAACCTTCTACGTATTCATATTATATTTTATTTTAAGGCTTACAGATATGAACAGAATAGATATGAGTGCGCAGTTATTGTGAGGACTTCAAGTTTTTTTGTGTATCCGAGCAACTTTCTTCATTGTTTTATATATATTTATAATTATTATCAATTCATTAAATAAAATATGAAACAGCAATAATGAGTACATTCGCTGGCATTCCGCTCAAGAGATATAGATGCACTGTCACAACAGAAAATTGTACAGTTGACCCTTACCTTACTTACGTTTGGATAACAAACAAGAGTAACGAAAATATGAAGCATAATAATTTGATGTCTTGAACTTAAATAATAGCGCACGATACGTCCGCACTGGCTCGGCAACTTAATGATATTCGATAACCTTTGCACCGCAAACTTAAAACACAACTATGACAACCCCGAGCTCTCTATTTTCCATCAAGCACGATTGACAAATAATTGTGAATATTAAACCACGCTGACACGTGTGCGTAGATACAAACCTACAGAATAATATATTGTATTATCCCATGGAAGAGGCAACCTACCGCATCTTAACTGTTTTAATGAAATTATCCGGAGATTCTATTATCAGTTCTACATGTTTAGGGTAATTGCGCCTGGCTGAATAACAATTCCTGCATACACTGTAACTGATTTTCGTACATCAATGCTTTATCTGAAGCAACCGATCCTCAAGGCACGAATTAGCCACGGGGTAGACCCACACCAGCCGGGGCTGCGGATGTATTCTTGCGCAGTTCCTGTGGCTCGGCTACAGATGCGAGGAGGACGCCGCTGGCTTCTAGTCGATAGGAGTCTGACATAACCCGCTCACCTCTCGGATATCATCAACGTCGAATTTAATCATTGTTTATTTCATCGACGGGACGCCAGATGGAGTGCCAGAATATATAAAAATAAATTCAGTAAAAAATATTTATTATCGCGTGCTGGTCTTTGCTTAGTTGCTCTCAGATGGAAAGCGTTCATTTAAATACAAATTTAAGTGCAACTTAATGCAGTTTCCATTCTTGGCTTAGCGTTATCATCAGGTATGTTTGTGGCCAATTGCGACTGACAGCTGTCGGAATACACCAAAATTATATGGAAGCAAGTTTTCAACTTAAGTATTGTAAGATGATGAAGACGAAGAAGATGATGATGATAACACTAGATAATATTCTAAGAGCATGCTTTGTATTCATATATATTTTTTTAAGTTTTTACAACTTTGTTAGCAATTAGCTATTTCTATTATGAAAATTCAATGTTCTTAAAATTATTATTATGATTTCATATCAATTATCAATAAAGTTTCACAACATAATCAATTTTGCAAACAGTCGGCGCGGCACGGCGCAGCGCGGCTCGGGAGTTCAACTCTCGTTATCTGAAACCGTACAAACTCCGTCAATAAACAACTAATAACAAATTAATTCTCCAAGTTGCACGCCGCACCCAGCGCCGCACCCAGCGCCGCACCCAGCGCCGCACCCAGCGCCGCACCCAGTGCCGCACCGCACTTGTCAATGCCGGTGCTTCTCAAAGCTTTTTAAAGGCAACTTTTTGCATTTAAAGTTAAATATTGAGATCTTGACGTATCTTTTATACATATTATAAAACTCAAGGTCTCTCTGTCTGTTTGTCCGTTTATTTTAATGGTAAATCAATTCGGAAAAAATACGCTTTTGGGGCGATTAAATGGCTTACGCTGTGTAAATCAAAAGTGATATGTCAAATTAATATACTATGTAATGTAAATCTTAAAAAGATCTACAAAAAAGTCACAAAATGCATATGTCTATCTTCTAAGGATCATTCAGAATAAGCATTTTTGTCTTCACGATTCGGCAGCACGATTCTGCTTGACGGCATTCTGTAGTTCACGCAAGCGTAGCCGCAGGCACTGCAATTATTATATAAGACATGGTTTGTTGAAATTTTTGGTTTCTTTGAATCAGCAGTAGCTATAGGCTACAATCATAAAACTATATATCAGCCACTGTCCTACTGCTTACAATTAAGATGATTTAATTAATTGTATTATTTGTCTGTATATGCAATGACAAACTTCTCTGAATACTGTATTTAATATAGCGACGAGCAAACGGAAGGGTGGTCGATTAGTAATCAGTTAAAACTCGAAAAACAACTGGCTTTAAAGTGCACGTGTCAGAATTCAGAACACACTGATATACGTTGTTTGGTGTCATATTTTCAACTTAAAAATAGTGTAGGATTCATAATATTTTTTTCCTTAATCATAACCTTTACTTTACTTCGCGTCGATTGACGAATCCCTGCAATGAGCCTGAGCTTTCGGTGAAGGAAAACATCGTGAGGAAACCATAGCAAGGTGGTAGGGCTTTTTCTAATGCCCGCCTGGCTACCTACCACCCTCAAGGTGAAAATCTGTCGCCATAGGTGTGTTCCGGCAGCTGCACTTGAGTGCCAGTCTTCCACTAGGTTTAGCGTGTTTATCAATTTTGGGCCACTTCATCACTTACGATTGTGGCTACTACGCCAAACCTATAACGATAAAAAAAAACCCTCGACTACATTTTATACGGTGCAGTTTCTGAACCCTGAGTAAGTAATAAAGTGATAAAGTGATAAAGTAATAGTTCTAATAGTATTAGTAAGATAATAGTTTCTGAGTAAGATAAAACACCTAAAAAGATTAATGTATATTTATACAAATGCTATAAATATGTTTTAAATATGCCCAGGTAATTGTATTTATACAGTTAAGTATATAAACATTTATATATCATTGGTTAGAGCCTCAAAAACGTGCAAAATTTACTAAAGAATACTTAGGTTAAATACTTTTGTTAAAGCATAAAATAGATAATTTAGGGACACTTAAATCTAAGTGTGAACATAAAAAAAACATCTAATCACAACAATTATAATTAGTCAAGCGAGCAACGAACGTTCGGCCTCTACGTTTTTTGTCACGCACCAATAGACATTGGAATTTGGAAGGTATAAACTAACTGAGGGAATTAAATAAAAAGATTTGGAATATAATCTTATTAAAAAGAGGCGAAGGGATGTTATTTAGTTTGAGAACATCGTTCAAAGTGCTAACAGATCAAGTTTAAACTGCGATTGGTATTGAAATTAATTGAAGAGAACCACAACAGAGTTCACGCCCGCCGCTCCCGCCGCGACTCCCGACCTATTGTGGGCATTCTCTCACAATGCGGAAACGATACAAACCCATTATTTCTTACTATATCTACGTATACTTCTAGTTTTTTATTTATAAATTGCCTAGGAGTGTTATATATTATAATACTATAAACTTCAAAGATATAGTCTATAAAAAATATGCTTAGAGGCGAGTGCTCAAGGCACTCAACCGCGAAAGCGTGGCACAAGCTCTCAAGGGTGCCAAAGTGGCCGAACCTGGACTTGGGCTGTTGCCGTAGTTACATATAAGTCGAACTGACTAATTCCCTATCCGTATTTCGATTTATTCTTAGTTCATCGTAAGTAGATGTAATGATTGTTTATCAATCATGTTTATCTTTTAATTATATATATTTAATTCAACTTAGTTATTTTCTCATTACTTCATTTATTGTGTTTTCGGTCGCTTTATTTAATCGCTTTATTAGTTACATTATTAGTGGCTTTATTTAAAGACATTATTTAATGGCTGGAAGAAGCTTTTCAATTTAAAATATAGAACGATACTAGAAAAGAATTAAAGAGAGTCATCATTTATTCTGACTCACCGATGAGACGTGTATAGCTAAACACTTACAGACTTTTACAATATTTTTATAAGATTATTTATATTTCTGATTCTACTTTATTATTTGGAGTCACACTTACACTGCAAGAGATCCCTCGCATTGTAATCAGTATTCGAAGGTTTTGAAACTATTCACCCATAATAGATAAGAGCCAAGAGTGTTTATAAATTAAAAGAAGACCTGGCGGACGCTTTCATTCATGCTGACTTATTCTCAAATCTCAAATGTTTATTTTAGAGATATAGCATAATTTCAATTGGTATGTAGTTGATTTTAAGTGTATTGTTTAATTTTTAGAGGTAAATATAATTGATAATACGATTATGCTTTATATCAAATTGAGGGTGTGTAATCTGTGTAAATGAAATAACATAAATAAACTATAATAACAATTGAAATCGCAATCTGGAACACTTGAATTATTGAATGCCTGCAGTTAAAATGTAGTGACCATTATTGCCGATGCACTTTTGCCATTTTAATGCAAGGTTACTGAAGCCTTTGCTTTACAATTCCTGGAGACGGGAATCAATGAACACTTTAAAAGCGTTTTAACCGCCTCATCGATTTGAAATTATTCTCCTGCAACAAACTATCCAAATTCGGAAAAAAATGGAAATCAGTGAAAGCAAGGCCTGGTGAGTATTGTGGGTGACGGACAGATTTCAGTCGACACTCTACAGGATAGTCTCTTATGCTATTGCTGTCGTGAGATAGAACTTGACTAGAAGAATTGACAAATCTTGAATAATTTAATTATATAAAGGAATGCTTACATGAAGCTTCCTAGTTAAATTCAGTATTAACATTATAAATCTGGAGAACTGTAAGATTAAACTTGCTAATCTCAGAAACTACTGGTCCCATAGATGATTCGTTAGGTTGATAACAATTTAATGTGGGTGTAAACGCGAGGCACATTTAGTTTTTAATCAAATATAAACCATAGTCAATGTATAGACTTGTTTTGTAATTATGAGTACTTTCGTTATAAAATACCAAACGCAAGGTTAATGTTTATTAAACAGGCTGAAAAACGTTAGTTATTAAAAAGACATGATTCCTATAATTTAAATACTTTATACTGCAATACATAGATGGATAAAATCACTTTTAAAAATTTAAATCAATATTTTTAGGAAGAAAACTTCTATTTTACCGTTCACGCGCTTACAACACGAACATTTCGTGTCTTAGGTAGATATACAATGTAAGTTATAACGATAGAAAAAGTCTAATATCTACAATTATAATTAATTAAATATATTTGTGCACGTTTGTGAATGGTTTAAGTTTTTATTAGAAACTTGATTGTAAAGCTCTTATATCAATAAATATAATATTTGTCTCTTCCGTACATGTCTTGTATTATTTTTATAAGTTACTTATGTCATTTTGTTTCTAGATATGTAATTACCGATATTGTTATACATAGTACATAAATTATAATAATTACCTATTAATATAATTAGCTAGTTTGAAAGTCAAAAGCGGCGCGGCGGTGCAAATATGAATTGAGAACCGTCGACGCTAGAGACTCAACGGTTCAAAGCATTGTTTGCGTGACATTCTGCAATTGTTTTGTCGAGTCCGGGCGGTGCGAACTCACTCGACTGACACCTGAATGGAATCAACAGAGATTTTTGAAACATTATACGAATAGCTTTTGACTTAAAAGTTAGGAAAAACAATTCTTACCTTTTTAATTCACACACTTTTACAATCCATAATATTATACGTGGGGCGCTCATAAATATTCTGGAATAAATAAGAAAATAATACTGGTCCAAAATCTATTTATTTTTCCCAAAATATTCTCCCCTAGGTTCAATACACTTTTACATACTAATAAGCCAATTTTGAACATGGAACGTCCATGATTTTGAAAACATTTAGGACAATCCTCCGTGGTGACCTCGGAAACGTGCCTTTTATACTATTCAGCAGCCTCTTCTGTGTGTTGAAAATCGTTGACCGCATAAATAATTCTTGATTTTTGAAAACAGGAAGAAGTCGCATGGTGCCAGGTCGGGACTATATGTAGGATGACTCATAATATCTACCCATTCCCCTTTCAAAAATTTGTTTATCTGTCTGTTAGTGTAGGAGCTGTCATTGTCATGATGCAAGATGATAAAACGTTTGTAGTTATTTTTACGGAGTTGGTCAATAACTTCTGGCAAAAAAATGGTCGCGTACCAATCGCTATTCACTGTACCAAAATGTAAAAACAAGTGACAAATAGACGAAACAAACTGGATTTTAAAACCAAAGAATTGTATTTACAAACGTCGTAATTAGATTTTAAATATTCTTAATGGCCAGTTCCGGAAATTTTTATTGCACCCTATATAGTTTAGTTTGTTCCTATAACCTGTAACTCCTATAACTATAATATACCTAAATGTATATAACGTAATGTTATCTCATTTCATGTATATATAAAATTATGTATTCATGTCATGTATTCATGTATTGGCAATATAGGAAATTCTATAAAATGCCCAAGAGTAGCCGGCAATGTATGAAATAAAGAGAATTATTACACACTTTGCCTATGCATTGTACAGAATGCCAAATGTTATTTTTATGCAAAGTATGAAATACATCTCTGATTCGTTTCGGATAGCATGTGGTAGTTTTTAGCGGGATCTCAAAGCTTCATGTGATAGTTTTTGTTTTAAATTCATAAACCTTTGTTATTTAGCCCATTAATATGTAGATTTGGCAGCATTTTATGTGATATATTATAGTTTGAATTTTATGCGAAAAAGCCAAATGTTATTTTAGCAAAATATGAAAAATGTCCTGTCTTGTCGTGATCGTCCGACTTGGTCTCTGAATTGTCACTCTCGGAGTAGCGATCATGAGACCGTGGCCCTCGCTAGTACTTGTTCGCAAGTCCAACCTGACCTAACCGAGCATCGTCGGTATTTTGTAATAATGTCACTCTTATTATTTATGTGGAATCCACGTCATATATAACATTTCCTAGGCATTCTATAGAATGTACGTTACAAATTACCGATGATGCTTGGTTAGGTTACGGTGGAATTGCGAACAAGTAATAGCGAGCCGCGGCGAGCGCCACGGTCCCATGCTTTGCCGGTTTCTCATCTGGCATTCTATAGAATAGGCAATGAAATATGAATCATTTCATACATTACCGGCTTGCTTCAGGCATTCTATACATTACCTATAACGTATATATTTTTACTATTTTATAATCATATCTACACCTCTATACACAAACATACACACTATAATTGGACGTAGTTAAGCAGAAAGGACTCAACCCACATAAAGTCACTTTCGAGTTATTGACGTTTAAAGTCAAACGTGTATTAGTTTATGATGCTTTGTAGAAATTGTATAAAACCTTTGTATACCGATTGATAAATAAATATACTATACATAATCGTTTTTATAATCTGTTTAATTGTTTATATCATAAAGTATTAAGAAAAATAAGGGGTTGAGTCCTTTTTCATAAATAGGTTTATACATAACAGCGCATTTTAAGTTATTCCTCAAAAAAGATCCAGCAGAGCACAAATTAAGAATTCATGTGTATTATTAAGTAAAATTAATATATTTATTAAAAAAATATGCACTATATAATATTCAACTTTATGGCCAATTGCAAGTTTCCGAACAGCACTTAAATTCATATACATATACACGTACTCTTGGTAGGTATTCCCTCTAATAAAAAACAAAATCTAAAATGTCTTCTGGTAACACACAATAAAATATACTTAAAAACAATTACAGTCTTAAGGTTCTCTACAACAAGTATGTAACACTAGTTTTAGTTTGTAAAATAAAAACACGAAATAATATTAATGGAGATACTCAAAAAAGAAAATGTACTATACCTACCCATTAAATCAAACTTTTTTCAAAAACTAAGTAGTACAGAAAACGTTTTTGTTTTATGACATCAGAAATGACGATTTGTAGATCATAGAGCCCTTTAAATAAAAAGCAAATAAGTATTAAAATAAAAGTTAAAAATAAAATAAAGTTAAAAGTCCAGTTACATTAATTAGTCTACTTCATAATCATCATTGTCTGGCTCTGGAAAAATATGAAAATCCGGGTCACCAATACCTATTTTTTAATAAGTTGTTGCAAGAGGAGGCGATTCCAGATGAATGGTGTAACAGTATTTAGTACCCATTTTTAAGAATAAGGGTGATGTGCAGGAACGTAACAACTATCGAGGAATAAATCTCATGTAACATAGTATGAAGGTTTGGGAAAGGTTGATAGCGAGACGAATAAGACATGAGAGTAAAGTTACCCAGAACCAATTCGAGTTTATGCCTGTTCGTGCTACAACGAATGCCATTTTCGCACTACGTCAACTGTGTGAAAAATACAGACGTGTGCACAAGAATTTGCATATGGTGTTTGTTGCCCTGGAGAAAGCATATGACCGAGTACTTCGAGGGGTTCTGTGGTGGGCTCTGAAGGAGAAGAGAGTGCCTGGGAAGTACCTTCAACTTATCCGTTCCATGTACAGTCGAGCCAGAACACATGTCAGCTCTGTGACTGGTGTTACCGATAAGTTCAATGTGGCGGTAGGCCTGCACCAGGGATCAGCTTTAAGTCCTTATTACTTTCTTCTTGTCATTCTTGGTGTATGTTGTTCGCAAATGACATTGTCCTTGTTGGAGAAAATGTTACTGAGGTCCAAAGTAGGCTGGAAAAATTGCAGGCAAAACTCGAGAACTTTGGACTGAAAATTAGTAGAACAAAAACTGAACATTTGTTCTGCGATTTTAGGGGGTCCATCCAGTTTTGCTAATATCGCCTTAAATGGTGTATTCCTACCAGCCTGCTCCAATTTTCGTTACATTGGTTAATTAATTCAAAACAACGGTGAGATTGACCGGGACGTGAAAAATAAGATAAATGCAGGGTGGATGAAATGGCGACAAGTCTCGCGGGTCACATGTGATCCACGAATGCCCTTTAAAGTTAAGGGAAAAGTGTATGAAACCATTATAAGACCTGTCTTGATGTACGGATCTGAGTGCTGGACAACGAAAGAGATGGATGAAAGAAGATTACATGTGGCAGAGATGCGAATGCAATGAGTGGTGTAACTAGAATGGATAAAATCAGTAATGAGTATATTAGAGGAAGTATTAAAATAGCTCCAGTCACAGAGAAGTTGGGGGGTTATAGATTAGCGTGGAATGGATATGTCATGAGGAGGGATGAATGTCATATAACTAGAAGAATGTTAAGTATGAAGGTGGATGCATATATAAGTAGAGGAAGACCGAAGAAGGTATGGATTGACTGTGTGAAGAATGATATGCGAATAAAAGGGGTGAATACTGAGATTATAGTTAATAGAATGGAGTGGAAGAGAAAAACCTGTTGTGCCGACCGTATTTAAGCGGGATAAGGGTAAGAAGAAGAAGACCTATTTATAACATTGGTATTGCCATATAATAACAAAAAATATTTTTGGGGTAAAATAATGCTTTATAATAGTAAAATAATAAATATATTAGACTTGGTTTATTCTACGTTTAAATTATTAATACACGGTATTGAAAAAAAATTGTCCTTTTAGAATAATAAAGAGGGAGTTGTTTCTTTGATTTAATAATTAAACAAAAATGACCTACATAGTTTGAATCTTTTGAGCTTAATGTAAAATTAGCTTTTTTTAACTACCCATTCAATTTCTCAGGCAGGATTTACATGGGTTGAGTTTGTTTAGCTAAATATAAAACTAGTTTTCTCATTGAAATCTAATTTATTAAAAAGGACTTAAGAGAGTCTGGTTCCTTTTAGCGAAGAATATAATTATCTTTTTTATATATTATTTTCTCAAAAAGAGATAAATTTATATTGGGTCCTTACATATGAAATTAGCGTTTAGTCGTACTGACAACTTTGATCTGAAATATCTCCTCTTTGGTTAAGAATTCCAAATCAAAATTTATAAATTCATTTAGCTGGTACATTTGAGTTTTGAAAACAGTCATTCATTTGTTCTTTCCTCATTATTTTTTTCTTTGGCGTCGCTTATTACCTCACAATGGAAAACATGAAATATCGGTATATTTACGTGTACGAGTTCTACCGTGGCACCAGTGCTGCAGAATCAGCTCGAAGGATTAATTATGTGTACGGCGCTGGTGTCGCAAAAGAAAGCACGGTACATTTTTGGTTTCAACGTTTTCGTTCTGGAAATTTCGACCTTCAGAACCAACCCCGTGGACGACCGGAGGTTATTGTGGAAGCGGATCCATCACAAAGCACTTCAGAGATAGCTGCAGGCTTCGGGGTAAGTGATAAAACTATATTAATTCACTTGAAGCAATTCGGGAAAGTATAAAAACTTGAACCATGGGTACCTCATGAATTGAGTGAATCGAACTTGCAAACACGCGTCGACTGCTGTGTTACTTTGCTCAACCGACACAATAATGAAGGGATTTTAAATCGAATCATTACTTGTGATAAAAAGTGGGTACTTTACGATAATCCGAAGCGCTCGTCGCAATGGCTGAACCCTGGAGACCCAGCCAAATCCTGCCCTAAAGGAAAATTGACTCAGAAAAAGATACTTGCGAGTGTTTGGTGGACTAGCGCCGGTGTCGTTCACTACAGCTTTCTAAAATCTGGCCAAACGATTACGGCAGATATCTATTGTCAGCAACTGCAAACCATTAATGAAGAACTAGCTGCTAAACAACTGAGATTGGTCAATCGCTCTAGGCCACTGCTGCTTCACGACAACGCAAGACCACACACTGCACAACAAAGAACCACTAAGTTAGATGAGCTACAATTGGAATGTCTGCGACATCCACCACCGTACTCCCCTGACCTTACTCCAACAGATTACCATTTTTTCCGGAATTTGGACAACTTCTTACAAGGAAAAAAATTCAATTCCGATGCGGCAGTCCAAACCGCCTTCAAAGAGTTTATTGATTCTCGCCCCGTGGTTTTTTTAGTAAAGGGATCAATGAACTACCTATGAGATGGCAAAAGTGCATAGATAACAACGGTGCATACTTTGATTAATTAAATATATTTTACAAAAAAAAAAAACTTTATATTCCTCCCGTACAAAACGCCAATTTCATATGTAAGGACCTAATGTTTTGGCTCATTTTGTACTCTCAAACGTTATAGGGCTCACCTTTTTCGACCTCTTTAGAAACTAGAAGCTTAACAAGTAGAGATGGTACGAGCGGTCATACCTGCGGCGCTGCGTACCACGTCAGTTGGAGGAGAGTCGTTGACGAGAGTGGACGTATTAAAAGTAAGTGTCGAGCCTATGATACTGTAGAAACATAATAGTAAGTATTTTAAACACGTGTTCTTCGCGAGTCTCTTTGAAACCCAAACCGAGACTCATCATTGGATGGACCACAGACCTCGGAAAATGTTCTTTAGCTCTAAGAAGACGCCTCCCGTGAGTTTATCTTCATAGATCTAGAATAAGTACGGATCTGCGAGCAATTGAGGCAGAGTTTATTTTCATAGTTTGGTCTCTTACGACTTACCAACAGCTAGTAGTTCTCCTTGAATCTCTATGCACTTGTTGCGTCTCCGTAAGTGTGAACACTAAGCTGTCTTTTGGTACAACACATTATCCGCATTTTCTTCTGATGCATCCTATTCCCTAGTAACACGTCGCAAGGCACCGGCTTATAATGCCTAATATGCCGAATCCGCCCACAGCGATTTATTATTATTAAATTATTATAAAATATATTACATATGATAATGAAACGTTACATTTAAAACTATCTCAAATTACTCTATAAATTAAATTATTAAGATTGAGGATCTGTATTATTATAATTATATTAAAATTTGCCCTTAATTTTCCAATAAGTTTAAAGTCTTTGTGAAAATTAAAAAATCAAAGCAACAAGAAGTCAGAAGCAGCCTCCGATCCATCCTTGCGGAACAAACACCGGGCCCTGCCTGCGCCCCGCCCCGCCCCGCGCCGTGCCCCGCTCTGCTTCCTCGTATTGTCGCCGCGTCGCGTCGCGGGGGAGAATTTATAGTGTTACCAGTAAAACAACACGTATTTTTTTATTATTGAATAATAAATTAGTTTTATAAAATCCTGAATTTAAACGAAAATATTATGATACAAACGTAACATCGAATTTTCTAGTACTCATCTGTCTAGCCATAGTTCAGTAGAAAGTTAGAGTCAATTCCCTTTCCAGGATAAGTGTGGGTTATAAACGTGACGCGCATGGCTCAAAGGCGTATAAGATGCTCCGCGACACGCACGTTATGCCAGCGTATAATCATTGGCATCAATATTCACAGATTATTATAATAATGTACAAATATTTCAGTGTTTAATATTATTTATTATTAAAAATACATATTTTTAATTTTACTAAATATTTAAAAAAACGCTTAGTTCCGCACACACACAATAATTAAAAAATGTAATTATAATACGTAGGCAAATAAGTTTGGTTATTTTCTCTATAAAATAATGAATATTATTCTAAGTTTCTTATAAACGTTTAAGGAAAGAAAAATTATAATATAATATTTTTTGTCGAACTCAGCTGGGCACACTACGGCACAAACACACTTCAGGCACAGTGAAAGCAGCAGAACACAAATATTAGATTATTTATAATTGAATTGCAAAGAACTCGACGATCATTTCAGTTTTATTTCTATTGAGAGAAAAAATGATGTCTTCCCGGCGAATCAAATCGCTCGGGCAATGTTTACATGGCATCGCGTCGCGTCCTCGAGAACTCTACGTTTTACGTTTACTTTCCAATTTACGTTCGTTATTGTTTACAAAAATTGATTATATAAAAATACAAATATTTTCAATTACAACCAAGTTTAAAGATACAATAACCAAGAGAGCGCACTTATAAGGCATCGACTTCCCGGCTCGTCAATTAGAATTCGATTCAATTCGTTCAATGGCCCTATGTATACTACCTACTGACTTTTCCACTAAGACCGGAATACTTTTTACAAATTGAGACAGACCGTTGAAAATTTCGAACTATGCGGAAATTTACTTGAAACAGTTTTCATTTAAACCTCACGCAGCGCCGGCGTTTCAGGGTCAACTGGCATATATACAGAGCCTGACTAAAGGAGAGTCTGTGGACTCAGCCCCGGGGCCTTGAGCGAGAGGGGCTTCCACAATATAAGTACTTGCTTTTTATTTGTAATAAAAATGTTACATTCCTTTTGAAAAACACGTTCACAAATCACTTTTTTAAAGCATATTAATACTTCACCAATAGCCTTCTTCATTGCTCAAGGTCCTCTCAAACAGTATACAGTCTATACCTAACCATACGTTTCTAACCCCCGACGCAAACACAGGGGTGTTATAAGTTTAACGTGTGTCTGTGTATTCGCCTGTGGCATCATAGCTTCCAAACGGTTGAACCGAATTCGATCTATTTTTTTATCGTTATAGGTTTTTGCGTAGTGGCCACAAACTCACCTGATGTTAAGTAACGATGTGGCCCAAGATGATAACACGCTAAGCCTAGTGGAAGACTGGCTCTCAAGTGCAGCAGCCGGAACACACCTATTGGTGCTTGGCGACAGATTTTCATTTCGATGGTAGCAGTTAGCCAAGCGAGCTATAGAAAATACTCTACCACCACGCTATGGTTTCATCACGATGTTTTCCTTCACCGAAAGAACAGGCTCATTGTAGGAATTCGAACTCACGTCAATTGACGCGAAGTCGTACACACTACCACTGAGCCATAATTGCTTCAAATATTTAAAATTATTTGTTTGTAAGGAGAATTTATTTGGTGTGTTCAAGAATATCTGTTCACCCGTTTGAAGATTATCAGCTATTTTCTAGTCAATAAATGGATGTGTGCATTTTCCACAGGTCCAATCGAGTCGAAATTTGATATTCTGTTACATCAGTGATATTAGAAGAACATGATAATATTGTGCTGATGCTGCAGCATCGTCTGGAATCTGCAGGATACCCAACACTGAAGCAGTGATGGTTCATTCGTCGAACGACGTGTGTTCGAATTCCTATAATGAGCCTGTTCTTTCGGTGAAGGAAAACATCGTGATGAAACCATAGCGTGGTGGTAGGGTATTTTCTATAGCTCGCTTGGCTAACTGCTACCATCGAGATTAAAATTTGTCACCAAACTCCTATAAATGTATTCCGGGAGCAATACCTTTGACCTTAGATTTTAATAGTCGCGTACACCCTACCATATGTTGGTTTTGAAACAACTTTTAGAATGTCAAAATTGTATTCAACTTCAATAAAGAAGAGTAAAAAATAAGAAGTATATTCAACTTCTCACCAACTTACAGCACTGATATCGTGGTTGGCCTTTTTGAAACGATTTCAATGAATAGGTTACCTGTGTCGGGGGTTTTTAAATCTTCAGTGTATCTTGTATGTCAATTATCTATGCTTTAGAGGTTTCGACTTACGCAGTGTGATCTAGGTACTGTAGAATACCTGCTGTAATGAAAACTATGATGACTCTTAAGATATACTATGCAAGTAATTTCTGATTGCAGCGAATACCAACCTTAGTCAGTACCGAAAACTTATAATGCTATCTGTACTAATTTGATAAGGTACGTGCTTGATTACACTCACATTTCTAGCTTCTTACATAACACTCTTGTTTGTATTATTTTAAAATGCAAAGCAATCTCTTTGTCGTTGCTATTAAGCGATGTAGGCAATAAAACTAAACTCAATGCGAGGCAGCAGTATTTATTTTACTACATAATGGTGCAGCGCATTAATAATTCAAAGCAAATCTGTTTCGTACCATAAACTCCATTATACCCTTACATCTACCAAGAACTCTCTGCATAAATATGTAGTACTTTTAAAAAAGATATTTGTTTGCTTGTTGTACTTTACTATATAAGTTTACTGTTATTTGTTTTGCTATGTACTATGATGTATATACCCTGATATATTTAACATGGAGCATTAACCCATTAATTATTGCATAATTAAATAAAGTACATGTTTAAAAGCATTAAATGATATTCGACGATGGTTGAATCTGGGTGGTAGAACACGACAATTGATGGATCGTCATCATAATATACCATACCATAACATATAAGCCACACCAGCAGGTGTAACACGCGACCAACATGCACATTGTGATAAATCAGTTTCAGTGATTTTCTTTTTATTTGTCTGGTTTCAGCCGTGTATCGTTATACGTGGACATGCGATGGACCGCCGAACCTTCGCTAATCGTCTTTGTTTCTTGTTTGTACTGTGCTTACTATGAGGCACAGTGTCGTCACTTTGCCGTGATACTACTCGTATAAAACACGATGGGCTACTACTAGATCGACGCACTTAGTACCCTACCCTAGCCTACAATGAACTTGACCTTTCGTTGAACGAAAACTACACTACGTAATAAAGGCATTCCTTACGTTCATTTGATCGATTCTCAATTGTTGTGTTATACATAAGTACCACTTAAGAGGTTTTACAATAAAAATACATACACTTTGATATGTTGTAAAGTTAAATCAAATACAGAATGAAAGATTTTAGTTAGTATGTATTTATATAGTTCCATCAGGAAATATTTCCCGGGTGAAGTATTGGATCGGATAACCGAATGTTTTTCCTGGAACCGCATTATACGGTTTCTGCAATATTTTCCCAAAATGTTTTCCGCGATAAAATATTCAATACAAAGGTACTCAATGCTACACGTGAATCCATATTAACTTGTTACGTTTTTTTTATTATTTATTTATGAACAGTACTACCTACATTTACGTTTCCTACCTACATAATTTCACATTGTATTGACTACAATAGTACCCTGATACACATGTTAACGTAATTTTCCATCTTTGCGTATACATTTTAGGTTGGCAAAGGTAAAACATGTTGTAGGCATTTAAATTAGTATCTAGGTACGTGTGTACCCAAACCCATACACTGACTGAATAGCCAAACGGATTTTTATATTATATACATGCGTACTGAGACAATTCTTTATAGATTAATTCTCCTACGATTGATTTCGATTATCAAACCTTTAGAATGTAATTCTAACCTGACACATACATGACGTATGTGCAAAAATATGTAAGTGATTCGACAAACAAAATATAAACCTAATTAATTTATTTTACATAAAGTAAACTGAAGTGAGTTTTTGAAGCAATGATGGGTCATTGGTAGCGTGTACGACTTCGCGTCGATTGACGTGAGTTCGAATCCCTGCATTAAGCCTGAGCTTGCGGTGAAGGAAAACATCGTGAGGAAACCATAGCATGGTGGTAGGGCTTTTTCTAATGCCCGCCTGGCTAGCCACCAAGTTGAAATTCTATCGCCAAGCACCAATAGGTGTGTTCCTGCAGCTGCACTTGGGAGCCAGTCTTCCACTAACTAGATTTAGCGTGTTATCATCCTAAGCCACATCGTAACTTAACATATCATCTTAAGCCACATTGTAACTTAACATCAGGTGAGATTGTGGCCACTACGCAAACCTATCACGATAAAAAAAAAAAACAAAACAGCAAGAGCAGCACAGGACAGGTCGTTGTGACAATCTATGGGGGGCCTGTGTCCAGCGGTGGACGTCTCTCGGCAGAAATGATGATCATGATTAAACAAAACTAAGTATGCAGTAGGTTAAAAAATGTATTTTACTTCCGAAATAAAATACGAAGAGCGACGATAAGCTAAACATTTGAAATACCATTCTTCTCGAATTAATGGTACATTGCATTTCCATCATTGTATTTCAAATCAAAGAGGCAGCAAACAGACAGATCACCCACCTGATGATAAATGATTACCGTCGAGTATGAACAACTGCAACACCAGGGTATTACTGTTATGTTGCTGACACTGGAGAGTGCATTGCAGCCCCTTTTAAGGAACTCCATGACATAGCAATGCGAGAAGCTGCGAACAGTGATGGGGGCGATGGGGGCGCTATATCAAAAAGTACATCAACACATTCCCCACAGTACATGCAGTAGAATATACATATTTTGTGTATGTCTCTGCGAAGCTCTAAGAGATCTAAAGATGCCTTAATCTAAAACCAGTAGAAGTATGTACCTTATTCTAAAACCAGTTTAACGTCATTATAATCCATAGTTAGATATATAGTATAGATAGTCCTGGCAGAATAGTTAAGACCACCTGCTGCATATTTTTAAGCTGGATAATTTTGGAACGAAGTTCCTTGTGGGGCGTTTTGTTTTTCTTTTTTTTTCGTACTGACTATACTGTTAGCCTTAGGGGCCCTGGAGCCTTTACGGCTTTTACAGCTTTACCGGGCTTGGAGGCGAGCGGTTAAGGCGCTCAGCCGCGAAAGCTTTGCAACAACATCCGAGGGTGCCAAAGTGGCTGAACCTCGGCTCGGACTGTTGCGCGTATGCAAATAAGTCGCGATCTGACTAATTCCCTATCATTTGATCTAAACTAACTATACATATATACATGTTTCTTCCCCCTGGGACAGGACATTTTTCTTACCGAACTGAGCAAGGGTCGCAAGCGGGAAAGGATCCAGACGGCCCTATTCCGGACTATAGTAACGTGTGCGTTGAAGTTAAGCTTCGAGTCGAGGGTGACACCCAGATATTTAGTCTTGGTGGCCCAAGGGATATTCCTACCGAATAATGAGAGGGGTCCTACCGTGCGTGGTAGTTTACATGTATGCGGTTCGAACATAATCGCGGCGCTCTTTACCGGATTAATAGCTATTCGCCACGTTCGAAACCACTCCCCGAGAGTGGTTACGGCACGTTGGACTGCGCAGGCGAGTTTTTTTCTGTGTCTGTTTGACGCGTATATGACTGTGTCGTCAGCGTAGAGTCCTACCTCGACCCCGGGGGGCTTCCGGAGCTAACTTGCATTTCCTTTAAATTATTATATGTGATGTATTGTAAAATGTTCATAACCTATACCTAAGTAAATGCATATCTGAATACATTTTTGTTTCCATTAAGAACATAGGAAGAGTACTAACGAAGAACCTGTAGGTAATATAATAATCATATGTGCTAGCTGTCTCATAACTGTTATTAAAAAAATACGTATTTCAAGAACTTGGTCGTTGTAGAATCACTATTTTCTAGTCAGAGCCGGTAAAGTTGTTACGACTAAAATATCCTCGACTGAGTCGAAACAACCATAACGTTAAAGTTCACTCATTATTTCTTCGAAAAACTGCAACATTATCTGTTATAGTGAAGGGATTGTGTAATAGTTCTCAGAAACAATATTTAAGTATATTAATTTTGTATAAAGAAGTTCACTAAACTTAATCCCTCGACCTTACGCAAACCTGTGCCCCCGAAAATGACAGTATTTTTTATTTATTTGCATAGATTCAGCCACAGTTGCTTGCACTAGCTAGAGGTATGTATAATAATTGAAACTGAATTTTAAACTGTTATTATTACAACATTTAATTGTTACCTACGATAGTGTGATCGCCATTTTAATAAGATTCCCACACTCCCGACATAAATGTAAAAAACACAAGAAACAAAACGACTACCTATTTAAAAAGTTGGTTTACAACACACATACTTATAAGTTCAAGTATCTACCGTTTCAATCGCTGTCAGTCGTACAACTGTTACATACATGTAATTTAGGATCATAATTTATAGTTTTAAGTAAAGCGCCATTTAAAACAACTCAATCAGGACGTAACATTTTATTGCATCTGTGTACTCCACTAGTCGGATAGACACTCAGTAGAAAGGTATAATAGTATGTGAAATAAACATAATTATGTTTATTATATTACAGGAAAGCAAAAGCTTTTTAATTAGATAAATCTACTCTTGCTCATAAGACAGTTACAGGCAAATAATTACACGCACCGAATGGCATTATATCTGATATAAAGTAATTATGTCTTTGAGATTGTACTTCCCGGGGCTGTGTTTAAAAGCGCGGTTCTATCTTAACTCGCTAAAGAATAATATATAACAATTAAAAAATATATAATTACTGTTTCTGTATTGAATCAACATTCACTACAGAAAGAGCAATTGGATTTTCATTAAGAGCTTAAGAGCATTATATCTCGTCTAAATTCTCAAATATGTAAAAGTTATTTAAATGAGATGTATTTTGTGTAAGTCCTTAATTCTTGAGGTCAAGCTATTTCATTCGATATTTCCCAGCACTAGCGTCTAGCAGTAGATACGCTACAATGAGAGTTAGTTAGTTTAAAACTTGCTCCAATTCCACGCAGCAAGAAACCAACAGTATTACTAACAAAATAACATTGCTAAAGCAATTATTAAATACTTCGAAGTTTTAACCGAGTTCCAACTACGTATTTTTCTTGTGCGCCTTGGAAACGCTCGCCTCAACTCAACGGGCTGATATAAATAAACTCTATTAATTCAAATATAAATATAATTATTATGACAAGTGTAAATTTGTTCTTAACAACATTATTTCCGTTTGGTTTTATTTAACTCTTGAACGACTACAATTTATAAAACAATAACTTGTTTATTCTTAAATAGACAATATACAATTTGGCTAGTTTGTTTAAAGCTATCATGCCAAGTTCAATGACTCATCTAGACAATCTTGATGCATTGATGGCTCCGTGGTGCGGACAATGGGCCCCGAGCTATTGGAGAAGTTAACCATAGCACGGTGAATGGTTATGTTACTAGCTAATTACTGTTCCATCCCGTGTTCCGGAACCGGTTCCGGAGAGTCAGTTCTCCTACTAGGTTTAACTTGCTACCATCTTGGACTACACCGTCACTTAACACCGAGTAAAGTTATTGCTTATTGTTTAATGACTTGGCGCGATTATGCTTTAAAAAAGTTTTTGTGAACTCTATTTAATGCCCTACGTTTATCTGGATAGTCTGAAGAAAATCACCGTGATTTTTTTTCTAAGAAAATATACTTTGTAACCAGAATGTTATCTAGTATAACGATTTATATATATATACTAGCTGACCCGGCAAACGTTGTTTTGCCATGTATGTTATTTCATCTAAGGGTTGATCGTAGAGGGGTGAACATTAAGGGATGTATGTATTTATGTATGCTGTATCATAAAAAAATAAAAACAAAAAAAATTGTCTAAAAAATAAAAATAAATTTTAGGGGTGGACCCCACCCTTAACACTTAGGGGGATGAAAAATAGATGTTGTCCGATTCTCCACCTTGGCCGATATGCACGCTAAGATTCACGAAAATCGGTCGAGCCGTTTCGGAGGAGTTCAATCACGCACACCGTGACACGAGAATTTTATATATTAGATATATTATATATATATATGAGGCGACAGTCTCGCAGCTATTTGATTCCAGATCAAGCAGAACTTGCGCTTTGGTAAACAGCTGATCTATAACATTCAGTCTAGAACTGATAATCAAGCTCATCACACAAAAACTAGTCCTGTGCGGAAATTAAACCCACGAACTACTAGGCCTAACTAGCACTGCGCCACGAGGCCAGTGGAAACATTGAATTTTTAAAATAAAAATACCAGATATCAATTTATGAATATAAATCTTTTATTATATATAACATAGCAGTACCGTTCACACTTCACTGTTCTTAAATGAACTACACGAGACAATGCGGATCGGAACACAAGAATATTGTTTGATAACACGTACTAACACAGTGTACAAGTTAACTCAAGAAAAAAACCTACCACATGTATGTACCGCTTATATTTTACATATCCGTAATTAGAAACACATATTTCAACATTCATTACTAATTAAAAAAATTAAAAAAGCCAGTTCATCATTAACAAGTATCAACAACACATTCAAAATGAGTAGAGATGGTATAGTCTTTTTTTTAATGCAAATGGTGATTAAGGTTTTTTAACTTGAAGACGATGTCGTCTTAGGTTATACGATGAGCCTAGGAGCTCTTGCTCTTAAAGATTCGTTTCGGGCTGTCTCATTTTAGGATAAACTTTCGCCGCTATAGGTTCTAATAACTCGGATGATGACTTCCCTCTTTAACTGCACTATACTTACAAATATCATCGCGACGTAAGTGATGTCCAGTTATTGTTACGAGCAAAATAAAAACAAGTCCAGGCATCACTCTGGAAAACACTGATAAATGTATGACAACAGATTATCAACTTGAGGATGGTAGGAGACCAGTTGAACATTGGATAATGGCTTATGACCTTACCATAATGCTTAGGTTCAGTGTAATACATTTACTGGTTTTATCATCCAGAAATATATTTAAAGGTTTAATACTTAATATATTTTACTTAAAGCTGAAGTATAACATTAAAATGCAACACAATAATTGTCTATTGCAAAATGTTCCAATGATATAATTTGAATTAAATTAATAAATTTTGAAGAAAGATCAGGTCAAGAGTACTCTTAACCAACGAGCATGCATGAAAAGATTGATGCATGTTGAGGAAGCGAGAGTTGTATGTCAGGATCGTAGCAAGTGGAAGGACGTGGCCTCTACCTACCCCGTTGGGAAAGAGGTATGATTTATGTATGTATATAATTTGAAAATAAGTAATTTATTTACTTCTCTATAGTAGTTCGAAATGTCTCTTAAAACCTACACATTAAACCAATTCATCAATCATCATTCAATCATTATGAGGTAGTATTACTACAGGTAGGACTATTCTTCAGGCTGAGACTGTCGCTTTTTCTTCTTTTTTTTCTCGCTTTTAGGCTCCTCTGCAGTTTCAGCAGCCTGCTCCTCTTCAGGTGCTGCCACTTCTGATATTTTCTTCTTCTTTTTCTTTTTCTCAGAGGTGGGTTCTGTGGAAGTAGCTGTGGCATCATAATCAGGCTCTTCTTTATCTTCTACTTCTTCTTTCACTTCTGATTCAGATTTCTTCTTCTTCTTTTTGGGTGAAACCTATATATGAAAATATAATTAATACCTGTGATTGTTTGATCTTCTTTTTTTTTGCAATTGACTGAATATTATGGTATATGGTTATAATATAACTTTGCATTTAGTTACATTTATACTAAGAGAAATAACAGGTAAATTATTTCTATGATAACTACTCACATCTTCAGCACCATCCTCAAGCTTAACCTTCTTCGCAGAAACTTCCCCATCTTCATCAGGTGAGTGCTCCCGCTTGATAGGTTTTTTGCCAATTGTACTATCACTTGCAGTAGGATAGTGGAACACCTCACTGGTAATTGAACAATTGACTTTATTAATTAAAACATACATTATAAATAGATTGTGTTTAATTGTGTCTCGTCTGCTGTTTGTCAAAACCTTTACTAGACAAAAAGGATTATTTTGAATTTTACTCACCTTTTGCTGTGATATTTCTCAAACTTCGCTTTTGCCTTGCCAGTACCACTGAGCCTTTTAAGATTTCCCTCTTCCAGCAGCCTGAGCTTATTTTCTAATTTGACTTTATGTTCTGCTCCAAAGTCGAAAGAAACATCTTCACCAAAAGCATCTACTCTGGTCGCCAATGCCGCTTTCGCTGCTAACATCCTCGACATTTTCCCTTTGTTCTTCGTACTACACTGTCCTACCAACTGTGCATGATATATCAATCCATATTTGGGCGTGTCTTTCTTTGTTTTCAATGCACGGAATAGAGCTTTCTCTGCTCCAAATATCTGGACTGTTGAAGCTGGATGCTTAGCAAGACTCATGAGAGAACCAGCATGAGCTATAAGCCTTGCTCCTATGTGCTCCCCAATAAGTACAGTTAAATTTGGTGCCATTGCCATCATCCTAGCCTTCAAATAATCTGTTAAATGTGTTCTGTAATCTGTTATTGATATTATTTCATCACATAGGTTTTGAATATTCATTATATCATCATCTGATATCTCAGTTCCCATTGATATTTCGGCTGCTTCCTTCACTTTTTCTTCCAAATCTTCAGGTAAAATGTCGGACAAATCAGTTTGTGCGGCATTATCTCGTGTTCCAATCAATTTGACAATTTTCACAAACAGAGTATTGTCTGTTATGATCTTACCAAGTTCTGGAAAATGCCAACCATACCATTCTCTACATCTCATAATGTAGTTGTTCAATTCTTTATCCAAATCATCCAACAGACATTGTGCTTGAACTATCATTGTGTCTATTTTATCTGGTGAAAACTTAAGCTTGTACCTCGATAGAGAATGGGCTAGACCCAGAGCCATAGCCGTCATCTCCTTCTTTGGTAGGCCAGCCAACAAGCTGTCCATCTGTGATCGAATACATCTCAATAATTCTTGTACATTATTATTTGACACACATTGCAAGTCAAACTTCTCCCTGATGGCACTTCCCAACTTTGCATCTCCTACCAGTAGTTGATCCTGGATCTCTTTACTGACATACTTTTTTAGAGCTTTTTTTAAAGGTTTGGAGATTTTACCCTCAATAGCTGCAGTTGTTGCTGCCAAAGCTTCTGTTGTGTCTTCAAATTTAACAAAGTTCTTTAGCTTAACACTGTAAAATTTAAATTATATTAGGCATTTAGACATAACAGGAACATATAAATGAGCAGAAACTGAGATGTTTTATGTACTAGGATTGTCAGACATACACAGAAACACATAAATAAGAACCATCAAAGTTCATTTTGCACATTTTCCTATCATTATAAAACTTGAATTAATAAGATGACTCCAGGTTAAATTCCACATGCCTTTTTCATAACAGGTCAGATATATTTTGATATATTTTATATCTTAATGAGTAGTTTGACTTAATACTGATAATAATGTACTATAATATAGGCCTCTTTATTATTAGTAATAATTCTATCCATTGGATAAATATTATTAATTAAAAATTCTAGATAATTTGAAATTTTTGTGGCAAAATGCTAAAATGTACAGATTAAACCAATAACTAAAACTTGTAATCACTTAACTGTGATTATAATACAATATTTAAACCAGATTTTACACTTACACTTAGTACCAGTATATTGGTAAACATGAAGGATTTAATGAAACTGCAGACAGAGCAAGGGTTTTAAGGATAAAAAAGAGATGTTTCATTGTGGTTCTCTACCCAAGTATATAGAATACTAATACACAGATAGACTTACACTGATGATGCACCCTCCGGAGTGTTGAACTCTTGATACAAGTCATCAATTTGTGATAGTTTTGATTCATCAAGCAACTAAAACAAAATTACTTGGCATTATATCTAGCCACATGACAACATTCTAAAGAATTATTATTATTCATCATAAGAAGGCTTGCATGACACATAACAAATGATTATTTTAGAGATGTAGCATAATTTATGATAGAAGTAGATTTTTTTGAGTTAAATATAATTGATAATACCATTATGCATTAAATCTATTGAGGGTTGTGTAAATAAAATAATAAGAATAAACTATAACAACAATTGAAATCGCAATCTGGAACACTTAAATTATCTAATGCCTAACTCCAATAAACTGATTAATTCTCCCTGTCAATAATATTAATTGCATGTTGCTGCAGTATAAAATGTAGGAATTATGTAAACATATGCTTAATTAACAATTTTTTAATTGTACAATGGCATTCTATAAATTAAGAAAGGAAAACATTTATTTGACAATAACACCACACATATGTTGTGTATATAATAAACAAATTTGATTACTTTTGGATTTGCACAATTAATACAGTAAATTTTCAATTCCTTATTTTTATTATTTTGATCTACTCTTGTTTTAAGTAACATAGAAAAGAATGATGCACATAGTAACAAAGAAAATACGAAAATTCACAAAAAACATGCAATGCTATTTAGGGTTTTGTCCTGGTATATCAGAATCAAAAAATTGATTGATGGTCAAAATGGTAAAGTTTTAGGTTATAGCATAATTTGCATGACGTAATAATTTACGTTCTGTGGATATGTCATGCAAGCCTTCATATGATGAACAAGGTATAGCTTTATATCAATATATAGATTGATAAAGTTAACAAATAATATTAGATATTTTGAAATATCACAATAATTTAATTAGTTCAAAATTCAGTCAAACTTTGGACTGAAAAACTTGTTCGCATGCCCAATTAGTTCCAAAACAACTGTTTAATGTGGCCATGACATGCAAACAAGCAATTTAAGAATTTTATAAGCAATAATATTTTATAATATACATTGACTCTTTTTACTTATGGTAAATAATTAAGCATAAAAATGTAGAAATTTATTTTAATTATTTCTTTTATTACTTCACCAGCACACACCGCCTACAGTTTACCTGGTTAAATACACATGATAGAGGGCAAGTCCAGACCACTTATAGTACAGTTCTATTAATTAACAGTTTACCATAAAGGTCTAGCTTTGTTTGCACTACACTGCTCTGCTTTATCTTTGCATTTACATTCCAATGAAAGTTAATTTGGGCCCTACATTTACTACAATAACAACAAATATTTACAAGATCATTGATAAATTGATTCTGACAAATATTTAAAAGAAAACTAGATTAATTGGTATTACTTTAATCAGTTAACTTTCAATGTGTGTAATTTACATAGGTATTAACTTATTCTATATTTGAAATATAATATGATACATTCATTAGTGTATATTAATAACTTCAATTACAATGTTTGTCTGTAAAAAACAATATTAATTACTCGATGAAAAATAAAAATTCTTAGAGCCAGGATACTTTAAAAAAAGAACAATTTAGAATCAATTTCGCATCACCAAAATAACATATTTGAATTTTCGTATTTAAATTAATATAAAGAAAGAACAAACTTTAGGTTACTGAATGAAATTAACATAAATATAGTTTATATATGTACATAATCCCTGCAAAATAATAAATAGAGTGAAATATTAATTTAGCCAAATAGGTTAGAATGAACACGTGTTGAAATTTACCTTGAAAATAGCGTAGCCCGCCGGCGTTTCAAACAAAACCAACATTATATAAATGCACTAAATCACTGTACACGATGCACTAAGAGTTTATTTAAAGTTATTTGAAATAACACTAATTTCGACACCTAAAAATAAAGCAAAAGCGACGCTTTCACATCGCGGAAGGATTGAATTTGACAGTCCTAACACTCCTGACTTTGACACTGACACTAATAACAGTGTTGCTATTAAAAATTAATATTGAAAATAAGTAAAATAGTTCTTGGCGAGATCTCAAACTCTCATGTGACTACATTACTTTTACATTACTACTTTTTGTTTTTGCACCCGCGTATGATTTAAAAGAAATCGCTGAATGATGATTTATAATACTTCAGTATAGACAATATTTTTAAAGGGCGGCTAGGGTTATGCGTCACAACTCAAACGGCTCATTCGCGCGACTACACCTATAGTTATAACCGAGCAGAGTGTTGAATTATTTTAATAATACATTATCTCCAAAAATATTCATTCAAATAACATGCTATAAAGAGCAAAGTTTATCTACATAAAATTGTCTTGGTGATGAAGTATCTTTCGTTCATAAGGTTAATATGCCATGCCAAATAATAAGGCTCATATATCAATTTTTCATTTTCAATAAATTTTGTCGCAAAATACCTTATTGTGGCTTATGTATATCAGATAGGCATATGGTATCGCAGACTTTTTTTTAGACGTACTAAAGAGTAAAATTTTTGTAGAACATTATATTTACGTATCACTAACCATTACACCAGCGCACGTGGATAAAGTAATTAAGGTGCGCTATTTATTCCGACTTACTTAACTAAAATCAATATTTAAGGCTAGCTAAGAGGTGTAGCCTAATGCTGGACAGCCTATACTATTCCTCGTGAATCTGGCTATTATAAGTTTCAGTAGTTAGGTAGTTCAGTAGTTAGTCTGGTAGTTTCAGAGATTTGCGTGTTCAAACAAAACAACAATAAAACTCGTCCGCTTAATTATATTAGTATACATTTGTGTTATTTGAACCTATAATGTGTAATACAGGTGGCATTTTGCATAATAAAGTCTGGTTATTGTGCACATGTGATGTGGATTGGAAATAATAACATGGATCATGAATTCTGAGATGCCACAAAAAGATAGATGTGTTGTCGTGGGACACCAGGTAGGAACGAAGTTCCTTCGGCTAATGTAGAATCGATACAATTTGCAAAAAAAAATCGTGCTTAATTTTATGTAGGTTTTCTTGATTTTTATCTTAAATTTTGCTGATTAGTTTTTATTTAAGTACAGGAAAGTATTTAGGAAATTCAGTATTTTAGGAAATAATAAATTACGTAAAATAAAAAAAAACGTAATTCAAATTATCAACTAAAATAACAAAATATGTCTCATTATTTTTTGTTTGACAACATAAAATTATATAGAAATAGAAATAATTCAAAATACAAAAAAAGTTTATTATTATAAGCAATTCTTATTAATCAGTCTCGTCATTAAATTCTATTGCTGAAACTATTGGCTTGTGGTAACATATGATACATATGTTTGTGATTCTATTTTATGCAAATACCTCGAAAAAAACAGCATCAATAGTAGTACCGTATCTCGTTGTCGATTCTTTTGGATTGTTCTTTATATGTAATTTAAATTTTTCTGAAAGAAATGTGGTTCTGATTTTTCATCTGCAAAATTGATATTGAAGTCTCCAGATAAAACCATCGGAAGCTGATGGAAGTTTCCACCAAGTATTACAGAAACCTCATCAGTATATTCTATCAGCGCTCGATGGATGAAATGTTTCACTTCTTTTTACTTACTTCAATTTTTGTATTTGGTGAAATGTAGACTATTACCATGACAGTTTCAACTCCGTTGTTTGTTTTACATATAGCTGAACAAATGTCTCCAACTCCTGTACGTCTAACATTCACATCGCCAGTATGTTTTAAGATTATGTCCATATTTGGTATTAAAATATTAGTAGTGTCATTGCTATTTTGATAGATAGTAACTCCACCTGTACGTAAGTAATCTCGCTTGAAATGGGCAATGCAGTTGAAATTAGGAATATCAAACTGTTGGTCATTGCTCATCCACGTTTCGGAAAGAAGTAAAAAATTAGTTTTTTGAATTACAGAATCCGACAAATCCAATCTATGGCTTTGTTGACTTTGACAATTTAATGTGGTTATGGAAATGCCATTTTTAGTTTGAAGAAAATCCAAGATCGTTTGGGCTTTAGTGTGTAAAGGATTTAACGACAATCTCTGAAATTCTTGCAGCAAACTTTTCGTTGATGATGCTTGCACTCGATTATGGTGGAATCTGAAGTTAGTTGGATCGTTATCGGGTGTTACAATAAACAAACCTTCGACGTTTGTTACACGAGATAGCGCAACATAAACAAGTACTCTACTCGCTTGTGTATACGACTGTCGCGCATGCGCACGTCTCATTTAACGGTTTTATTCCACGGACTTTTACTTACGGTTTTACTATCACATTTTTTTCAGTTCGGTCGCGCAGCAAAATCCCTATCTCCTCCAAGCCTGCCGTAAGAAACTTCGTTCCAAAAACTCCCTAGAAAGTTCTAACAACGGAGCCACCGTCTTGTTAAGACCCTTAAATCGTCATAACACTAGATACTAATTCACTTGATAAAGGCAGTAATGGTTTTCAATAAAGAGGACCGGTTGCCAAGATAGGAAGAAAAAAAGAAGAAAAAGTTAAATGTATTAATAAGAAATAATAGTATTATCAGATGAAAGCAACAGTAATACTGAATACATTCCTTTTGTATATTTTTCTTTATTAATTATTATGTATATTAATTTTGTGTAAAAATTAAAGATCAATCTAAATATTATACAATATATAGTACAATACAGTACATAATTGTACAATAGTATAATAATGTCTTCATGGCATTATTATTGGGGCTGCCTCGGCACTGCATCGCATCGGGGATATTTGCTAAAACGCGTATTGTCGATTTTTTAGAGACAATAGGCTATTTGACAGTGTGAATAATAATATCATATTTATAGATATCCGCACCGATTATGGGATTTAAAAGAGTTATGTATAAACAAAAAAAAATGTCATTTTTTGAGCTTGTACGACGTGATCGAAAGCATACTGGAGAGGCTAAATCTGTCGTGACGTCACACGTTGCCATTCCATTGCGTTCCTTAGCGTTTTACGATTTTCATACCTGTAATTATTATAATTTCTAGAGAAATTATTGTCATATTTTTCGATCACTATTTAGATATTGATCAGTAGATAGTGCCTACTAAGTACTTATAAAAAACATAACTCGTACACAACTCTTTTACATAATAAAATCCACATTCATTTCCGTTGTTTTTATTGAGGTTTTGTGTAAGCTGACCCTACACGCACTGTAAATATATAACAATCAGCAAAATGCAAACTCATTCATAATGTTGCTGGTTGTTTACTATATATAGAGAAACAAATAAACTAACACATTGTGTATTTGATTGACGAAGGCGTTACTTTGCGCAAATCCATCGTAAATAAATTATCCGAAATTTCTTTGCTACTTCCGCCTGCAATAGATGAATCGTGGTTTCAGCTACCTACAACATACAATATTTGAAATTAAATAAATGTGTAAATGAATTAAAATAATAATAATTAAGATTATAATATACGGCTGATTCGGAACTCACTGTCCTTTAGAGAAGAATCGGCAAGAAACTGTAAGGTTGTTTTTTTTAAACTTATCTCTTTACAGTAATAATCTACATTAATAACGATTTGTCTACATTGATGTTTGTTCGACTTTGACGTGGTTTTTCCGGTTTCGGTTCAGTTGGAAGGCGCCACTCAGAAGCTTGTTGACTAGTTTGCATGTAAAACAATTCGTTTCATGAATTTTGGGTCGGAATCGACTCGTTCTAGCATGTCCTCATCAACTCTTATGCGAATGAGTTTTTGGAGAAAATTGAGGTCTTTTGGGACTAGCTGAGCGGCAACATGTTTCATACCTAAGTGATTATTAAAAATGATAATTATCGACACGTGAGACACAGAAAGTTCAGCGGCTATCTCTCTCAAACTTGAATAAGGATTTTTAGTTGCTTTTGCGATGTTAACTTCAGTTGAAGACGTTGATGGCCTACCAGAGCGAGGCAAATCTTTCAGCATATCTCGACCGCTTTTGAACGCTTTTTACCACTCATAAGCACGTGTTTTGGATAAAGTCGATTCACCGTAAGCCTTCTGTAACATTTTCTGTGTCTCCAAACACGAAATTCCGTTGGCGATGCAAAATTCATAATACACACTAGATATGATCTAACTAAAAACAGCACTGTATTTTATGTATATGACAGAAGCATCTCAAACTCGCGCCAAAATGAAAAACATTTGTGTCAATCTAATAACAAAAAAAAAAATTGGAACCATAAACAAATCATCCATTCCCAATACTTTTTGACTAAATGTATTTTGTTAAATAAAGTTACGTACGAAATAAGCAGTGACGATAATGGTGAACCAATTCGGAAAAGAGACGCTTTTAGGACTTACGCTAAGTGAAGCATAAGAGATATATTAAAATAATATAGTACATAATTGTAGATCTTAAAATGACCTACAAAAAAGTCAGTGATAGCATATGTCTATCTTCTAAGGATCACCCACATTAAGCATTTTTGTCTTTAAAACAACTAGCGGGCGATTGCCGTGTGTGGTAGTGGGGGCAGCACAATGCGCGCATGTGCTCAACCAACGGCATTCTCTAGTCCACGCGAGCGGAGCCGTGGGCACAACTAGTAATTAATATATTCTACTAAAATATGACGTACCTATATCCTCCTCTACAACACTTTTTTACTTTTTTTTAATTCAATAGTTATTTTGACTATTCTTATAACCTTTCATATGAGGAATTACATAGGTTCTTATAGTCTATCAATCGAACAATGACATAAGCTTCCCGTGTACAAAATTTCATAAGAATCCGTCAAGCCGTTTTTGAGTTAAATCCGGGCATACAAACAGACAGACCGACAAATTTTTTGGATGTAATATTCGAGATCAGTGTCCTTTATAACAGGAGTCATATAAGGAAATTAAAAAAAAAAAACTAAATATACAGACAGAACTAAAGATTTACTAATATATATGTCATAGCGCTGGTATGGTGACGTCGTTCGATATCAGTGTAATTAATTTATGACGAGTGGGGTATGTTCATAATTTGATATTCATAACTACCGTACTGCTCGGACTGAGTACAGAGGTATATAAGGCGTGGCACAAAGAGCGAGCGGCAGTACAAAGAGCAAAATGTCCCTCAGACATAAACCCACACTCTATAAGACATGTGTCAGACCGATCTTAACTTATAGTTCCCCCGTTTTTGCCCACGTGAGTAATTTCACCCTTAACAGATTACAAGTAGTTCAGAACCGCTTTCTTAGAAGGGCGGTCGGTGCCCCATGGTTCGTTCGGAACGTAGATCTCCATAAAGATATGGAAACCTTCGATCGAATCATTTATCAAGTCCCTGTCAAATAGTTATTTTGAAAAAGCGTCGAACCATTCGAACCCGTCAGTGGTGGCAGCCACGTCTCAAAATCCAGATCCAGACATCCGGATGTCTAATAAATATAGACGCTCGCGCGATATTTTATCCGACCCTGACGATAAAATCACGGTAGCGAACGCGATATAGCCGCCCGTTCTCAACAACCAAGCGTGCTTGCGCCCACGCCCGCGTAATCACCGCTCGCTCCTCCGCAGGGGGCGGGCGGCTAACTTCGCACCCGCACACATGTCACGACCGCCCTCTCCTGCAGCGACTTGAGCCTAGGTCCGTTCCTCCGGTATGGAGCCCTCAAGCGAGCTGCTCATTCGATACAGTGACACTGCAATCACTAACTACCAACACAAATTCATTACACTGTATTATGAACATACATGCACTACACTCAGGTACATAGGTTCTGTAAGGAACCTTTTTTTTTTCTTTTTTTGAGGCTAGTTAGTCTAGTTAAAATTGAAAGATTACTTAATACATATACACTTGTCTCTTACCCTCCTCCCAGAGGATAGAGAAACATTTATATATGTATAATTATGTAGTTTAGATCGAATTAGCTGTAAAAGCCGTCTGAGGTTCCAGGGCCCTTATGGCTAACAGTATAGTCAAATGAGCGAGCGTCTTTCTTACTTAGATCGTCCGACTGTAAGTATCTCGAGAGATATTCTTGTTGCTGCCCTGTATCTGCGGCGTCACCTTAATTATGGAGATAAATACATATATTAAGTAATAAAAGACATGAAGGGTAACAGACCTCTAAGCCGCGGGACACCCAAACCAATTTTACTTGCACGTCATACATAATGCTTATCAACTAACTAACGAGAACAGCAAACTACTTTGTTACGAATCTAATCTAATAGTACCTATTTGTAATACAGCAAAAAAATAATTTCGATAAACACATAAATATTTGATCAGATGGAATTTTATATTCGCAAGTACCGAAGTTGACGCTATTTGAATATGAAAATTCAATAATTCTGCATAAAGGTATGCATCCACTCACGAGCTGGTTGAATGATTGGGCGAATGAACGAGTGAATGGATTCGATCGAGCAGGGCGGTGAGCGAGGGAGCCTCTACATCATTCAGGCGAGCGAGGAACGTGATTATTTTGCGTATTGGATGTACGAATTGAAAATTGTTATTTTGTTTATTTTCCAGACGTTTTAGATTTATCAAATAAATTGGATCCCGCTGAAGATATTTTATTGAAAAGGCACATTATGGAAATCTTTTATTGATTCAGTGAGGCAATAACTTAAATCAATATTCGAATGCGAAGTACCTACGTCATAACAAGTTAAAATTAAGTAAATAAAGAATATTGAAAAGAATAAAATAACTTCAGTATTCATGGAAATTGTATAAACATCTAAAATAATAAAAAAAATTATTAAAATAATAGGTCGGTATTTGTTAAAATATTTATTATTAGCAATTTTTTCATGATCCAGTTGTTCGAATCGCTTTTGTTATTTTTAAAATGTACGTTGGTTATTGTAATAGTGTACACTCGTACGTAAGTGATTTTTCATGCAATGATAATATTTTAATTCGGTCACCATGCTTGAATATAGTTAGTATATAACTATATACCTAATTTAAAATATAGCGTATTTTTTTATACAACAAATGTGGCAAACAAGCATACGGCCCGCCGGCAAGCGGCTCCCTTAACCTATGGACGCTTGTAATACTATAGGTATCACTAGCGCGTAGCCCACCTCGAACCCCCACACCCCAAGAAGTTTTAGAAACCCTACTTATTGCAGGAATACAATACAAGGAGGTTATTTGGCTGCAATCTTGTGTAGGGTGGAGGTTCCACCAGTCGGGCTGTCCCAAGTAGAGAGAGATCTCCAAAGAAATTTTTCTGTGCCCTACCTCTCATAAAATCTTCGTTCGCTATTCGATTCTGGCTAGAATCAAGAAGAAATCTTATAAAGTGAAACGACTCACGCTCCATCTATCGTGCAATCGTTGTACTAATTCGGAAACATTTCTTAACTTTCTTAAAAATATTAATTAGTCTGAAACTTTCTTAAAAATATGCTCCTATAAAAAATATGAATGTTTTAGAAAAGTTTATCACCCACCAATGGGCCACGGTCAGCTCAGCTCGAGATAAACGATTAGTTAGATTGAAATATTCGAAAATTGAGTTTATGATCGAGTTTCCTGCGCTCAGATCAGATAACCGTTGCAATACATTTTAACGTTACATTGAGATTGATGTTTTACCCTTAACAATTCGTTTGGAAGGCGCGTACCGTCGCGACGCGACTGCGCGGTGCTACGGTGGGCGTTATATCGCGCCATTAAACTGAAGTAATGCCGGGTGCGGCGTGTGCGGATAATGCCGTCCGACAGGGATCGCCCTGGGACCGATTACCAAGCGATATCGACGAGTAACGACTGATCTACACAGAGACGGTTTAAGAATCACCGACGTTGTATGAGAATGTTATCAGAAAATCCTTGAAGAAACTATTATAAATGCTTGTACATTCGTTAAACAATAACGCTTACAAAATTAAATTACTAATTCCAAACATGTCATTAATTAGAAGAACTGGCAAAAATATATCTGGAAAGTAATGTTAGTTTAACTATCGTTTAATTACTTATTATACTTAGATGACTCCTAATCAAATGTTAAGTGCAAGTTACATTTTAAAGTTATGTGTATGTTGAACGTTTTTCAACTACGTCTCTGTGTTACCCGGGAGCACGGCTGCCGGTTTGATGGCTTACCGCAAAACACCTGACACCTTTATATGGTGACAGGGGCTCTGCTGATAAATAATGTTGTCGATTATACTGCGATTTGTCGGGTCACTGCTTGTTTGGGTTTTGCTTGATCAGGCAATGTTTGTGCCTGACTGCGAGGGACACCTACTGCTATTACCATGTTTATTGTTTACTAAACGGATATTTAGCTTTGTAAGGCAAACATATATACCGTAAACCGTTAAATTATGATGTTTACTAGAACAAATATTTAAACAAATCGTTGATCGTCATTGCACCTTTATTAACCGCTATGTTTAAATCTTCTTATTCATGAAAGTTAACAACACCCGTTGTTCAATCGATAATAAAAACTGAAAAAATTACTACGTAGTAAAATGGAATATTATGACAATTTCACTACACAGTTACTTTATCACATTTACATACATACAATAAATAAATAGGTTCTAACTCTTATGAAAATTATTTTTTTAAACGTCTAGTTTTGCGGGAGCTACTACGTAATCTTTCTTGTTCTACTTTTCAATTCTCGTCCAATGGTCAAGAAGTATTAAAAAAACACAATTTCGTATCTCATGATACTCGAGCGAATTAATTTAATTCCTTAAACTAAAACTTGCTTTCATAATAATAGCTCTTTCCGTTCTGCAGTACTGGCCATTTCAAATCAAAATATTTTTTGTTTGGCTAAGAATTCTAATTTCAAATTAATTTTATTTTAAAAACATGGAATTCTTTTTCCAAAATAGTCATTTCTTTATTGATTAGTGTTACATTTTCATCGCATTTCAATCTTTTTTGTCATCATGGATACGTTAAAAATTCGAGTAATTATGGAATATGAGTACCGTCGTGGCAGTAACGCGGCACAAGCGGCACGCAACATGAACGACGTTTACGGAGCTAACACTACAAACCAACGCACCACTTGTTATTGGTTTGCTCGCTTCCGTTCTGGGAATTTCGACCTGAAAAATGAACCTCGCGGTCGTCCGAAGACTTTGGTCGACAATGACGAATTAAAGGCGATTGTGGAAACCGATGATACACAATCTACGGCTGAATTAGCAGCAGCAGCAGCAAATGTAAAATATAAAATACATCAAGGGCTAAAATACGTAATTACTGTCGAAGATAACAATCATATTCACGTGAACGAAACGATGGGGCACTAGCTTGTTTACTAATAAAGTATTTAACGTAGCCAAAAGAAAGAAATACACTAATATGTAATTTTCCTCCAGAATTACTGTATGTCGTATATTTCTAAGAACATATTGGCTACATTATGTCGCTACGTTAGACACTGGCGAAGTTCCTCATATTTTAATTGAAATAAGCTAGGGATAGTTGTTGAGGGACCCGCGCCGGCAGCCGGCTTACTCAACTTAATCACATGATATACGCGTGTAAATATAACTTAGCGGAATACTATGTCATAATACATGAAAAATAAAGTTATTTTGTCGAATAAGTTAGACATTCTAATTTATCTAAGGGGCTTTAATGCATGCTTTTGTTACCACAATTGTATATATTAAAAAAATGGCAGAAACTTTTTTTTAATGTAACAAGGCGAAGTATCTAAATTATGCCTAATGATAAAGTACAAGTAAAGCCACAGTAAAATCCGAAAATTTCAGTTACCACCAAGAGATTAGCAGTCAATCACCAGTCGCCGGTGTCATATCGACCTGCGTTAATGGAAACTGGATATGCACGTGCGTAGCGTAGCATATCACTATGACGAGCTTTTCACCATATGCATGGGTCGCTCGCTACTTACCCACAAGATTGCAACCAAACTGTGTAAGTTTAGACTGTGGAAGCATAATAGCACACCTATTTCTGACGCAAAATTCTGTTCCAGTCAGGAGACTGTGGTCGGCACCACGCACTGGCACACGAGTAGTTCCAACTCAGCCCACAGGAGTAGCAACATATTTGTGACTAACCTTGGTGAGGAGTGCAGTCCTTTTTGAGGCTACAAATAGCCTATAGGCTGCAGTGACCAATTAAAATCAGGTGGACAGCTCGCCTGTATGCTACTTCATATCTTAAAAAAGTGTTGATTGACGATTTACTCGATTATGGTAACACCTTAAGGATACAAAGGAAATTAACTCTCTAGTGCAGCTGCCGACATGTATCAATAGGTGTATCAACTTGGGACTGGTACGAGTAGGTAGCAGAACTTCCTTTTATTATCGTTCCGTTCACGTTTCTTATTCATATAAAAATAAACAGAAATACCACTAGGAGTACTCTCAGTACTCTCACCACGCCGCGCCTGCATCTATGTACTTAGTCCGCATGCAGTTAGACTCAAGTGTACCCTGGACACCAGACAGACACTAGCGGTTCGATTTATGTACAATTTATGTACGAGTTAAACGCTCTCCGGAGATTACGCGGCGCTGGATATTGTCTCAGAGCTGTGCTAACAATTCCATCTATCGAACGTGCGCTCACTTTGATGGTAATGTTTGTACATTATTGCTTTATACTGCTGAAATGTCTTACTCATTGAGATGTAAATAAAGTACATTAATAATAGGTATATAGTTGCAGAAAGTGTTTAGCGGAAAAATGCAGAATTATAAATTTGTCTGCGCTTGAAGTCGTCATTACATGGTGTACTGACATGATTAGTATGGCCGTGCCTTCCTTCAAGAAAAGGCCTTCATTCAAAACGATATACCTAACATCACTGGTATTATTATTATATGCTAGTAGTTATAATTTATACATAAATTGACATAAAATTATGACTACTACACTCTACATTATTTGTAAAACTGTACTATTTATTTATTTGCTGAGTTACAAACACCTTTTTTATTTTTCGTTTGATTTAGAAGAGGAAATTATTCTTGTATTAAAGAGGTAAAAGGTGTAACTTTTGTTATAAATGAATTATTGTTTTTGATATGATTATTTCTTTAAATTTGCTTCCATAGTGACAGGCAATTCAAAAAACTGATAATTACAAAATGGGTTGTTACAGCCTGGCATTGCAGATACACATCTATCATCTACATCCAAAATTTACTTACATGGCTCTATAGTTTTCATAGAATTCGTTACGTAGACTGAGGACTGTGACACATAGCGTGTTGGTGAGGGGGACACGCCGCCATTTTGAAGTAATTTTGGCGCATCACATAATTTTTATTTTATATCAGTTAGAACTCGGGAGAAGCTAAGACGCTCGTTTTAGCTTCAATCGACAGCTCTCGTCAAGGTTTATCAATTGCGTTTAAAAAATGTTAGTGTGGGTTCGTTATTGTGAATATACATGGAGTTATATTTAAAAATTAAGAAAACTTAATACAATTTCGGTCGTTACTCGTCCAAAAGCCAAATCAAAATATAGAAATCGTATACGGTAGGAAAGGGTTTCTCGACAGCAACCCTGTAATACCCATAAAACTAGACCGAAGTGGTGCAGGGAACGTAAAAAAGCGTCCGAGCGGACACGTATTCACGTAAAATACACGGCCGTGTCCCCGGTGTAGCCACACCCCGTTTTTTTTTTGTAAAGATTATCTGTAAAGCTTACTAAGATATTTTTTACTAAATATCTAAAACAAGATGATTCTAAGTATTTGGTTTAAAGTAACTACGAATACTGTTGGGGTTCGTTCAAACGGTTCTAATCAATGTTAAAACGAACGTAAAATTATAACGCCTTACAAATATTTATAGAAAATATAATTACCACTATAACGCATTATTTTAAACTTGTATTAAATTTAACTATTAATGTCAATAGCATTAAATTAAATATTCGTGCCGCGGTAGTAGGCACTTCACACAAACGATTTACAAAATTGAAGGTTTTAAACAATAATTTCAGTAAGGAGCGCGGCGCTTGTCACATGCCATAGCTTCGAGAGGAATTCCCTCCCCGACACCTCACTCCACGGGCGCCACCTGCATCGCATTTTATTAAGGAAAAGTTTAATCACACCCCCGCACCCGCAAACCCCCGCACACCTCCGCCGGTGGAGCCTGAAGAATTTCCGAATTAACTTGTAATACGGCCGGTCGGGTTTCGAGTTTGCGACTTTAAAGTTTCGCGTTGAGTAACGCGATGACGGATCGACTTTGTACGAAAAGATGTCAACTTTTATTCCTACAAATAAATAATACAATGTTACTGACTTAAGAAATGTGTCCGTCAACATTTTATTACAAGCTTTTGTTTAGCTTGCTATGTTAGTATGTATGGGTCAAATTTTGCAAATAAATTTTTAACTACTTCTAGTTAATCGTTTGAACTGACATTTGAAATACTAGTGTAACTTCGATGAACATGCTTTAAAAGATATTATTGAGCTGATCTGGACTTGTATGCTGGCCATAGCAACGCCTCAACAAAACAAGATATCCCAGTCGTGTTTGGGTTTGTTTCATTATTCTCTGTTAATACTATAGTCCTAAGTCATGGTTACGTCTTGGTTTTTAGAGTTCCGATGTCAACAAGAGACCCTTATAGTTTCCCGCTTTGTCCGACTGTCTACGGCTTAGCTCAGGGATTCTTAGTACTAGAAAGCTGTAATTTGGTATGGGTATATATATATATATATATATATATATATATATATATATATATATTACTAACGCCGAAAGTGTTAAAATAAAAACTTGAAAAAAATTGTTTAATGTACCTCCCCAACACGTAAAGTGGGAATAATTTTTCTTTTCTCGCCTGTCACATCGTGTGGGGTGTCGTTGGATAGGTCGTCGAAAAATATTGCGAAAGTGTGAACACCGTTTTTCGATCCATAGATCCGTTTGCGAAAATAAAACGTAAGTAGGTAAGTAGGCTTTACAAGTTAACGAGTAATAGTTAAACAACTTTTAAAATGAATTTGGAGAAGTAATTTCGTACAAATTCCATTGAAAATTACTTAAAGCTGTCTCTTTAAGTCTGCTTATTGTGACAGGCAATTACGGAACCCTACACAGCGCGTGGCCGACACACACTTGGTAATTTTTTTTAATTAATATTTCTGATTTATATTATTAGCACCTGCTGTGTAAAATATTTGCTTTTATTATTTATATTCAGTTGGCCTTTGTTGATTGAACGATTAATGATAAAGGTAACGACACAATGATGTCATTTAAAATTATGAAAAAGAATAATTATGACCCACGTTTCAATCTGTAAATAATTAAACAGTTGCATTTTAAATATTGTCACTTATCCAAGTTCTATTGTTATACAGATTTTTATATGGAATTAAACCATAAAAACACTAGAGTAGCGTGTCCGAACAAACACTATGCACACGGCACATATATATATATATATATACACATATAATTATCGTTCCTTTTTAATACGCGACAGAACGCTACATGTAGTGTACTCATCTTGTTTTATCATGTATTTCATTAATTTTTATTATATGATTATTTTTTTGTTACTCGTCACTTGAAGCGTATTTTACAGTTCAAATGTATTTTCGTAAATCAATAGCATTTATTAATATATATATATATATATATATATATATATAGACAACGTACTACCTATATAAACAATAAAGTAAATGAACAATTAACAGACCTTTATATAGATATTTCAAATAATTTCACATTAACGAGTAAGTTTCAAAACGACAAAACTCGTAACAAATTGAAATTTCCAATAATGTTAATCAGAAAGCAATAGTACAGGCTGCGCCTACGAGCTGGCTACGAGTGCTACGCCATCTCGTAGCACGTAGCAGCGATAACGCGTAGCGCAGCTGCTGCTCTTTGCGAAAATTGAAACGTAATCCAATCTCGTATCTTAAACGATCTATCTACATTTGAATGGAAAGTCACAAAAGCGTTTAAAAAGTCTTATTTTCTAGAGCTTTGCTTAGGCTTTTAAAATGCTGCATCAAACCTTTTTATGAAGAATCGAAATATTTATTACCTTTTACGGTTTAAAATTGTTGTAATTTAATGCACTAAAACGGTCTAATTATTTGCCAATTACTTTGTTTTATTCAAATTGGTATATTTTATTAGTGATTCATTAGGATTTAAATTCAAGATTTAATCAATATCAATATAAGCTTCCAGGATTATCTAACAAAATAATTATTTGGTAAACTAATAACTTTTCTTTTTAATGCAACAACCTTCTTGATTTCCTCTAAATTCATCCTCATTTAAGTTTATCCACGAGAAATTTGCGTATGATACAAATTTATCATACATTTACATGTAATCAGGAGTCCTGCTCTAAGCTTTGTGTTTACCGTCCGATTATAAAAATCAATACTAATAATTACTTTAGCTGTATATAATTTATAGTATAAAGAACAATAAGCTAATAACAAAAATGTATTAATTACTCCGTTTTATTATATAATTTATTTATGGAGACACGTTATAATGCGAACAGATTAGAACATTATTCGTGGGGCGGAGACGTAGAGCGTGACTTCACGTAGTCGCTTCGCCGCGCCGCGCCGCGTCTCGCTGATATACATTGTCAATCTGTCTGCAAAATGAGATAGTCTTGTGAAATGAAACAAGCTGAAATACACTCTTATAAGATAATCACAAACACAGTTATTTATAAGTTTTTGCATTGTCTCCTCTTGCGTTATGAAATGGTTTTCATATAATTTGGTAATATTTATTCTAAATTTATTTTATTCGAAGCGATCATAGCTTACAGGTAGGTTGCTCGGACGCTGCGTTCAACGGCTTGGATTGAAAACCTGCAATGAATCAAAGCTTTCGGTTAAAGGAATCCCAATAACAACATAAATGTGAAAAAAGGGCCAAGATCGGTAGAAACGTTCGGAGTAACCGTTGTCACCGATAAAAGATCTACGGGTACCAAGTTCCATAGCTGTTCCTTTATTTATAGTTGTAGGAATGTGCGTTCTTCAATTCATTTACAAAACAATTTGTTACTTTTTTTAATATGGGATTTCTAATTTGGCAAATTTTAATTGGTTTTTGGAGTGAAAACTTCTTTAGCACTATTGTGATTTGAAACGTGCTGAAAGGAAAAAGCGACAGTAAAAAGTGATAACCATATACATCTATAGGATTTAGCCTACGAGAGAATGAGATAGAATACATTTACATTATGCACGGTTAATGCAAGTCCTGAGTTTTATGATTGTGATCGTCGTCGGATTGGCCTTGGTGTGTGAGACGAGCAGACGTAGTACGCACGAGTGGTCGATAGTTCGAATCCCGCTGATTTAGATAATTTAAAAATATTTTTTAAAGAACATTTTTTTTCTGATGGTTTTACTTCTGACTCGTGTGAACTGCGGCACACATATTTTTTGTTGGGTTATCATTACTTTTTGAAAAGCTGCACAAAGTTATCTATTTGTAAGCGAGTGAAAACGCCATTTTATTTGATGCTCATTATAAATATGAATTCATTTAAAATCAATAACTGTACTTAATGATCTACTTTGATGAATGCGTGATTCAGTGGAAAGGGTTCGTGTAAATACACACACTGGCCAGTCTATCACCCGAACTTGACTGTCACACTGCTGTGTGATAAAACCATATTATGGTGGTAGTGCACAGTTAGCTTACTTGCACACTTAAGTTGATAATCTGTCCCCAAACAGCTACCTATGTGTTCCTGTATAGTTATCGCACTATATGACGCTATAGTCCTTAAAAGGGTAGCTCCTTAAGAACCCAATTCCATTCCTTAGTTTAACGTAGCCGTCTTAAGCCATATCGACGCTTCTGTCGATTATTGTAATTAGTTTATCAGAAGTACGTAAATATAACCAATGACAAAGAAGTTGAGGAGTACTATGGGCATTTCATAAGGGAAAATGAAACTCACATAACAAGAAGAATGTTAAGAATGAAGTTGGACGGATATAGAAGTAGAGGAAGACCTAAGAAGGTATGGTAAGGTAAGGTAAGGTAAGGATTGCGTGAGGAATGATATGCGAATAAAGTGTGTGAACACTGAGATGACAGTTGATAGAGGAGAGTGTAAAAAGAAAACATGTTAATCCAACCTTACTAATTAGGCTAAAGACTAATTGAGTGCATCGGGTGTCTTGTGAATGATGGAATATAACCGATAACTTCGTACGGGAGTTATCGTGCAGATATAGTACTTATTACATTATAAAAAGTCTCCACATTTTGTTATAAAAACAGCAGTGTCTTTTGTTATTTATCGGGGCAAGATAAACGAAGGCAAATTGTTTAGGCGGTGTACCGTGTAGCGTGCGGCTCTGTGCTCTGTCGGGTCGTCTCTCCAGCTCGTGTGAAGTGTTGACGAGTTTTTCACTAAAGTGCCACCGTAACATGTAAATTTCCTTTATAACGTCGGCTCTGAAGCGGAGTGGGGCGACTGTTCGAATGTAGGTTGCTCTTAAACGTTCATAATTGCTTGATGTGATTTTGTATTTAAATATTGAATACCACTGATAAACATAATTATTGAAATATGCACTATCAAGAGACAAATGTTTGTTGAAAGTTAGATCCTGTGTTATTATTATCATAAAAAAATCCATCGAATTTTTAAATTACAAATAATACTAACAATAATAATGTGTGAGAATATAAAAGCCGAAACCAACACGAACTCATCTCTAACAAGATCGCGGCTGCCTAGTTAAAACTGTCCGCGGAGTTTTTGTGGCAACTTAAAATACATATACTAGGTATTATTTATAATTCGCTTCATAACAAGGCAGTCATTATGTCAAAACTGATCCCATTATACTCTGCAACAGGTAGTCTTGATACTAAACTTCATATCAAGCAACCCATAAGATTAATGCTTTATTATCGACTGATTGTATGCAGTAAGCCTTATTAGTGGAAATCCCGTTAGCACTTTAGGAGTAGGGAAATTCAAAACACAACTCGCCTGTACCTTCCCGGCTGCACTCTCCCGCCAGAGCGGATCCCTCATTCATGATTATAATAATATGTCACTCTTTACACGGAACTCATGAAATATGGGTAACGGCAGGAAATATTAAATGTTTACATTTATTTATAGTAACTATATTAGTAGAGTACATGCTTAGCTTTTTTAGCCTATGAAGTATCAAACAGTAAACAGTTATGCAGTCTAACTGATGTTAAGTGTTCACTGCAACTAATCTTAAAAGGGTCACAGTTTTAAGGCCATCCATCATATTATATGTTAGCTACAACTTTAGTTAAAAATTTGCTACCCATCATGTATCAGTATAATTATTCAGGTAGTAAGTTACTAAGTGGCGAGTTAGAAAAAATATTCAGCTTGTCTAATATCATACGAGACAAAAATAATTTATCGAAGTGGTGGTACAACAAGAACGCAGTCACGTCCGGCCTCTCCGTAGTTAGCGCGTGAACCAGCGCGGCGTCACGATGAACCTCCAAAACTAATAAGTACATGACTTTGCAATACCTTAACTGCTGCTGAACTAGGATTCTCCCCGTGTTACCTTCAATATTCTTAGATATATGCATTTTGTATTCAACTAAGATATTGCTTGTCCTTCACTTTGGCAACCCACTACTGGGCTCGGCTTTTCATCTCATACTGAACATGTTATAAAACAATGTACTTATTGTCTTCCCGCGATAGCTTAAATATACATTATTTTCAAGACATCTGAGTGATATGGGTCATGACTCTATCCTTGAATAAACGAATGAATACTTTATTGCACTATATATTATACACTAGCGAGCGGTGTAGCCAGTATCGTTGTAGGTAGTGCAAATATAAGAATTTGTTAATAAAGATAGATATTACATATAGCCAATGTCAGTAGTAACTAAATGTAATATTCCACGAATGATTTTACAAGTATTTTTAATTCTGACGTTTTCAGAGAGAAATTATATTTTCACGAAACCCAGGTTTTTTAAACGCTCGCTTAAAAGAAGGTCAGAAAATATATTAAGAAACACTGAAACAATTTCCACGTAGCTGCAAATAAAACTAAAACCGAGCAAGTGTCCAATATTTTGAACCCTAAAACCATCTGGTGTCACTTATTCCGCCATCATGCGCTATAATAAGTTATTATGACAGACAACTGGGGTGAGAGGCGTCGGTGTAAGCGTGGGCGGTCTCCTTAAAGGAACTTTGTATACAGCCCACGAAAATAAACTTTTTTATAACACATTGTTTCTATCAAAGAAATGATAATATTAAAAATATAATTTGCTTTTCTGACAAAGAAGGATAATACAATATTATGGCGCTTGTCCGCTAATATAAAAATAATAATTTCTCAAACTTTCCTTATCGTTGATGATAAATACAAACAAACGGGCGCTTTTTTTAATTTCCTCTACCAGAAGTAGTGTTCTCTGAGTAGTATTAGTTAGCAATAAAAGTAAAATTGCTGTTTTAGGCCTATGTCATATATGTTTAGAACCATTTTTCCTATTCATTATGAGCGAAAGTATCAACAAATTAATAATTACCAAATGACAGACCATTTAACAACACTTTTGTTGATTGGTATAATAAGATTTGATTTTGTAATTAATTTAATAAATTCTGAATAAATTTGGTTTGTAATTTCAGGGACCCAATAGGATAAAATGAGTCAGTTACCTTAACTGGGAGCTCTGTTCAGTTCTAGCTAGTGTATATTTAGTTACCTAACAATCTTCACCATGGTATTTACTATGGGCTACTGTGGAGAGTGTTGACGGGTTTTCTTTCAAAACGATAGCTTTTGTTTTTTTTATTTTTACCGTACTTATCATCACAGATGGGAACTTCGAGGGCGACGACAAGTACTAGTAAATAGTACAAGTACTATCACCGTAAACGCCGGTATAAATCAGCAACAACTTCTGTTATAAAACGAATAGAGAATTTACAATTTTAACATATTATTGTAAATATAGTTAGTGTCGTGACGTAACGAACGCTGAATGTACCGGCTCCTTTATAAATGGTTTCCATTATAGCGTTACATTATCCACTCGCTGATAACTTATCATTGCTGTTAATTTGTAAATATAATGGGTAGAGCGACTATCATATACTCCTCGCGTATCTGAGCTGCTGCCCTTTGTATGTGTGTCGTCTGAGTGAGTCTTATCGTGACTCGAAATAATATGTCACGTCCTATCTCGACATAGGTACAAATAATAGGTACCTACGTTTTTAATCATATATCTTCAGAATCACTAAAGAACAGGTTCCAGTAGTTTAATACTAGACTTGGCCCTCCCAATATATTCTTGATAGTTTGATGTATATTCGTCAAAACTTTGACAAGCTTGATTTTATTTTATGATATATTATATGATATTTTGATTTATCGAAGACCAGCACAGTTTTAATACTAGAAATAGATATAAATTAGTAATTCCGTGTTTCAAACTTGGTAAGACTAATAAAGGCTTGTAATAGTGTTAGGTTCTATAATAACTTCCCGACGTACATTACTGATTTGTCGGACAATAAGTTCAAGAACCGTGTCAAGCGGTTTTTATTGTCAAAAGGTTATTATAGGGTGGATCATTTTTTGAATGATAGTGATGTCTGGAAGTGAAACCCTCTCTGTGTATCCACTAAATTATTAATATGATTATTTACTGTAAATATTATTTATACAGTTAGGAAAAAATATTTTAAAAAAGATGAGCCCGATCTAGTTTCTTACCGGATCTTCCCGATGACTGGGATGTTCTCTGAACCGGTAATAGTGTTTGACATTCGTAAGTGCCTTCTTATGGCCTAAATTGAATAAAGTATTTTTTTATTTTAAGCGGGATGAATATTGTTACCATTTGTATAAAAAAATGCACTGTTTTCGAATACTCAAGAAATATCTGGAAAAATCTATGCACATAGTGTATAAACTAAAAGATAAAAATACGGCGTCGTATTTGCACAGTATACGCACACACTGAAAGCTTATCGGTTCTTGTACGTAAACAAAAAATCAATTTTTAAAAATAGCACGCCTCAAAACTTCTCCTTCTTTTAAACGTTATTCACGAAATTTTTAAACCCTCTTTTTATGGGATATATAAACGAGACACATTCCGACCGAAGACAGTTCTGTCTAGGACGTTGAAGGGAATACAAGAAGCTACAAATGGATGAAATCTACACGAGGACGATAAACCACAGAGTAATGTCCAAACATTTTCTCTGAAGTACAACTGCGACTGAGAAAACTACAGGTGTTTGTTCCATTTTTTATAGTAATGGTTGTGAAGAAATCAATACAAAGGAACATATATTACTATACTTAATTATATGTTAATATTATGATATTATTATATACCTTATTCTATTTTTGTTTGTGAACATTATAAATAAAAATATGTACAGAAATAGTTCACAATTACATTTCTAAAGCCGGAATTTAAAGTATTCGAAATAAAGCGTTAGGTATAAGTTTATAAGTCCCCGGTAACTTTAATACGTAACTTTCGGGTCCCGGTGTCAAAGATTCCCGGGATGTCACAACTTCGAATCGCGTCTTATGAATTATTTATTATATCCAGTTTAGTGCGCGTGTACAAGTTCAAGGAACAACTGTTCGGAATTTTTGTTAATGATTACATTTCGTGACGTGTTATGAGTTATAAGCGATGGCGATTTGCAAATAATACTATTAATGGTTTTTAAATTAATAGATACCGTAAATTATTATAATGTACATAGATATATCTTATATTATTATCTTATATATAGATACATACTAGGGGGCGTCTACAAATTATATAAGGTATTTAGGTTGGGAAGGGGTCGAGCCAAATCTCACCTAATCTCACGTGGAGGATTGGGACTCTGAGCAAATGTCATGTAATATTTTTTTCGTAAAATTGACAGAAAACTCAGTATAATTAAGAAAAACATGTTTGTCCACTAAATTATGGCCAAATCCTATATAGTAATATTTATCGCGGTAATATGCGAACGCCAAAAATAGCACAGTAGCTCTTCGATTGTCTTACCGTTACCGGCAACTGCTTACCGATTCAACCTTTGTACGCATGCCCTATGACCTCTATCGCACAAGTGTACGTAATGTTCTAGAAAAGAGTTAATGTAGTAGATGAAGTATCTACTTTTCAACCATCACAAAAGCTGCAGAGCACCTACGTGCGGATAACGGTGCACCAGCTACACCGGAGCGCAAAGTGCGACCCTCACGGATTGTCACACCTCGAGCTACTGAGCTCCTATGTTTTTTAATCGACAACGGTTAACAGTGGCTAAACCAGGGCGAACTTGAATGTGCAGATGATTTAATGAAAAAAACATGTTGGTTCCAGTAGTCACTCTTCAAACCAAGAGTCCCCGTGGACTGAATTAGAATGAATAATAGACTTTTACGAATTTTAGTAGTTCCTATTTAAGTATTTTATTCTTTGATTTTCTCAGTCTGATTCTAGACTACGTTCTGTCTTAAATAGTAGACTTAAATAAAAATAATAATGCTAATTATTACTTATTTTAAACAAATTCAATGCAATCAAGCACGGATTATTAACTTATCTATAGTAAAAAAAAATCATTTTGAAAAATCTCACGTGAGATTAGGGGTGCACTTTTTGGTTGTTTGTACTTTTAATCAGTTTAAATAAAGCGCTTCACACGTTTTAAATTAACCATTGGATATAAAAGTGGCAAGCTTACTAATAACTACCGAAGGAACCATGTATTGTTTAAAGGATACGAGTATATGTTTGCATTTTCTCTGCAATGGAGTTAAAATATTGGTGAGGGTAAAATGCATAGGTACTTATATCGTACCTAGTCCACGTCAATTCAATTATTATATAATTTTTAGTGCTTAATGAAAACGTGTTTTTCATTTTTTTAACTACATATTTTTGTTTTTGTTTATTTGTTTTAGTCTTATGTTAAAGTGTCTTAGTTCCGGACTATACGGACATGTGCATTGAAGTTAAATCTATCGTCGAGGGTGACACCCAGATATTTAGTCTGGTATGGTATCATAATAATGAAGTACAGTATATAGTATTAGTATAGTATAGCGACATGAAAATATATTTCTATGTGCTTAGTGAATAATCACGTTCGAAGAACTGGACGGATTCTAATCATATTTTGTACTAGCTTTTTCTAAAATAAAGTTAGCTTAAGTTATTCCATAATATCAGCTATTTGCCAGTGAAAATCTCGTCAAAATCGGTCCAACCGTTTCGGAGATTACCGGAATAAACTGACAACAGACATAAATAAATAAAATGTTTTTTTTGTTATAGGTACCATGTAGTTTTCATATGCATTTAGTAAAAACTTGTTATTTTGACATTACAAACAGCCACTTCAATTTTACTTTATAACATACTGAATACATTCATACTCTATATAAAATGTTATTTTTTATCGTTATAGGTTTGGCATAGTTGCCACAATTTTACCTGATGTTAAGTGACGATGTGGCCCAAGATGATAACATGCTAAATCTAGTGGAAGACTGGCTCTAAAGTGCAGCTGCCGGAACATACTTATTGGTGCTTGGCGGCAGATTTTCAACTTGAGGGTGGTAGCTAGCCAGGCGGGAATTAGAAAAAGCCCTAACACCATTATATTATATTAGTAAAGTACATTATTAGTAGTTACATTATTAGTAAAGTTTAATTTACGTCCATCGAAGTGGCTGGGTAATAGCTATGTAGTCGTTATATAAATCTGACCAGTAAACTACACCAGGCGCACTGGCGCACTGCCGCATTGCTGACTGCACACGCCGGTACTTTAACATAGCTTAGAGGAAATTTCTGATGGGAAACTTTTTAAAAGCGCTCCGTCGAATTTCCTGCAGGATTGCCGTTTCAATAATTTTCGCGATAAATGACTGCTCTTTGAGTATATTTATTCCTTTTAACACATAAGCTTACATCAATTTTTTGTACAAGTTACAGTAGATAGAATTCATGAATTAAAATAAACTAAACAACTAATAAAATAAGAGACGTCTTGCGCAGGGAGAAACAATTCTCAGACTTAGCACAAATACTGCAATGAAAGATAGGTATCAGTACAGCGCTGAGTTGAGTCTCATGAGTCAACGTCACTGACAACGATAAGTGGAAGAAACTATAATACAGTTACATAATTTACCAAAATTATAATACTCCCACATTACGTATAAACATATATATATATGATATATAATAAAATGTATTTAAATTTACATGTGCAATTACACGTGCATATGTACATACTTTATAAGAGAGTAATATAACGGAAAGTTTCCAGTCGTAACTCCTGTCGTTTTGGGACAGTTCGTTGTGCAGTATATGGACGAGCGTTGTTATAAAGAACAGTTAACAAGTTGCTTGACAGCGAGCTTTTCCATGATTATTTCCAATTCTTCACATTACACCTCTGTGGTCAGAATCCCTTTTTTTATCTTTATAGGTTTGTCGTAGTGGCTATAATCTCACCTGATGTTAATTGACGTTTAAGTGATGATGTGGCCCAAGATGATAACACGTTAAACCTAGTGGAAGACTGGCTTTCAAGTGCAGCTGCTAGAACACACCTATTGGTGATGGGCGACAGATTTTCAACTTGATTCCCTTCATTTGTGTGCCTATTCGACAAGTTAAGGCAAGCTTTGAAGCGATTTTGTTGTTGTTATTCAGTAAGTTCATACGGTACCCACTTTCCGAGTTTTTTTTTTACTAATTTGACGTATATTAATTAGTATCATTTTATTACTTATGTTGAAGGCAGCTACTTATTCCGATGTAAGTTGAAATAAATCTGTTGCCACTATGGCTTTCAATTCATCAATATCGACTTTCATCTACGGTCGGCCATGGCCTCATTGTTGAGGTCAAAATTTCCAGAATGGCAGCTACAAAACCAAAAACATACCGTCCGTACACTTGCGGTACCTGCTTCAAACACGTCGTCGATATTGCGAGCCGTCTGTTCTGCGTTGGTGCCATGACGTAACTCGTATTCGAAAATACCGCGTAATTTTGCGTAACAGCGATATCAGAGGGAAATCGAACGGCAGGAAAACTAATGAATAATTGAGTTTTTTAAAAGATATGTGACAGCTATATTATAAAATTAATTTTAATTCTAATTAGAAAGAAAGATCGATCTACGCACTAGCCAATATTAAAAATCGGCTATTTCATAGGTTATATTTCATTATATTTTTATTAATATTATTCAATATCGGCTATTTCATACCCAATATTAAACTAGTTAATCCACATAAAAATATTCTGTCGTATTCCACGACATGATATTTTAAATTTAATTAGAACTCGCCCAGTCGTTTCAGAGAGTTTGATGGAATAACATTCAAATAAACGCACTTTTATATTTTGAAAATATATTCAATCACTATGTTATAGGCACAATATCTAAATTGTTTTATATGTCCTATGATTTACACTACATCATTGCGTGTGACACTAAACTACTGTAAAATAATATAGCTTTGTTTTCGCCAAACGGTCATGGCTTGTGCCGTAAAACAGTCGTTTCACTTCTATCAATTTTAATTAATCGAAAGAACTCGTTTTTGTCCCGTTGTCGTAATAAGTCGCGAGAGCTCATTATCTCTGGGGTCCGTTCCCGGATACACAGCTTCATTACAACGAGGCCATAAAATGTCGACTTAAATAACGTAATTTGATTAATAAAGCGAAGCCTGCGAGGACGTGAGTGGAAAATTTAAACCCCACTCAGGTAGCAAATCTTAGAGTAATTAGTACAGTTTTAACGTCTAACTCAGTGTACGTAGGCTCAATATTTGTTTAGGTTTTGGCCCAATTTTGCAGTTTTGCGTTTATTTTACCTCGTGTGTGTGTGTGGTGTGTGCGTGTGTGTACATTATGTATCTTTAATATATAACATTATCATCGAAATTATTGAGTGACGGCGAAGAGCAATGAAATTAAACTGATTGAATTATTATTTTGAAATTCGCGGTTATATAATACGTGCATACTAGATCGTAGTCGGTGTTGTTTTATTAAAATGCGCCACCAAATATCACTGATATTTGCTTTATTTATTATATCAACGGTAAAGAAATGGACCGAGTTCCTTCATATTTTCCGGCGAAATACAGATATCAAAGTAGTTTAAAATAATCAAACCCATCATAGTGAATTCGCTCGTTGCGTGCGTTGCGTGTTTCAGGAACAGACAGTATATATTCATCCAGCTATTTAGTAAATGGATTTCGCGGCAATATTTTACAGTAAGACGGCAAAGTGACGGCACTGTCCTTGGTAGTATTCACAGTATAAATAAAAAACAAAGGCGACCATCGAGAGATCGGCGGTCGTCGCTGTCATGTCGTAGGAAGGAGGGAACATACTGGCCGGGACACGGTTCTACACTTGTACAGTACGGTATAAAGATAAGACATAGGGAACTTTTTACTTCGTGCCGAGATAGAGGTTACCATAAACTATGGATTCAAAGCCCAGTGCGTGTGGTTCTGTTCTAGAAAGGACAGGAGCGAATTAGACAAATATATAGAACGAGTGTGTTGCAGCCTGCAGGCCTTCGCCGCTACGAAGACTTTCGGTCATCTCTGGGTAGTTTTACTCACAAGGTACTTTAATAATTATCGTAGAATTATTACAAATTAATTTAAAAAGTAAAAAGAAAACACCATATAATTTATCTTCAAAGTGTTAATGATCTCAATTTAAACATGTAACACAGCTATCTATCTCAGCAGTTTGAATCCCAAAATCAATGTAATCCATTAAACGTCGATTGGCAAAGATTAGGGCGTGAAACTGGTCGTATAAGTGACGAGTGTTTGGCCGTTAATGAAAATGTCGAAGCGTGAGCGATAGCGGTCCGCCGCCGCGCCAACGATTACCGACCAAATGTAATTTAACTAAATACGTGACTTTGGTTACATTGATTTATAACGAACATCTAACTGTATTTAGGGGTCAAAGATATATGAAAAAAAAATGTTTCATTTTGTAGACAAAAGTTTTAAGATTTTGCGAAGAAGCAGCAAAGTACTACGAACTACGAAACTGAAATAAAATATCGTCTGAAGATATTCTCATGAAATAACTAACTACCATCATTCTTTATTCTCACGATAACTTTAAATAAGCCATTAGAGTAGTAAAACCATCGATTTATCGAGACGAAGGAGAATAAACTGTGAGATATATTATTTTATCAAGATCAGACGTCACCGCGCGCCGCTAGCCGACGACGTCGACACTTTGATATCATGGAAAAATGGCAAATTGTCGACGAACTCTGTAATAAGTCGCTTCTTTGAACTTTTGCAAAAGAAGAATCAATTCAGCGGCACGGTTATTTACACAACTTAGTCTTGATTCACACCAGGTTGGACCGACAGTTTTACCGTCGATCGGCTGTCGGCTATTGGTGTTCACACTATACACTGAAAAAAATGAATAGCTGAACTAGTTTGACTAATCAGAAAATAGCTTAAATTTACTTCTTAGTAACCAAACTTTTGTTAAAATAACTAAACTGGTTTTGCTGCACTTCCCAAACTAGTTAAGCTATTCGTACTTTTGTTACTATTAAATAAAAAATTGGCTATTGTTTAATGAAATGTGTTTGCTAAACTCGTTTATCTACTTTATACAAAACAAAGTTTAGTAAAAAAATACTATTTGATTACTGATAGGCAAACACTTTAGTAATTATTATACAAAATGTTTAGTTATATCTAATCAAGTATTAAGTAAATAATAGACTAACAAATGCATTAAATGTTTATTAATTTATTTTCCTATTGTAGCAAAAATTAATTATCAATTAGAAGACAAACTTATACAGTTATATGTAACTAAGTTATCAAAAACATTCCTAGCTAAAATTTGGTTATCTATTTCAAATTGTTTAATAAATAGTAGATAAATAACATATTTTTTCAACTAAACGAACTTGTTTCGACACGAATCTGCAATTCACCCGCGGTACGCGTTTCTGCGCTTATTAGTGTTGCCACCTTAGCAATTTTTTCTAGATTCGGTGATTTTTGTCGCCCTTTTGCGAAATTTTTCTATAGTTAAGTGAATTATTTTGCTTTTCGTTTTTCAGCGCTATTTGATCGCAACCATAATAATTATGAAGTTTCTTTAAAATTCAATAAGTAAATTTTTTGTTATTTACTTTTACGTATTTTTGGGACCCTGTAACTTTAGGCGACACTTTTCTCCACCACTGCATTCCACTGATTTATTTACTAATTAACTTTACGCCATGTCTCTCACGGGAAAGGTAGAAAGAATAGAGCACCACTGCAATCTACTTTTGCATACCTCTTTAAAAGTAGTACATATTATGTTTTTATTGCCCGTTTTTTCTTTTTTCGGTGCGCTTACTTCAAGAGTTATTTGAAGACCCTAATAAAATTGTGCCAACTTTATGATAAGTTTTAAAAATATATGTTTCACCACTACAAAAAACAGGTTTTGAAAAATAATAGAAAGTTCAGTGATATGATTTTTACAAGATTTGTCTGAAAATGTCTTTATTATAAAAACAAGATATATTTTTTTATTTATGCGCGTTATTTCTAGTTCTGAACACGATAATTTCAAGCTACAAACACGGTAGTTTTTAAGTTTCATATGGAAACACTGGCACATAGTGTTAAAATTATATTATTCTTCTCCTTCTTTCCGTCGACGGCAGTTGCTGAATTACCTACACTGCTTTGATATTATGAAGAGTATTTTTTATGCGTTTTTCAAGTGCCTCCGTTTTAATATTCATGGTGTATGTTAAATTACTTTCAAAAACGAAACACCGACGACTTTTTTACATGGAGAAGTCAGTCGATCCCCTGGCCGATGAGTTACGAATGGGGTCTCGAAATCTACATCGATAATTTTGCAGGTGCGCAATATTAATTCTTATTTAGTTTTCAAGAAAATAGGAACCAACTGGCTGGTTGAATTAAGTTACGAGTTTTGGCGTGATTTTAGTCAGTTATGTAACTATTGGTTTTAGTATTTTTTCGTAATCATGCATAGTTTGACTCTATTTTGAGTAATATTAGTGGCATCTTGCTTAATATATCTTGGTTATCGAGTGAATGGGATGTGAAAGAATAACATGGAATATGAATTCTGAGATGTCTCAAAAACTCCCTGAACTGATAAGTTTTAACAAGGTGGCCACCATCTTGCCAACTTTATATATCTGATAGGCTAGCGTTTGACCACTATCTCCTCTATTGGTAAGTGATAGTGTGATAAAGTTTCTTAATTATATAATATATTGTATAAATATAGTATTTAAATATACTTTTGCAATACGTAATTATTTTTTTTGCAGTTTTTGAAGAAGCACTTCAGAGTTTTGTATCCTGAAAATGATGACAAACTAAGTAATAATTGGTATATAAGAAGACCCAAAATTATTGCAATGAAAAGAAATGGCAGAATTTTAAAAGAAATTACAGAAGACATAACTGGTAAGTTCCTATTTGGGCTAATATACTAATGTATTTCACTATACATTTGTATTACAACCAATTATTAAAGTAATCTTTTTGTTGCAGAGGGTAACGAAGAGACTGCAGACTTAGCTACATTTATGGCGATACCATTTTTAATTGTAAATTTTTGTTATTACATCAATAAAAACAAAATATAAATTGGTATTATCTTTTATTTATTTTACTGAAACAAGGTTTATTTTTAAATATAATGTTTTGGTTATTAGTACCTTAACTGTGTATTTATTATTTACGGACATTGTTTTGCTACCTGTCGCTAGATGGTTAGCTGATTGTTTATTTCTTTTATTTAGATTAACTAATTAAAACGATTGCAATTGGTTAATATTGTCACATTAAAACAACAACAACAAATTAAATATTGACTAGAGAACTTCCCCTAAGGATTTCTTCGCAGGCCTGATCTCCACTTTGGAAGTTTCTAGTAAGTTATTTTAATGTAATTTAAATTAATGGCAATCGTGATAATTAGTTTAAATAAAACAAATACACATTCAGCTAACCAACTAGTGACAGGTAACAAAGCAATATCAGTAAGTAATAAATAAACAGTTAAGTAACTAAAACATTATATTTAAAAGTAAATAAACTTTGGTTGCAGTAGCTAAATTAATTAAATCTGGTAACAAAACAATTTATTTAAAAGTAGATAAACTTTGGTTGCAGTAGCCAAATTAATTAAATCTGGTAACAAAACATTTTATTTAAAAGTAACTAAATAATTAAGTTAGCAGTAGCTTAATAAATCTGATCGGGTAACATAACAATTTTGTTATTAATAGATAAACAATTCATTAATAGTAACCAAAAAGTTAAGCTAATTTAAGCAAATTAAAAGCTGTGTTAAATAAACTAAATTTTGAAAACAGCTAAACATTGTAGTTACATTTAAACAAAGCAGTTTCATTAGTATTACAAACCTGTTAAGCTAATGGTACACAAACAGTTTTGTTAATACCACAAAACTAATTCATTACCAGCCAACAAAATAAATTCATCAAAAAGTAACTAAAATTATTTTACAAAACTGAGTTTGGTTACTAGTAGGCCTCAGTTTAGTAGTCCCCCGAATTTTGTTACTAATAGTTAAAATTTGAGCTACCATTATCAAAACTTTTTTTTCAGTGTACTGACGATCAATCTGTCGGTCCGACCTAATGTGAACTACCCTACTTTTGTTATTGGCCGGCTCGTAATAAAGCAGTTATAAGTTGACTTTCCATTTACAATGAACGACGACGACAATCCGGTTCTCTTGTGGTTTATCACTATGTGTATGGTGATAGAAACTCCTACCACCCCGCTTCATTACTGCACCGACTAATACCGGAACACGACATATCAGAAGAAAATAAGTGATGGGTTTTTATCACTATGTGTATGGTGTAGTAATTATTTTTAATAATATTATTACTATTAGTAATAGTAATAAAAAATATTGTGCTCCCCATCTAATGTGTCCATTTTTTAACATGAAATTAGTCCAATCTGCGCATACGCCACTGCACATTGTACTACAGGTGGCGGCCATGACGAGGGCCTGGTATGCGCGGGTGGGTGTAGTACATGTCGCTACTCCCAACAAGTATCAACAGCGCAATACAAAGCTGTATGCCAATAATATACGATCCGACAGATAAATCGTGGCCAGGCGTCCAGTAAATGTCGACATTTTTCCGACATTCGTCCGACATTTTTATCGGTTCGCTCTAAATTGGACACTGCTATTGGAATACATATTATGCCAATACAAATCCGAAACGTTTACTGTCCCGATAAAACTGTCGGTGCGTCCTAGTGTGAACCAGCAGTTAACCCTCCTGTTAATATAAATTTAAGAAAAAGGATGAATTCTTCGAAACGGATTTATTCTGGTTATATAATTTATCTTCTTATGATCAGGAAAGTAATTTCAAAGACAAAGATTAAAGAAAATAACAAGAAAAATTTATCAGATTCTTACAAAGTTACTATTTATTTTAACCTAAAGTAAAGTAATAATACCTTTACTAGTCGGTATACAGATATATTAAAAATAATGTTAAATGAAAAATATAAGTATAGAATTAATTACATAATCTCTCGCATTTAATTACTTTGTATATGGACGCGGTACAAAATACTCGACTACTAGACGCGGTCGTGCACATCGCGTTCGAAGTACAAAAATACTTCATACAAAATACTTAAGTACCGGACCGGACGTGATTATGGCGGTATTGAGTACGGTATAGCATGAATTACTTCAGACAAAACTATACTATAGATGTTTGACCGAGTCCCGGCCGGCGATCAGCCTGGCACCTGCCCGGTGAAGCATGAATTACTTCATATAAAAGTGTACTATAGATATTTGACCGTGTCCTTGCCGGTGCCCGCTCTGGTGTAAAATGAATCATCCTTCAGAGAGGGGACTTTAAGTTACTTTCAACGGAATTTGTATGAAATTGCTTCTCTAAATAAATTGTATAAGTTTATTGACTATTACTCGTTAACTTGTATAGCCTACTTACCTCTGATAGTTAGCTTTTTAAGTTTATTATTTATACTATAACCACAAATTATTACACATATCCAAAAATAACCATTTAGCTGGCAGGGGGACGAACACTTGACTCTAACAAAAATTAGCCTTATAAAGCATAATATTTCGCAAACGCAACTTTGAATCGAAACATTGTTTTCAGAGACCCACTACATTTTTAAACGACCCATCCAACGACATCCCACACAATGTGATAGACGAGAAAAGATAAATTATTCCCACTTTACGTGTAAGGGAGTTGCATTAAAAAAAAAATCTATGTTTTTATTTTAACACTTTGTCTGCGTGGTTAATATGTATACGCATACCAAATTACAGCTTTCTAGTACTATGAATCTCTGAGCTAAGGCGTGGACAGACAGACGGACATACAGAAACTTACGGGTTCCTTTTGACTGCGGAAACTCTAAAAACTATTATTACATTTCCTCACTCGTTATGATCAAATACATTTACGAATACAAAATACACCTAGTAATTTTATACGTATGTGCGATTGTTCAAAATAAAAGATGCTCCAAAATATGGAAGGAAAATTACAAGATTCCAAAATACTTTATGTACTAGGTGGAACAGGTATTTAGATCTAGTATTTTTACAAACTAGGACTGAGTACTCCTAGTATGAAATTTACCTAGTACGAGCTAGGTAATATGCGAAATATTTTAGCAGTTTATTTTTAGCAGTATTATACAATTTGGTTCTAAGATTTTATGTGTTAAAACAAAAGTATCGTTCTATTGAAGATTCCAAAACACACTAATAACTGAATACTAACGTCTTTCTTTAAATATAAAAATGGCGAAATATACAAGATGATGGCGGTATGACTACAGATTAGAGTCTTGTATTTGAATTTAATGCTCATAAATATTGATAAAAACAAAATATGAATTATGTACAAACTCAGCTCTAAAGCGATATACACAAAGTAAAGTATGAGAAGCGTTCAGAATTGAGTCTGCAATACAATCCCACTTTATAGCCGGGGGTCCGGGACAAACGTGCGACGACGCGAGACTGAGATATTCCTACAGAAATATTCACGTTTAAATTGAACAAGTGTTATGTAACCTTAGTTTCGACTATTCGTTTCATTTCAATCTTACTCACTCTGTTATAAATATAAGTTTGTATTTGAAATTAAATTGGAGAATAGCAAATTTTAATATATAATAATACAGATATTGGAACCATAACAAATGTGTGACGTGAAAATTGTCTGTACAATTTTACCTCAAATAGTGTCGTAGTAAATAGTGCCATGTTGACATCCATTTCACTAGAAATGAATATGTTCCACATAAAAACAAAACAATATATATATATATATATATATATATATATATATATTGGAGTAAACTAAATAAATAAATGAGTAAATTGTACTTGAAAAATGTTTACGAAAAATTGTAATGACGTGTGACAAGCAAAGTCGTGTCGTGATTGATTTATTCACAAGGACGCGAAACATTATAATGATTGATGTTACCGGAAATTCATTCTAGGTCATCTAGGTAGTATAAATAAAGTATACGTGAGTACCTCTATAAGAGATTGGTTAGAAAACCCAGAAGCTACACGAGAGTTCAAGAATAACGAAACTAATACTGTATAATAACTAATCTGTAGCTAACTATGGCCAGGAGAATCATTATCGTCATATTTAACCGTCTTTTTTTTACTTGGAGGCTGATAGCGAAAGAAATGCATAGGAACTTATGTTTTCCATCATCTGCACATATATTCCGCACATGTTCCCCTTAACAAGAGTTGTCTAGTCCTTAGTCCACAAGCACAGTATACAATGCAATATAATATAATACTAATGAGAGTATGTATGAACAACAACGTAATTACGAGGTATCTATAACTGTTTGTACTCTAGTTTGAGCACAATATAGAGTGACGAACCCTTCAGTGATGACAAAACGTTAAGCTTAAAACGAGGACTGACTCTAATAAGCACGTGTAGCTTCTAGACTACACAGAGCTAAAAGAGTCAAGAGAGACAGAGCTTAAAGTCGTGGCTGATCATCCGCACTGGATTTGATCACGACCACAAGCCGAGAAGAACCAGCTACAAACACATTCTCATTTATAGACATCATTAACGTTTTTTTTTCTTTTTTGTTAGGTAGTAGCAAACAGGCATGTATGTATTCCACCTACTTTCAAGTGACCACTGTATCTAATAGCTATGTACAACCAAACTCAAATAGACCGCAGCCAGTCCAAACCAGACATAAACGGTTACTATTCCTGAGGACTGAGCTGGTACTTGTTGCTAACCACACTTTTCGGAACAAAACACAGCAGCAGCAGAAATAGGTGCGACGTAGGTAGTCCCGCATTCGAACCCTGCACAGGCCCACCAATATACATTTAATAATAACATTTCAAAAATTGTATAGTAAAAAGTGTTTAAACTTAAAATGTAGTTAGAACTTTCAATGGTCGATGCGAGCAATTAAATCAACTAGTTCGTCGAACAAACAACTCACAATGGCTTCTTGGAAGTAAAGAATTTAACTTTTCCAATAAAATAGCTATCGGTTCACCATGAAGGAGCACATAGCTGGGCTATTAAGAAAATCTACCCTCTACAGCCCCCCACGAACATCTTAGTAATGATGGGGCAAGTTTTTAAAGAGATTTCTTTTCAACACATTACCTGATTAAATGAGTTTATTATTTTTATACTTGTTTTTAAATGTTGCAGCCGGCACATACCGACAGGTGTTTGATCACAGATTTTCAACTTAATGGTAATTCTAAATGAAAGCTCAATATAAGATTCGAAGCGGTGTACGAACGAAACAAAGCGAAATAACACTAAGCTACATTGTTTCGAATTGGAAACTCTTGAAACTCTTAGATTAAGCTTATCTTAATACCGATGCTTTATAATTTGATGTTGAATAATTTATATCAGATACTTCTAAAAACTCGATAATCTTTTTTTGTATCATCTTCCGCCGCTGACCTTTAATTTGAATCTCAAATTTTTTTTTTGTTTTTTATCCAAATTCAAACGAATTATTCATTTTGTGAACGAGTCAGGCTATTCCCGTTTAATTTCTCGAGACTGAAACCTTTGAATATTCAACGTAAGCCGAAACTTCAACGGACCGTAAGTAAGCCTCTAATTCCGCGAGCGTTACCTCAGATCTTACCAGATTACTTTCAACGCTGCACTACATCTCGCTTTGTAGCTCAATATTACTAAATTTATTTGTACGTTCTCGTGTATGTCACCTTTAAATCTTATTATTATTTATGTAGTTTTAATCTGCTTAGGAGACATATTTTTTCACCTTATTTTTTTCAATCCTTAATGCCCATGACTGAACAATTTTCCTACAATTTGCAATTTGCTATCATTACTTGTTCAATTATTAAAATCTATAAGAAAACTATGAAACAATTTATTAAATCGTATTATTAATATAATCAGTAATTATTGTTGTGTATAAAACTGAAACCCGATCGTTCATTACATAAAATAAACATTATTCCCGCGAAAATTCACGAACCATTAATTTAATTTTAATTTGTCTACTATTTATTATTCATAAATAATTAATAACGCTGATAAATAATAATTTTCATATGAACAATATATTTTGTCAATAAATTTTGTTCGAACCGGGCTGATGAATATTCAATAGGGTAGGGAGGAGGATTCAGGGCGCGCGTCGACACGGCGCAGCCACTCAATAGCTTTCCACTCTAGTTGCCAGTAAAACAAATCATTTATTTCACTAAATTAAATGCGTTTTAAGAGCGTCCTCTCGCCATTATTATCGGGGCGTTTGGGAAATTTATTCGTAGCAATAAAAAATTAATGCATAACTGCCGCAATCCGCCTAGCTCGACGCCGCGCCGATAAACGGACACAGCTATATTACGCTTGTACTACATGGGCCATGCGTTACGTTATATTTTCTTTACAAATACCATAGTGTTATTATATATATGTATTATATTTCTATCACACGATATATCCCTAAAGATGTTCTTTAAATTTGCATTGCGATAATGTTTTGAAAAGAAAACACTTGTGGTGCCTTAACATAGGCAAAGAAACATAGTTTTTTTTAAAACACTTTAAAAAAAGAAGGTTCTTGGTTTGCCTTGTACGTTATTATGTGCGCAATTTTTTCAAAAACAACACGACTGATGATTTTATGAATCATTTAATGTACTGTAATTTTAGTATAATATAAAACATTAAGTTATCATTCGTACGTATAGATTTTATATATAATTTTTATGAATAATTGTTTATTGTTGATCTTTAACGAAGATGGTTTGTTGTTGTTGGACACGCGAAATGCCCAAAATATAAGACACAATGACGCGGGGAAGCGATGGTAAGGAAATTAGAACGTCGTGCACAGACCTGGTTCCCTTTCTTGTGGGAAAAGCCAATCTTTGCTCCAGGGTGTCTCGTACATCCGTCCTAGAACCTTTGATGATGGTTCGCGTAATTTCTACGGGAAGCGGGTAGGTGATAGGTGGTACAAGATGGCGTTATCAGATATTTTTAGGAATCCATAACTCAAAATATAAAAAACGGAATCCTTATAGGTTCACTTTATAGTCCGTCCGTCTATCTGTCTGGCTGGATGGCTGGCTGGCTGGCTGGCTGGCTGGCTGGCTGGCTGGCTGGCTGGCTAGCTGGCTGGCTGGCTGGCTGGCTGGCTGGCTGGCTGGCTGGCTGGCTGGCTGGCTGGCTGGCTGGCTGGCTGGCTGGTTGTATTTTCCTTGAAAACGACTAGGTACAAAGTTGCAATTAATATAATATACTAAGGCCCATGGCTAAATACTGCTGGAAAAAAAAACGCAATAAAACATACGGCACTGCGTAATTAAAATAACGATTATCAATACCTATGGGGTACTTCCCGCGGCTGTACAGTCTTGAATATTGGGTGCTAAGGGAGGTCTTTTAAGAAAAGTTTAGGAATAAATCCAAAAGTAAGGAATCTCTAATCCCATGTTTAATGTAACAAAATTGTATTTTTTTCTCGAGAAATACGACGTATATATAATTGAAATTAATACCCAGTACTATGATCTATGACCTGAAACTCCTGTAAAAACATCAAGTCTCAAGGATAACACAATGAAAAGAAAGAGTCTAAAATTAGTTTAAAAATAAAATTAGTTTGAAAGTCGCACTCAGTGACCAATTATCAAAACCTATACTATTCTTCCCGCAGGCCTACAATCTTGAAATTTGGCACGAAGGGAGATCTTTTTATAAAAGTTAAATGAAAAATCAGAAATCAAGTGTGCTAAGTCGAGTCAAGTATGTTTAGTGTCAAGTGTCAAGAGTCAGAATCCAGTGTGACATTATAATGCAACAAAAATATATTGTTTTATTTTTTTCCTCGAAAATCGCTTAAAATTTACAGTTTATATTAATATCGAATACTTAGATCTACAACCTTAAACTGCTGTAAAAAAAATAGTTTCTTGGTTAACATAATAAAGAAATACGTCCCTTTATACTAAAAGTCTAAAAGTTGCACTCAGTGACTGATTATCAAACCCACAGGGTACTTCCAAGCTACATACAATTTTAAAAGTCCTCCTATAAGTTATGAAAATATTGTTATCCATATTGAACCGCCTACTTTGAGGTCCTCCCAAAAATAATACGACGAGATCGTTTAAGACGTATATTGAAAACTTAAAATAATACAAAGTTTAATTAAACTATATATATTTGCATGCGCTTCTTGACACCACGTTTTAATATTTTAATGGTTTTGACAAGCGCCATCTATTTTTACGTAATACAAACTCATCACACTATTCATTCCACCCACCAAGGACATAGTAATGTCCTTTGAAAAAAAATCAAAAACTAAAGTTCAAATGAATGAAATACCACCCATCGTGTATACAACAGTAAGTAACAAAAGTAAGTATTTAAGTTAAACAGTATCTAATTTAAAACAATATAAACAAAAATAGTAATTAGTTAAAAATAATAACAAAATTAGTCATCAATCGGAAGACGACACACTTTGGTGACTGGCCTCCTAAGTACAGAGGTTTTTGTTTTGACAGTAATTACTCGCGTTAACTCGTCGTCTCCGGGATGAGTATCTATGACTCGTGCCATCAACCATTTGCCGGGAGGCATATTATCTTCCTTTAATAACACGAGTTCTCCAATCTTTATGTTAGGCTTGGTTTTAATCCATTTGGGTCTCTGTTGTAGACGACTAAGGTATTCTCTTGACCATCTAGCCCAAAAGTCTTGCATCATTCGCTGTGTCCGTTGCCATCTCTCCAGTCGATGGAAATGTTTATCCAAATGACTCTCCTCTGGAACAGTGATTGGTGCCTCGCCGATCAAGAAATGTCCTGGAGTTAAAGGTTCGTAATCAGAGGGATCATCGCTCATTGGTGAAATAGGTCTGGAATTGAGTGACGCCTCTATCTGCGCCGTCAAGGTAGACATCTCCTCATAAGTTAAAGTTGTGTTCTGTAATATTCTTTTCAGATGGAACTTAATCGACTTGACGCCAGCTTCCCACAATCCTCCAAAATGGGGAGCTAATGCTGGTATGTGATGCCAAGTAGTGCCATCATTGGCTAAAAGGTCTTCAATTTCAGCACGCACTGTGTCTATACTTCTTTCGAAGGCTGACATGAGATCCTTGTTTCCAGCTGTCAGGTTAGTAGCATTGTCACTCCAGATATTCTTGCATCGTCCGCGGCGTGCTACGAATCTTTTAAATGCCGCTACAAAGTCTTTAGAGGTCAAACTAGTTACAATTTCAATATGGATGGCTCGTGTAACCATACAAATGAAGATGATAATGTAACCTTTCTGTGTCTTACATCCTCGGCCTTTGGATAGTCTTAAATCTATTGGTCCAGCTAAATCAACGCCACTGTTCAAAAATGGCCTTGCCGGTGTAACTCTTACCCTAGGCAATGATCCCATCATTTGTGTAGCTGTAGCTGACCGGTATCTCGTGCAGGTCACACATTTGTGTAGCACTTCTCTCAAAAGGCTCTTAGCATGTGCTATCCAAAATTTTGTACGTAAGTGACTCAACATAAGCATAGGACCACCATGCAAGGTTTTTTCATGGCAATCTTGTAAAATCAATTTTGTAAATGGGTGACTTCCAGGTAATATTATCTGATGTTTTGAACCATCAGGAATATTAGCATGAGCCAGTCTTCCTCCAACTCTTAAAATTCTATTTTTGTCTAAAAACGGATTTAGAGTTTTAAGTTTGCTATTTGAAGATATAGGTTTATTTTTCGTTAAATTTTGTATTTCATTTGAATATTCTTGTTGTTGACATATTAAGATACATTTTTCCATAGATCTCTCAATTTCTTCTCCTATTAAATGTTTGTGATTCACTTTCTTTTTTCGAATAAATCTTAAAATGTATGCTGTTACTCTCAATAATTTAGTCAATTCGGAATATTTTTCAAACAAATTAAATTCTTGTTCCTTTTGTATTGTCGTCATTACCTTTATTGTTTTTTCTTCTAAATTTGTTATGTTATCTATTAATTTCTTATGTTTCAGGTTTTTCTGTTTCAGGTCTTCTGGTCCAGTCCACCACAAGGAATGCGTCTTTAACTGTAAAGGTGTTGCACCTCGTGAGGCAACGTCGGCGGGGTTATTTCCAGAAGAAACATGGTGCCAATGTTGACTAGGTAGAATACTCAAAATTTCTGATGTCCGATTAGCAATGAAAGTCTTCCATCTACTCGGGTGGCATTGGAGCCAAGCAAGTACAACTTTAGAATCAGTGTAGGCATAGATATTTTCGCGATTGATTTTCAGCTGTTCAGCAACTTCGTTTAGAAGGTTAGTCAGAAGTACGGCACCGCATAATTCCAATCTTGGAACTGATATGGTCTTTGTCGGAGCGACCTTAGTCTTAGCGGTGATGAGACTTGTAAGTATTTGACCATCTCTTTTAAAAACTCTCAAATAAACTGTCGCTGCATATGCCATTGTAGAGGCATCCGAATATCCATGTAGTTCTCTAGGTGTGTCAGTATTATTTGTGTTTATCCATCTGTTTACAGTGATATCTTTTACATCCTTAAGTTCATGTTCGTATTTAATCCATTCATCTTTAAGTATTTTCGGAATCGGATGATCCCAACTTATTCCAGCAAGCCAGAGTTTTTGAATGAAGACTTTGGCTGTTACAATTACAGGTGCTAACCAACCCATCGGGTCATAGATTCTAGCAATAGTTGATAGTATTGTTCTTTTTGTTTCTGAAGTTTTATAGTTTAGATTTATTATGTATTGAAATTTATCAGTAACTCTGTTCCATTTTATTCCCAATGTCTTTATCACGTCATCATTATTTATAACATAAGTCTCTTTTGTATTTTCTTCTGCTCTTTCTATATACTTTAGAAAATTATTATTGTTACTTGTCCATTTTTGCATTTTAAATCCACCATTGAGCATCATTTTTGTAATCTGGGTATATTTTTCTCGAGCTTCATCAAGATTATCACTTCCAGATAGCAAATCGTCCATGTAGAAGTCATTAATTGCTATTTGTGAAGCTAAAGGGTACGCTTCCTTTTCATCGTTTGCTAGTTGTTGAATTGTTTTTGTCGCTAAATAAGGTGCACTTGCAGTGCCAAATGTTACTTTCGTAAGCTTATATTCCTTCAGTTCTCCATTATGTCTCCATAAGATTCTCTGTAAGTTTGCGCATTCTTTTGTGACTTTAATCTGTCGGTACATTTTAACACAATCAGCAACAAGAGCTACTTTGTGTTCACGCCATGTCATCACTATGTGTCTTAGATCACGCTGTATCTTCGGACCAACAAACATGTTATCGTTAAGTGAACTTCCATTTGAACCCTTCATTGAAGCGTCGAAGACTACTCGTAATCGAGAGGTAAGTTTATCCCCTTTCACAACCGCGTGATGAGGTAAGTAAAATATTTCTTTTGTAGATTTATTTATTTCATTTTCATCTATTTCTTCCATGTGTCCTAAGTCTTTGTATTCCATTAACACTTTTGTATATTCTTCTTTTAGTTCTTTATCTTTGTTTAATTTCCTCTCAATTTGTTCTAACCTTTTCCTAGCCCTATCTTTCGTGTTTCCGTAGTCGTAGTCTTTATCTTTTATTAGTGTGTCTACTATGTATCTTCCTGTTTTATCTCGTTTATGTGTTCTTTCGTAGATGTTTTCACACTTTAGTTCTTCTTCTGTCATTCTCATCGTTTGTTTACAAGCTTCTTCTGACTCTATTTCCCAAAATTTCTTTAGTAGTTTGTTTTCATCTTCTATATTTGTGATATGCATGCTTAGGATTGTTTTTTCAGTTTCAGTGTGGTTTATATTTACTTCTCCTGATAGGATCCAACCTAGTTGTGTTTTCTGCGCTAAGGGTGTACCAGGTGGTCCAGTTTTCACACCACTTTGAAGAATTCTGCTATATACTGCAGCACCCAAAAGTAAGTCTATCTTTCCGGGAGTGGAGTATGTAGAATCTGCCAGTGGCAGACCTTGTATGTGTGTCCAATTTGAAGACACATGTTTTGATGGTAACAGTCGAGTCAGGGTTCTCAATACGTAAGCATCCACGTACAGCTTGAATTGTTTCTCTGTATTAGACTGTAACATGAATCTTACCATGTAGTTAGTTTTTAATGCTTGTATATCTCCTATTCCACTGATTGAACCATTAATTGTTTTTCTCTTTAGCCCAAGTGTTTGTGTAGCAGATTCGGTTATAAAAGATCCCTCAGATCCTTGGTCTATTAATGCTCTTAGTTGTAATTCTCTTCCGTTCTCTGCTCTAACTTTTACCATAGCCGTAGCTAGTAGTACGTTCGTTTTCTGTTTTGTAGTTAAATATAATATAACCTCTTCGTTTTTGTTTGTTTCTGTGGACTGTATGTGATTGTCAAAGTTGTTAGAAGTTTCCCGTCTATGACTGCTAGTATATGCTGTGTTGATCTCGTTTATATTTTCAGGAGGTGGATGTATTAAAGAATGATGTTTCTTACCACATGAATGACAACGAGCAGGATGTCTGCATTGCTTGATTCCGTGATAAGGAACTAGACAGTTATAGCACAACTGATTCTTTTCTATAAAGTTTTTCTTTTCGTCATAATTCAAAGTAGCGAATTGTTGGCATTTGTGTAAGTAGTGACCGTTCTTACAGTAGCTGCATGTTTCTTTAATAGTTGTAGTTTTAGTTGTATGGTAAACTTTCTTCTCTACTGTATTAATGTTTTGTCTAGGACGTATGTTATTTACTCTGCTTGATTGAATTCCTTCTAGTGATCTAAATTTTGACTCCAAAAATTCGGTTAACATTTGTAATGTGGGTAGACTATCATCATTATCTCGGGTAACTTTCTCTTCCCATTGTTTATTGGAGTCCGAGTCTAGTTTGTTTACTGTTAAATAGATGATAATTGTATCCCAGTCTCCTATCTTGACGTCTGCACTGCTTAGTCCATTCAAACAATCTAAGGTAGTATCTAGTAAATATTTTATAGCATTTGCCGACTGGTGAACTATAGTTCGTATGGACATTAACTTGTGCAAATAAGCATTTACGATAACTCTTTTGTTACTAAATCTCTTTTTCAGCTTTTCCCATGCATGATCGTAGTTTTTGTCTGTTACTGGTATATTTCTAAGTAAGTTAGCCGCTTCTCCCAATACGTGCATTTTCAAATAATGTAGTTTCTGAACGTTTGTTAATGCTTGGTTGTTGTGTATCAAAGATACAAACTGATCATGAAAAGAGTACCACTCTGTATACATTCCACTGAATGACGGAATTTTTAGTGCGGGTATCTTTACTTCTGCAGGTTTAACACTTTCTGAGGAACTTGGGAAGCTACTTCTACTACTTTTAGTTTTTTCTTGAAGCTGTTCTATTGTGTCCATCATTAAGACTTTAGCACTAGTATATTCATCTTCCGCAGTAAAATAGACATTTTTTGTACTGTATTCCATAGAAATTAATGTTTTCTTGTCGACAGACTGAATTATATTAATATGGTTTGTCCTTATACTTCCCCAAATATCTTCTAATAGTTGAAGTTTAGTTTTTGTATAATTTAAATTTAATCTGTCCTTTGGAGTTTTCTTGAAGTTTGCCTGAGCCCTTTTGATTTGCTCCAACAAGTCTGATTGTGCACTAATAACCGTATCCATATTTACAAATTATTTTACAAGTCCTTTTTAATCACCAAAATTATTGTTGTATTCCGAGCACTAGTTTTATTTAGATTGTCTTTGTTTATTTAATTTTGTAACACTTTTTTTTTTTGTTTTTGTTTATAACAATTATTGTTTTTTGTACAAAATTTTACGTAGCTTTACACTTTACAAAACGTCACTTTACACTTTAATTGGATCACTAGAACACTCACTTACTACACTGACTGAACGGCCTACCTAACTAACTATTTTCGCGTAACCGGCTAGGAGGACCATGAACCGCCTACTTTGAGGTCCTCCCAAAAATAATACGACGAGATCGTTTAAGACGTATATTGAAAACTTAAAATAATACAAAGTTTAATTAAACTATATATATTTGCATGCGCTTCTTGACACCACGTTTTAATATTTTAATGGTTTTGACAAGCGCCATCTATTTTTACGTAATACAAACTCATCACACTATTCACATATAATAGTAAACAATTATCCGGGTTGCCTTTTTAAGCACAAAATTCATTTATTTATTTATAGTATTCATTCATTTATTTCACGTATATTTATAAAATAACATAACTTTTTTTGATTTTTTTCTATAACATTAAATTATATATTGTGGTTTAAATATTAAAATTAGATCAGTCAGTGTATGCCGGATTGCCGAGGCAAGCCGGCGCGCGGCATGAAAGCGACGAGCAATCCCTCGATACTCGCCGGTGTCTCTACATCGTACTGCGTTTAACACCAGTCACAGTGCAGTCACAATGCCGTGCTATTGTAAAAAAATAATAATTGTAACATATAGTTTCATGATGCATAGCATCGCTCGCATATGACTTTACGTACGATACATGTAAATATGTGCCTAAAGATATAAATTCATATAAACGAGCGAAACTATCGTAATTCCGAATAATGTGTGCTCTGAAACAATCAGATAGTAACAGTACCATTACCGCGCCGACCGCGCCATACGATAATTATAATCCATTTATCACATTTAGTTTATACGTTGGACAATTATTATTTAGTGCGCGAGCAAAGTTAGTTCGTCACTTCAACAACACCCTGAAGTTTAAAACTTCAAATTTATACATTTTCTTATAAATATGGTGACGCATTAAATGCACAATTCTGCCAGTGGCATGTGGTTGATTTATATAGGTAGATAAGTTACTTACCCCTGAAGTCATTATTCTTTTTGACATGATAGTCAAGAATTATACTTTCAAAATTCTGATCAATACATTCGTCTCATCACATTGGAAATAAATTTATGTTAAATAAGTATTTTACTAAGCTTAAATATTCGTTTCGTTTTATTCTTCCAATTACTAGCGATTAAGAATTATCTATATTATCTTTTTTATATCGCTTATGTTTTTTTAGGTTTTTATAGGCACTTTGTGAAAGGTAAAAGTGAACATGTTTGTAAGAGGTAATCTCTAAAACTGCTGATCTGATTCTGAAAACTCTTTCACTGATAGGAAGCTGTTTTATCGCTAAGTGATATAGGCTTAATTAAATTTATCAAATTTTAATTGACGTGTACGAAGTTACGAACGGTTGTTATTGATTGCAATGGTGATTCCGATGCGATTTGATGAGATTATACCTTGGAGCACCATGATAGAATTATTAGAAGACTTGGCTGGTTATATTAGTATTGTTAAAGTGTGAGATATTTAAATTTTAAGACATTCATGTTTTGCATGTACGATAAAAAATTATAATGTGACTTAGAAAAAAAAATATTCGACATTCTTTAAAACAAATGTTTCTTTTTCACGATGGCTAGGACGCGTCGTACTGGCCTGAGAGCGTTAACAACGCTTACCTACTAGTGAAAAATAATTTAAAAACGTTAGATATATATTCATATAACTTTACGCTACGAACCTAAGGAGCAGAGCAGTAACCAAGCAATTTGGCATGCTCTATTGCCTACAGCGTACGGGAAGTAGGAAAAAATTAAACACGGGTGAAACTGTGGGGCACAGTTAGTACAAATATACAGATACAAATAATACTATTAAATTAAATGAACTATCAATAATTAATAGTTATCGTATTAGGCGGATCATCGGACAATTAAGCCATGACTCTTGAATCTTATGGATCAATTATGTGGGAATCCTCTTATAAGGCTCTCTCTAGGCTCCAAGATCGCGTGTAATCGACCTGCGGATTACTGGAGCTGATCCGCGCGTAGCCTGACGCGTGAACTTAATCCTATTAACACAAAATCCTATTGCCTATAGCCTATTATATATTGTAGTCCAACCCATTGAATCAACAGGAGGTAAGCACTTCAAAACCAGACTGTGTCAGACCAGACACCTAACATCATAAAATAATTTGCATTGAATTTATATTGTTAGTGCACCTAAACGGTTTTAACTTTCAAGCTTTTGTACGTCAGACAATTTTATTATATTTTATTTTAACAAAGCAGACAAATAGTCCGCATTCTTTAAAAACAAAAATATGATTCACATAGTTTATATTAAAAAAATAACATTTTTTTTATATTCTGATGAAGTAGAATCGAGTTCATGACAATATTATTTTAATTAATTTTAATTTTAATAATTTAAATTTCACATTTAGTGTCGGCTAAAGAGTGTTTACGTGTAGTTCGCTTTTAAAGAAAAATCTATCAGTTTTCAGTCTATAACTTGCTCTTCAGAAGCGACTGGTCTGTTAGTTTTCCTGAAAAGCTATTACAAATACGATGCAGAGAGTCAACAGTTGAGAAATGATAAATTAACACAGCGCTTACAGATTAGTATTTCACATAATATATATAATGTTTACTAATAGCATGCCGTATATGTTAATTACAATATACAATTTAATAAGAACTAAAAATAACCTATAATATTTAGAGATAATGTAGATCCTTCTTATTAAAAGAGTTTTTAGATTCAGATTAGTATTTCCGAAGATTTCCTCCTACTAACATTCTCAAACTTTAACTTTTTATAATAATCTTGTAGATATAATAAAAATACATCTTAATACGCTCTAATTAATGTGTATTATCAAAACCAGTAAGTAAATCTGATATAGCCGATAACTTAATGTTTCGATTTCCTCAAAGAGGATAAGGGAAATCCCTTGTTTCCGGATGAAGGAAACCGAACAGTAAGTTTCCAAGGCTCCGAACAGATACTACTCGTACATACATAATAAGGGATCAATTACAAGATCTATTGATAAAGTTTCCCTTAAAGTGTGAACCATCCTGTATTAAGATCCATACCATAGACATACATGGATACGCCGCGTGGAAAAAAATTAAATTAAATAATTTATAATTATACGAATGTATTTCACGATACGATGCCAAATAAATACCATTGATACTGATGGTTTTAAAACATATAAAACAGAGATATTAACTGTTGTTACAGTGCTGATATAGTGATACCGGAAGAGTTGGTTCTAAAGGGGAACATTACACAAATTATTTGCCAATGTAGGTAGTTAAAAAAATAAAAAAACGACGCTCTGTGCTGAAATCTCTTTCTACAAAGTAGAACTTTTGTGGACGCCATTTGTAAACAACAAACAACCTCGCTGCACGTACCTATTATATTATATTCCAAAGTAACATATTACGTTACAATTTGTAGAAAAACACTCGGACATCGGGCAGTGTTTGATGGAATGTGTAAATATGAGCGTTCGAACAACAGACCAAATGTGACGAGACAAGACTTGTCTCTCATAAATGGTATAATCGGTCAATATTAAACTTGTTATCTGTCAGAGTGCCATTTAATATATCAATTAATTTATATTTTACATATGGTTGTATTTTTTTATAAGGTCTTTATTTAGCACACCTCCGCCGCGATATTAAGTAAAGCGTAACGGCTACATGTTCCGCTTAGCGAAATATCACTACACTACGTCGCGAATCGAGTAGCAGTAACATTATGCGAACGCGCTTGTATTTTAGTATTCGTAAAGAAAATATCTACGCTTAATTAATGAAACAAAGAAATATTTTAGGTAAAAACGGATAATGTAGAGAACTAGAGTCATATGAATATTCTTATTACACATACTTTAAAATAAGCTGGCAAGGAATTGGTCTATTTCTGACCTCTTGCATGTTTTCCAGTAGAATTCATACATTTTAACGAATTAATACGATTTTCGCTACTTCAATTTGTTGACTACGACAGATCTTTCGCGAAATAGATGTGAAATCATAACAAGATAGCGAATATTGTTACCTGTAACGAAAAATGGATCCTTTATGACAATCGGAAACGCTCATCACAGTGTATTTTGGTATAGTTAGTTAGCTCGAATTTCTATGGATATTGATTTAGTCAGATCGCGACTTTTTCACATGATCGGCAACACCTCAAGCTGAGGTTCGGCCGCAGTTTGGCACCCTTGGAGCTTGTTCCTTTCGCGGCTGAATGCCTTCAGCGCTCGCCCCCAAGACCGGTGAAACTGTAAAAGCCGTCTGAGGCTCAAGGCACTTATAGCTAACAGTGTCAGTACGAATAAAAAAACCCGGGACTCACTCGGCCGCTAGCCTCGGAGGAGTCATCGTCGATCTGAGGATGTGGTAATCGATTGCGGTCGTTTCACGTCTCATCTACAAAATATTTTTTTTAAATGTTGTTCACATTTTTTAGTTATTTATAAAATATATTTATAATTTGTTAAATATTATTCGCATTTTTTGGTAAAATAGTACTACATTTTCTTTTTTTTATGTATTTATTAAATTTGGTATTTATAATATTATTAATTAATTACTATTATTATTGTTTAACTTTTCATAATTATTATTATCATATTTTGTTTAGGACATTCATTTTCACATTGATTTATTTACAAATTTATTTACTATTCAAACTGTTTTATGTTGTAGGAAGACGAAAATACTATTAATCTGTTGCAGGCGGAAGTAGCTAAGTAAATTACGGATAAATTATTTATGATAGATTTCCGCAAAGTAACGTCAATCAAATAGCATATACGAATGTTCCTTCCTTCCTCCCAGAAGTAAGATCGAATTTTAATGATAGGGAATTAGTTAGATCGTGACTTACTAGCGTACGGCAACAGTCCGAGCCGAGGTTTGACCACTTAGCTTCCTTGCGCTAGGTGAAGCTGTCAAAGTTCTTCAGGCTAACAGTATCATCAATTGGAAAAAAATAAAAGAGCCGGCAGCATTCTCACTTGGTTTGTCGGATCTTTCACATTGTTTAGTCGCCCATTCGCGTAGTCCATGAATAATAGAAATTATGTTCTACTATGATATGTTTTACATCGTGTACGAGTTGAATAATTCACGTGTAAGTGTGAGTGGTCTGTGGGTGGAATATACAAACATGTCCATCCCGGGTGACAGTCCAACCGAATCCTAAAACGAAGAGCAAACAATGGTCCACAGTGCGCAGTGCGGGATCTATTTGTTCACTCGGTCTCGTATGACTAGTGTCAAATCATTTGTCTCGCTCGAATAACTGCGGTGAAAAAGTAAATCACGGAAATGTATATATGCTATACATATAAATATTTTCTTATCTAAGCTCTGCTTGATAACCCCACCCCACCTTCAGTTGGTTCCTGAATAACTTTGTATATCGAGTCGCAGAGCAGCAGTTTTCAAACACTAGTGCGACACCACTCTCCTCAATTTTAATATTAATATTTAATATTAACTTTTCATTGTTGCAACCTTCTCATTAGAATTCATTTACAAATTGACTTTTATTCAAGTTTTACACCAGCGCGGGTGACAACTATATAGTCTTTTTTTCAGTGTCGTGATTAACGAAAAACCATTTTTACATGACTTATAAACTACGAGCGTGTTGTATTGCTATTACCTGATTGATAATATTAAATTTTCTAACATTTGTTTTCAAATTAAAAATACTAATAATGTTTCATATTCTTACGGAAAACACCGATATGATCACAATAACTCCTAATAAATCACTTGAAGGGCGCCTTCGTTTTTCAACTGTACGTAACATAAAGCTAGACGCTTCCTTTAAAAAAAGTTGAAGTACCTGTTTTCCTATAATACCAGATTTATATTGATATTAAAATATTCTTAGATTTCTTTGTAAACTACACTAGAAACCGTCATACATCTCAGCGACAATCTTATGAGAAATCTCCCCTAACTCGGGAACTCAAGGTGTGTACAATTTTTCCTTTCTGTCTTGCAAATGGCATATACTATAAATTTCGTTGTCCTATATGTAGAGCCATAAAATAAGCGACTACTCAGCAAAGCAAATACCGAACAACTGTTTAAGCTGTGTAACCAAAAAGAAACACTATGGGGGATTCTATAAGAGATCTTGTAATTACACTTGATTGATGTTGTTGAAGGCGTTACTTCGCGGATATGAACACACATACATTCATCATACTGTTTTATTACTTCCAGCTGGTACCACTTTTACCTATAACATTGTTTGATATTGATTCCACAGTCTAGTCTTGCATAGAGTTTAATTTACTTTAACTGTTCGCATTGTTAATGATGCTGACGTTACCCAATACATCGACACGCTTTAGCTGCGCAGGAACATTGGCACGCTAAGTGTGTTCTACCGTCTGTATCATGGTGAGTGTTCTGGAGAGCTGTACAATCTAATTCCCTCTTCCATTTCACAATACAACCACACGCGTTATGCTTCAGAGTCAGAGTTCTACGGTAACCTCCATCTCGGCATGAACTCAAAAGTTTTCTATCTTATCTTTGTCGTACCGTGAAATTGCGGAACTATCTCAAGGCCAATGTGCTCCCTCCTTCTTATAACATCGAGTCCTTCAAGCGTAACGTGAAGAGACATTTATGCAGGCCGGCATGACAGCGGCGACCGCCGATGGATTTCGAACTCTCGGTGGTCGCCGTTGTATTTAGATTGTACTGGGCTTACCGTCAGAGACAGTACCATCAATGTATCGAGCTACTATAACAAGTACGTATTAGAATAAGTTCAAGTTAATTTTCGTCTGGATAATAAAAACTTATTCATTTCACACACACACACACCAGTTCATTTTATAAAAAGTTTTAAGTTGAAAGATGATTCGTCAATACAAACTTTTATCGTTAAATGGGCTCATAATTAAAAACGCATACAACATTTTGGGACTGGTCTACTGACCGTTAAGCAGTTTCTTTTGTCTGGAGCCAATCCTGAGTATGGGGCCAAGTCACGCTTACCATAAAAATTAATTGTTATCGGAACTGAATTAATGTGTATAATTTTAACTCCGTAGGATAAGAGGAAGTGGGTCAAATTTAACTTGCAAGATTTGTTTACACAACTGATACTGATACTGGGACAGCTGAAACTAATTAAAAGCTTATAAGAAAGGCTCTCATCAACGCTCTTATCCCCCTCTCCCTCTCGCTTCATAGCCCAACTCTTAGTATAATATCACATAACTCCCCAGTTATGAAATCATTCTGATGTATGTACTGGTAGCGCTTTGTTCTTGGTTCCGAGGGGACCTCGCGCCCTCGTGGAGCCTCTGCGTCCTCTTTGATTAAAATGTTCACGAGTTATAGTCTTTAGGACCAGCTATAAGTTTTCAGATGTTCATCTTAGGTGGTTTATTTAAACAAAATCCATAAGAACCAGACAAACTTGATCTCTCTATTGAAATACAAGTTTTTGGTATAATTATATATGGATAATATACTCGTATGTATACGCCATACGGATTTAATACGGTATTCAAAAGGTTTATACATTTTATTTAAACTTTATTATAGACCGTTAACTAGTGATTTATGGTTCGACTCAAAACTTTCAATGAAGGAAATCTTGATGAAGCCAGTTCCTCTAAGCTTAGTATTTTACTATGTTTGGCCACATCGTCACTTAATATCAAATGAGACTAAAAGGAAACTTTTAAATAAAGCTTAAATGTAATTAGACCTTGGAAAATAAGCTTCGAGTAGGGACAATAAACCAACAGTCATTAAAGGAATAATACTCACAGCTTGGAAAGGTTTCGTTTTGGTAAAAGCTAATTATTGTTAATGTTTGTGCAGGTCGACTTCAACAAAATATTAAAAACAAAATACTAAATCGAGGTTAAAATTGTAAATAATCTTGTAGACATGTACAGTACATGTGTTAGTAAATATAATTAGAAGGCATAATATAGGTAACTAGTCAATCGTTGTTAATGAAAAGCGAGTTAAATCGTTTCTTGTTAATTTAGGTCCCACGGGGCTGTCTAGACTGCGGCCAAAGCCGAAAGGGGGCGCTAACGAGCGCGCGGCCGCTTTGTGAACAAACAAATTTGTGGCTGAAAGCCTTTCATGTCTCCATTAACACAGAGGCGACCGATCTCGTAACCCTTCACTAAAATGAACCCATTCTGGAACAAAATTTCAACTGAATCCCAGCTGAAACGTTACGTTAGGCTTTGTACTGTTCTTGAAAATTTATGACAAACATTTATTCACAATGACGTGTAAAAATATACTGAAACGATAAATATAAAATTTGATCAGTATATTCCTTTTGAGATGCAAGGTTATTTATTTTGAAATACATTTTTAATGAAAAAATTAACAGTGGTTATTTTGTATGGAAATACCTTAAATTTTGAAGTTAGAGACATTGAAGTTATTTTGTTTGTAAGTAGACTCGCGGGCAAAATAAAAACGCACGTATTATAACGCTTTTTGGCAGGAGGAAATAATAACATCTCTAACTAAATAATACCAGAAGTACGTAGCATCAAAACAGGCCAGAAGAAATATGATAAGATTCAAAGCTCTTTTAAAAACGTGATAGACACAAAAAAAAATATAATTCTACATATTAAAATCTCATTAGATACTTACGGTTAATTCATATTAACCACTTCTATTATAAGATCCTAAACGTCAGTACAAATAAGCCAATAAAATGTGATACACTCAAAATATTTTCTCAACATAATTTTCGCATGAAATAAGTCAATAAAAACCTACCGATCAATGAACTTAAACTGAGTGAAAGTTGAATCATACTGCGAGAATGCGGGAGTGTCCATTTTTGAAAATTGTTTTTAACACTTTATATGTTGAAAAAAAAATACACGTGGATTAATATTTATTCATTATTACACCAAGTTATATAAGAATATTTTTGAATCTAAATAAATAATATGCTACAATAACGCGGCGTGACGTCATCATTCAAAAATAATACGAAGTTTAAATGTTTTATCTACAATGTTTACTTTGGTAGAATTTCAGTTATGAAATTTCTTTATTAATAATTTTAGAGTCAAAATATCACTCAGCTGTGTGTATGGTATTCATTGTACGATGACGTCACATTTTCTGTACGGTGTTTCAAGTCACGTGACTCGCAGACAAAATGCTCTGTTTTTGTATGACTTTTTTACTCCCAGTGCATACTACTTTTTACAAATGTAGTTAATTAAAAGCTTAAAAATTCACCTAGAAATTGTTATTTTCGTATCACGTGAAAACGTATTGAAAATATTCGGCCTCGTTAAACACAAAACTCTCTACTCATAATGGAAGTTCCTTATTAATTTTACATAGTAAATGAAATGTGTATTATAATTGTCATAACAGCAATCCACTGTGAATATTATCTGGTGGATAAAATTCGGGTGAATACAGACGGGTACGGAGTCATGAGTCATCTGTGTGTGGCTTATTTCCTGATGGGATGAACATTAAATATTCAAATCATATCACGAATAAAAAGGGAAAGGGTACCTAACACTGATTAAAACCAACCGATTTATCGCACAGAGCACGGCCATAATCCGATCCGCAGAGTAAACAAAAACAGATTTACTTATATACGGAACAAAAGTTAAATTAAAGTGGTCAATTCGAGATGTTTATAGTTGAGGTTAAATACAAAACCGAGGGTTAATGGGTTAATCTTCAACGCTTAATTGAAAATAACAAAGTTGAAAGTGCGGGCCGCGGCGCCGGGCACAGCCCCCGGCACGCGGGGCTTGCCAGTAAAGAGAAAATGGTTGTTGTTGATACCAAATAGGGGCAAATACAAACATTACTTTAGAATAGTTTGGAACATATTTTTTTTGTTAATTTGACGACGTTTTCTTTAAAATATGACTGCAATCCATTTGAAGATAAGCGACGATATAACCATAGATTATGGTAGCACGCTAAACCTAGAAAAAGATTAGGCTCTCACTTGTATCTTTTTTTGAAACACACTAATAGATTCTTCGCAGTAGATCTTCAATTTAAAGTTGGTAATAGTGACTAACCAGTCGAGCACAATACTGTCCAGATGCATTATAGATATCCGATCAATGCAAGAAATATTTCAAAGTATCAGTATTTTTTTATTTTCATTGAAGTAATATTGTTCCTTCTATATCTGTACCATTGTGTAAGTATATTGAACGTGCTCGAGCTTCGAGGAAGTTAACTGTTGGGCTTACTAAAACTTTGTAAAGAAATTTCGAGCCAATTAAAAGTTCTACGATCCCTGCTATTATTTTTAACTGACTTTAACAAAACAATAACGCCTAGCCTATGTAATGTTCATCGTAGGTGACCGCATACGCCGCGCCTATGAAATATTGCAGCACCGATGCCACAAGCCACTTTATTTTCCGAAACATTAAGGCATGGAACATAATACATCACTACTACATTTCATATCGAATAAAAAATATTCATATATTTTAGGCACACAAAAATGTTTAATCTAAAATATGAACTTGAATTGCTATACATGAGGTTGAGGAGATAAACAATGTTACTCAGCGAGAAGGCCTTAGTTTGCTATTGCTTTATAGTAAATTTTCATTTATCACGTGTGAAGTAGCAATGATAAAAAATATTTACTGCTATGCAATTCAATTAAAATAGCGGTAATCTCCATGCCTAGAAAAGTATAGAGACCAGAGTGTAGTGGAGAGAGAGCACTTGTATGCGGTGTGAGGTGGTCGGTCACTTCGAACTTTCGACGAGCCACTATAAATCTATCTATATACACATGTAGGGACGAACGTACGTTGCCCCTGTATGTGAAAGTACGCGCGGCCTCACGGCGTCGAGTTGTGCAGACGACTGGCGATGCGGATAAAAACGAGCACTGGAGAAGAACGCCTCGGTGGGTGCGCGGGCGCAGCACCGGGGCAGCCGACAAGCTCGATGCGCTATAAAACCGAGTAGCTACACATATAATAAAATTGAAGTGTCTGTTTGGAATTTCAAAATAACAGCTTTTTACTAAATGCATGTGAAAATATACACGGTACCTATAACAAAACAACCCATCTTGTTTTTTGTCTGTCTGTCTGTTAGTTCCGGGGAATCTCCGAGAAACGGTTGGACCGATTTTGGCGGGACTTTCACTGGCAGATAGATCATGTTATATGGAATAACTTAGCCAACTTTTATTTTAGAAAATGAATTATGGTTCGGCACAAAAAATAAAAAAGCTGTTTTAGTAGTCCACGCGAGCGGACCCGCGGGTCCGGGTAGCTAGTGCCACAATAAGCCGACACAAATAACTACCATATAATTTATTTTCTATTCTAGTGACAACAATATTTTAAGTTATTTACTCCATATTAAGTTTCCAGGGTAAAAGTTGACGTCAAAAGCCACTACACACTCCAATGCAACGTAAGTAGTAAAGTAAAGAGCGCAAGTTTTGTTTGCATTCATATTCAACCAACATACGAGTAGTGTGTCGACACTAGGGTTGCCTGCCGTATTGCAAAAAAAAACCGAAACGGCCTCCTTTTGAGGGGGTAAATATTAGTCTTGTGATAGATACGAGCGGAAAGTTATTTGTCTCACACGAAAGAACAATTATCACAATTCTGTAAAATATGTAATTGTAATAATACGCAAGATCACTTTGAAATAAAAACAATTGTTTTGCATATATCTTTCACCATGTTATAACTATAACATGAATTAAATTATAAAATCTGTTTAGGACTTGTACGCTAAGTAATTTTTATTTCTATATTTAAATTACCTATTTCCCATAACTATGAATTCAAAAGTTGGCAACACAAGTCAAGAGCCACTAACGAGATTGAATTATACTCTTTCACTAGACTCCTCTTATTATTTACTCGACTGCTATTTGTAAAGGCATTTCCATTTATATGAAATTTATTTGTTCATATACCTTTTTTATTGCCTTATAAAATGAGGACGCAATCGCTCTGTGGTCGCCGTTATTTCTTGATTATTCTTTGCTTACCGTGAAGCATAGTGACGTCACCTTGCCGTGCTAAGCCTAAACAAGCAAAGTCAACGTCGAATTCGTAACACGCCTATTTCATTACACTTTATTAAAGTAATGAATGATTAAAATCGAATCAAACTATTATAAAATGCAAATTCAACGCCGTGATAACAATCGATAGTGTATTGTGTATGCATTAGATACACTCGCTCGTTATGATAATCAAATTGTCCGAGCCAGTTCCCTCCGGTCACAGTCTATCAGTAGTACACATTAAAATAAATAAATAACGGTATGTTTACTAGTGAAAATCATTCCTGTTCGCGATTCTTATATCCTTACACAGTGTCGCGGTGCTGCTAGCTCTGGCTTTAATGACTTCTGGTTCACATGCGAAAACAATGTGTCGCACACAACTATTTGGTAAATAATATGATTTTTTATAAAGTGATACTTCTTTAAGCGCTGCTATACGCTTATGCGACTTAAAGCTGATAGAGAATAGTATAAGGGGAAAACATGTTGTGCCAACCCTACTTATTGGACTAAGGCCTTTAACAGACTAGCGTTTGTCGAGTGCTCGTTCGTCCAACGCTTGATCAACGCCAACGCAGCATGCACGCGGCTTTCGCGTTGCGCGCCTTTGAACGCTACAGTCGCGCAGCGTCGTCGCGACAATGACGTTGCGTTATTTTCTACTACAAGAAGGCACACGGCATGTACGCGATGTGAGCGCTGCATTATGCAGGCACGCGACGCAAACGCCGCGTGCGAACAGCGTCTGTGCTGGTCAAACGTTGGACGAACGAGAACGCTCTACAAACGCTAGTATGATAGCGGCCTTAGAATTAACTTAGTGTATCAGGTGATATTATGAATGACGGAAGCGTAACAGCTACGCAATCCCGCCTTGATACATAAATATACGTTTCAATGCTATCGTCCTTAATGCATACAATAATTTAATCTAATAATAATTACAGGCTTTTTATATATTAATTTCTATATTAAAATGCAAAAATAATGTTTTACAGTGTTTAATTTGATTTGATAAAGAGATCAATTTTTGGGCATCGTGACACCATTTGTTACTGTAAAATGATTTCAACCAATACGGTGGGTACCACACTACAATTTCCTAGAATAATATTGAGAATTCTCGATGGTGTGACAGATTTTTAGATCCAATTCAGTTATTAAGCATAGAATAAATGATATTTATTCATGGTAGGTATTTACATTGGTATATTTCTTCTAAAACATACAGTATGTTTTTATTTTTATTTATTTTATTGTTAATGCCACTGGATATGCTTCTTTTAAGCCTAACTTCGTACTTTTTTTCTAGTATTTCTTATTACTTTCTTACTAATGTTCAAACATTCCATTTCTTCACGCGAAAGCGGCAACACCACATCGCAACCCGTTTAAAACGTTCCGGATTCATATTTGTTACGTTTATTTTGTACATTTGTACATTTTGTTCATACACACGTATACGCTTAAACTTCTATTCATTGTCCATACACTTAAAGGCTATATACGTATAAGCCTTGACCATAACACCATTGTTGGAACTGTTAGAATTTTTGTACTAACTCAAAATGCATGTTTCTAGTTACAATGTTACAATCCACTACAAATGGAAACAATAACGAAATGACATCATGCAAAAACCCACTAACATTAAATATTACAGGCTCAAAAACGTAAGTTTATGAATAAAAATTACCACATTACAGATTTTCATCCCGCTAAAAACTGCATATTGTCGTACGGTTTCGATGGAATTAGCACTATTAAGTAAAGCACTCTATAACTATATAATAAAGGCACAATAACAAATCTTAATTAAATAAAGAAGAAGAATTATCTGAAAAGTATGAAAATATACTAACAACTATTTATATAAACAAGTTGCCAATATACGCAAATATCCATTTGTATTTCATTAGGCGACGATGCACCTGACTACGTTACTCGAAACGAATAGCTTTAATTTATTTTACTAAGTCTAAAAGATAGAATGCCTTTTTTATATTTATTTCTTGTATTGAAATTGTGTCTATCATTACATTAGACTTTCCAAGATCTATTAGGAGGGCAAAGTTAAGATACTAAATTCTTGAAGCTTGTTAAATTGCTCGAACTGCCCGTTTTTGTTGTACAAATATGGTATCTATCTCAGCTGCTGAACCGTATAGAATAAATACACATAAATTTCTTACTACAGGTGTGCGTGAATATAATATGTGTAAATGTAACGGTATGTGATAAAGAATATTCCACTAAATTAGAGATGCTGGGCAACAGCATGCTGATGGTCACGAGATATGGTAATCTGCAGAACAGTTCTGCCGTAGTCATGGACATCCAGTGCGCGATGTTTGAAGCAGCACACAGTGAATAAGCCCCGTAAAATCAAATCCTGAATAAATAATTACTAATCGCCTGTAAGTATTCTTAAGAAACGTTGAAAAAACTTATTCCCTTTGGATTGCTGTAATATGTCATATATTACAGTGTCATTGTAACAGCTTGTTGCGTTTCATTTGAAAATATCTGGTCTCGCATACAGTGTTCTGTCCTTTGTATTGTACATTATGTAAGTTAAACAGAGCGCCACCTTCCCGATTATTTAAAATGAAAGTTGGAAGAACTTCCCAGCACCATAACGAACAATACAAGAATTAAGCATATACATCGTGAATTCATAAAAAAATGAAACAGAAAATAAACTATTCCAGTTCTTCCAAAATGTACTAATTTTCTGTCCTTAAAAACCTTATCCGGACTATTACTAACACTTAAAAAATAATTAGCCAAATCAGTCAAGCCGTTCTCAAGTTATGCGCTTACCAACTAACAGCATTTAATTTTTATCTATATAGAACTTTATTCCATGAAAAACTAACATAACTTTCATTTAAATTTTATCCTAAATCCAGAAAAAAAAACAGTTTCAACGAAATCTAAAACCACGGCCGCTTTTATAAAAATACTCTAATGATTTATAAACACGAGTGACTATTAACTCGCAAGAAACCGCTTTTCTATGACTGTACTGTACCTACTTCCTAAAAAACCCTTCCAATAACGATGTTATATGATTTCTTGCAAGCAAAGACTTTCCACGATACCAAAATAATTCCAGTTATTTCATCTCATATGAGTAAATGTCGCGTTCGCTAGAAGACAGACGACCCGGCGACACTACAAATGCTTTACTCGTGAAAGTGTAGGGTTGTCACAAATATATTCACCAATTTTCAATTATTTGACTCGTTTGTTTCCAAAAATCAAATACATCGTTACTGAATAAATAAACTATGAATGAATGAATATGAGATTTTATTTTTGCGGTGAATTTGGTTCGAGATTATTTCTCATAAATAAATAATTCAGTGCAAAATCAGGCAGACAAATTCATCACAACTGCCGGTAGTTTTGTAGGAAAATTTCAAAAAGAAGAGTAAGGAATCAACAGATTTTTTAACTCCTTAGCTAAAATATTATAGACACAGAAAACGACGGTGTTAAACCCTCAACAAGTTTCACCTCCAAGTGGCTTTCACCGAGGTTTACAGGCCAATATCATTACGAGGACTATCCATAGATCCTCATCCCATGACAGTCACTACTGTCACAATATTCTTGAACTGTATTTGCCATTAGGTGAGATGCATTCACTATGTAACTCAGTACCGTTTACAAAAAGAATTCCACTCATCTATCTCAGCTCGTAGAATAATTATAAAAATTAATAACTAAAAATAAAATAAATAAAAATAATAATTTCAAAGTTTATTAGAATTTCAAATGTACATAATATTATTTGACAGCCCTATGACAAGGCTGACGATTGAGGTGCGATCGAACCGGAATGTCTTTGGCTTCAAAAGTTAAAGTGGTGACAAGTAATGGCTTCTCCCATGGCGGATTGCACAGTCAACATAACGTAAGATTAACTTAAAGGTCTCTTATTTATAATGAAGGGTTCTCGTTAACTGAAAAAAAAACTAGGCACGTTATGAAAAAACAATAAGTGATATTTTACGTACCACGCGCACATTTTAACAAAAGTCTAACCCATGAAGTGGCTTGCTAAACTTTTTATTTCATTGTGTTGAAGATCATGTGTATAAAGAAACCTATATTAAATTATCTATAAAAGTATTTCAGCCTGCAAGTATTATTTATATAGCCTGTATTCAGTACCACGTTGGCGTGCATAAACTTAACGGCTAAATTAAAAAGTAAATTAACAAAAACTGAGCGATTTATAGGGCATTGTTGACTGGATGGTGATCACCGGTTGTGGTTATTTATAAAAAAATGTATAGTGACTCGTATCAAAACGAAACTTTCCGAAATCAATCATTTTATTTTGAATATTGAATATAATTTTAACCAAAGTTAAAATAAATAATCTTTAATGAACCATTGTGCTGTTTGTGCTACTCGACTCTAAATTACACCTAAGGCGCCAGAGGTTTTATCGATGTGTAAAAACTTGACTGCCTTATCCGGAAGCAATTCTTGCAATCTGTTAAAATGTTCACGTCTACCATTTTCAGTTACTCGTGCATTTATTGCAAAAGTAAAAATATTTTAGAAAAGATATGTTTCATCGTGAAACGGTCCTGAAGCTAAATTGAACTTTACGTTTGTATTCAAAGCGAGTAGAGTCAGAAAAGAAACAGCTTTAAATATGTATTAACTAACTAGATAGGTCCCCGGGCTAGCTGTATGTATGAGTGTAGTGACAGTTTTTGCTTGCGCACGGAAGCTACATGCTTCATGTTAATGAAAATTGCAGAATGTACTTTTAAATAATCTACGAGTATATACAAAAGAGCAAAAATTTGTTTTTGTTTGTGTTTGAACGCGCTAACCTCTAGAACTACCATTTAAATTTGTATTTTATTGCCCGTGACTTCGTCTGCGTGGACTTCAGGAATTGGGCCTTTACCGGGATAAAAAGTATTCTCTCTTAATCCGAGTTATAAGCTGTCTGTGCGCCAAATTTAATCTAAATCCATTTCCAGGAAAAACGGCTGAAAGGATTTGGTGGCACACAGATAGTTTATAACCTGGATTAAGACATAGGATTCTTTTTTCCAGGTAACAACCTTTTTTAGTTCACGCGAGCGGAGCCGCGGGCACAGCTAATAGTGTTTAAAACACACGTGTATTAGATATGCATCGTTATGTCAAAATTTTAAAATAATCAGTGAAGAACTTTCGCATATTTAAGATTTGAAACGAACAAATATTTTCATTTTTAACACAAATATGTTTTACTGATTTTTATATTCAAAACTTATACTCGTATCTATTGTCTCTATCATAATTATGTACGTACATAAACGGAAATGTTAAATTACATATCCATATTTCTCATGACACATCATTTTCAAACGAAAGAAAACTTCAAAGAAATGGATTAAAACATATGATCTGATAACACGCTGCTCTCGCCTATTGAATGAAAAAACAGTATTTCGTTTATAAATATGCTAGCAAGCCGTTGCTGGAGCCGGGATGGGGTGCTTGCTTAGCGCAGGGCAGAGCGGGGCAGGTCGGGGCAGGGCGGGGCAGGGTGGCGTCCGGAGCCTGCGTCTATGCAAAATCCAATTTTCCTAGTTAGAGCAGCGTAAAGTGCAGCCGACACGACGCGGACGAGGACGCGCCGATGAACACTTGTACGTAATATCGTTAGCAATTTATAAAATACTTTTTTATATTGTATCAAAATACACTATCCACGAACACTAAAGAAATATCTGGAAAAATTTAGAATTCACTACAGACATCCAGTAAGAATTCGTAGAAAAAGATAAGACGCCGCAGTTGCGCGGCACACGCACACATTGAAGTCTTATTTGTATGATTATGTAAGCAAATAAACAATGTCTAAAAATAGCCTTTCAATAAATTTCTACCCTACCTTTAAACATTATCTGTATGTCATAAATTAATCAAGGCTAATCTAGAAAATTTAGATCCCCAGTTTTTATCGGATATATTAGGTATAAGCGAACAATGTCTCAACCGAGGACAATATTAATTATTAATAGAAGAAACATCTGGAATGGTTTCGATATTTATATTATAAAGTATTTCTGTAATAAAAACTAAAACACATTAAAAACAAAGCTAATCAAAACGAATTCGACTAAACATAATTTATTTACTAGTATTTAATTATTTATTTTAAGCAACTAACAAGGCATACACTTCACCAAAATTGAAAAAAAAACTATAAAACATGCTTAACTTAAGTGTTGCCTTAATTAAAGGTAGCTCTGACATGCAAAAATAAGTATTGTAAATGAATTTAAATGTGTTGATGTTCATTAAATCAAGAGAACACCGACAAATAACATAAGTACTTAGTCACTACACATATGTTTCAAAACATGGCCTCTGGCCCTCTGTAGCATTTTTAAATCTGGCCAAAAATGTCTATGTTGGGATCTTTGCTTATGCTGTTGTATTGTTTTTGGATTCTATTCACGCATGAGAAGTTCCCTTGATTACTTTTAGAGGTTTAGGTTAAATGGTACGTACGCTATTCTTCTGGGTAATTTATAAAGAGTGTTAAGGTTTATTTGATTTAGCAAATGAGTACAGTCTAGCATTCCATTTACTAGCTTGTATAAGAATGTATGGTCTAACAATAGTCTACGGTCCTCCAAGGAAATTATTTCAAAGTTAGTTTTATCATGACGCAAACATTGTAACCTACCACGTACGGTACCACGTAACGGTCTGTTCCGGCAGCTTGACTGGACTCAGAAATCAATTCCCATGCCAGCATATATTCAAATTAAACATTGGGGGATTGTGATGAAATACTATAAATAAAAACAAAAGGGCGTACTAGCACCGATTGAAGTTACGTCCTACAACCACGCCGTTATTGTTTAGCGCATAGATATTTTTATTCAGATCGCACGTCTTTACCGATCGGAATTGAATCTGCGACTGCAGACGCCGGCGCGCTACCAGCTACAAAGCTCGGGGCCTCCTGGCTTCTATTCTAACTGAATACGTAAATAGTTTTGTATTAGGAATAAATTTTACTAATCACTTTATACCAAAGAAATTAGATTAGATATAAGTGTATAAAAAATTACAAGTCTTTCGAATCTAGAATGTTTCAATAGAACCTAATCATTGTAGCGTGTGTTTAAAAAAAAATGTTTTAAATGCTTGTACGACATTATGACGGCACTTTGCCTGGTGGTAATACCATTACAGTCCAAAAACAACGGGTACCACCGTGAAGCCGGCATTTCCTCACTTTCGTCGCTGTCGTATCTGTCTTCAAGCCTCTAAGCACTGGTAGATCCCGGGACGCGACACGCCTTAGTGTGCCACACTTGGTGTATGGTGGTAACAATCCATTCAGGCACAATTGGTTTGTTTTACCCAGCAAAGACACGTATAAAAAATAACTAAAAGTCCGCTTTTAATCACTTTAATTCACTGGAATTTACGACATCTTAACACGCAAGTCGGCATAATTTTTTTTTAAATATTTATGCAATAGAGTAAGATAATCTCTTTCCTAGATACATTCGGGTAGACCGCACGAATAGTTGACAATTGGCAACTGGACTTGAATTATGATTTTGTTTACTATGTACCATGTACACTTTTAATGCTATTCCGTGTGTAATCTCTTTCCAGTGAATCCCGCGTATTAACTGTTTTGTGACATTAAATTACTTGTCGTGGTTTAAATGTTATCTATATAATATGTATTGTCATCAGTACGAAAACCTCAGGGGGCGAGTTCTACTCGCTACTAGTCCGATTGTTTTTTTAGAATCGAATCATTAGTTTCGGATACTACCACCTACAGACAAACAAAGTTTACCTTTTTTTAGTAATAAATCAGTAAAATAAATAAACCCGGCTAAAGGCTCAATCTGATACCAATTATATTTTAAGACAGGTCATCATCATCATTATTTCAGCCAAAATACGTCCACTGATAGACATGGGCCTCCCCCAAAGATCGACACAACGACCGGTCCTGTCCAGCGGCTTCCCACAACCTATACCAGGTTCAGACACCCTTGTGGCGGGTATGCCCACACTGCGTCTGCCGGTACGTTGTCGCCACTCGGGAACTCTGTAGCCCCATCAGTACTACGAACTACGTGGCCCGTCCGCTGCCTCTTAAGTCTAACTATTCTTAGGGCTATGTCGGTGACTTTGATTCTACTGCGGATCTCCTCATTTCGATCACAAAGAGAGACTCCGAGCATAGCCCTCTCTCCATTGCCCTTTCATTGGCTTTATGAGACCCATAGTTATCGATCACATCTAAGCACTTTATGTAATCACTGGCAATACACACTGGTCGAAGCCTTTCGTCTTGAGACACTGCGGTATCTTGGACGAAAAGATATTACGTAGCTTTCCAAACGCTGCCCAGTCGAGTTGGATTCGACGATTGACCTTTTTCTCGAAATTGGATCTACCTAACTAGATAGTTTGTCCCAGGTAAACATAATCATCAACAATTCCAAGCGTATAGCCTCTGATCTTTACGAGAGTTGGCGCTACATTGACGTTTGACATAATATTCGTGTTGTCCATGTTTATTCTAAGACCAACTCGTTCAGAGGCTTTACTGAGGTCATTGAGTATTGCACGAAGATCCTCCATGGTCTCAGCCAAGACTACTATGTCGTGGGTAAACTGAAGGTGGGTGATATACTCGCCGTTTATATTGATACCTAGTCTTTCCCAGTCCAGAAACTGAAAATATCTTCTAGTGCAGCGATGACACTCTAGGAGAGATAACATCTCATTGTGTGAATCTTTGTTGCAACAGGATTGTTTTCGAGTTCTCATCCTGCAGTCGAACTGACATATTGGCGTTTTTATAAACACTGCAACACTTTGATGTATCGGTAGTCAACTTTGCACCGCTGGAGAGACTGTAGTACAGCCCAGGCCTCAATCGAATCGAAGGCTTTCTCGTAGTCCACAAACGTTAAGCAAAGGATATAGATTAAGAGAGGTAACGCACAGATAAATTTCTTTGGGAACTTGTCTCTACTTGGGCAGTCTTATTGGTGGAATATCTCCTCCCTACAGAAGATCGCAGCCAAATAACTTTGTGCTATGTTCCAGCAGTGAGGTTTCCAGAGCTCTTAGGGGAAAGGGGTTAAAGGTCGGCAATCCGCTAAAAAAATTAGGGAAGTAAATACAAGTATTCTAGTGAACATAGATTCACCGAGAAAACACATCATACAATATTAAACCTTACTATGTTTGCTGTAAAAATGATAAGTATTAAACATATTAAAAAAAAACCCTGAAAATAGTGTGTGTAGGTAAGTGAAAAAATATCATACATATAGTTATTTGAAGTATAGTATATAGTATAGTATTTTATAATATATATAGTATAGTATATTTCCTATAGTTCTTTGTTAGATATAATTGTTTTTATTTAAACCTTGCGAAGCACTTAGAATTTCCAAATCCCGCGGGAATACTTAACTTTATGATAAAAAGTATATTGTTACGCCCGTGGGTAATAAAATGCCGCAGTGTCACACGAAAGCAATTTATTCGTACTCAGGTACATAATACAAATTAAAACAAAAACAAAACAAACTTATAAATCGTTCACCGAATATACTCACATAATTAGCCTGTATGTACTCATAGAATAAGTCTGTATGTTTCTCTCTTATTTCGCTTTGTTGTAAATATCAAAATATAGATACTAGTTGCGCCTTCTTGTGACAAACTTGTGATCAATTGTTTAGTCTATGTTCTTTTTATTTAAATAAAATAGTCGTTCGCAAGTCACAGTTGAAGCACGTTGTTTTATTATAGGTTATGGGCCCAGACCCGTATAATAGCTAGATATTGTGAGTTTATTGTTAGAATTATCAATGTGATGAACAATAGACTGTGCTTTTCACCATCAGTCTTGTGTGTAAAGTAATCAGTTAGCTATTTTCAACCCAGTAGTAACGTGCGTGACAGTCATGGCGTCCAGTTCGAACTATCTTATTAGCGTACCGAAATTACAAGGGCGCGAGAACTATAGTGAATGGTGTTTCGCCGCAGAAAATTTCCTTGTATTGGAAGGAATGGTTGGGTGTATAAAACCTGAGCCTGATCAACCTCCAGCAGCTGCAGATGATGCGAAAACAAAAGCCAAGCTGATATTAACAATCGACCCGGCTCTTTATGTTCATATAAAAAATGTCAGAACATCGAAAGAATTGTGGGATAAATTGAAGATGTTATTCGATGATTCGGGATTTACTAGAAGAATTAGTCTCCTGAGGAATTTAATATCTATTCGATTTGAAAATTGCACTTCGATGACGTCCTATGTAACACAAATTGTTGAAGCTGGTCAGAAATTACAAGATACGGGATTTGCAATAACCGACGAGTGGATTGGCTCTATCATGCTGGCGGGTCTAAGCGAAAAATACATGCCCATGATAATGGCCATCGAACATTCTGGCATCATAATTACATCCGACGCCATTAAAGGGAAATTGATGGACATGGAACCGGAAGACAGTGATGTCAAAAATGCATTCGTATGTTTCCGCAAGAATCATATTCAACGTTCAAAGTATGGGAAGAATATACAGTCTATGGCCAATAAAGATAGTGGGAAAAAAGGAGTTTCGACATCTGTCAAAGGAACACCAAATGTCAAATGTTACAATTGTAAACAACATGGTCACTATCGTAATCAATGCACTAACAAAGATAAATCTTCTAAGAATTCAGAAAATAAATCGTCAAAAACAAGTAATGCATTTAGTGCCGTGTTTTTTAACAGAATATTTGATAAGAGTGACTGGTATGTTGACTCCGGAGCCAGTTCGCATTTGACAAGCAATAAAGATTGGATTATCGACACGTGTCATTCTGGCTTTACCAAAGAAATCATGGTTGCTAATCAGAATAAAATCCCAGTGCTGTGTTGTGGAAACGTAAACATAACAACGTCGACTGAAGAATGTGATTTTAACATAACTGTTGAAAATGTTTTATGTGTTCCCGAGTTATCTACTAACTTATTGTCAGTGAGCCAGTTAATAAGGCAGGGCAACAAGGTGCATTTCACTGGCAAAGGATGTGAAATACTCAACAAAAAAGACACTCTAGTAGCTACTGCATCGCTTGTGAATGGAGTTTACAAACTAAACACTACTACTTGTTTGGCGGCAGCAGTAGCAGAGTCTCCAGAAGTTTGGCATCGTAGATTGGGACACGTCAACAGTTATAACATGAATAAAATGCAGGATGCTGTGGAGGGAGTCAAATTTATTGAGACGGCTAAAATCAACAAATCTAACTGCATAGTGTGCTGTGAAGGTAAGCAAAGTCGTTTGCCTTTTGCTCATGAAGGGAACAGGAGCACTAAGCTATTAGAAGTGGTACACAGCGACATCTGTGGCCCGATGGAGAATATATCGCTAGGAGGATCTAGGTATTTCTTGATCTTCGTTGATGATCACAGCCGCATGACATATGTTTATTTTTTGAAAAATAAAAATGAGACTTTACAGTGTTTTAAAGAGTATAAAGCAGTAGTTGAGAATTCAACATCAAATAAAATTAGAATTTTGAGAAGTGATAATGGCAGAGAGTTCTGTAATAGAGATTTTGATAGTTATTTGAAGAAAGCAGGTATAGTTCATCAAAAGTCAAATCCTTACACACCTGAACAAAACGGGCTTAGTGAGCGCATGAACAGAACGCTAATTGAAAAAGCCAGGTGTCTTTTGTTTGATGCTAAACTAGGTAAGGAGTTCTGGGCAGAAGCCATTAACACTGCTGTTTATTTACAGAATAGAATTGTAAAAACTAGATTGAACAATCGTACACCATACGAGTTATGGACAGGGACCAAACCAAACCTCAGTCATTTAAGGATTTTTGGTAGTACTGTCATGAGGCACATACCCAAGGAAAAAAGACATAAGTGGGACAAGAAAGCTGAACAATGCATAGTGGTTGGCTACCCTGAGGATGTTAAAGGATATAGGTTATATAATCCATCAACGAAAGCTATTACAACTAGTAGAGATGTTATCATCATAAAAGAAAAATTATCTCATCAAGAAGATTTGATTGAAGTAGAAGAGATAGTTGACAAACCAACAGAGAACAGGCTACACCTGTCTTCAGTGGGAGAGTTCTCAGACCACAGTAGAGAGGATTCGTTGACTTCTTTGGAATGCGATAAGGATGAGTCCTATTTACCAGATGAGGAGTTGACATCTGAAGAAGAGTTGCAATCAGATACCATAGTAAGGACATTACCAAAACGGCAGAGAAATCAGCCAGACAGGTATGGACTTATGTGCACAGAAGAGTGTTATAAAGATTTTAGCAATGAACTGTCATTAGAAGAAGCACTGCAAGGACCAGAGAAGGAGCATTGGGAACAAGCTGTCAAGGAAGAGCTAAAAAGCTTTGAAGACAACAATGCATGGGAAGTTGTTGATATTCCTGTAAGTGGCAATATTGTAAAATGCAAATGGGTTCTCAAGAAGAAGTGTGATGCTGAAAATAATGTCCGTTATCGAGCCAGGCTTGTGGCTAAAGGGTGTTCTCAAAAATATGGTGTGGACTACAATGAAACATTTTCTCCTGTTGTGCGACATACAACACTTAGGTTATTATTTGCTTTATCAGTGCAATTGAATCTAAATGTGACTCATCTAGATGTGAAAACCGCCTTCTTGAATGGTGAACTGTCAGAGACTATATATATGCAGAAACCTTTAGGTTATATCTGTACAAATGATAAAAAGATTCTAAAATTGAAGAAAGCTATATATGGTCTCAAACAAGCATCCCGAGCATGGCATAATAAAGTAGATAGTTGTATGTTAGCGGATGGTTATGTTAAATGTAAAATAGAACCATGTTTATATTTAAAGTGTGTTGACAGTAGCAAAACCATTGTGACATTGTATGTCGATGATTTTTTTTGTTTTTTCAAATGACGAATGTGAAACTAATCATCTTAAGAGCATGTTGGGTAAGAATTTTGTGTTAAAAGACTTAGGGATTGTAAAAGAATGTCTTGGCATGTCAGTATGTTTTAATAAACTAAATGGTACTGTCACCTTGAGTCAAGAGAGATATATTGATAAGTTATTATCTAAGTTCAATATGGCTGATTGTAAAACAGTGAATACTCCAATGGAGATCAATTTAAAGTGTAAAAAGGAGGATAATTGTAATAGTCAGAATCCCTATCAGCAACTAATCGGTAGCTTAATGTACTTAGTTGTGCTTACACGACCTGATATAGCTTATGCAGTGTCATATCTAAGCCAGTTTAATAATTGTAATACTGAAGAACACTGGGTGTATGCTAAAAGAATATTGAGATATTTAAAAAAAAACAAAAGATTTAGGTTTGAAATATAGTAAGGGTAAGAATGATTATATTGAAGGATATGTTGATGCAGACTGGAGCAATGATGTTAATGATAGGAAATCATATTCAGGATTTTGTTATAAATTATCAGGTTCTGTTATATCTTGGAGCTGTAGTAAACAAAAATGTATTGCACTCTCTAGTACAGAAGCAGAATATGTATCAATATCAGAGGCCTGCAAAGAGGCAGTGTATCTAAGAAACTTACAATATGAAGTTACTAAAAGATTGTATTGTATTAACTTGTATAATGATAGTATGAGTGCACAGAAATTATTACTAAACCCTGTATTCCATAATAAAACTAAGCATATTGATGTCAGATATCACTATAGCAGAGAAATGATAAATGAAAACATTGTTAGTGTTAATTATTTATCTACATCAGATATGCCTGCAGATTTGCTCACCAAAAGTTTAAATGCTGTAAAACATTATAAACACTTGAATTCTTTAGGAATTGTTAAAGTATAGTTTTACTTAAGTTTTTTGTTAAGTATTGAAGGTTAATATGATCTATATTTTGAGTGGGAGTGTTGTAAATATCAAAATATAGATACTAGTTGCGCCTTCTTGTGACAAACTTGTGATCAATTGTTTAGTCTATGTTCTTTTTATTTAAATAAAATAGTCGTTCGCAAGTCACAGTTGAAGCACGTTGTTTTATTATACGCTTCTTGTTGCCCTCTTTTTTTCGAACTTACTTATACTGTTCGCCGTAAGGGCCCTGAATCCTCAAACGACTTTTACGGCTTCACTCGGGCTTGGCTGCCGCGACTCACGACAGGGCTCCCTTATATATCAAAATGATTCGATCCCAAAATCTCTAGAAGATCCCTAAACTCTTAACATGCTGTAAACAACTTACGTCACCGCTTTTAAAACGAGGGGAACGTTTGATTTATAGCCTATTGTTTGTTGACAGTTGCGATAAGGCTTTTTATGCGTGCGTCGTTGAACCTATGACTACACGTCACACGATTACACTATGATAAATACACGATCTTTCAGGTACATTCCGGACGTTTCTTGAGATTTCGAGAATGATGATTCTTTTTCTATTTTCTTCTTCGGTTAACAACAATATACCGCATAGACCGCAACAATATATAAACACTCTTATAAAGAAATGCAACGCATTGTGTAAGAATTTCAAGTCAATCCAATGACTACTGTTCGATATATCGTATATAGGTTTAGCGTTATCACCACAATCTCATCTGATGTTAAGTGACGATGTGGTCCAAGATGGTAACTGGCTATCAAGTGCGACTATAGGTGCTTGGTGTCCGATTTTCAACTTGAGGGAGGAAGCTAGCCAGGCTGGCATTAGAAAATACTCTAAATCTAAATCTATCACTGAATTTTTTTCCTTCGCCGAAAGCTTAGGCTTATTGCAGGGATTCGAATTTACCTCGATCGACGTGGTGTCCGTTCCGAAGCCGACGTCGCGTTCAAACCTTACCTTTATGTCAGTAATTAAGTGGTGCGTAGTTTATGCTCACACTTCACTCATTCTCGATAACTGTATTGGAACGAGGATACACCTTCATATTACAATAAGAATTTACAGAAGAAATATAGAAGAGAATTTACAGTCAAAAGGTCAAGGCGTAATAACCATTCAATAAAATAAAATTAGTAAATACACGCGAAGTTCGTAAAATTCCTTAGAAATGCCGAGGCTAAGACCTTCAAATATCGGTATTCCGATGGCCTTAACGATTTAGCCACTACGAATTTTCTCTCGAAGATATTAAATCCAATTTAGTCTTTTAAAAAAGTACATTATTCGAGAACGTCGTACAAATGTAGCGAGAAAAAAATATACGCCATACAGGAACACCTGCAAAGAATCCCATCTTATTTTATTTATTTATTTCAGTTAGCAATTATGCAGATTGCTGTAGATTATCACGGTAATTATCAAGTGGAGAATGGCTTGGCATCTAAGAGTATGTTTGATATATATCATCAGTGAGATGTATGGCGTGATGCCTACGTCATCACAATAAGACTATTTTATTCTTGATCCCAATCCTATCTCGTCAGCATTCCTTGTCTAAGCTATGCTTAAATATATCTCATGGCAGTCGTTACACTTAATCCGTGCTCCATATCGGTAAACGCTATATCCTATTTTCTAAAAATAAGTTTGAATAAAATTATGTGCATTATGTTTAAAGAGTTTTTAACCCTCAGGCTAAAACTCGTTTAATAGATTGTACCTTACCTAGTAGGTACAAAACAGTAGCAATTATTCCACTAAAATATTATAAGGCGTTAACTCGAAAGTAAAACTTTTTATAAGTTAGTATTGTATTAAGTGACAATATGAAGTAAAATGGTGATACGCTAAACCTAGAAATAGGGCCGAGTTTCAAGGGCAGCTATCATATGAGACTGTCAGGTACTTGACGAGAAATTATCATTTTACCTGTGTTTCTTGACAAAACTATTTTGAGTATAATACAAAGGAGACAGCACAAAAACATTTATTCTACAAAAACAAAACACGGCAAATTTCCAATAATGATTTCTACAAATACCTCTTTTTATTAAACGATTTTTATAATTATACTTTATTTAAGTTGTTGTATTTCAGGTAGTATAAATTGAAAGAATTCTTTTCAGACTTCACTATCAGTAATAAAAGTAGATACCATTAATAAAATATTAGAAAATGGAAAGTCCACAACTCCATTCCACTTTCAAGTTTTTATACGATAGGATTAATAACTAAAAATATATTAAAAGACTTTATTTCAAAGAAAGTACTTAAAGAATCTATTTTATGAGTGAGCGCTCACAAACGCGCTAGGTCAGACGATGTGGCGATAAGGGGCAATGCCAGGGCACAATCCTACGTATATTATTGCTACATGGAGATGCGCAGTAAATTCAGCTCTTTTATTTTACTCTCTTACACTGAATTTAAAAGATATCATATATTTATTACTGATTTACAAAATTCTTCAACACACAGAACACTCAGGCTAGACGTGAATTATCAGACACTCGCTGAGTGAGAGTTATTAAATATTACATTATATGATGACCCATCTATATAGTAAGTATATATGTATAGGCACAAGTTTGGTGAGAAAATATTATTATGTCGACATTAATTAAAGAGTGCCTTTTTTGTAAATTTTACGCAACTATCAAATTTTAGGAGGAAAATTTTATATTTTTAAATTTATTACAATGGATTTTATTTACACAAAATCAAAACAATAAAATATTATCAGGAAAACACATGTTTTTAATTTATCGTCTTGTTATCCAAGACAAAGACAAGAAAACTGTTTAATGAAGTTTGAACTTCATATTTGAGATACTTTGCCATTTGGTAACTGTATTAAACATAATAAACATTCGTTCATTATTTCCGTGTGGCCAATAATTAACATACTCGTATAGTCGTAATTCGTAAGTGATCTGTGTTTGAAACTTACTTAAATAACGTTTAGTAACGTAAGTTGATTTTAATAAAAACTTGGGTACTACGTTCAAAAGAAAGATCTATCTAGAGTTCTATTTCCTATTACATTTTAAGTTGAATAAAAGTTCGAGAGGCCACCGCACCGCCGCAATCGGAGGCGCGTTAGATATATTATTGCTTTTTGATGTTTTGGTTTTCAATTAATATTCCCGAATCAAAGTTAACGCAGTGGATGAAACCTTAGAATCACAAAATGAAACGTGATAAATAAAGCAATAAAATCATTAAGTAAAACATGAAGAACAGAGCCACAAAGTTTCTAGACCCTTCTTTAAACGTATGAAAGCGGACAGCGCATTGCGCAAACACAGTTCTAGTTGGATTTTCGAAATGTAAATACCAACGTAAAGTAAAGTACCAACATCTGGAAGCAATCTACGAGAGGATTGTGACTATGTGTATATACTCTATTCGTTTGCGACAATAAATCCTTTCGCCGCAGTACACGGTATTTTCTTTACCCACGAGCTGTAACAGTGTTAAACCGTAAAAACTTTTCTTATTCCAGTGAAATTTGAATCCCGCGCCCTTAACTTTCATAGAATGATGTCTGAAATTAGGTATCTCAGATATAAATAGTAAACTTGAGTCGTATGAACACTCGTTATCTTCCCGAGAGAGTATAATATAGATGTATATAGAACGCAATAACCGTATTCTTCATACTAACTGTTACTGCTAGCCATGTTCTAACCAAGTGTCTGACGGTATGACCCAATGTAAAAGTTACTTCAACGTATTGGTACATATCGATGCTAGTATTAAAACTTGTCGTACATCGAGAAATATGATTTAATACAGAACAATATTTATTTAAACATATAGAGTACATAGCAACATAATTATTTTTAATGTTTTGTATTGAAATCGCTTTAATAAGTAATAATAATATAATATAAGTAAATAAAATTTAAAAAAATGTCTTACTTAATTAAAAACTATATATTTCGACAAGTTGTATTTATACCCTTCTAGGAGTAAACGTTTGGATAATTAATTATTGAGACGACATGTCAATCAACTGGCATTAAAATTCGATATTCATAAATTACGGTTGAAAGTTAATCATTCGTATATGACCATATTCTTAATCCATAATACTAAAAAAAGAGAACGGCGAATGCACTCCACGCGGGACTGCGGAAATTGGTGTATGTCCCCACATATGTATTACCTACTTATATGGTATGCTATGGTAGGCATATATGAATATGACATGTAAGATATTTGATATACTTATCTGCAAAACAAATTATGTCGCAAACACCTTTTTATATAGAACATGTAATATGACTAATTTATATTTCAATAATGTTGACATGACAGTTCCATGTGAATATTTATAATTTAGTAAATATAAACTATAAAGAAAATGTAATTCCCTTCTTTTTTATTTTTGTAATAATATATTACCTATTATATAATAGTTAATAAACAGTAATTATTACTATTTTTATTTTAAAGTATATTTTAGTAGGTATGGTGTGCCTGGTATAAGTTATAATCTGTTTGTTTACCATAATCTATATGTTAATACGTGAAGCAAAAACGTTGTATCCCTTTTTTATGAAAATTGCGCGGACGGAGAAGTATGTAATTTCCCACACTTATAGTTTATATAGAGAAGGAGTGCAGAATGCTAATATTTATTTAAAATTATGCATAAAAATACATTAAACACACTACCATGTATTTGACACACAAACGCATATATACTCTTATGTTTATTGTTAAAATCTGTGGTCAAATTGAGAATAGATTAATATTGTGTCTTAATATTATTTGTCTATAGTCTTACTGAATGTCAAACATATGGGCGACCACTAGTATAAATAAATACATAAAAATGCAATACCATATTATATGCCACTAAATGCAATACTGCACTGAATGGATAAATTGCTGAAATATGATGTAAGCAGGGTCGGGTGGGTTCTAAACGAGTATTATTTAAATGGAAATCTTCTTTGAACTTGTTTGGCTTTCATCTCGTGCCGTGTTGACGAGAGCACCTCTCTTCAATTAAACCGCAATGGCGGCTTCAATAGGGAAGATTTCATAAAATGTCTTTTTTATTATAAATAGAAATTAATTAATAAAACATGAACATAGAAACAAAAATTTGATTCGAAATTAGAAATGGTTCGTCGCTACATTCACGACGTCCGAGATACCATCCCAAGCCCGGTAAAGCTGTAAAAGCCGTAAAGGCTCCAGGGCCCCTCAGGCTAACAGTGTAGTCAATTCGAAAAAAAAAAAAAAAAGAGATACCCTTATTAATTTGATAAACTAAATAATATCTTGTAAAGCTTTGCATATTACAAAAATATAATTAAAAAAGTAATTCTTTAAATATGTAACTTTTATATTACGACAAGGTGCCAAAGATCCCTTTCATGGATTTGTGATGTCGTAAACAAGGTTTTAACGGTCCCACAGAGGGTCGCGCTTTCAATGCGTTTCTCATTTTAATTGTCTACCATTATAGTAAATAAACTAATGTAAGTAAATTACTAAAGCTAAAAATATTTAAATAGGTTAAATACGAAGACAGTCTAATCCTTGTCCTTCGTGTATTTCATATATTTTTACCCCGTACAATATATTATTTACTTTGTATTAAACATTTGAGTGATGTATCCATGACGAAGAGCAAGACTACTAAACGTGGTAAACACTATTAGGATGAGTCTTCTAATTACATATACGGTATTAATTGTCGTTGTGATATGAAGTTCATCTCAAGGGGGAAAATATCACCTTATCTAACTCTTGGCTAAAAGTAATCGCAAATGTTAAACCCTGGGCATATAACATTATTAGAAGTGATATTAGCTGCTTTCGACGTGACTATAAATCTAGCTATGCTTCAGTATTCAGTGATTGCAAACATCATGAGGCAACTCAGTAAACACACTATCTACATTTGACATCACCCTTACATCATACGTGTAAAACGTTACACATATGATCTGAATGTGATGTCACAATAAGGAAACGTGTTCACTTGCTAACACTCTCAAATTCAAAATCTGTCAAACACTCATCAAAGTGTTCCGGCTTCTGCTTCGAGCAAGACTCTCTCCAGGCTTAACGTACAACCATCTTCGTAACTCAACGTTATGTTGCAGTAGTTATCCACAAGGAAACGCTCTACGAACAGCTTTGGTTTATTTAACAGTTTGTTAGAAATACTTCGGGTTAATATATAGAGGCACATCACGAAAGATTAAAGCGTGACTAGAGCCTATAAAACAAAACAGTGCTGCGGCGGGATGCACATGTGAAATATAGGTAATGAACATCTTTACGGATGCTGCAAATAAAAGTATAGAGAAAAGGGGAAAAAACAAATAAAAAAACTTTATTAATTATTGGCAATGGTTTCCCAGGTTATGCGAAAATAAAACTAGGTTGAAATTCTGAAATATAATTTATACAATCTCGAAGGGGTGGCAAAGTGTATATGATACCCTTTCGTGTTTCAATTGTCCATAGGCATCTATAACGCATACCATCAGGCGGACGTATGCTTGTTTGTCTCCATCGTGGAATTAAAACATACATATTTTTTATAGAAAAGAATTAAGAAACTAGTATTACTGTTAGCCCACCGCACTATTCCGACTGGACCACAATAGAGAAAGTAGTGTAGCTTTGAGGCATACATACTCGTAGATATAACGGGTGCACTATCACACTCGAACCTTGTACAGATTCTATCATTCTTACATGTATTAAAGTCGCTATGAAATTCGCTTTGCAGTACCACAGTTTAAAAACAGGCTGACCAGACAGCAACGAATGACGATGGCTTGTTTTTTTTTTATAATAGCTTGGCACATTAACTGTACTGTCCCTGATAGTAAGCACCAGCATCAGGTACGTTTTAAACATCTTTTTGTGCTACGATAAAAAAATAAAAATAAAACAATTTATCAGCAGGCAAAATACTGTAATGTTAAGTACATGTAATATTATCGTTCGGTCTCAGCTGCGAGAATGAGCATGCGGTACATCGGTAACGTACTTACAAACATCAGTTTGTCCTGCAATTGTGTTAGTTTGTAACTTGTTGCTCTGTGTGTTCCTTAGACTTAACACTGCCTTCGCGTTAATGTAAAGTTCTAGAACTCATCCAGAAACAAGAGAAATAGAAGTGTATTTTAAAAATTATTAAATAAAGGTTCTTTAAGTGTTTATCTAAGTGGTTTGCTCTCACCTGACTCGCTACAATTTAAATTTTTATCATACATATAATTTAAAATTTCAACGTTATGTTATACTATCACACATTAAACTAATAACATATAAAAATAAACAATTTAATTTAAAAAAATCCTGTTAATAAGTGACGGTAAGTCGGCCTTTTTTTATCGTTATAGTTTTGGCGTAGTGGCCACAGTCTCACCTGATGTTAAGTGACGATATGGCCCAAGATGATAACACGCTAAACCTACCTGAAGACTGACTCTCAAGTGCAGCTGCCGGAACATACGTATTGCTGCTTGGCGACAGTTTTTCAACTTGAGGGTGGTAGCTAGCCAGGCAAAATGCCCAATGGTAAACACCGCTCTAAAAACAGTGGCGACCATCGAGAGATCGATAATAATCTATCGGCAGTAGCCGCTGTCATACCGGCCTGTGTAAATATAAACTAGATATACATCGGCTGATCACGAAATGCGACGCGCATAAACCAAACATTATTCCAGGCGCATTACCAAATGCGTGGTTGCAACACACCTCAACACGTACTTTCCAGGGCAGTATTGTACAATATCAAAATTGCTCGCAAAACTTATTTATTACATTCTTTTCATTATAATAAAATCACTTCTAGCACTGTTAATTTATCGAGGTATCAAATTCTCGTACCATACATATCCTCTACCACGAAAGTAAAAAAAATATGAATACTACGAACAAGTATATATTGTCCCTTTTATGTATACTGGAAACACATCACAGAATCTAATTGATTACACATTTAAAATGTGATAACCACAAGTATTTATATAAGTATATATAATTCATATATTCATTAGTCGTATCACACTGTTCATTAAAAAAACACAAAATTAATTTTATATAGGTAAATTAATTCTAATTTGAAAAGCCATTATATCATACAGAATAATTATATAAAACTTGAAACAAACACCCAGATTTAGTATTCTTTGATAAGAAGTGATGGTGAGAAGAAATATGAAGACTGCAGCAATTACTTTATTTTGTATTATTTCAAACATTTTTATAATAATTGAAAGCAGAGAAATTAATGTACAAGATGTCATATTTATTGGAGCGAATAAAACTACAAAAGAATTTTTAAATAACGAAGCAAGACGAATTATAAAAGAGGAATTGAACGGGAACGCGGCTAAAATGGACGAGGGACTGGCTGAAATGCTTTTTCGTTCCGCTATCCCCGGAGGTGGTTGTGCAACAGGATTCTTTAGATTTGGTGGTGAATGTATTCAAGAAGATTAGTTGAGAATACATTTATTTTATTATCCATCTTTTTTTAAATCTTAACAATAATCACAACTATCAGAAAATGCTGTTAACCTGTGCCAAATTTACCAAAAATTATAACAAGAAATACTATAAAGGAATTAAGTTTTTTTTTTCTTAATTTAATACAACGACCAGGTATTTGTGGCTTTTATTAATGAAACAAGAGCGCTATCTCTGTCTGTCAGCTTAGCGGGCACGCTTAGCACATGCGAACTAGACTAGACATGCATCATCGTGAACCTGCTCAGTTATTATACGATCATACACATGGAAGTATAATAATCGTAAGTTTGAACCTAACTAATAATACTTAAATACATATATTTAATATTCAGCGGATGCCAAACAATACACGTCCAGTCATAAATACTCTGATTTTAAATTTACTTAAATGATACTGTACAATAAAATATATAATCCAAAAACGTTTTATTGAATTTTGAGAATTCCATAGTTGTTTCGATCACTAACGTGCCTACTCATCCTAAACCTGTGCTGCGTCGAAACGAATTTCGCCATAAGTGTGAAAAACGCGGCGCCCAGTGACACATTACTCTCTTACTATCTAGGAGGCAATTAAACAAGTTCCGCCCTCGATGAAAACTCACAGATCTTAAGCCCATCTTAGTAATTCATTTACGGCTCAACAATTATATTGCTTTTAATTTAATCCCATTCTATTTAGCTTGTTTTATTTCTGTGTCTCGCGGCAAAATGATAATATATCGATATATGATTTTTCAACTATTTTTCTTAGTATAAAATGCATCTTGTAAATAAAAAAAAATATAAGCCTTTTTATAATATATATCAACATATCAATTTGGACATTATCCGACCCATTTCACACCTCGATTTACTTTGCATACAAGGCTTTTACGTATACGAGAAGTTTCATCCTGCATTCAAAATCAAAAATACTGTATTCAATTTGGGCCCTAAGAAGGCACTTATGAACGTCAAACCCTACCACCGGGTCGGAAAACATCCCAGTCATCGAGAAGAACCGGCCAGAAACTCGATCGGGCTTATATTTTTATTTTTTTTCAATTGCATAAATAATATTATGGTCAATAATCATATTATCATATTTATAATTGAGTGGATGCACAGAGAGGACGTCACTTCTAGACATCACTATCATTCGCATAATGATCCACTATATAATAACCTTTTAACAGTAAAACCTTCTTGACATGGTCCTTGAACTCACTGTCAGGCAAATCAATAATGTGCGTCGGAATCTTATTATAGAACCTAACACTATTACCTTAAAAACCTTTTATTAGTCTTACTAAGTGTAAAATACGGTACGGCTGATTTATGTCTATTTCTAGTAGTAAAACTGTGCTCTCAGCACAAGCCACTTCACAAACACGGTCTATTGAGAGACTACATATATCTTTTCGGTCTTTAAATTTTAAATTATTTTTAGATAATACTATACAACCACCACCGACAGCAATTGTACGACTATAAATACTGGCAATCGAAAAATGTGGTATATCAAATATCATCTTATCAGGCTTAAGCCAGGTTTCCGTAAAACATAATCTCTATCATATAATTCTCTATCTAATAATAATTCTATATCTAAAATTTTCCCGGAGAAACTAATTATGTTTTGATGATATACTGTTATGTTAACCTGCTCCTTTGTCATATTTACCGGTTTTTGAAAAATTAATTGCATTATCACTAGTTGAACTATATGACACTGCTCAGTCACTTAACCTATTAATATTATACGCTATCGATTTAGCTGTGTCACATTTATACTTTTTAGGAATGTACATCTTTTCCCGAGTTAATTTACAATTATTAATATACTTATTAATATAAAAAAATATAAGTTTGTCACTATGACAACATGTCAGATTGTATATACAATTATTTAACATATAGATGTTTTTTCCTTGTAGGCATACTGAGTAGGGGGACGCACACAACATAATGTTCCCCACACCCAATTTTAACAATTTTTAGATGACTTAATTAAATCATATTTTTTCACATCTAAACTGTTCCCTATTAAAATTACAATATTGTAATTCCTATCCAAGTCTTTGTTCAATACATTATCTATTATTTGGTTATAAGTGACACGTGGCATACAATAATTAATAAATAATGTTGTCCTTTAAATTCAGTGACAACATCAAGGCCTTTACCAATTTTGTTACTAAAATACAGCTCTGACATCAGCACGCCCGTGCAACATAGTATTATGATTGAGGGATTTATTAAAAAGTTGTTAAGTGGTTGGTGTAGCAAGTTCAGTTATTGTATGAATCATTTCAGAGGACAGAGGCTGCATGGAAACTGACCCCTAAATCATATCATTTGTTAGTGGCCGTGTGCCATACAAGGATTTAGAGTGGCCACAATCACTCAACACAGAATAACTGTTGAGTGATTCAATCTTCTCCATGTTCCTCGCAACTGACTCCATCGACTCACTCGCTCGATATAATCGTGAAGCTAACTTTTAATTAGCAGTTGTTGAAAAGCAGTTAAAAACAAATGACTCATTGACAGGTCTACATTAAGATAATTTGCTTTTTACTATAATCAAATTTCTTAAAAAAATAACTCGTGTTGCTAGTTAAGACGTCTCCATTTACCAGATACCCAGATTACCGTACCTAGATATTTGTTCCATTTATTATTTTGGCAAGTCTTATCTTTATATATTCGGGAACCAAGAAACAATTTAAATAATCTGCAGAAAAAAAAACTTAGGGAAAGATAAAACTTCTACGTTGTTCGTTATAACCGTATGAGTTGAAAACATTTTCAACTCGATACAACAATATGTATATGAAGTAAAACTCCTCGGGGCAAAGGGATTATAGTGTACAGATAGGCTAGTAACAAGATTTCTGTATAATCATTTTCATGTCACGTGAATCCAGAATGTTCCAATCCAATTTGTTCAATGCGACGTGTGTTCAAAAATCGAATACATTCAAAAATCCATTTTCAGTCACTTTATTTTATACTGATTTTTATGTTGTACCTAATCAATAAACTAAGAGAAAGTTTTGCCTTATATTAATCCATAGGTTGCACGAGAATCTTTAACAATTAGCATTTGAACTTCAATTACACCTTCTGTGTTACGTCTATAAATGTAAATAACAGTTTAATATCTTTGGGATAAAGTACTAATATAATTTTTAATATAATCCATTTGAAAGTTAGTCGTTTAACACCTCTCTCGAAATTGTGACTGGAGGAATTCGGAACGAAGTTACGGCGCGCTTTACAAACTTTTCGCCGCAATAAAATATTTCACAAAAACATTTCTTTTCTCTGTATTAATAAAATTCTTTAAGCGCGTAATGTTGCCAGTTTACATTTTTGATGAGATAATCTCCCTTATGTTATTTCTTTTGAATTATAATAATTTAAAATATTTGAAAATGAAATAAATTCAAATGTCAATTATATGTTTCTTTATATTTACGATGAAATAAATTTAATATACGGCAGTGCCGGCAACAAGTTGATACGATAATAGCTCTATATTATATCGGCAGTTTCGTACAAAACCTAGTGCGCTTTCTAGGCTTACTGTGCCCGTATCTTCGAGAAAATCGTTAGTTACAGATTTGTACCTCTAACTAGCCTGTCTTGTCCTTAGGATACCTAGTGAATGTTGGCAGTCAGCTCTGTATACTACCCTGTAACAATTTATGTTAAAAATTTATGGTATAAGGTGTATAGAACAATATTTTGAGAGAATCGAACAAACTTTATCTGCTTATGGTACAGTATGCTAACCAACACGCCATAAAACTGAGGTACAGGAAACAGAGTATCATACATCATCTAGGATCAGCCAACTACTAACCTTTTTATAATAATACTAGAAAGTGACGGTATTGTTCCTGGTGGTAAGCGCAGTATACTTCAGAAGCATTGGTGACCACCGAGAGCTCAGCAATACATCACCGCTCATCATCATTGTTATCAAAGCCTCTCACCAGCTGGATACACACTGGCTGATCCCAAAACGAGACTAACCAAATAAGAGTTACGGTGACGATCTAGTCGAGTGCAGATTACTACCTTCCTTGCTTGGTGTATAGTGCTTGTGATCCATTTGTCACAATTGTAGCTTCCTTCCCAGCACCATTTTGTATATTTATAAAAAGGCATGAAAATTCTCAATCTTCATCTCTCGTCAATGGCCACTATTTGTGTACTGTTCTTACCACTAGGCGAGTGCTTAGCTGAGCTTAGGTAAACAAAAAAGACATACAAGTTGATAAATCGCCTATATATAAAATCAACCGAGCTTGTCCTATCTAAGAGTAATTACAGCTGTCCGAGGCCACTAGCATCGACATCGACGTATGTATCAACATGTCGCGGCCATCGCTAGAGTCCAATTACTGAGATCCGACATACCATCCCTCTAGACGACGCGCGACGCACGGCCTTGTCTCCGACACATACTAGATGACTCAGAGTTATAAACATTTTACGGTGGCATTCGGCGCATATCGAACTGCCTTAGGTTTTGAATATGTGTAAACAATGCATCTAATGCTCCTAGAGAAACAGTGACGCCATATAACTGGAACATACATTGGCGAGTGACAACCAGTGAAAAACAAAATGGGCAAAAAAACAAAATAAAGACGGTAAATCATGGGAAAATGACTATAAAAGAAAAGACCAACCGAAACATCTGGTTTGGTTTCCTAAAAACTTTCCACAATAGTAAATATGTATTCAATGGTAGGGGCAATTTTACACCAAATTGCTTAGATAACCGTTAACGAAGCGAGTCACACAATGCTGTACCACCATCTGTACAGCGGGCGCGATTTGTGATCTAGTCGAACACTAATACATTTTAGTTACTTCTTATTTATGTATGGTATTAATTCACCTCTCCTCCCCAATCGAAATATTTCAAAAAATTACGAAGAGTTTACGAAATTTGTAGTTTTTAATGAAACTATGATTAAAGACCCCCATCCTCTTAAAATTTATGTTGAAAGTCCTGTCAGTGAGATTTATATAATAATTTATTTATATTTGAGTGTATCTTTTGTTTCTACTGATAAGAAATAAAGTGTAGGTATATATTATATTATGTCAGTGAGTGTCTGAAATATTGTTTAACTTAACTAAACAATATTTTGATATTTTTAATTTAATGTAGATTTAGTAAAATGTAATTTTTCTATACTACATACAAGCTTAAATTACATTAAATTTAAGCAAACATGAGAAACTGGGAGCGATGCACCTTTTATTAGTTCTTAATTTACAGAAACATTAATCGCTAATCAAATTGTCGTTTATTTTTTATTTATTAATTTTTAATGATTTACCGAATGGAGTTATTAATTCTGTGACATACAAACCCATTTGAATTATCGAAATTAATCTTTGTATTTGTAAATTACTTTCCTGTTATTTATTATTAAGTAGGATTGAATAAAGTGCTAATAATATCTACGTACTAATAGGTCCTTACATATGAAATTAGCGTTTTATATGGAACAGGTAAAACGAAAAAAACTATGAAGTTTATACATTTAACCAATCGAAGTATATAGGTACCAATATTATCTATGCACTTTCGCCATTTTGTAGGTACATAGTTCATTAATCCATTAATTGCTGAAAAAAATTATAGGAGTAAGAATCAATAAAAATTTTAAATGCGGTTTGGACAACCTCATCGGCATTGAATTTTTTCCTTGCAAGAAATTGTCCAATTTTCGAAAAAAAGAGTAATCTGTTGGAGCAAGATCCGGGGAGTATGGTGGTTGTCGCAGACATTCTAACCGCAGTTCCTCTAATTTAGCGACTGTCTGTCATGAAGTATGTGGTCTAGCGTTGTCCTGAAGCAGCAGTGGGCTAGAGAGATTGACTAGTCTCGGTTTTTTTAACGACTAGCTTTTCCATCATGGTTTGCAATTGTTGACAATACAGATCTGCTGTTATCGTCTTGCCAGATCTTAGGAAGCTGACCAGCACTGGTCCACCAGTACCTTTTTCTGATTGGACCGGTTCTCTTGGGTTCAACCACTGTGATGAGCGTTTTCAATTATCGTACAGGATCCATTTTTCGTTACAAGTATCCATACCATTCATAATTCCCTCGTTATTATGACGGTTGAGTAATGTAACGCAGCACTCAATGCGTGTTTGTTGGTGTGCTTCAGTCAATTCATGTGGTACCCATTTTTCAAGCTTTTTCACTTTTCCAATTTGTTTCAAGTGAATTAAAATTGAATCCGCTTCCACGATCACCTTTAATTCTTCATTATCAAAAAGAGTCTCCGGCCTTCCACGAAGTTTGTTTCGTAAGTCAAAATTTCCAGAACGAAAACGTTTGAACGAAAAACGTATCGTGCTTTCTTTACAGTAGTTTCCCCATACACATCATTAATCCTTCGGGCTGTTTCTGCAGCGCTGATGTCACGATGCAACTCATATTCAAAGAAAAATCAAATGGTGCGAAAATAAATGAATCACTAAATTCGAAAAACAAAAACAACAAGCCTAAATTTGAAATAAATTTGAATTTGATATTCCTAACCAAACGCCAGATATTTGAGATCAAGTTGGCCAGTTCAACAAAACGCCAATTTCATATGTAAGGACCTAATATTTCATGAGCTCGTCAATCCGTTCAATTGACTACTCTGTTAATTCTAACACATACATTTAGTTAATTATAAAGCTTTAACGTGTTGCCACTTTCCAAGATATATTTATAACATTACAGTATAAGGTAAAATTAAAAATAACACATCTATAAAGAGCGCCGTATTTTTCTTAGTTCCATGTACTCAATAAGCCCCTCATTTCCGAACGATTGGACGAGCAGTTGTCTCAATCGCCGGTCATTACCTGGACTATTCCTGTCGAAGGCTGTTCCTTCACAATACCTCGCATGTGACTCGATTTCGATACACTGAGAATTGATTATATCACGTAGCGACATGCATATTGATAACTGGAACAGAATTAATTCCTCTGAATGCAATTGTACTATGTTAATTTTTTTCCGAATGAATCGCGACCACCTTACACCAGGATTAGCCTCCGCTATAGTCGTAAGCTCAGACATATCGCGTTCCGGGATCAGCAAGTGTATATACGCGACCACCATGTACACAGGGATAAAGCCGTCACAGTATATATAGATATTGAAGACATCTTTGAATAAATGCATTAAATCCCACGACGCGGGATATCAGAAGGCTTATGACGGTTTCTGGCATGATCTGTCTGAGGGTTATGAATTAACTCCGAACGCAACGGGGCCTGCAGGTAGAGCCAGACCAGCCGGGCTGTGGATGTAAACGTATAGGGACCTCAACGTCCAGCTCGACCAGCTTCTTTTGCGAGACTTACACCGTAAAGGTTTTAGTCGGTAAAAGTCCAACATAATCCGTCTACTGCGACTTAGCAAAGACAGAGAATCTAACTTAACACTTCCTCAGATAAAAAAAAACTAAGTTGTTTTAATTGTTACCGAGTGCTGAGGACACGAGTAACTATCCTAACAACCTCACAATATATGAACTCACTGATATGTAATATGGAAGATATAAGAAAATCAATAGAAAATTACAACGTAATATATATTTATAAGTTAAGCTGTAAGCTTAATAACTTAAAGTAACTTTAATAGTAGCCTGTGTTTTATAGATCTCTGCGGTCGAACGTCTGCGTAATATAATTATCTCCTAACACAATTAAATTTCATGATTAATTTATAAGTGTTATCTTTTTTGTGTTAACTCAATATTATACATTAATTATTCAAATTACCTTTCATTTAAAAATCAGCTTTAGTCACTCATTTATTATGTAAAAAAGTAAAAATTAAATTTACAGTGAGCATAAAATTAATCCGGTACAAAACTTATTAAATTCATGTTTATTAAAATTCGGGGTGATCGAAATACTAAAGATCAGCGGAATTTCGATTTAATTTCTTTAAGGTTAGAACGTCGCCGCGCCGCGCCGCGCCGTGCTGAAGGATTCTTTTCTGAATTAGAATTTGTTTAGTTAACATTGTAGAAACCGGAATACTTATGTAATATTCATATTAATATTTACCTGCCAATAAATATATATTTTTCAAATATATGTACTAATAAATATTCATTTTTTTTTTTATCTTTATAGTTTGGCGTAGTGGCCACAATCTCACCTGATGTTAAGTGACGATGTGGCCCAAGATCACGCGCTAAACCTAGTGGAAAACTGGCTCTCAAGTGCAGCTGCCGGAACACACCTATTGGTGGTGCTTGGCGGCAGATTTTCAACTTGAGGGTGGTAGCTAGCCAGGCGGGCATTAGAAAATGCCCTACCACCATGCTATGGTTTCCTCACGATGTTTTCCTTCACCGAAAGCTCGGGCTCATTGTAGGGATTCGAACTCACGTCAATCGACGCGAAGTCGTACATGCTACCACTGCGCCATCATCGCTTCAAAATTTATATATTGATCCCATTGATAATCACCATTATCGTCACTGCTTATTTTACTTTATATAACAAAATATATCTTATAAACAGGCCAGATAACATATCTATTCATTAAAGGAAAACCATATAAATGGGATAAGTGGCTTCCGTGTGAAAAGAACATAAACGGACAGAGAGACGTTGAGTTTTATAATATTTATAGATAGATAGAAGATGTAGGTGCAGATGGATCCACGAGCTCGCATCAGAAGTTTCGACCGCACGTGATAAGTTATTTTCTTATCTCAATTTAAAATAATCATTGTATTGTGTTTATGTTAAATTTCGCCTGAAAACTTAAATGCTACATTTCATATGTCATAAGTTTAAAACCGCACTAGTTGTGTACAATTTTCCCTCTCTTACCACTTCCTAAAACATATATGTATTCAATTATTATAGTCTAAATGTGATATTCACTACAACTTAAAAAGGTTTAATTTTTCATATAATAATTATACACCCCTTTTGTTTGCACTAAATATTTTCATTAAACACAAGACCTACAACCGAACCACTAAATAAGTGCCGTTAAAAGAAATACCAATTGTAGTGATTATTTAAAATACCGTAAGTAAAAAAAATCAATACGAAATCTACGAACTGAATTAAACACTCAGATAAACACTATACTTTATCATAAAATGAAATCTAAAGAGAAGCACAAACGGTTTCTCAGCAAAGAGGTACTTCGAAGGCGAGAAAATCCATTATAACTCAATTATATTTTTACAATGTTCTCGAGGCCTCCGCAATTTTAAATAAATTGTACGTTACAGAGTGCGCGGGGAGAAGGCGGGTTACGGGGGGTGACGGAGGGGTTATAGGAAAGTTACAGCGGGGTTACAGCCGGTATAATGGGGATTACCGGTAATCCCTAAAGTGTCAGGGGGTACGAAGTTCATAAGTTACTTTTTAGCGTTACCCAGGAAAAAACACGAAATTCTCTTTAAACAAATTTTAAACCAATACATACTGGGTAGATAGTAAGAAATTAGGCTTTTCATGTTTATTTTTTTTTTCTCATTTCATTATATATTTTTCTCTTTTCCTCTCGTGACATAACTCGTGACTGCAAAACCTACAACTTAAATATCAGTTTTAAAAGGAGCACTGGCGTGCACTGGCACTGGACGACGAGCACTCGCGTTAAACTATCTCTCAACATTCACCGCTGTTCTTAAAATGTGCGTTACTACACGAAGTGTACAATCCTATTACCGAGATTCTTAAATGAAAAGTCCCGCAGTTCTAACTGAGGTCATTAATAGGTTCCTACTCCTGAGAACTAAGTTGGAACAGCTCTTTTAGCAGTGAATGTTTCTAATCCCACACTGCTGCTTTCCGGCGAAAATAGGTGTGGCGGACGGCGGTGCTGTTCCTGTAGTTGAACCTTACATGCGCTCTCTTCTATACCATTATTTAAATTCATCAAAGTGTTTTTAACCACTACGGAACCCAAACTAAGCTTGTGAATCACGCTTAGCTGAATATTTAAAACCCACGAAGTCACCTTAGGCTTCGGAGGCTGTAAGTCCGCGCACGGCACTTACCGAACGAAGATCTATTGGGAATATTATTTTAACGGGAACGTCGCGTCGTAGACAATAAATCTGTACTCTTAATTTCTTGTTAGGAAATAACTACAGTTATAACTACAACAAACATTAAATTTACTCCTTGTCTCTGTCAGTATGTTTAGATTGAAAATCACAAAAAATGCTATTTGAATGTTGATAAAACTTTCATGACATAATGACGCTTTTCCAAATATGTACCTATATGTTATACAAGTTTTTTTTTTAATTTCTACAGTAACACACTAAATTGACGGCGCTGCAGCTGTGTCAAGCCATCCACTGATCAGTAATCCATCGCCGGTCGACGCTGTCTTGCCGACCTGTTAACCTTTCACCAGCTGAATATGCACTGGCCTGGCTGATCCTGGAACGCTACTTATACGACAATTTAACTAAAATTTACAAAGTGCATAGTGATTGCGCTCCGATCTCGTACACATGTACAAACGCGACACGGCTAAGCGTGCCAATATGCCGGGTGTCTCGCGATCCTCTAGATACAACAATTGTCATGTCATACTACCCAGCAAATGAAATGGTTCTTTTCCTTTAATTTTGAGTATGCGTTTGGTATTTATGTAATACAAAGAAAGCCGTCTACGAAATCTAGTTAAAAACAATCACCTTTCTGTACAAAGTAATACGTATATAATTTTTAAATATTATATAAGTAATTAAAAATGAAAATGCTCCTTAAACGACGTTAATAACTAACAAAATAATTAAAATACTGAATAGCATAGACGCTCGCCGCAGCTCGACGCGACGCCAAATTAAAAACTCACTCAACTCTTTAATAAAATTTCACTTCAAATTATTGCCCGGATTTTACTTTTTAAAGCTCAGAGTCCGCTCTCTAGAATGCTCTTTCAACGGTTTAAACGTTACGTATCTCTGTAGTATGTAGGTACCTACCTACCTATGCGAATATACACACGTATTTAATGAAGCAGGAATTAATTTACAAAGTTGGCATTAGAACAATATTGTACCACAGACTAAGTGTTTATTTTAGGGTTTACGAAACTAAAATTAATATTACAGAAGAACGTTGAAGAACGAATAAATGAGAAATAACAATACTAATTTCTACATATTTAACTATCTATCTATACATATAATAAAATTGAAGTGTCTGTTTGTAATGTCAAAATAACAGCTTTTTAGTAAATGAATATGAAAGTATACACGGTACCTATAACCAAAAACCCAGTTATAAAGTTTTTGTCTGTCTGTCTGTTTGTTCCGGGTAATCTCCGAAACGGTTGGACCGATTTTGAGGGGACTTTTACTGACAGATAGCTGACGTTATAAGGAACAATTTAGGCTATTTTTATTTTAGAAAACATATTAGGGTTACTCACAATAACCTCCAAATAATATCTTTTTATAAATAAGATGATAGAGGTTAGCCGCTGTGCGCGCGTCACGTAAAAACTACTGGATATTTGATCATTCTTTTTTTGTTTTACTCTTTAAATATATGGTCCTTATCAAAAAAAATATTACGATATCTTCATAAACAATAAATCTGTAGTCCACGAGAGCGGAGCACAGTTACTAGCGGGCAAAACTAGTCATTAATAAATACGAAACCTTACATTTATTTAATTTAACAATTTTTTTTAAAAAAACTGTGTGGTGTCGTGGGTCACCAGGTAGGAACGAAGTTCCTTATTATAAAACATTAATTTCAAGTTCTATTCGAGGTATAAAGAAAATATTTATTCGGGTATACATTTTTATTATGATTTACAAAATAATCTTAACACCTTTATTTTATTTACAATGATTTATTATAATATACAAAGAAACAGCTATTTACACTAGCTAGACTTGGCCAGTGTACGTTGTCAGTGATTACATATGGTGTTGAGACGTGGTTGCTAACTATGGGCCTCATAAGAAAGCTCAAAGTCCCTCAAAGGGCATTGAAAAGGGCTATGCTTGGAGTTTCTCTGCGTGATCGAATCAGAAATTAGGAGATCCGCAGGAGAACCAAAGTCACCGACATAGCCCGAAGAATGGCTACACTTAAGTGGCAGTGGGCGGGCCACGTAGCTCGTAGAACGGATGGCCGATGGGGTCAAAGAGTTCTCGAGTGGCGGCCACGTACCGGAAGACGCAGCGTAGGCAGACCCGCCCCACAAGGTGGACTGACGATTATGAGATAATCTTTATTGAATTTAAATTTTATAATGTGTAAATAAATGTATCAAAACCTTAAAATACATAATCAATACAAAATGTTTTTACTGAACCTACGTTTTTTATGTAATAATGTAGCAAACAGGCATTATAGTTCACCTGGTGCTAAGTGGTCATTGGGGTATATAGCTATGTATAACCTCAAACAGAACGAACTGAGGCCAATCATAATGTGTTGCTACTTCTGAGGACTGAGTTATAACGCCTCGTGTCCTCGTGTGCGTGTGTGTGTGTTTTATGTGTGTGTTTTGCAAAAAACATGTATTCTACATCTCCTATGTTTGTGTATGATATGAAATCTGTTTTAAAAGTAAAATTAAATTTCAAAAAAGGTGTTACCAGCTAAATATAATATGTAAATTATTGAATAAAGTTTAGGTCGTGTAAAAGTAACGAATCACGGTGTACGTGATCAATCCGAATCAAACTGGACGTGGCTAGTAGCTAGGGCCGCGCACCCTCGGTAATTGAATGTAAACAAATTAGACGCATCGTTCGATTAATTATCTATGATGAATAGCCACGATTTATCTTAACTGGTAACATTTATTTATTTACACGAAAAATGAGATTAGCCATTCCATGTATCCACATTATAACAAAATAATGAGTTTATGGCGAAACCTTAATCTGTCATGTTGTGATTTTTATTTTTATTCATAAACTTATGATATATTACCCTATAATATGTACCTAATATTGATGATATTTTACGTGATATAATTGGGTTATTGTGTACAAGTGAATAATAATAAGAAACATGAATTTTGAGTTGCTACAATTATTCCCTGATCAGTTCTACGGAGAGAGCCACCATTTTGTTAGAGCGTTGTTTAATCTTTGAAGGCTAGAAAATATTCTAACCACGTGACCAAATTGTGTTACATAACACACGTTACCATTAAATAAAATTAATAAATAATAACCAGCCAGTAAGTAAGAGTAACATTTATTATCCTACTACATGATGGTACTACATGAATATTTTTCAAGCGTTCAGATCAAATAGTACAGTTTTTTTTATCTACTAGTGAAATTCAAATTATACAATGAATACTATTTAAAATAATCATTGACACCCTGGTGACGTCGAATCTATATTATACAGGACTTTAACAATTCTGTCATGGATCAATACATTAAGAAAATAATATTAGCTGCCTAGTGTGGTTATATCTACCTTCTCTATAAGTATCTTTACTGAGATAAGAGTAAGTACCAATTTAAAACTAGTCAATTCCGTACAGTAAACATTTGTAACAATCATCTTATTTGATACCTTTTACATTCGCCCAGTAAATGGGAATTTGCCGTTGACATGTCACCTGGCAAGTGACACTGCGAAGATCATTTTGCAGCCGAATATACAGGAAGATACCGAAACGCTTACAGTGCAAGTTACAGTTATTTTAACACCTTCAGTATCTAGATTACTATAATCATTTATACGTTAAGTATGTCTTAAGACAGTAATTGACAATGTATCAAGAAAATGTAATATAGTAACAAGGAATAATTTTGAGGAATTATTATAGGGTGGATCATTATGCGATAGATAGTGATGTCTAGGAATAACTTTCTCTCTATACATCCACTTAAATATGGTAAAACTTTTCACGGTTAACATTATTTACACACTTAAAAATATGATATACCCGATTGAGTATCTCGACGATAACTGGGATGTTTACTGGAATCGCGTTTCGAGATCTATAGTTACTCATTCATGTCTAACGAGTGAGAAGATGAAAGAAAATTATATAACTGGAATTACTTTAAGATATGTTACCTCAATGTATTTATAATAAGCCTCACAACGTATAATATGCTTAACGTTTCATATGAATTTGTTTCCTTTGAGACACATCACAGTAAGAAGGCTTTTATTATAAAAGCGAACACGATTTTCGAAGGATGATTTATTTATTTTTAATAGACCATCCCGGGACATATCGATTCAGGCATATTGATATCATGCTCTGAATGATTGAAGCAATGATTGCTCAGTGTTAGCGTGTATACGGATACCGTGACCCGCGACGAGCAAACTGAGTTCGAATCCCAACAATGATCCTGAGCTTTGGTTGAAGGAAAACATCACGATAAAACTATCAAATTGAAAATCTGTCGCCAAACACCTATAGGTGTGTTCCGGCAGCTGCACTTGGAAGCCAGTTTAACCACTAGGCTTAGCATGTTACTATCTTGGGTAACCTCCTCAATTAACATCAGGTGACATGGCCAAATGCTAAAACCTGTATTTACTTTAACCTTAAAAAACTATCACAAGATATTATGGAGCAACGTTTCATGTTACCTCTATAACAACTAGATTCAAATGAATGTACCTATATGTCGTAAGCGTTCATACAATTAGATTATGGTGTCTGTAACATAGTTGATAGTCACGTTTGTTGTGTCCGATACTGTTCGTGGTAAGACAAGACGTGTCCAGGTCTGTAATCTGTACCGCTACCGCGCCTCTGGGAAATCATCCTCTGCCTCGCATACATGAAATGTATTAACAATCGAATTAATAACTTTGCCCAACAATTCATTGGAATGTGTTCTTTGGATGAATTAAGATTGTAAGACAAAATGTCTATTTACCAGAGTTGTGATGTCGCGAAGTTGAAGCTAGAGAGAATGTCCAATTCCCGAATATGTCGCAACCACTACACAGGAAACCTATCACAATTACAGTTAAGTGCCATATACATCAGGGGTGTTCCGGAACTCCATATCCGTAACGGAAACTATCCGAAAACCGAAATAAAAAATATAACTGTATCTGATATAAATAAATGTTTCGATATTTCGAATAGGGAAATGAGATACAGTCGAATACTAAAAAATAATTAAAAATATAACAAATAATTATCTAAATTAAAGTTAATATTGTTTACACACAGTTCAAAATTATATTAGAATTATACGAAACTGTCGCTTATCAGAAATAAAATAATGTTCGTACCCATAACTATACTCTTATCTACATGGGGAGCAAGTAACTTAGTTAAGTTCAATGCCAAGAAAACTCAGGAAAACGCCCAGCGTTTTCCTCAAAAAAATCTCCGTTTTCTCCCCTCCCACTCTTCAGAACGTCTCACTAGTAATGCGTGACAAACTCAATATCCTAGGTGTGGATATTCGCAGCGACCTCAACTCCAGGGATTACATCGGGAGTGTCATCTCCACTACATCTCGGAGACTAAGAATCCTGAACAGGGTGCGGTAGACCTTCTTTATAAGGCACAAGTTCGGTCGTGTATGGAATACTGTTCGCACCTCTGGGATGGATCCGCAAAGTACCTCCTCGATGCTCTGAACAGGTTGCAGAGACGGGCTGTTCGTATTGTTAATGATGCAGACGTTACCCATTGCATCGAGCCACTTCAGCTTCGCAGGAACATCGCCTTGCTAAGTTTGTTCTACCGTCTGTATAATGGTGAGTGTTCTGAAGAGCTGTTTTATCTAATTCCCTCGTCTTCTTTCCACAACAGAACCACTCGCGCTGGGCTTCGGAATCACAGTTTTACGGTAACTTCCATCTCGGCACGAATTAAAAAGTTCTCTTTGTCTTATCTTTGTCGTACCGTGAAACTGTGGAACGATCTCTCGGCCAATGTGTTCCCTCCTTCTTATGACATCGGGTCCTTCAAGCGTAACGTGAAGAGATATTAAAGCAGGCCGGCATGACAGCGGCGACCGCCGATGGATTTAAATCTCTCGGTGGTCGCTGTTGTATTTGGATTGTATTGTGCTTACCATCAGGGACAGTACAGTCAATGTGCCAAGCTATTATAAAAAAAAAACCATATTCAGATCCGAAATCTTATATTCGTTTTTATATTCTTATATATATACATTATCTTTAAAAAATCTGCAGCTCAAAATCCATGAAAATCTCAAACTAACAATTTCCATCATGGCTAGACGAACAGTAAACAAGATTTCTCCCGTAAATGAAAACCGCAAATGCCTTCATATTGTCCCCGCGCGGTACACAAATGGAAAACGTTCGGAAACCATAGCAGAAGAAACTAGACAGACAAATTGTGTAACCCAATGTGAGATAGCGATTTTTTAGATTATTGTTATCATTTTATTCAGTTTCCTTAAAATTCACAATTGTACGCAAGTACAAAACACTGTTCAGTGTGAGATGTACAATAAAAAATTAATTTACTTTATCCTCGTTTAAAAAAAAATACACACGACAAAATAATCTCAACCTCCATTCAACTCCATATTTTAACAACGGTGACGCTTTTAACACCAAAAAAGTGGTTACAGCGATAGAGACAGAAAATCCATAGGCCTTTCTCTTTTGTTCTTCATATTTTTTGTATGTCGCTCTTTCAGTTCGTAGTAACAAGTTCAAGAAATATCTCCAACTCTTTTAGTTGTTTCCTCTACGTCAGAAACCTACGTATACCGCACGGCATGCATAGCAATGCGGTGCGACAGCGTCCGACCGACCCGAGGGAAATCAACCCCGGGCAGGGTGCGTTCAGAAACCTTTGTGCGACGCGCCCGACAGTAATTACGCTGACCACGTGAAAGGCTGAATGGTATTTTTCCTTCCCCTAATAGGTAAAAGCCATTTTAATTATGATGCAAGAAACTAAGAAGAAAATATGGTTTTTATTAATGTAGCTGTAATGCTACAAGATTTATTTTTTAAATACTAACTCTTGTCAGCAGCTTCACCCGTTTCAGCAAAAACTTACTTAATAAAATTCTTTCAGACAGACTGATAGACAACGCACAGCTAGAAGCATGTAATTTTTCATTATAAAACATGTGATTTTTAAAAATTAATCCCCTAAGGTTGTTATAAAATATGATTTCTGAAATTTCGCCGATAGGATCTGTCATCTGGCAAATGGTTAGTTTTACCGTAAAATAACACAATTAGGTACATAAGTCATTTATGTATGAAGCATTTATTTCTATTATATTCAGAAATGTTTTAATGCTACTATTTTATCGTGTTACTAAAGACAGTCTTACCTGATCTCAAATGACGATGCACCCGAATGCGGTAACTATATATTTATATATATATATAATTTTCAATTGAAATAAACACAAACGCATGTATTTTTCACAATTTTTTGTAGATGGCCGCGATACCTATCGATTTAGTCATTTTAAATGTTCTGAGATATTACAAAGAATAACGTTGATAATAAAACTATATTATTACGAAATAATCTTTATAATAGGTTTTTCCTAATTAAAATAATAATGATTTTGGCTTGATTTTTATTGCCACATTTAAGTATATTTTCTGTAAGCGCATTTATTAATAATTTATGGTAGTGGCTCATTCATTTTGTACATTTGTAAGCATTATTAAGAATGTCTAAGTTCCATTAACCATCCTTTATCTAGTATCCATTAAACAGTTCGGTTTATTTCGTTCTAAAGTCGAATGTCGATATATGTTGTTGTTTGTTGTTTTTTGCGCTATTAGGATTTATATTAAATCCACTTGATATTAAATATAAATAAAACAATGCTGAGAAATATAAAATTATTTAGCTTAGCCTTTCCTAAAGGATTGCAATACCTTAAATTTTATATTGAACTACTCAGCTCTTATGTCTATTGGATAATATTGGTAAAATCTAAAATTAAAAAAATCACCCGTCTAGTATATTATTATCCAAATACAACATTTCATCTCAATCGTTAGAGCCGTTAACGAGAACCCAATTATATATTGTTACGTTCGTGGGTGATGAAATTGCCGTTAGATTTTGCGCAAATAATTTATTCGTACTCAGTGCAACAAAATTCAAACAAACTCACTATACTGTTCTTCTCTATACCTACTGTGGTAATATTTACAGTATCTCTCTCTATGGTCCTCTTTCAGATTTATTCCTTTTTAACGTTTGTTATTTCTACTTCATTGTCAAAAACAGAACTGTCCTGGCTGATTTTTTTTCCCAACTGATTACACTGTTAGCCTTAAAGATCCTGAAGCCTCAGAAGGCTTTGACAGTTTCACTAGGCTTTAAAAATGAGCGCAGAAGGCACTCTGCCGCGAAATGTCCTGGCTCGTAATACGGCACCGATTTTGATAAATATATATCAAAATAAAAGAAAGGTCGAAATCGCTAGAAGGGGAAATGTTCTATTTTTAGACTATTGTTTGTTGGTAAGCTTTGAATGTGTGAGTCAGCTTTGTTTTTGTAGGTAACTGCGAATAGATAAGTACTCGATGTTTCGAGTACATTGTAGACGACTCCAGTATTTCGAGTATAGTGATTTTATTCTATTTTCACTCAGATTTTACCAATATATACAAAATTTGCTCACTTAATAGTATCAGATATTAAATAAAGGTATGCAGGCTGTGTGATTATATGCCACATTACACATGCCTATCACCCGCTGACTCTGTCCTATTGTCAAAATGTGTAAGCTTTTAGCTTATACATATAATGTATATTGGGTAGTACATACATTTTTGGCAATAATTCATTGTTTTTATTATTTCCCATGTTAAGATCTAATATGTTAAGGACGGCGCGATTAAAGGCACAAGTCCGTATAGTATTGTCAACCGTCGAGATTACGAAGACGGTTGCAAGTACGATTTCCTCTAATATCGGAATACCTATGAAGAGAGAGTGACAACTTATGAAAATTAATATGATAGAAGAATAATCCAGAAAACAGTAAAATACTACCTGTAAAGAAAACAATTTCCTGTGTTCGTTTAAGCATATTACGTCCAAATTACTAATTCCATTACACGTTCCATCGTTCGTACATGTAGGTACCTACATAGCACGTATGTATGTATTCACGCAATCAGGAACACGCTAACGAATACACTCCGAATAAAAAATTATACATATAAATATTAAATTATCGGACCGTCTCCTTTACAAGCGACGATGTTAATGTAGGTTTCATCATAGATTTAAATCGTGTTTTCACAACGAATAGACTACGAGATCGGAATCACATCAACTTCTTCCATTGTACTGTGACTCTGGAACCATACTTGATTTATTGTTTTTTTAATAACTTATAACAGATATTATAAATAATTTAATGTGTGATTTATTTGAATATTACATTGTAACATTTCACCGTAGTACCTTCCAGTTTCCAACCTTATAATAATACGGATGCGTAAGTAAAAAAATTCTGCCTCCTATCTAAATAATACTTTTTATAGTACATACAACTTTATTACCAAAAAACTTTTGCTAAGTGTGTGTCGGGCCACGCGCAGGGTAGGGTTCCGTAGTTGCCCGTCACAATATGCAGACTTAGAGAGGGAGCTTTCAGTAATTTTCAATGGAATTTGTACGAAATTACTTCTTTAAGTACATTTTATAGGTAACTGTAAATAGTTAATCTGTAAAGCCTACTTAATTTTTTTAACATATTCAAAAACAACCATTTAGCTGGCGGGGGGGGGGACACTTGACACTAACAAAAATTAGCACTTTGTTACCCTCGCAAGACAGTGATGTTACCCTTTAGGGGGTAACCACCTCTAGGTTCGGAACCCAGGTTCTATTGTATACACTTATTCGATGGTCATACTTTAATATAACTATATAGTGGGTATCTAATTACCTATCTATATATAATATGTCTATATAGATGGCCATAATCTAGCTAAGATTTCGAGCTTCAACCATAAATTGAAACTCCGCGAAATTACTCAAATAACTCTGGTACAACAAAGAACAACAATTCTCTCAGTGGTATTCATGATCGCCGGGCTATCTTAGCAGTAGTGCATAGGCAGTTTTAAATAAATTAAAAAGAACGAAAAAAATCTATACAAGTAAGTATATACCTATAAAGATGTTAAATGTGTGAAGATTGTGTTAGCAATAGCAGGATTTAAAATATGGCGGACGATAGCCCCGAAATGACGGTAAACCAAAATTTGAATTATTGTTAAGTAAGTAAAAGTATATTAGCAGTAAAAATATACAATGTTTTTTAGGAATCTGCGAAATACATTTGTGTTTTTAATTTCAATTAGCCAGTGCCTAGTGAACAAGTGACCTTAGTTTGATATCACATTCACATCATGTATCATATTTACCTTTACTTTACATACATGATGTATTGGTGATATCAAATATAGGTCATGTGTTCACTGGGTGGTAATAGAATTTCACATAAATACACATATATAAACATAGACATAAGATACATCTTCCAAAAAATATTGACCCTTAAACGAGGTCGCAGGGTGTCTGTCAACTCAGAAATATATAAACAGAACGAACGAGCTCGTTACTGTGACACACGGTAATCCAATCAAGTTGATTCGCCGTGACGCTGTCCCTGCACTGTCCACACAAGACTTTGCCAATGATGTGTATTTATTTTTCAGCTCGCAATTTGTATTTTGCGAATCCTTATATTTCGTCTGTAACAATATTAACCTAAATCCGAAAATCCTTTTTTATATTCCTTTTATTTGCTACTAATATTTATAAGGAATAAGTATAAATTTCTCATAATAAATGTTTTTTCTCCGATTTTGCTAGGACGAATAGGTAACGTACGTATTTATATCATAATATACAAATGTAATTTTAATCCTATGATGAATTATTTTACATTAAATGATTTTATGTAAAATATTTCTACTAAAAGGCAGTGACTAATGCAGTGATAATTTCAATAGTTATTAATAGTTTATAATTAGTTAACACCTAGTTAACTAATGACAGCATTAACGGTTCCACTTAATTTAATAGTAGGTACCTACCTACCTGTCACAATGAGAGTCTGAGAAAAATACAAAAAATAAAAGCGAAATACAACTCATCACGACATCACCGAATCTATATGACCGATTGACTTGAAATTTAGCTTAGTTACTCCTTTCGCGATGTAGACGCTCACTAAGAGCGGATTTTGGTAAATTCAATCTCTAAGGGTGAAAAAGGAAGTTGAAATGTGGTATGCGGTGCAAATATTGCCTTTTGAGTTGAAATTGTGTACTTAGACCTTTTAATAAAAATAATGAAACACGTGTATCAGAATTATCAAAATTCATGAGTAAAGAGTTTATAAAGAGAGGTTGAAAGTTTATTAGACAAAAATAATTTATGTATAACTATTTTCTTATAATTATGCACACATAATATATTTATTGACCTTAAATTTAGCACGCATACTTTTCAATTTATGAAAATTCATCAATTAAGGGTGTAAAATAAGGGTTGAAAATTACGGTGTTTTTTTTTTAATTTAAATTTAATGATAATTATTAACCACACATATACTCTCCAATTGAAAAATTTACCTTTTTTTTAAATTCTTCACCTAAATTAAATTAAAGGATGAAATCTGTGTTGCATGATTGTATAGGTAGTCTAAGAAACCTATATTTATTTTACATATTTTTTAAATCTATATACATTATTTTTATTATTTTATCTATATGGTAACTGTTTTATGTTAACCATTGCTATGGTAACCGTTGCCATTTTCATAATAATATATTAAAGTTGCTTCTTTTTAATTTCTTTTATTTTTTACGTCCGGATTTGACTCAAAAACGGCTTGACCGATTCTTATGAAATTTTGTACACGTGAAGCTTATGTCATTGGTTAATTGATAGGCTATAAGAATTTTGCATGATGCTATTAGAAATTGTAATTGTATTGTTTCAAATCAATTTATAATCAATTTTGATGACATTTTGTAGACGGGGAGTTCCTACTTATATGTTATTTCTCAATAGATAGGCTGTATAAACTGTCAATAATATGAGTTAAAGTAAAAATACGGAATTTAAATAACTACTGCTTAACAAATGTGTGCGGATCCGAGGGTGCCCGCTAGCACTTTATACAACTGTATCATAATGAAAATAATTAATCCTACTTTTTGTCTTCCTAGTTCCTACATTGTTTATATCCAGTGGCACATCATAAATTGTTATGAGGTTATTAATGCTTTAAATAAATAAGAAATTCAATGTTTATTTTACAACTTTTGTTTATTTAACCAAAACAGTAGTTGGTCATTTAATTATCCAACAACAACACATTAAATATATAGCTTAAATTTTTTCCCATGTTCACAAAATACTTACTTACGAATAGATACAAATAGGTAGGTATTCTCTGTATTTTACAGCAAGCTACTTACCTACATAATTATATTTTCGTATTATAATAAAATAAAATAATGTTTCCGTGTGTATTATACAATATTATCATCTTAGAAGCTGAGTGAGGAGACTGGGATCCTGTGTGATTCCCTTCCAACAAGAACAATGAAGAAAGCGGTCTTGCTCGATACTACACGAATCCTGGTTCCTGTCTTTAGGGCCTGGGTCCATTCTCTACCAATGCCAGAGATATATCAACGACGTAATAATAATTAATAAATAGATGAAATGAATAAATGTTATAAAGAAAATTATTTTTACGAGTAATATAAAATATTATTTTGAATAGGTAGTTAATTCTTGAAACATAATTTTCAATAAATTTATTATTTATCTGTACGGACATACTGTGTTTTAGTATCTATGGTTCGTACACAGCTGACAATTGACATTGACAGATTTTTATATTTCCATTTCATCACAACAAAATACTACGTATTAGAAAAGCATGGCTTCGAGTTATTTTACAGAAAGTGAAGCCCCTCGAGACTTTAAAGTGTCTTCAACAGAAAGTGATGGACATTATAAAAAATGTCTGTTATGTTACACAGTGAAAAGAAATTTCTATTGTGCTGATTGCATCAGAGCTGGAAACTTTGTGCATTCGTCGATGCCATACTCGGACAGGTCTGATCTTTTTGCATAATAGTACATATATTATTACGTCAGTTATAAAGAGTATGACTATATGGAAAGTGAACAAATTCTAAATAGCATTACATTCACTTTTCAATCATTTTTAATATTTTCTTGAAACAAAGGCCAAGAGAAAGTTCAATGTACCTATAATCATAGGAAGCAACTCTGTTTGTTTATGTTATTTTAATGTTATTTCGAGAAAGTGCTTTGTTATATATCATATATTACAATTTGTTTCTTATATATATTACAGCTGTTCCATGGTCAATACAGTAATCATCCAATTTTTATATTTTGCTCTTGTGTTAAAACATCTATTCGAATTTTTGAGTTAGGAACAATATCTCTTGAAACATAATGAAACAACATTATTAAATGTAGGTCAATGAAAACAAAGAAACTTGTTACCACAATGGCATTTAAATCTGTTTGTCTATCAATTATCTGTTTCTAATGTGGTACAAAAGGATGGAGCATAACTTTTCTATATCCTTGCAAATTACGTCAGATTTATTAGTTTTTATGTGTTTAATTAATATGTATGTATAGATATTTTTTTATATTTTAGAATAGACCCATTTATTTGTATGTTCCTTGTGATCTTTCTAAATCCTTACTGCATCACTATCATACTTAATTTACACAACAAAGAGAGATCATATAGTATGATGTTGTTGCCGCATATATCATAGTGGTCCCGCTGTCCATGCAGGTGTCAGTTGTCTGCATCACCCCACTTGTCTGGACCATTATTATGTCAAAAATATATATTTGAACTAACTGTGTAAATGTATGATGTGACCAGTACATGAATACATTTAGTGTATGAGAATAATTTGTTAACCAACCCTAATATCTAAAATAAGTTATATGCCCTATTAACTGTTAACACACAGTTTGTTATTTCATCTCTTCTTTCAGATATCAGACTTACCAGAGATTAGTTTTATTCGTATTCAAATGCATAATAAATCTTCCACAATTATCTTTTTGTATAAAGTAAATTATAATATAAAATATTTGCTATACTTTTCAGATATTCAGAAAAACAAGGAAAGCTTTTAAGAATAAAAGTAAACAGAAAACATGTATTGGACAGGTGTGAAAGATTACTTGCACCAAAACTGAAAAGAGACAGCTTACTGACTGAAGCAAAGTTATCTAAAGACAAACTTGACTTGTTACGTTTAGCTATAGATCAGAGGAGAAGCATTTTAGCAGAAAAGAGAAAGGAGTTGACTGAACTTAAAAGTTACAATAACGAATTGAGTTTGAAGTTGCCAAGATACCAGAAACGTGTGACAAGCTTAGGAAAGCATGTGCAACTTCAGAGTGTTGACTTGCAAAACAAAATATGTTCATACAATGAGCAGGCGGAGTCACTTGCAGCTTTACGGAGAGCGAGGATACGACAACTTACTAAATATATATTTCCTGTGTACTTAAGTTATGACACCAGGTACATATTTCATTTATATCTATTTATCTTATGTTATGAATACTTTTATTTAGAGTTCATTTATAGTTTTATATCAAAACTCCACAAATATATTTGTATAAATTGCATCTTAAACAAACACAAATATCTATTCTGACACTAGAGTACTTATTTACAAAGGAAGTCATGGTTAACACTAGCAAAATATCAATTCAACGTCTTTAAGAACAGTTTTACAGGACAAGTGCACATTTACTAACTGGAATTGGTAACACTATTGCTTGACAGTGAAGGAAAACATTTTCAGGAAACAGGACTACTTGATAAATGTCCTCATATAGTAACAGCACACCACACCATATATACGAAACTACAGAACTGTAGACCCTGTGTGTGTTTCAAAATGCAACAATATGCAGTGAAGTGGTGTGGTGGTTAAGCCCATATTATCGCACAAGAATAACATTTGACCAGCACCAGATATTTATAGGCTGCTATTGTATGATATTTCCTATTTTTATTTATTGTATTGTAAATTAAAATTGTATAACGTATTTTCAATGTTCTATATATTATCATGGTTTTTATCTATAAAACATAAAACTTTTTAAAAGAAAAAAACTTATTCTTATTATTCTAATTACCTTCAAAATTAAATTATGTTACACTTCCGATATTATACAAAATGGTGTTCCCATAATAAATACTTAAATCACTAAAATAATAAAAAAAATGAAGGTATAGAATATGTATACAAATGTATATAATTTTATCTACAGTGATAGTATAGAAGACATGGAATTCATAGGTGACTATGCCGAGGAACCTACCAAACGTCCACAATTGCACATTGGAGCGCCGTGGATTAACACAGATGTTGATTACTCGAGATTACAGACATGGAGTAAGTTGTCACTGTTAGAAGTACATTTTAATTTCAAAAATACGACCGGCACAGTAGTTTCATATGTGTGTAACAGCGAACATGTTTTCCTACTATGAAATTGGTAGGTAATATATGTGAAGTTAATTTATTTGTCATATTATTGGTCAAATATATTCTAAGCATGGAAATATATGTAATTCTATATTAAGGCGCGCGCTTGTTCGTGCAAGTTTAATTCTAGTCGTGGTAAATATGCAATAGTAACTTAAATCCTGAGAAAAAATCCGCACTAAAATATTTATTCCATTAATTCCATATTACTTACTCGCATTTTTTAAGAATGATGAAGTTTGCCAGGTGCTTAATAAAGATAATTATAATATAGTTTACACATATAAATATAATCTCAAATTTTATACACAACACCTTATAACTGTAGATGAGTGCACATCTGATGCGTTCTCCTTCTCTATTTCCTTTTTCTTTCTCGTCACACACACGCATACACTATGTTGGCCGACAGCACGTCGTGGTACCAATCTCACGCAAATTGGGTTGGCGCCATCTCACAGCCATCTTTTCGCCACCGCGCGCGCTCATTGATTAAATCAAATAGCGCGCGCTTCCCCGGTTTCCTGTAACACATTTCCGTCCCTTTTATAAAATCATTCCCACACAAAATATCCAGCAATCGAGAGGAAAGATGTTACACATCAATAAATGTTGTCATGTCCAGGGGCGTAACTAGGGTGGGGAAAATAGAGAGTCCTGGACATTTAAAGGTGACAAAAAAAAAACTATGAAACTTAAAAATCTTAATAAATCAGCAATAATATATAATTATACAAAATATTATGTAATTTTTTCCATTTACCACTTCAAGTAATATAATTATTTTTTGCTATGAGCAGCTGGCAGCCCATGAAATTAGTGTAATGGTGACACCTTGGAATAACTCCTATGTCTCTGTGGGAAGTCAGCGTGGAAGCATTAGACTTTTTTTACTTCAAACGTTTTGGTATTTACATAATTTACGAGGGGGTTGTAAATTCGATGTTTACCCTAGGCGACATTTCTGGTTGGTTCGCCACCATTGGACACTTGAGTTTTAAAATGAAATATACTGATAACAATATGTGATGGTCACGCAGCGTCCGCGCAGAAAGAGAGCGCAGGGAGCGAGTCGCGAGGGGGCGCGGGTGCGGGTGTGGGGGCGGGTGCGGGGGCGGGCGGGCCGCAGTCGTGCACGGCCGCACTGTCGCTGGGCGCGCAGCTGGTCGGCCTGCTCGCTTGGATCCTGCACGTGCGGCTGCCGCACGCGCTCTCGCTCAAGTAACTATTGCATCGCATACTTACTGGACTTTGACTCTGCCTAACGAAACTAGACACTCGAATTATTTACAAACTTTTTACATCACAACTATTTGTAAAAAAATGACGTTGATATCTTGTTCGGAACTTGTAATTACTATTTTCTCTTTTGCCTGCATTTTCATTCCTATTCTTTTTATGTTGTATTGCACATCTAGATAATGTACCTACTTGATTTATCTGCTTATTTTATCATTGATTTTTGTAGTACCTACCTAAATAGTGTTGCATTGTAAAATTTACAAAAGGAAATTTCAGTGATTTTAATGCAGAAAAAAATATTTGTAAAGTAAATAAAGTGCCTTATCATTGTTCTTTACAGAAGTTAGTGTTGCAACATTTGAAAGAATAAAAAAGTAAGTTGTGGTCAATAAAGTTTTTGTGGATAACGGGGAACTATACACCTCGGATGAGTTCAGGTGATAGGGAATAAAACAATATTGAATATACTTGTTTTATTAATGCAGATTAACAATGAATACTTATAATAAGCGCTTTTCATTTGTCATTATTAAATATTTTATGAATTTATGCTAAAGAGAGTATCAACCTCTGCACCTTACTGTTGGTTTATCCTCATTTTCGGACCTGCTTTGCAAACACCTACCTACCTCACTAGTATGCAAACATTATTGTGTCAAAAAATTATAATTGAAGTATCAAATTAGGTTTTTCCAAGTATTTCATATAAATTTTGGAGTTGCCATACTGATATTATTTCAATTTGCCCCGCTTTTTCAGTCTCTACTTTCGTTAGCCAGACTCTAATAAATGTACACCACTAGGTAAGAACGAAAAACCGTGCACTGCACTAGGGATGGCGATCTGAGATCAATTAATCGCAGAATCGATTTTTTGAACCAAAAAAATTGATTTTGTTTTTTCTCGATAAATAGTACTGAATCGATCCAACATATCGAGATTTTGACCTAGAAAATCGAGATTCCTTTTTTATGTTTTTATAAGAACCGAAACATTATTTACAATTAGTTGAATGTACCCAAATACATGTAAAGAAATGTCAGTTTTTCATTTAATTACTCAAAAATTCGCGTATTGACGGTGTCCTGTTTCCTTCGCAACATGCCTATTACAACAACCCTATTAATACAACGAATAATGTAATGTATTATCCTTACGCGACGAATAACAAACCATTGAAGTCATAATTATTCTGCTGTTGATTATTCGTTGTTCATTATTATTGTTGAAAATGGTCGGCCAGTGTTATCACAAGGTGTGACCAAGTAAGCATTATACAATCATCAATAGGTGTGTAAGGGATCGAACTTCACGTTGCCCACATTCCAAGTTACGTTACGAATAATGAATGTTCCGAATTTACAATTATATTCCTTAAGTGTATGGCATAAAAAAATACTTTTATTATTACACTATCATTATTCATTTCATTATTTTGTCATTCTCTATGGTGTCATTTAGAAATTATAATACGATACATAACAGCGAATTACCCAACAGCAGAATAACGATAACAGTTTATAATAATAAATTTGTGAAATAATATAATAAATTCTCTTTTTCTATACCGGATGCTTTAGAAAGGTTGTAAAAAACAACTTTAATTAATTAAAATTAATAGAAGATCGATTATCATGGTGGCCCTTTTGTTTTCCGTAGTACGAATTTATATTTATATTGTAAATACATACTTTTTTGAAGAATACAAATTATTTTTGAGAACTCTACCTTTAGATCTCCCTTTTTTTGTTCAATTCGAATCGAATCTTCAATCGAATTTTATTCGAAAAAAATTGTCATCCCTGCTTTGCACCACGGGCAGGCAGTATTTTCTTTTTAACCCGTGCCATTTTGTCACGTGTCTGACGTGACGAATGACACGAATAGCATTAGGGACTCGTGTTGTTAGCATCTTATGAATATTTGTGGAGGACAATAATAACTAATATACAAAACACATTTTGTTTGAGTGATTATGGATATCACATCTCTCTTCATGTATAGAACTGTTGAATGGAATGTAACTTCTGTTGCTTGTAAGCGAGTTCTGCAACTGCCGCGAGGGCGGCGGTGCGGCGGCGGGGCTGCGAGCTCGCCGGCTGTGCGCGTGCAGCGCCGCGCTGTGCAGCGCTGCGGGGGCCGCGGGGGGAGTGCGCGCGCAGCACCCGCACCACGCGCTCGAAGCGCTGCACGCGCTCGCGGTCGCCGCCAACACCGACGACCCGGCGCTAGGAAGGTAACCGCACTGCTTATCACCTTGCCCTCATTTACAACAGAAGGTTGTTACCGAGCTGATACAGGCTGATGATTGTTAAATTGTTTCCAGAGTAGACTGGTGTACGAGCAGCACCACAGAGCTGGCGACGGACCCCGCGTGGTGGGAGGGCTGGCCTGAAGACGAGGACAATGATAACGAGCCGGAACACCTTCATTGGCCAGAACTTGAGGAGGTACCCTCACTATTTAGTGCCATTTTTGCTTAACTTTTCTCCAACATAATATAACAGGTTGTTTTTGTCTCTTAACCCAAGTTTGAACATGACTGTAGTTAATCTGATAGTGAGTGAAGTACAGTACAAGATATTTTTTTTATAAATTGTGGTGGTTGGCTACAATCTCTCCTTAACACGTTAAGCCTAGTGGGGGATTGACTTCCAAGTGCAGTCGCTGGACACCCCTACTGGTGCTTGGCGACAGATTTCCAACTTGAGGGTGGTAGCTAGCCAGGCGAGAATTGGAAAATGCCCTACCACCATACTATAATTTTTAAAGAACCTAGTCACCTACCATGGCGAAATTCACTAGGCAGCTGTATACGCCCTCGCTGATTTCAAGAGTTGACACATTCGAGCGAGTTACTATGACGTGTTTTCTATGAGGAACTCGTCTCCTGACAAGGAGTTGTACACGTGCAGATGGTAAAGGCTTATGTATTAGGTGGTGTTCAGCAAGCACTCGGTTCCAGATGGAGGAAGTGAGCAGTTCGCCGGCAGCTAACCCGAGCCCCGCAGCGATCAGCTCCTCGCTGGTGACGTCGCTCGCCTCCATGTGGCGCGGCTGGACCAAGTGACCCGCTTGCACACACACACACACACACACATACACACACACACACGCACACACGCCCACAGCGACCGCTCAACAGTTGAATTCAAAACACGACTACATTCCATAGACAGTTTCAGCACGAATATGTAGTAAACTTCATTTTTCCCTTAAGCGATTAAAATAAATTGGTCGGCCATGTTCATTTACAAGAAAAATAATGGATACCATAAAATCTAATCATTTGATCAATACATTTATTTAATTTTTCAACTGTGCTTTAAACAAGGCCAAATCTAAACGTTGGGGGCCTGCGCCTGCGCCTGCGCCTGCGCCTGCGCTCTGAACAGTGACGAAATGCGTTAAGTTGTTTAAAAAACAGTGCTTCGTGAATCTGAACTCTTGTTCCCGTAATAGCACATTAGTTTTTTCTTATATAAATAAATTCGTGTGACAGCCTCGTGGCTGAACTGGTTTACCCTCCACTAAATCTGGCCCTAGTGAATAGTATTCATTTAGTTCAATCATTTTCACTTTCAAAAATAATATACTATATGTAACTCGAGCAAGAATATAAGAACTCCGCAAATAAATAAACACTTTAATTGTGTACAAAATAGTCGTGAAGTGTAGGCGTCCCAGCGGGTTCCGCGGGATGAGCGTCTCTGAATACTAAACCAAATTCAAGAATTGTTAAAGAATCCAATAAAGTACATTTAGATAGAGGAATTAACTGTTCTCGGATGTTCAGTGAGTTGTCTCGTGCCACCGAGCCGGTGGAGCCGGAGCCGTCGCCTGCGCGCTGATAACACTACTATTTAGGGTTTAACATACGAGTGTAGTATATGATTCATTTATTGGTATTTGTTTTTAAATGTACTTAATTTATTGATTAACTGCATTGAAATCGTTGTGCAAATGTGAACGGGGAACTGAAACGGAACGGCGGCGGACAGTTCGCCCGCCATTATACTCACCTCTGAAAATATGATTCACTAATAAGCAGAACATTTGCTGTTTTTCACATTATTTTAATGTACGCGGGTACTAACATATTTTAGAATATGTAATAACTCAAAAGAAAAAAAACGATTTATAAAAAAAAAATGTATTTCAAACAAGGAAAAATGATGATCGATTTTAATTTGTATAGAGAAAAAGATAAAAAATCCTTAATAGTATTAGTTTGTTCGGCACGTTTGTGTTGTGTGTTATATCACTCAATTACAATATCTATATACAATGTACCTAAAAATATTACGTGAGTTTTAACTATACCGAAGTGAAATATTTTTAATTTTTGACATGAATAAAGAGATTTTTATACACTTATTTTTTATTTGCAGTACTATAATAGATATTATCGACAATTTTTAACTTAAGGCTGCGGTTTCTTACGTAAAAGACGACGCGTCACTCAGGGGAAAGGTCATAAATTTTCATAAAAAATTAATGTACATACCATAATATCCACAAGTAATTAAACTTCATATAATAAGGTTATTATTAACGTAAATTAATATTATATCTCTTATATGATGCAAAAAAAAATGTTTTTTAGAGACCCGTAGCAGCATAAATGTATGAAAACCACTGCCTTAAGGTCCAGGAATTGCTCGACGTGTGATGGGGATTAGGCTCCTTTTTATTCCAGGTTTATCGTGTTTCCATTTACGACTGCGCTGTCGCTTATAAGGTAAGTTTACGGTCAAACGCTGGTCTGTAATTCTACAAAAATAGTAAGCGTCTCCTGGTTTACTTGTGGGTAAAAATGTACTTGCAACACATAAAAACCAAGTAATTTATAAAGAAATATATTTATTGTTAATATTATAAATAAATAATCAGGTACCAGATTTCCAGGGAGAGCTATTCGCAATACATTTCCAAGACTCGAGTCTCTATTTACGTCGATACTTTATGTAACTTATTTTTAACACGAAGCCAATTAGATAATTAAAAAATATTAACAAAGAAAACAATAACTCAACAAAATCAAATTATGACATTAAAACAAGTAAGACTAGCAACACTATACCTGGTCCCAGTAGATACATGACCTTAATTTAACATCACACCCAGATCGTATGCGTCATTCATATACCTAAGCATGACCAATATGATCTGTGTGTAATGTCATATTAAAGTCATGTGCTTACTCGAGAATGTATTATTAATCGTAGCTAATAATAATTACCTCATACCTTCACATATCTTAAAGTCTGACATTATTTAATAAATGTATATTATGATAACCCACGAATAAGAACATACGATCTATATTTGACATCAGTCTCACATCATATGTTTAAAAATTATGTAAATACGACACATTATATCAAACAAAGAAAACGTGTTCACTGGGAACGTTTCAAGAATTAATGATTGTTATGGCACAAAAGTAACACAAAGAGGCTTAAAGTCCAATTATTGACCCCAATAAAATTGCACTGAATCACTGCAGTTTATATAGTGATAGTGTGGAGGCCACTCATTGATACTTAGCTACTTCCGAGTGCTGAGTGAGGGAGCCCCGTGCGCTAGTGGCATGCATCCCAACACTACTGCTTTGCGGTAGAAAAGTAATGGTGCTTCTGCAATTAGGTATTTGTTTTTTTTTGTGATAAATGATTAGATCATATAAAGTTTTATAACAAAGTATTTTTATTTTATTTTTTTCGCAATATTTCAAAATAATAATTAATGTTACAATTCAGTACCGAGAACGCGCCGATCGTTCCCGAATAAATCCGAGCGCGTGTGACGTCACAATGTTTCTACTCATTGTAGCACACAGCTCATACAGTGCTTTGACACTTAATCGATGAAACTCCTTTAACATTATGACGTCACAAACCTGGCGATCAATCGTGGCGCGTTCGTAGTCATGTGATTCTTTTTAAAATATTACAATTTTCAATTGTTCATTATTAATAAAAAAATGCTTTAAGAGTTTTTCCAATTGACTAATATCATAATTATGATGAAGCTTTAAGATACATAAAAAAAACGATATCCTTTTTTTCCAAATACCCAATTCTAACATATTCATATTATCAATCCCAATGGGTTAAACAGTTTTACAATTAAGTAGGTACCTACTTAAAGTTATCATTCGACTTAGATGCACGTATCTTCAAAGAAAGCGTATTCGATAGAAATACATCTTTTAAAATATTTTTCTTAATTTGTGTAAATACAATTAGACGACGTAGATTACATTGATTTGTCTAAGTAAAATTCGATTCAATTAGATATGAATGAATGTTATATAAACCGCAACCGGTGTTCAAGTGTACCGCGAAGGGCTCTGAGAGCTGTGTGTGTGTGTCTGTGTGTGCGTCCAGCGTCGCCTGCAGTCGGCGAGCGAGCTGCCGAGCCGCTCCACGTAACTTAACAACTCCGATGTGGGCGACAAACCTCTCTGGAATATATTATACACACATCAAACACCAGCCAATCAATTTCGTATGCGTCTTCACGTATACCTATATTAAGTCCACGGCTGGACTGAGTACATAATACACATGAAGGGGATTATATGCAATGGATGGAATATAATGTACATTAAGAATCATCATGGAAAGATTTTTCAACCCACTGCAGGGAATAAGCCATTCATCCCCGTAATGTAACCACCGCGGCACCGTTCTTCCTGTACTGCTTTTGCTCTCTCTCGGACACAATTTTGCCAGGAATTTACACCACATATGGCCTAGTTATCGGTTACAAAATTTCAAGTTACCACCTATTTAAACAGACCTTTTCCGCAGTTGTTAAAAAACTTAAACTTGAGGAAAAAAAAACTAAAACTATCGAAAACTAGTAAAAAAAGTGTCCCACTGCTGAGCACAGAGGCCTCTTCCCGAGGCTCGGGCTTGATCACCACGCCAGTCCACGACATTTTTAAGTTAAAATTACATACACCGAGAAATCCACAGTTCTATGTTCCTCAGCACGGTTAAACAGTTCAAGGAACATTCCTAAACGTTCAGGTTTCCTCACAATGTTTTCCTTCACCGTCAGTCGATACTGTTACCAATTTAATTTAGTGAATGTATGCTAATTCGGAAATTTCGTTGGTACCTACATGTCAGGATTCGAACCTGCGGACGTGGATTTGATATTCCTCGGCGCCGCCACCGCGCCGGTGTAAACCAGTCCGACTACCGCGACTTTCAATCTGTACCTATTACTGATTGATCATAGTACGTATACTTACAAATATAGTAATGTCAATACAAACCGGCATTGTACTTTGATGACGTGTGTATCTGACATTGGAATGAGAACAGCCGTAGTTATTGTGATCCTGATGACGCTGAGGAGTGCGAGGAGGAGGATTCAAGCCTGAGGGAGGTCGACTGCAATGCTGGAATAAACACACTTCAGTCGCCTCTGACTTGATTTCATATTTGCCCCCTTCTGATATTCTCACGAATCTCCTTAAGATGTTAAGTTTTAAAATTGTCCCTTAAGATAGATACTCGTTTTATGATAAAAAATACCTTTACCAAGGAACAATTTTAAGTACACAAGTAACAATTAACTATATAGCATAATATACTACTAATTAAAAAACTACTGTAATCATTTCTAAAAAAAATCAAAATAATATCGAATATTCCAGAAGTAGGTATATTCTAATATGTACATAAAACATAACGCGATTTTTGTTCAATATACTTCTGTTATACTAGCTATGCCCGCGGCTTCGATCGCGTGGACAATTTTTTTTTATTATTTGCGAGAAACCCTACTTATTTTTATAAATTTTAAGTAGTCTGAGTTACTTCTTATATAATTAGATATCTGCGAGTGAAAGTTCAGTCAAAATCGGTCTAACCGTTTCGGAGATTAGTCGGAACAAACAGACAGACATAAAATTAAAAAATGTTTTTTTTTTCTTATGCATTAAGTAAAAAGGTGTTATTTTGACATTACAAACAAACACTTCAACTTTATTATATGTATAAATAATACATATTAAATCTATGGTTTATACAGATACTAGCTGTGCCCGCGGTTCCGCGTGCGTGGACTGCCGAATGTTGACGGTCAAGCACACGCTCGATTTTAACTGCCCCAAAAATGCTTCCTTGGAAGATAGACATATGCTACCGCAGACTTTTTTGTACGTTTTTTTAAGGTTTTTAACATTCGTTTGATATATCTCTTATGCTTACTCAGCGTAAGCCATTTAATCGCCAAAAGTGTTTTTTTTTTCGCATTGATTCACTATTATCGTCACTGCTTATTTCGTTTATTACTTTATCTAATAAAATATATTCTATAACCTGGCCAGATAATGTAGGTATGAATTACGAGTAATAAAGAACCATGAAAATCAGATAAGTTGTTTTCGCATGAAAAGAACATAAACGGACAGACACACAGACAGACGTTGAGTGTTATAATATGATGATTAACCTCGTCGTCAAAGAGTTGTAATTTCTTCCTCGACATCCTTTTCGGTGGTACCGGAGCTGATGAACAGCTAGCCATCTCACTTCCACTCGTCCCTACACATTGTTCTCTTATATCCTCTGCCTTGGGAGTACAGCATCTTCCCAAGTCGATACGTTCTCTTCTGTTCGATACGCATTTAGAACATGATGCTTCAGTTTCACTCGGACACGTTCTGACTCTGTTCCCTTCTCTTCCTTGTAAACGTTTTTGTAAAGCATCTATAACCTTATCTTTCTCTCTTATTCTTTCTTCCTGTTCCCTAAGAATTGTAAAACTGAATTATAAATAAAAATTATTGACAAATAGGTTAGGTCCCACACATTTTTTTACTAAATTTTATACTCGAGAAAAAAGAAAGGAATTTGTGAAAATAATAATATTTACTAGCAACAACACACCCGGGCCGTTCCAACCATCCTTAAGAATCGGAAGATCTGTTATTACGTAAAACTGAATAGAATTGCAAACTTCTTAGGCATTTAGTTATAGATTGCCTTGGACAGCAAGCGGAGTGCATTCCTTTTGCGCTTTCTAATAAATAAACCGAATTAGCACAGATTTATAACATTTTCATTGAGATAGAGGAAGTAGTAATATTTTTTATTTTATCGTTGCAAATCGGTTAAACAGCATACAGATACTGTTTCGTAATTTAAAAAAAAAACAGAGTGTTTTCCTGCCCAGTTATATTTTATTTTGGGATATCTGTAACTTACGCCTGGCGGTCTCTCTGGTGTCTCGCCCAGCGCCTGACGGCTGAGAGCGCGTGTCGAGCCTCAGCACACAGCGCCGAGCCGCTCGCTTGCGCTTCCTCGAGCTGACTTTGCAACTCTATCACATCTTGAACCTTTTCCCTAAATATAATAACGTTCACACTTTTGTATTCATATTATTCCTCAATGTATTGCTGATTGAAGGTAATTTTTTAACTCATTCCATTCGTAAATAATACCACATTCGTAAGTGTAACTCATCCTATGAACAGCTCTTTTCTCAGTCCAACCTATTCAGAACTGATTAGTTATATTACTCAGAACATTTCTGTTTTCTAAGTTTAAGTTAAATCTGAGGTATGAACAAATGTGAGACCTACCTATTTTTATTTAGTGTAGTTGTATGGTGGTAAGACATTTACATGATGGTAGAACATTTACTAATCTCGCCTAACTAACTACACCCATCAAGTTTCTATTGCACTTGAGAGCCAGTTCTCCACTAGGCTTAGCGTGATACTATCTTGAGCCACATCGTCACTTAACATAAGTTAAGATTGTGTTCAAATGCTAAATCTATAAAGGATAAAAAATGTTCGCATATTCCTTCCTGTATAAAGTGTGTTGGATGGAAAATAAATAGATATTTTTTTGTCTCCTGTTTTTGTTTATCCACAATGAACCAGGCAGTAAAAGCAAAGGTCTGAGGAAGATAGTAAAGAGTCCAGGGCTTGTTTACTAACTGTGATTGTACTAACCTATATGAGGCATGTACGGCCGCGCAGTGAGTCCGCGCGTTCGCCAGTTCAGTTTCAAGCGCACGAACTCGCCTGGCATTCCTCTCGGTCTGCGCGCCGCAAGCGCACACCCGATTCCGCAGGTACAACACTTCACTACGGATTTTCTCATTCTATGTCAGAAATTATTAATACTTTATATCATAATTCGGGTTAACATACTACTGACGGTGTAAAAATTAGTTGTAAACATATATTAGACAAACTTTACTCTTTAGTCAATTACCCTTTCTATCGTCGGTATGATAGTCCAAAAATAGTAGATAAACCCAAGCAATCAGTACCCACCAGCGATCAGCTTGTAAATGCTATGGCAAGCCACTTCAATATATGGATAGAAATGCGAGGTGCTAAAACGATTACTGTAAGAAAATTTTCTTCTTCACGATCTAAAAGAGATCTCTTCCTCCTCACAGAACAAACATTCAATTTCGCTTGTTGTATAATAAACTAAGCCATTTGCAGGTTTATCGTAGCACGGCAATGTGACGGCACTTTACCTGGTGGTGAGCACAGTGCAATCCAACAACATTGGCGACCACCGAAGGATCTACAATCCATCAACAGTCATGGCTGCTCATATGTTTCTTAACGTTATGTTTAAAGGACTCCATGTTGTAGGAATGAGGGAACACACTAGCCGGTTGAACAGTTCCCAACGGCACAGTACGGCAAAATTATAAAGAAAATAATTTATTTGTTCTTGCCGACATGTACATAGGTTAGTTAGTGTAAAGCTATGGATACGGAGCCAAGCGCATGTGGGTTTGTTATGAAAGGGAGAGAAGGAGATTAGGTTAAACAGCTTTTCATAATATTCGACATGATACAGACGGTAGAACAGGCTCAGCAAGTCAATGTCACTGGGCATCTGAAGCGACTCAATGAACTTAGTAACGTCTGCATAATTTACTATGTGGACAGCCCGTCTCTGAAACCTGTCCAGGGCATCGAGGAGGAATATTTCAGATCTATCCCAAAGGTGTGGACAGTATTCCATACAAGGCTGAACTTATGCCTTGTAAACCAGATCGATCGTGGAAAACCGTCGCAGCCTGTTCAAGAGTCTCCGAGATGTGGCGGAAATAGTATTCCCCTAAAGTTAAGATCGCTACGAATATTTATACCTAGGATATTGCGGATGTCACTTATTGCGAGCGAGACGTTCTAAAGAGTGGTGAGGGAGGAAAAACAGGGCTTTTGGTAGAAAACACGCACACTTGAGTTTTCTTGGCATTAAACTCAACCAAGTTACTTGCTCCCTATGAAAATATATGTATATGTATAGGTGAATCTGTATTAAATTTTTGTGAAGTCTTTGGAAAATTCTACAACCCAATTATGGTCGTAGCTGATACAAAATCTATTGCATCATTTTCATCTCTTAAAACCTTTTAAATATCATAGCAGAGATCTGGGTTTTATATTTTCTGATTTTAAATGTATATAATTAATAAATATGCATATGCTAGCTAATACCTCTTCAACAATCATATCAGTCTTCTCGTGCTCCTTTTTTAACTCCTTAATTACCAGGTCCTTGGCCTCACACAGTCTTTGAGCTTGCAATAATTCAGTTGTTTTATCTTTCATCAATTCTGAAATGGTATAGATGATTTAAAAATATAAACAATGAAATATAAATGAAATTAAAAATAAATAATTTAGTTAAAAGATGTCTTATGGAATAGATATCAAGGGTGGATCAATTATTAACTTTAAGTAAAAGAGACCTACCCTCCGTGTGCTGCAATTGGAATGAAAGCGAGTCACATGCGATAGTCTGATCCCTCGAGTTGTCTTCTACATCAAGTAGTTGCTTTCTAATGTCGTGTAACTGAAAATATAACAATTTATTTAAACCACAATTATTTAAAAGTGGCGTAGATTCCTAAAGGAACTAAGAAATGTACAAAGTGTTTTTTTTTCTACTCCAATAGGCCTATTGGTAAGCAAAGTAAATAAAATGATATTATACCTTATTTATCATACGAAGACTTGCATGACATATCCACAGAACGTAAATTGTTTCTTATTGTAAATTATGACATAATCTAAAAACATGCATTTCGACTTTCAATGTATCATTAAAAAATCTTTTTGATAGTGATAAACGTTACAAAAATATTTGGCACGATAAAATCCTAAATAACTTCCTCTATAGATACAATGGTTTTTGTGAATTTTCGTATTTTTGTTACTATGTGCAGCGTTACTAACATAAAAATGTTACTTAAAACTAAAGTGGACCAAAATAATAAAACCAAGGAATCGAAAATTTATCATATTTATCGTACAAATCGAAAATTAATTGAATTGATCGAACGCTGTTACGTAGTCAATTTATTAGTCTCTTTTTTATTTCGAATAAATATATATATTTAAGTAATTCCTAAATTTTTACTGCAGCAACTCGCAACAATGAATATTGTCTGGAAGAATTAATCTTGTAGTTAGGAGTCAGGCATTCAATAATTCAAGTGTTCCAGATTGAGATTTCAATTGTTATTATACTTTATTTTTGTTATTTCAAACACAGCTTACCTACACACCCTTCATCTCATTTAAACCTTAATCGTATTATCGATTATATTTATCTTTAAAAAAGGACCGATATCGTAAAATCAACTTACAATTTAAGTTTTGCTATATTTCTAAAATAATCATTTGACACGTGTCATGCAAGTCTTCTTACGATGAATCAATAATAGGTTATTTATATATTTAAAAAATACGTAAGATGTCTATTTTGGAGAATCTCGTACAATATTCTAAAATTTACTAACCTCCTTCTCTTTCACCGCGATTTCACTTTTACACTTTTGTTCTTCTTCGCCTTTGTCCAATAAAGCCATCTCTAGCTCTGATATTCGCGCATTGAGTTCACCTATTTGCATCTGAGAAACAAAAACACTACTGTTAATAACTTATTGAAGTGAAACGAGAGAGCAAATGTCGGTGTGTATGTATATTGCACATTGTTTAAATAAAATATAAAATATCTTTTAAAATTAAGTTTCACTTCTATCGTGTGTGAATCGCACACACACCTTTTTTTATCTAGGCGTTCTTCATTCATGGAGTTTATATTTAGAGTCAAGTTAGAATTAGAATGAGTTAATTCTGAATTAGAATGGTATCAGAATACGCAATAAGATTTTTGGATCATGATATTCACAAAGGTTTTTATAGTAGGAATTACCATAAAGAAAGGTATGTATATTTTAATTATCGCCCAAAATTATAATAATATCCATTGAAACGAATCAATGTTTCAAAACACTTACTTTCATTAAATCATTACTCTGTTTCAATCTCAGGTTTTCTTCTTCCAAACCGCACGTACAGTCGCTCTGCACATAAAACGAATAAAATTTATAAGTTCCATACGTGACAAAAGTATGTTAACAAAAGCCATGCAAATTTGAAATTACGTAGTTTGGTATAGGTGGTTATTTTTTTTGTTCTTTAAACAAGTTTTTGTCTTTCATAGATGATATTGTAAGCTTTTGCTGTATACTCGTAATATAGAAAGACACTACATCGCACTTCTAAGATTATTAGATTATGACATCCACAAAGGTCTTACAGTAGGAATTACCATAAAGAAAGGTATCATATTTTCATATTCCTCCAAAATTAATCGTTTAACTAAACTGATTCAAATTAGTAAACAGCACTTTCCGTGTAATATTGATAAAAAATGTACCAATCAATAAAACAGTATTAATCATTCATGCTCTTTTAATTAAGCGTTTAATAAATAATATATATGGTATATATATAGCCATGATGCACACACAAATTCTTCACCAGCACATACTGTAAGCAAATCTCTTAGACGCAATAAATGCTCCATGATGTCGTGAAGGTCCTCCCCTACTCCCGACGCAACAGAAGCGTCACTCCTCTCCCACATACCCTGCATTTTATTAAAACCATTTCAGAAAAATCTTTATTAAACATATCATATGTTTCAAATAAAAGTATTTTAACTCTTCTATTTCAATTTATTTGTTCTTTTACAGCATCTTCATCGTAAACTATCTTTGTGTGTTTTTAATATTTTGCATGGTTAATTTCGTTACGTTCAAAAAACAAATTTATTATAGATACAAATCTTAAAACGTTCGTAAAATAAAAAAATCATGCATATTTTGTTCAAGTTAAATAAAATTGTAGCTTGTGATTCCTTTTTAAGCTCCATGTTCTGAACTCACACTGTCTTGTTAACGTGATCTTTCAATATTTTTTAAAACTGTTAGTAACAACTGAACAGAAAACATTAGGAATTTTTGATAATACCGAATCGTAGTTTGAGCTGCTCAAGAAATTAGATATTTCTAATTTTAAATTCTCAACTTCCAAAGCGACATCCTGAAACAATAAATTTATTAAGAATACTAAAAACATATTCAGTCATGATAATTGTCTCCAATTATATATTTATCAATTTAGTTGAGTATTGTGAATTTAATTTCGAATATGTCAGCAGTTAAGTAGACTTAAAATAATTTTGATCAAACTGTCATGAAAGTCATAAAAAATCCAATCCATGTAGGACAAAGTTGAAATTTGAGTTTATAAGCATTAAGTTTAATTCCAGAGCTCCATATCTTTCTAATTTATATTTTATAGTTCACCTGGCATCTTTCCAACGACCATTTCTGAGTGTGAATCACGTTTTGTAATTTCCCAATTTCGTCTGATTTCTCTTTTTCAATCAATCTGACATCCAGGTATGATTTACGAAGCATTTCTATCAAGTCATCTTGTTTTACAGTCTGTAATTGAATATCCAAATTTACTAATATCTATATCAAAATCTTTCAAATCTATCACAAAATCTTTATACTAAGAGGTAAGGATGTAATATATATCATAGTAAATATCTAATTACTTATTTGTTTATATGGCTAACATAAACTTACGTTACCCAGTAACTTCAGGGTAAATATATATATTTTTTTAACTACACATATTGCTTAACATAATACGCTTATTATCTATTAGAATTTCGAAATACATTAAAAAATATTTAAAAATTACGTATTATTGTTAGTAGTGTTTTAATAACTAAAGATTTGATTGCACAATCGGTGACAATAGAAGCATTCTATAAAGTATCGCATTCGTCTTCATTTAGCGTAAGTTTTAAATAAATACCAATTTACCTCATAAAAACACTCTCTGTAAAGCTCCTCTATGACGCTAAGATTGGTTTGCAGTGTGTTAACAATATTTTTCTGGGAATCCATATCCTAAAATGAAATGATTTTAGAAATACCTAGATACAAATCAAATTCTATAAGAGATAAAGCAAAAAATAATTAAGGTTATTAATGTATTCACCTGTAAAGGTGTCGAGACGCAGGTGACTTTGTCTTCTTTCACATGTTCGACAATTTTACGAAGTCTTTGCAACTGAAATAAAAGTAATTTTTCCATATTATTTTAATTATAAAACAAAAATACTACTCGGTAATTATTATTTTCAATTAACTTAAAAGCGTAACTACAGTTATTATGAGTTTAAATATTGTAATCAACATGAAATTTTTTTGTTTGGTCTTTTAACTTTAACTACAAATGGTTTTGTAGTTTAAAAAATGACGCAATGGAGATCATACAAGCAGATCACTTTTTTACTGAAACGCAATATACATTTTTATATCTATAGAGAGACAAGCAAAAACCTTCAGTTGTCTGGCTTATCCCGAAAGGCGAAAACATTAGTGAAGGAAGTGTATGAGTGGTAGTTGTGAAAAGACCATTTTATGAACATATGCTTATTATATATGAATATTAACTTATCGGCTAATACTTACATCCCTATCCTTTCGATCTATCTCTTTCCGCATCTCAGCTATTCGCGCCGTGAGCGACGATATGCGAGTTTCGGCGACGGTCAGGCTTTCACTTTGAATTCGCACTGTCTCTTCCTTGTTCTCCAACTAGGAAATGAAGTTTGACGAAGAATTTTCAACGGAAACTTGATAGTCATGTTGTGCTTTTTTATTAATAACTTTGCGTTTTGTTTTATTTTAAGAGATATAGTCTGTTTCCACGTAAGGTTAATGAGAAATAATAAATAGTAAAACTCGAGTTGAGTCCAAGTGTCTCCTAAAAGTCTTTATTGGGTAGCCACCACTATAAAAATGTAACTAAACCACGTTGAATTTACTTGCGTTGTACCGAATGTATGAGATAAATAATAGAGCTTAATACTGTAAAAGTTATCAACTATTTAGAGCAATGTATATAAATTACACTGGTAGATGTGCAAATCACGCCTTACCAAGAAAATAAAAAAGTTTCAACGTAAATCACAGATACATACGTACACGGTACATTACGTTATATTAGTGTCGTAAACAAAAACCGACAGACTTAGAGATCTAATGGAAACAAACCATCACAATATTTTCAAATGTAATTAATGTTTGGAAACTTGAGGTCCTAGATTTTGTTGTGTACGATAATAAAAGAAGTAAATGTAGAGAAAACACTCTAAATGAGAGTCAATATAAAGGGTTATCACCATGCGTGTGGTGTTGAAACCCAGTCGAGTACAGATCTCTACGACCCCGACTGAATACTGGATATTCCTACACCGGCCGATCTCGGAACACGTTACTAAGCTAAGCTTGCCACTATGACGGGCGTTACACCTGGTATATCGTGGTAATGATCCAGTCAGACAGGATCAGCCAGATGGGCCGCTGGAGAGCGACGCATTCCGGGGTTTAGAGTAATACCAATACCCAGGTACTAAACAGCTTTTAACATACTATTGTATTATAGGCTGGAACGATATTGCTATACCTTAAATTAATAAAAAAACCATTTATCAGTATGTAGAGACATTAAACTCACAATCTGCATGGTCGCCAGTAATTTGTTATGGTAATAATCAGCTCTGCTGCCTGTCCCATTAGATCCGCTCGCGCTAACACTATCCGCTACACTCTCCTGAAATTATTATTTAACTAAATATAATTTATTTTAGCACGAACTGATAAATCATCGCTGTGCGTACAAAACCCGCTAAGTAACCATCGCCATGTAGGTAATTATTAAGACAATCTAATTACACAGTAGGTATAGTTACTTCTAAATAGTTGTTGTCGCATTTTTTTCATTATATGTTAAGATTTTTACACAACGGGTTTTGGCTGACGACACAACCGAAGACATTATTACCCAAGTCAAGTAAGCTTGGAAAATAAATTGCTGTTAGTTTAATTCATAGGGCAATCCGTTTTGTTTTATTTTTCGAAAGGTTCATAACGAACTGGTCATAAATATTTTGTTCTTTTTAAGGTTGTGATCAGATACAAACGGTAAAGTTTGTATTTTTTTCTAAAAAAATTATGTAACTTGATACAACTTCTTAAAAAAAATTGCCAAGTGCGTTTATAGCCACGTGCACTGTAGGATTCTGTAGTTACTCATCAGAACATGGAGACTTAAGGATGCTCATAAATATGTTGCACCAGGCCGGAGGCGGGCCGGGCTTCGGCCGCGACACGGTCAAACATTTATAATAGGTCTTTGAAGCCTATGAAATTGCCGTTCTGCAGTACTGGCCATTTCAAATCAAAATAATTTTTGTTTGGCTAAGAATTCTAATTTCAAATTAATTTTATTTTAAAAACATAGAATTCTTTTCCAAAAGTAGTCATTTGTTTATTGATTAGTGTTACATTTTCATCGCATTTCAATCTTTTTTGTCATCATGGATACGTTAAAATTTCGAGTAATTATGGAATATGAGTACCGTCGTGGCAGTAACGCGGCACAAGCGGCACGCAACATCAACGACGTTTACGGAGCTAACACTACAAACCAACGCACCACCTGTTATTGGGTTGCTCGCTTCCGTTCTGGGAATTTCGATCTGAAAAATGAACCTCGCGGTCGTCCCAAGACTTTGGTCGACAATGATGAATTAAAGGCGATTGTGGAAGCTGATGATACACAATCTACGGCTGAATTAGCAGCAGCTTTCGACGTTAGCGTCAAAACAATATTGGTCCATTTGCGTCAAATTGGCAAGGTAAAAAAGCTTGATAAATGGGTGCCCCACGAACTCAATGATCGTCAGCGCGAAGTACGCGTCGAGACGTGCCTTGCACTGCTCAACAGACACACAAATGAAGGAATTTTGAACCGCATTGTTACCTGCGATGAAAAATGGATTCTGTTTGATACCCGCAAGCGCTCAGCAAGTTTTGTTGGATCCTGGTTCAGCACCTAAACAATGCCCTAAACGAAAACTTACCCCTAGAAAAGTGATGGTCACTGTTTGGTTGTCTAGCGCCAGTGTGATTCATCACAGCTTCTCAACAAACGGGGTGAGCATTACTGCAGATGTGTACTGTGAAGAACTGAACACAATGATGGAGAAGCTGGCCCATCTCCAACCAGCATTGGTCAATCGCTCGTCTCCGCTGCTCCTGCACGACAATGCGCGACCTCATACTGCACAACAGACGGTCTCCAAGTTGCAAAAACTGGGGTTGGAAGTTCTCCGTCATCCGCCCTACTCACCAGACCTTGCGCCTACAGACTACTACTTTTTCCAGAATTTGGATAACTCCTTGACGGGAAAAAAATTCAATACCCGAAAGGCAGTACAAAATGCCTTTGAAGAATTTGTTGCCTCCCGTCCAGCTGATTTCTTTAAGAAGGGCACCAATAAACTGCCACTGCGCTGGCAAAGATGCATTGATTGCATGGGTGATTACTTCGATTAATACAAATAAGAAATACATGAAAAACATCGTTTCAATTTTTTAATTAGCTAGTAGTTAGTATATTGCCCGGCCCCGGCACGGTGTGTAAACATGAATTACTTTATACAAAAGTAAACTATAGATGTTTGACCGTGTCCCGGGCAGCGCTGCGCCCGGCTTGGTGTAACATGAATCATGCTTTAGAGAGCGGTCTTTAAGTTGTTTTTAATGGAATTTCTACAAAATCACTTCTCCAAATACATTTTATAAGTTGATTGACTATTGCTTGTTAACTTATAAAGATTTTATCTTGCGACTTTATCGGCGTGATTACTATGTACCCAAACCAAATTACAGCATTCTAGTACTATGAATCTCTGAGCTAAGCCGCGGACAGACAGACGGACATACCGAAACTATAAGCGCGCGACGATGATTTAGTGGCAGCACGTTTTAACACCGCGTCGATTGACGTGGGTCCAAATCCTACAAGGATGAATGGAAGTTATGGTTGAAGAGAAATATTTTATGATAATCATCTGGCTATAGATACTACATTCAACTTGAAAATCTATAACCAACGAGCCTATCAATGTTTCCGCTACTGCATTTGAGTGCCAGATCGTTTTATACGCTTTGCGTGTTTCAGCGTATTCCGGCTTCACGGTAGGTAATTTAATACCAAGAGAGATTGTGGTTAAACATTAATCCATAATTAATAGCAAAATGATTCTAAGATTTCTAAGTTATAGTCAAGTGTTACACGGGTCATTTATCTATTTTTTTATATTGTGATCGCACGTAAATGGCTCAGAAACAAAAAACTTCCGTATTAGCCCCCGTTCAGATGTGACGCGTGTTTCAATCTGACTACACTATTAGCCAGAAGGGCCATAAAGTCTTTTACAATTTCACCGGGCTTGGATAACGCGCGTTAACGCGCGATAGAATTTCGAACGAGCACTTACGCGAGTGTCTTCGGTTACCACTTACCGGCGCGGTTTGTGCGCACGCGTTCATAATTTTTAGTAAGAGGCTCAATTATCATCATTACATAGTATAAAACAAAGTCGCTATAATCTGTCCGTCCCTATGTATGCTTAAATCTTTAAAACTACGTAACGGATTTTGAAGCGGTTTATTGTAGTAGAGTGATTCAAGAGGAATGTTTATATGTATAATACATACATAATATTGTAGAGAAACACTGGTAAATTTAAAAGGTTTCTAAGTGATGTCGTAAATAAACACATTTTTGCGCTTACATTGCAAACGCTGGCTGAACCCCACGAGATAAATCAAAATAATGTACTACAGTATTGTATACCTTAAAAAGGTCAACAAAAAAGTCCGCGATGGTATATGTCTATGTCTTAAGGATAACCCACAATAATCATTTTTTATCCTTTACATTTTACGGGAAAAAATGGCTTATTTACGAAGTGATTTTAAGCAATACAGCATTAATTCTTATCAAATTAAGTACCTTAAATACATTGTCCACTTAATATAGATCAATATAGCCCTTTACAGCATGTAATTTAAATGAATATTCCCGAAGATATTACAGATTTAAAATGTAGGGAAGTGCGGCGGTACCGGCCCTATATACCATGGTCAATTATATGTCGCTCTTTCAAGAGTAACCTCTACACAAAACATGTTTGTATTATCTAATGACAAAAAAGCTGTAAATGTTGTTTTTAAGGACATTCTGTGGTAGATAGGTACATTTAGTATCAGCATTGCACCCGTGCGAAGCCGGGGCGGGTCACTAGTATTTTATAAAGCCAAAAAGGAACCTCTATATTTTACCTTTAGAACAAAAAAATAAAAATTATTTATTCTTTGAAATTAATAAGTAAGCATCGGTTAATAATAATATTATAATTCAGTAGACAAATTAATAATGAATCATGTAATTAGACTTAAAGGGTTTTAATACGTATAATATATTACATATATGTAATAAAAACTTACCTTTGTAGCATCGCTTGTATCTGAATCACCGCACATCAACAAACCGTTGAACATCATTTCAACTTCATTCACTACTTACACAACAAATAAATTATTCCGTAACAAACAACATCGAAATGTGTTTGTTTACGTAAAACAACACGGACGCGCAGTGCGTACGGGATGCGGAGACGTGCGAACCTCGTCGCTCCTGTGGACGGGATAGCGCGGCGCGGTAGATTCCCCAGTTCCCCACAGTCCCCACTGCAGTTGCATTCGGTTTATTTTCGTTTCCCTGAAGAGCCAGGACACCGGTGCCGCGGTGCCCCACTTGATGTTTTTATTTACAGATACGGTGTGTATTTTTTAATGTTTATTTTTCTTACAGTGTTATGATGGACGGATGTTAACCGTATAGCCACTTCAATGGTTTATAATATTGAACCATGTGGTATAAGTACATAGGTAGATACGGAACTTGGATATTTTTAAGACATGCTTACATTATCTTCGTTATAAACCAATAATAGCCTGGAAGTTGCGTTTTGTGATACCGCGGCCCGCGCGCAGCCTCCTCCTTCAATCACATTGATCCCAAGTTTTCGGTAAAAGATAATACTTTAGATTATTCATATTTGCAAGTTATATTTCTTAAGTACAGCTGATGAAACAATTGCATTGGTGCTCGGTGATCAATTTAACAGAACGTCCTATATAATGATCATTAGTGACAAAAAAAAGCAACAAAATCAAAGAGTTTTGTCCGCGACGTCCGCGTCCGCTACTGTTTCGTCACGCCACCTTAATACCGTCGCATCTACGATATAGTAGCTAAATATACACACGAAAGAACCGCCGAGTAACTTATTGCTAAAATTCGGGTGGTCCATTTTTTTCTTATTTTCTTACTTTCTTTTCCTCAACGCGTTTATGTTCCGGCTACAGAAGATGTTATTAAAGTTGATACGCTGTCGAATACCTATAGTAAATATTAATAAAATTTTTTAATAATATCAATTGCAGCCTATAAAAGTCCCCTGTAGAGCATCCACGTGCAGGTGACGTTGGCTTGGAGGTTTAAGTTCTCAACATGTTTTTCAACACCCCCTTACACCCTTAATAATTCTTAGTTGTACGAATGAAACATAAAATTACGAATATAAACGATTAAGTGTAATACTAGAAGTACTTAGTCATATCAAAGCCGAGTCAACAGAATTAATGGAAATTAATTTATTAAAAGCGTTAACATTTTCACGTAAAGACATATTAAAAACATATTTTAATAGTTTGAATAAATAAATGTTTAAGGAGGAGAGAGAGAAAAAGAACAAGAATGTTCCATAGACCAAAAAAAAGCTAAATGATAACAAAGAATAGCAAATTAAGGACTAAGGAATAAAATAGGTAAATAAAACATTAAAAAGGCAACCAGAAACTTGTTCTAAGACAGCACAACTGAGAATACTTTCACTGTCGTTGAAAATAATATACGTGATAATGATTCTAAATGAATGCATCAATTATGTAACGATTTAGGTAAAAATTAAGAGTTATGGAATCGTTGTATAACTTGTGGAAAATGGACTCATTCAGAATGTTACCGGTTGCGGTTACCCCATTGTTATATTTTACAATATTTGTGTAGAAACCCTAGAATGCTTTAAATTATATATACAATTTTCAGAAAAGCTTCATTTTTGTTAACTATTAATTAAAAATGACTATTACGTGCTCACTTAATACTTGAACGAAAATCATTTCACAATGAGTAGATGAGCTCTAACTTACGCTCTTATACTTGTTTGGTAAATAGATATAAACTACACCATTATAACTCATTATTAATTTTGTAATTAATGTGTTATGGAAAGCACTCTATTGGTGAGCCAAATATAATAAAAATTATTATATACCTCTAAGACATTTTTCGTTGCTTCCTCGTACCGTTCACTGGAAAAGCAAAAAAAAATTAGGTCGCTATAATAATAAACCGTCTGAGAAACTGTTCGAATGTCCGACACGAAAATGTGACCGCATAAAATTTTTACGCGTTTTTTAAACCTAAAGTTTTTGATGGCGCCTTACCCATTTTCCATTATTATATATAACATTTCGTTCAGCGGGTCTACTGTTTCAGTTATATATTATCTAGATTATTCTAAAGCTTTCCCTTTCGATCTTACAAGGAAGCTTTATGAATAGAGCATATTAATTTATTTTTTGAGTGTTCACCACATTTACGAAATATGTTACTGGTTACCTACTTTTACGATCCGAATAAAATTTAGAAAAACATCACTATTCTTGAAATATCGAGAAGCGTCTAGAATCTACTCGAAACATCGAGTGTGTATTCGTAGGTTCGAAAAGACATACTTTACACTGTTCCGGTACGATTGCGTAATCCAATTTATCCAACAAACAATGGTCTGAAAATAGAACAGTTCCCCTTTTTAATGATGTAAAGTCAAAACCTTTCTAGTGATTTCGACCCTCCTTTTATTTTAGAAAATAAGCGAGCCGTGTTCTGAGCCAGGACAGTTCTGTTTTGGACAACCATGTGGAAACAATAAGCGATAAATGAAATAAATTTGCAAGAGGACCATAGAGAGAGATACTGTTAGTACGACCACAGATATAGTGAACATATGAATAGTGAAGTTGTTTTTTATTTTGTTTCACTGAATAAAAAAAGATTCTAATGGCATTTTCACTACCCATGGATCTAACAATAGGTACATATCCTTTATTATATAGAAAATATTGAATAGCCTGCCAAAAGTGATCAATCCCAGTTTTTATTACCCTCTATAGAGTATGATGTCCTTATCGGGACTAACTAAATATGCGGCGCTTTATGTAAGAAATAAATGAACGATATAATTATTGGTTATCATAGAAAAGCTTATAAATTTTCTTATAAAATAGTGTATAACCCTGTTTTCCACAATGGTCATTTTCGAGGAGTAGCTAGCACGAACCGATAACGTAACGCGTAATCTTGATAATACATGTCAGCGTAAATGCTTCATCTACGGTCAATAAATAACACAACTTCCGCCAAATGACTTTATTTTAGCCAAAACGTGTTTAGCTTTTTCGGTTAAACATAAAAATGCTAGATCAAAAATCGATTGAAGTTAGTTCCGGTTTGAGCCACAGCATGATCGTGCGCTAGTGTTTATTTCAAGAGTGCCAAATGGCACCAAATCGAATTTTATTCGAACGCGTCAAGAGTAAGACGGCAGGTACGACTTAGTTGTGTATTTTTTGTACCAAGTTGAAATACCGCCGCGAAAACATCCGGTGCCTTCGACAGACTCCCACAGATCGCGATACAACACTAACAGTAACACAGAACGTTTATGCACAGAACACTGACGTAAATCACGATCAGCCTGTCAACAAACTTCCATATTGCTTCATCCAACACTATCGACCATGTCTACACACAGCGAATACTAACTCTCACGGCAAATAAACGTATGTGAACGATTGGCCTAAAGATATGACATATAAATATATAAAAGCCTGCCTTGGAGACCTTGGAGTTGGAATTGGAACACAAAAGTATTTTTTTACACAACTCACCCGACCCCAACATCGCAGAAATGTGATTCTTCAATGTGTTCCTCATTATCTGCTGCTTCTGGAACTTGTACATGGATGGAACGGCAAATTCCCTTTGTATAGTGAGTTTCTATATTGGACACACATCGCCTCAAAAGTATCTTCTCATGATTGGGTACTGACTCATCTGAGTTCATCATCACTGTTGATGGAGTCTACAAGATTTTAAATTGCTACTAAAATTATACATTAATAAATGTTATCAAAATAGAAAAACTACTTTGTTATTTAATATACCTACCATGCATTTATTCGCAAAATTACTGCTGATTTTTTTGAATATTTTACCATTTTCTACAATTGCTACTACCTCGTTTATTAGATTGACAACTTATGATAAGAAAAAGGATTATAAAAATAAAACTTATTTTATTAATATATATATAATTTTTTTTTATCGTTATTGGTTTAGTATTGTGGCCACACTGTCACCTGATCTTAAGCAACGATGTGGCCCAAGATAGTAACACGCTAAGTCTAGTGGGAGGACTGGCTCTCAAGTGGAGCTGCCGGAACACACCTATAGGTGCTTGAGGATGGTATCTAACCAGAAGGCCATTAGAAAAAGCCCTACCACCATGCTATGGCTTTATTGCGATGTTTTCCTTCACCGAAAGCTCAGGCTCATTGCAAAGATTCGAACTCACATCCATCGACGAGATGTCCGTACATGCTACCACTGAGCCATCATTGTTTCCATGTTGTTTTCACCATGTTTTTAACGTGTCCAGTAAGTTGACTTGCTCAGTTACTCATGCCTCAGTTACTCGTTAACTCTTTCAGATTCATATCAACTTTTAACAACATTAACACGTACCGGTTCAATTTTGGATACATCTGGGCTCTGGTCTCCGGTAATAACGCAGCCAAAGTCTTGACTCACGTTAGGGGTCGACGTCGCTTGACAGGTGTTTGCTGACTGTACATTATATTTATGGATATTGAAGTTGTAGCAGCGCTCAAGGAATTCTAAAGAATTCGGCCGCTATCTTACGGCGACACAAATGGTACGCGGGGTAGGCAGCAAACTACCGGTAGCCCTGGGGCTTACACCGCTGGATCCTCTCTCACCAATACCAAGGATAGAAACTGTCCCACTCACCTGGTGGTGGTCTAAGGTTCCAGACCATGAAGCTCGAGCAATGATATCCGTCGCAGCGCCTTCCACAATACACATATAAATGTATCGGCCCTTTAAAGTTTGTGCAGCACGTCACTAACACCACATATATAGTTTATAAAACATAAGTCGCGCGGGGAACACCGATGTACTTAATTGATTTTTTATAATTTTTAATAAGGTTCCATTAATTAGAACGTCAGTTTTCACAAGAATGTAGCAACGTACTCGTTCGTACTACCAACATACCGCATAGCGGTAGATATGTCGCGAGGCAATTGGTTGCGGCACAATAATTGTTTTTTAAGCGTTGGCTGCACCGCATTCAAAGTTGCTTGCGCGCAATGATTGGCGGTGAGACCGCTTATCCCCGTGATTGGCGATAAAGGATCCAACGGTAATATCGGCCCAAACAGAAGTGAAACCAATATTTTATTGTTATACTAATATGGTTATACTACTAATATGGATATAATATAGAAGACAATCACAATTAATTTTCCAGTTACCAACTATCCTCTGTTTGTAAAGTTTACGAATCATGAAGGATGTGCAGACACGTCTATTGATACTTGATATCGCAAATTTCGGTGAACTAAAAGTAATGAAAGTAAACTTGGTGTTTTTCGTATCTAAGTACATTAAAAGTGAAATCAGTTTTAATTACCCACTTCTCACAATAAGCAGAGCGAATTGGTAAATTACCTACCTATATATTAGGTCCTTATATATGAAATTGGCGTTTCGTTGTGGCCACCTTGATCTCAAATATCTGGCCTTTGGTTAGGAATTCCAAATTCAAATTTATTTCAAATTAAGGTTTATGTATTTGTGTTTCGAATTTAGTGATTCATTTGTTTTCGCACCATTCGATTTTTCTTTGATGTCGTTCTTTTCACAAAATTGAAAACTTAAAATATCGCGTTATTTACGAATATGAGTTCCACCGTGGCATCAGTTCGAAGGATTAATGGTGGGTATGGGGAAGCTACTTTAAAGAAAGGACAGTACGTTTTTGGTTCCAAGGTTTTCGTTCTGGAAATTTTGACCTACGAAACAAGCCCGTGGACGGCCGGAGACCGTAGTTGTTAATGAAGAATTAAAGGTGATCGTGGAAGGGGATCCATCGCAAACTATGCCAGAGTTAGCGGCAGGCTTCGGTGTGAGTAATAAAATAATTTTAATTCATTTGAAACAAATTGGAAAAGTGAAAAAGCTCGAGAAATGGGTACCGCATGAATTGACTGAAGCATTCCAACAAACACGCATTGAGTGCTGCGTTACATTAATCAACCGTCACAATTACGAGGGAATATTGAATCATATTGTTACTTGTGACGAAAAATGCATCCTATACGACAGTCGAAAACGCTCATCACAGTGGGGCCAATTCCTGTCCCAAGCGAAAGTTAACTCAGAAAAAATTACTGGTGAGTGTTTAGTAGTTTGGTGCTGGTGTCATATACTACAGCTTCCTAAAATATAGCCAGACTATAATGGCAGATCTGTATTGTCCGCAATTGCAAACCGTAACAACCGATACTGGTCAATCTCTCTAGCCCATTGCTGCTTCAGGACAACGCTAGACCCCATAATTTACGACAGACGGTCGCTAACTTAGAAAAACTGCTGTTGGATTGTCTCCGACACCCACCATATTCCCCGGACCTTGCTTTAACAAATTAACACTTTTTGGTCGATTTCTTGCAAAAAAAAATTATATTCTAAAACGCCTTCAAAAATTTTATTGATTCTCGCTCTTTCAATTTCTTCAACAATGGAATCAATGAACTACCTATAAAATAGTGAAAGTGCATAGATAATAATGGTACATATTTCGATTGATTATATGTATAATTTCATAATATTTATTCGTTTTACTTTTTCCATATAAAACGCTAATTTCTTATGTAAGGACCTATTAGATACGAGTGACGAATAAATTGTCGTATGGAAATCTATCTAACTTTATTTAATTATAATAATTTAAAAAACTACTATCGCTGTGTCAGGTAGTCTATAAAAAACAAATAGTTTGCTTCAGGTTTGATTTATGTATACCTAAGTGTGTCCCACTGGACTTTCGCTATGAAATTAACAAGGGGCATGACGACAACGACTTTTAAAATTTGATATCATCTCATGGCAGTAAACGTTGTATTGTACATTATAGTACAAGATTTACTAATATATCCAATAGAGAGAGTATAAATTAACACTACTAAACATTGGTCCAAACACAGTATATTCATAAATCAATACCCTGCTTACGAAAATAATATTGCACTACAAGTATTTCAAATGATAATATAAACATAATAAACTTTCTCGTAAATTCCAATAACTGTCTTCAAATTGATGAAAAACATATACATTAATTACCCTTAACCTTCCATACTTTTTTCATCAAAGTTCTGCCACAACATTGATTTGTGAAAAGAAATAATATTTATCTTATAGTAATCGAATTACAACATATTTAAATACATTCCTTTGTATTAATAACAAATAAAAGGGATACATGAAAAAAGTGACCTATAAGAACCTAACGAGCCGCCACAAATAGGGAAAGGAATAAGCTACTAACACAACGACGTAACGTGAAACCCTTGCCGTATTTTTTGACCTACAAAGGCTAGAAATATTACACTCGTACACATCTTAGGTGAAGATTTATAGACGGGTATTGATCATACAAATGAGTTTATAGATTTTTAGTACCAACATTATACAGTACTTCTAAATATTTTGTACTACCATAATTTAGAAAAGCTACCGTTATAAAGAACCACATTTCGTCTATAAATTTATCCCGATGATCTCTTCGCTATAGGTTACTTAGAGAATAGTATACTAAATATAGATTTGTTTTATTAATAATACACGAATAACTAAAATAAGTTATAAAATTGTGTAATAATATTATAGTATTTAAAACAAAATAAGTCAATTGAGTCTATTTGACAGCGACTCGTCGCCTGAACCGTCGAATCGCGGCGAACGACAGCCGTCAGACAGAGGAGCGAAGTCCGACTCAACGACAGCGTGCGAAGACGCGCGCTCACGACGCGGCTGCGAGCGAATGCATGCGATCGTCACTGACTCGTAAGACGGCGAGGAAATCCGCCCGCTCTCCTCATCGCCGCTTATCAACTCCTTGTGGCATTTGAAGTTATTTAGTTCTGATAATTCTTTAAGCTGTAATAAAGATATAACTAGAAAATCTTTGAAAGAAATCACTGAATACAACCTACATTATAAAATTAAATCTTGTTTTAACGCTGGGATTAACTGAAATGCTCACCTAGGTAGCTACCAATATCAAATTGAACAAATGCCACCAAGCACATATCGATATTGTTATAAGTATTCCAGTAACTACGCTTAAACCCAAGTCACCTTCTAGGCATAGTATTTTAACCGCATTAGAACACAGCATAGCTTAACAGCAGGTTTGTTTAGCAAATACTACCTTATAACATAATAAATATTTCATCTAAAACGTAAATTATTAATCTTTTTGTAACTAGCTACACTTGTTATACACGCATAGTAATATTTTTATTTAACACAATTTTTCACGATAATTTTATCTTACATTTATAAAATTGTAATGCTTGAATTTTTAATACCGATAATAAGGCATCTGCTCATACTAGCCTTGAAATGTATCCACAAATTTAAATTGAGTTAGTAATTGTTGTCGGTGCAGGAAAACATCGTGAGAAAACAATATGCTTGAGAAATGCGTTCCTAATACAAGCATTTAATCGAAAATACAGAATTAAAAACTTCTTGGTGTTTGAAATCGTCATAATGTCGTATGCTAGCATTCTTCGTGTCTTCGCTTAGGGTTTTTAGAAGTTAACATTATTATTACCTTAGCCTTGGCTTGTTTGAGCTGCCTGCGCATCTCGCGTATGATATCATCTTTGAACTGTGCGCGCACGGTCGCGGCGCGGCATTGCTCCTCTAGCGCGACGCACACTCGACGCATCGCGCACGTCTCCTCGCTCAACGCGACGTTAGCTTTGCGCAGCGCTCGCACGCTGTCACTGCTACACTGTCGTTCGAAGATACGTTCTGAACGTTACGAAAATACAAGTTTTTTGGGACTAGCCGAGCGGCAACATTTTTCATAACCACGTGATTATTTGATTTGAAACCATAACCAAATCATCCATTCCCGATACTTTTTTGACTGAATGTATATATGCTTTTAAAATATAAATATTGTACGTTATTGTTAGAATCAAAACACAAAATAGTTTTGTGTGGTTTGCGAACGAGCTCTTCCAATAAAACGGCTCCAAGACTGCGCGAACCAATCAATCGTTTAAGCAGATCGAACAAACCAGTTGGTTTTTTCAACTGGGTCAGTATTGAAAGGATTGCTAAGCACCTCATGACCTTATATAAAATCGCATTTAAATAACTATCAGTGCCGGCAACTGCTGTGCCTTTAGAGTACATGTTCTTGACAGCAAGATATGTGCTTGCCAAAAGGAGCAGGGACTACGCTGTCAACAAAATAAGCTTCATACACCAGAATTATGTCTTAATTGAATAAATTTAATATTAAAAACAAGTTTTAAGTGAAAACTAAATTAAAACCGAAAATAACCTATAAAAACCAGTGCTGCAACTTGCAATCACATCTCTAGTTCGAACTGACATATTTATGTATAACAAAAGGTACAAAAATATTAAATCACCTTAAGATTGGCCTCCATCTTCTGTATGCGCTCCTGGTATTGTAAGGTTTCTTCTTTCAGAATGGCACTGAAATCTTTCACCGGTTCCCAATCACCACACTACGAATCGTGCGTCAAAATCAAAATCAAAAACTGCTTTATACAATTTACGCCCCAAGAAGGCACTTGTGAACGTCAAACACTACTACCGGTACGGTAAACATCCCAGTCATCGAGAAGAACCGGCAAGAAACTCGATCGGGCTTAATTTCTTAATTGTTGAAGTTGAAGTTGTATTTACAGTTAATAATCATATTAATAATGTAATGAATGCACAGAGAGGGAGTCACTTCCAAACATTACACTCCAAAAATGTCACTCTTGTTGCTGAACCAATAAGATTAAGAATATCATTTTGTAAATATATAAGTATAAATTGTATATGTAAATTACTAAAAAATATATACTTACAAACTTATGTAAACCGCTTTATTAAAAGTTTTGAAATTAATCCTTTATTTAGTTAAAATAAAATATAATACGAGTATAAATGTAAATAAAATTAATGATGCTTAATTAGAATTGATAAATGTTTCCAAGGAAAGCGAAAGACATTTGCAGCAATATAAATAATTGTCGCGCCATTTTTAATATCTTTAAGAACACGGTAAGATAATTGATGAATAGAATAGGAAAATAAAATATTACTTAAATCTATTTACAGTATTCATAAACATATACTAGTCTAATTTATTACATTTTAACTCTTAAAGATTATATATTTACTATAAAATAACACAGTGTTTGGACCAATGTACAGTTTTCAAATAACCTAATATCCATTGATTTACTAATATCAGAAAAAATATCTGTAACTAAATTATAACTTACCTCGGCTCCAGTGCAACACATGCCGGCCATCACCTCCGCATCCTTGCAAGACACGTCACTGTATTCAATAATAAAACTACTTAACGAACAAAATTAAGTGCTGCTTCCAGTGCTTTTAAATAACACCTCAAAACACAAGCCAGTGTGATCTACACGAGATATACCTCGTTGAGTAACAAACGGTTACACCGCACTAACTAATAGGCACATAATATATAATATAGATGTTAAGTGGATAGTACAGAACATAGATACGAGTATTTATAAGCAACCCTAGAAAGACCGGACACTGGAGTTCTGAGTTCGCCTATAATAGGTCGCTACTTCAGAGTACTGATTTGGAACGACTCGTGTGTTAATTATGTTACTAACCACACTCATCAGACCTGAACACAACATCGCGACTACTACTGGTGCTTTGCGGCAGAAATATCCAATAGGAGTGAGGGTGGTGCTTCCGCAGTCGAATGTTGTATGGGTTCTATCCTCTCATAGCGTCTCTTTGGCACGTCGTGTTTTTGTATCAGCGAATGTGTACTAACTACTACTAACTACCATAAATTATCGTAATAATATAGGGAAACGGGACTATCAGGACTATTTACTTCATAACTTCGCAGTCGCCGCTTTTGGTCACAATCTCACCAAATCTTAAGTAATATTATGGCATTAGATTATAACCTAGAGCCCTAGAGGGCTGGCTCTCAAATGAAAATGCCGAAACACAACTATAATTTCAATTTGAACTTGAGTGTGCCAGCTAGCCAGGCGGGTATATTACACAGTATCCTACCACCATGTTATAGTTTTATTAGGATGTTTTCCTTCACCGAGTGCTCAGGCTCATTGTTCAATTCGAACATACATCAATCGACATCATAGTCAGTAATAAATCAAAACACCATTGCTTATTCATAACAGGAAAAAGCGCAATATTCCGCAGTCATTCACGATGGAACACCAGAGTATAATTACCTAACTTTATTTTTTTAATATTTTTTTTAATACTTACGGTGTGTGATACTTGTAGTGGGACAGCTCATTTCTTAAATTCAATATTGTCTGTTCATATTCCTGTACATCTTTGTTTAGTTTCTGTATTTCCCTGTTTAATGTTTATATTAGCTTGAATATAATAAATAGCCTCGAAAGTATTTCTACTAGAACAACGTTTAAGAAAGTTAGGGCACAGAGAAATTTCTTTGGAGATTTCTCTCTACTTGGGGCAGCCCGACTGCAAACTAAAGCGATAGTGATACCTATGGAATTACAAGCGTCGATAGGCTACGGTAGCCGCTTACCATAAAGCGGACCGTATGTTTATTTGCCAACTTTGTAGAATAAAAAACTACGTGTTACAAAATAGTCAATCATGCCGGTGCAGGACTAAAGCGAGTCCCTTAGTAATTTAGTTATAAATTCATTAGTAAAAAGGCAAATAAAAGATACCTATCATTCGAAGTCAACCATACCACGTATCAGGTAGTTATGACCTTTTTTGGACATAATTAGTCTTCGACCCACCGCATCTTTGGAGACCAGAGTGTAGTCTAGCATCTACAAATACTTAGTTATAGTAAGGTAGAATTGAAATTTAACGACATAAAAACATCAAGCTATTAACGGTCAGGCATCGACAGATAGCGTCGAGTGACTTGAGTCACATTCAGTAGACTACTAGTAGAGGATACGTAGTCATTAGGATACGATTCTAACTCGTAAGATACTTATAAGTCCGATCACCAACAGTATATTGATTATTTTTGATTATTTTGATCAACTTTTGTGATGTATTTGACGGATGATTTCTTTTTTAATACACATTTGGATAAGTTTATAAAATATATAAAAGTGTATTGAGGGCAACATTACGCTTTAAGTTTTCCTATTTAATCGAATACATCCAGTAAAACGTTGAGGCTGTTTATAAACATAATAGAAATAATGTAACTGACCTTTCACGGGCAATATTCTCCTTCTGCAACGTTTCATTAATAGTTTTCAGTTCGCTGACGTTACTAAAACCGCATCTCTTCGTGATCCGCTAAACATTAAACGTTGTCCTTACCAATTAAAATATAATTAGCAATCAATAATTAAATAAAAATTAACGATAGTTTTTGTAGATCTGTATTTTTTAAACTTTTTATCAATAAACCAATATGAATAAATTATTTATCCGCCTATGATATTGAGTAATTTTCCTACATACATTTATAAGCAGCACCCCTTAGCGGAAACTCGGTACAACTAAACATTCAAGACTGACAGAATTATAATGGTGGAACGGCGTCCTTTGGGAAGATGTCTTTACTAAGTAATGGAACAAAAGCTGATATTAATCTGCCTATCTCTTATTAATTACATACTAGCGACAGAGACGAGAAAAAGTAATCGGATACGTCAGACTTTACAAATAATTAAAACGTGTTAAGGCAGCCGTTATCAACCAGGTATGGTAGACGTACCAAGTTTCAGGGTCTTGTACCATGTACCAGGTAAACATTAAGCTTATATGTAATAATACCAACTTTCAATATCGATCAAGGCCATTCAAATAAAATAATTATTTGATCGTAAGCTCTCTTCGCCATTCTTGGATTGGCAATTTTGCCAAGTCAATAAAAATATTTAATAATACAATAATAGTATTCAAATTTAGTAAATACGATCTCTTTCTAAATTTATTAAACAAACAAAACAGTGCACAATACTCTCTGTCTGAACATATATATAACAGCAAATAAAATCATTATGGATGAAGAAATATATATTGATCAAAACATAAAAATATTATATGTCAAATATAAAAAATATGAATACAAAAATTCTATAGAAAACTGTGTTGCCGCGTGCGTTTGATTTTGCCTGAAACTGGTTTGAGATTGTTTCTTATGATATCGCCTTGGTCCAATTTCTTTTGTCGCCTGTACAACAAACAATATATAGGAAAATACGATTTTTAACATCAAAAAGGTACATTCAGAAATTCATATTTAAAGCTGAGGTTGCCAAATCTATAGAAGAAAACTTCAGGAGCGAAACAAGAAAAAAATTAAGTTAGGTACACATTTATTGAATTACTTGAACCGAGGAAATTTATTTTGTGAAAAATTTCAGAAATGTGGACAGCACTATTTTTAACATACATCTGCTGTAGTTATCGACGGGATCCTAATCTGTCATGTGATGGTTTTTATTTTAATTCATAAGCTTATAATATTTTATTCTATTAATTTATCCAAAATGTTGAATTTTGCTAGATATAATTTGCTTATTAAACACAAGTGAAGTAAATGATAAAGATTAATTAGAAGCATGGATTTTTAATTGCCACAAAAAACCCTAAACATTTCTAACAAGCGAGCCACCATCGTGTCAGAGTGCTGTTTGAAGATAGAAATAATAGTATGAAGTCAACCTTCAAGGAAATGCATCCAGTGACCTTAACAAATTATTAAGAAAGAATAACAATTATAATGAATAAAAAACATTCGTCAAAAAATGGTGTAGGTATATGTGGAAGAAACATGACTAACCACTCGACAGACCCGAATATATCTGACTCTGTGACTTCGAAGAAATGGATTCCGTCTAGTGTACAGTAGTCAAATTCTCTCAGGCGACGCAGAACCTCCACCAGCCCACGAATATCTGAGTCTTTACGAGCCAAACGACGTTTTAGCGCCGCCCCTTCCGCTTGAAGCTCACACACTATCTGAACAGTCCAACCGAAATACGAATATTAAGGATGAAAAGTATAAAGACATGCAATACCAGGTGATATAAATTTAAAGGACAAAAGCGAAAAACAAGCATTAATTTTAAAGGTAAAGGATAAAAATATATAATATGAAAAAAGTTATTGATGATTTAGAATATCCGTTTTAAAATAAAATTGGTCATTCTTCTCTAAGATGTAGTTGCTTTATGTACCTATCTATATAAAAAACCTCAGAACTAAAAGCACTACAAAACACAAAAACGTCATAATTCCACAACAATCTATTACATAACGCGTTATAACTATATTTTCCGGGACTTTTGTTGTACACGCTATATTCATGTTTATTATATATTATGGACAGTTCCTATATTCTATACGTCCCATTTCAAATATGTTTGTGTTTCGTATGGATATAGAAGTATTCATTTCAAATAAATAGCTGTGCATTTTATTCGTTCTAATTTAGAAAGCGACCATTTGCATATTTCATTCACATTTTCAATGTAGATACCTCGCTATGCCTCCTGCTCTCAAAGCGTATCCTCGTGGTGACTTCAGTCTCCATGTCTTCGAGAGCGCGCACCAACAACGTGTTCTGGCCGACGAGATCGCTCACCCAACACCTCAGCACATCTACTTGCATCTATAATTATTTAATGTACCCCAAAGAAAATTAAAATTTCCTATATTTAATTAACACTTCAATAAATAATATATTTTATAAAAATTTGATAAATAAAGGTTTTCGCCACAATGAGCGGCCCTCCGCTGTTTGCACCCAGCGGGTTCCAGCAACTCTTATGAGGTCGTCGGTCCACCTTGTAGCGGGTCTGCCACGCTGCGTTTTCCGTTCGTGACCGCCACTAGAGAACTCTACGGCCTCGCCTCGTCCTTAACGCCCTCGAACTTAAATCACATCATACGGATCCTCGACGGACACAGTAAATGAAATATAAACCTAATCCAATTGAACATTAAATCCTATTACCTATCCTATAAAATATTTTCTTAGTCACAGCTTAAGTTCCTAAAACCAGAATTGTATAACTCACCTGCAATTTATTCGAGCCGCCTATTTTATCGACGATCTCCATTCTATTTTGATATGCCTTTTGTAAGTCTTTCAAAATTCCTAGAGTAGGCCCGCCGTTGCAAACGCAAACACCTGTCTCTCTCTCAGCCGTATCATATTCTATTACGTTGTGGTCCATTATTGAATTGGAGGAATATATAATTTTAGATACATTTAGAAGAATAACACTTCATTATATGCTATGACGTCTCTGTCAGTAGATTGACAACGTTAATAAGAACCGTGTAATAAGGTCGTTCAAAGAAAATGTGATGAGTACAAAAACTATATTATGTAACGTTTCTTCTTGGCCTTTTTATTTAATGGTAACTTATAATTTATGTTCCTGGTTATTATTTATAATTCACTTTAGTTAACTACATCACGCAAAAAACCGTCAAAATTACATAAAATAGGGCCAAATAACATAAGTTTAGAAATTAAAATAAATACCACCACATGACTGATCAAGATCGTAGATCAAAAACTCTTAATCTAACGTCGCGTCATTTCAAGCCAAATACGTTGTACAGATACGCATGGCAGTATAACCATCACAAAATAGCTAGGCTTAAAAATACCAGAGACCGTTAACGGACAGTAGCGTTAACGGGAAAAATGTCTAGCTCTGCAATCGCCAATCCACTTTTCCAGTGTGGCGATTATTGGCATTGTCCTCCCTTATGGATAGGCATGTCACCCCGGGATCAATTGAAGTCGTCGGTAGCCAACTCAAAGATGTGCACGAGTTCGTTTATCTTGGACAAACCTTACAGCTTGGTAGGCTCAACTTAAAAAAGGAGGCCTGCAGGAGAATCCAATTAGGTTGGACAGCGTTCGGGAAATTACTTCGAGTCTTCACATCGCTCATTCCACAATCTTTAAAGACAAGAGTCTTTAATCAATGCGTCCTACCGGTCTTGACCTACGGAGCCGAAACATGGACACTCACGGTTGGACAGGTTCACAAATTTAAAGTCGCTCAGCGAGCTATGAAAAGAGTTATGCTTCGAGTTTTTTTGAAGGATAGAATCAGAAATGATGTAATTAGTCAGAGAACTATGGTTATCGACATAGCTCAAAGGATTAGCTGGCTGAAGCGGCAGTGGGCTGGCCACATATGCCGGAGAACTGATAACCGATCGGGTAGGCGAATTCTGGACTGGATACCGCGTTTAGGTAAACGAAGTGTGGGACACCCACCTGCAAGATGGAGCGACGACCTACGCAGGTTGGCTGGATTCGACTAGATGCGAAGGACCGAACATCTGGTCCAGTGGCGATGCTTGGGGGAGGCCTATGTCCAGCAGTGGACAGATACAGGCTAATAATAATCTTAAATAACGATGTGGCCGAAAATAATATAATAGTACGCCTAAAAACAACTGGTTTTTAAATGCAGCTTGCAGGATACACCAACATTCAAATCCAATGAGGTAGAGAGCCATACGATAGAAAATGTTCTACCATCATACCATCATGCAATATTTTCCTTCCATGAAAACAAAATATTACAAGTGAATTACATGACATTTTCCTTTTATAGACTAATTTCTTAATAGGAAATGTGATGGCTCGCGTTGTTTCATTATGACGTAACTTGTTACGCCAACACAGGTTTAGTAAAGATTTAAGGTTTAGTAAAATATTCAATAATGAAAAAAAGACAAGTTTTTCTTAATGTATTTATTACATTACACACAGTGTATTTTTTAGTCACAATCAAAATGTAGTCATTTTACAAGAAATATTTAACTATCACTCGTATTGAATGACAACAAAACTATACAAGAAACTTGGGTGCCAAATGTTCGACTAATTCCATGTGAAGCACTCTAGAGGCAGCACTTACAATATTTCGCTTTATTCATTCGACTCATAAATCTATTAATAAAGTAAATTTGTAAATTAGTAAAATTATTGAAAAAGACAATGACTTCTATGTTGCACTAGATGCTAAATTCTCTGTTGAGACAATATTAACGCCGCGATCGAGAAAACATTAGGGAGGTACTCATTTAATTTGATATGATTAATATGCTAGTATATCCATTTCAGTTACACCTTTGCCTCCCTGTTCTAGCAAGTAATGGCCCATATTACTCCACATTATAATTTCTATAAAACATCCTCAAAGCAATTCCAGACTTTGACAGAATTTTAGTTAAAACGTGCTTATCTAGTGAAGAATACATAAGGAAAAATTTCAGTTTTGTAGTGATTTCATAAGTTTTAATGTGCATAATCTAGAAAATTATATATTCTAACGTATCATTGTTTGAAACACTTTCGGAGTTCATTATCTCACAAAAATGAAGAAAAACTGGTACGATCAATCATATCGATCTTTTAAAGAAACGGACGATCTAGGAGTACTAGCTAGTAAGATAGGTTAGGTCTAGACTCAAGAGGCAACTAAATATTCGCTTTTCTGTTTTCTAAACTTAATTCGTCAGATTAACTTGTGAAATTACACTTAAAACTATTTCAACATTAACGAAATAAACAGGAACTACTTACAGATTGACAAATATATAATACAATAATAACGTTTACAAAACTATTTACATAAATTACTACTTATAGAATATATTTGGCGTCACCTGGCTATACACTGCTGCTTACACTGTTGCTTACACTGTTGCTTACACTGCTGCTTATACTGCCAACCACAGGACAACTAATCTACTTGCAAAATGTCACATGTCTAATTAAGTATGGAAGTCCGACAGCTGGAAATTTACAGTCGAGTCGTCCGTGACAGACGGTCCGCCTTCGTATTGAGACAATCTCGGCTGTATGTATATTATATTATTATTATTATCAGGTACACTATACTCGTTTTAAAAACATATATAAGTTTTTAAAAAAACTACCATACTTTTGATTTACTTAGCATATAGATTGACCGCGAGCGCTGTACCGCGCCTTGGGCAGGTAATGACGTGCGGGGGGAATGGAAAAGAAAAGCTCTAGTTTACATGAGATCGATACTACCCAGGATAGTTCTTAAGCTACTGCTTCCCAATATTTCAATTGTTATATCATTTACTTGCATATATTAAGTAAAATAGGTAGTGAAATAGGTATTTTTTAATTTCTTTAAAAATATGTTTATGTTTAGAAAAGCCAGACAGATAATGAAAATGTAGCAAAATTATAAATCATTAACAAGATTTTTTTTTCTTTATGGTTGTTGGTTTTTAGGCGAAGTAAATTTTAAACAGCCCGAACTTCAAGTAAATGATTTTCCTTCATTACATTTCTCTTGTTTCACCGTACCCGGTAGCCTCGGCCACGATTTTACTGATATTTGCATCAGTTTTGTTTTCAAATATTTCTTTATCTGCATTCCTCTTATGAAAATATTCGACCACATTATAAATGACAGCTTTCACATAATGAGATAAACACGACCCATCTTTGAATACATTTAATCCCATGTGCACGTGGCGTCTCGGCTCGCACGTACCTAAGCGCGGTACAGCATTCGCGGTCACACTGTTAGCAACATGAAGGACACGGGAATATTGGTTTTCTGCTAGTTCTCTGCGTATCGACGAACGCAGACCAAACCTAAAAATAAATTTCACTAAACAAATAAGATATATATAAAAAAAAGCGCGTGACAAAAGTGAAACTTCTTAAGCGATGTATAACTTCATTTTTTAATAACAAAAACATGACTTGCTGTAAAAAGAACTACTTAGTATATAAACTTATTAATGTAGAAACACATCTCTATGCAATAAACGGTAATATAAATCCATAACACGCGTTGTCTTTTTCTAATACTTTACTTGTCTTTGTTGCTTGATTTTGTGATATACTTGTCTTAATGTCCGTCCACACACACGCATACATCCGACATTGACGATTCATCATTAATATCAATTGGACGTATTCGTGATTTTTGAAAATTCGGGAGCGTATGAATACGACCATAAGAGGTTATGTCTTATGAAGAAATAAAAAGGCATCGTATCAAATCACGATGAGAAAAAAAATGAAGATCCGTCGATGTCTGGATGAGCCTTTACTCTATTGCATTTAATTATTTATCTTGGTTTATATCACAGTTGTTTGTTTTTCTTTCTCTGATAAAGTACATTTATTTGTTGGGTTGCGTTATAAAACGTTGCAGTAACAATTTCTAGCTTGGAAGTTTCAATTAAAAACATATTGGCTTTTGATAGTGATATTTTATCTTTTAAAACACGAGTCTATGTGCAATTAAGGATATTATTACTTGTGATTAATATAACAGACAATTACATTTATAGCAAATGCGAAGGTATCGTATATAAGATTACATGAAAACATTGCAACCAAGACAGTCATTTTTAAAACGCGTCAAATAGTTAAACAGCCTGCATAAAATGAACAAAAACATGTGTAACATTAATTATAAATTTATATATTTAACTATCAATTGTGTCTAAATTAATCGAAGCTTTCATTTTATTTTCACACTAATGAAGCATTGAAACTATATTAAAAACTGGTACATGATCTAAATTACGATTATAATACAAGTTGAAACGAATATGACTTAAGAAAAAACACAATCATGAATTTAGCCCAGTCGGAACATTTATGTTTTAAATAAGGTAACTTTATTTATAAAAAAATCAAAGATGTAAACTAACTTATGCGACACTAGCCATCAACATTAACAACAATTTTACCGACAATAATCGATATTATTTATTAACTAAACTATAATTCCAAAAGAAAGTGAAAAATCTTTAGGTACTTCTGAGGCGAGGTACTCGTAATAACCGACAGATAACTTATGTATAGCTTCTCAATTGTTATTAATAGACATCAAAATTATAATATATAAGTGAATAGTAAAGTTTAAATTAATCGATTACACAACTCGATGTATCGTTAGATACAAGATCGATTAATACTTACTAAATATATATATATATATATATATATATATATATACCAATTTTGAAAAAAAAGACATACTATACTTATTATGTATTTATATAAGATATTTTATTAAAGTGCATGAACCTTCTATATTGAATCATTATTGAAGACGACGCCAGCGCCAGCTTATTAGGTTTATTACAAACGATGGGAGACTACATATTTTAAAAAAATATTTTCTCTAAATATATATGGCTGATATAAACGCAACTAAGACACGCGATCACACATTACATAAAGTAACGTATAATGTTAACTCGATATAATGTCGCCTTATATTTACGTAATTTAATGATAAATATGTTACTTGTTTGTTGTTGAAGAGATGCCTTAAAATAACCCATGCACGTGTGTGTGCGTGTGTGTGTTCGAGTTTGGGAAAAGCATCCCTAACTAACAGTATAAGCTCGCTAATCCTGAATGTTTAACTGTTCTGAGTCAAACGCGTTATCTGAAAGATACAAAACAATTTTGTAGTATTGTACCGCAGGTCGAGAAGCACAAGCTGAGGGGAGAGACCATCATGTTCACTTATAGATCACTTATAGAACCCACTTATATAGATGAATGGTTAAACGAAAAGTTAAGTTACCTCCAGAGCGGAGAGCAACGTGTTGACGGCAGCCGGCGCCGCCGCAGCGTCCGGCGCATGCGCACGCGTGTCTCAGTAGAACTGCTTCAGCTGTTCGTAGGTGATGAAGAATATGATGTTCCAGGGCCCCATGCGCAGCCACGTCGGCACGAACCCCTTGTACAGAGCTAGGGGCCCCTCGCTCCGCACTGTCTGAAATCGTGAAGCGTGCTTTCACTATCTGCGGGTTTCAATTTGCTGTTACAAAATATTAATTTTTTAATACTTAAATTGGTTATTAGAATCACGAATAGAATTTACTTGTAATAAACAGTCAATCGTTCCTTTGTAGATCTTCTCAGTGGATTTCGCTATATGATCTTTGACTTTTCTTTGGTTCATTAACCTCGTCTGAAACAATAATATACCAATTAGAATTAGAGCACAAGCTAATTCATAAAAATGCTATTTTTTTATCGCATACTAGCTACCCGCCCCGGCTTCGCGTGGGTAACAAGGTAATCCGTATAATTCTACCAGTTTACGGCGCCCGCCTGTAAGCTCCTAGTCGGCATGATTTTTTCCCGACATTTTCAACAATTATAGTCATATTTCAGTCAATTTACACAAAACCGTAATGAATTATACGCCTAAACCTTCCCCATGAATCACTCCATCCATTGATGAAAACCGTATGAAAATTTGTTCGGTAGTTTTTGAGTTTATCGCGTTCATACAGACATACAAACGCGTCAGAGGACTTTGTTTTATAATATTTTAAGAATACGGTATATATTAGCTGTGCCCCACGGTTTCACCCGTATTAAATATATTCCATCAACTCTCGATCGCGCCGCCGCACAGTGGTTCAGGATTTGTAAATAGGTACACAGGCATCGAAAGTTTTTCATAGATGAAAAGATCATAACTCTAACAACTTTCATTCTTAGACAAACGAAAAAGTAAAAAAAAGTATTTTGTCTTGTTATACGGAAAAATTCAAGTTTTATTGACTTTCTCCAAAGGTTATCAATTGACCAGTTTCTAGTTTATATTATACAAACTGTGGCACGCGGTTTTATCCGCCTATGATTTAAAAGAAATCACTGATTATTATAATACTTCAGTACTTCAGTATAGACAATATTTTGATCGGTCGGGCAGGGTTATGCGACCCGAGCCGAGGGTTGAATTATTTTCATTTTACATTATATCCCAAACTATTCGTCCAAATAACATAATATAATGTATTGCCATAAAATTGCCTTCATGATGAAGTAACTTTTGTTCTTAAGGATTAATATATTGTACCATGCCTAATAATAACGCACATAAGTCACTTTACAATAAAACTTTGTCACAAAATACCTTATTGTGGCTTATCTGTAAGAAATAGCCATATGGTATCGTGGACTTTTACGCCAGCGCACGCGGATAAAGCAGTTAAAGTACGCTATGTCTCCCGACCTACTTAACGAAAATTAATACTTAAAGTTAGCCGAGAGGTGTAGCCTAATGTTAGATAGCTTATACCATTCCTCGTGAATCTGGCTATCATACAGAAAAATATGTTCTCCAGTCCGACTGGTAGTTCCAGAGATTAGCGCATTTAAACAAACAAAAACTCTTCAGCTTTATTATATTATAGTATAGATATAGCATTTTTACAAGCTCTTAGTAACCCAATTATACATAGATTATGATTTTAGAGATCAGGGATGTTATGGATATCGGTATCCGTAACCGAAACTATCGGGTATCCGAAATAAAAAAATATCCGTAACCGTAACCGTATCCGATATATATGTTTCGAATAATTTCGGATAAGGGCGGAGTCTAAATGAGACACGTTATGACATGTTTTGTTTTTTGCCCGAGCGAACTGACACACGAGCCTCGCGCGTACCTCTGTGCATTGTTTATATCTATTGCTTAGACATAGCCAGTCAGTCATTTACTCTTGTGGGATTTATTTACATAACAAGTGTTGTCTGAATTAATTTTATTAGTACAAAATGCGTCCTAAGTCTAGTTTAATTTGGACATTCTTTGATCACGTGAATACAGATTTCGCAAAATGTAAACAGTGTTCTTCTTTGTTTATTTAATAAACTTTAATATTATTTTGCTTTTTCAGGTAACGCTTTAAAATGAGTAGTTATAATAATTATTTATATGGCTGATTGGAATACCAAGTGGCAACTTAAAATAAATCCCAATAATTATCTATTTGTATTTTACTTTTATAATTTCTTCAAAATCTAATATCCATAACCGAAACTATCCAAAGCTAACGGATAATCCGAAATAATTTCATATCCGTTACCGTATCTAAAACCGATATAATATCATTCATACATCCGTATCCATATCCAGATCCGAAATTTCATATCCATAACATCCCTGTCAGAGATTATGATAGTATATATTTATTTAATGATAGAGTATAGTTCACACAAAAATTGTGCTATTCCACAACCAAGACAATGTTTAAAGTTTTTCATACTCGAATTCAAAAAGCTAGTTTTTTTCAGTTTATACTTTTACAATTATTTGATTCCATATGTAAATAAACACACTAAATTCCAAAAATATATCGATTTCTTTAAGGTGTTCTATGAGTCTGCTGTCTCATTTAACTTTTCGTCATTTTAAGTCGTCAAAATGACAGCACGTCACCACCAGAAGCTAACAAATTTAAGTCCTGGATCAGCGCCGGCTACCGAGAGGTTAGAATTTGTCGACAGTCGAGCTAATTCACCATTTGGCTGGATATTTATGCAGCAAAGTAAGTCAATGTAAGGTTCTTGGTGCATATTTATTAGTGAACAGTAGGATTTGTCGACTAACCCGTATGACATCAAGCGGCGTGCTGGCGACGGCACTGCCGAGGCTGGCGACGAGGCTGGACGCGAAGTGGTTGAGCGGGGTGTCGCCGAGCGGCGCCGTGAGCCGCCTCTTGCACGCGTCGTAGGCCGGCAGCTCCACGGCCGCGATGAGCGCCGCGCGCTGCGACGTCGGCCCCACGCCGCGCCACAGCCCGCGCGCGCCCTCCGCCCGCCACGTCTCCAAGAGGCACCTCACCAGCCCGCGCTTCTCTTCCCCCACCTACCAGTACAACACTCCTCGCTACTAACTAATTCATACGCCTTCTTTCAAACGAAGCACTGCCGACATCAAAACAGGTCGTCAACTTTTGGATTATATACCATGGTTATCAACAGGTGCAAATCAGTTCTTCAAAATAAAAAAAATAGTTTTAACAACTCCATTACAGTCTCCTGTTAGGTTAAATAAAACTTAATAATTGAAAAGCTACCGTAATCGGAATAATCAATGATTTTACCTAATGATAATAACTACCAAAAACTGATCACGGCCAGACCATTATCCATTCCAGATAAGTAGCTGACTCAGCTGACTTCATTAGCATTGTCTTCTTTCCTGGTCCACAGTACCTATTAACATAGAAACTTGAAAGTAAACACAATACTCGATTAAAATATGGGCTACCTGCATTCGCACTTTGAGAACATCAGTGGGATTGGCAATGGCGCTGGAAAGTCCGCCAGCGAACGCTGCGCAGAACGTGTTCGTGGGTAAATGCTCCTTGGATCCGCCATCCGCGCGATGTTTAGCCAGCGCCTTCTTCATGGAGTAATAAGTTCCGAACTTTATCGTACCGTACGTCGCCTGCCGCAGGACCGCCGGCCAGATGCTGCGGACAGGCAGAAGCCCATTCATTTTACTAATTTTATTAAAATTTATTTCGAAATAAAACCTCTTTTACTTCTTACTCTTAAACTACACAAACGGCTTAGTGTTTTACGAACGGCCGCCTGCCTGACGTTAACCCTCCTTGGAATCTCCATGTTTATGTCTTATATAATACTTAAATAATTATAAGTAAGTATACAGGCATCCTTACTATACACATATCTACATTACTCTTTACAAAAATTATGTTAGTGAGAGTAGTACCGCGGGCGCCAGTTAGACACAATAAGACGTTCGCGACCCGTAATTCAACCAACAAATTCCAGTATCATATGGTATAATAGAGGTTTTGTTCCAAATTAATCATCATCTAGTAAACACATTCACTACATAATAAAATAATTCGACAAACTTACACAAAAAGAGGTCTTGTTAAAATAATTTATTGAATCAAAAGCAACTATGGAATTTTTATTTCAAATTAATTTATAGCATAGAAGGTTATATATGTAGGTGTGGGTTTGTTTAGTTAAGTAATGTTTCTAGCTGCTACAACTACTACGAGTCCTACGTACATAGTACCCCCGTTTAATATTCATTTCCAGTGCAAATATTGTATTTCTGTTCAATATACCTTACCTAATAGTTTTTTATACGATGTATAGTAACTACGAAAACACCAGATCATTCATGTTAAATCCAATTGAAATTAGTCGCTAAATTATAAAATATCTAGTTGTATTTTTATTTTTTTTCGGTCAGTAATGAGTGTTGATATTTTGCCAACATTAATATTAGGGTAGGTACATTCTATGATCTTGTCAAAACCTAATTTTAAACGACCCATTTCAAATACAATGAAGAAAAAAACGGGTGATTATTTTTGTCAGTTGTTCTAATTTCGCGTTATAGAATACTAGCTGTGCCCTACGGTTTCACCCGTGTTAAATTTATTTGACAGACTCCACGATGCCGCCGCTAACGCGTATATACGATATACAGGCGTATAGCTCTATCGTCGTTCCACTTCCCGTACTTGCCTAAAGCTTGTCAGATTGTTTCACGTTCATAGTTACTGCTCCGCTCTTTAGGGTCGTAGCGTGAAGTTATACAGCCTATGCTATTCCTCTCATATACAAAAATATTTTATCGAATCAGACTCGTAGTTTCAGAGATTAGCGCGTATAAACAAACACACAAAACAAAAAAAACTTCAGATTTATTATATTAGTATAGATTACCTAACTATTATAGAATATTACCTAAATATGACTGATTCTGAGAATCAGCTAAAACGGGATACATTTTCAAAGCTTTTCACCACGTGTATGCTGTACTAAAAATTTTCGGAAATGGCCACTTATATTAGGGATATTTAAAAATTAATTACATTTAAAAATGGAACTTTTGGCTTTAAAATGCAGTTTGTTTCAACTATTTGTCAATTGTTTTTTTACATTTTGGCGCCATTTTAAATATTGCGTAGGTATCTACGTTACTATGGATTTAACTAGTGAGAATCTTCGTAGAATGATGTTACGATTTTAAGTGTAGTTTAACGCCTCAGCAAAGTTTCACTCGCCTTCATACTGCTTTTTGGAATGAAGCACCATGCAAGTCGGCTGGTTTGCAAAATTCCAACGCGGTCGTGTTAATCTCAATGACGAATTTTGTTATTGTCATCCGTCTACCGCTATGAACAACGAAAAAAACATCGATGTTGTACACCGTATGATCGAAACAGACGGGCAAGTGACCTACCTTGAGATTCGGGCATTCTTAGGCATACGCATGAATCAGATACAATCAATCCTCCAAAAACGTTTGGGTGTGAAAAAACTGTGTTGCCGACGGATCCCTCACTGAGGCTCAAAAATCATACCGCGTCACTTGGTGCAATGCCATGCTTACGAAATTCAAAGAGAGGGCGTCAAATTTGGCATGGGACATAGTGACAGGTGACAAAACATACATTTACCGCTGCGATCCCAAAACAAAACAGTAATCGACTGTTTGAATCTTTGCAGCTAAACCGAAACCAACCAAAGTGGCGAATGTGCGGTTTGCCGCTTAGCGGATGATTGATACTTTTTTAAACAAAACAGAACACTTGGCTACTGTTGCATTGGTGGACCGTCGTACAGTAAAAAGCAGTTGGTACACGACCATTTGTTTTTCCGGTTTGGTTACAAGTATGAAGTATATGTACTATGACATCTATTTAAAAAAAAATCTTTTTTCATGACGTAATTATAGAAAGACAAATACTTAAATAGAGTCTCCATGACAAGGACGCACGGTGATAACTTATTGACATTCAAACCTTATGACATTTTTGTTATAAAACCATACTTATGTAAATATAGATAAAGCCATTGCTTTATCAATGTACCACCATAAACGATTCCATTCCAACGCAGAACATGATTACATATTATATAAATTTTCGATAACCAATGACGTAAGTAAAAAAAGGTGTAAGAATTATATAGTTGGCTCTAACACCAATTATCAAACATTATTAAGTTAGTCGAACCCATCTAGACGCAGATACAGCTTGCAATACGATAGACCTCGAAACGCAAATTACACTTATGCTATTTACTTATTTTTGGACGAACATATTTGTTACTTTATGCACGACAGAAATACGTTGGCGATAACCACATAAAAAAAAAACAAATAGGAATCGCTGCACTAATAATCTTCTTAGACAATTAGTCAGTCTTCAGTCAGATCTTGTCAGTCAGTCAGTGAGAAATACTTCTTAATGCTTCAACAATGTCACATTTCGTTTTACGTTTCAATTAATAGAGCTTTATCAAGGGGATTGCCCTTGCCGCTTTATCTTATCATGAGGCAACAGATATAAATATGTTTACAAGTTAATGCAACACTATCTTCATATCGAGACACGGCAGTCTTGTCTGCCAAGTTCAGAAAGTGGGCGACACACCGGCCATTGCGTATGTTTACACGAAGCATTTCGAGCTAATTTCGACCACTGTATAAGTCAAATACTATTACACCTATAACTTGAAATTTTGTAAGTTTAATAAACCTTCCTTGAACACCTAGAATCCCAAATTGCGCGAATAAACATATTATAGTTCTTGAGTTATTAGATCATTAAGCATATACCAAAAATACAAAGCAAAAAATCAAAAAACTTCATAAAAATATAATTTTATATCATTTTAAACGAAATAATACCCATAGAAAGGCGTTTCTATCCTTTCACTACCAATTTAGACGATCTAGCGTTGTGTTTTCCCGATTAACAGGGGCATTAGAATATTGACGCATGAAAAATAATCAATCAAAATCTATCAAAACACTTCAAAAAAGTAGAATTATGTTGATTTTAAGCAAAATAATACTTAGGTTAAACAACAACTAGAACAGCGAGGCGTTTCCATCCTCTCACCAATAGATGGCGCTGTGTAGCTTTTCTAAAAGTATCGATATCCCAACAAAAACACAAATTTACAAAATGGGCCAAGTTCGGTTGAAACGATGTTCTGAGTAGTCATTGTCACAGATAAAAGAGCTGCGATCTAACGGGTGGCAAGTGCCATAGCTGTCCTTTAATTATAGCTGTAGGAATGTACATTCCTCAATTAATTTAAAAAACAAATTGGTAGTTTCTTTGATACGGGCTTTTAACTTGGCAAGTTTTAATAATTATACTTTTATGTATTAACCATTTCTAAAGAGGCTTACAATTGGTTTTCATAGCTTTTATATCTTAAACGGCACCCACCATCCTCTGAATATTTTTAACAAAAATCATCATCACACTGAGCTGCAAATACCAGAAGCTAAGTGATTTTTTATTATTATTATTGTATCATTCAAAGTGACCGCACTGTGTTTGATGGTAGGCATAGTACAATCCAAAAACAACAGTGACCACCAAGAGATTAGTAATCCACATGAATCAATGTTTGTCACTGTCATACTGCCCACAAGCCTCTCTGCAGGTAAATATACACTGTCTAATCTCAAAATGTGACAAAACAAAAAGATCATTGTGATGGGTTTATCAACATTAGGATGGTGGTCACGATCCAGTCGGGTACAGATACCCTCCTCCCATTGATTACTGGTTTTACAGAGGCTGATCTCGAAACACTGTGGGTGTTACACCTTGTGTATGGTGGCTGTGATCCATTTGGGCACAATTGTCATGTCCCAGCAAATATACATAAGTTATACAGTTACTTTGTAACCTTAGTCTGACATTAGATAAATAATTGCTTTGTAACCTTAATCTGACATTAGATAAATAATTGCTTTGTTACCTTAGTCTGACATTAGATAAATAATTGCTTTGTAACCTTAGTCTGACATTAGATAAATAATTGCTTTGTAACCTTAGTCTGACATTAGATAAATAATTGCTTTGTAATCTTAGTCTGACATTAGATAAATAATTGCTTTGTAACCTTAGTCTAACTCTGAGCCTGCATGAAGTAAACAGCTAAGCAATAAACAATTGATAATAAAATATTTGTGATTATATTAAAGAACTTTTTGTCATCAAGTCTATTTTTAGTACTTATATTCTGCTATTTTGGTGGTATTTCATATGAAATAATTTTGTTGTTATACATAAATAAAATAGCTTGACTTGCACAAATAAACAAATACAAAAAAAAATTCATCAGTTTTGATTGAACTATTGTTTTAAAGTGAGTACCTACAGAATCTTGACACTGGCAGACATGCAAACTAAGCCTTGTCATTGTGATTTAAATAATCAATAAGTTTAATGTATCTCACCCGCAATATAATGCCTTGATGCCCTCCTGCCTTGAGGTTTTGACAAAGCAGTCCACCATACCCGTGTACCTGAGCTCAACATGTCGAGGATCTATCTTTTGACCCTGGATTTGTAGACGAGTCTTTGTTGTATCTATTGGAAATGTGCCTGGTGACAAGTTATTACCGTGGTGTTATTTTTATCTTACTTATTTACATAGCAAACTAATACACCCACTCTGTAAAGTTAGAAATGCATTGCTTTTTAAGGTAATTAATTGCTCTCATCTGAATTTCAACAACCAAATTTTTGCTCAAATTATAAACATTCTTTTGCTAAAAATTTTACAGTTCTTTTCAGTTTTTCCATGGCCATTCAAATAAACAATTACTACCCATGGGAGTGAACCAACTATGTATGGTATAAGAAAACTAAGCATTCTTGTCTCACTCTATCCTGGACATAATATGTCTATTGAGTATGAAAATTGAATATTATTTAATTAACATTGAGCAAGATTTTGAGTTTTAAGAAATTAATAGCGAAATGAATTAATTACTTTATAGAAGATAAATATTGCACTATTTTCATATGCTTCAAATTATTTATATACCTATTATCTATGAAACATAAGTTTCATGGGAGTTTTGTCATTTATGACAGAAACTTATAAGGTATTTCATACGTTGTCTTGATAGTGATCACCAATAAACTTTATATCACCAATAAAATAAAACATTTTGGAACCATTATCAAATGTACATAATTATAATAGATACTATAATTTTAGTGAATTTAAGGTTATAAATTTATATATAAAAATAAATTTAACAGACCAAATTCTGCGACTATTGACGCCAGGCCGCCGTAAATAAACGGTCTCCAGTCACTATCTCCCATTACACACAAGGTTTGAAAGAAACTGAGACCAACCGGTGAACACCAATAATAAATAAGTTCGAAGAATTTCTACGTAGAACGCATTTTGTTTATAGTTATAAAACTGTAACACACATAACCTAAAATAACATTTTATAAAGATGCCTAGAAAAATTGCGTACTACTTTAATAAAAAGTATTTTTCCTTACATGTTACATTTGCAAAATCTCAAAAATCTGATTACTAGAGATGAGTACTTCCGGACATCCGGACCAAAATTAGAGATGAGTAGTTCTAGTTAGGACTCGTGAAAAAATATTGATATATCGAATCATCGATATTAATATTAAGAAATAGCGATATTTATTACTAATACTTTTTTGAACGATACATCGATATTAAAATATAGATATCAACGCTTGATAACCAAAAGAAAATCGCTGTGATGAGTGTATTACTATTTGTATAGTATAATAATTAAAACTATTGTGAATATTATTATTACTTTTAGTAAAAGTAATAATGTATTGCTCCCCGTGTAATGTATCCAAGTTTAATATGGAATAAGTCCTCTCTGAATACACGCCTTTGCACTCTGTACTACAGATGGCCGCGAATACAAGAGACGGGTATGCGCGGGTGTTTGGGGTACAAATGACAAATTGCCGCTTCGGCCCGACAAGTGTGAACGGTGCTATGTGTCGTGCCGACAGTTTTATCGGGTGGCTCGTTAGAGCGATAGCACTGTTCATATTAATGAACACACATAATTAATGAATACATGATATACTAGAAGGAATACATAATAATAACGACAATACTGTCGCGATGTCGGTCTGACCTAGTGTGAACTAGCTCTAACATTTGTATGACAAATATAACTTTACAAAAAACAAAACGTAACTTTCAACTTTATGTTAGGGGCCTGGCAGCACTGATAATAACATGTCATAAATTAAATTATGACAATGGCAATAAATGGTAAATTTTCTAAAAACGATAATAGCTTATTAAATAGAACGAGCATAAGGTACGATGTCTGTGGAAACGAGGAAACTCGTGAAAACAATACAAACCTGAAAGGAACGGTTATAAAACAGTAACAGAATTACATTATTATTTGATTCGTAGAAGTTATTTGGTAAGTAAAGAACTTTCTTGTAGTATTCAGATAGAAGCACAGAGAAAACTTGTAGATAGGAGTTTGCAAAAAAATAATATCCGTGGAGTGTAAATATGTTTTATATTTTGTAAATGACGTCATGTTTCGCCTTATCATATTGTGTTTTTTAATAAATGCATTCCCAATATTATTTTATATTAGAGCAGGCTTAGTCCTAGAAATTACCTCACTGTATACTTATTTATCCAAACCTTTTTTTGTAGTTATTCGAATATGTTTGAAATTACGTTACGTGTGATGTTTATTAGTGGTTTGCACCAGAGAAAAAAAATGTATCCAGTGTTTATCCTCCGGTAATTTTGGTCGTTTTGAATCTTTTATCAATAAAATAAGCTATTGTATCTTATAATTATGTCATCATTTTAAATATTTATTAACACAAACGAAAACACTAATACTTACTGAAACATTACAAATTAATCAAAAATATGCTTCACAATGAGCTTCCATAAAGATCTCCAAACCAGAATCTTCTGACATAGTAAATGTTTGGTAATCTGTTGCCAGTATTAAAACAAGCATCTTGTCGAGGATGTTAATGATGTTTTATTTTATGTAATTTTAAAGAAGATTGTACCAGGCTAGATGATCCAGTTGACTGTAATAAGGACCACTTGTTGGTTTTGACTTTGTTCATTAGTTGAGGCTTTGTTGCTAATTTGAGGATGTAGTCTTGACAGATGTGACAATGTATTTGATGTTCCGTCGCCAGTCACACTTATTGTTGTTTGCCAAATTTTGCATTTTACCTTATCATCCTCTTTTTCAAAATGAGTTCCAATTGTTGATGTACCTAAATAGGTTTAGTATGGTTTTTACTTTCTCATTTCACTATAAAAAACTAAACTGATGTATTTGTTATCTACTTAATAATGGTTTTCACATTTTACAAATAAAAACAATGAATAAGGCAACAATCCATGTTAAATTTTTTTAATCCCATCTTAGTGATTATATTTGGAGCATCACATTCTGGGATCAGCTAGTTTATAAGCAAGTACTTAACTTTCATCATAGTCATAATAGATTTCCCATAGATATTCCCATAGTTAGTATCATGATTCAAATTATTTATAGGTCATAATCATAAGCAGATTAATATTGAGAAATTCTTGCAGTCTTCCTGGTGCTCATACAGTGTAATAAGTAAGAAATAATAATTAATTTTCAGAATAAAACACAAAATGTATAATAACCACCAAAACAACTTGGCTCCACCACCTGAGGTAACTCCATCTCAGAAGGTGCTCAGGTGGGACAGTGATTATTTTAGCACTTTACCTGGTATTCTGAAATTAGTACAATTGGTGAGTGTTTAGAAATAAACAATATAAATCTCAATGCACCTTGTGTGGAAAACATCACCCTAATAAGGCCTCTATCAGACTAGTGTTTGTCGATTGAGCGTGTTCCTCCAACGTTTGACCAATGCTAATGCTAAAGCTCGCATCGCGTACACCCAACGTGCTGTTTTGTAGCGCGAGCGTCGCCATGACGCGGCGCAAGAACTGCGTTCAGCTGCACATACTCTTAAACTCTAGTATGATAGCGGCCTAATAATAATAGTGATCTTAATTATCTTTGTTTTTAGATTAAACTCTCCATAAAATAAGATTGCTTTATAATTTTGCTGGCAGGGAGAGTTGGGCAATCACATTAGATTGTAATTTTTCTTTCATGAGATAAAGTAACAAACAAGCTTGCAATCCACCTGATGTTAAGTTGTCACTGCAGCTTATTTTTTTATACATCCTCAAAAAGGATAGCAATCCTGAGGTCAGTCATAAAAATTAGTACTTCTTAGGACTAAGATGGAAGGGCTTGTGTCTGCTTACTTGATTCATAATCAGTAGTATTATGTAGGTTCAGGAATATGTCATCATAATTTATGTGAAAAGTGATTATAGCAAAGTGGACATAATCAGTGAATTTATTAAGTACCTAACCATTTTGTAACCTTTATTTGTAAAATAAAAGCAGCTAATACATGTACATTATGATATACCTACAAAAGATTAGTTGAATGATGACTTGGCTAGGCGGGCTATACATTTTTTTTTTATAATGTGTATTTTGCAGATGTGCAATGTTATTGGATTCATCTGCATAAAGGTGTCATGGTCCTTTGTATCGGCAATATTCTATAACATGTTGTACTGGATTGGCAACATCATCTCATTATTCCTTTTTCTTGCCTACGCCTTCCATTTTGTAGAGAAGTATGATAGGTGGCCGTGGAACAAATATGAGCTGTTCTTCTGTGTCATCATGACACTCTGTTACATCGTCTGCTCTATATTTGCTACGGTTATAGGCGAAAGTGTAGGGTACGCTGTCGGAGTGAGTATGACATTTTTTTTAAAATATATTTTTATTCTATCATTATTCTACAATCTAACATGATATTAAGTGACAATATGGCTGAAGATGGTAACAAGCTAAACCTAGACAGTCTTTAAAGTGTGCCTGCCAGAAAACATATCAATAAATTCTTAGCAGCATTTTTTAACTTTTGTTTGGTAGCTAAGTGAATGCTAGGAAAATACTTAACCACATTGCTATGGTTTCATCATGTTCTTTTCCTTCACCAAAGGTTTAGAATCACTGTAGGATTTCAAGGTATGTTGAATCAACAGTGAACCAAAACTCCGTCTAATCTAATCTGTTATCTCTTCAATTAAAAAAATTACCACCATCTCCGATTTAAAAAATATATAAATATTCTAAAAATACACTTCTATGGTTTTATTGCTATAATAAAATGTAACCCAAATGTCTCTTACACTTGGACCTTAATAATATATTTGTTTCCAGTTCTTCGGCTTCTGTGCAATCATCGCATATGGATTCGATGGCTATTTGAAGTATAAAGCTTGGAAACGAGGCCTACCACCGCAGTGAAAATATATTTTATTCCACATTTATATATTTATTGATTTATAAAGGATAGTTGATAACTAACGTCCGGATTAAACGTATCTAGCAATTTCCTTAACAAAAAAACATTTGTATGGAACATTCACGATTCATGTTACATAATTATTCTTTTTTTACTTGCAAATCTTATTTAATATTTTCTCTATCTTATTCTGCTTTCAAAGTTTTTTCATTTATATGGAATGTTTATTTGCTTTTAAATATACATATAAAGATTAATTTCTAGTTCAGTATTTAAATATTTTTCCAATTAATTAAGTAAAGTAAGGATTATAGATCGTAAGACTATTTTTTATAAGTTAAGAAACTCAAAGTGCCTTTATATTGTTATATCCGAGGGTAGTGAATTTATCTAAACAATTTATTCGTACACGTCCCTGAAGCTTCAGAACAGCTTTTACAGTTTCACCGGGCTAGGGGGTAAGCTCGTGTCTGAGGAGTGCCTTAAGCGCTCGCCCCCAAGCCCGGCGAAGCTGTAAAAGCCGTTCGAGGCTCCTGAGCCCTTATGGCTAACAGTATAGTTAGATCGAAAAAAAAAGGGGGTAAGCGTTTATGGCACTCAGTCGCGAAGGATAGGCTACGTCCTGGTTCGGAACACGGCTCGCTTATATAACAAAACTAAAGGAGGGTCGAAATCACTAGAAATACCCCGAACTTGTACGTCATTGTTTACAAGGGGAAGTGTTCTATTTCACCTGTCCCTGTGTCCGTTTATAATCAGATCTTGCAAGTTAAGTTTGACCCACTTCTTCTTGTTCTACGGAGTTGAAATTTTACACATTGATTCAATTTCGATGACAATGCATTTTTATGGTAAGCGTAATCTGATTCCACACCCAGGATTGTGTCCAGACAAAAGAACTTTTTAACGGACAACAGCTTAGACACGACATTTTGTATACACGGTTAATTTTAATTACCCATTTTAACTTGCACCGTAGCCTGGCTGCTGCTTCCAGGGTTGGCTTTCAAACAATTAACTCCTCAACGATCATCAACACAGACACGTAATTTAGTAAGCGCATTTAATAATGATAGCCTGTTTTAACGATAAAAGCTCGTTTTCAAATGAAGGCTTGTTTAGACTATTGTTTGACCCGATCGAAGCGATAAGCTTTGAATGTGTCCGTGAACTATTGTATTTTTATAGTACATACAAATAGATACTCGATGTTTCGAGTACATTCTAGACGATTCCAGATAATTCGAGAATAGTGATTGTTTTATATTTTTATCAGAACGTAACAATATATAACTACGGTCTTGTTCAAATGGAGTAAGTAAAAATCGTTTATTATTTTGTTTAATAATTTTAACGATTTCGACACCGGCCAAGTATAGGTATGTGGTAGTATGGTAGAGATAATAGGTAGGTAACCATTTTGTAATTAACCTAACCCGTTCTCGAAAAGTTCTTTTGAAAATTTATTCAAGCTCGAATTTGAAGTCAAATTAAAACATCGACTTTTGGACTACATATACAATTTTAATATTAAGTACATTATGTGGTTTTATTATAATATACTGGTATTGAACAGTTGACTTGATTATGACAAAAGGAAAAAGTAAAGATTATACAAGTTAACTTATTTATACAAACTTTGAAATATTTTCTTACTTTGAATATTTTATTTATATGTTTAATTGTGACCTGATATTAAGTAAATTTTTGTTAGAGTTATCAATATTTAGTATTGTTAGGATTAACTAAAAAGGGCACATTTTTATTATTTTCACCTGTAAATTTTTTATCTGTGTGCCGATATTGAATATAAAAAGAAATGCAAGTTTGTGTTGGTGAAAACAATACGACTAGTTTTCAATTAGTTCGTATAGACATATATTTTTGTATTTAAATAATTTCAGAAACATAAATTTAATTTAAAAATTTACTGGTTTTGGAAATTCATATTTTATACTTCATAATAAATATTATGAAACAGTGTATTTTTATTCATTTACGTGTTATTTTATAGTGTTATTCGCTTAAACTACATTTTTGATGACTTGTGAGAAAACTCTGCGGCTCCAGGGATAAGCCAGTGAGACCGAATACATCGATATCGATATATATGAAAGATACTTCACTAATTGGTATTCGGTGGTGACATCTTAAACGCCGTCAATAAAGAATATCAATAAAAGTAAAAATGATAGGTTACTCTCAAGTTGAATTGTTTGTGACAACCCTATATTACGTGGTCAGAAGCCATTATCGTTGGGTGCCATTAATCTACCTTCTCAATTTTCATTACAAACGATTTATTTTCAAGCGGTTCAACTGTTTTTAATTTGTAATATTTTTGTCTTTACTTGAGGTGGACAATTGACTGATGTTCGATGTACTGTTTATTATTATATAGATTTAAGCAAACCTTATAATTAGGTCTACGAAGTCTATATTTCAATATCTTTAATTATGCTTAATTTAAAATTAGGTTGTTATTTGCATGTACACACTTTGATAACATTTTATTTTTAGGTATATAAATATATTAATTTTTAGTCTTTATTACTACTTACTTACCTATCATCAGAAATAAGCTATTATGCCAAAATCAATTCATTTTAGTACAATGGTCGGCCTTCAACGTTAATATCGTTCTAAAGTTGTTTTTTTAACGATCAATTGTAACAACACTTGTTGGAACTGTGAATGAATAAAACAAATGTAACACATTTAAAGCGTCTTTTATTCATATAACAATATTTACAAAACAATAACAATTGGTCAAACCGGTTTATTGCCAGCGGAGGCGCTCAGCAACACTAAGTTAAATAACCAATACATAACATTTCTACTGGTGGAATCGAATGAAATTATATAATTGTGAATTCTATAGACATATCCAGTTTTGGCAGCTTGCATACTTTGTAACCCTATCCCGAAAAAATAATTTCTCATCTAGAGTTACCTAAACTTTGACAGTGATATTAATCAATGTGTTTTATAACAATCGATAAAAATATTATCATGTCACCGCACTGGTGATAAATTCGTAATATCAGTTTACGATACAGATAAAAAAATGTTTATAAAATATGTGCATAAGTGATATATTTTCGGTAAGAATAAAAATCTTTAAAAAATTAGTATAATATTATTCACGGGGACGGGGATAAAACTATCAATTGTGATCTTTTCTGTAGGAAAAGTAATAGTTGAAGCAATTTAAAAAGTCCTGTATACGTCAATTTTCTTGTTAGACAGTACAACTGCCTCTATTAATATTAATAGAGGATATCCCAATCGATACATTTAATATACATATAATAATTACTTACAAACTTTATAACATAATTAATATCCAGCACCTAGTGATTTATTTATAAAAATTGAGTTTATTACACGATTACAAAAGCATATCAATTATTTTTGAATTGTAAACATAATTATTTACACAGATTTGAGAAAAGGCAGATGGAGCCTTACGAACAACTAAAGTGAAACATGCTTTTAGCTTTGATCTTTGGTAACCAATAACAACACGTACGACCATGTGAATAATGTTGCCAGGGTAGTTAACATAAGTTTTACTGTTTTTACCACTTCAGTAGTATAGTCGTTAATCCATCATCAAAAAACCGATTTTGTACTTGAATTGAAGGGCCCCAAGGATCTTTACATACCAATTTTCAACTAAACTTATATCAGCCATCACAATTTTTTTCCTTATCATTGAATATTTTTTGTCTCCATTTATTTATTAACTTTTGTTTTAACATACCATATCTAAATAGCCATATCTAATGGTTTCGAAGCCGTTAGCATTTGAGATTTTTGTCGACCATTTTAGATTTTTGACTGGTACCTACAATTAAATTGTCCAAGGTTCTCTATATTTTTACTTTTGAACCATAAAGTCATAACATCCAACCATAACATCTCTTTCATTGTATGAAGGTCGTTGACAAACAAAACAAACTATTACGTGACAAATATTACCCTACATTTACTTTCATGACAGTTCGTTTGTAAATAAAATTATCTTCGAACGCTACATACATATATTTTACTATATCTTCCAGGAAAATATTTCAAAGTAACCTAGCAACACTGTTGCGGTTTTTAATTACACACAAGACGGCATATTTTTTATATGCGGTATATTTTATATGCGTATGTTTTACATACGGGTTGTTGAAATTGTTGAGGACATTTTCGTGTTCTTTCAGGCTCCATCTGCCTTTTTCTCAAATCTGTGTTTATTCAATAAACTTTTCGTAATTAATTAAGTACATACACGGTGTATATATCGTGCAAACATGATTATAGAATAAATAATATCAACACTGATACGAATGTGTACATTATAAGTGATGTCGATTTCGTTTTCATACCTATTGAGGTATTATACATAGAGACGGCGCCTCAACCAACTTGTTTGATTGCCCCTCGTGTTCTGATGCTTAACCACGATAAGCATAATTGCGCTAGAGATGTGAACCAGTTAGAATATTATGTTATTGTTAGAATAACGTAAACATAATAACTAAATCCTAGTAAAATATTGTCACACACAAACTACCTCGTCCTATGGAACCGCTTCAAGCTTGCGATGAAGGAATCACTCAGCAACTAATCCTCTTAAATAAAATTGTACTTAATTTTAATTTATTTTTAAATAATATAGAAAAAAAATATTTTTAATTAATCGGTTAATATCACCAATTTGCGCTCTCCCCGCGCGTGTCGATACAGTTACAGATACACGGCGAAGTGGTGCACAATTCTTGTTTGTAATAGCTGCTCTATGTATAATACCTCAATGTTCATACCCTATGTCAAAACTACATCTTAATTTTTTACTTAAATAATTTATTTTCGATAATAACATGAGGGTCCAGACCTAGCTATCGTATTTACATACACATAATTATGTACTTACTAGTGCTTTACTGTTAGTGTCGTGAGTGATTAGGCGCATATAGGTAAAGGAATTCGTTGAGGATTAAGTCTATTTTAGTATAATACGTTATAAACAAATAAAATAATTGTTGAAATAGTTTGTTATCCACATGAAGCGAACCTACACGTTGGACGGTATTTGGCGAATAGAGACTAACACGAATGTGCGAGCACATATCGGCGATAGATTATCACCTCTTCCTGTATCGCGCCTGAGCCGTTCATGTAAATTTGTAAGCAAAGTACGCTTACTACATGTGTGCTAATTAAATCATTTCTTGTTTTTACATTTGTACGAATTTATTATTTTCATTACCTACATGAATAATAAATAGCATACATAATTCTATATGTAATATACCTAGAGTGTTTAATCTAGGCTCGTACGGTGTAAGAACATATTGGCACTTGTGTTTAATATTTTTTATACAAAATGAGCATAACGTTTATATTTATCAGTTCCAATATATGTATATCATTTACATTAAATTTAATGGAAGCAATCTATCAATAGATGGGGAATAAGCATAAGACGATGCTGAATAAAATTAATAGCTTTCAATACAAATTTTGACAATTTATTGCTTCCTTAAAGAGGTATTTCGATTTTATTTATAAAATAAGTGGTCTTAATTACTGACACTACTGGATAGGGAAGGGCTGAGGGGAGAAGAGAATCTTTGATCAAATTCTGTATAGCCTGGACTAGTGTTGGAGACCATCAAATACATGTTATGGCTCGAAACGTCGTAAGAGTATTACACAAACAAAGAGTTTATTTTGTAACAAATATGAACACCACGCGGAATGAATGTCCGAATATATAACAATGAATTCAATTATTTCTCTTGTGATTCAATTAATTTTTACAGCAAATGTAAACAAATACAAAATTAATTGACATCTCTGTCATGTAACACTTATCAATTGTATTTGAAAATACGACTACATTCGACACGCTATATGCAATCTCAGATCTAAGTTGGGGGAGGTGTTTCAAAAGGGGCGGCAATTTAAGTGGGCGCCAAATTTGTAAATAAATAAATAAATAAATAAATAAATAAATAAATAAATAAATAAATAAATAAATAAATAAATAAATATGTTCCTTTCTAACGCTACGCGTCGAAAACAGAGTAAAACCATTAATTTAGACACAAGTAATGAGCAAACGAAATAAGTGGACGGACGATACCTACAATACAGAATTATTTTAATTAAGCAAATAACCAATTTGTTAAGTACATCTTTATAAAAATAGATATATCGTGCTACAGGTAACGTTGGGCATAACAATACAAGCGTGAATTCAATACAGTACTTAGAAAGAGTCTGTCTACCTATAGGTTAGAGTAATAAAATGTCACTTATAAATATACTGTTAACGTATAAATTAATTATATATTATTATATCACATACAAATTTAAATATATATAAAGTTATGGTAAAGAATAATAACAACTCGCAATGTTTTTCCTCAATATTTTTTAGAGTCTACTCATGAAGAAACCTGAGCTAAACCATATTATTCATAATTGTATACACAAAACTTTTTACAATAAAGAGGTCACGTTGTCCATTCAATTTTATTTACATTTAATAATAATCATTATCCTTATATATATTAAAAGTCGTAGAAAAGTGTGTTTTACACCGATAACAAATATTGTATGCCTATTATAATATCAAAGGTCGAATCACGGTCACAGGAGTAAGAGACTCTACGTAGGCGAATTAAAAGGAGCGAAATTAGTTTTTATTCATACATCTTTATTCGACCAAAACTTATACTGTAGTGCAGTGTTTTTCAACTTGTGGGTCGCGACCCTCTGGGGGGTCGTGAAACCTCTATAAGAAGGTCGCGACCCCTTATTAAGAAAAAAAGTTTTTAAATATATTTATATTAAGAAAATGTTAATGCTACACGTAAAATTGAAAATATGCTGATGCCTATTTATAAAAATATACGGTTTTGATATTTGTAACATAATAAAATACATGCTCCAAACAGTGGAGGGTAGGGGGTCAGATTTTTTTTTATACTAAGGGGTTTCTCGTCATAAAAAACGGTTGAAAAACACTGCTGTAGTCTAATGTAAAATGAATTAGTATTCCATTATGTAGGTACCAAATTATATTTAAAAAAATATGGAACATTAACATTTTTTCTTAAATCCTAACTCATATTAAAATTACATCGGAATACCTAACCAATTCAAAGTATATTCAATATTATGTATCAAATAATTATCCTTGAAGAAAGTATTAAATCTAGAAATTTCTATTTTAAAAAATAGGCGGTTAACGTAATTAAAAATTGCGTTGTTGTAACAATAACATAAAGTTGATCATAAAGTTGATCTGTGAATTAGTTCCATTTCAAGTTGAAAACCAAATCCTACACAAATGACAAATGAATTATTATCTGACACAAGAACTTTCTCCTTTTAGCAAATATTATCTACAATACATATTTTTATGATAAAATAGTACAGTTAAAAATTACATTTACATCAACTCAATAATTAAATTGAATATGGTTGTTGAAACTTAAATATTTTTTTATTATTATTATAAACTCTTAAAATTAAACTTTGTACCCATACACTACTTAAACAAATACAATTTAAAAAACTTTTGTTACAGATTAAATTGACCTTGATATACTAACGGCAAAATTATAACCTCAATACCAATGTAATAATTATATCAACGAAGTAACCATATTATAATGAATGGGTACGTGTGAAAGTACTGCGATAGTCCTACGCATCGCGCATCGTCAGAAGCGTATTGCAACGAATATAATAATAGGATTATTGTCGCATTGCCGGTCATTGAATAACAATTATTTGCATAATTTTAGTTGAAACAGGAATACTCACTGCATTTTTATATTAATTTCCGACCTTTCGCGATAAAAATATCACCGAGGAATTAAGCATTTATGTTCACCTGCCGCAGTTACCACAGATTAAATATTTCAATCAACAGACAATCTGCGTTATTAATTACCCTAAATGCGCTCAAGTGGATAAATATCTTTTAAGTCAGTCAGTGACGTGAAGTCGTATTTTTTGGTATTTTAAACACTAAATATAAATAATATGTATATTTAATTACAAAATACATTACCATAATTAATGTGCATACAGTATTTAAAGTATATACATCGGAAAAGTGTATAAACAACGAAACAAAATGTTCTTTATATAAAAGACAAAATTTATACCGGTGTATAAACCAAGTAAAATGATGTAATCTTGTTAAACTTATGAATTATAATTTTAAATCAGAGAAATGTAATCAAGCCAAATTAATTGAATACTTGTGATCAGCCGAAATCTAAGACCGTACGTACTCCTGCATAAGTTACAAACGTATCAAATGAAATTAAAGTATTTTCAGATAATTTATTTATCAAATTTATTTCTGAGTTGACTAGATAATATCATCACAATAACTTCACCTTAGAACCGTAATAGTGAAAGTTACAACCAGTATGATCCGACTTACTTCCTTATGGTTCTAAGGCGATTCATGTGCTTCTCTGATACACTAAAAACTTAACTATACATGGAAATGTTTGTGTCATAGTAATCTCTGTAGCTACTAAAACAAAAATTTCAAAATAATTTCATTGTTACTATTTTTTTTAATGATATAGCCAAAAGGGCTCAATATCTTTGGTACAAGAAAAAGAGTTATTCGAATCCTTTAAAAATGCAGTGTCCTCAGTACCTGCCTTCCGAATGGTGCTACGGGAGCGCTGGTGGTGTCACCACGTGGGTTTGTTTAGCGACAACGCGTTGTCCTTGAGGCAACTCGCCGTCTCTCACCGCTCTGCCTTTGAGGTATGCGTCTGCACCGTACACAACCATAGCCAGGTAACCGAAGAACTAGAAAAAGAAACATAAATGCCCTGTGTACATTTATAATCTCCATGACTTGTGTCAATTAACATTATGTAGATGGACGATGTTACTCCACTAGGTGTACATATTTACACTAATCCTGTACGAGAATCGAACTATTTATTTGTTAATACTATAGAATTATGAAATAAAGATAAATAAACATAGAAACAAAGGTACGTATAAAGTAATCCATCTTCTTCCGTTCTGTTTAAGATCAACATGTACTTACTCGTACAATAGATTTGCTACCCCTCCGGGTCTGGATACTGCCTGTCCTGGCCACGGCCGCTACGGGTTAACAGGTTAACCCGGGCGGTACACGGAAAGAATAGCGAGATAGCGCTCGACTCCAAAATTTAATTACGTACGAGTCTGATCACAGTGATCACCGACTGCTCTACACTGGTTAGGCAATTACTAGAAAAAATCCTAGTAGCAGTTTTCACTCGTGTTAAATTTATTCGTCGAACTCTCCACGGCGCGGCGCGGTCGTCAACTCGCCCATCTACTTGTCTACACAGATTGCTTAACATTAATAGTTACTGCTCCGCTCCTTAGCGTCATAACGTGAAGACATAATTATAGCCTATACTATTATTACTCATGAATCTGGTTATCATATAAAAAAAAATTAGGGATCCGACTGATACTTTCAGAAACTAGCACGTTTAAACAAACAAATAAAAAGCTCTCTTCACCTTTATTATAGTTTTCGAAGGTGGTAGCCCTAATTGTACCTAACACATATTACAAGAGATTGAAATATATAGGGCAACTATAAATAACAATTCAATAACAAGTTTCATGTGATTTAGAAATTATGAAATAGCAATAATTGACGGTAGTCAATTGAACGCTGTTTCATCTGCGAGTGTAACCTACATAGTTCGATGTCTATGTCCTACTAGTTCGATGTCTATGTACCTACTTGTACTATTGTGTCATTAAAGTCACGTTGTGTTGTTAATTATTTATGGAGGTATTTACAAACCAACCCGCCCCACACCGCGTGGTATAATGGCTCGCGATAACGACATGTTGTAACTAGGGATGCCAAGTTTTTTATATCAAATTAAAAAATATATTTTTAGTAGATGGCAAAAAACAAAAATAAAAGTAGGTTTCGAATGTTATATAATTTTTAGGGATATTTTTTGACAATGACATTAAGTCAAAAAGAGATAAAGCTAAGATTAAGGGTCTATTATTATACTTACTTCAAGAGATAAAGGCTGCGGCCTGCGTTTCGATTCACGCTTAAATATTTTGGAATAAATAATGTTGCCTAAATTTTTTATCCAATAAAAATATCGTAGTTTCGCCTACTATATTTTTTTTAAATATAGTTTTCGGACGCTTTATATTGTAGGATATTATATTATATAGTAGAATTGGCAACCCTAGCTGTAACCGACATGCTAATGATCCTTACTCACGTTTCTATGAAAATTAATAAACCAGTCGCGTATTCCTATGTGTAATACAATTTGTATAAAATTAATGTCCCAATGAGTCAAAAGTACGTACCTAATATATAACATATTTGCTCCAATACGCAAATTGTTGTCGTTTCACCACGAATGTAATGGTTTTTTTTGAGTGACAATAAAAAAGACAACCATATACATCTATAGGACTTAGCCTACGAAAGATTGAGATGAGATGCACGGTTAATCATGTCGTTTCGTCGTCTGGTTGGCCTTCTAGTCGTCTACCAGACTTCATACGCAGCACGCATGAATTTACGAAAACTAAGATATTTTATATTTTTGATTCATTATTTTGTGATAGAGAATAAAAAAATTGTAAAAGTTATCATCAACTATTTGAGGTTGGACTTTAACCTCGAATAACTTTTAAACGAGTCAACTTAGCGAAAAATCATTTCAGACCTTTTTTGTAGATCGTCAAATTTCCTACAAGAATATCTATTTACTTTTACTAGACATTCATTCGTTCGAGTGCATCAAAAATCCAAACAAAAAAAAATTCTTATGTTATTTAAATGGGAAATCAAAAATCACAAAGTCACCTCTTAATATTAATATTAAGGGCTGAAACTTTACCAGAATTTTTTTTTTCGTCATCTTGAACGATATTTTCGTAGTGGCTATATAATTGCCATTTTTGATTGAAAAAAGTCGTTATTACAGGGCATTTCGGATTGAACCCTTACGATTTGTTCAAACCCTAACTGAGCCTTTTACAATCAAATGAATAATTTGATAGAACGACGTGCGCTGGAAGCTTACTAGGCTCTTTGTGAAGAAAGTTTTTTTTAAAACCATATTATACTTATGATTTTGACGCCCCCTGGAACTACCGGCCGGGGCGGGTGCCCCGGTTTGAACCCCCATCCCTAGATCCGGGCTTTAAATATTGATTTTTGTTAAGTAGGAAGAAAAAGCCAACCCGAATTGCTTTATCCGCGTGCGCGGGCGTAATGGTCAGTGATACGTAAATACAATGTTTTACAAAAATATTGCTCATAGTACTTCTAAAAAAAGTTCGCAATACCATATGCCTATCTCTTATAGATAAGCCACAATAAGGTATTTTGTGACAAAAATTAATTGAAAATTTAAAAGTGTTTTATGAGCATTATTATTAGGAATGGCATATTAATCCTTACGAACGAAAGTTACTTCATCATCAAGACAATTTTATGAAGATAAACATTGCCCTTTATAGCTTGTTATTTGAGAGCTTAGTTTGGGAGATAATGGAAAATTAAAATAATTCAATACTCTGCTCGGGTCTATGACTATAGGTATAGCGGCGCGAACGAGCCGTGTGAGTAGTGACGCATAGCCCTGGCCGCCCAATAGAAATATTGTCTATTCTGAGGTATTATAAACAATCAACGATTTCTTTTAAATTATACGCGACTGAAACCGCAGGGTACTGCTAGTGTTTTGATAATTGCTAGTACTACGACTGCAAATATTATAATATACGACTGATGCATTAAAACCACTCCCTTTGAAAATAATGTAAATATCATACTATCAGTATGTACGAATCTGAGACCTATTATAGCCTAAGGTACGAATGTAATACGGTCGATATCGTTGAAACGTTGTAGAAAATTATATATACCTCTAAGTTACTTATATTCATTATGACATGAGGTAACGCATAAAAATCGAGACTAGCAGCTGCATAAGTTACAATAATAGTAAAAATAAAAATAATACACTTATAGATTTTAATATATCTACATAAAACGTTAAAAGGGTCACTGGAAATATGTAGGCGAAGTTTCAAGGGACTGCGATATGAATTATCTTACATGCCTAAATGTTTACAAATTTGATTAGCTGACTAAATCAATATGTAGACAATTCTAATGATTGAGATTATTTTTTATATAATTGTTATATCCTATAATAGTTCTGTAAAATTAATGCACTATAGTGCAGCATAAGAAAATCTGTTGAATTTGCTTTCGCAAATAAATTCTCCATGATTTAACATTTTAGAATATAAACTTTCGCTTTGAATAAATTAATTCACAGTACGAGTAACAAATAACTCGAGGTGGATTACGATTTTAAATATTATGTCTGCCTATAAACTACAGGTAATAGTTTGATATCTTTGACTTCACGGTAGTTTTATTAGCAAATCGTCGGCCGAGATCGCTTCATGTTTTTAAAGTAGCTGCATTGAAACAATAGAATTATTTTATCTTATAATCACGATAATAGTGAGAAAATTAACATCACTTCATTTTCTTTAACATCGTGGCTCAATCTCACATATTCTATACGCAGTAGATACGCAATAGATGCTCCAATGCTATTAAAAATAGAAAAAAATACACTGTTTAAGTACTAATTGCTAAATGCTAGTGTATCCTAACGCTAGATAGCCGATACTATTCCTCGTGAATCTCGCTATCATATATACAAAAATAATTTTACGAATCCGACGGGTAGTTTCAGAGATTAGTGTGTTTATACAAACAAAAAACTCTTCCGCTTTATTATATTAGTATAGATTACGATAACCGACCTCAACTCTATTTGATCGCGACCACCGTACACTAGGTGTAAGACTCGCCACAGTGGCGCGCCGAGGCGGTCTAGGCGTATCGCGTTCAGGGATTAGCCGATGTATATCGATCAAACAAGAGGGCTGGTAAGGACCGGTACAGACTGGATCGTGACAAGCATTCACATGCTGATAAGCTCGTCATAGTGTCTCTTTTTTAGTTTGTCGCATTTCGGGATCATCCTGTTTATATCCAGCTGCTGAGAGGCTTCCGACCGGCAAAGTATTGCTGATCTCTCGATGGATGATGTTGTTTTTTGGATTATACTGTGCTTACCATCAAGTAAACGGTTACCAAGCAATTAAAAAAAGACACATATGTAGTAAAAACAACTCACCCCTGCCGCTGAATATGCCGCCGCACCAAAAGCAACAACTATTGTCGACGCTATCAAATACAGAAACACCATAACGACATACGCTACAAATTCTATCTTGAGCCATTTGATATTGTGATACTTCTCAACCGCATGGAACAGGTAGAGAAGGAGCATGATCAGAGAGAACCAAAGGCCAAGATGGGCGACTATGTTGAAATATACTCCTCGGCCATTTGACCAAAATGCTGAAGACTGGATGCAGATGAAGCCGATCAGGTTGAGCACCTGTAAAAAGTTATTAATGAAAATTTCGCCGTAGGGGCCTTCAATTATTACGTAGGTAAACCTTCAATGATTTAAGACAAAATAAAAATAAGGATATTGTAAAATACTCCTCCGCCATAATGATAAAATGTACGTATTTTTAAAAACTTTTAGTAAATGTTAAAAATTAAATGACTAAAATTTTAATAGTAAAGAGTTAAGTCAGTTCTGAGAACACTCATTGATTTCTATTGTAATAAAAACAATTGGTGGGAATATATACCATAATAATAGAATTATTATTTTGAATTATTAATATTGTTTTGAATACTTGATAAAAATATATTTTTTTATCTATACTAATTTAATTAAAGCTGAAATGTTTTTTGTTTGTTTGTTTAAACGCGTTAATCTCTGGAACTACCAACCGGATTCGAAAAATTACTTTTGTATACGATAGCCAGTTTCATAAGGAATATTACATACTATATAATTTCACACTACAGCCCTAAGGAGCAGAGTAGTAACTATGAATGTCAAGCAATCTGGCAAGCTGTAAGCAAGTACGGGAAGTCGGACAAGTCCCAGTCAAGTCACAGACGGCGCCGTGGAGAGTTTGTTGAACTAAATTTAATACGGTTGAAACCGTGAACCAGATAGTTTTACATATGATTTATAATATTCCTCTTGCTCCCTTTGTTAACTATAATTAGCCTGTTTATATAATACCATGCTACGTATTAATTATTTTGAATGGTAGAACAGTAAGCTACTGCTGTGCAGATTTTTAATGTCTTTTTGTTGTAACTCTTATACAAGTAGTATGAACGACGCTTTAGTGTAAATGGATCGATATATTAGATCCTTATACGTTTGGAAATGTTTATTATCGCTTATACGTTTTATAGTTCATGTCTATGTGATTTAACAGCTAGGATAGTGAATCTATATTGCGGTTTATGTTTGAATTTAGTGTATTTCCATGTTATATGTATTTACGTGATATAACGTGATATATATATAAGGTAGTTTACTGATTACACTACTTTGTCAAAAAAAAGATCACTAATACACAAAATGTTGGTTATTCATCTCAAATTTATCTTATCGCCTTCAGAAACGATACATACAGTTACGCCAACGAATAATTCAATCATCACATTTTTTAAACGCTTTTTCCGGAATTGAGTTTAAGTCTCGTCGCGAATTCTCCTTTATACCTAGTACCGATTTTTTGAGTTTAGGAAAAAGAAAGGAGTCGGTTGGAGCCGTATCTGATGAATAAGATGGTTGCTCGATGGTATTTGTTGAGTATTTTGTCAAAAATTTGTTCACAAAGATGGTCTTGTGCGAAGTTGCATTATTGTGGTGCAAATTCAAGAATTTTCTTTCCACTAATCTGGCCTTTCTCGTCGTATTTTCTCTCTTAAACGCCGCATAACGCTCAAATTATATACTTTATTTACCGTTTGATCTTCCGGTAAGAATTCCGAGTGCATAACACCGCAATAGTCAAAGAAAACAGTCATCATGGCTTTGACTTTTAATCGACTTTGGCGTGGTTTTTTCGGTTTCGGTTCAGGTGGAAGGCGCCACTCCGAAGCTTTTTGACTATTTTGCATGCCAAACTCGTATACCCAAGTCTTGTCACCAGTAACAATGCGTTTCATGAATGTTGGGTCGGCACTGACTCGTTCTAGCATGTCCTCTGCGATTGAGTTTTTGGAGAAAATTCAGGTCTTTTGGGACTAGCCGAGCGGCGACATGTTCCATATTCAAGTGATTATTTAAAATGATACGGATCGACCCTTGAGACACAGTAAGTTCGGCGGCTATCTCTCTCAAATTTTAATGAGGATTATCATTCCATTGGCGATTCAAAATTTATATACTATACTGAGCTTATGTTTTGCATTTTTGGAGAAAATTATTATTATTACGTTACCTGATACTCGAATCTGAGGCCTATGATAGACAAACTGTATGTGTTATTGTATTATTTACCATGTAATATTTCTAAGTAACCGAATGGTTTAAATATGGTGCCACATGGACGACTCCGCTCGGAACAGTTCAGCCTAGGACTACGGTGCGACTAGTAAAGGTTTCTTAATACAGTCCATTTGAAGTTATTTAACGTGGTTATTATTATACCCCACACTAGTTAATATGTATTGTTTTGTTGTATGTATTTTTCTACTGCTATCTAAAACGGCGCGGCGCGGCGGGTCATTCCGGCTGTTGGCGTGGTGACGCACAGTGGATCAGGATTTCAAAAATACGTACATAGGCATCTAAAGTCGGAATTTCGCTTTTAGTAATAAATTATATTGTATAATAAGGTATTCTGAATATAAAATAAGAACAAACATGGGGTCGCGACCACCATTTATTCCTTTTTAATTTATGTATAATTTATTTCCTTTAATAAAACCATCCGTTCATGCAAGATGAATGAGATCATGCTCATGATGATGCAATGCATGAGATCTGATTGATCTATATAAAATAGTTTCGATTTTTCACACCTGCCAGGCTTCCCGCGATGGCTACATATTTATTGAAGAAAATTTTTCATACACACGCACACGTATATATATGTACAATCATACATAATATATCAGAAACATGTGATGTTGACAAAGGTTGATTGATTATTGTTCTAAGCTCATGTCTGATAAAAAAAAAACATTATGAAGATAAAACAAAATCGTTAAAGTTTTATTTTCTTCACTGAAATTGAAAGGCCAGTATTAAGAACAACATGAATTGTTTTGAGAGTGTGTAGATATTTAATGGTCTCATATATCACAGACAGCTCAACCTTCAACTATACTGCACAAGCCAACCAAAACTATGCCACTTGGGCAGAAATCACATTGGAACACACACACACACACACACCAATAGCTCTGAAAACAGTAAAGAACACTCACAATGACAACAACTTTAAGTATCCCAGGTAAAGTCTTCAAGTATGATGGATCAAAACGTGTTTCTGTTATAAAAACTGTATTCGTTGACCCCATTGACTGGGGCGGAGGAGGAGGTGGCCGGTTTGGATAAGTCATGATTTCAACATCTGAAATAAAAAATATAATACTAAATTATTTAATTGTAAGGCTAAGTATATAATAAATGGCATATATACATACTATAAAACTCAATGTCTCTCTGTCTGTCTGCCCATTTATATTATTTATACGTGGAAACCTCTTATCCTATTTACATGTTTTTTATTTTAACTTATAGCTTATGTTATCTGACCCGGTTATAAGATATATTTTGTAAGATAAAGTATCATACGAAATAAGCAATGACAATAATGTTGAATCAATTTGGAAAAAGACCCTTAAGCCGATTTAATAACTTGCGCTGATTAAACCATACATTATATATCAAATTAATGTACTATATAATTGTAGATCTTAAAAAAACCAACAATAAAAGTCAGGCAAAGCATATGCTTATCTTCTAAGGTTCACCTACAAAAAGCATCTTTATCTTTAAAATAACTGTAGGGTAACTGCCATAAGTTGGAGAGAGGGCAGCAAGTTTTGAGAGTGCACTCGACCAACGGCATTCTGCAGTCCATGCGGGTTGTGCCAAGTAATAGCTAGTAATAATTAAATGTCTATTTGTAATGAATAAAATGTCTTCAATAAATGACTTGTGGCAATATAAGCTGTAAATATCTCAATACTAAGCAGACTTATCTATAAATATAATAAAATGTAATGTGACATTTTGTAATGACAAAATAACAGGGTTTAACTAAATGCATATGAAAGTACAAAGAATAAATATAATAAACACCCATTTTAAAAATTTTTGTCTGTCTGTTTGTTCCGGATAATCTTCGAAACGGTTGGACCAATTATGACAGGCTTTTCACAGGCAGATAGCGGATGTTATAAGGAATAACTTAGGCTACTTTTATTTCAGAGAAATAATTAGGGTTTGGTGCAAAAAAAAGCCTTTTTAGTAGTCCACGCGAGCGGATCCGCGGGCACAGCTAATTATATATAATTCTGTTATTATTCCTCCTATATGCCTTTAATAAAAAATACTAATTTCATAATTAACTTTTTTTTTAACCATCAGCTGATTTGATTATAACTGTAGATGAATCTACTCAAAAATATTATCATCAAATTCTGTCTTGCAGAGGAAAAGAAAAAACTTACGTGTATAGAAGGCCGGAGGCACGGCGAGTACGGGCAGGCAACAAATCACTAAGACGTATATACGTTATTAGTAGAGGTTACCGCATAGATTAATATGAATATACGTTACCGTACGATAACTACAATGCGCGTTTCTGTAACCATCTCACCTTGACACTGAGTCACTAAACGATTCTTTAACGTATCCTTCGCACTAATTACTCACGTCTTTAAACATAAGATAATACATATTGAAAATATTTAGGTTTATTTGTTTACACTTCACACTTGAAAACGAAATGTTTTATAATATCACAACCGCATCAATATTGTATTTATTTAGCTTTGTATTTTGTACAGAATTCTTATCTATTGCACAACTTATTTTCTTATATTAGCTAGATAATAAATAGGTGCCCTAATATTTATGGAAGTAAATAAAATACAAAAATATAGTGAATACCTATACGACGTCAGACGTCTCTCTACTTTTAGTATATATAAATGTACTCTGTTTTCACTACAGTCACTACTCGCTTGTCTTGCTTGCTCACAGTCACAGAAGTACTAGAGATTTGCTTTGCTTGCTTGCTCTTTGCGAATTTCGACTTGAGTAGGGATGCCAGACTCCTAGATACTGGCCCTATAATCCTGTTACGAATATCGCTAAAAGGTAGTTTAAAAAAGACCCTTAAACAAATAGCAAATACCAAAGGCTTAGTTCCGTGTTCAGCCCGCTGGAAGACCTTTTTTTAGCTCATTGGTGCACAAAATTAGTAACCGCCAAGAACCTCATCCCGTGTTTCGCCCCGTCATTCTTCATGAACAAAACACTTGGGTCCTTGATTGATATTGAAAGTTGGTATAATTGCATACCAGCTTAACGTTTACCTGGTACATGGTACAAGACCCTGAAACCTGGTATGTGTACCAGGAACCTGGTTCGTATAACATCCCTGGACTTTAGGGATGGCAAGATTAGTTGAAGAATTGATTTGTGAGGCAAAAGTATCAATTTTTATTTTCAATATATAGTACATTAGTTGCAGTGAATTCATATTACCACCAAGAAAATGAAGATTTGATTTTTCTCTTTTGATAAGAACCATAAATGTACCTAAATACATGTAAAGAAATGACAGTTTTGTACTCAATTGGTACTCAAAAACTCGCAAGTGTGTTGTATGTGTATTATAAAGTTTCCTGGCTGTGTGCTCAGTTTCCTTCGCCTCTCCTTCATGGATAAAACAAATAATAAAAAAGGTTATGTTTCTATTTAGAAGTGGCCATTGTAACAATAACGAAAAATGTAATGCATTATTCCTACGCAACAAATTATTAAACACGTAATAAATTATTCGAGTATCCGTTGTTCGTTATTATTTTTGACAATGACAGTTGTTGGCCAGTGCTATCGCAACATGTGAAAAAGTAAGCTTTATGCAACCATCAAGAGGTGTGTAAAGGAAAAACTTCACTTTGGCCACATTCCAAGTTACAATAAGAATAATGAATGTTCCGAATTTGTGATTATAATCCTTAAGTGCACGGCATAAAATTTACTTTTATTTTTATGTTATCATTATTAATTATCATGTGTAATTTACAAGTTATAATACCATACATAACAGTAAATTACCCCACAATCAGAATAACACCAACAGTTTAAAATAATAATTTTGTGAAATAAATTATCTTTATCTATAGGTACCTGAAATATAACTTATTTCTGTATAATTATATCTGTTTTTTTCTATACCTAATATTTTAGTATGGTGGTAAAACAACCTAGATTATTAAAAAATGATAAAAGATCGATTACATATTATAATTTCCTATTTGTTTTCCTTGATAGGGAGTTATTTGTACACAATCTCGAAATAAAAATTTAAAAAATCTGTTTTTTTTTTTTAAATTATATATTTTTTAGAATTAAATTCATAATGTTGATATTTTTATAGAAAACTAATTATAAAATCGAATTTTACATTTGAAACAAACAATTGATAAATAATATTTTTTTTACTGTTGTTCTTAAATTTATGGCTCTAGAGCTATTTGTTTATTTATGACATTATTCTATCACTCTTTGTGTACTTTTAAAACTATGTTTCGTTTAAGTAATCAAACATTTTAATTGATAGTATAAACGCTTTAACACAAATTGATTATTGAAGTGAAACTTCTTATGTGACTTCCAAGCGTTAAACGTTAAATGTTAAACGTGTAAGGTACATTATCGGTCTCTCCTCTTTGTGTGAGCCAGAGCGAGAGAGTAAATGTCGGTGTGTATGTATATTGCACACTGTTTAAATAAAATAGAAAATGTCTTTTAAAATGAAGTTTCACTTCTATCGTGTGTGAATCGCACACACACCTTTTTTATATCGATAGAATACTCGAAGTTAATACATAGTAGAATAATCAATTATTAAATGTTATTTTGAATGTCACATCCCTACTTGCGAGATATCAAATATAGGGATTAGGAAAAATAGGGATAGGGAATTTTGGTGGGATCTTGAACTTGTTGTGGTATTTATTTTAATTAATTATCTTAGGTTTTTTTGAACCTATATTAAGTAATATTGGTGGCATTTTAAGTGATATAGTTTGTTTATTGTTCATCCGTGAAGTGTATTATGAATATAAACTGGAAACATGCATTTTGAGTTGCCAGAAAAACTCCCTTACAGACAGTTCTAACAAGGGAGCCACTATCTTGTTTGAACTCATTTTGAAGACTACAGAAGTCTACGAAGGCTTATATCATTGACAATGGAAAGAAAAATAAGAAGAAGAAAAAATAGAGACATGGCTTCGGTCTTTATATAAATTACACATAACCATGGATTTTAAAAACATCATCTGACTTAGCTGCATGGTCTTAGATACCTTTACCTTTTCCTTTCACGATGAAAGGGAAGAACTATACCAAAAAAACTGAAATATGTATGGTCGATATACATGGATGTTATTGAACACCGAGATTGAGTATAAAAATTTGATAATATTAGTTCGATATTAAATTATAGAACATCGATTCCACGATGTTATTAACAGAAGTATGGATAACATCGGTTCGATGAGTCAATGTTACATTTGTTTGTTGTTGTTGACGCGCCGTTCCATTGATTGAAACAGTGCTGGGAGTGTCCTTTTAAGTTTCCTCATTCGTGGCGCTTTAAATTTAGCTGAATGGCTTAACAGGGGGATGCTTAATATAGAGGGAAGTTATAAACTTTTATAACTATAGCTTATATATAGACTATAAACTTGTCACAAGTACTTTATAACTTGTAACTAATTGAACAATTCTAAACGTGGAATACTCTAAGTTGTTCAAAGTTGGTAAGGTGTATTGTAATTATTAGTATTAGGGCCCTTTTATAACAATATGTAAATTTTTAGGCAGAGAAAACATACGCAGTCTTCACAGTCAGTAGGTAACTTTCAAAATACAGTGTACAGAAGAATAAAAAACAATTATATCGTGTTTTTACTCAAATACGTTATTTTATGTACGTCAAAAACGTAAGTTATACGTTATTTTTACAACGTTGATAAATTAATCATATTTATATTCACATGTTTTATTCGATTTAAAAAATCACCATAAACCGAACACTTTGTAATTGCTACTAAATTTACTTACCTGGTCATACATGCATCATACAATCAAGTAGGGATTCCCCCGAAAGCTATCATTTCATCGAGAGACACAACGCTATACATAGGAAAGAGAATTAGTATCTACTTTCTTCTTCTTTTCCTAACTTGGCAACTAGTCCTCTTTATTGAAAACCATTACTGTCATTATCGAAAGAATATGGCCAGCATTACAGCTGCGACCGCCGATGGACTTCGGTCTCGCGGGACTTCAGGGACAGTACAGTCAATGTACCCAGCTATTATAAAAAAATGTAGATATATTGAATGTGTCCTGTCTTATGTTGATTTCAGTAACCTAACAAGATGGTGGTTCCCTTGTTGAAACATTTTAGGGAGTTTTTGTGGCATCTCAGAATTCGTATTCACAGTTCACATTCACAGTTACTATGCCCAGTTCACTTTCCTTGTGCACAATAATCAAGCTTTATTAATCAAAATGCCACCTGTATTGTATACAATATGGGGTCAAACATCATACATTTATGAATAAGAATCAAAAACCACTATATGTTTGTTTGAGATCCCACCAGATACTCCCTATCAACAGTCATTGTGAAATCTAGTGGTGAGAAAAAGGGATGGATGTATTACGAAAGATCGATTCCTAATAAAATATTAGATTAAAAGTATTGAGTAAATAAAAACTAAATTTCCAACTGAAAGTATCGATACTACTCAAGTATCGCTACTTTTTCCAATCTCTGTTTGTTATCTGACATTTAAAAACATAAATGATAAAAAGTTTATTTTCAGAAATCACAATTAAAAATGTTATATTGTTAAGAAAAAGTGTGTGAATTATCATTTTATATAATAACGTGGTAAGATTTAGATCGAGTATTCTTTATAAATAATTATTAATATATTTCTGTTTCGTGGTTGCTCAATATAGCTATTTTAGGTGATGACAGGCGGGAACTTAGATTACGAAAATTCAATATTATAATTATATTGAAAGACAACTGGTACTTGATAATAAAAACCTTATTGCAACATAAATCATTGATTACTTACTGTTTGAAATGTGCATGTATTTATTCATTCGCTAAACCCGATCCCACCCACTTTTCTAGACCTACATTCGTCGTTAAATTATATATTCACTGACCTTACTATATATACATACTGTGCCCGCAGCTCCGCTAGCGTGGACTACATAATGTCGGTCTAATAACGTCGGTCGAGTGCTCGCGCGAATTGTTATGCCTTAAAAATGGTCATTGTGGGTGATTCTTAGAAGATAGACATAAGCTATCGCTGACTTTTTTGTTGATCTTTTTAAAGTTCTACAAATATGTATAACATTAATTTGATATCTCCTTAAGCCATTTAATCACCTCAAAAGCTTTTTTTGGTCATCATTATCGTCACTGCTTATTTCATTTGTAACTTAATGTAACAAAATACATTCTATAGCATGGCCAGATAACATATCTATGAATTAAAGAACCATGTAAATCGGTTTAGTAGTGTTTTTGTGTAAAAAGTACATTAACAGACAGAAAGACATTGGGTTTTATAATATGTATAGATATGGAAAATGGTTACTAATTGCTTTATTGCACAATATATACATTTCCTAAAAATGTTTTATATAATTATATAATATGTGATGATAATAATGGTAAATTGTTTAGTCTTGTTGTCTCATAATAAAAAATAACTTATCAGTTGCAGTCTAACCACAACAGAAGGAAACACATATGTATGAATTTCACTTTTATTTTAACTTAAACAAAGCAATAATAATAAGGAACAGTAACATCATAGTAATTATTCATTTTTGTTAAATATTTCAATAAAATAAAGATTGATAAATCTTTTAATCATGTGAAAATTTCAGTAATAATAATTATTCAATAAATATTATAATTTTTATATGTTGTTAGATAAAAGATACATCTGTAGTAACACATTCAAGTTTCTTATAATTTGTAATTAAAAAGTAATTTTAATAAGTAATGTATACATACTATCTTATCACTTTACTGTTAGTTTTATGGACTTAATGAATTTTCCAATTAAGGCATACAGTTCACTTATTTAATTTTATCAATGTTAAATTTCATTGTAAGGAAACAATTGTCCACCTTGTTTATTTTTTACTGGGCTAATAACTTTCATTTGTATTTGAATCCTTAAAGAGGACACCAAGAACCTTTTTTTTTTAGGTATTGTGTATACTTTCATATTCATTTAGTAAAATCCTGTTTTCAAAACTATTTTTGTCTCTCTGTCTGTTTGTTCTGGGTAATCTCCGAAATGGTTGGACCGATTTTGACGGTACTTTCACTGGCAGATAGCTGATGTTATAAGGCATAACTTAGGCTATTTTTATTTTAGTAAAATAATTTGGTTTCTGCACAAAAGATAAAAAACCTTATTTAGTTGTCAACGCTAGTTGGACCACAAAAATGTAAACTTTTAAATGGTCACCCTGGAAAGTATTCATTTTTGAATTATCAACATATTCACACTTGGCACGGATATATAAATCTAAGAATCACAAAATAATGTATAGGTTTTGTGTGCCAGTTTTATTGGATGTGCTTAATTAGCATTTGTTGAGGTTTGTCAATTAGGGGTGATATTGAGTGACCAAGTATATAAATATAAACCCATTGGTTTCACTACTACTAATAACACTACATGCTATTACATATCCCAAATAAACTTATGTATATTGGAAAAATGTAACAAATAACATTACATTTTTTTAATTGCTTTATATGTTGACTGACGCCCACAATTACTCCTAATATTAAGTGACAATGAGGTTGAGGATGGAACATACAGAATGGTGTTTTGTGACTGAATTTCAACATATAACCACATGAACAGTAGAAAATGTCCTGCTAACATGCTATGATTGTTTTATGTTTTTGTTCACTGAAAGCTCAGTTTTATACTAGAACTCAACTTGAAGTCCTTTGAAATTTCCAAGTGTACTGTCATTAAACATTATTGGTTGTCAACTCAACATTTATAAGTGACAAGTGAAAACCTATGTAATATGTAAAATAATTGTTTGTTCAAATGAAATGGGAAATTCAGAGATAACCCTATCAGTTAACAAACATGTGAGTCATTGTGGTTTTATCTTTAAATTGAATTAGTACATATGCTATCTCTGAAACTACCAATCGGATTCGAAAAATTCTTTTTGTATATGATTGACAGATTCACGAGAAATAGTATAGGCTATTTAGCACTAGTCTACATCTCTCACATAGCCTTAATGTTGATTTTTGTTAAAAAAATCTGAACAAATAACGCACTGTAAATGCATTGGTTGGCGTAATAGTTAATGATACGTAAATATATCTCTTAAATGTAAGCCACAAAAGGTATTTTGTAACAAAGTTTTATTGAAAATTGAAAAGTGATTTGTGAGTATTTTTATGGGCATGGCATTTTAATCCTTACGAACGAAAGTTACTTCATAATCAAGACCGTTTTATGTAGATAAACTTTGTCCTTTATAGCATGTTATTTTGATGAATAGTTTGGGAGATAATGTAAAATTAAAGTAATTCAACACTTGGCTCGGGTCTATGACTATAGGTGTAGTAGCGCTAACTTAAAAATCTATATTAAAGACGAAGGAAAACATGGTGGTAGGGCATTTTCTAATACTCCTGCCTGGCTACCACTTTCCAGTTGAAAATATGTCATTAAGCGCCTATATGTGTTCTGGCAGTTGCACTAAAGAGCCAGGCCTATTTCTAGGCTTAGTGTGTTAGTTACCATCTTTAGCTAACTTCAAGTGAAATAAATTAAGTTAGTAAAAATGTGGTATTAGTAATTTAGTATTAATATTTTTGTATTTTTATAGTCAATCAGTAAGCAAAGATGGCAGAAGCAGGGTTCCCAGGACAGCACACAACCACTACGACAGTCACTAGTAACACAATGGTGCAGACAAACATACGTTTTGACAAATCTTATCTATTAACTGTGCCCGGTATACTAAAAGTTGCTCAAGTGGTAAGTATTAATTATAATTTTGTCAATATATCCTAGCCTGGCATGGAATCCTTGATAAGCCAAAATAATGAGCCTTTCAGAGAAGCATTTTAAAGTTTAGAAATAAAACAATTTCAACTGAATTACCTTTATCCATGTAAAAGAATATATATATAACAAATAATCAAAATTTTAATTCTAGGCACAGATATATTATGATTTTTTCTATACTAGCTTCTAATAAGGGGTTCACTTGCTTTCGCTTTTATGCAATCTGCATATGTTAGCCCCATAATGGCATACCTCTACAATAATATACATAATTTAATAATAAGATGCAATTGATTTGAACAGATTAGGCCCTCACCAGTGTATGTAACCCCTATTAATAACTTGGTATACATTCCAACGCTTGAGACTATAGAAACCAAACTTTATTTTAAATTAAGTGTTTATTAACATGCCAGGCACTGAAAAGAAAAATAAGTTAGATTCAAAACTTTGAGTTTTAATTAAACAAAAAAATAAAAAATACCTTTGAAGTTAAATGAAATAAAAATTTCACACATGTTGGTCAACTGAATACAGCAAATGAGAAATGGCATTAGAAAAAAACCAGTCTAGTGTGTGTCAAATCATGCACACTGTAGGTTCCGTATGAAATCTGTACTCGAAGAACATTTTATAAGTTTGTTGACTATTACTCTTTAACTTGTAAATCCTACTAAGCTGTGATAGGTTTTCTTTTAACTTCATTATATATACTACTGCCATTAATTGTTCACATTATAATTTTCAAGATTTTATTTTACCACATTGTTGGTGTGATTAATATTTATACTCATACCAGTTCAATACTTTCTAGGACTATTTCTGAGCTAAGCCGCAGATAGAGAAATAGACATGGTGAAAATATAAGCATTCCATTTTCACTATGGAACCCTAAAAAGCATACATGATTTTTATAAAATGTTTTATTTTTATCCATTCCAATTTTTGAGCTGCAACAATAATCCATCAGGAATGAAGGTCACTGCTCACATCCTGGAAAAAGAAAAATAATTTTAAATTATAGACTATATATATATATGCTTCATGAAATTCATATATATGAATTAAAATGCCAAGGTCACAGTTCTGACCTCTATCTGTTCAAACTGAGCTCCTTTTTTTAGCCTTTTTTGAGCTCTATAAGTTCTTAGAAATGTCAATATTGTGGGTGATCATTAGAAGATAGATATATGATATTCTGACTTTTTTGTAAATATTTTTAAGATCTACAATTATGTAGAACATTAATATAATATATCTCATATGGTTTACTTAGTGTAAGTTGTTTAAACGCTACAAATACATTCTTTTTTCGAATTGGATTATCATTATCGTCTTGTATATTTAATATGACACTTTATCTTACAAAATATATCCTATAACCTGGTCAGATAACATAGCTTTAACCTAAAATAAAAAACATGGAAATTGCATAAGTTGAAGTAATAAACTGCAGAACGGAATTTGTTATCGTAATAAATGTAGACACTGCAATAGGAAATCAAACTCAAGGCGCGGTGCTGAGGGTCAAAACATTATAAATCAAAACTTTTAGGAAAAAATGAATTAGGTATATAAGTATAACAATTGTTTCAAAGTTCAACCAAGTGTTGAGATTAAGTTAAGTGCATCTATAGTTGAAATTAGAATTCCTTTAATTTATAAAGATTTACACTTGACTTACTTCTACATCTTCACTACTCCTGTCATGGCACTTGCTGTGGCCCGCGCTATGTTACTCCCAGCTGCAACATTACCAGTGAATGCCATTGCGGATGCTGCAAGACTCCCAGCCACTATACCTGTCGCCGCAAATCCAAGTTTAGCGAGCAACCAGAGTCCCTTCCCGGTCCATAGAACGAATCCCGTCACAACGTTTACTAAACAAGAAGCGAATGCGTTTCCCATTGCTTTAAAATTATAGCAATCGGATCGAGAAACTAAGCTGCCTAATCGACACTACCGAAATTAATGAACACCAAAGATGTAATATGTAAATCCGAAATACTGAACAGTGGCTGACACCTGTCTAAAATTAGCGAATTGTTTCGTCGTTTCGAAGACTACAAACATTGCCAACATAAACCAGATAAAGTTTCATTTTGGAGAAAAAGTTAAGAATTTTGATAAACAAACAACAATTATTCTACTTAGGTTACAATTACCTACTTGTTTGTGCCAACATTTTTGTTTATTCTAAGGAATAAAGATAAAAACAAATAGAAAAATAGCAATATTATTGCTAATTGGATTATTGTTATATTCGTTTTACTAGTCTCTGGTTTTATTAACACAATCATCTCAATGAATAAATTGTCCATGTAAGTTTTATTAAAGGAGTAGTCATTTAAATTAAAATTTGTTCAATTGCTCATTTCTTGTAAATACGTACAAAGCATATTTCAATTCTTGGCAACACTCATTTTGGTGATTTACCGAAAATCTGCTGAAAATGTCACCCATCTAGTGTTGTGTTTTTATATAAGTCGATGTTTCCAAATAAATTACAAAAGTCTATAAAATTATTCATTAAGTACTGCCTTTAAAGAATTATGATAATAATTGATAAATTTTAAAAGTAGAAAATATTAAACTTTGCCTAGTTGTATTGTAGCAATCTCGAGATATTGAGTTTTTAAAAATTAACCACATCTCTCATTTATGCAGCGTTAGCAGAATAATTCCTGCGTTGGTATTCTGTGAAGCGCTTGTATGCAGCAACGACAATAATGTATGCTACTGGATATTTGGCGACGAATAGTGGATATAATAATAAAGGAAAAATAAACCTTAAATTTTTAGATAATTTTAGTTGAACTATAAGAATTTGTCGTTATCAACAAATATTTATGATGATTATCAAGTAGATTGCCAAAAAAATTCTGGAAATCATGTTTTTTAAATACCTTCAAATGCCAATTCAATCAGTTGTCGATAATTTTATATCACAACACTAACAATGTCACAACCGCGCCGCGCCTGCGTCATCTTGATAGTAGATTTCTTCTATCACTTTCTAATAGATGATTTGGAAAGAGATAACCTGTATTTAATGCAGGGGAATAACCGAATCATAGACACAAACGAGATATTTAATATTTGCCAGGCATTGATCTGTAGTGCTGCTAGGTGTTACTTATTATATGCGGAGAAATAAACTCAATAATTGAAGATATTTAAATTTAGAAGTAGGGGCAGTGATGGATTTATGCTTAATTAAGCCTCTGAGGCTTAGGCGGCAACATTTAAAGTTTTGAATTACTTTGTTGAATGTACGAACAAATGCCAGTAGTGTTCATGATAATTATTTGGGTTACATAAAAATACGTAATCATATTTCAAACTAGTAACCCGCCCAGGCTTTGCACGAGTAACAGTATAATACATATAACTATTGGATTACGCGGCAAAGTTCCCATTCGGCATAACTTTTTGTCATTTTCAATCAATTTTCATCGTCATATTTCAGCCAATTTAGATAAAACGTTGATATATTATACATCTAAACCTTTCTCATGAATAATTCTGTCCATTGAGGAAAACCGTATGAATATCTGTTCCATAGTTTTTAGATTTATCGCGTTCAAAGAGACACCATCTCTCGATGGTCGCCGTTGATATTGTATTGAACTGTGCTTACCATCCCATAGAGTTCCAGTATTTTACCATGTTATTAAGACAGGCAGACGCGGCGGGGGACATTATATTTTATAATATGTATAGATAAAACAATCAGGCGCCATATCGGCAAGTATTCGGCGTCTCATAAATTAACGAAAAAAGGTAGGTAGGTATAATGATTATGAAATGTACTTAATATTCTTAGGGGGCCTTAGGTTATTTACGGATGATAATAAAAATGGTTAAATTTAGAGAAACACAATAGGTCGTCCACCTGCGAACACATATTTTAGTTTTCTGTTGTAGGCGTCCCAAAAAGCGCCGTATTTTTAGTTTTTTTCGAACTGACTATACTGTTAGCCATGAGGGCCCTGAAGCCTCAAACGGCTTTTACAGCTTCACCCGGGTTTTTTAGCATTTGATACTTATGCTGTATAGGCTTGCGCAGCTCTCGAAGCAGGCCGTTATGGATCTAGCTAGGGTAAACATGCCTGTGTGTATCGGAAACGGCCTAGAGCACAGTCTAAACGTAATTCTCCACTGGTTCGGAAATATTTTGAAGCGCTTATTTAGCTACTTCCTTTGCATTACATTTAATTATACATGATGACAAGGCGTTTTCTAACGTAACGTTAAGTTGAAAATCTGTCGAGCTTTTGTTTTACAAAAAGTTAGGGTGTAAATAGACGGGAAAGTGACCAGCTTCATATATTTAACGGGTTCGAAAGTAAGGAAAAGGTTTTTTTTTTTATTTAGTGACATAAAATACTGTATATTTATTTTTCAGATCTGCAGTCTTCTCGGGTTCATCTGCATTCAGTTCTCATACCAGAACAACGCGCCGAGAGGCTCCTTCTTCAGCTGGATATCGATGATAGCTTTCTGGTTCACCGGCATCCTTCTGGGCTTCTACTTGTTCCATATCGTCGAGAAGTTCTACAAGATACCATGGTTGAAGATCGAGTTCTTATTCTGCGCCCTCTGGACCTTATTTTATCTCATCGTATCTATTCTGGCGACGACCGTACACGATAACCCCCATTCGGCAGCCGCGGTGAGTAAACAGTGTTCCGTCCGGTGACCGGTGACACCGACCCGCGAGTGTCAACGTTCCAACTTTCAAGATAACTGAATTAACAATGACCGTGACTGACTATAATATTGAGAAATAGTGACCGCCTGGAGCGCTACCGTTCAAACGAAAACCTACGGGAATTATTCCGGCTTATGGTGTTTTAATAAAGTTGGTCTCGTGGACGCCTTTGGTGTGAAATCAGCGGGACGGGCGCGGCTTCACCGACGGCGACCATAACTCTCGGTGCTTTTGTAAAATAAGTTCTGTTTGTTTCGCAGTTCTTTGGTTTCGTGGCGACGCTGGCGTACGCTGGCGACTGTTTCCTGAAGTGGCGCGCGGTCCGAGCCGGGGGGCTGGCGCAGGGCACCCGCGTCGTCTCCAAGCAGACCACGTCCACCGTGGAGTCCCCGCCGCCGAGGCAGGGCTACTAGTCACCGCTCCCGCACCTCGTAATCATGCACTTAATATAATTACACCTGGAGTTTATGTAACAGTCAAAAAACACATATATTTTAATTGCTGTGGAAGTTGAAGAAAAGCTCTGACCACCGATAACAACTATACTCAAGAATTTGGCTCGCAGAGAGTTTTAATTGTCTTAAGTAGACAATTACAAGAAGTCTCGAGGTTTTAATAATTACTTTTGATTATAAGGTGACTTATAATTTCTTAACTTTCACGGCGACCACGTTTAATACGTCCTTTTTGTCTATGCAACTGCAAGTTTTTGATGTATACTTTAAGAAGTAAAAGCCGTGAGTGCCTTCACTAACAATCCATACGGGAGTTTTATAGTTAATTATGATAGTAATACGTTTTTTAACCTGCGCTGACGACCAGTAAGAAAATGATCGAGTGATAGACGTGCGCAGGCGCAGGCGCAGGGCGACGTGCGCAGGCGCGGGGGACACCCGCAGGTGGACCCCACCGGTAGATCAAAGCGCACGTTGCCGACTTCAAACATATTTTCTATAGTGTTCTTCAAATACTCGTATGGGTACAAATATTCACACAATATATTATAAGTGTTATAAAAAATACAAAAATATTAAAGATTTTTATATTGTGTTATGATAGGAAAACTCATGCAAGTACATACAAGCAAATTTATTTTATTTAACCCTTTGTGGGTGGCGTTGTCCTTGTACGTAATGTTATGGAGAACCTATGCAGAGGCCTGGAGAAACTATTCTTAAGAAATAATAATATTGGTGAACAAATTATTTAAACCGCTTTGTATTCTATTAATTTTAGTATTATTTGAGTATTTTTAAGTGAGTTTCATGGATGAAAAGTACCTTTTCATTGTAATTACTTTCCGTCTATTGGAATAACCAACGAAATTCAACTATAAAACTTGGTATGTTTGAACAAAACTATGTATTTTTTGCATAATTACAATATTAATTCAGTAAACATCAAAGAACCCCTTTTTGGGGTAACTTTAAGTTATAGAATGAAACAAACACTTGGGTGTCATAATAAAATCTTTAATTAAGTGTTTTTAGCCTGATCACTGCAAACTATGTTTACGAGTTCATTTGAGGCTCGTTATTATACTCTGTTGTCATTATTTACTCTAATTTATAGACGATAGTATATCGTTTAGATTCGATTTTCTGTTTTATATATTTTAACAATTGCTCAAATGGTAGTGTGTTCAATATTATTAAAAAAAAAACTGAAAAAGTCTAATATAACCAAAGACAGTTGAATATTCGTTTTAATTATTGTTTAATATTTGACGAATTTCCTTAATCAGCACTCTAAATGAACATTGCGACCGCTCAATTGATGTTTTATTAGAAATTTTATTTTATTTAACAGTGATCTGAAATGAAATTACATCATGACATATTTATACTTTTTAATTATTTAGAAGCACGTGATTAGATTGAAATCAGTTTTATAAAAGTGTTTCATTTAAATGTTTACTACAGAAATATTTGCCGGCGACAGAATATAACCTTATAAGATTATTTATCTTATCATGATAATGTAATGTGTTTTTGTTTGTGCATTTAATGTATTCGTATTCCAATGAAGAAATGCTTTCTTAGGTTACGACCAAACAATATGGGACCTATACTATGTTTTGATTGAATTTTTAAGGGTTCGCCTTATATTGAATAATCTATTGACTTTGTTTTTTAAATGACCATTTTTACATAAATGAACTTGTACAAATTGTATATCAGTCGATGTCTCAAGTACCTGTGCATATTGTTGTGTACAGTTTGTTTATTTTAATACATTTATAAGTAATTTTATTATTTAACCACCTGCGTATTAGCTACTTACTAATTTGATATTATTTTTTGGTGAAGAATGTCTAACAAATATGAGGAAACGTAATAGATGATACAAATTGAATATTGCACATACACGTTCAAGTCCTTTTATAAGGTTAAATTTGATATTTTCAATATAATAATTTTATATGAACTCTGAGATAACTCCGAGTTATTACAACAAAATGTCTGCAAACTGCAAAGAATCTAAAAGACAGAAACTGCTATTTAAAGTTATTTATTTGACAAAAGCTGAAATGTTATTTCTTAGAGCAGTTCCCAGCGACCGTGTGTGTGCAGGTGAGTGCATCAATCATGTAATGTTTTTGTATTATCTTTTGTTTTGAAAAGTTTTGTTCGCTTTTAAGATTTAAACAAAGATGGCTGCGCGACCGTTATTAAGGTACTCCTGTTTTATTATTTTCGCCTAGAGAAAAGTATATTTCTTTCGTGTAAATGAATTAGTCCCCATAGTTGTGGGTAATGAACGGCATATCTACCAGAGACATATGTCTATACGTTATCTTGTCTACGTTCCTTCTCACATCAGACATAATACTGAACATGATGAACACTTTTTAATGTAACACGCTAAATATACAGTTTCGGTGTAATTACAAGTTTGTACATTTGTATCGCGGCGCCATCTACTTCATGTACAATTATTTGTTTTTAGATTTACCATTAACGTTGTTTTAACTATCGGTTAACCTTTTTATGTACTTAAGTTAAAGTATTACTTACCTCTTACTTTAAGCATTTAATAACCTGACTTTTCACACGAAACTATATTATTGATTTTTTATCAAATATATTATTTACATAATATAATATATGTTATATATGTTACTATAATACATTTTTCGCATTTTTTATAATTTCACTTTTTTTTTTACTTTTCATTATTAATTAATTACTAACAATGATTTGTGTGAAAGCTCAAATGTGTATTTTTTTTATTAATGAAATTATTTTATCTATAATGAACGTATAATAGCAGTTGGAATTTGCATTAAAACATAAATTTATACACAAAATGTAATATTAAATCCGATAAACCATTTTAGAAATGGTTATCTCGCATTGTTAAACAAATATAAATAAAATAACAAATGAGTAAGTTACGATATAAACGAGCGTGCAGCCGGCGGGCGGCGCGAGTCTCGCGAGCTGCCGCTGCACTTACTGCGAGTTGAACCTGAACCGTTTCCACAACGAACGCACATTTTAATGTAATATTATACTTACACACATTTATATTTACATTCGATAGTAACACTAATCACTTTCATACAATTATGTTAATGTTACATTGTTAATATAGATAATATATTCTAAATAAATGTTTTAATTATTATTTGAATTGGTTTGAATTGAATTAGTTATAAGAAGTCGTCCGCGTGTCCCGCGCTACTTGTATTGCAGGTTGCCAGTTGCCAGTACAAGGCCGGCCCCACTCTACCTACTCGTATAACTGTTAGAAGGTTTCAGCCGCAGCAGGCGGGCGGGCAGGCAGGCAGGCAGGCAGGCGGGCAGGCGGGCAGGCAGGCGGGCAGGCAGGCAGGCAGGCAGGCTACTATCTCATTGCGAGACAGATTTATTTTAAAAGAATAACTTCTCAAACTGACATCGATAGCTTAAACATACCGACGTCGCCCAACCAACCCCACTACATAAGTATTACACGAAAAACATACATTTACGAATATACAATTATAATTGAATACATATTATTCATATCATATAACTTTTGTTTGTCAGTTATAGCTTCAAGCGCTTGATTTCTTCGATTTTGAAGTCGCTCCTGTAATAAAAGTTTTTATATAAATTATATGTTCTGGTTAAAACAATACTATCGAGCACAATAGCAACAGAGATCTGTTGAAACCATTAAAAAAATAGTTTAATTCAATCGAGGGGAGCTTCGACTGGCTCGACATTATGCACATTGAAAATCGAGAGTGATAAGTAATATTTTTCATTTTACTCAGATAACAGATTGCGAGATTAATGTAATGATGTAAGGAATGAAATAAGTACTATTTCAAATTTAATTTATTTAAGAACTCTAAAAAGTCATCATGTTCTTTTTTGAGATATCTGTTTCGTTAATAAAGGATGTGCATGAATTATTTTTTTATTTTTAATCAATTATTTACGTTAGTACAAAAGCATAGAAAATAAAAATAAAAAAAATTATGAAAATTTAACATCAAAATAAACATTTTAAAATTGCAATGAAAGTAAAGAGATTTAAACGCGTTTATTTTGGCGCGCTGTCACTGAGTTTTAGTGACGTCAGCGTACGCTATAAAGTAAATATATTGTATACTGAAGAGTGCTTCATTCGTTTTATCTGAAACTTGTTGTCTTATAACTAATTACGATATAGATAATAGTAGTAAGCCATTTTAAAAGTACTGTAGTGTATGTATCCTTTGTTCAAAAATATGATAAGAAATACACCTGATGAAGTGTATTTCCAAGTACCGCGAGATGCAATTTCAACTTTAAAAATGCTGGCTAATTCATAGATGTTCTAATATACCACATAACGGGGAAGCTTCTTAGAGACGTTCTGAAGTATACGGTGCATAATAAAATATATTAATACGTTTAGTATCCTGTTGAACCTTACTACTGGATAGCGGCCACCGTACACCCGCTATATTAGCTTACCTAGGCGTGTCGGCGTATGTGCGTAGGCGTATCTATGCCCGACTGCATCGCGACCACCATACACATGTCTATGCATCCACGTGCAATGTCTCTTATATTACAGTTGTATTTCTGAACTATTTGGTAGTCACTTATCATAGGGTGATTTGGTCGACCATACTCTACCGACAATCCTCGATTTGCATTCTAAGAATGGAATATTTCACTAATTATACTAATAAATAACGATAAAACATTAACACAATCACAAAACAGTAACAACACGCAATAACTTTTCGCCTTTGTGAACAAACTTCGTGTACTTTGGCGTCACGTTTCGATTAGGCCAATAGCGTTGCGATTTAAATTTCCCTCGTATTTTGAACTATTTTTTTTAAATGTAAATCTATAAATAAAAAATAATGTTATAGATGAAATTCAATTATCCAATATTCCAAATAAAAATACTTGAGCGATATTTAAATAACATGCATATTCCCTATTATCGGTCGAGTAAAATAGTATGAGAAGCTCGATACCTGCGAGCGAGCAGAGCGCGCGCGTCGGCGGCGGAGAGGCGCGCGGACGGGGCGAGCGCGTCGCGCGCGTGCTCGAGCCGCTCGAGCGCGAGCAGCGCGCCCGCCTGCGCGAGCCGAGCGCAGCGCTCCCGCGCGCCCGCCGCCGCGCCGCCCGCCCAGCTCGCGAGCCGCCGCGCGCGCCGCTCCACGCCCAGCCCTCCGCTCTGCACACACACACACACAGTGCACCGACCACCACTTATTCACTGTTGCTTTCACGCGATCATACCTCTCCGCCTCCATCACTGTATTTCTAATTACAACTACCTACCACTTCACTGGGACGATTCTAACGAATAGGAGAGAGCTGCCATTTCAAATAAATAACCAAATTCCAGAGGAAACCCACAGTTACATATCGCAGAGGTATACACTTTAGCCAGAGCGTGACATGACATGACCGTGAGTGACATCTTTGATCACTTGGGATTATGCGGAAATAACTTCGGTAAAGAGGATATAATAAGGCGCAATATTAAAATGATTATAAGAAAAAACCACTACTATTGTAATCTATATATAAGTTCGATGTGTTTCTTCTTTTTAAAATTCAGAGAGTGAATCAATCTACTATAGCATTTTTTTAAATCGGTAAAAATGCAGAGAAAATATCGAAAGCTTGCTAATCTGCAGTAAAAATGTACCAAATACGTGGGGAAATTGTCTCGAGTCCTCAACAAACAAGGCCGCGAATACAAACACGTTTCAATTTTAGGTATAGAATCTTATTACTACATGTGCACAGCTCACGCACACAGCTAAGTTTGATATTAGTAAGCGGTAAATTGTAATGCTAGTGAAACAACGTCCTACTTTATTTTAATAAACACAGTACTTGCATAAACTTAAAGTTTGTTCTACTACTTTTACGTTTATTTTAGACTAGCTGTGCCTGTGGCTCTGCTCACGTTGAGTTTTTTTTTTTTAATATTTATAAACAGCTCCCAGCTTCTAACTGCCACCCACGGTGGCGTGAGAAGTCTACAAAAAATTGATTTTTATTAATGAAAATCTACGATTATAAAAAATTAGAACAAACTTGTTTTCAAAGGTTTATTACCCGTAGGTACTCGTTATATATTACCAAAGTTTAGTAATATTGTTGTAATCGGTACCGAAAAATAGTAAAAATTAACACTTATTGAGAACGCGTCCTTAACATTCCTTTACTTTTAGAAGTGCAATAATTTTACAAAGGATGTCAAGCAAATGATATCTATGATGGTTGAATACATATGAAAATTTTTAATTGCCTTAAATAAAATGAACGTAATAATAATAGTGAAAGATTTTTATTTAAGCTGTTTTTTAGACTTTTGTCAAGTTGGTATGACCGTCTATAGCCATGACCTACCCAACTACCCTTCATTCGTCACCATTGTGTTTGGACTGTATCGTAACTATTATTAGAAAATGTGCAGTCATTTTGTTGATCCAGAATTTAAAATAAAATTGCAGCTTAAACAACACAGACATGTTGACACAATTTGGTATTTATTATATACGAATAAACGTCTATTCTGGTTTATAGCCAAACCTGGGGCAATATAAAAACTGATGCTTCTCTGTTCATTGTAAGTCATACAGTACTATTACTTGTTGAGGAGAGATGAGGCAAACCAGGCTCAATAGGATATACGATAGGCTATACAATAGGTTATATATGTACTCTAAGTACTAGTTGTGAAAACAATGGATGTTTAAAGATTGTGCGTAAATGTTCGGAGGGTACTTGTTTGCATGAAAGCCTTCTGATGTCCTGTGCTGATTATCATGAAGAGTGCATGAAAGATTCGCAGGCGTTATGGTACGATATGGTTACCCTGTCATAGTGGTAGTGCAGCATCCTCGCCTCCGCCCGGGACGCTATCTCCGTGAGCATCGCGACCAGCAGCGCGTCCAGCGTCCGCCCCGACACGTGCCCGCGTCCCGTCTCCGCGAACAGGTCCAGCGCCTGCGGCAGCGCGTCCGCGTCCTCTTCCATCTCCTCTGTTCAACATCGTCAATACACCGTGACTCACTGGTGCGCCGATATGGTATCGAGTAGGTGTGGTGAGGGTGACGCACCGGGATAGTGTCCGGGGTCGGCGAGCGCGTCCGCCCAGGCGGCGAGGCGCGGCTGCAGCGCCGCGAGCAGGGCGGCGCGGCCCAGGTCCGCGGCCGCCTGGAACGCGGCGGCGGCGGGCGCCAGGCCCCCCGCGCACGACGTCACCTTGTCCGAGTCCGCGCGCGACCGCAGCAGCGGGCTCGCCGCGGCGCACGCCTCGCCCGCGAGCCGCTCCGCCCACTCGGCGCCGCACTCCGCCGAGCTCATGTGCGCCTGCACGCACACACACACGCACACACGGACACACTCATACACATTAAGTATTTCAAAACAGCTCTGGCAGGTTATAAACTATCGCATATCAGTCTGGCTAATGTTTGAAATTGCGAAAAAAAATATTTTTATGTTATGCGTATATAACGTTATATGTATAACGTTAAACGTTTAACGCACATTATCGGTCTCTCCTCTTTGTGTGAGCCAGAGCGAGAGAGCAAATGTCGGTGTGTATGTACATTGCACACTGTTTGAATAAAATAAAAAATGTCTTTTACAATGAAGTTTCACTTCTATCGTGCGTGAATCGCACACACGCACCTTTTTTTTTAAGAGGTTTTTTCCTCTGCCGTCATTGGTACTCCTCCGTCTGTCTAATCCAGCTGTAACTTTTTAATGATAGCAAATGCAATAATAAACATTAAAAGCGTGTAACCGTCACACGCGATCAAAGTAAAACTTAAATGGTCACCACCACCCCGACTAAAGAAGATTTACTTCAAAAACTAATTGTTCAGAGTTGCTCTAGCTAACGAAATAACAGTCATCATGTAGACTATATGTACATTAGAAAGTGTACAGCCATCATACATAGACTATACATAAAAATCTTAAGCTATTTTTTTGCAAGCTAGGGCCCCATCGCAACGCCCCATAAGGAACTACGTTCCAAAATAAGATTAATTTCAAAAATTTGCCAAATTGATTTGCGACCGATTATAAACTGCCAGAATTGTTTTAAAATCCTTATGATAGTACAGATAGGATGAAAACAAAGTAAGTTCAAAATAATTGTTTACCTTACTTTCAGCACAACGTAAACTAACGAATAAATATTATTCCAAGTTTTTAAAAAATTCTTACTATAAATGCATATGGTCTCCGGGGCTGTAATTTGACCTTTTAGATCATCGTTTTTAAAATTTAACAATTAACAACTTATTAGATTTTTATTTACTAAAAATAAATAAGAATATAGAAATAGTTGATGTGTTTTTATTGAAATCTCAGCTACCTTTCTGTATCTAATATGGCGGTTGGAGGTGAGGAGAAGTGTCTCTGTGTATTAAAAGTGTCCGTCGAGATGCGTTAAGCGAGGGGGGCGCCACAGTAGCAAGAGGGTCAATTTTAAATTGCTAATGGCCATTTTACTGATTTTTTATTAGTTCTGTAGAAAATAATTAGTGGCGTGCGGAACCCTACTCTACAAACTTTTCCCATTATTGTTATTGAAATGTGACAATCTAATATTAGTTGTAATCCTATGTTTATTATGTAGCAACATTGCCTTATGGATTTTGTACTGTGCGTTGTGTGTATTGCAGTAACTTAAAGTAATAAATAGTTTTCTAAATAATTCTGCCTGCTTATTAGCTCCGCCCAATGATTGTTTAAATTGTATTCAATTATTTTTTAAAGTTGGACAACAGTAAAAACTATAAAATTATGAAAACATATCATTCCCTTTTGCTACGCTAACGTCATTTTGGTGCGTTTTTGAATTACAATTTATCACATTTCCCCCCCATATAAAATAGTTGTAGTTACGTGGCGGGCACTGAACTCACCAGGTACAGCTGTCGCTGCGCGTCGAGGTCTCTGTTCAGCCTGGAGGCGAGGTCGGCGGCGAGCTCGAGGGCGGAGGGCGCGTGGGGCGCGTGGTGCGCGGGGGCGGGGGGCGCCGCGAGCGGCAGCGGGTCGGGGGGCGGCGAGCGCAGCCACCGGCGCAGCGCGCCCGCCGCGTGCCGCTCGAGCGCGGACGCGACCTCGTTCAGTACTGCGCAGGCGCCGTCCACGCTGCCGCTCGAGATGGCGCGCCTGCACACATTCCACCGCGCGTGTTTCACAATGCAAACACTCTTTTTTTTTTTTTAAGTCACAATTCGTTGTATCTTCTACCTCTTAGATGAATTTTATTGAAATAACAACACATTTATTTATGAACTTATTGTATTCAAAATATATCATAGATTTATAATAATAACACTGGCTGTGTATAAATTGTCATTGTGTGTTTTTCTACTTTCTCAAAAAAGACGAATCTATAAAAACAAATAAGATTGAAACGTCTGTTTGTAATGTCAAAATATTTTTTTACTAAATGCATATAAATTAACATACAGTTATTTGGGCCAATTGTTTCGATTTGTTCATTTTCTTGATTGTATGGTGAATGAAATCGGACGCACCGAAATCTTCTGATCTGTGTCCTTCCTAATTGGGGCTTGGCTATCGGCGCTGTAGTGTCATATGACGTCACTGTTGGGGGACACCGCCGCCACTCTTACCAACGTCATCGACAAATGGCTTGAGTGCATGTGACGTACATTAGGTGGCATTAGGTCATAAGACGTTGACCGGTCGTCTTTCGGTTGAGTAACCGCACCGCTCCGTCTGTACCTTTTTTCTGTTTAATATTTTATCCCGTTAACGTGGTTAGGAACAATTTGGTGAACTCGCTTGTGTGCTGCATTGTGATCAGCTGCCGTCTCTAAGCCGCAGGTTGCATTGGGAAAGGGAGCAATTTCTGAAGATCAAGGTTAATGGATGGAGGGAATATAAACAATTCACATACCTAATAACCTTCCTCGCGATGAAGAAGACGTCGTCAACGAGCGTGGAGGCGGTGGCGCCCGCCTGCGGCGCGCCCAGCCGCAGCGCCTTGCTCACGCTCTCCTCCAGGAAGTACCTGTGACACAGTACATCGTATCTATACTTTAAACTGCATTCGCCTCACGGTTTCACCCGTCTTCAATCTATTCGGTCAACTATCCGCCGCTCCGCCAATGTACCCGTCTAGGCCGTCATTATTCTCACTTCCTAACACCTTTCCAAATTTTTGACGTTCATTATTACTGCTCCGCTCCTTACAAGTCGTAGCGTGAAGATATACAGGGTGTTAGGAGACCGCTTCCGAAAACGATGACAGACGATAGCACTAATGACACCTTTGATGAGGGCACGAAAAAAATCGATCCTGTTTAAAAAAAAACATATTTTTAAAACGTTTTATTACCATTATTTACGCTCCATCATGTTAGTACAGATTAATGAAGCGATAATTTCATAAAAACACATTACTTTACTATAAAAAAAACAGCAATGAAACACACATTCTAAACAGCTGATGCTCGGTTCAACGAACGTCCGGACGCCGGCGCCCTATAATCGACCCCGCCGAAACAAACAAAAGCTGTCATTAGTACTATCGTCTGTCTTCGTTTTCGGAAGCGGTCTCCTAACACCCAGCATAATATATAACCTTTTCTCAGTAAATTGCCTATAACATATATTAATATATTTCGAATCTGACTAGTAGTTCTAAAGATTTAACACATAAATAAGTATTAGTGTAAATCAATATAAAAATATGTATTTTGAATGTAAACCAGCATAGTTTTCCTTGACGTACCTCTCTAAGTCGAGGTAATGTCCCAGCAGGTCCTGCGACGTCCTCGTCAAGTCGCTCTCTGCTATTATCTTCTCAACTTCGTCCAGGCACTTTTGTTTGGCAACCTCATCGAGACTAGAAGCGTCCACCTTTCCAAAAAGTAACTTATATATGTGATAGGACGAATTTCAATAATAGAAAAAGAATCCGAGCGGTACAAATTTGCGTCAAGTTTTGAAGCAGAATGGGTTCAAATCCTACAATGAGCCTAAGCTTTCAGTGAATGAAAACATCGTGATGAATCCATAGCATAGTGATAAAGTATTTTCTAACACCTACCAAAATAAAAAAATACTTTATTTAATTTAGGCCCTAAGAAGACACTTACGAACGTCAAACACTGCTTATACTACCGGTTCGGAAAAATCCCATTCATCGAGAAGAACCGGCAAGACACTCGATCGAGCTCAGCTTTTTATTCATTTTTTTCCAACTGTACCTATAAATAATATTATCATATTTATGATTTAGTGGATTCACAGAGAGGGAGTCACTTTCAGACATCACTATCATTAACACAATGATCTACCCCATAATAACCTTTTGACAGTAAAACTTGCTTGACATGGTCCTTGAACTCTTTGTTTGGCAAATTAGTAATGTGCATTGGAATATTATTATAGAACCTAACACTATTACTTAAAAAACTTTTATTAATTTTACTAAGTGTAAAACACGGTACAAATAATTTATGTCTATTAAGTTAAAAATCTGTCGCCAAGCACATATAGGCGTGATCCGGGAACTGCGCAAGAGATCCAGTCCCACCATTAAGCTTAGCGTATTATCTTGAGCTACATCGTCACTCAAACCAGAGCTGAGGGTGACCAAAACACTAAAACCCACATAATACAAAAAATAATCTGATTCCAACTGCAACCATACTTGGGCCAAATTGGGTAAGAATATTTACAAACATAACATTGTCCAGCAACCAATGGCAGGCAACAACCTTTTTCCGGCAAACAACATTACAAATATTTTAATTATAAATATCAATTACTAAATATTAAAATCAAGAACTTCTCATCATACATTTATGTTCTAAAAAGAATGTTACATCTTTATCGACAGTAATATAAATATTTGACCATAAAAAAGGCACCAAGACCATATTAGGTTATTAATGCACTTATGTTTCTCAGCTAATTTAAAAATAAGCGACCATATATGAGAATTTAATATATAAACACTATAATAACCCAATTATGCAACGGATTCAAGTAAAATGTGCTGTAATGATAAGTACTTAAGATATTTATTTCTAGAATTGTGATAGCCCTAATTGTATACATTTGTTCTTTATCGAATTTGGCTTATCTGTAGTTTTAACTCTATGTACTGAACTATGAATCATTCAAAAGTTAACGACTGCGAAATCTATGCCTCTATTTCGTTATAATATATTTATGACAAGCTTACTATGTATAGGTAAATACATTCAACGATTATCCACCACCGTTACTACTGTGCATTGGCGCACAGCACAGATAACTGAAAGTGAGATAGATACCTGTGCATGTTTCCGTATAAAGGCGACGTAGAGTCGCGTGCGTGAGTGAGCTAGCGCTAGTTCTGTGAGGGCGAGTTCCACGTTCAGGGCGGAGCTGGACGCGGCGCCGCCCCCCGCCCCCGCGCCCGCCCCCGCCCCCGCGCCCCGTCGCCGTGCGCTCACCAGCTCTGTGCAAACGCGACGTGCGCCTGCACAAATCTGTCCACAATCCAGTAGCACAATATCCTTCTTTCTTCTAACTTAACAACTAGTCCTTTTTACTAAGGATTATCACTGCCATTATTTCGTTTCACAGAGTATCACGTGTGATTTTAGTATTCTAAAAAAATATGGCTCCCATGATACAACGTTCCAGGGAGTTTTTGTTACATGTCAGGATTCATGGCTCGTGTTATCATTTTCAATCCATTCCACTTGTGCACAATAACCAAGCTTTTTATGTAAAATGCCACCTGTATTATACAATATAGAGTAAAATAACACAAATTTATGAAAACAAAATTAAAACCATAGATAATCATCTTGCACAACTTTTGCAATGTTCCACCGAGGGACACGAGTCTCTCCGCCTCCCCGTCTTATCCTCCTGGCAGTAGCTGGTGTTCCTCGACTTTACTTCACTCAACATCAGGTGAAGTATAGACGCTCGCAAACAACCAATAGCAATTTATACATACTCCAGGTGAACATGCTGCTATATCATTGGCTGAAATGTTTACAATTATAATAACATCGTAATTTTGAAGTTTGGATTGGATTTATTCCCAGAGTACAATTTTAACTTGTAAACTTCTTCTATTATTTATATCTATCACTTTCTCTTATGATCATTATTATTATTTAGGTTTATGTTAAATCTTTATGTTTATTTTAAATGTATATAGTTAAATATATTTCTTAAGTTTGATTGTCCGAGACGTCCGAGCATACCGCGGTCTCCTTTAAATTCATATAACAGCACTTTAATTTTATTAGAAAAATATTTTTTGTTAAAAATGTAGTCGTATTATACAAGTAATAAAATACCTTAGGTTGTAGTAATTTCAAGGCGCGCGGTAAGAGTCCCGGTGCGAGGGGCGTGGCCAGCTTGCGCACGCGCTCCACTGCGCCCGCGCCGCGCTCCAGCACGCGCGTCAGTGCGTCCGCGTACACCGCGGTCTCGCCCCCCGCCTCATCGCCGCTGCCAGCTCCACTGCATACACTGGCTCGACTTATTTCCACGTCCGCCTATGAACCAACACCTCTTATATCATTCCGAAAAGCTTAAAGCCCCAAGCGCAATGGCCTCTTTGAAAGGGCAAGAAAACCTCCGACCGAACAGATATAACTTTAATCAAAGTATTCTCTCATAATACTTTAGAAATGTGCTGTAATCTTAGGACCTGTACAAAGTAGGTGTTTTTAATCACGCATTTTTAATTGCGCGTTTGATTTACGTCAAACTGTGAATTTTAGTATAACTGATCCTCTTCTAACATTTTATTAGTCTGAAAAACGAGATAGAATCTTACGTAAGAAGAGGGTCAAAAATCTCCAAAATTATCCTTACGTAATTAATAAATGGCCCCTTATTACAAACACGAAATTACAATAGATTGGAGTATTAGTTATAAGTATAATATTGCAACATTGCACAGCGACTGCCGCACTCATTCAATGTTGATAAAGCTCAGCTATGACAAATTGCCATAGCGCTGGTCTTCAGCTGGACCCATTCTAATACTATTTATGCCACTTTTGGAACCATCGCTTTATAATTTAGATAACAGGTCATAAAATTTATTGGTCACCGAATTTGAGTAACTGATTGATTTATATTAATGATTTAACACAATGGTATTTGTTGAGATCTCACAAGTTTTTGATATTATACTATGAATGGAATGTTTTTATTATTATTATAAGTATCACAGTATGTATATGTATATGTAACTAAGTATTTTGCATAATGAAGGAATAAAATTTTTATTTCAAAATAACAGTGATGATATAGTATTATAATAAACAAAACAATTGGCTTACTTTAGTTGCAAAGTATTTAGCTAGCAGGTCGACTCCCTCTTCAGCTTGTCCTATTTGAGGAAACAGCTTGAAAAGCCGCTCTATACTGACTTCGTCTTCTTTACGAGCTGCCTCTTCGAATCTGAAATGAAACAATATATTTCATATTTCCGCCTTTACCTTTAGGGTAACGGGGTAATTTAGAAATAGGTTCTTCTGGCTCTAATTATTTACTTATAATTATTAGTTAATTGAGAATTATTAACTCCCATCAATAAAAACATTTGACAGTAAATTGCTAACGGCCTAGGAAAAGCTTTTATTTAATAAGAATGTATATATCACAATTAACCACAGTAGAAATGCTGTTAAATAAATAATATAGTAATAATAAAGGAAAACAGTTAGAGACTTTCGCACAAGATGTTCCCGCAGGGTTTGAGCCGCGCGAGCCATCCCGGCGCGCGGGTCGGGCGCGCCCCTCGCGCGAGCCGCCGCCACCGACCCCGGGTCCATGCTCAGGAACCGCGACACGTGCGCAGCGCCTGCACACACTCTATATTACAACATGCCCCACATATGTATTCAACTCATTACACACTAAAATAATTGTTCTTCATTACTGAAACAAAATAATATGTTAATGGTGATAATGTACAATGATACAGGTTTCTTTTCATTTCAATTAGAGAAAAGTAAACAGAGAAATTTATTTAATCATCTGAATGCTAGCTAACATATTAAGGACTCTAAAATGTTTTCCCCTTACAATCCCAAAGACCTTATTCAGTGAATAATTAAGCAACAGCTGTGACAGTATGTTTCCCTATAAAGTCTAAACCAAGGCTGCCCAATTCATTTTGCAGGTGGTATAGCCCATTTTTATTCCATGTCAGTTGGCGGGTCCCCTCGTTAGGAGTATTATTATTCTGTGGGCCACATACTGAATAATGATATAAATAGATATTAAATATGAACAAAGCATTAATGTACCCATAGGTTAATAATAATTTAAGAATTATAAAGTACGACACCAACCGCGTGGCGGTAGCCGATCACTCCTGATGGTGGGCAAATTTAAATGGCCCGCAGGTTTGAGATTGGGCAACCTTGGTCTAAACCATTATTATGGTGTTGTACGCCGCACACATATATAATAGGGTCTCTGATTAAGTTAAATATTATTATCCTATTTTATGCGACATTGACCTAAAATTACCTAAAAAAACTTAAGAAAAACTTGTTTCGTCTGAGGTCAGTTCAAATTTTGTCTATGTATACTGTTTTATAAGACGAAAATATATTGTTAATATTGATATGCCTTTACCCAAACAATATCAAATTTTACCTGTTTCATAATCATGTGCTTTTATAGCAGCCTCCACACCAGCACTGCACAGCTGGAGGTCTATCAGGTCATGGACTCGTCTTTGACACTCTGCCACTCTCGACTGTAAAATCATTTATTATTTACTAGGGGAGCCTTGGGCACAGAATGCTGTCAGACGGCGCACGCACAAATTCGACTACCTCAAAAATGCTTATCCTAGAAAATGGACATATGCTATTGCTGATTTTTTTTGTGGTCTTTTTAAGATGTACAATTATGTGGTACTTTATGTAACAAAATATATCTTGTAACTTGGCCAGATAATATATCTATGAATTAAAAGAAGAACCATGTAAATCGGATTAGTGGTTTTCACGTGAAAAGTACATAGACGGACAGACAGGCATAGAAATATTGTGACACGGACACAGAAACATAGTTCCATTGACAAATATTGAGTACATCTGACTGAAATCTGATCATATAGATTATATATTTTACTAAAGCACAACATCTATTCGAGAACCATTTGATACAATAACACTACATTCATGTTAATGAATATGTAAAACTGCTTACTCTTGCAAGGTCCAACTGCCTGACTTTAGCACTGACATCCCTTGCCAGTTCTGCTGTCTTTTCCACCATATCAGCAGCATATTCTGTATCAGCCTTTACCTCACCCAATTTGGTGTAGGCTTGGCTAGCAGTACGGAGTTTTCCCTCAAGAGTACATGCTCGTGACAGTACTCCAGACAAAGCTTCATCCACTTCCAACTATAAATAATAAGTAAATAAACTTTTACCACTGATTTATATGTTAAATTATTTTAAACTATCATATCTTATAGGTACACCTTATAAATAACTATGTATATTGTATCATGTATATGTATATTTTACTATACCATACAATCATAGGCTCTTGTACCAGATTGTAACATCCGCTTAAAATCGAAGTGTTAAAATATATTTTTTACCAATACCAGTATAGTACCAATTACCAGGCGACATTGTAACGTGCGGTCCTTACAAAATAAGTAAAGGGTAAGTAAAGTAACCTATCCCGCAAACCTTCACATCATCAAATTCAGCAGCATGTATTCTAAAGTCCAACCCAAACGTACTCTCTGTACCATATTATTCCTTTTCCACAAAAAGTGTTTATTTAGTATTTTGCTATGAAATATTTTGTGCCACCGTCATCGAAATAAATCGTAACACTTACTTCCTCTTTTTCGATTTCGTAAAGAGCTTTTTGTAAGCCCTCATCTGTAGATACATCGTATTTTTCTAAAAGCAAACCTAGTGACATTTTTAAGCAGTTTCCTATTTATTTTATTTACTAACAATATAAGCATAAGAAAATAACTGTCTACGAGACACTGTGTTGCCAGCCTAAAATTTCAAAATCCAGGATATAAGAGCAAAATCAATTTAATTCAAAATTCTATTGTTCTTCTACAGTTAAAGTTTTTTCTCCAGTCTCGACTCACTCCAATCAAATCAAACAATTATTATATGCAAAATTTAAATGTAAAATAAGACATATCAAGTTGTACCGTAAAACATACCTATTTAATTTAGTCGTGTAGTATTGGCGAGTAGTTGTTCTTACTCGTACGCGTGCGAAACTACATTATATTACAGGATCGGCAATCGAAAAGGCTTACTGTAAAAACACTCTTGTTCCAATGAGTTAGTATATGTTATAGTGTTTATTTTCAAAGCCTAATACTGTTAGGAATGTGTGCTTTTTTTTAACCTTATATTATATATACACCGATTTGTTTTATTGACCATCCCTAATATATATGTGTATAAATTGCTAGCGATGCCCCGTGGTTCCGCACCAATTTCTTACGCAATAATTTACACTATATTATACGCTTTATTTGCACTATATTATGTTTTCTTCTTTTAGTTTATTTATTTGCATATTATCCTAAAACGAAATGTAATTTTGTATATAAAAAATACTATAATCTGTTATATACTATATTAAATGTATTATATTATGTATTATTATACTATACTATATTAATGTATTATATTAAATGTACTTTATCCACCTCTGTTGGCTTGTTGTTGTTAAAATATTGATATATCGAGAATCCGATATTTTCAAAGATATCAACAGCTCTAGTGTTTGTCAGTTATATAGTTTTAGTGAAGATCGGTGTGTTCAATCTTCTGAGTTAGTGTCCAGGTCTGGCCATAGGCATGGTAGTATGCAAGTGTTAATTAAAGACCGTTATTTTTTCCAAGATGGACTGATTTGTTTTCATGATTTCCTTTGGAGACCAGTATTTCTGCCAGGTGTTGTTCACGCACCTTTCTTTAGTCGATAAATTTTTAACAGATATAATTTGACCCAGGTATATATATTATGTTACGCATTAACAGTATGAATTATAAAATATATAAATTATTTTAAAGCCGATTTTTTCGATATATCGATATTTTTTTATATATATCAAACTCCGATATTGATATATTTAAAAATATCGATATATCTAGAAACAGATATATTAAAAAATATCAACAGCCCTACTTCCATGTCGCGATAGTAAAATTACAGTGCTGCCAGCTACAAAATACAGTATATTCCAAAAAACCAGTAGTTTTCTAAATTTTAATACAGTGATATTACAGTAGGAATGATTCAGTTAGATATTGAAAGAAAAACAAGTTAAAAATATCGTCGATGGTGCTTGCTATCGATGACGATCCAGGAACATGGAATTTGTGTCTAGCACCTTGATCTCTTTTTATAATACGCGGATCACCAGCCATAGAAGCATCGTAGACAGTCCAAATGGTTTATAGATATTCTTATCAGGCTGTAGCGACACACATACAACTTACACAGTTAATGTTTATGCTACTAATGTAGCATGTTAATACATACAACGAGAATCGGTCACTTCAAAGGCTCGGCCAATAATATTCACACAAGACTCAGCATGCACGTGTCAATCAGCGGCAGCCGACAAAGGATTACCGACTAAATGTCCGCAAAACACGTTGCATTGTTAATGCTTAATCTTTACTGTTTTATTACTTATTTTCGATCTCGATGATTGTTCGTCTCTAGCTTTATATTTTATTGTGGCTAGATATTTTATTACTGGTTTAGTTATTATGTATTTTTCTACTGCAATTTAATAGTTCTTTGTGTACCTTTAAACATAAATACGTCGGTTTCGTGAAATAAGCATGCACTACTAGTAAATCAGCTTCCCAAACGTTTATAAGTAGTGTTCAACTAGGAGTCAGATCTATTATTTATCTCCATACAGCCTTCCTACAGCAATACGTGGAAATCCTACAAATATTGCTACTGATTCATCGGGGATTTCCCTTCCAGCAAGTAAAGTAAGTTCGGTTTACCTTTTTAGGCATTGAAATTTAATTTTATGTTTTTTATTGCTGTGTAATTAATTACAGTAGATCCCTACAATATATTTTTCATCGCAGTAGATAAAAAGTTAAGTACAGTAATTACATTGAGTCTGGTAGCGTTGATTAACACTATGTCAACAAACTGATAAACGACTAAGAAGTGATTATTACTTTTGATAGATTTTTTAAGAAATCATTTGGTTTATCGATAGTTTTTATAAAACAATTGTTCACATGTTGTAAACATATTATGTTTTTATTTCATTATAGCAACATTGGACACAGTTATGACATTAAACATTATATGAGATACGTTCCGAACATAAATGTATAATAAATATCATAAAATATTCATCGAAAAATAAAAATATTATAGTAGCATTTAATTATTTGAAAAAACTATTTTGATACTAATACTTAATACACTTTAATAAAAACGTGATATAATATTTAAAAAGTTTATTTCTTGTTTTTTGTATTTAAAATTCTATAAAACAGTTCCACATAAGTTATTAAATATTCCAAATGTACTTTGTGATTGTACTGTAAAATAAAAAGTTGTGTGCAAAATTGACCAGTGGGCAAAAGTACGATGGCTTAGGAGCATTAGTAAACATTTAATAAACATTGTGTATTTGTAAAATCAATGTGTCGTTAACTAATCAATATTTCTCGGGGCGTTTTGTAACTATTGAGCGCTCCTTTGGGGCAAGTGTTTTGTGGTGCGATAGAAAAAAATATCAAAGGTAAGTAGGTGTGATATTATATTGCATAAATTATTGTTGGGAAATGATTCGAGCGGTATTCGGAGTTCGCTGTGTTATTTGCAGATTGACTCCGTGTGGGGTTGGGCTTCGCCCCCGCTGCGTTTGCAGCTGGGTAACGTACGCGGTCCGAAAAGGTGAGATACTATAGATTATACTCACAGTGTTGCTTAACTAAGTGTTGTTGAATAATAATTCTAAATGGTATTTACTGTGCATGAAATCATTGTTTTATTATAATTAACTTGTATTATTGCTGTTGTGATAAGATACTGCATGTTCTAATTCATCACCAGAGTATTGAGGAACAGTAATATAAGGTCATATTTACTTTGACACAAACAGGTCAATTGATATAGTTTGTATTAGATTATTCATTTTGTTGCATATAAAGTGCGCATTGAAACTCAAATGTGTTCAAAATAATTCATAAAGTATTAAGATAATTTATTTCTATTTAAATGAAAACATCAAATTGTTATTGAAAACAAACAATGTAGCATTCAGGGCTCTGTTGTAGTGCACAGAGACACTGCATCACATTAGTCAACATAGGCATGAATTCTTTAATAAGTTATGAGTTTTCTATGAAGGAAAATATTTTGTACAGGTGAGATTGTGTGTAAATATATGACTATAATATAATAATAATCTTTTAAATTTACTATTATGTTCTTTTTTAACAAACATATACCAGATCTTCTTAATAAATATTATAGCACCATTATCTATCAGGGATTTTTTTTATATGTTGTAGTTGTCTTCATACAATTGTATAATTGTGCTTATTATTCAATCAAAATATTTAATGTAAACCTTGTACAAAGAAAAAACAACATTGTACTCTTCAACACTTGTGCTTCTTGCCCAAACTATTTTAAGTAAAACCTATCTGAAAAAAATAAAAAATATATAATATAATATAATGAAATATAGCAAAACCATAATTTTATTATCAGTGTATAAATTTGAACCATAAAGTCGTTAGTGACGATATGATGTATGTGCCACAGCTGATTCATAATTAGTTGAGGAAAACATTATTTATAAAGGAAATAGAACTTAATTTGAAACAGTTTTGTTTTTTTTTTGTGCTAGTGTGTTGTATATTAATTTAAATAAAAAATAAATTCAATTCTTATTTGTTTAGTTATGACGTCTTTGTTTAAATTTGTCTTAATAAAAAGGTAAATAAATTTAGAATTAAAACATTTCTCTATCACTACTCAGTAACTGTATTTGAAAGGACAACTACCTACATTCCACATTTTACTGGGTGAGGTTTATACATATTCATCATTTAATTCACTTTCTAAGACTATTTCAATGCACTTGTCTTTTGCAATCCATGATTATTAACATAGTTACTTTACAAATAAATTTTCTTAATAATGCATTAAAATTTGAACAAAACAATACAAGGTGCACTATTATTTAATATCCAGCTGAATACCAATGAGACCTATTGTTTGACACTATGCTTATAAAATAACACTGATTGTTTATAGTGGCTTTTCTTTTTTTGTTTCTGCTTCTGGCACAAAATCATGAGACAAAAATGATTTTTGTCTTCCTATATGGCTTGGATCTTCTCATGCTTAAAAGAGTTTTGGTCATAATCGTCGCAAACTGTCCTCATATTAACCATAAAATTGAAGTTACATCTTGTGGACATTAACCTATGTGGACTAAATTAAGAATTAGGAGGGGTGGTGAGACATTATGAGATAAATACTGATAGCTGTTGACGACTATGATTACACAGTCCAGAATTAAACAAATAAAATTAAAAATGAGTCCATTATGTTGTTGAGCAACTTTTTTCTAGTTGAGTCATTAAAAAAATCTTAATTAACCTCTATTCTGTGTCAGTATGTCACTCATAGTAATTATGTTTAACATATTTACTTTAATAACTTTGGTAACATACATTAGATGAATTAATTTTCTAAAACTTATTTAAAAATAGAAGGTATTCTTCAGCAGGGCCATAATAAACATAGTGGTAAAGAGAATCAAATCACAAATGATTAGATCAAAGAGGCGATGTAAATTAGTGATGGTGGTCATCTTCTTTTTTAACAATCTCACACGTCATATCATTCCAAATGTTATATATGTACTTTGTTTTATGATAACCAAACTGCTGGTAAGCTAAGCTGCTAAGAATGGTTGATGAAATTAAGGCTGTAATCAGGTGGCACTCAAGAGTGGTTGCCAATAAATTTAAATGGTGACTGTTGGAGAAGGCCAATGACAAAAGAGGCACACAGACAAGATTGTCCAAATAACATTAGTTAGGAACCAATGTAAACTGTTTTGTATGTACTGTCTGAATAATGTAATTTATTATTATTATTATAAATTAGTGATATTTACACAATGAATAAATTATATTTACCATCCAGACACAGAGTTAACATGCTCATTGTGTTAAAGTCAGGCCTGTGTAGGATCGAGACCTCAACTTCTTGACTCTGTAGTTATCAACACTGCATCATGAGTCTTGTCAATTGGATAAGATTAGCTATTGGTTTCATTGTAGTAAAATTTATCATAGTAACATTGTATCAAATAGAGCTGATAGATTATTTACAAGTACTGGTCTGGTTAGCACTCACCGCCCAGTTGAAAACTGTCATCTACTTGTATCAGTTTATTATGCCAGTTGCACTTGAGAGTCAACCCCTCTCAATGCATCTTTGTAGAATAAAACTATGCTAATTTGATAACATCAATAAATTGTTGAATTAGAATGGCTATATATATTTCAGTTCAATGTTACATCATGATACACTATATAAACCTTGTGCAAGGTGACTTCAATTTTTTTTTTATATAACTGAATTAACTGAATACTAATTATACTATTTTGAATTAAGAAAATATTTTTAGTAATAATTATAAATCACAGACGTGAATACATTATAACCTAAAATTACAAATTTTATAGATATCTATCAATTTCACATCTATCAATGAACATTTTTTAGACACTACAAATTATACAATGATAATAGATTAATAATGAAGTTATATCTAAATCTATAAACTTAAAATATTGTCTTAAATTTTATTGATAATCTACTTGCTAAAGTTTTATTTCCAGGGTCTTTAAAAAAGCGTTGTGTTTGATATAGGTCTATAGAACAATTATTGTTAAATGTCGCGTTAAAAAAGGATACCCTTGAACAGATAAACGCAAGACTCCATGATTAGAAAGCTAATTAGTGCGCGCACTTTATACTCGCGTACTAAAAGGTTTTAGTCTGTTTTAGTATCAAATTGAATATAAAATAATGGTGTTATTGATTTCAGGATGGGGGAAGGTGGCTCGCCTGGTGGTGGCGTCGGGAGTGGCGGTGTGGGCGGGAGCGGAGGCGTGGGGGGCGGAGCGCGGTTATCACACACGTCGGAGAAGCATCCGCGCTCGATCCTCGGCGAGCTATCCGCGCTCCGTCGGCATCGCGAGCTCTGCGATGTTGTACTTAACGTCGCTAACAGAAAGCTCTTCGCTCACAGGTATACTTCTCTGCTAAGATACTCCTAGCTCTCATGCAACTGGAAGATATAAGTTGTAAAAGCCTGACTCCATATAACTCACTTCATGATACACACACACAAACACACACAGACACTTTTGATATATGTATTTGTTACACACAAATTTACTGTTTCATGAAATTTATGGTAGACGGACGAGTGCATCCTCGTCCCCTACCGGCCGGACTAATACCCATTCCAAATCCGTGCTGACGCTGCAAATTGCTACTTTGTAGCTATAAAGTCTAATGGTGGCGTGTTCCGTCAAAGCCACCTTATTACCAAGTAATTACCAAGTTTATTGTTCTGAAGTATTAAATATTTTATTGGCAACAGACACTAATACATGCTGCTTCTAATACGTTTCAGTTCTCAGCATTAACAATCTACTTGTGAAATAGTTACAGTAAGCCTGAACGGCAAGGTCATTGAATGTGTTGACCATTCAACATCAGGTGAACTGAATGTTAGTTTGTCAGTTTAAGTGTTTGGGCTCATTGTTCAGGGTGATCCTATCGGCGTGCAGCCCGTACTTCCGCGCCATGTTCACTGGCGAGCTGGCGGAGTCTCGCGCCACGGAGGTCACCATCCGCGACGTCGACGAACAGGCGATGGAGCAGCTCGTCGAGTTCTGTTACACCGCTCACATTGTAGTCGAGGAAACAAATGTTCAGGTTAGCCTCTCGTTACACAAAGCGATTTAAAAAATCCGGGCCTTTTAGGGTTTAAAGCATATTGAATAATATGCCAAGACACTTAAGCCAGCCCTATCTTCTGACAAACAAGGGTATAGAGAGAAAGAGTGGTGGAAAAGTCTTGTTTTGATGCTTGACAATATCCATGATATTATTCCACAGGCTCTCCTGCCGGCTGCGTGCCTGTTGCAGCTGCAGGAGATCCAGGATGTGTGCTGCGAGTTCTTGAAACGACAGCTAGACTGCTCCAACTGCCTGGGCATTCGTGCCTTCGCCGACACACACTCTTGCCGAGAACTTCTTCGGATAGCGGATAAATTCACACAACAAAATTTTCCTGAGGTACTCGTCCATAATTATTACAATTCATACTGCCTCCTGGAACTGGGAGTAAAGATTTAAAAAACTAGGTAAATATAGTTGTGTAGTTACTCTATAATGGAATTATGTTAATATCACCCATTTCCATGATCCGGAATTTAGTCATACTTTACAATGTTATGAATTTGTTATAGTTTTGTTCTAAGTTTCTGGTCTAGTAAACACATCCAAATCATTGTCTATTACTATATTACATATGTGATAAATGATGTATGGTTAAATGTTAGAAGTGGATATTATATTTTGTGAGGTGATGGAAAGCGAAGAGTTCCTGCTGCTGCCGGCCGCACAGCTGATCGACATTGTATCCTCGGACGAGCTGAATGTGCGCTCCGAGGAGCAGACCTTCCAGGCTGTCATGTCGTGGGTCAAGTACAATGTCACCGAGCGCAGGCAACATCTCGCACAGGTAACATGTACTTTCCTCACATCCTTCAATTGGTAATAGAAACTATGTAGGCTTAAATTAGGTATGGACTGAACTTTGCTAAACATTTGATTTAACTGAACTTCAGTCAAAGCCAAAGTTCGGTTAATTTTTGTAAGATGAACTGAAGTTTCTCCGAACTTGGGTATCTAGTGTCGAGGAAGTCGTAATAAAAATGGTGCAATAGTCTATAGTGTCGAAGAAACAAAGTTACGAATTAGTTTCACCGTTTTGGAGATAATTTATAGAACAAATCTTGGGGGTTAATAAAACAACATTTTATTTCAATGTCCAATCAAATGACGATAGTATAGAGAAAGGTATTCACTAAGCCAATGAACACTGAAACTCGAGGACATAACAAATCGTTAATATAGATCCACATGTTAGTCGTCATAGATACAATCTTGATCTATAGACAATATTTTTGAATTAAAGCTTTTAATTTTTCAAAAAATAGAGGTATACTACTATTACTACTACTTTCCTCATAACTATTTTTAGGAAATACTAAGTATTGTGGCTTCACTAGGGACACCAATAGGCTTAAAACGCATGTTTTTTTTAAAATTAAAAGCGTTGATTAATCAACGCTGCTTGCAGAAAAAACACAGAATATGCTTTTAATATAAGGTTGCTTTAAGACCAGAACAGCTATTGTTGAAGTTGTTGGTTGACAAGAAGCTGGTGTTGATAGACTGCCATTCGAAGTTAATTAACTCAAATGTATTGATTGGGGTGGTCTGAGGAAGTACCGGGCAGAGGGGGGAAGAGGGTGAGAGGCGCGAAACAGAAATGAGTAAGGCGCAGTTTTAGCGCTAAAAATTGAAACTAAGTTTGGTCTTGTCTACTTCTAATGCAGAATCATTATTACCATAACACCTTTTGTCGCAAAGAATCGTTGCTTTTTCTGTTGCAATTTATTCTGAAGAGTTTAACTTCGCCTTTAGGATAAGCAAGCTGACTCACTTCGGATTCGTCTGTACCCCTATTTGGGTTAGGTCCCTTTTATTGGCTACTGAATTTCTGATGTCGCCTTGTAAGGGCATAACTTTATAATATTATTTTCGTATAATAGGTTGTTTAATAACAGGTGCTGCAACACGTTCGACTGCCCCTGCTGAGTCCCAAGTTTCTGGTGGGCACAGTCTCATCGGAGTTGCTGATCAGGTCCGACGACGCCTGCCGCGATCTCCTCGACGAGGCGAAAAACTACCTGCTGTTGCCGCAGGAGAGGCCGCTCATGCAGGGGCCGCGGACCAGACCCAGAAAACCCACCAGAAGAGGTATCCTATACTGCCTATGCAATGGACTAATAATTATAATGTAAAAAAAGTGACAATGTTAGTTATGATCTGTTTTTGCCGCAGCAATAAAGGTATAATGAGGTTGGAGTAAGTATAAGTTGTGGTGGGTGGGGTTGATGTCTGTGGGTGTGTCGGGCAGGCGAGGTGCTGTTCGCGGTGGGCGGGTGGTGCTCCGGCGACGCGATCGCGTCCGTGGAGCGGTTCGACCCGCAGAGCTCCGAGTGGAAGATGGTGGCGCCCATGTCGAAGCGGCGCTGCGGCGTCGGCGTCGCCGTGCTGCACGAGCTGCTGTACGCGGTCGGCGGGCACGACGGCCAGAGCTACCTGAACAGCATCGAGCGGTACGACCCGCAGACCAACCAGTGGTGCGGGGCGGTCGCGCCGACCTCCTCGTGCCGCACCTCGGTGGGCGTGGCCGTGCTCGAGGGCGCGCTGTACGCGGTGGGCGGGCAGGACGGCGTGCAGTGCCTCAACCACGTCGAGCGGTACGACCCGAAGGAGAACCGCTGGACCAAGGTGGCCGGCATGACGACGCGCCGGCTGGGCGTGGCCGTGGCGGTCGCGGGCGGCCTGCTCTACGCGGTCGGCGGCTCCGACGGGCAGGCGCCGCTCAGCTCCGTCGAGAGGTAACCGCCCCCCGCCCCACCTACACACCTACACTAGGGATGCACTCTTACCAATACGGCTGTCGATTTAAAACGAGTTTAAATAACGTATTTATTTATTTATTACACATATTACGTTAGTGTACACACAAATACGGTGCAAAACATTATTATAGAGCCTAGAAGTTACAAAAATAATGTTAATCGAATAATCAAACTGTCACATCGACTAAAATAACACATTTAAGCAATTTAGTATATTACCGTTTTTACAACAATATTAGATCTCCGAAACATCTATTTATGGATATTATGAAGAAAATCATCAAACATGTTCTGTTTCAATTGAAGTTGCATTAAAATATTGCAGTTAACTGGACAAACTTGAGAAAGTTAGTTAAAATCTAATTAAAAACGTAGGAATGTTTTCCGTGTTTTTCAACCAACTCGTTCCGTATTTTCGAGCCATGTCAGGTGCCTTTTTGTCTTTGTTTAAATAAATAATGGATGGACCAATAATTAGCAAGTGTGATAGACGTCAAAGTGTGTATATATATAGGGGAATATTACTGCCCTCCATGAGCCTCCATGTCACATGTTATTTTTACTGGGGAACACATGACTGTTACCTGAAATAAAAATGAAAATATATCGAATTGCTCACTTACAAACAGCATTGTGATCAATGTAGTTATCTCTTTCAGTAACTTTATTGCTTCTCTTATTACGATATCTGTGACTGGCAATGGACTAAAGCGACAATATGACAAAGACAAGTGGTCTTAAAACAGTTTGACATTCATACATCTATTGTATGTATCATATATTGCATGTATGTATCATACATCAATGTTTCCAATGTTCCTTCAATCGTTTTTCAGACATATCTAAAAAAAAAACGAACTTTAACATCGACATCTTTACGATTTTTGCACCCCTAATTAGTACGATCGCGAAGCTGTGTTGTCTGTGGAGTGTTTTAAAATAACCATAGATAATACATATATACTTATTTGAGAATCGCACACAGCACTAATTATTTATTAATATTATTTTAAACCATGTAGTTATTTATAATTAAACATTGAGTTGATTAAGTATTATTATTTTTATGAAAAATTGTTTTGGTATTGGTCAAATGTACAAAGTAAATTATTAATTATGAAATGGTACGTGTAATGAAACGCAACGCGGTAATGTCTATTGCATAGTAACAATGATATAACTTTTAATTATAAAAATATTTACACCTAGGAAGGTAAATTCCGAAAAATAATAGTAGTAGAATAGTAGTAATATAGACGTATAAGAACATTTGGTAACATGAATGGGCATTGTCCTTTAGCATAGTTACTCGTTTCGCGATGCAGACGCACTAAGAACGGATTTTGAGTTATTTAACCTCTAAGGGCGAAGGTTAACCCCCATTGGTTGAAAGTTTGTGTGCGGTGCAAATACTATCTTTTGATTGGAAAATGTATACTTACTTTTTAATAAAAGTAATGAAACATGTGTATCAGCATTTATCAAAATTCATCAATATGGGTTGAAAGTTTCTGTGTAAAAATCATTTATATATAATTATGCTCACGTAATATTATACTTATTGATCTGAAATTCAGCATGCTCACTTTTCAATTTAAAAAAAATCGTCATTTAATGTGTTAAAATAAGGGTAAAAACTTTTTATGGTCTACATTATTTTTGGTTATATATTTAATGATACATATAAACCACAAATACTCTCCAATTGAAAATTCCTGCTTTTTTTTTTAAATCGTGCAAATGAAATGTGCGTGTTGATATGTGATTGACAGGTACGACCCCCGCGCCAACAAGTGGACCGGCGTGGCGGGCATGTCGACGCGGCGCAAGCACCTCGGCTGCGCGCTCTACGACGGACACATCTACGCGGTCGGCGGGCGCGACGACTGCACCGAGCTCAGCTCCGCCGAGCGGTACGACCCGGCGGCGGACGCGTGGGCGCCCGTCGTCGCCATGACGTCGCGCCGCAGCGGCGTCGGCCTCGCCGTCCTCAACGGGCAGCTGTACGCGGTCGGCGGGTTCGACGGCACCGCCTACCTCAAGTCCATCGAGGTACACACACACACACCACACACACACACACACACCACCACATCACTCGAGGTACACGTCTACACTACTACATATACAGCATGTTGCAAAAAATTTTTATTTCTATTTTTACCGATTATAATTAGATGTGTGTATGGTAAATAAAAAAAAAGGTGTGTGTGCAATTCACACACGATAGAAGTGAAACTTCATTATAAAAGACATTTTCTATTTTATTTAAACAGTGTGCAAATATACATACACACCGACATTTACTCTCTCACTCTGGCTCACACAAAGAGGAGAAACCGACTGACTGGTCGGCCGGTTTAAACAATTCCAAGAGAAACACGCTGTATTTCTGGCATTTTGTAAAAACAAAACAATATAAGACTCTGTCACGCTCATAAGCTTGGTAATGTGCAAAAGAGACAGAGAGATTTTCCATGTTGCGTATATAGCGCGACGTCATGCCGTTCGCTTTTTTAAATATTAGCTCGTTACATTGTCGGTACTGGCCCTGATGGTAGCACAGTACAATACAAACACAAAGGCGACAATAATTTTGTCCCGCAGGTGTACGACCCGGAATCGAACCAGTGGCGGTTGTGCGGCGCGATGAACTACCGGCGGCTCGGGGGAGGGGTGGGGGTGATGCGCGCGCCGCACCACGACAACCACTACATATGGTAATATTGATTTGTCCCATACCACCGTTACTCCCGTCATAAGGCAAAAGCTAATAACTTCGACATAAATTACTCGTATGTTCTTAATAAATTTATCTAAGCTTTAATTTTTCTTAAAAACAAACTGTTCCCGCAGTGGGTGTGCACTTAGAAAAAATGTGTTTTATTTAATTTAATTTTAGGTACTTAGAACGAGTTCGACTCACGCTTTTTATTATTTGTCGATTTATTTTAGAAGTTTACAGTTTACCCTACAATTATCCAAGTTTGACATTAACTGCTAGGTACTTATTAGCTTAGAACCTTTCTTTATCTTAATATTTACACATAAATCATTCTCCACAAAATTCATCCATACCTTCTTCGAACTTCCTCTACTCCTGTCAAACTTAACATTCTACTATTTATATGATATGATTTTAAGTAATATATAACTGTTGGTTGTAACAGTCGACATGGTGAAGTTAACAAGATATTGAATTGTTCCAGGAACCGGAAGGACTCAGTAGTGTAGCCCCCCGCGGGAGCGCCACCTCTCCCCCCCGCACCCCCTATGCCCTCTGCCAGCTCGTGTTAGGTTAACTCGTTATTACTCATTTTACCTTATTGTTAATAAATATACATATATATTAATTGACTATTTATAAATAAATACAATTTTTAGAATATTAAAATATGTTTTATTCCGATCGATATTGGTATCGATTGTTTGTTAATATATCGTTACAGTGGTGACTAAAAAAAAAAAACATTCTCGATTCTCAGGAATCGTCTAGAATGTGTCATCGGGTATTTAGTAATGGATTCGAAGAAGTACTACTTTTATTCACATATGCAAAGCCTTATCGCCCGAACTGCGTCATTAAACAATGGCTAAATTAGAACATTCCCCTTTTAAAAACGATGACGTAAGTTGTGTACAACATGTTTAGAGTTCAAGCATCTTCTAGTGATTTTGTGATCGTCTTATTTAGGTATATAAACGAGCCGTATCACGAGCCACGACATTTCTATTTTCGAAAGCGAAGTGAAAACAACAAGCTATATAAAAGAAGACATCACCAAGAGGACCATAGAGGTGAACTACCGCAAGTTCATTCGAAGAAGGACTTGTAAGTTTATTTGTAATTGTGTTTTTAATTTGTAATTTGTAATTGTACGAATAAATTGTTTACGTGAAATATAAATGCATTTCACTACCCCAGGGTACAATTAAATATTAGTATCATTATTTTTATGTTATGTTTATGTTATGTATTATTTTATGTTATAGATTCAGAGTTGTGGCGTTGTGACTACAGTCTAACCTGATCTTCCTAAAGGACGATGTAGCCTAAGATGGTAGCACACTATACCTTAGTGGGAAGGCTGGCTCTCGAGTCAGCTGCCGGAACACACCTCTTGGTGCTTGGCCATAGGTTTTCAAAGCGAGAGTGGTAGCTAGCTAGGTAGGGATTAGCTCAGGTTCGTTGTACGGATTCAAACTGACGTCGATCAACACGATGTCCGTGCACGCTATCACTGAGCCATCATTGCTTCCGCACCGCCAACCGACGATATTGGTGATTTGAAAATCCAAAAAAAATCAATGTTTAATCCTTTTTTTCACAACATAATAATACTATAGAAAAAATGTTCTCACTTTGTTTTCCTTCAACGTTATCCGATGGTTTTATTATTTAAATTTGGATTAGTAAATATACATAAATTGTGAAGAATACAGAATAATTAGCGAACATGAGACCGATATTGCACTGGTCGTATTCCATTTAACCACTGTGGCTTTTAAGGATTGATTGGCAATTAATAAACATAATAGTTAGTTAAAACACAATGGCGGAATCTACCATTATTAATATTACACCTGTCATAAATAATTATATAGTGGATACCAATCGGTTATGCTTTCAGTATTCTAAGCATTAACAATCTCGTCATAAACCATATTAGAAATGTTTACCATGTTATTAAGAGATGCCTTAATTTTTTTTAAATAATGCCACCAAATATCGGTTATTTGAACAAAGTACTAGGATTAACAATTTCACATTATAATTTTGAATTGAAAACAATAAGTATGTTTTTCACATTCGATTTTAATTCTATGTATTATATAGCGTATGGAATATGAACAATAAGTATTGTTTTACAAGGACCGGCTTTTTTTTACCAACAAGGTATATTAACAAATACATGTCGGGGAATCGTGTCCATGTGATTATGGAATCAGTACTAATGACTTTACTATTTACCCGTATTGGCTGGGCGCCATAGCAGCAGATTTGCTCTGTGATTGCACACACTTTACAAGCAGACAACCTCCGGCTGGAGGATGTCCTCGCTCGAGCTGTTGGATCGTGAAGACCTCAGTTAATATGTCGACTACAATAAACACTGTTCCTGAGTGACGTCACGCTGTCCAGCTCGCAGCGTATTACAATATGTCGGACATATTACTTGGCGAAGCTGAGCAATTTTACTCAAAGACAGTAATTATAACAAAACTTCAAGTTTATACCTACTATAATATAAATTTATTTTATGTATAATATATCAATCACTATCAGGTTTCATTTAAGAGTTTCCTCCGTAACTATTACCAAAGTTTTAATGAGGAGTCAGCGGTGGTGGTGATGTAGCTTTGTCAATTGTTTGTTCGTTAGTGTCTTCTTCCCCTTCCCCTTCTGCTTCTACGTCTCCTTCTGCGTCAACGTCGGCATCGCCGTCGGCGTCTCCATCACCAAGAACCTCTGTATCATTACATTCAACGGTTTCTGAGCTTTGTGTCGCTTCAGCGTTTGATTCCTCTGTAACCTCTTTTGTCTCGTGGCGTTTTGTCTGAAAATATAAGAAGGTTCCTAGTAAATGTCTCTATGTAGAAATTAACCACATATTTTTATCGGATTCATGTTTCACTGATTGTATTGTATTTTTTCTATATAATAGCTAGGCAAAGTGAGTGCACTGTGCCTGATGGTAACCACATAATAATCCCAAATACAGTGGCGTTCATCGAACGGTCGGATTGCGTAAATATAAAATAGATAGATCCAATCGGGTAAACATTACTGGACATAGACCGTATGATCCCGGGACGCGACAGACCTAAGCGCGCCACTAAGCCGGGTGTTACACCGGGTGTATGGTGGTCGCGATCCAGTCGGAAATAAATCTCGTGTCCTACCACTCAGTACCAAAAGTGCATAAATACATTTATTAAAAACACATATTTTTTATTTGGCAACATTAAGATAATTACAAGTAAAATCTATTCAAAATGTATTTCCTTTCGAATATAGCCCAACAGCAGACTATTATTTTTCGGAAAATATTTGAAGGACTTCTCTTAACATCATAGCAGAGATATTAGCTACCTACCTTCTTCTTTTTCTTAATCTTGGGTTTGGGTTTTGGGTCTGGATCGCTGTAACCCGGAGGGAAGAACCTCGCGCACTCTTCCTTGCCTGCCACAGAGTCCTCGCTCACGTGCAAAGGTCCCAGCAGCATCAGCTCACTCGGAGGACCCGGTGGAATAACCTCATTTGGATCTGCTAGCGCGGGTTCAGCCGGACCCACTGCTATCATCACAACTATGGTTTCGCAGCTGCAATTATTTATACCATGTGAATAATCGGACGATCTCAATGTTCATTGCAGTACAATTAGTCAAGTAGCTAACTAAAAATAATCTGTAAATATTCTATTAAAAGATCGGGAAGACTAATAAGCAGTGATAAATCATTGTCGCTCTATACCCAAAACGCCAGTACATTATAAAATTTCTGTAGTATTCCGGTTTCCTTCCGGTATTTTTCTTAATTGTAAGTCGGTAATGTTATCAATGTTCATCATTATGAAAGTAATCATTACAGGTAGTAATTAGATTAGCACATTACGAGTAAATGTCTTCTTGAACATGTGCAAATATGAACGTTAAAAAGCTATCATCATTTAAGGAAACACGTTTCGCAGCTGTAGAAGAGAGGAATTGAAGAGAATTTCGAAAACGTGCGTCAAATAAAGATATATAACTTTTATCTCGGCACGAAGTAAAAAGTTCTCCATGACTTATCTTTGCCGTACCGGTAACCTGTGGAACCATCTCCCGGCCATTGTGTTCCCTCCTTTTATGATATCGGGTCCTTCAAGCGTAACATGTAGATATATTTATGCAGGCCGGCATGACAGCGGCGACCGCCGATTGTACTGTGCTCACGATCAAAAGGATAACGACGTCAATTTACCGATTAACAATTTAAAAAAAGTTAATGGAAATTATACGAAAAAGCTTACTAATCTTTTTCAGGCCTCAATTCGTATTGCTCGATGGTTTTGCACAAAAGCTTCGGCTCCAGGATGTTTCCATCCGCGTAGAACCCGTAACGTAGCATCCGACGCGCTACCATCCGCCCGGAGGCGACGCTCAGCACTGCTCGGCGCTGCCATGCACCGTACATCATGCAGATATGAGGGGGTTCAGTTGGAGGTGCAGGCTCTACTAGAGACCCAACCATCTGGAACATCAGAAGAGCCTTCCTCATTGAAGAACCGCTAAGAATAAGCGGATTTTTAGCAAAATCAATATCGATTTTGTTACTAATCAAAAATTAAAAGTTTTAGGATTTAGGGGAGGTTTCAACCCTTTGGTTATTGGTCTATAGTTTCAACCTTCTAAAAGCACAAAATTGGGGTCGAAAAAGTGATTAAAAATAATATAAAACCTTGGGAAATAGTAAGTCCAAAACGGCAGCTCTCTGGTGTCTGTCAGCAGGTACAAAGATACCAGGCACCGAGTCTACTTGAAGTTCCTCAGCCGGTACCTTCTTAGATCGTTCTCCATCTTCTGTTTCCAAACCGTCTCCACAGAGCGCTCGACGACATAACTCTATAAATGATATTGAATCATCAACAATTATATCATTTGCCCGTTGTATTACTGATCTTTTGGTGGTGGCCGTTGTTTTTGTATTGTACTTACTGTCAGGCGCATTGACGTCACATTACTGTGCTACTCTAATAATAAAAAGGCGAATGAAAACATCTACAACTAGAGAGGAAAGTTAAAACATTCTTGTACTGGACCAATTCTGGAAACTTGTTGCGCTTTGAATAAGCGGTATGTCAAATACAATACTCTCGGACCATCGATTGATTCGACGTTTACATCTAATTTATTGGTCAGATGCAGTGAAAAATGCTGTCGCCTGATATTACAACATTAGAAGATGTTGTTGCTGAATAAAAATACGTTTTCAATTTAAAATGGTCTGTAATTTTGACTTAATTTTAAATAGACGCTTTTTTATACAACTATAGTGGCAAACAAGCGTACGGCCGCCTAATGATAAGCTGCTATCGAAGCCTATTGACGCTTGTAACACTTGCGCGTTGCCGACCTTGAACCCCTCTTCCTCAAGGAGCTGTGGAATCTCTACTCTGCAGGAACACAACACAAGGTTATTTGGTTGCGATATTCTGTAGGATGGAGATATTTCACCAGTCAGACTGGCCTCAGTAGAGAGAAATCTCCAAAAAAAATTATCTGTGCCCTACCACTCTCTTCAAAGATATGAAATATTAGCTGTAACCGCGGCTCCATTCGCGTGGATTACAGAAAACCGTCGGCTGAGCAATGAGCAAACACAAAAATCAAGCAGACCCCTTTACCATACACGGCGATCTCCTGCCAGTTATTTTAAAGACAAAAATGCTTATTGTGTGTGATCCGTAGGAGATAGACTGTATATGCTATCGCTGACTTTTTTGTAAGTCTATTTAAGATCTACTATTATATAGTACATTAATTTGATATATCTCTTATGGTTTACTCAGCGTAAGCCATTTAAGCGCCCTAAGAGCGACTTTTTCCCCGAATTGATTCGTCATTATCGTCACTGCATATTTCGTATGTTCTTTATCTTAAAAAATATATTCTATAAAGTGGCCAGATAACATAGCTATCAACTAAAAAAACATGTTAATCTGCTAAATAAGTGTTTTTTTTTTTTTTTGCGTGAAAAGAACATAAACGGACAGACAGACAGAGCGATGTTAAGTTTTATAATATGTCTGTACATAAATTTGTCTAAAACATCCTTATGGTGTATAATCCTTATCATCTTAATCGTTAAGGTAGGAGGCAGAACTCGCCTAAACTTGCCATCCAAGTTATCACTTACCAATGACATCGCCTTCTTTGTCTGGCAATTTCTTGAGTAACAACGCGAGAGCCGGCCTCTCAGCCAGTGCTGACGCAGTAGCATCGTTGCCCAGCTCTGGTTCTTCCACAGCTAATATCCTGACACTATCTTTCCCCAGTAATATTGGACACTTATCTGCTACAGCCACTCCTATTGCAAAAAATAAAATAAAAAATACTGCTATTATAAATAGGTAAAGTACGTATATTTAAACGTAAATTTTTACCTTGCCTTGTATTTAGTTGCCATTAAAATTGCTTGGTCAGTTCTAACAGGGAAGCTACAAGAAGAACGCTTCAAGCGTTGTTTGAAGATTGGAAGAATTATTCTATCCATGTGACATTGGCAGAATTGTATTTAATCACACGTTGCCATTAAATAATAACTAGAAAAAGAACAAATGGAAGCGATCTTATGATTTTTCACCATTCCAAAGAACTTACTAACAAGTGCTTTGAAGAAATATTTACTGAGCAAGCTTACAGTGAGTATATTTTTCTCTTTACAACCATCAACTTTGATTAAGATTAAGCGTTAGGCAATTAGTTATAACTGACCGTAGGGCTCCAAGGCGTCAGAAATCTTTCTCAAATGCTTCTGTGCGTGAGGCAACATGAGTGCAGGACACAAGTCCGCGAAGTGTATTTCGAGTCTCTTCGCTCTGGCCTCGCGGCGCGCCAGCCTGGCTTCCTCAACGGCCGCCGCTTCACGCGCACGCCTCTGCTCCTCCAACTTCTCTCGAGCTGTGGCGACCTCCTGAAAATATTTGATATCTTATTTTTATTTTGTCACTTTCATTTAACGTAGAGAGTTGAAACACTTTTATATGTAATCTAACAGCAAGGCAAGTAAATCAAGGCAACCGAGAATCCCCGCTTTCATAACATCTCGCAAACAACACTACGGAAATTTCTCGTTTCTGGATGTATAGCGTTAGCGTTAGCGAAATGCGACAATCTTAATCCCTTTTTACCATGTAAATGGAGTGATTTTTAATGGAAAACAAGTCGTCGGTGTTGGAACGATACAAGGCGTAAAACAGGACAGCAATCCTAATTGAGGTCAGTCACTAATATACCAAGCGTATTAACTTGTTCTGGAGGTGTAAGCTCGTGTGGCGCCCGTTTCGGCCGCTCCAGCTCTCCTCTCTTAACCAGCTCCTCATTGTGAAGCTCCTGTTCTATAGTACGGGCTAGACGAGGTGCGTCTGCTCCGAACACCACGTTGAGAAGCTGTCCACCCTGCATATTTTACTCTATTAATTTCTTTTTAACAAAAAGATAATAATGTATTATAAAAAGAAACAAATTAGTATCTATAGTTCTGACTTTAGCAAGAAACCTTACACTTACGGAGAGTTCACAACAGTTTGTCAAATTCAAATCAATTAAAATTAATATCCCATGGAGTGAGACCAACACATTCTCCACAATTATCTTATCATAGTCGTATTGTTATATAAAAAAAATGAATATTAATGAAATATTTATAAATATATATTTATATATATTATTAATTGAACAAACGAGAAACAAACTGCCAAAGGCTCTGTTTATAAAAGATGATGGTTTGTGTTTATAATTCCACAACAGAGGGTCATAAAGTTCAATGTTTCGTTTTCATCTATAGACATAAAAACTGTAGTTCAGTAGTACATATTCCTATGTAATATCAATGTAGTATTTTTTGCGAGCTAGTTTGGTCGATATTCGCCACACTAGTACCACTCCACCGCAATCCCCACACATATGACCCCGTTCACATCGTTACTATATACCGTCGTCGTGTCTGACAATCTGCTTTTTATAAAATTCTATTATTAAATATATATTACATTTGAACAGTTAAACCTACTTAATATACTAAGAAAACGCTGCGCTACATATGTAGTTGATTTTAATTTACATTATTTTAAAAAGAAAATGGAAATATGAAAAATAAGATATGGTGCATTATGTAGGTATGTGTATAGAACGCGCTTGGTTAGCTACACGTTACTATCGTTACACGTTACGTACACGTAAATATCCCGAAGCACATATCCGTGTGTTCCGACGGAGGTATTCAAGAGCCAGATTTCTCAATTTTGTTTTATACTACAAAGATGGCAAACAGGCATACGGCCCGCCTGATGGTAAGCGGCTACCGTAGCTTATGAACGTCTGCAATACCATAGGTATCACAAGCGCGTTGCAGACCTTGAACCCAGGGAGTTCAAGTGGGGTAGGGACTCCAAGCAGCTCTGAAAACCCTACTTACTCACCGCAGGAACACAACACTAGGTCAATTGGCTGCGATCTTCTGTAAGTTGGAGGTATTCCACAAGTCGGGCTGCCCCAAATCTCCAAAGAAATTTCTCTTCGCCCTACCTCTCTTACACGTGACATATAAATTTGATATATTATAATATATATAGGTTTGGCGTAGTGGTGACAATCTCACCTGATGTTAAGTGACGATGTGGCCCAAGATGATAACACGCTAAACCTAGTAGAAGACTGGCTCTCAAGTGCAGCTGTCGGAACATACGTAATTGTGCTTGACGGCAGATTTTCAACTTGAGAATGGTAGCTAGCCAGGCGGGTATTATAAAACCTACCCCCTACTCTACCCTACCACCATGCTATGGTTTCCTCACGATGTTTTTCTTCACCGAAAGGTCAGGCTAATTGCAGGGATTCGAACTCACGTCAGTCGACGCGAAGTCGTACACGCTACCACTGAGCCATCATTGCTTCAAAGAAACTTCACTGAAATCCTTCAGTTTTCGTGACTCTGGCATTAAATCGACTTTGACTGACTACTGACTTATAAAATTTTATACAAAACTAAAAAATAATGTCTACAATTAGCCTAAAACAATTTCAAAGTAATGTGTAGAGAAAGAACTTACAGCTATAAACATCCAAGTTGGCTCGCTGCGTTTTCTAAATCTCTTCAAACATTCTATTGTGTCTGATTTTGCCTAAAAGTTGTAATAAAGTTAATATTTGTTATATTCAAGTCTATAAGTGTTGGACCCCCTCTTGAGTATTGAAAAAGGTGGAACAAGAAACAGACAACTGTTTTACATGATTTATATTTTACTAGCTGTGCCCCGCGGTTTCACCCGCGTATAATTTAAAGAAATCACTGATTGATGATTTATAATACTTCAGTATAGATAATATTTTTATAGGGCGGCCAGGGTTATGCGCCACAACTCACACGGCTCGTACGCGCCGCTATACCTATAATCATAGACCCGAGCTGATTGCTGAATTATTTTAATTTTAAAATATTTCCTAAACTATTCGTCCAAATAACATGTTACAAAAGGCAAAGTTTATCTTCATAAAATTTTCTTGAAGATGAAGTAACTTTCGTTCGTAAGGATTAATATACCATGACGAATAATAATGCTCATAAATCACGTTTAAATTTTCAATAAAACTTTGTTACAAAATACCTTATTGTGGCTTATGTATAAGAGCTGGGCATATGTTATCACGAACTTTTATTTTGATGTACTAAGGAACAATATTTTTGTAGAACATTATATTTACGTATCACTAACCATTACGCCAGCGCACGCAGATAAAGTAGTTAGGGTACGCTATTTATTTCAACTTATTTAACAAAATAGTAGTAGTACTCTGGTAGTTTCAGAGATTAGCGTGTTTAAAAAAACTCTTCCGCTTTATTATATTAAGTATAGATTTAGGATCACTAACTAATGCATTTCAATAATCTTGCAAAATGTCTGTAATTATACATTTTCAATAAAAATAATATATATTGTATACTTTTGTACAGTATACACAGACATTCTATAGTATATATTTATCTCGTGATAAATTGTGTTTAGTGGAATTATATTCGTGAGAATAATGCTACATACATAGCAGAAATCATGAAGGATAGGAACGCATATTTCTCACCACAGCTAAATGTAAGTTATCTCCACCGATCTCCACTTTTATCTTCTTCAGGTTCCCGACCATTCCAATGCATGGACCACACCATTCGGAATATACATCGATCACTGAAAATACTATAAAATATAATAGCAATACAAGAAAATAATGTACTTTTCATAAAGATAGAGAGGATTTTATGTTGTTTTTATGTGATATTAACACGTCAAAGTGACAGCGCTGTGCCTGATGGTGAGGACAATGCAAGCCTAAAACAACGGCGACCACCAAGAGCGCCAATCCACCACAATAGCACACAACTAAGGTGGCAAACAAGATTACGGCACGCCTGATGGTAAGCAGCTACCGCAGCCTATGGACGCTTATTACCATAGGTATTAAATAGCGCGTTGGCGACCTTGAACCCCTCTACCCCAGAATTTCTGGAAACCCTACTCACTTCGGGAATACAACATAAGGTTACTTGGCTACGATCTTCTGTAGGGTGCAGATATTCCACTAGTCGGGCTGCGCCAACTAGAGAGACTTCCCAATGAATTTTGCCTGTGCCCTCCCTGTGAAGCCTCACAGTCGCCTCGCAAGCATTTCGGCAAATGGATACACATTGGCTGATCCCGAAACGCGAACAAATCAAAAGCGAGTAACTGTGACGATTTTTTCACCATGTGCATGGTGGTCGCGACTCACTCGAGTACAGATCCCTAACACCTCGCTGTAATATTGGATGTAGACCGGGTGATCCCGGAACGCGACACGTGTAAGCGTTTCCAATTGTCTAGATTGAAACATCACGAAAACGGATTTCTCATAGTCACTAACTAACGCATTAAATTTTGGTTCCGTAAAAACTTTTACACGTCTATGAGAGGAGAATAAAGACCGAATCATGGTAGCAATGGAAGGTGGTACAATTTGTGTAATATTCTACTGCGTAAATGCTACCGTTAAAACTAAATAGTATATTTATCTAGGAACCTGCACTGCTAGCAAGGTATTTCAACTTAGTCCTCAGAAATACCAATCTATCAGTGTTTGTTTATGGCTACAGTGACCACTTAACATCGGATGTAATGCTCGCCTGTTTGACAAAAAACACTTCGTAGTATAAAAAACTGGAATATGTCTAAAAAACATTTACCTAAAAGTCCATCTCTGGCAAGGAACTTGTTCCAATCGTCGTCGTTGTTCAGATCAGCCTGGAGTTGAACTTGTGCGGCTTTCTTGCCTGCACCGGCCGCGGCAGCAGCGGCGGCAGCGTTGGCGACCGCACTCGTCAGAGCCATCGCCGCGTTTGCCGCGAGTCGTGACACATGGTTTGCAAGCGGCGTGCGGTGATGCAGCGCGGCCATAGAGTCAAAAAGCAAGTTCAAATCTATCTCTATGTGCTATACTTGGCAATAAATACATAACAAGTGCAAAGGTCTAGACTTGAAACAGTTTTCTAATCTACATGGGTGTGGTGATAGAGAACAATTGAAGGTACTGAAGTAACATACCGGATTTATTTAAAAAATATATATATTTGGTTTATGTGTCTGATCAGCTGGTTGGCCCCCAAACCCCAGGAAAATTCGCTAGCTACGCTAATGATAATCTATAAGCTTTCTGCCAATTTCTGCGATAGCCTCCCTGTATAGGTTGTTGTTGTGGTAATAGTTATTTTCCATTCAGAGTCACGGATCTAATTCCCGAAGGCGGGGGGCACTGAACTTTGTGGATTCAGGTATTTATATTTATAAGAATTTTTTTATAAGTATTTCTGATATTGATATTATAAAAATATGTTTTACATACTCTGAATTCGATACTAAATTCTTTATTTAAATGATGTACATATTTATCACACTGCCATCTGTTATCACTTATGAAACTTCGACATTTTCAAATGTTGTTACACTTTAAAGTATGTATCTACTGGATGGCAGTATTTCTTACAGTCTTGTTCTATCGTGTAAGACTAGATGGCGCTAATAATTCATTTTCGCTATAATATATATAGGTCTATAATAAAAATAAATAATTTCGTGGCTGAGTGCCTTAAGCGCTCGCCCCCAAGTCCGGTGAAGCTGTAAAAGCCGTTCGAGGCTCCTGGGCCCTTATGGCTAACAGTATAGTCAGATCGAAAAAAAATAAAAATAATAATATTAGGTCCAAACATGAAATGAACGTCCTGTTGAACTGGCCATCTTGATCTCAAATATCTGGCGCTTGGTTAAAAACTAAAATAAAAAAAAAAAAACAAATATAGGCTTGTGTATTTGTGTTTCGAATTCAGTGTTTCATTTGTTTTCGCACCATTTGAATTTTATTTGAAATCGCTCTTTTCACAAAATGGAAAACTTAAAATATGGCGTTATTTACGAATATGAGTTCCACCGTAGCATCAGCGGTGCAGAAACAGCTCGAAGGATTAATAATGTGCAACAGTAAAGGAAAGCACGGTACGTTTTTGGTTCCAACGTTTTCGTTCTGGAAATTTTGATCTACGAACAAACCTGTGGATGGCCAGAGACCCTAGTTGATAATGAATAATTAAAGGTCATCGTGGAGGCGGCTCCATCGCAAACCACGTCAGAGTTAGCGGCAGGCTTCGGTGTGAGTGATAAAACAATTTTAATTCGCTTGAAATAAATTGGAAAAGTGAAAAAGCTCGAGAAATGGGTACCGCATAAATTGACTGAAGCACTCCAACAAACACGCATTGAGTGCTGCGTTACATTACTCAACCGTCACAATAAAGAGCGAATTTTGAATCGTATTGTTACTTGTTACCAAAAATGGATCCTTTACGACAATCGGAAACGTTCATCACAGTGTTGAACCTAGAAGAACCGGCCAAATTCTGTACCAAGCAAAAGTTGACTCAGAAAAAGGTTCTGGTGAGAGTTTGGTGAACCAATGCTGGTGTTATACACTACAGCTGCCTAAGATCTGGCCAGGTGATAATGGCAGATCTGTATTGTCAACAATTGCAAACCATGATGGAAAAGCTAGCCGTTAAACAACCGAGACTGGTCAATCTCTCTAGCTCACTGCTGCTTCAGGACAACGCTAGACCTAATACTTCACGACAGACGGTTTCTAAATTAGAGGAACTGCAGTTCGGATGTCTCCGACACCCACCATGCTCCCTGGACAATGCTCCAACAGATGATCGCTTTTTATTGGACTTTGGACAATTTCTTGCAAGGAAAAAATTCAATTCCGATGAGGCTGTCCAAACCGCCTTCAAAGATTTTATTAATTCTTGCTCTCACAATTTTTTTAGCAATGGAAGCAATAAACTGTCTATATAATGGTGAAAGTAAGAATGGTACATACTTTGATTGATTAATGTTTAATTTCATAATATTTTTTTCGTTTTTCTTTTTCCATATAAAACGCTTATTTCATACTTATTATTACATTATTTTATTCAATAAGTTATTTACAAAGATATTAAAATAGTAAGTGGTATAATATGTTATGGGATATAATTTAAATTAATAGCGATTGAAACGCGTCATATTGTATTAAATATATCTTGTTGAGTATCTAGTTTTCTTATTAGGTAGCTGACAACTTTTTAATTATTTTATCTATGTAATTATGCATTTTCTATTACTTTTATTTCTTATTGTACCATAGTTTAGTTAAATTGAAGAACATGAGTTATTTTTTCAATTCAAAACAAAACAAATGTATGAAAACGAAATTATAACAATCTCTGTAAGCAAATGTGAAATTCGCATGTCAGCTATAATAGGGCCAAAGCACATAACAGCGTTGCGGTGCGACGCCGTCGAATTCGGCGATACCGCCAGCCGCAACGCAGATATTTGCGCTGTGCAACGCACCGCGCATTCCGACGTTGTGACGTCACAGTTGGTTACAAAATCTCAGTTTGTCTATAGGAGGATTGGAAACAACACGTGTTATCGTGTTGATAGCAGTTTAAAAGTTAAAATGTCAGAAGTTGACGTAGATTTGTTGATATTATTGGTTGAGGAACGCCCTGTAGTACCTCGCTCCAGCCAACGTTTGTCGGTCATATTGGAGGGTCGCGCACGAACCTGTAGGACTAAAGCAAGTTTGCGAATTTTGTAGTACCGATTCTGGATTTTGTAGTGGAATATTTTCACAATTATAAGAACAAAAAGGTGCCCCATAATCTACAAAATATTTGTTTCACTTGACCTTACAGTTATACCCAATATTTCCAGAGCGGTAACAGGTTTCCTGCCTTTATGTCTTATTTTCTGTATATATGGCATATAATAGCATGCTTAATAACTCTTCAAATGATGATACGCCCATTCTAAAGTATTAAAAAAAAATTTTTTTCATCTATCTTTATATTTATATTTTATTTATAATGCTTCATACTTTCGAGATGAGTACTTGCCATCAGGGTTCATAATCTTACTAAGTGGATGTATCCAGATATCTTCTCTGTCGTCTATTTCTATTCGTGTACTATCTTCTTAGTAACAAAAGAGCAATACGCTTACATGGCAGAGACACGTCCACCAACGTTCAGGAATCACAGAAATGGTCAACTCACGGTACGGCAGTAGGACGCTTTGCGGCGCGGCGTCGCAACGCGGTTATGTGCTTAGGGCCTTAAATACTAGATTCCTAAACCTCGTAAATAATCGATAGATATTTACGTTATGAAAATTTTGAATAATGAAGATAATGACTGACATGTCTATTTTTACTATTTCGTTCTTACCCATAAGGTATAATTTAGAATTGAACTTTATTATTTTTATTTTGTACTAGCTGTCTCCGCGTCTTCGCTTGCGTGGACCACAGAATGCCGTCGGTGTTGTGGTGACCGTCACCCGTCGTTTACGTTCGCGTGGACTACAGAATGCCGTCGGTATTGTGGTGACCGCAACCCGCTGTTCAAAATGCTTATTATTTTATTTGTGCGGATTCCTAATTCCTTTTCTAAAATAAAATAACTTGAGTTACGCCTTATAAAATCAGCAATCTGCCAGTAAAAGTCCCGACAAAATCGTTCTAACTGTTTCCGATATTAGCCGGAATAAACAGACAGACATACAAAAATTTTAAAAATGGGTTTATCGATATTGGTACCGTGTATACTTTCATATGCATTTAGTAAAAAGCTGTTATTTTGACATTACAAACAGACACTTAAATTTTATTATATATATAGATAGATATATAATATACTTAGTGTAGATTATACACTTTATGTGTATTGTCCTTACGAGGCGCGTAGTAAGGATGCCCACCCGTACCGGGTGCCACGGTAACATCCGACATTTATTTATGTAATTTTATTAAAAATCTCTGTAATTATGGAAGGTTTTAGGTTTTTGTATATGATAATAAAAGAAGTGAGTAAAAGTAGAGGAAAAATTAAAAATAAGGTTGTCCGTCTGGGGGAACCCCCATGTTTTTACCTTTTTTCTGAAACCGCTTCAAAAAGCGCGTTCGCCGCTCCGGTTGCCACCCCTGCCAGCTACGCCACCGGTTTTTAGGTTCTTCAACGTTTCAAGCGGCTAAACTAATTTATAACACAACTTTGTCGACATTGCCTGCCTCTTTAAGTAATGTCACCAGAAGTTATAACTAAAAAAAAACGTTTTTTTTTTTCAAATTTAAATTGTGTCGAAGTAAGAACAATTCAGGATATTATGCTGAAAAAATATGGAGCGAAATATACGATTTTTGACCTTTTAAATTAAACATAAAATAAATATGCATTTAAATAAGTAATACTAAATTCTAATGACCGTTGGTAATACGGTTAGTAACCGTTAGGTTAAAAACACCAAATCTTCAAGATACATAATTATTTATCAATTATCTTTTTCGATTTATATATCGCATTGCCAACAGATTTATTAATTTCAAACGATAAATGACGAACAAATGATAAACAAAGCGATAGCCCCAAATTTTTATGTATGTAGCTTAAAAAATATGAAAAGTTAATTTATGTAAATTTTGCGTTTGATTCTGAACTGCGACACGCAAACTGCCTTGCTGCGTAGTTTAATAGCGAATTCTTATTGTTTCGTTATTTATGCTGAGTATTCATATAAAATTATATTTATTTAGTTTTAGGTTGAGGTCAATATTATCATTTTTCTGGAGAAATGTCTTCCTTGTACAATAATTTGGATATTTCCAAAAACAACAGCGACCCACTCGGTATCTAAATCTCTATCTCGGTATAAAAGAGAGCCACTGTGACGGGCTTATCACAATGTGGTGGTTGCGTACAGATTCCTGCCATCACGCTTAATTACTGGGTATACACCAGGTGACCACGAGCGAGTCACTATACCGGGTGTTACACCTGTTGAATGGTGGTCGCGATCCGGTCAGTATAGCCGTGCCACATACCACCCCGGTAAAATGTGTAAATGATTTCTTTGAAAAAGTGTCAACTGTGTTTATGATGACGCGCCATACTACATACATACGCGGTGGGGAATCGTTCACTATATATAATACCAAGAGAATGATTACCTTCAATTTGCCGCTAGCAAGGTTACACAAACATTCAACATACATCGCAAGCTTTCTTTTAACTAAATTTATTATGTGTGATTAAGTAAAATCTATGTCTCTCTTTCTGTCTGTCCGTTTATGTTATTTTCAAGCGAAGACCACTTATCCGATTTACATAAATTAAAATATTAATGCAGGTTATAGAATATATTTTATCAATTCGGAAAAAAGACGCCTTTAGGGCGCTTAAATAGCTTACAGCGAGTAAGCCGTAACAGACAAATCAAATTAATCTACGACACACTTGTAGACCTTAAAATGACCTACAACAAATTCAGCGATAGCATATGTCTATCTTCTAAGGATCACCCAAAATAAGCATTTTTGTCTTTAAAATAACCGGCGGGCGACAGCCGAGGGTTGGAACGGGGCAGCATGATTCGCCAGTGGGCTCGACCGACAGCATTCTGTAGTCCACGCGAGCGGAGCCGCGGGCACAGCTATTTTAATTATAGGTAATATTATGATTCTCAGGCCTCAAATATAAAAATGTTAGTTCTCCTTTTTTCTTTGCCTTTAATTTTTATTGAATTTTTTTATCTCAAATACTTCTTATATTTACAATAGTTTTGTGCACACTGTGTTCACCTGGTAGAGTTCGTTTATAACCGAATAAATCGTGCATGTGTATTCTATAACTCAGTTTTGTGAACCTTAAATAAACAAAAAAGAGTTATATGGGGAATGTTGTGTGACAACAATATATTACTTAGGGTACCTATATAAAAAGTTATATAAAATTAATTATTTTTCACTTAAAAGCTTCTTATTGAATATTACTTGAAACAATATTCATTGAGTAATTTCGATAACCTAAAAAATCGACATGCGTGAAGTATGTTCGCTAAAATTCTACAATACAAATGTTTTTATAATTTACTACGTGGAGATGAGGTTTACACTCTAATAAAAACTATTTATAAATAGACAATATCAAAACAATATTAGTAATTGTAACAAATATCACGCAATTACAAATCTAATAACTAAGGTTGAAGCTGAAAGCCGGTAAGCAAAGTGCTGTGTTACAATGTATGTAAGTTTTACAAACGTGATAATCTCATTGTAAGATCCCTTTGACGGTATTCTTCATTCGTTTCTGTAAATAATAATAACAACTTTTTTTAGAACGTTTCAAGTGGTCTATACATTTATACCTATCATTTATATCACTCAAAATTATATTATTCTCAATAATATGGTAGAGCAGATAAAAATAATCTCTGTTGGAATGAAACTGTGAAGGAGATTCAATTTGTTTGAATCTAAGTTGAATTACTTTGTTTAAAAAATCGTTAATAATATTCTAACAAGCTGCAGTTTAAATCAATACACCATGCTTGATGATCATTGGGGTACAAACACAGACGTTTGTGTAATAATATATATTTCATTATAGAAATAATATAAAAAATAAAGAAACTGCTACACATCAAATGACATTTGGCACGGCTATTTAAAAAAAAAATGTCGTTAAAAGTTTTCCAATGATATTATGTTTATCTATCTTGTATGATATTTAGTTTAACCTGTTTTATTCTAACACAGTTTTATAAAACGTGCAATAAACTAATAAGAAAATTTTAGAATAACAGTTTACATTACTTAAATATTAGTTCACAGTAATAAGAGCGCGCGGTATTCGCTCAATTCGATACAAAGTTTGCGGTTACACTGAGTACTGAGCCGAAGACACTGACACTGTGAAGCGATGGGAGCGCGGAGCATAGTTATCTTCAGCACACGCGACTGACTACGCGCTACGGAGCGCTACGATCTACGACGATACAACATAAAAACAAACAATGATATACATTTATATTGCAAATAAAATATACGTATTTTTATTTTGCATTTGGAATACTTAAAATATACATATTTTTTATTTGTAAGATACAAAACGTTTTCTTGAATTTTTATTTATTACTTTGTATTTTTTATTTTCTAAGTCTTATGGCTTCTGCCTGTGCAGGCAATTTCACCAATGTCAAATATGACAAATACATGCTTTCGTAGAGGGATATTTCTTACTCTTACAGTCCAATTTCAAAGAGTGTCCTACAAAAAATGTGAAGAGAAAGGGCTGTGAATATTCTGTCTTTATCACTGTAACCACTTTTTTGGTGATCAAAATACTACAGTTGTCAAAATAGTCGATGTTGAAATTATAAGTTGTTTTATTCTTATGAACGAGTACAAATTCGCGTGCTATTGCTAGTATCAGTAGTATTATATATAGTGATAGGTGACCTTATCCAGTAAACGATATTTAATTCACTTAAACTGTTTTTAAACCGTGACGTTTGACTATAATTCGACTTACCGACTAATTACCATGTCCGTGCCCCGGCGTTCCGGTACCGACCGAATCCATGAAGTTTGTTAATTCAGAGATGTATTCAAGGGAGATCTTCAGGCAGGTCTTCTTGCGGTCTTGTTACCTATGCGTTGTCGACATGTTAAAGTGGTCACTGCAGTATCTAAAATCAGCCTCAAACAATACTAACATTGAAAACCCCTGAGGATTGAGTTTAGGCGCCGCGCCGTGTGTTTTGTTAACTAAAAGCTTCAGACTCGAATATTGCAGGGTGAGTACGGTTGCTTGACGGCAGAAATAAATATGGCGATGATGTTACCACAATCGAAACTTACACAGGTTGTACCATTGTGTAAATGTTAGTTTTTGACAAATTTACCAAAATATAAATACGTCTTTTTAAGCATTTACACATAACTTAGGCAAAATATCCTAAAGAATCAAAAAGTGTCCGGGATTATTTAATAAATATAAAATAAAATAAAGTCCGTATAATTTTAAAGTGACTTTGCATAGTTGCAAGTGCGATTTTGAGACCCCGGCTAAGAGTCGTCCTTCAGTACGTTTCTTTAAGTCGTTACAAAACGATCACGACATTTTAGTTAATTCCCGTAAGACATGCACCAGTTTCATTAAGTAAGGCATGGATTTAAACGATCCTTTTAATTTTGTAAAAATCTTCAATACTCTTTTTATGATATAAAAACACATCTAAATGATATATTATATATACCTTACGTAGGTTTTGAGCTACGCTAAAAATTACTTATAGAAATTAACTTTGATATTTTAAATGTGGATTCTAAAATATGAGATACGAGCAATTATCATAAAAATAAAGTTTTTAAAATAAATTTTTCGCTATGTTATATCGCTTCGCAAGTTAAACCTAGCATTCGACGCGACGTATCGCTGGTATGTATAAAAACAAAAATAATTAAAGGAAAATACTAGTCATTAAAAAATAATGATGTTGTTTAGTACCTGATAGTAATTTAATATGTTTAAATAAAATTATCGCATCCCTTTGAATATTGTTCGAAAGTAATGCGTTTGCATACAGGTCGTAACGGTATTATAACAGATAAGATAGCTAGCGATTTTCAGATAAAAATGTAACTCGTTCACAAATTCCGACTTAATACTATTTACACGTCCGCATTTAATCACTATCTTATTGGTTGCCTCCACTAAAATTTCAGTCAATATAACAATATAAATAATAAAAAAACATTGTGCAAAATTGTGAACAAAACAAAAACGAAAAGGAAAAATTTCGCTTCTGCAAATATGACTGTTCATGTAAAAAAGAAAGAAGATAAAGTCGTTCTGCAAGAGGAAAATGTGAAGGATTTAAAAGATAATCTAGAGATTGAGATAATCGCTGTTTTGACATTGCTTGCGATTACGCTCACCTCAGATGCATCAAAGACACTGGGGTTAGAGAAAATTTGCAATTTTGGTTATTACGGGCAGAATTTCTGTAATAATTTTCGAATCCAGATTTCATGGAACAACTTTCGTGATGGAATCATTTATGATTCTTATGCTGAACAGTTTATTTGGTGGACTGCAGTACAGACAATACTCTCCTGCCTGGTATTGGCATTCCTCGGGGGCTGGAGCGACAAGACAGGAAGACGGAAAGTGATCTTAGCACTACCAGTCATCGGCGTGTTTTTACAAATCATCAATGGCTTGATCAACACTATATTCTTCTACGAATTACCATTCGAATTCTTTTTGTTCTTTGATGCATTCTTCGGCAGTATTGTTGGTTATAGCACGGTATTCTTCGGGTTTTTTATTTATCTATACGATGTAACTACGGTAGAGAATAGGGCGAATCAATTCACAACTGTATTGCTTTGCGGTTTAGCTGGTGTGGCTTTGGGTTCGATGTTGTCCCGGATTCTGTTGCATCATATGGGTTACTATACCGTATACTTATTTGCTTTTGCTATAAATATGATAAACCGCCGGCATATAAAGAAGAAATTGGAAGATCCTATCAGGACTAATGAGCAAATAATGGTAAGTTTAATCTTTACATAACTAAGAATAATTATGTTCAGGTATTTATAAGCTATTTTATGGCGACAATGTCAACTCGTATTTTTTGACGAAGTAAGTGGAATAGTAATACGCCAAGCCTACAAACGGAACTAGTTCTCGAGTGTTTTTATTTACATTACAGAAATAAAATAAAAATTAAACAATTGAATTTGCTTTAATTTCGTATAAGTGATATGTTAAATCCTTTGCAATCATTTTAAAATCTTTTGTATTATTGAATATTGATTATTTCTTATTATTTAAACTTACACTTTAGTAAACATACGTTGTTAGGCTGTAAATCATTCTGGCTGATTATCCTTTAAAAGATAAAAATGTTTGTGTCTTATATCTGCTTATCATTTTGTATTTTTGATGATGATAAATTTATTAATACTTATAAGAATAACAGCTCCCAGAAAACCCCCTTAAGGGGTTCCCCTTAATCACAACCCAAGTCGATTTGTGATTTCGAACACTGAGAAACCTATTCTATTTTCTAATTCCAGCGAAAACAGTAAACAATATAATTCTTATGAAACTTGTACTTTCAGTACGACGAGCAAGATGTTAAAGAATTCTTGAAGACGTTTTTGGAATGGTCCACTATTAAAGAAACTGCTAAAGCGGTTACCAAAAAGGAACCAAACAAAAGAAACGTGTACATGTATGTTTATCTGGCGACTTTGTTTATTCTCTTTATCTCAGTATTCGGTGAGTATGGTGTTATGTCCTTATTTCTACTTCATGATAAGGAAATTTTAAAGATATAGCGTGCTATTTGCATTTCGGGATTAAGACTACGTGAAGTATATAAATTACTAAAAATCGTATAAATCTTAATGTTCTAACGTAAAATATTTAGTGGTTTGTGTCCATAATTTTTGATACTGACATTGACAAGTTTTTATCTTGTGTAATTATGGTTATAATGATTCAGCTGAGTACGAAAGCTATGTCACACCGCTATTTTCCTTCAGGTAACGTCACAATCGAATGCACATCGACCGAAGGTTTTTTATCATTTGATTACTTTATTTTTAGGTGAGCGCTCAATTTTTGATTTGATAACAAGATGGGATTACCACTGGAATTCGGCTACAGTCAATATTTTTTACTTCTACAGCATCATCACAACAATTCTCGGTTTGTTTCGTTTTTTACTAATATCCTGAACGATTATCAATAAGCTACAGTAAACCTTACTTCTAAGATAAAAATAAATCTGTAGAAAACAATACAAATTAATGTGGGAATATGAATAGTAAATCTGGATGAATATCCTATATAACCAATAAGCAAGTAGCGTTTGTTTTTAAGGGTTATTACTGACGAACTGCATTTAAGATGCAAGCTGACTGCAACATTACAGTTTAGACGAAACTCTCGACGGACTGGGAAATAAGCTTGCAGTCTGCGTGCAATTCTAACTCAGTTTTGCCGACTTTTTTTTTATACTACAAAGGTGGCAAACAGGCATACAGCCCGCCTGATGGTAAGCGGCTACCGTAGCCTATGGACGATTGCTATACTATAAGTATGACTAGCACGTTGCCGACCTTAAACACCCCTACACCAATGAGCTCTGGAAACCCTACTCACCGCAGGAACACATCACTAGATCATTTGGCTGTGATCTTCTGTAGGTTGGAGGTATTCCACCAGTCGGGCTGTCCCAAGTAGAAAGAAGAAAAATAAATTTCTCTTTGCCTTACTTCTCTTATAATCATACCTGAACGAAACATAGTTCCGAATGCGCATGTAATACTAAGATAACTGCAAAAACCACAAAATTAGTAATCGTCCAACCGCCGTTGCCTGGATTAAACATCTACGACAACTTCTGTCATGGACCATATATATGTGATTAAAATAGTTTAGTAAAACACAATTAAACTATTACCCAGGTATATATATCGCAACTGCAGTGATCAGCAAAAGGTTCAATCATCATGACGCGGTCATCGGCATAACGTCTTGCACTAGCAAAATTGTCTCATCGTTTATCTTCGCTTTTGCAGCGCCTGACGATGTACTTTACCTCGGTAAGTGAAATAGATTTAGTATATGTTAGACATATATAGGCGTCTAACTGGCTTACAGTTCCACGGAATTCATGATCAAAAATTATCTGTACCGACTGACTTCGGTGTGTCGTGTTATGGGATCACCCGACACATAATTACTTAGAAGCTTTTGTCGTGATATCTGAACTTACAGGTTGACATACCGACACGACGGCGATTATCAATGTATAGACTATCGCCATTTCTTTGAAATACAAATAATGTAACCTTACTTTCAAGAGCGATAGACTCATTGTAGTGTTTTGACTCATTATACTAGTTTTTTGACATTCCAATATTCCTTCTTAGGGTCTAAATTGTATAAAGTATGTTTTGATTTTAATTTTGTCTTATTGGTTATTTAGATAATGTATATTTAATGATTTACAACTGGCCAAAAAAAATTGTTAAAGAGATTTATAGGGTAAAATCTCAATAAAATAAATAAATACTAACTAAAATAAAATAAATAAATAAATAAAAATTAAATAGGGTAATTATGTAAATAATCTAAGATGAAAACATGGTTTATCCTAGGTATGGGACTGGCTGTTGCTTTACATCGACGGGTGCTTGGCGATAGATTTTCAACTTATATGGTTTTATTAGATAGAAAATGCAAATATTAGAAAATGTCCTACGAAAATGTAATAAATATAAGAAGCTGCATTAAGTGCAATGGATGCAAATATAAATTGTATTTAAAATAGTGAACGTGGTCTTAACAAAGAGTTTGATTTTAAAAAAATGTTTCAGGTCTTGTCATTGGTGCGCTTAATGGTACAGGTCTGCTGGCTGTCGTTTTCATGTTAACCAAATTGCTAGAGCAAAATGAAATAGGTACGTATAATAAAAACTATTCAAAAATCTCCAGTCTCATTCGTGATTCAGTTCTCATTTTAACTATTAGCTGTTCCTTGTAGCCTATGTATGGACGCTTTTACTATTGGAAATAAATTAGTGTCATGTGCTCTATGTATAAGCTGCGTGAGAAAACTTGGAATGAAATCATTTGCTAGAAAACCAAACTCTTCATTTGAAGAATCCATAAACAATTTAAGTCCTATTTGTCTTAACATTTTGCAAAGCTTTCAACCAAATTTTTGATTGGATAATTAACTTTTGTAAGAAAATAATATGTGGGTTTGTTTTCAATTGTTAAAACCGTTGAGTATTTTCCAAAACTCAACTATTGCTTGGTGTTAGGGACTCCAGCTTAAGAAGTCCAACACCATGCCCAGAAAAGCACTCCCAAATTTTCACATTTCCTCCACCATGCTTTAGGCACATGCAAGTCAAGCACAATTAACAATATGACTAGAGGAAAGTCTCCGGGTCACGATGGTCTGAGTATTGAGCATTTGCAGCACTCCGGTCCTCATATATCTAGAGTGATAGCTATGTTTTACTCATTATTTTTGTGTCACTCGTACTTCTCTTGTGATTTAATGCAAACAATTGTTGTGCTTATTATTAAAAAGAAAACGGGAGACGTTGCTGATAAGTGTTACTATCGACCCGTCTCCCTGGCTACTATTGTCGCGAAGGTACTTGACAGCCTGCTGGACGCGCGTTTAGATGATTTATTGCAGCTACACGATGCACAGTTTGGATTCTGTCATGTATGATCTAGGCACTGAAAGTGTGATTCTCGGCCTCAAGCATACGATGCAACATTATAAAAAACGCCTATCACCAGTTTATGCTCGTTTTCTAGATCTATTCCGAGCCTCTGACCTGATATCGTATGATTTTATGTAGGAAAAGCTCCGAGAGATAAAAGTGCCGGCAGAACTGTTGCGTATCTTTGAGTATTAGTACTACAATCAGATAAACAGTGTGAGATGGGCCGATAAGCCCCGTGTGTCGTATGGTTTAGAGTGTGGTGTGGTGTGGTGTACACCATTTTTAGTGATATTATTAATCACTTGTTTGAGTTTTACGAGAAATTGCAAACGAATTTCCTATTGCATGACACATTTACAACAAAGGCTAGCCGCTAATTAATAATTTTATATGTATTTTGTGTTTATTCCGTAGATACTTATGATTATCTAGTTTTGGGTAAGATTGAAAAAACAAATATTTACACTCTCTAATTGAAGTATAGATTCACTGGGTTTTGTTATCTAAGAGTTAGTTTATAAATAAAATTTGTGGAGACAAGCTCTACACACCCGCCACGCACGCGCGCGCATTACTATACCTACCTATATGCAATGTAGTATATTTTAATATTTGTACATACACATTTTATAGAAATCATAAAGTTTAAAAAATTATTTTCATGTGAAAAAAATTTACAGTAATTTTTAGTAAAATTACCCAAAAAATTGTTCACTTCTTTTTCGAGGACCTCATCAAACCTAGGGCCCTGGGCGCATTCACATTGTAAGACGGGAACTATCTAAAATAATAAGTTTTGAATTTCAGGTAAAATAGCAGCATCGGTGGGCATTATAGAGAATGTTGCGCGAATGTTCTACGTTACTCTCTTCTACTTTTTGTATTCGAGTGTGATGGTCTCACAGGGCATCTTCATGATCGGAGCAGGTGTCACCGTGCCGGCCCTCATTATTTTTATGTCAGTAATTTATTGTTATTATTATAATTTATGGGCTTAGCGTTTGGTCACAATCTAACCTTATGTTAAGTGAAGATGTGGCCCAACATGCTAAGTTTATAGGGAGAACTGGCTCTCAAGTGCAGCTGCCGAAACACGTTTTCTTTATACCACATTGTTGGCAAACAAGCGTACGGTCCGCCTGACGGTAAGCGGCTGCTGTTTCCCTGGGACGCTTGAAATACCATAGGTATCACTAGCGCGTTGCCGACCTCTAACACCAAAGAGTTCTGGAAACCCTACTCACCGCAGGAACACAACATTAGGTTATGCGGTTACTGCAATCTTCTGTAGGCTAGAGGTATTCCACTAGTCGAACTGGCTCGTGAAGAGAGAAATCTCAAAATAAATTTCTATTTATATAGGTGTTGGGCGATAGATTTTCAACTTGAGGGTTTTAGGCTAGCCAGATGAGCTTTACAAAATGTCTTACCACCATTGTGCTATGGTTTTATCACGATATTTTCCTTCATCGAAAACTCAGGCTTATTGAAGAGATTCGAACTCACGTCGATCGACGCGGTATCCATACACGCTAATCCTCCAAAAGTGCTTGGCTTTCAAGTATATGTTCCAGATTCGATGCAAATTAATCGTTGAGATTTCTAAGATGAGACAGGCAGTTAGACGAGCCGTGGTAAATATCCACGGATATGGTATCATCATGGTATTTCCTTCGGGTTTTGGATGATACTGTAAATTGATGATTTTTTTTATCGTTATAGGTTTGGCGTAGTGGCTACAATTTCACCTGATGTTAAGTGACGATGTGGTCCAAGTTGATAACACGCTACACCTAGTGGAAGACTGGCTTGAGAAGTGCAGCTGCCGGAACACATCTATTGGTGGTTGGCGACAGATTTTCAACTTGAAGGTGTTAGCTAGCCAGGCGGCCATTAGAAAAAGCCCTACCACGATGCTATGGTTTCATCTCGATGTTTTCCTTCACCGAAAGCTCAGGCTCATTGCAGGGATTCGAACTCACATCAATCGACGCGAAGTCGTGCACGCTACCACTGAGCCATCATTGCTTCAAAATTTGATCCTTATACATATTATATCTTAATAAGGCGTCGTGTAAAGTTTGTGGCCAGTAAAATATTGTTCCGACGTGTCCAGGTCAGCTAATGATCTGCCAGCATACGGACGTTTAAGAATCAATAGGTACTGTTTATCTCAACAAAGTTGACTTATCAGGAGAGAAGAAAAACAAGAGATTGCCAGAAACATATACTTGTGCTTATATTTGTATAACGAATAACTTCAGAAGTTTTGAAACAGCATGTTACGCGAAATATATATTTTTAATGATACTGCTTTTAAAAGTGAAAAAATCGGACACGTAGCGAGTAGAACTCGTGCCCTGAGGGCTTCCGTACATACTGATTACATTACATACGGTACATTATTGTATCGATTTTTATATAAATATAATTATATTGTATATTATCCTCATATTCTCCAGTCTCTTGGTCTGTCCGACTGTCTGAATGTAACTCAAGAACCACTTAACCGATTTCGGTGACTATTTATTATTATTTTACAGATATATATTTCTTTAGGTTTTGGATCATGTTTTGTAATGTTATGTAACAAATCATAAGATTAAACAAGATAATAGAAAATCGAAAGGAAAAAAATCACTACCAGCACGCATTTTTGAAATACGCTTCGAAAACGGTGTAGTATAATAGAAATAAAATACAAATAGGAATAAAAAAACTATTGTACAAGTTATAGTGACGTATAGAAGAACCTAAAAAAAATCGGTACGCCTTATATAACTAACTTTAATATTTAAGCCACAATAAATCGTTATAAAAGTGAAATCAGTGACCTTAAAAAGGCGACCCTGGACAATTGTTTCCAATTAAGTATACTACCAACATTATAAACATAACATGTATGGAAGGTTCCAAAACTGTATGTAGCTTTGAAATACCCTACCTATAGGTTTTGATAATCGATCCGTAAGCGGTATTTTAACTATGAAGTATCTCTTTAATGCGTTGACCTAGAGACTTTAATTTTTACAGCAATATGGGACCATATACTTTAGTATATGATATTAATTTCTTGCCACACGGTCAGACAGACAGATGGACAACAAAGAGGTCCTATAAGGGTTCATATTTTTCATTAAACCTAAAAACGATAAAAATTGAGTTATTTAGTATTGATTCTTAACCGTCAATATACATGCAAGTAAATGATTTAAATTAGCAAAAAACTAATTTTAGTACAATTGCGGTGTGACATGGTATGACCTGTACTCGATTGGATCACGACCACTATACACCAGGTGTAACACCTGCAATGGTGGCTCGTTGAGATCAGCCGGTGGATATCCTGAAATGAAGTGGTGTTGTAGGTATCTGTGCCCGACTGGATCGCGATTTTTTTTTATAACCTTAGTGGCCCTTTTACAACTTCACCGGGCTCGGAGACTGCGATCACCATGCACATGGTGCTAAGCCCGTCATTAGGTGCTCGTCTCTCGGCGGTGGTCGTAGATTTTGCGTTGTACCTACTGTGCTTACCATCGACCGCCATCGGGAACAGTGCAGTTCTACTTAACCGAAATAATACAAAAAGAACATTGGATTATGTAAAAAAAATTTTTTTTCTACAGATGGGTACTACGCAAGGAGAAACGTGAAGAGACACTGCAAACTACAACGGATAACAGTGCAGTGAATATTTAAATTATTTTTATTTTGTAACACGAAGAAATGGTATTTTATCACTCTGTTTATACTATATTATTATGAATATTTTAAATCTTTTTTGAATAAAAAAACGACAATATTACATAATATAACATCTATTTCAAATATAATTTAAGTAAACAATGTTACAATTAAATTCACATGAATAATATATTATTAAATCATGCACCCGATGTCGATTTCACAACCAACGTCAGAAAATCTCAACAACTGTCAAAAATATGTGTTTACTATTTAAGGCCCCGTACATACGATGACAATGTAAGCTTTTGGGTTCCCTCAATGTGTATTTGCTTAGGAATATTATTATAGAAACTAACACTATTATTATACTCTCTTTTCGCCAATATTATTTGGTAAGATTTATAATCTTATAATAAGTAAAAGAAGGCAATGTATAAAAAAATTGTTGTAGACTCTAAAAGATGCAATTATACAAAATTAGTCGTCTGTAAAAATATATAAATATTTTTTATATATATGGTAAAATCACCAGTAATTGACACTGCACCAATAGTTGACACTCTGACGAAGAAAATTAAATATTAAGAAAAAAAAGGAAACCAAAGATCGAGATGGCAAAAATCACTGATTACTGATATATTTTTAATGTTATAAATACAGATAGGTACAGTCAGTTATAAAAGTCGGTTAACAAACTCAAGACTTCAAATCAATTTAGTATCAAATATTTAATTTTCTTCGTCAGAGTGTCAACTATTGGTGCAGTGTCAATTACTGGTGGTTTTACCTTATATTATTAATGGTAGTTTGTTAGTAATTATACTTTTAATAATAAATAACCTTTAGATTAAAATTTCATTTATTTTTTATTCTTAATTTATAATTTAAAGTGCAGTTATTGTAAATTGTGCCCCTTTTTTATAAAATTTAGGTGGTAAAGAAGCATATAATGGTAAGCAGCTACCGTAGCCTATGGGCGCTTGTAATACCGTAGGAATAACTAGCACGTTGCTGACCTTGGTTACCCCAAGAAGTTTTGGAAACCGTACTCACCACAGGAACACAACACAACATTATTTATTTGGCTGCGATCTTCAATAGGATTTCTATTTTATAATTATAAATAATTTTGGGTTGTATAACTTAATGTAAAATAAATAGACATTAATTTAATTATACCTAAGTATAAATTTATAGACAATGGTCATGTTGTGCACAGATAATGTAATATAACTCAGAACAGAATTTTAAGTATCAAGAAAGGATGTTAATTTTAAGTACTTGACTGTCCAGTTTTGAAGATGGAAACTGCGAGGAAACCAACTGGAAGTAAAAGATTACAAAAAAACAGAATTAACAAGAACTTTATAGTTCGATAGGATAATAAATTTGACCAATTAGTCATACACAAGTCATTCCTCAAATAACAGAATTGACGAATACACATCAACACCGTCTAGGGATCAAGTTGATCGCATCATTTGAGTTTATCGCTGCCGATTTTGTAAAAAGGTATCGATTTCTTGACAAAAAGTGTATAAAAATACCTCTAAAACCTGGAAATGACATGTATTTATAAAGTATTTGTCTCTGATTTAACAAATGACGTTTAAAAATTTATAATTACTAAAGTGTAACAAAAGTGTGTCGCATCCGATACCGCACGCGGCGCTCAGCTGTCATTTGTTAGTCCACATTTAAAATCGTTACGATAACTGATTCTCTTTCAATAAAACCACTATTATTATGAGTTATTTTTCCTACATTACTTACAACAACATGTATCAATAAAAACTTACAGCAAACAAAATACGAATAAAGTTGGTATTTTACTGACGGTAGGTCCCTACTCGTACTTTTTCCTTTGGACGGCTGTAGGTACACTTGATTTTGTTATGAAGTTGAGTTCTATTAATAACTGTGTTCAATACAAATTACAACTTGTTGTCATATAACAATTACAAAGTATTTTACATAACAGCAAAGTCCACAAATAGGTTTTGACTAATACACTTGTAAGGCATGTAGCGTTAAGAATTTGTTTTAGAAAAAGCATCACTTCCAGAGTCGCTAAAATACCAACTGTTCTGTCAATTCGCATCCCTCGTCTTTAATAGTTCACACTGAAAAAAAATATTGGTTTAACATAAACAATTTTTTTTTTTGGAAATGATCACAGTGCAGTATATGAGTATATCCATATGCCACTGTTAAAAGTTGATATCGGCCTACAAAAGAAAGGGACGAAAGCAGCGTAACAGGGTTTTTATTTATTTATGCTTGTGAAAAACACAACTGACAACAAACGAATTACAACAAAGATATCAGAACATTTAAAAACCTAGTTTGATACCCAGCAACATCTTCTTTTTAATATTAGCTTAGCAAATTAACGGTATTGTTCCTGACAGTAAGCAAATCCGATTCCAAGCACAACCGCGAACACCGAGAGATCGAAATCCATCACACATATGAATGAAAATCTTACAATAAATAATTATAATATGGATTTTCTGATACTGAGCCAGTTATGCAGCTAGCATGTAAACACCCGAAGCCATAAATCGTGATTTTGAGGGGTCAACTAAGAGACATGCGTTGGCCTTTCAAGGTGGGTGTTTTTTTTTTTACTTTTTTCATTTTTCTTACTAATTATATGTAAGTTTATATTTTTTCCACGGTCGGGTGTACCTAAATGTTTGTCAGTCGGAGCGGGCGGCCCCGCCTACACCACTGCCCTGAGCCTGACTGGTTCTCAAGTGACAGACATCGATGCCACAAGGCCCACCCACGGTGGTCACGGAGTCAGCTTGAGGAGCATTAGCCTGACCACGAAGCCCCGCAGTTTCATAACAATGTTTTCCTTCCATCGACGCATCATCGCTTTAAATATAGTCTAAAAATGATCACTGGCTGAATATACCATAAAGTGAATCTCTATGTCGACTTTTATCACGTCCATGATTTAATCAAACACACTTATACGTACGTACATATGTCCTATCATTCTAGTTAATATTATCCTCACTTCTCTATCTTTTTCAAATTAAAATTATGTGTTGGTTAAAGATTCAATAATTATGGTTAAATAGCAGTTATGGGTATTATCATTATCGATTAGGTTGTGACACTAACTTATGTTTCCTTTGGAATCAATGAACTTCCATTTCTTTAATACAGAATGAAATGGCTTAAATGAAGTCAGAAATAGAATCGGTAACGGTTGTACCTGTACACCGTCCTTGTTTTCGGTTTTACGTCGAAGCCTCCTAGCGAGCCAGGGCGTGAAGAGAGCAGGGTCGGGGTGCAACTTGCCCGCTCTCTCCCAGGGGTGCTGTTGTCGCCACAGCAGGGATACAGCTGTTCCGACGAACAGAACCCAGGCGAAGCCGATCTGATGGAAATTAACGTCGTATTGTCGAGGTTTTCGTTATCTAACCTCTTCATCAATTCACTAATCTGTCACAACGGTCATAATAATGGCATGGTTGAGCATATTGCGTGTATACCCGTGCCTTAACATTTGGAATTGGTGTAGTAACGCTATCAGTTCACGTTGGGGAAGAAACGGAGCGCAGGTTACAAAAACCGTCACTACGTTGTGGTTTGACGAGATGGCGTCTTGCAAGAGAGTCTTATCTAGCAGTAAGAGTTTTCAGGTTGATATTATTATAACTATGCGGATATATCATTAAAAAAATCTTTATAACCTTAAATGGCAATTTTTCTTTTCTAAAGAACTAAAAGAGGGTGATCATTTAAATAAAACGTAGTTTTGATTGCGGTCTCTTCGTGGACGATTCCTGATCATAATCTTTCGGCGTAGTAGGAGGTCGAAAGGACTTCATTTCCATTTTAATTTCAAAGTGTTGCCAGGTCTATTTACCCATTTGATGACAAAAAAATATGACCAGACATTATATTCTTAAGCTAAATAATATATCTTTTAAGGTATGCATATTGAAATTTTATTTTAACTTCAATAAGTTCATGCTGGAGTTATGCTCTTCGCACTATAAGAAACAATAATATTTTTGTTGGGGCACACATTTTGAAGGCACGTATGAGATTGTTTCTAAGTTCTTCCGCACCACTAGATAGGTTAACAAGCACAATTCGACTGCATAAATACAAGTCATTTATGCGTAAAAAATAATTTAGTTTTAAAATACTTACAGGGCTCGTCCACATATACGAGATTCTGTAAAGGTAAAAGTAGTCGGTAAGGTTGGTTTGAAGCGGCCCCACTGGCCTCGTGACGTTGAACCCGCATCCTTCAACGCTGAGAGGGAGTCTCTGAGGAACTGGTCGCGGTCCGCCAAAATTCATCCACAGAGTTAAAGCCATCCCAGTTATTAAGGCGACAGACACTCCCTAAAAACAAGGTATATTTTTTTTATCGTTATAGGTTTGGCGTAGTGGCCACAATCTCACCTGATCTTAAATGACGATGAGGCCCAAGATGATAAGAGGCTAAACCTAGTGGAAGACTGGCTCTCAAGTGCAGCTGCCGGAACACGCCTATTGGTGTTTGACGACAGATTTTCAACTTGAGGGTGGTAGCTAGCCAGGCGGGCATTAGAAAATGCCCTACCACCATGCTATGGTTTCCTCACGATATTTCCTTCACCGAAAGCTCAGGATGATTGCAGGGATTCGAACTCACATCAATCGGCGCGAACAAAATTTCAAGTCAAAAGACAATGTGTTTTCATCCACCCCATAGAAACTTTCAACCTCCATTTAACACTCTCAGAGGTTGAATTTTCCAAAATCCGGACCTATAGTTTCGGAGAGCTCGTGATGAGTGGTATTTTGCTTTTATATTATATAGAATAAACGAATAAAAGGAAAACCCTATCGCTCACCCTTTCGTTAGCGTAAGTTGTGAACATTCCCAAAGAGAAGACTCCGAGCAAGGGACCCCCGACGGCTCCGAAGATAGTGAGCGCGGCTTGCAGCACGCCGCCGAGCTGTCCCGCGAGGAACGCCAGCCCGAGGAACACGAGTCCGTAGCCGCACGCAGCGAGCTTCGTGACCCAGGACACGTGCGACGATGGTATCTGAAACCACCTGCAATCAAAAACCAGCTCTTGCTGTATAATGTGTTGCAATGTATTTAATTACAATCTCTTGCTGTGTTATGTGTCGACGCGACGTTACCAAAGATGGTAAAATATTTATATTTTTATAAGAATTTCATCTCAGGAACTTTTACCCCCTTAAGGGATGAATTCCCAAGAATCCTTTCAGTGTCAACAAAGATGTACTTCGGCTTAGTGTCGCGCTGGAGTATTGTAAAATGCGAGTGTTCAATTATTGTACGCGAGTGACGATACCGGAGTACGCCTGACGCACCTTGGGGCATTAAACTCGACTTCAACTTCTACAAAGCTATTTTATTAAAAACAAGTAGTAGTTAAATTGTCTTTTTTTATTTTTTGTGTGGGACACAAATTATTTTTATAAAATAAAAGTTATTCCTTATAACATCAGCTATCTGCCAGTGAAAGTCCCGTCAAAATCGGCCGAAAAATTTCGTAGATTACCCGCAACAAACAAACAGACAGACAGATAGACAAAAATTAAAAAATGGGGTTTTGTCGTTATATGTATCGTGTATACTTTCATATGCATTTAGTAAAAAGCTGTTATTTTGACATTAAAACGGATACTTAAATGTTATTATATGTATAGATTAAAAGACCTTTTCGGACAAATGGCTAAGTCCACCTAATTTATTAGAGTGTTGCCCGTAGTTTAAACGATCAACAATCAAGAGGAGATTAGACTCACCTACTGACGTAGTCAGTAAGGGTGACGGCTGCTAGAGCGTTGCAAGCTGCTGATATAGTCGAGAAGGAAGCGCTGAAGATACCCGCCACGAACAACCCGGGAAGACCCGGAGCGGATCTCATCGCGTCCACCACGTAGTAAGGCATCAGTTGATCTATCTGGGAGATATGTTATTTATTTATATCTGTGGCACAGACTTTATAGTCCATCGGTTGAAATATAAGCCAGCTTATTCAAATTTGCTGTAAGTTCCCATCACTTTCCCGTACCACGCCAACAACCAACGGCAGCATTATTATGACATCATGCTTTATGAATAGTTGAAAATTAGCCATAGTACGTGTAATACAATTTTGCTACCATGTCCATTGTCCAGTGACCATGTGATGTAAGGTTAGCAAGCAACTTCATGGTGTAGACTTATTGTTACAATGTGCGCGCGCACCGTAAAATCCACTCTCATAGTTTTTTCATAACGCGCCTATAGAAATAAAACTTCAAAAAAAACATCCATTTGCCATTTGTTCTACTAGAACGCTTCTTTAACGCACAAAGGAACAGAGCCCGTCTGAACGGGGCTTTACAAATATTTGGTTTTTAATTAACTTCTTACCGCACTAATTCCGCGGTAAGTGTAAGGATCGCAGTCTTTGTAAGCAGCGTATATCCCAAGGCCGCTGATGCAGGTCGTAATGCTCAGCGTGCTCAGTATGGGAAAGCTCCACCAGACGCATTGCTGGGATCGTCTCAACGTACTGACAGTTAACAACCGTTGTACCTGTTAAAGAATATTATATAAAGATCATGTTTTAAAAGAAAAAAGAGATGTCCTTAAACGAGAAATAAACTCTGAAGAGATGAACAAAAAATATTATTTTTTCCATTTTTGCGTACCTATTCGTTTGATTTCGCACCAATATTGGTGATTTAAGTTTTTTAGTTACAATAATTAGAAGGTCAAGTACGTGCTTGTAACAAATAAAAAAAAACTATTAGAAGTTCACGGAACGTAGATTCGTATAAAAATATCAATTTCTTAATTTTATTGAATTATATTAAACTATCGTAAAGCATACGCGAACTATATAAATACTACTCTATGAATCAAGTCTATAACATTTGTCATCTGGCATATTTAATATTTTTTTATTTAAGTTTTGTGCACCAAAATAATTACATTTGCTTTTATAGGCTAGCAAATATAACATAGATTTTATAGTTTTCATATTAAAAGTTTTTTTTTAAGCACAAAGTAGTTATAATTGGAATTTAAAAAGGGTAATGGTTCTCAAGTGGAGTTGTCGGAAAACTCTTGCTAAGTGCTTTGCGACAGGTTTTCGACTCGAATACTATACACAGACCAACAACTTTGCTGTTGTTATATTTCAATTTTTTCTTTACGTAATTTATACTTTATCATTGTTACTACTCGTATTATTGTATAAAACTCTATTATTGTTGCAAAAGATTTTTAAATCCTAAATCCAAAAAACTTTATTCCTACTGTCTATAGCTTTCCTCTGACGAATTTGTTACCAAACACTCTCTGTTCACTATAAAGTAAATAGACAATAAGCGTAAAACACACACACATACACACATATCTATAAAACAACTGACAATAAATACTACGGAACTACGAGTATAATATTTCTGTGTAAGGATAAATAATTGGTAATTACTTTTTCAAACATGACCGTATGAAGTATGTCAATGATTGCAAACGAAAATGTGCTTTATTGTATGTAGTTACTGGCGATAGTTTATTGAGTGCCAAAGACTGTGTGTTATGAATACGATTGACTTTTATTACCAACTAGCGATCCGCCCCGGCTACGCACGGGTGCAATGCTGATACTAAATATACCTACTACAGAATGTCCTTAAACAACGTTTATAGATTTTTTGTCATTAGACAATACAAACATGTTTTGTTTAGAGGCTACTCTTGAAAGAGCGACATATAAGTAATTGACCATGGTATATAGGGCCGGTACCGCAGCACCGCTATGTCCCTGCATTTTAATTCTGTAATATCTTCGGAAATATTCATTTAAATTACATGCTATATTGATCTATATTAAATGGACAATGTATTTAAGGTACTTAATTGGATAAGGATTAATGCTGTGTTGCTTAAATTCACTTCGTAAATAAGCAGTTTTTTCCCGTAAAATTTAAAGGATAAAAAATGGTTATTGTGGGTTATCCTTAAGAGATAGACATATACCATCGCGGACTTTTTTGTTGACCTTTTTAAGGTGTACAATACTGTAGTACATTATTTTGATTTATCTCGTGCGGTTCAGCCAGCGTTTGCAATGTAATCGCAAAAAATGTGTTTATTTACGACATCACATTAGAAACCTCTAAATTTATCAGTGTTTCTCTACAATATTATGCATGTATTATGCATATAAACCTTCCTCTTGAATCACTCTATCCATTAAAAAAAACCGCTTCAAAATCCGTTGCGTAGTTTTAAAGATTTAAGCATACATAGGGACGGACAGAGCGACGCGACTTTGTTTTATACTATGTAATGACTAGGTGCCCGCGGCTCCGCTCGCGTGCACTACAAAAAAAGTTTGTTATTTTTTGTACAGAGCCCTAATTATTTTTCTAAAATAAAAGTAACCTAAGTTACTCCTTATAAAATCAGCTATCTGCCAGTGAAAGCCCCGACAAAATCGGTGGTCCAGCCGTTTCGGAGCAAACAAACAGACAGACTGACAACAATTTTAGTAATGGGTTTTTGTAATAACTACCGTGTATACTTACGCAAAACCGTAATGAATGATACACCTAAACCTTTCTCATGCATAATTCCGTCCATTGACGAAACCCGTATGAAAATCCGTTCGGTAGTTTTTCGAGTTTATCGCGTTCAGATAAACTATATATAACTTTATTTTATACTATGTATATATAGATTACACTATCGTACCTAAACTATTTTATACAATCGTTGTAAACGTGTAACGTTGTAACTATGTTCGTAGATGTGAATGTTGCACAGGAGCCAAGCCGGATGACTGTTTCACTTCAATCAGATGCAATAAATTCTTTTCTCTACTTCTGATCATTTATGGGTCATGAATTTTAAAGCATTTGTTATGTAAATAAAAAAGGCAAGGTGTAGGTTTGTACATATTAACCTCAATGGGAAACATGATTGTAAAATTTACATATAAATTCTGGGTTTTTATATGATACATTTTATGTAGTTATTTTCTATTAGACGGCGCGGCAGTGTGTTATAGGATTGTCACATTGGTCTAGCATTCAGTGCACGAAGCCACTCATGCCGGGAGTTTGATTCCCACTAGGGTTGAACCTTTGTGTGATGCTAAACCAAATAATATGCCATAATGTACACTATTCTCAATAACTGCTACAAGCTGGCTCCAGCTTCCTGTCGGGATTAAAAGAGTTTCTACCACTACCCCAAGAAGCTTGTCAATAGGAACATTGCATGGTGGTGCAGAAAAACAATGGGAAGAAAAAGGTTACATCGTTCGGGAAATATTGTCTTATGTACATAGTAGGAAAGAACAAAGTATACATTTGAAATGTTATGAAAGGGTTGCCGACAATTTTAGAATTCCGGTAATTTGTCATTAAATTATGAAAATCTCCTAAGCGTCGTAATTTGAAATTTGACAAAAGAAGAATTACAGTAACAGACGGTCATTGTGGCGAAGTCTCATCCAAATGGATTTTGATTACTAAAAGGCGGGTGGTCGCGCACTTACCTCAAACCTGCTTATTATTAGGTAAGTAATTAGTATTTGTAAATTTTAGTTAACCATTTTTGCTACAACTGTTAAATACTACATTATACTTTGTATGCTGTTACTACATTGCGTACCTACTTTATCAGTTATTTTTATACGAAAAAAATGATAATTTTTATTTTGTTGTATAGTTCCTATAATCGGCGAACATTGCTAGTGATTACTAAATACCCATGCCCTTCCTCGATGAAGCGTACACCTATTAAGTATCGAAGGAATATATTTTATACGTTGACTTTATTATATCTTGTGCTTATTATTATGGTCCTTTCTAACCTCGACGTTTAATAAGGAATATTGTTTAGAAAACACAGTATTATTAAAGGAATATTGTTTAGAAAACACCGTATTATTAAATACGTTGAATTACCTGTGTATGGTTAACAGCATACACAGATAAGTGCGTGATAATGCCTCCGATTATCAACGACCACCACGTGTGTCGTTCCGTTGGGTCCAACTTGAAACTGAACAAAAATCTTCAGTAAATGATCATAACTATAATATCACATAATTATTATAGGTACATCTAATTTGTTATCAATATACCCTAGTGTTAGTAGAAACATGCTATTGAAATAGAGTGAAGATGTTATTCACAGTGATAGTGTGAAAGAAGCAGAGAAAAAGTTTAGATAATATTATAATAAAAGAAGCAAACTAAATATTTTACCACACAATGTTTTTTGGATTTTTTTTTATATTATAGGTTTAATTTTGATCATGATCTAGCGCCACAGTTTATGTAAAGTGATGGTGAAGTGAATGAATAAACTGAAGGTTTCGAAATACGTATTTTAAAATAACAAAGTAAAATATGATAGGTATATAATACATACATTATATTATAATTTATTATTTCCATTTATGATTGTGCGAGCTACAAAATATGAGAAAAAAATAACAGAAAAGAATATGTACAAAGGGAGCACTTACTTGGATAAGTTTAGCCGCCCACCTTCATGCGCCCGAGCAAATATTTCACCGAAACCGCCTACTTGAACCGCACTGAATACGACCACGCTAAACACAGCGAGGAACATCAGCATAGACTGCAGTAAGTCCGTAAACAACACTGCCTTCATTCCACCTAGACTAGAGTACAGAGTACACGCTAAACCAACCACGAGAATCGAAATCAATCTATCTAAACCTGTTACAGATTCTAAAACTATTGCGGGCGCATATAACACGATACCATTATATAAAATCATTTGTAAAGTGTACGTCAGTGATGCCAACATTCGTATTTGTGGCCCAAACCTTAATTCCAAATATTCATAGGTACTAGTTCTTTGAAGACCAAAGAAAACTGGCAAGTACAGATTGCTGGCAATCGGAGTGGCTATGCCGTAAGCTAAATTGGATACTATGAACTGCATGCCGAAGAAATAGTTCTCTGATGATACACCAAGAATCGTTATGGCTGACATGAAAGACGCCATGAGTGACACTGCCACTGGTAGAATTGACATATTCCGATCTGCGTGAAGGTATTCCTGAAAATAAAGTAAAAATAGTGTTGTTTTTCATTAACGCTACTTTTATATTAGATTTAATCATGCAGTTTAATGTTTAAGCTAAATTCGAGAACAAAGCTTCCATTCAAATGTCATTGTTAAAATCTTCGGGCACGTTACCATTTAACATGGGACTAAATTGTAATAAAACACTATACAAAAAGGTTTAGATAGCTTCGCATGCATGCATGACTATAGTTTAAAAGATTTTTGGTATACCCAACAATGTAGCAAAAGATATAAAAGTCAAATTGTTAATACCTCATTTGTTTTCTGTTTGCCGCCACTAAATCGGAAATATAAACCTATGGTTACGGAAGTAGCCATTGTTACTCCCATTATTACATAATCCCACATTCCAAATACTGTTTTCTCCATTTTGTCTGGAATATAAGTATATAAAATAAATTATGTTAACGAGCTGAGAGAAAGTTTTATTTTAAGTTGAATGGCGTATGTTTGACCTCAATAATGAACATATGGAAAAGTATAAGGAGAAGGTCGAATCATACCTATTTCGTATATCTATGATATTTAAAAAATATATGTATTATCTTTTGAAGTGATTGTCTCATTTGTAGCACGCGCGTACACTGCGTTAACCAACGCGGGTTCGAATCCTACTGTTTTAAGCTGTCCAGGATGATGACACCATAAAAAAATAATTTTGCCTCCAATTTTGGCAAATATGCCGAATACGATCGCGGACGAGTTACACGGTTTTAGTTTCGGTATAGATTTGTGCTATTAAAACGAATTTTTATTAACAACCATAATTTTTATTTACTATAATATTTTATAAAAAGTTAAATGTTATGTTAAAAAAAGACTGAATGACATATACAACATTTTAAAATTAATACGAACGGATATTCTAAACTGTGGTTCTAAAATAGTCCTTATATGTCAGAATAACCGAATACCTTCTACTAAAATAAGGTTGAATATTTCTTAAAAAGCTGCTACGATCTGACAGCTGTATAGGCAAATTTACAAAAAAATGCTATTTAAAAAAAGTTTTTGCGGTTTTTGCGGTAAATATAAAAAATATATATAGGCTTATTATATGGTGATCTAACTTAAAAAAAAAAACAGAACTCTCTATTCAACGATATGTAACATAAAGTAATAAAAAATAATTTCTTTACGTTAAGAGCCAGATCATAAGGTTAACTACCTATTAAATAAAGTATTTTCTGTCTATACTTAATTTTATTGTCAATATTAATTCAAGTTTTTGTTTAAGTATAGAATCTTGGACTTTGCCCGAGTGACTATACCATTTTTTTAGCAAAGCGACTAAAAAATATATTCCAACTTACAATAAAATTTCCTGCTGTCCCACACAATGTAGAACCTCCTGTTCGTAGGTATATTTCCTTAAATTTTGTTCTTAAAACCACATTGCATAATTTGTTTTGGACATCGATTTTTCAACGACTTGGCCTTGGTAACCCTAACCTACTAACTTGCCGGCACGATGAAGTCTTCGTAAGTAGATTGCAGAATATTAATAACGTAAATTCAGAACTACACTTCACATGTATTCTCACTGAGTAACGCTTGCAAAATGGCCGTAAATCCATTATTGTTTAGTTATGACCAGCAAAACAGTTAGAACATTCGATGTACAGTTTAGTAGTTTGCTTTTGTTTAGAGGTTATGTTTTCGTACCTTGTCACAGTTTAATACGACACAGTAGGTTGACTGTTGACATGATTTCTTAAATTTGGCGTTATGTTCGTTCATGTACTCAAATTTTACTGTGCGTTAAAAATACATTTACTTAACAAACAAATGTTGTGAAATAACACAATTGTTTGATAAAAGGATAACTGAGCTAATGCTATGGAAAACTATTAGTCTAGCTGATCTAGCGAATTACGCATCGGCGTATCAATCTTTGATAGTAATATTAATTTTATACGAATTTTATTGAATTATGTTCTATTCTCAATATGAGAATATTAATATAATATAGATGTGCTTGTGCGAACAGTTCTCATGTATATGTGTACTAAAAATACTCCAACATTCGAAGTTCTTTTGGAAGTGAAACTTATTATGCGACTTCCAAGCGTTAAACGCATATCGGTCTCTCCTCTTTGTGTGAGCCAGAGCGAGATAGTAAATGTCGGTGTGTATGTATATTGCAGACTGTTTAAATAAAATAGAAAATGTCTTTTAAAATGAAGTTTCACTTCTATCGTGTGTGAATCGCACATACACCTTTTTTACATAGAGTTAGTGTGGTAGGATATTCAATATTGTTCCAGAATGTTGAAACGTATCTCTCCATGTGAATTTTAATCGTGGTGCAATTGGACACTAGATGCATATTACATTGCATCAAGGTTATTTCCTTGTTTCTTATTCGTTATTGGCAGAGTAATGCAAACAGTTAAGGCGGTTTTTTTTACAAATCCACAGTTTAAATATTAAAGCAGTCACAACTTTTCATTTTCAGTTATTGTTCGTTAATATAAAATTTTAAAACCATGGTGCTTCGTACACATTGTGAATACGAGGCGACCCACTGAATTTTTTTCAGGTAGACAACTGTCCCGCTTTTTACGTTTATTAATCCTGACTTATGTTTATTACTATTACTACTAATACATATATGTGGAATTTTATACACAAGAAAAATGTATCAAAAATTTAATAATTTACGTCTACAATGAACATCACCATTAATAAAAAAAAAATACTAGCTATACACTTGGTACTGCATAGGCGGATATATACGTAGTCTTCGGTCGATATGTACCTACTGTTTTATTCATGGACTGTGATAGATTGGTCTATACATGTAAACTTATTATAATACGTACCTACCTAATTAATTTCACGTAGTGCTATATAGTGGTATGTGTCTAAAGCGCTTTCAGCTCTGTACATTATTATTTTACGATAAAATAATACTTTGTAATATTTATACTCCAATCATCATAAAATATAAATTATGTACTCTTGAATGTTAAAATAAACTAGTTATTTGTAATAATGTATCTAAGTACCTACCACAGATTGACTAAAATTATTTAGGATTATTGATCTGTGGACACCATATAAACTGTAATCAAGGAGCTTAATCCTCTTATTAGTCTGTGCTGTAATTTTTAGCGGGAACCTGAGTAGTCGTATGCTTTTTTTACAATGAAGGGTCACTCTGTCAGCAACTGAATAGTTAAGCATTTAATGGATTTTTTGTAAAGTGCGGTGAAATTTGCATATTTTTAAGATTAATGATGTTTTTGAACAGTGGTTCGGGAAACAGAACTTTCATAAATATTAAATTTTTAAAAATTGAATTACGCAACCCGTGATAGATTTTAATCTTTGTAATACTTTATTGCAAACTTATAAGAGATCTAAACAACAGATATTAGTTAACTTTAGAAAATGGAAATATGTCATTTATATAACATATAGCGTACGCGTTCGATATCGTCATGAGAGATGCCACAAACAGTGATTTTGCCGAATACTGAATATTCGTCCACGCTCTTGGCCAAAGTGCCGAATATTCGGCGCGGGTGCCAGCTACGACCTGTATCATTGAAGTGCATATAGTAACGGTGCGGGAGGCATATTTGTTTCATTTAAGAGTTGATTGTGTCACGATACGTAGTATTTGTTATATATGATTGTATTTGCCCAAAGTAAAACATGTCCCATTTAAATCACCTATTTCGAAATATTCTCAAATTTATAGCGAAAACAATAAACAAGATTCGTGTTTGCTGTGTAACAAGATCTCGCTCGGTGAGGAAGAAAAAAAAGCAAGTAAGTTAATGAAGATATTATTAGAACAACAGCGAGCTGTTTCATTGTACATAACTGAACAGGAGTCATTAAACAATCCAACACCTTTTGAGAAGCGGGTGCAATTTATGAAGAAAAGCGTAATCAGTCGCTATCAATAAATGCTGAAAAAAATGTTTTCATACATCACAACTTACCACTGCTAAATTTTAAGTATTAATTGTAATGTTTTGTTGGTAAAATATATTCATTTTGAAGTAATATGTGTGATTTTTCCTTAATTTGGTATTCGACCGACCGAATATTTTAAAAAGTGGCTTAGAACCGAATAGTTATCGTATATTCGTGGCATCTCTAATCGTAATCATATTTCTTGTCTTCGGGTATGGTCACATAATTTCAGTTCGTAGCTTCATAAACTAGCTGCATAAGGGCTTGTGTAAACGGCGCCGCCATACGCCACGCCGCGCCGCCGCCGTGCCTCTATGCTGTGTACACGGCGCTGCGCCGCTTAATTTGCCATATCACTGTACATTTTTAGTAACACATTGCTAGCTGCGAACATCATACGTGTAAGCATAATGAATATGTTGAGTTTAACTAAAAAAAAGGTAGTTGGTGTTTGCATACTATAAGTACAGAAATTGGCAAAATCAAAATAAGAAGTCAAATAGACGCTTATGGGTGCATCCTATTTTGATGCCAAGAGAATCGAATGGAATGGATCCATGGTGAGTTCCATACAATTTATGATATGATATAGATTTAGGAAAATATGAGTGTAATTTTTGTGATTATCTTCGGATGAATATCAAGACATTCGAAAAAATATCTATATATGGTATTAAAGAAAGTTGCTACCCGCATTTGTCTGTTTGTCCGCGTACTTCTAAACCAGGTAACGGATTTTTATATTGTTTTCATTGTCATGTATTTTTTTTACGGAAGGCTTGTATAAACGTATTGTACGTTCCAAGTTTTTGTAAGTAGAGGAAATCCAAAGTTTTGTAATCAAGGTGTAAAAAAATCGATGTTCGGGCTTTACGTATGGCTTACGTTGGCTAAACCTTAAAAGATACACCAAAATAATGTAATCAAGAATTGTTTCTGTAAAAAGCCTAGAGAAAAGTTGGTGATAGCATATGTCTCTCTCCGAAGGTTTACTCACAGTAATCATTTTAAAGTATGTATTAAGTTATTTACGTTCTCTTCCATCTAAATAGGATGAACCCTATTTGACTTCTTACTTTGATTTTGAGAATTTCTGTACCTATAGTATGCAAACACTAACATCTTTTTTTAGTTAAAATCGACATGTTAATTATGCCTTCATGTATAATGTTCGTGGCTAGCAAAGTATTATTAAAAATGTGCAGTGATATGGCAAATCAAGCGGCGGCGCCGTCTACACAAGGTTTATTTCTTGACGCATATATTGACGACGATATGAAAGTGTTGTAAATTTAATTACTCTTTATTTGATAAGCTTTTGCAGTTTATATTACAGTAAGTTACTTAACTATTTATTACTCGGTGTTTGATTAATTTTCAAATTGATTAATATCGGTCGGTTCCTTATTGAGATATTTAAAGCAAATAAAAAAGGTGTTTCATAAAATTAATTTTAATCTATTTTATAAATTAACAAAATGATTCAGAAAAGGAATAAATAGAATTACTGAAAACAGAAGGTAATACATACATAAAAATTAAGTTGTGGGATATTCATAAAAAAATCGTGTAAAATTGATGTAATCGAAATAAATAATATCCTTGCTGGAAAACTCTGTATATTATGTATAAAGATGCACACATAAAAAATATATTTTTTTACTTTGTTGAAATTAATTGTATAGGAAACCTATCATGAGGCCAGGTTCTGCCCGTGGGAGCAAGAGAGTTATGTGGAAGTCTTGTTCACTAAAACACATTGCTTTATCGTCTCCGGCCATAATGGGGCGACACAGGATTGCGTGAGCATTCAACCGAACCTACACAATTCGTTAAAACGCAAACCGTCTCCTCGTCCATCGTGCAACGTTCGACAGGCGTCCCGGGACCTATCTTAGATTCAACCTGACAAAACTAAGGAGGCGAATTAACGTACCCTCCAACGGGTGTTCGCTCGCCATTTTATAGAGATTCTATCCTCACAATTTTGTTAACTAGATTCCATTCCTCCGTACTACAGTAGCAAGTGGGAAGTATTTTCTTCTCGCCTGTCCTTACTTCATCCCTTGTCCCCTCTAATATTGTCGAGGGTTGCCATAAGGAGCGTCTTCGATCAGGTATTAGCCGCCAGCCGGAATGGCTAACGTTGTCCGAAGTACACCACGTTGAGGTTCCAGACATCTCACCCCAAACAAAGTAATATCTAAGCTACATAGCAGAAAGTCGTGATGAGTATTTAAAGTATAGATAAATGCTAAATGTTCTAAGCAGCCGATCAAACGGTTCCAAACAATGTCCGCCGATTCATGGCAATATTCACTTAACCGCTCATACTACAAGGCCACTAACTCTGAGGTGAGTACACAGCTGTAATACCAATATTCGGTGCTCATTACGGGTGACCGCTCAAGTCTGTGTACATCAGTATATAGATGGGCAACTTAAAAGAGAAAGAGCATAGTATACGCTTGTGCTAGAACGAGATAGTGATAATACGAGATCATTTTCGTATGTACTATCGGCCTACGTAAGTCGTTATCAAAACAACTCAGGCTTATTTTTTCAAAATCTAAGGTTTTAAAATGCAATGTTAATGTTTAGTAGACGTGTTTAATTGTGATTACGTGTAGGTACAGTACCTGGATGTAACTTGTATAACCAATAAATCAATAAAATGATACGCACACTAGTGTAATATACCTCTATATATTTACAAATACTTAAATATTTTTTTCATTAATATTATATACTTTCTATAAATAAATTATATCTATAGCATAGAACCATAGACTATTTCAGCGATAAAAGTTTATTTCAATTTAATTTAAATTTTAAATGTTGTTTTACATCTCTATTAGCCGTTAGGTTCTGGGTTATATTATTTCAAGTCCACACAAAATATTTTTATCGGATAGTCATAATTACAATAGAATATAAAAGATAAACAGTACAAAAAGTTATATTTTAATTTTTATCTATAATTAAAGTATTATTATCCGGGTTATTCTTTTCGGCCTTTCTGTGCTCACGGAGTAACCAACTGTAAAAAGAAAAATGTAGATAAGTTTTTTAATATACAATTAAAGTGTAAAACAAGCGTGCGGCCTGGGTGATGGTAAGCGATTATCCAGAGGTATCAGCGTGTTGACGATTTCGAACCCTGGAGCTCTGGAAACCCTACTCGTCGCAGCAACACAACACAAGGTTATTTGGCTGCGATCTTCTATTGAGTGTAGGATTTTAACCAATCGGGCTAACGGCTCGGTTTAATTTTGTTCAGTTGGAACGAAGTTCTACCGTAAGTATAGGTCTTCACAAACCCAATGAACACTAAAACTCAAGAACACAATAAATTGTTCATATAGGTCCAGGTCATCCACGTGACAGTACAGTATACTTGCTATTCAGCCTTTTCTAGAGAAATGAATCAGTTAAATGCATGGTCTTCCAAAATTGAAAACGGTTGGTTATCCAACGCTATAATTTCTGCTAAGGCATCATGAACTTCCGTAGAATGTGGACCATCGAATTTCTGCTTGCAGAAAAGCAGTATATGCTAGTAATAATAGTGTTAAAGTTGCTGGTTAACATGAAGCATTACAACATCGCTTGAAGCCAATGGTAGAAAAGCACCAAGACTTGATTCTATCGTTGGATATTGTAGCTGTTTAAACTCTTTTTTTGTTGATTTCTGAGATGGTTTGATAATGCAGAACTAGATCTAGTGCGACCCGTACTACACCGAGATATCATTAACTCGAGTTTGTTGGGTTCTGAGGAAGAGGCAAAATTGAAACGAAGTTCACTTTCAGTATTATCTCGAAACAAACATTCCACCGAAGTTCGGCTTCGGTATAACCAACATTCGGCGCATCTCTAATCCTAAATGTGTCCATAGACCTTTGTTTTATCCTTTATTTTATCCTTTATTTTTCTCAAATATCTTCAATGCACAAATTTCGACTGTTTACTGTTTTACTTAAGTATAGATGAGCATTTATATGTATATACAGATTATATTATAGATCGTAATATCTCGGCGGAGACCATTGATTATACTTACCAAAATCAATTCCCCAGGCTCGAATAACAAAAACAGCGGATTTCTATTAAATTCAAATATATATAAAAACAAATTAAAAAAAAAAATGAAATAATCTAGAGGAACAGAGTTTTAGAGTTGACTTACATGAAGGCAAACAGTGCGGGCAATGCAAAGGCGCCGCCGAGTAAATACATGGTCCCCCATACATGTTGAGGATTCGCTATTTGGTAACTAGTGTCCATGTTCACTCGGAACTTCATTGGCAAGTACAGCAACATGGCCACATTCCATAACAAGCACACTAAAATATTTATTTTACCTGTAACCAAAGATATTTCGATTACTGTCAAGTGACTGTAGTGATTTAAAGGTTAGTGGACAATTTTATTTGCTGTTAATAAATATCAAAATGTGTACATTCAGCTTTTAGCAGATACATTGGTTATATAGCGCTTTAATTTTTATTTCTGTACTTCTAATTACCTATAACTTTCCTGAAAAAAAAAATAATGATACCGGTGAATGCTTCAACGACAACATTATAAAAAAAAATTGTTATTACGATAAAATAACACTGAAGAGTTTCGCACCACACCTGAAAATGCCAGTAATAGTCTTTGAAGAAGATTTTGAGATTTTGAGGATTTTGAGGCTGAGATTGAAAAGAATAATATTCTTACCTTCATGAACATTAGTTATTTTACTCTATTTCTGTTGAACATAATTAGCCTATTGTGCACATGAAGTGAAGTGGGATTGGAAATAATAACTTGGAACATTAATTTTTAAGATGTCACAAAAACTTCTTTGACAATGACAGTAATAATCTCTAATAAAGAGGATTAATTGCAAAAATAAAGAAGAGTATTCTTACCGACTTCATTTCTTTCTAATAGCTTGGTACATTGTGAAATAGCTGCTAGTAATGCTCCGCCATTGAACATAGCGACCGGTGGACCTGGAACATAATAAGGAACAATGTTACCAGCCTGTTTTTTGAAGATGATACTGCTGCACAAGTTATTTCCTTCCGTTTGATAGTACCCAAATCAGTATTATGTAAGAAATTATGAGAGTATTTTAGCTAAAATAAATTAGCTATTATATTTTATTTAATAATTATATTAAATTTAACCTTGCTTTTAAATATTACCATATCCATCTATTAAAATAACAAATATTCTTAGCTACTTTGCCTGCAACATCTTTTTTAGGCAAAATAATTACCCTACGAAGTATTAAGACACAGTGACACAATAGACAACAAGTGACAAAAGACACAATCTCACCTAATATTATGTGACGCTAAGCCTAGTGGAGCTACTGGCACTCCAGTGCAGCTACCGGAACACACCTACAAGTGCTTGTCGACAGATTTAGTAGCTAGTCAGACGAGCATTAGAAAATGCCCTACCAACATGCTACGGTTTCATTGCGATGTTTCCCTTCACCAAAAGCTCAGGGTCATTGTAAGGATTCGAATCCACATCAATCAATGTGAAGTCCGTACAAACTACCACTGAGCGATAATTTCTCCAAAAAATACTTAATATAGACCAAGAACTTGATCATTTGGGGATCAAACCCGCAGTCTCTCAGATAAATTGGGTAAAATAAGTTATAAGGCTGTGTAAACTACATTGTTATTTAAAGTCTAGATAAAAAATATATTCACAGACTTATATTCTCTTTAAACTAAAGAAATAGGTAGTGGAGATTTTTAACACTCACCTATAAGAAATAGTATTTCATTTGGAACAAAACAGAACACAAATGCCGATACTACTTTGCAAGCCGATGAAATGATGCCTATTGTGAATTCATGCCATTTGAACCATTTTACAAAAACGATCACCATCAGCAATAATCCTGAAAGATATTTGATTTAGTCCTCATTTTTTATTAACATTTAAATAATGTTGCAAACAAAATAAAAATAAGTCAAATTGAGTCCAAAAATAATATAAAATATACAATACTAACATGATTTTATTACACATTTAGTTTATCAATATTATTATGAATAACAATAACTTTTTAGTTCAACCAAATATACTTGTTTTATTATAATAATATATCTTTGATATATATGATATATATATATATATATATCTGGATCTCTCTACACCTTTTTTATGCGAGTTTTATTTAAAAGAGTGAAAACATTGCTTAAAAAGAAATTATAATATTACATGCAGCTTAACTAAGAACTAGAAACTAAGTGAGACCATTTTTTTAAATAATTTTAATTTTGTTATCTTCATTATTCATCTATACTACTAGCAGGCGTCCGCGGCTCCGCACGAGTTTGTACGCACTAGTTATTTTTCACCCGCAATTTTACTTTTAGTCATATTATTGACAGTTCATATAGCTTTTCTATTGAAAAATATACATATACAAAATTTCATCAAAATGGGTTAAGAATTAAATTAAATATTTCTAAGAATTCTTATAGCCTATCAATTAACCAGTAACATAAGCTTCCCGTGTACAAAATTTCATAAGAATTGGTCAAGCCGTTTTTGAATTAAGCCCGGACACAGAATACACTGAATTAAAAAGACGGACTTTAATATATTATTATTAAAATGTTAAAAAGGCAACGGTTACCATAGCAAAGGTTAACATAGAACAGTTACCATATAGATAAAATAATAATCAATATAGAATTAAAAAAATAGTAAAAAATCTAGGTTTCTTAGACTACCTATACAATCATACAAAACAAATTTTATCCCTTAATTAATTCAGGTGAAGAATTATTCCTTTTTTTTTTTAAAGCTGAATTTTTCAATTGCAGGGTATGTGTTATGAAAAAAAATCTACATAATTGTCAAAAATGGCTTTTATATAGGATTGGAGCTTCATCTATTAATTTTGAAAAGTTTTAAAACTAAAAATATGACTTTCGACCGCATAAAAGATCGTAAGATTTTTTTTTTTTGATGTTGAATATTTTTCATGTGACGTAGAATAAATTAAAAAAAAACATCAATATATCAATATTTCAAATAAAAAATATATTTAATTCTTTCTTTTTCATTCCTCGGAGTAGAACAAGTTAAAAAGTTTGTAGTAACCACAAAAATTTTTATCAGAAAAAAAAAATTTCTACCAAATTTATTCGAAAAAATGCTATCCACTAAGTATATGCCACCGTTTTTGGATTGTACTGTGTTTACTTACCATCCAGCAATATTTCCAGCGCTTTGACGTGCTACTTCAAAAAAAAACATAAAGTAAGACTGTAAAGAGGGCAATAATGATATTTCAGATATAATACTCACCTACTGTAGTTGTAAGAAAGTAACATAGAAAGAAAGTATTTATCATCGTTTTTTCCCATTTATAAAAATACCTAACTATTACATCCATAACTGATAGCTCACCTGTAATAAATAAAATAAAAAACAAATAAACAACAAACAAACAGAAATAAAGTAACAATATGACCAGGTACGAGCAGAGGGGGGGGGGGTGGCGGCTGTTCCCCCTAGTAAGGTGTTAGGCGTGGTAGCCGTGCGGATGTGGAACGGTCTTCCTGTTAACGTTTTCGCTCCTGATATTGGGTCTAAAGGAGGCTCGGTGAAGGTTATTGAGCAGTACCATACTTATTATCGGGTGCTGTAGAGTCATATTACAAAGTCATATTACACTAATTTTCCCCTTGCCTGCCTCCCCCTCCTCCATCCAAAATCCTGGCTACGTCAATGAGTATAAAACACTCACCAAATGTAGAAATGAATAGAGTAGTGATAATAAATAAGTGCAATGACAAATGCAGGGTTCTGTTGTCTTCAGTTTTCTTACAAACCACTTGAACAGTTTCCTTAATAGTCGTAAAGTTAAAGAAGCTTTTCGAAAAATGTTTTAACCCTTGTTCATCATACTAAAAACAATAAACAATGGAAATTAATAATGGAAACATTATTATTTGAAGCAATGATGACTCAGTGGTAGCGTGTACGATTTCGCATCGATTGACGTGAGTTCGAATCGCTGAAATAAGCCTGAGCTTTCGGTGAAGGACACCATAGCATGGTGGTACGGCTTTTTCTAATGCCCACCTGGCTAGCTACCACCCTCAAGTTAAAAATCTGTCTCCATGCACCAATAGGTGTGTTCTGGCAACTGCACTTGAGAGCCAGTCTTCCATTAGGTTTAGCGTGTTATCATTTTGGGACACATCGTCACTTAACATCAGGTGAGATTGTGGCCACTACGCCAAACCTATAACGATAAAAAAAACCTTGTTTTTTTAGGGAGTGTCTGTCACCTTAATAACTGGGATGGCTTTAACTCTGCGAATGAATTTTGGCAGACCGCGACCAGTTCCTCAGAAACTCCCTCTTAGCGTTGGAGGGTGCGGGTTCAACGTCACGAGGCCAGTCAGGCCACATCAAACAAACCTTACCGACTACTTCTACTTTCACAACATTGCACAAACAAAATTGATGTTTTCAAAGTTAATGTTGTTTCTCCTTCCTATGATATTGGGTCTTCCAAAATGAGGAGTGAAGAGGAATTTCAGCAGGTTGGCATGACGTCGAAAACTGTTGATGAAAATTTTTCATCTATCGTCACAGATGTATTTTGACTGTAACACAGTTACCATCAGATGTACTGCACGGACATATTGCCATACTAATATTTGAAAAATTGATTTTTAAACTAATAATGTAATATCAACATTTTATTATTAGAATAATTTATTATAATAATAAAGTATATACAAATAAAAGAAAATACATACCATAATTTGTTCATTACTTCTATCGTTATCCTTAACTTTGAGGATAATGTACAACAGATTGACTATATTCACCACCAACGCCAGTCCATAAATTGGTAAGTAGCCATAATCCTTGAGAATTATATCAAACAGTGCCAAACCATGTTGTATACCTAATAAGGCACTTAAACATATTAAGTTGATGTTATATATTCTAGTATTGGCAGTCTTCATACTGCAGGTATAATTCAACAATGCCAAAAACAACAAGCTTGGGCCACCGACAAAGTTGACTAAAATTGTGTCTAAGAATATATGTAACACCATGGGCAATTGATAAAAAAATATAACACTGATAACTCCACTAATTGTTTGCAACATCCAACCAATAATTGGAAGTAACAGGGTTACTTTAATTCTACCAGTCTTGTCACTCCATCCTCCAAGAAACAAAATCACTATGATTGGTAAGAAGTACTGTAGCATACTTACCCATTGAATATTATCAACATAGTATGAATAGAGATACCTATACAAATTATTCAATTCATTCTGGTCTCTTAGATAGTCACATTTTTCGTTTAAATGCTCTCGACATGATTTATCCATCATTAGTGCTTTTGAGGCCATGGATGACAGGGTGCTTGCTAGTAATGCTAGATATGCAATGGGTCCAAGACTTATATTTTTAGAAGTGTTTAAATTAACCACAGTTGAAGGACTTTCGAGACTTTTGGTCATTTTGAATTCTTTTAGATTTTTATTTGTTGTTTCCTGATTTTAAAATTACTTTCTTGGCCTGCTGACTAGTAATAATTATATCACCAATTCTGAAAAAAATATTTCATACATTTTTTTTATTTGTAAATATAACATTGTAACTGTGAGTAACATAAATGTAACATTTCAAATTTTTTTCTATTTAATAAGCTATAATTAATTAATTTAGTATCTATTATATTCGGTACTATATATATATATTATATAAATACACTTATGTTACTTGTTCATGTTAAATAAACATTTATGTTTTATAAGTCTGTTGGATTTAATACAAGAACTTATTCAGCATTTAGGGCCCCTAATAATATGTAACAAAAATTATGATTAACAAATTTTAATCACTGTCGATTACATTTCTCTATATAATACTATAGATATATATACTATTTTCAAGTATAAATTATCAAGTAGATTCAGTGAGGTTGGCCAATCAAATCAAAAGTAAAGTCAAATCAAAATATAAGTTAAAATGTATGACCTTGTTTCGATTTATGAATTGCATTAATATAATTAATACTCCCAATAAAAATGAAACGTATGTACACACGTTCAGTTTAAAATTTATTTTAGATAAAAAAACTTGTGCCTATTTAGCTGGTAGATTGATCATATCTATGTAATATAAAATTAAAAATAACTTTCTAATCCACAGTAATACATAATATATAGTTAACTTTAATTTGTTATCTAAGGCTAATCTAAAATAATGGAAAAACCGAAAGATGAAAATAACAGATTATTATTGAATGTAGTGATGGGCGAATGCGAATGATTCATTCGAATGATCATTCGAGTGGGCAGTTATTCAAACTATACGATTGTAGAAAACAGCTATTCGAAAATGCTGAAAATCTTACTAATATTATAAATACGCAAGTTGTGTGTGTGTGAATATTTGTTCACACGTATCTGCTAATATTAAAAACTGTATATGCTGTCAAACAATTGTCAAATATATTTTCATTGCAAATAATAAATATAATATATTCTATTTTAAAATTAAAGTTTTTAAATTAAATTTTGTTCAAAATTCATTCTATTAGAAACGATCAATCGAATGAAAAAAAAACATTCGAATGTCGAATGATTATCCGAATAGTGCTATCTCAATCATTCAAATAATACGATTTTTTATTTTTGAAACAATTGCCCATCACTAATTGAATGTTCGATGGTATCGATACTATCCATTCAATGCCAAGTATTTTTGCCATCAATGCTTCAATCAATAATATTGATTTTATCTCATCATCAATATTTTTAATTAATGTATGTGCGTAACGCTTACTTTTATGATTATTTTACTGAAAAAATCTCAATTTAATAAGTTATGATTAATTTGCCTTATATTCATTCACCCAAATAAATAAATACAAAAGTACTCAACACCTTAAGGCATCTATACTTATTTTTTAATTATTTGCTTGGCTTTGATACAATACTAGTACCAAGTGCAGTATCGATAATTTTGATTCGATAACGTATCCCTAATTTATTGAATCATCCTAAGAAGACGTGCATCATTTGAATGACACGTGCTAAATGTTTATTTTAGAGATGTACCATAATTTAAATTAGCAGTTAATTTTACGATCATTGATTAATGTTTAGAGATAAATATAATTAATAATAAAATTACACTTTAAATGAGATGAAGGGTGTGTAAATATAATAACAAAAATAAAGTATAACAACAATTGAAATTAAATCTGGAACACTTGAATTATTGAATGCCTGACCCCAAACAACAATATTAATTCTTCCAGGCCATATTCTTCGTTACTTGTTACTGCAGTAAAAATGTAGTAACTACGTAAATATTAGGTCTTTACCTATGAAATTGCCGTTTTGTATGAAAAAATTTAAACGATGTTTTTCATGTAGTTTTTATTTATATTAATCGAAGTAATCACCCATGCAATCAATGTATCTTTGCCAGCGCAGTGGCAGTTTATTGATGCCCTTCTTAAAGAAATCAGCTGGACGGGAGGCAACAAACTCTTCAAAGGCATTTTGTACTGCCTCTCGGGTATTGAATTTTTTTCCCGCCAAGGAGTTATCCAAATTCTGGAAAAAGTAGTAATCTGTAGGCGCAAGGTCTGGTGAGTAGGGCGGATGACGCAGAACTTCCAACCCCAGTTCTTGCAACTTGGAGACCGTCTGTTGTGCAGTATGAGGTCGCGCGTTGTCGTGCAGGAGCAGCGGAGACGAGCGATTGCCCAAAGCTGGTTGGAGATGTGCCAGCTTCTCCATCATTGTGTTCAGTTCTTCACAGTACACATCTGCAGTAATGCTCACCCCGTTTGTTAAGAAGCTGTGATGAATCAAACCGGCGCTAGACCACTAAACAGTGACCATCACTTTTCTAGGGGTAAGTTTTCGTTTAGGGCATTGTTTAGGTGCTGAACCAGGATCCAACCAACTTGCTGAGCGCTTGCGATTATCAAACAGAACCCATTTCTCATCGCAGGTAACAATGCGGTTCAAAATTCCTTCATTTGTGTGTCTGTTGAGCAGTGCAAGGCACGTCTCGACGCGTATTTCGCGCTGGCGATCATTGAGTTCGTGGGGCACCCATTTGTCAAGCTTTTTTACCTTGCCAATTTGACGCAAATGGACCAATATTGTTTTGACGCTAACGTCGAAAGCTGCTGCTAATTCAGCCGTAGATTGTGTATCATCAGCTTCCACAATCGCCTTTAATTCGTCATTGTTGACCAAAGTCTTCGGACGACCGCGAGGTTCATTTTTCAGGTCGAAATTCCCAGAACGGAAGCGAGCAAACCGATAACAGGTGGTGCGTTGGTTTGTAGTGTTAGCTCCGTAAACGTCGTTGATGTTGCGTGCCGCTTGTGCCGCGTTACTGCCACGACGGTACTCATATTCCATAATTACTCGAATTTTTAACGTATCCGTGATGAAAAAAAAGATTGAAATGCGATGAAAATGTAACACTAATCAATAAACAAATGACTAGTTTTGTAAAAAGAATTCTATGTTTTTAAAATAAAATTAATTTGAAATTAGAATTCTTAGCCAAACAAAAATTATTTTGATTTGAAATGGCCAGTACTGCAGAACGGCAATTTCATAGGTAAAGACCTATTATATATTTTTATTCGATATTAAAAAATGAACTAATATATTTAATATACAGCGGCATTCGATCAATTCGATTAAATTTCGATTCATACTATTCAATTACGATTCCATAGTTTTATCTACTCTAGTTTTTAAGTAAAATAGAAAGTAGTATCAAAAAAATATGAAAATTCACAAAAATCATTGTATAGAGGAAGTTATTTATGATCTTATCGTGTAAAATGTTTTTATAACGTTTGTATGTTTTTTTTTAATAATTGATAGTCGAAATGCATGTTTTTAGTTTAAATTAGCAGGACGTAAAAAATACGTACTGATTACATTCTTTCTGGATAAGTTATGCAAGTTAGGACTGTTGATAAAATATCGATATATCGAAACATCGATACTAATATTTAGAAATGTCGATTTTATTACAAATACTTTTTTGAACGATATATCGATAGTACGATATTGAAATATCGTTGTACAAGTGTTGTTAACGCGCCTTTCTACTTCTTTAGTCGATAAGTTTTTGACAGATATAATTTGACCCAGGTATTCTCTTACGCATTAACAGTATGAATTATAAACTGTGTAAATTATTTTCGAACCGATATCTTCGATATATCGATTTTTTTTTCGAAATAGCCAACTCTGATTTTGATATATATAAATATATCAATATATCGAGATGCCGATAATTGAAAAAATTTCAACAGCCCTAATCTACGTACTCTGTGGCCCTAATGCAAGTCTTCGCATCTATGATGAATAATGGGTTAACGTATTTGACTACAAGTTTTGACAATTTTGATTTGAAAGTTGAAAGGCAGTTTGAAAGGCAAAAGTATCTAAGACCATGCAGCCAGGTTAGATGTTTTTATAGTTCTTGTTTAAGTGTTATTTATATAAAGACCGATTTTTTTTGGGAAAATTGGGGAATTTATTTGTTTGGGAAAATACCTAAAAACTGTAGGTAATTTTAAATCATACAAAGTTACAAAAATGGAATATAATGAAAATGTGACTTTTTCTCGATTCCCATACTTTCTAACTGGATTCAACTGACTTATTTTTTACTGAGGGACTTGTGTACCCAAGTTTTAGATTATGGTTGCAAGGGTTGCGACCTTGAAATAAATATTATCTTTTATATCTTTTATACATAAATCTATACATATTATAAAACTCAACGTCTCTCTGTCCATTTACGTTCTCGCGAAAACTACATATCCGATTTGCATCTTTTATATTTTAATTCACAGTTATGTCATCTAACAACATACATTTAGTAATATACGAAATAAGCAGTGACGATAATAGTGAATCATTTAGGAATAAAGACGCTTTTAGGGCGCTAAATGTCTTACGCTGAGTAAATCATAAGAGATATACCAAATTAATGGACTACATAATCGTAGTACTTACAGAATAGTCAGGTATAACATAATTCTATTTTCTAAGGATAACCCACTAGAAGAATTTTTGTATTTAAAATAGATGGTGGGTGACCGCCGCGCCGCGTCTTGGATGACAGGTAGAAGCGGGGCAGCACGACTTGCGCGTGCGCTCGACCGACGGCATTTATAATTTAACATACCTAGGTAAAATTATACTTTATTTATAACTTGGCTCCCATGGATGGCATTCATGCAAATTTTGTGCGACGTTGAGAACCAAACTGTTAATTTAAAAAAATACCTGTGGTTCACGGCTACTATAATATAATTATTACGAAACATGAAGGCACTTGTTTATGAAATACAAAGAAGAATAAAAAGTTATAGATCCAGTGTATGTTTCAAGTGCGGGAACTCCACCGCCATATCAAGTTCCTCCGAGAAAGCAGCAATACTTGCGCTGCTGTGTTCTATCCTGTAGGGTGTTGTTAGCAAAACGTACTGGCACACTAGCCATTCGAACTCGCTCCTCAGGAGTAGCAACCTGTAATAACTAGTCTCAACACTACGCGTTACGGTCTTTTGGAGGTTAGTTGTACATTAGCTATGGGCTGCAGTGACTACCTAATCTCAGGTGGACTGCTTGGACGTAGTTATGGGCCAACCTGCCCAACCTACAAAACTAATTACCCACCCTAAAAAAATCGACAGTATTGAAGATATATACAATTTTTATTCTTTTCATCTTAAAAAAATATTTATAGTGACTGATCAGCTGGCTGGTTGCCCCTAAAGAAAATTCGGTAGCTACGCCAATGTGGACTGCATGCGTATTTGTTACTTCATAACATTAAAAAAATGAACATTTAATTTATTATATTTATTTACACAGGTAGGCGCGTATTATAACATTGGCCACTTTTCTAATTATTCAAAAAATAATTCTGATATGCGAACCTATTACAGGCACTCATTACATTCACACTACAAAGTAATTACAATCAAACATTACGATACAGCAATATTTGCAGTATTAATAGGATCTTGGAAAAAACGCACGTGAAATAACCGCACAGGAAATAAGCGCACAGTAAAAATCTCAATGTTACATAAGCCCACGAGTAATATCTTCACGTGGAAATTTGTGCACATTTTTTAAATATTTTTTTTTTATCGTTATAGATTTGTCGTAATGGCCATAATCTCATCTGATGTTAAGTGACGATGTGGCCCAAGATGATGACATGCTAAACCTAGTGGAAGACTGGCTCTCAAGTGCAGCTGCCGGAACACACCTATTGGTGTTTGGCGACATGGATTTTCAACATGAGGGTGGTAGCTTGGCAGACGGGCTTAAAACACCCATATACACCTTTAAAACACATGAGCTATATAACTTTAATAAGTGACGAAATTTGGAGTAGGCACACTCTGCGCTCGCTAGGCTCATACAACCTATCACACTCGTCGCGTCATATTACCTAACGCCTCGCTACTGTTCACTGCTCCCGGTTACCGGCTCGGCTCCACACGCTGGCGCAAACGTTCGTACGAACATGATTTTTTTATTATGAATATTATAAAATTTTGCCACTTTATTGATGACTTTTCATAATTTGTGTAAATAACTTTTCACTTAACGTACTGTATAATTATTTTTTATATTATATTTTATTACTAGATTCAATTCTGCACATGGAATCCATTATATGTAACTATTGGTTACTATTTTGTAGCTGCAAAATTTCTGGAATGTTCTTCTTACCTGTGAATATAATAAAATTTTCGTTAAGCTTTATTTTAATTTTAGTACATTTCTCGTATATTTTAGTATTTTTTTACAATCTCAAGTAACGGAAAACAAATATATGCATGATAATTGTACACCTCTACATGTGATCGAGGCACCTTATAAGCAGGCAACAATCGACTTGAAGACATTCTCGCTCAAGTTATCTAACGGATCACGCCCAGTCTATAGTGCGGATCAAGGCTCACCAGTTAACAGATATTACTATTGCTAGGTCAGTCTAGTACGCTTACTTCCATAGATTAATATTTTACAGTATTTTGTTGTAGGGTTCAGCAGCTGAGGTAGATATCATATTTATATTAGAAAAGCAGGCAATTCGAGCAATCTACAACATGAAACCTCGCGAATCGATTAAGAACATGTTCCAGGTATTTAATATCTTAATTTTGACCTCTGAATACTTCTTTGACATTCTTGATAATTAAATGTATATTCGTAAAAACTTTGACAAGCTTGGTTTTGTCAATATTAGAAATACTTTGTAATAAATTAGTCGTACCGTGTTTTATACTTAGAGGACCAATAACCAATAGTGTTCGGTTCTATAATAAGATCCCGAAGGACATTATAGGGTTATTGTTGGGTGTATCATTATGTGAACGATACTGATTTCTGGAAGGGACTCACTCTCTAACTGTGCAATAACTAAATTATTAATATGATTATTAACTGTAAATATTATTTTTACAGTTGAAATCGGCGACGTTTTGAAGAAAGGTGAGGTCCAGAGTACTCTAAACCGACGAGCATGCATGAAAAGATTGATGAATGTTGAGAAAGTGAAAGTTGTATGTCAGGATCGTAGCAAGTGGAAGGACGTGGTCTCTGCCTACCCCGTTGTGAAAGAGGCGTGATTTATGTATGTATGTATGTAAAAAATAAATAAAAAAGATTTAAATCCGATTGGGTTTCTTGCCGGCTCTTCTCTTCTCGATGCCTGGAATTTTTTTCTGAACCGGTAGTAGTGTTTTGAAATTCATAAGTGCCTTATTAGAACCTAAACTGAATAAAGTATTTTTGATTTCAACGTCGACAGGATACTCCGATTTAGGTATATTATACAGTATCTTATTTAATATAATGAGTCGGTAGGGGAAGCCGGTCCTTGTTACAATAATTCTGTTGGTGATAACATTTTCAATGAAAAAATGCGTACCAAAAATATTCAGTTTTTAAATTATTATTATCCTTCATACCTAAGATGATTTTGCTTCATACACTAATTTTCCCAAGCCCGGTAATGCTGTAAAAGCCGTAAAGGCTCCAGGGCCCCTAAGGCTAACAGTATAGTCAGTACGAAAAAAAAAAACTAATTTTCAATAAGACAAAACGTTTAAAAAACAAAATATAATAAAATATGTCGACTTACATGAATAATGCAGTATTGTAAAAACTTAAACCGTGTTAAAATAAAATTAAACTCGATTCAAGTTTTTACAAATCGAAGAGTGTTTGCAGATTCCATTTTGAATTTTACACCCAAGTGAGCTTTCAATGCGTTAATTTTTATGTCACACTGTTTCTTCTGTGGTCGATTAATAACCAACTGCAAAGTTAAGGATAGTAAAAGCGAGAATTAAATGTATGTAAAATGGCATCGAATAACACAATAACAAATAAGAAACCAAGAAATGAAGACACCTGGCACGGCAGGTAGCAGCACGGTCATAATTATAACTCTATGAAGGAATTCGTATAAGATAAGTGAATTAAGGGGTCGTGGAATAAATATATCTCTAATATAGCTCGATATTTTTTTTTTCATTTTCAACTTTACGTACGATCATCCCCATCATGCAAACGATCTGGGGCCCAAATCTACTATTTCACATTTAAGAATATACCATTGTATTGTATCGACACTCTACTGATATTATATCGAAATTGTAACAAATTTGGTATTCTGCTAAAATTTCATTACTGTCTCGATAAAATCTCTATAGTGTTGTGATAGTGTGTCAGTGGGATGGCAATATCTGTCGTCGGTGTTGCCTATCAATTGATATTATTTTTATGAAACGTGCAAGTAATCGTACTAGAAACGCTGTTGTTGTTCAATGGCTACTAATAGTCAAAGCAACATAGAAGTAAGATTGAACTGATTTGAAGCTGTCAAATATTTAAGAGAAAACCATTTTACCTACTATCGAGTTGTTATCGAAATATCATTGAGACGCGATTGTAGAGCAGAATACCAAATGAGTCAGTGGTTTTCCGATAGAATAGTAAACAAATATGAGAATACCAAATTGTGAACAAATGTCTATTGAGATATATCTACACACTATTCAAACACTATTTTGTTAGCAGACTTGTCCCCAGAGTAACATACGTACATTATTAAAAATACGTAGGACATTGATGCTATCAATATCTGACGCGCTCGAGTAAGTCCATGCAACAGTATTTTTTACCTATTTGAATATCTATAGCCGCTCCCCCCACCGATGAAAGATATACATTATATAACATTTTTTTCTTCTTATCATCTAAGCTTTGCAACCCAATCGGTCTTTATGACACTCGACTAAACCCCCATTTGGCATCGTGGCGATATTTAACCACTTACCAGAAAAAGTGTCTCGCCGACAGTTTTTAGAAATAGACAGAGAGACGATAGAGTGAGAGGGTAAACGTGTACTTAGAGTAAGCTTGGTCGCTGCGCAACGTAGACAGTTATTGTAACTATATATATCGGTGCACCAACCCAAAAATAACTGATAATAGGTAGGTAAATAGTAAATAACTGATAATAAATTGTAAATAACTGATAATAAATACAAGTATCAATAATTTCTTTGATTCTTTTTTAATGCTCTTTGCTTTGAAATACCTAATTAAAATATATATTTTTTCTTTTAGTTTATTTTGTACATTTAGGTACAGTCTTGAAGTCGGTTTTTTTTTTCTAAAAAATAACTTTTTTTTGTGGTTGAGTTTCTTTAGTCAAAGAATATATTATTGGTAGGTATCTCTACTAGCTGATCCGTGTGATCATTTTGCATATTGTAGAATATTAAACAGTCTACTTAACAGCTGCTATATTAGTTAAACAGATTGATAACAGATGGCGCCTTGAATATATTTTCATTGCGCAATATGCTTAAAAAAGAGTACAAATTATTATCTTAACGTATTAATATATATTGTAATACTTACATACAGACAAACAATACAGGTAGAGTGTAAATAGCTCCCACAAGGTATGCGGCTCCTGGAAGCTTATGTCTGGTCATCGTATATATAACTATGTAAAATGGTACATAGACGAGACGCACCAGGTTTATGAGTAAGAACACCAAAGCGTTTATTTTACCTGTAATTATAGGATGAATTAGTTATTTTATCACTAAACCAACTGCAATATACCTGATGGTAGAAACACAAACAGGATGATCGTCCTCGACGTATCGGTCTGTAAATCTAACAGCAAATACCTCGTAAGTAAGATATAAACCGAAATACTACTGTGCCACAAATATTCACAATGATTTTTAGTACCACAGTTTATAATCTTCTGACCACGACTGAAAAACAGAGGAAATAATTTTGCAGATTTGGTTTGTTAATGATCTATGACAGTTCTAACGCACCCCGCTCTGCGCTCGCCTCCCAGTCGAGTTCCACGCGCCTATATAATATTTATTTTTAAGTGGTTCGGTATACTTAAGTTGTTCTCCATATGGATATCTGAAAGGAAAAAAACTAACATGGAAGATATTGGTGTCCGTATAGCTCAATTCATAAGGCATTAAGCAGGCCACTTGAACAGATGTGGTGACGGTGGGTGGAGTACAATTCTAGCGGTATTATGGACGAGAGAGGGAAAACGGAGACGGGACGGTGACGAGATGTGTCGACAACATCACAAATATTATCGGAAAGACCTGGATAACGCTGGCACATGACAGGGCTGATGGCGTAAAATGGAGGAGTGTTATAGTGCACTGCAGTGGATTGATAAAATCTGTGATGATGATGTCAACCTTATACTTCGTGATCGTGAACATAAAATTAGTTATATGTAGGATTCACTCACCAACTTCTTTACTGTCCAATAATTTTGAAGCCAATGAAAACAAAGCCAAGAATGATGTGCCGTTAAATATCGCTACGATTGGTCCTGAAAGTCAAGGATATATGTAACTATAAGATTTGAGTACCGAAGAGATATACCTTCTGTAACACAGCAGCACTTTTGTCGATCAACGAGGCATCCAACTAAGTCCTTAGCAGGAGCAACGGCCTAAGTGACCTTAAATACCAAGCGATATAATAAACTTATTATTTGGTCATGTAGTTATAGATAGTTTATCAATGCGCTATTTTAATCTGTATTCTATAATTTTAGTAACATTTTACGTAATATAATGTCTTTATATAATGTCCGTTAATTTGAGTAATTGAAGTGAATTCGGAATTATGCCACAGAAAGTAGATTTCGTGTCTCCTTATAATGTACTTATAATTTTTTTATAAGGTAGCCACCATTTTATTATGACATGACTTTACCAAGTTGAACACAAATGACTTTGAAATTGATGGCTAATAAGGACGAGATAAAATTGAGCTCTATTTGCATAATCTATACTAATATTATAAAGAGGTAAAGTTTGTGAGTATGTTTGTTTGTAACATGTAATCTCTGAACTTCTAATTAAATTATTTATAAAAATTATCTCACTAATAGCAAGCTACATTATCTCTGAGTACAATAGGTTATTTTTTATTCTTATTAAAATTTTACATAGTAATTAACGCGCAAGAAGACTCAGGTGGTTGCTAATACCTACTTTCATAAAAATAAAAGTTTGACACTGGCTAATGCTACCGCGACGTCAAATAAAGGTAAAACACAAGCCCATTTGCTACTCTCATTACAGTCATTACACTTGGCTGCGTCGAAGAACAATAGAATTACATGAAGATCGATGGACAACGGCCAGTGGCCGTAGACAGTCGAGGGTGACATTGCTCATTCCCGAACCGCAATTGTCGCGGCGACTACTTTGTCCTAATAGAAGTGATCTACGTGTAATGGTAGGCACTATAACTGGCCATTGTTTACTAATAAAACACCATTATGTTCTAGGTGTCACTGACGGCTCCATGTGCAGAGCATGCATGGAGGGAAAGAAACCGTCACCCAAGTAATCCTGGAATGTCTTGGAGTTACAACTCAACGGGTAGAAATCCTCAAAAACCCGAGGTCGCTTCGAGAAGCCTGTGAATATCCCAGAAGGCTTCAGAGCTTTTGGTCGGAGCTGGGCTGGCTGGAGTAGCAGGTCGGAATATCTACACACAATGGACCTATCAAGAGTCTAAGTGCGGACAGATGGAACCCACATAACATAACATACAGGTATTAGTGTAGAAATAAGAACAGGTGATCGCAAGCTGCATTTCTGTTTAGCTAAATTTTAATGTATGATCTCTAAAGATCCTTCTATTCCATGCTTGATAAGAAGGAGGCTATATTAGAAGTGGAAACAAACGTTTTCTATAATATATTGTTTTTTTTCCTCCATTTTCACTATGAGAATTGGCTATGGATATAATGGTACTATAAGAGTAGGTACATACCTATATAGTAGATATGTCGTTCCACGAAACAAAAGACAAACAAAGAAATAATTTTGCTTATTGATGCCACTATTCCTATAACAGAGTCATGGCATTTAAGCAATTTAGTAATGACACCGACGGTTATCAATAAACCTGGAAAGCATGAAAGATTATAATAGTAACTTGAAAACAAAATATAGGCCAGACTTAAAAAATAACTATAATATAAAAAAAAACATGTTATATGGAAATGGAAACTAATAGTATATTAAGGTACCAAACCTTAAAAATAGACGTTTTAAGATATTCTTCTAATATTACATTATTATAAATTGTAGGCACAGTCTCCACTTGAGGTAGTCCGATTAGTGAAATTTTCCGCCCTACAGAATATCACAGCCAAATAACATTGTGTTGTGTTACTGCGGTGAGTAGGGTTTCCAGAGCTCCTTGGGGTAGGGAGGTACAAGTCGGCACTACGCGCTAGCGATGCCTATGGCATTACAAGCGTCCATATGCTACGGGTAGTCGCTTACCAACAGGCGGGCCGTATGCTTGCTTACCATTTTAGTTGTATATATATTTAAAAAATAGTCACAAAGATTTCTTATGTTTGCTTACCTATTGTCGAAATTATTAACCTATGCATTTGGTAAGATTTAAGGTCTAGTTGCGTCCATTCGTAATCGTTATGTGCTATAAATTCAAAAACGGTGATTTCCCCTTAAATAAAAAGAAATATAATTATAAGTACTAGCTTACACATGTGACTTCGTATGAAAATATTAATTCATCTACATTTTCATACTATATAGGGTTAGAACCCGCTACGATTGTAGATCTTAAAAAGAAAGATTAATATAAATAGGTAAATATGTCTATCTTCTAAGGATCACTCACAATAAGCATTTTTGGGGCAGCACAATTTGTTCATGCGCTTGAGCGACGACATTCTGTAGTCCACGCGACCGGAGCCGCGGGCACCGCTTGTTGATAATAAACGGTAAAAGACATTGTATCACATTTTTTGTACCGTAAATTAACAATTCATGATAATTATGTTATCGCTATTCTAATGAATGATTAATGTAAGATAAAAATTATACTTTATTAAAATCATAAGGGAATTAAAATGTATAATAACTAGTAATAACAGAATTCTGGCAAAAGGGGAAAAGTCGAGAAAGTATGGATTTAATCACTGATTCGTGAGACACTGGTTTAAACTATTCATCCAGTGTCTTTTATATAATTGGGATCAAAATGTTACTTAAAGGGACATCCATTAATTACGTGAGCACAAAAAGGGGTGCTTGCTTCAACATGTACAAAATATACATTATCTAAACTAAAATTATAAAGCTCAAGAAATATGTAGTTTGTTTGTTTTTTTGGTTGTTAATAAACATTTCAATTCATAACTTCGGGGCTTAGTTTGCTGGGGCCTAATACAAATTAAAGCTGAAGTTTACAATCTAAGCCGCCATGTATCACTGTCGTAGCTATAACCTTTTCATCAGTAGTTAATTTCACAAATAATATAAAATTGCAAGGTAGCTCTGTGTATATATAAGATATACCTACCTATATATTGTGTTTTTATTAAACCCTGCAAAGCAAGCTTTAAAGGTGTGTGTTGAATTGTTCTTGCTAAACTAACTATAATTATTCTAAAAATTACGGAAAATTTGCTATTTATTTTCCTAAATGATCAACTATTTAAAGTTATAAAACTTTCTGTAAAATAAATCAAATTGTTTGTCTTCGGTATGAGGGCAAGACCATGCATAAAAATGAAATGTATAAAATTCCGTCTTGTGAATAGAATAGTTATATCGTTTCATGTAACTCACCGACGTCAACTGAAATTATAACAGCCAGACTGAACAAGTGTAAACATAGGTGAAATTCCCTTTTGTTTGGCGTCTTTCTGCTAATTACTTCAGCAGTCTCCTTGATATATGCGACATTGAAGAAATTTTTTAAAAGTTGCAACACCGATTGTTCGTCATACTGAAAGACAGCAAAGGTTTAAAGATTTACCACAAAATAAATTACGTTGCTCGCTTTGTTGTGTACCAGAAATAGCTAAATATCGACTTCAAAGTTTTTTTTTTTTTTTCGAACTGATATACTGTTAGCCCTAAGGCTCCTGAAGCCTCAAACGGCTTTTCTCACTCAAACTCAGCCACGAAAGCAATGCAACTAGTTCCGAAGGTTCGGCTTCAAAGTAGCCATTATATATACCAACCACAGCGTACCACAATAATCTGTATTTGCGATCTTGAATCCGACATTTAGATCCCTCTAAATGTGTGGTTGGCACCAGGCATTGCCATATGATTCGTTCCAACTCATCATCATCATCATCATGTCAGCCGAAACACGTCCACTGCTGGACATAGGCCTCCCCCAAAGATCGCCACAACGACCGGTCCTGTGCTGCCCGCATCTAGCGGCTTCCCGCAATCTTTACCAGGTCGTCGGACAACCTTGTGGCGTTCCAACTCAGCTATGTAGCAATTTATTAACTTGACGGCAGTTCTGTTCAAACTTATTATAGCCTGCAGAGATTATCTAATAACAAATGGGAATTTATGCCTTTACTATTTGTTATCCATAATCTGTACGAATAAAAAAACTTACCATCAATTCCTCGACATTCCTCTTCGGGTCGGATACTTTATATATTATATACAATGAAGTCATAGCGTTCATAATTAATGAAAGTCCCAATAACGGAAAATAACCAACGTATACTAAAGTCAATCTACAAAAAAATAACCCGAGCATCGCGCCAGACGTCGCACATACACCGATGGACGTTAGACGATAAATTCTATATTTCACAGAACTAGTAACAACTATATAAGTAAATAAAGCAAAAAACATCAAAGTGGGACCACCGAATATATTAACAAAGAATGCATTGAAAAACATGTGAACTTCTAAGGGAATCTGGTGGTAAAGAATCGCATTGATGAAACTACTGATTATTTGCAAACTTATTCCGATTACGGGGAGCAGCAGGATGAGTTTCCTGTGACCGGTTCTGTCGCTCCAGCCTCCAATGAACAGGAGCAGGACACACGGTAACAGACATGCTAGCATATTCTCCCACAATGAATGTTTAAAAAAATATTTGAACACCATTTGACCATATTCGTCGTGTGGATGAGAGAGTCTTTGAATATCGTAACATATATCATCGTCTATTTCCAATTTAACTCGACACACTTTATCTATCGATATAGATGTTGATGCAGTCGTGGATAGGATTCCTGAGAAGAGAGCAAAAAACGCAACTGGTTCAACGGTTACGAGGTTTCTCTTCAATAAGACGAAACGCTGTCCCTCCTCGTTTTGAGACATATTATGAAATTGTTGAAAAATAGTCGGTGTGTCGTAATTTATAGTCTCATCACTAAATATTAGTGTCTAATTCACAACAAAAACATATAAAAAATACGTCATGCGTAATAACATGGAATTACATCGTGGATTCGACTGCGAAATAATCGTTCACAATAACACGGCTCGACATTGGATAAAATAAAAAAAAAAAAAACAATTTACTACACAATAAAACTACTGTACAAAAATAGCACAGATAGAATTTGTTGCCAGACTGATCACGACACTAGTTCATTTTTTATGACATTTATATTAGCGCACTCTGACACGTCTATTTCGACGTGCGCCTAAATTAGTTATCAATATCACGTAATCTATGGTTATCACTAATTGACCGACAGCTATTTGATAAATTCATGAGGTATTACGGACACTGTTTGCACAACAATTGTAATAGAATTATTAAAAATTATGCTCAGTTTAAGATTTTTTTCTTTCGATCTGACTATACTGTTAGTCTTACGGCCCCTGAAGCCTCAGAAGATTTTTACAGCTTCACCGGGCTTAGGGGCGATCGTTGAATTCAATCGGCCGCGAAAGCGTGGCAACAAGCGCATGGGTGCCTAAGTGGCCGAACCTCGGCTTGGGCTGTAGCTTTACATGCAAACATCGCGATCTGTCTCAATCTCTATCTGTAATTCGATGTAACTAACTATACATATATACGTGTTTCTGCCTTCGGGGAGAAAGGAAGATTCATGGGTATATGTATTTAGTAATCTTGCCAATTTTGATGTTAGATTTGACATATTACAATTGCCTTCTCCCGCAACAAGAATGTAGCCAGGATATTTTTCAGAATGTGTTGGTGGAGCTGTCAGGCAAGTGAAAATATTAATATTATGCATACCTCGTTTCAGCATTGCCTTCTCTAGAAATATTTGAAAATCCATTGTAAATGTCTTCAAGTTGTCCGTTAAGATGTTAAAGTATTTGTGTTACAAGCGAGCCAAACCAGTCAGCACTCAGCTTCCCACACCATGCTAGGGGGGCGAGGGTCCCCTTTGCCCAAATTGGCTACGCCCTTGTAGCTTAGCCTACATTATTATTTTATACAGTACATATTTAGTACTTGACAACGCACGTGATAAACAATAAATTTCCAGATATTCATAACACGATTATCTCGCGATTATAAAACATTGATATTATACCGTAGTATCCTCTCATTAGTCTGTGCGTGCGATATATTTTTTATTAATGTGCCATCTGTTAATTTCTTTCAACACATAACATTCCATCAAATGTAAAATTATACTACTCCCCAATAGATGGCGAAACTGACTCTTTTAAATTTTGCATACTGGAAGCTTGTTACCTGTCATTATGAAGTAAAAACGTAGTGAAGCCGTTATCTACAAACTGTATTCAGTTTGTATAAATTCACAAAGTTGAAATATGATTTACTACAAATTTATAACTACCTAAAATAATTCAATTAATTGATCTATTACAATAATGGCCAGGGCAAAAGCTGTTTATATACAATTAATTAGAACATTAATAAAATATAATATAATTAGATTATTACAATTAATTATGTACAATTAATTAGATATTATCACAGAAAAACTATATGTCTAAAAACATTTTACGATAATTTATTACGTAATTAATACATTGTCTTAATTATTATTTCTGAAGTACTACAGTACTACTTTTCATATATAGATGGCGCTTAACGGATTCGCCCACATTCACGTATACCCTAGACGGGCCTAGACCAAGAGAATATAAATATAAAACCGAGCAAAGTATTATATCTACCTATCATATTATAAAACTCAGCGTCTCTTTGTCTGTTTATGTTCGTTTCACGCGAAAACCACTTATCCGATTTACATGTTTTTTTATAATTAATTGCTATGTTATCTGTCTAGGTTTGTTTCATATGGAATATGGCATATTCTGTTTGATATAGTAACTGACGAAATAAGTAGTGACGATAATGGTCAATAATCAAATTAAAAAAGGGGCGTTTTAATTGCTTAAGCTGAGTAAGCAATGAGAGATTTATCAAATTAATGTATAACATAATTCTAGATAATACAAAGACCTACAAAAAAGTCAGCGATAGGCGATAGTATAATATGTTTGTCTTCGAACTCACAACAAGCATTTTTGTCTTTAAAATAACCGACAGGCGACCGCCACGGGTGGGAAGGGGGCAGCACGATTCGCGCATGCGCATTCGTTCGCTTCCATACAAATAGAGTTATGAAGAATTTACGTATAGAAGGATAGTCGATGTCACTCAGCCCATCCAGGATGTCGGCTTATTACTCTGAGTGAAGGCTTTACAAACCGATCAAAGCCGCAAATAACGTTTAAACTTAAGTTATAGAACATTAAAAACATACAAAGCCTCATGGGATTGATGGGTTACGTCAAGCTGTGGAATCGAATTTTAGATTCTTAACATTATAATTCCTAGAAGATACATTATCTTGTCAATCTATTTTGTTGCTTAAAGCATTATGTACTCGCGGGAGAGTTGCAACAGCAACAACTATTCAAATTTTTCTTAGTTAAACAGGTGTAAAAGCAATTTCCTTTCGTAGTTAAATGTTAAACGTTTAACGTTTAACGCTAATTATCGGTCTCTCCTCTTTGTGTGAGCCAGAGCGAGAGAGCAATATATTATCGGTCTCTCCTCTTTGTGTGAGCCAGAGCGAGAGAGTAAATGTCGGTGTGTATGTATATTGCACACTGTTTATGTTTAATATTTAAGTTTATTTTTGTCACCGATAGATGTCACTAACTCTTTTGCAAACTAAGTAATGATATGTTTTTTGTATTTGGTTAGTCAAATTGTAAAACCTTTAATAAATGAATAAACTGTGTCATAGTACTCGTTGCATTCATTGTTTATCTCCACAATAGTTCAAATAGATCAAAATAGATCAAACTAGTTCAACAGTCCACGCTATCGAAGTGCAACACACTCAACAGTTTAAATAAAATAGAAAATGTGCTTTAAAATAAAGTTTCACTTCTATCGTGTGTGAATCGCACACACACCCTTGTATTATGTAAAACTTGCACAATTATAATTAACAGGTACTTAAATAGTTAAAAGAAAAATAATAATAAATAGTATTGATAAACACTATCGAGTTTCTTGCCGTTCTTCTCGATGACTAGGATGTTTTCCGAACCGGTGGTAGTCTTTTCACATTCATAAGTGCCTTCTCGGGGCCTAAATTGGATATTTTTGATTTATATTATAATTTATATAACAAACTTCCATCTCGGCAGAACTAAAAAGTTCTCTATGTCTGGTCTTTGTCGTACCGTGAAACTGTGGAACCATCTTCTGGCTAATGTGTTCCCTCCTTCTTATGACATCGGGTCCTTCATGCGTATGACAGCGACGACCGCCGATGGATTTCGATCTCTCTGTGGTCGCCATTGTATTTGGATTGTACTGTGCTTACCATCAGGGACAGTGCAGTCAATGTGTCAAGCTATTATAAAAAAAACATTGATTTTTCGGAATAGTAATCCCACTTTTTGAGCAAATTTGATACGCATGTTTAGCAATTAACAAAAAAGAAGTTAATAGACTATCATAAAAGAATCCTTCATTTGTGTACCACTTATAGGTACATTTTTTTAAGCATCAACCTCTTCACTCTTGCCTCTAATTTACAAAAACCTAGGAGTAATAGTGTTATCAATATGCAGTTGCCAGTTGCAGTTATGCCAAGTTGTATTACCCACATTTCACCGATTTGCAACCGTTGTATGGATATTAAAATTATTTTCCAAAATACAACGTATTCCAAAAACATGCATTCATCAATAAAATATTTCACTTACCAATTTAAATATCCCGACGAGCGTCCCCGTCCCTAACAGACAGCGGGTAGCAAAAATGTACGTATTAAAAATAATGCTTTGAACATTTCAAATGTACTTCAACATCGCCTGGTTTCAAAGTTACGCGGTTTTGTAAGGGACAAAAAAAATCCGGTAACCGGCCGACCGGCCGACCGGCTGTGCGTGGTAAATAGAATATTTACATATTAATACGATGGACTCTTACATCCGGTAGGTAGTAAATAATTAAAATCCACATTAGCTTTTCAGGCTGCGCAAAGGACTGAGAGTTTTGTATCACGCGATTGCGGTTTGCAACAAAAAACACAACTTAATAAGCTTAAATTAAGCTATATAATATTACATTTCTATATTACTTATTAGAAATTCAAAGTGCGGCATAGCATACGATTTAACAAAAATAAAAAAAGAGTTTATTTTCAAGTATAACTTTTTACCAGTAAATAATGCCTAAGAATCCGGAAGAAAGTACATTAGTTTTATTTATAAACTATGTTATATATAGAATTAAAATAAGAAACAGCTATTTTACTTAACAGTGTACTACAGTATGAAAACTATTATAATAGTCTGTTGTTATAGAAGAAAGAAAGACATGTATTTATCACAAACACACACACAAGTTACAAGTAAAAATAATGAAAAAAAATAATCCATTCATTTAGGTTGTTGATAATATTGACATAAAATTAGTTTGAGATGTGTGAGTAGCAAATGGGTACCGAGTCAACATATATGATGAAGGAGGTGAGTCCTTCAGCGTTGATTTTCACTCGATACCCAGAGAGTCATGTGTACGCAACGTTTGTATGAGTATAGCAAAGTATGAGTTTAGTGTACTATGTTTGTATGTATATATCATGAAAGTATATTTCTGTATTACAAGCCAGGTTAAGTAATGTAAGTAAGATAAAATAGTAAATAAGTATGAAAACAAAACTATGTAATAAAAAAATTGTTATATATTATAAAAATAAATATCAGATGTGATCGCTGTGAAAAAAGAAAAAAGTTTTAAATTATGTTCTGAAAGAGAATAAGGACATAGCATTTTAGATCGATAGTGGTTAACATAATTATTAACGTAGAAATTAAGTATATATAAAACACGGCATGGGATAAAAATAATAGTGCTCATCAGCTCTAACCCGTGAATGGAGTTAACTTTTTAAAAACGATTGTCTTGGAACAAACATACAATAATAATAATATAAATAATAACCAGACATAGTGTGTTGATCCCCATTTTAAGTTCCGCGGGCTATATACGTAATTAAGAAAAACGATTCTTAAGTAGTTGTGACTTTGTGAAATCCGTGCCTTTACTTATTAATTTTATTATTATAAATTATCTAGAAATAAATAACAATTTATACCACATTAATCAAGTCCGCCCAAGTTGGCAAGAAGTCCAATTTCTCGGATGAGACTCTGGGGCTGATGACCAGAAGATGGGAAACCACCCAAGCGACTTCGTCAGACAGGTCAGACCTGAACAAGAAAATTGCGAAGATGGTACGACGCAACCTTCGGAGCTCCAATACACGCCTCATTGATGAGGCAATAGAGCGAAACCGAGGATCCAAAGTATTCACTCAGCAGCTTGCCAGGAGCCATCTGTCGAAACTTAAAACGACGGGAGGACCGTATTGTCGAAGCCGGAGATCTTCGCCGAGATAGAGGATTTCTATGGCCGTCTGTACACTGTACATGCCCCCTATTCCCGACCAGACGACCATGATTCCAGAGCCACCCTGTCACGCCACTATACCGACGAACTGCCTGATACAGTCAAGACGAGATAGTGTTAGCTCTGAGGCAGCTTAAAAATGGAAAAGCCCCCGATGAGGATGGAATTACTTTGGTACTTCTGAATGCAGGAGGAGTTCCTGTAATACAGAAACTACAGAACCTCTTCAGTGCCGTCCTTCACAGTGGGAGAACTCCTAAGGCGTGGAGCAGGAGTATGGTGGTGCTCTTTTTTAAGAAGGGTGATAAAGCCCTCCTTGAAAACTACAGACTTATCACTCAGGCTCAGGAGAGCCTGAGCCACGTCTATAAGCTGTTTTCACGAGTGATCACGAATCGTCTCGCCAGGAGACTCAACGAGTTCCAGCCACCAGAACAGGCCGGGTTCCGCGGAGGATATAGCACCATAGACCACATTCACACAGTGAGGCAGATTGTACAGAAGTCCGAAGAGTATAATCAGCCCCTGTGTCTTGCTTTTGTGGACTATGAGAAGGCCTTTGACTCTGTCGAAACTTGGGCTGTTCTGGAATCCTTACAGCGATGCCAAGTAGACTATCGTTATATCGAGGTGCTGAGATGTCTCTACGAAGCCGCCACTCTGAGTGTCCAAGTACAGGGCCAGCAGTCTAAACCCATCCAATTGCGCAAAGGAGTGAGGCAGGGGGATATCATATCCCCGAAACTGTTCACGAGCGCATTGGAAGATATGTTTAAAACGCTGGACTGGAAAGGTAAGGGCATAAACATAAACGGCGACTACATCTCGCACCTGCGATTCACTGATGACATAGTCATAATGGCGTCATAAAGGAGCTAACCCGGATGCTGGACGGCCTAGCTTTAGCCTCGCAACGTATCGGTCTTGGCATGAATTTTGATAAACCAAAGTCATGATCAATGGCCACATTGATCCAGGACCGGTCGTCGTGGATGGCCACCTTCTTGAAATTGTTTCTGAGTACACTTACCTCGGGCAGATTGTGCAGTTAAGTAAAAACAATTTTGAGAAGGAAGCCAAGAGAAGGATCCAGCTGGGCTGGGCAGCGTCTGGGCAACCGCTGGGGTAAACGGGTTCTTGAGTGGAGACCGCGACTCGGCAAACGTAGTGTAGGACGCCCTCCGGCCAGATGGGATGACGATCTGCGAAAGACTGCAGGCAGATGCTGGATGCGGACAGCTGAAGACAGGCGCTCATTAGGGGAGGCCTATGTCCAGCAGTAGTTAAATTTTCCATTCTTCTACTTTTCGCCGAGGGCTGCTGTCGTCGTGATGTGTCAATCGGATGATCTGTCGTCCGATAGACCTGTGCATGTTTACCCACCTTATTAACGCTGACACTGAATAGAACCCCGGTAAGCATTTGTTACAATTATTGTAGAGATAACCTCACGTTTTGTCGGAGCTATTGCGATCTGTCATAATCGTGTCCGCCACCTGCCTACGAGTGCTCCGATTCTAGCTACTATTATTATATAATTATATTAGAACATTCAAACATTCCTAGCACATTCAACTATGGTTCCTTATTTTAAAGCATATTCAGAAAAATTATAAATTAGACATTTTTTGAAGTCACGTTCAGTGCACTTTTCGTTTACCTAATAGGTTTTGATTTTAATAAAGGATCCCGCCTCTTGTGATTCTATTTTACAATAAGCTGTAATAGGCGTTCGTCGACATTTCAGAAGAACTTCTGAAATGTCTTGTTCTTAGTTAACCCTATCATTATCCCGTTCAGCACAAAAAATGCTGTCTTAGGAGCGTGGAGAAGGTTCCTTGCCTCTCCATTACTGACCCGCTGTCGCGACCGGCAGCTGCTTCGGGTTACAATTAAGCCTTACACCTACACCACTTAATCATCAAGTTACACACCGAGTCGACTTACTTCATTTTAACATTTTATTTTTTACCTCGCTACAGTGAATTTTTCTTCGAACACCGTCGCTTGTCATTGATTCTCTCACGGACTGAGATATTAAATTATTTTATTTCTTTTTCAACTCCTAACAAACCAACAGACTTTAATTAAAGGTTGTAACGTTAATACATTTTTTTTAAATGACCTAAAAGTCTCTGATTTTTTTCAATTTAAAATTAACTTTGTTACTTAAAACCCACATTTTTTATTTTTATACCCTAGGGTTTTAATCATAACAGAGTAATAAATAACCTTTTGACAGGAAATGTAACGGCATAACTATTTGTTAACACTCTATTTTACTGCCAATCTAATTTGTGTATCACGTGCTATATTATATATGAAAATCTATTATAAATGAGTAAATTCAATAAACTGAATAAAGTATAATACACGTGTAATATACATTTGATATGCTGTCGGTGGTATTCATTAAATTAGTCGCGTATCGCAGATTACGAAAGGGAACCTTTTTATTCGAATAATATTGTACATGTAACTGTATACAGAGGCGTTCCTAAAAATACAAGGGGGAACCGTGTTTAAGCCCGGATACTCGTTTGAATTATTCCGAAGCATTTTTCCCTTCTTAAGCTCGTGATCTTGTTGGTAATATTTTTTATTTCTTTATATACGACCGCTTGTTTTTTTCCCGCTTTGAGACATTAAGTTTTTGAATTATTCACGGGTTTTTATTTGTCACGTAGTATATTTTTATATGTTGTTGCGGCTCCACGAACTCTTGGCCGAAGTGGAATGAGTAAAATAGTTAATTTTATAGATTTAATTAAAGACAATGTTTACTGAGCAATTGAAGCAATGATGGATCGGTGGTTGCGTGTAGGGACACTATGTCGATCGACGTGAGTTCGAATCCCTGCAATGAGCCTGAGCTTTAGGTGAAGGAAAACATTGTGATGAAACCATGAACCAAACATTACACTTGAGAGCCGGTTTCTCTACTAGGCTTAGCGTGTCACCACCTTGGTCCACATCGTCACTTAACATCAGGTGAGATTGTGGCCATAGCGCTAAACCTATAAACGATAATAAAATATATATTCACGATGAGATTTATTTATTTGTTGTCACGTTAGTTTCTTACTAGTGTAGGCACTAGGAGAGGAACACCGCTTCAGTATCCCCGCAATCCTTTTTACTTTTACAGAGTATATATTAAACTCTCTATTAGGTAATTTTTTTTTATGGATTGATGAACCTAAAAGTGGTGCACCCTGCTGAGTAACGAACGAGGAAATAATGATGAGAAGGTAGCACGCATGCGTGACAGAGGTAGGCTCTTCTTACAGTTCTGAGTATTTGCGTACCGTACCGTACGACCGTACCGCGGGATTAGTATTAGCATACATGAAAGAACGAGATAGATAACATCGTACACAGTGTGGAAAAATCTTTTTATTTTTATTGTATCAAAATATTGTTATTTATGAAATTTAGACATAAAAGTTGATACATGAACATACTTTATTACGTGTATATATCGAAATATATGTAGACACTAGAATGGCAAAAATTTTGCGCTACGGAAGTGTAGCGGCGTCTCATCCAGAACAAGATGGCGTTGGTCTTGATCAATGCATACAAAAGATATTGCAATTTACTTTCAATTAAAATAACCAATATTAGTTCAAACACGCTAGCTCGTGACGTGGTTCTTGACAACACTTCTGATTAGAACATAGTTATTATTCCGTTTGCTCAATTAATTACGAAGTAAACTAATAATGTTTTAACACTTATTATAAACACTAACCATAGTATACAGTCTCAAAAATCCAACAACAAATGTATTATAATATCTATTAATACATACATAATTGTTAACAACGTAAGTTGTGCACTTATGTTACATGGTATTATATTTAAAAAGATATCTAGGGTTAAATAAAATGATTATTGTGATTTTTTTTATCTCTTACCTGTATTAGTGCCTTATTGAAATAGAATAAAATAAATTATATTTTAAAAACAAAACCAAAATCTTATAAAGTAGAATTGAAATACAAACTAAATGTCAATTTAGTTAATTCAAGAACAAGTACATATCATAATGAAAAATAATCTATAGGATATTTAGAAATGACATCACGTATGTTGCGGTTCGCTCAACTCAGTAACTATAAATGGAATTAGGTAATTACCTACATAGCAAATAGTGTGACATAAGAGATCTTAAAAATTATCTGCCACGTAATACACGGACGGCTATAACGTGTAATCAAATAAATTATAAGTTTATTTATTACATAACTATATTTTTTATAGTGTAGTTTGATAAACCTCACGTTTTTCCTATTATATTCTTCATATTATAATTAGTTTTTAAACAGATATTTAACAATAGAATAATCATCTTCAAGAAACGTTGTATATATATTTGAGTCCAGTATTCACAGAATAAGTGAGATAATAAACGAATGAATGCATTGAATAAAAACTTGTCGTCTCCGACAAGTTTGCTGAATAAATTATTTCTAATTATTACATCACAATAAAATATACTTAAATTTATGTTATTTTCTTCGTCGTATATATTATTAACTATACTCGCACGTGATGCCCATTGGTGGTGGAAGATGATGATAGGTGCTTGGTGATCTAGTTTTATTTTGCAGATGGTGACTAGTTTGGTGAACATTAGAAAATGCCCTAGATTTATTATGTTGTTTTATTCACTGAAAAAAGGTCATTCTAGGTTTCTTACTCACGTGGATGGAAGCAGTGTTCGAAATTAATAAAATTAAAATTAAATTGCCTTACATCATAAAATCATTTGGTAGATAGTTTACGATAAACTCATTTGACTTATGAATACTTATATTATATAAAACTTAGTATAGCTAAATACTTGACACTTAATACAAGGGTCGTAGAATTATTATCTCTGTTGTTATATATTGTTTAGCATCTGTAATATATACGAGTACATGTAAAGTTTTGTTATAAGTGTATAACTATGGAACCCTAACTTATTTTTAAATAATAAAAGAGAGATATAATAAAATATTTGTAAAAAGATTTAGGGGTTAAATTATGAAATTGCCGATTTTTAATATTGACTAGTGTGAATATCGATATCTATCACTCTAATTAAAATTGCAAAGTCTTATTAATTTAATAAAATAGGTATGAGATTTCTTATTCAAAATCTGTTGTTCATTTGTTTTTCCCGCATTTAGTTTTTTTTTTTGATATCGCTGTTTCTGTGACCATGGTAACATCGAAATTTGCTATATTTTAGTTCCGTCCTGGCACCAACGTAGTATAGACGGCATATATCGCCGTATAATTTATATCAACGACGTGTACGGACTAGGTACCGCAAGCGAATAGGGAATAGGGATTCTGAATCGGATTATCACTTTTTATGAAAAGTAGATCCTGTGTTATAATCGAAAACATCCCTCGCACTGGTTGGAAACAGGGAAGGCAGCAAAACCATGTCCTAAACGCAAATTGAGTCAAAACAAGCTATGATGAACCTGTGCCGGCATTGTTCATTACAAAATTTTGAGACCTGGCACAACAATTACTGAACTGAATGGTGTACTGTGAAGAATTGATAATGTTGATGGACAAGCTTGCTGTTAAACAACCAATACTTGTTAATTGTGCTAGTCCACTCGTTCTTCATGACAACGCTCGCACAACGGACCATCTCAAAACTTCAGGAGACATGACTGGAAGCTCTCCGTCACCCATCATATTCATCAGTACTTGCTCCAACTGAATTCAATTTTTTTCCCCGAATTTGGATTGTTTGTTACAGGGAAAAAATTCCAAATCCGATGAAGCGGTTAAAAATGCCTTTAAAAGAGTTTATCGATTCCTGGCTCCAGTATTTCTATAGCAGTGGCAACAGTGAGCTTCCGTTAAAATAGCAAACGTGCATGGACGATAATTGACATCACTATGACTTATTAAATATATAATTTTCATTAAAAATAAATGTTTGATCATTTCTATATAAAAAGGCAATTTCATACTTTAACCCCTATTATTAAAATAATTAAGAAAATACATCATAATTCTAATAAAGACGTAATAAGGCGTTGACATTGTTATACATAGAAAACCTTTCGCCCCAAGTCCGGGTGAGGCTGTAAAAGCCGTCTGAGACTCCAAGGCCCTTATGGCCAACAGTATATACAGACCAAAAAAAAAAAAAAAACAGAAAGCCTCCCTTGTCGCTTTCGTACAAGTGACTATTTGAGATTCGAGCAATCGTGTATCATTTGGTTCTCAAATTTTCAGTACAAAATAGCGCTTCCAGTGTAATATAGAGTTCATTGGTGTGAGCAATATTTACACGTCTTGGTTGATAGCGTCCGCGTCCGTTGGGCTTGAGGTTACGGGCTGTGGCGATAACGTGTCCTTTCTGTAACCAATACGAGATAAGATTATTATGCAACCTAATTTATATTAATTATATTATTAAATTAAACACAACTCTCAATTGATGCTTGTTTTTCGGCTATTTATACTTCTTAGTTCAGTAAAGTCGGCGCAGCGCGGGTTAGCGTGCATCGTTCATATCATCCTTAGCGAATCTATGTGTATATATATGTGCGAATATATGTGTGTGTATCTATTAATCTTCTATACATATTATAAAACTCAACTTCTCTTTGTCTGTCTGTACGTTTATGTTCTTTTCACGCGAAAACCACCAATCCGATTCACATAGTTTTTCCTTTATATTTATAGACATGTTATCTGGCCAGGTTATAGGATATATTTTGTTACATAAAGTAGCATACGAAATAAACAGTGACGATAATAGTGAATCAATGCGGAAAAAAATATACTTTTGGGTCGATTAAATGGCTTACGCTGAGTGAACCATAAGAGATATATCAAATTAATGTACACATAATTGTAGACCTTAAAAAGACCCACAGAAAAGTCACAGATAGCATATGTTTATCTTCTAAGGATCACTAACGATAAAAATTATTGAGCAGCACAATTGTCGCGTGCGCTCGACCAACAGCATTCTTTAGTCCACGCGAGCGGAGCTGCGGGCACAGCTAGTAATATTATAAAGGTCAAGAGAATGTTTGTTTGAATTCGCTAACCTGTGGAACTACCGGTCAGATTTGTTTTTTTTTGCATATTATAGCATGTTTATCGAGTAAGTTTTAATTCTATGGAGCGAAGCAGGTTATCAACGTCAAGAAATCTTCCTTCAAGCGTAACGTGGAGAGATATTTATGCAGGCCGGCATGACGGCGGCGACTGCTGATGGATTTCGATCTTTAAGGGTGTAAAAAAGGGGTCGAAAATGTGTACGGGGAATGTGAAAAACATTGTTTTTAACTTGAAATTTCGTACCTACTTAGACTCTTTAATAAAAACAATTAAAAACGTTTATCAGTAAAGGGTGTATAAGCAGGGGTTGAAATTTGTTTGGTAAAAAGTTTTTTTTTTGTTTATAAATTTATAATTATTAACCACACATACTCTTTAATTATTAAATCCAAGATTTTTAATAATTCTTCATCTAAATTAAATTAAGGCATGCAATTTGTATTATATAGGTAGTGTAAGAAAAAAAAAATACTATTTATTTTTATAATAATCTATATTTTATAAGACTACGATCACGAAATGCCATTGATATTTTTTTGTATGTCCGAGTTTATCTCAAGAGCGGCTTGACCGATTCTTATGAAATTTTGTACACAAGAAACTTATGTCGTTGCTCAATTTGATGGACTATAATATAAATTGTCAATAATATGAGTAAAATTCAAATTACGGGATGAAATTAATTATTGCGTAACAAACGTGAGCGAAGCCGCGGGCGCGCCGCTAGTATAATTAATAAAGTAGTACATTGACGGTGAATGAAGGATTATCGACAACCGTGACCGTGACTGAGCTACATAATATCAGCTCGATATTGTGTACAACCTCATATTTCTTACTTATTATATACCCTGTATACTACAGGACATTACAGTAGCTTTTTATACATTAAGGCTTTAACTGACATATAGTGCAGTACCTACTTTGTTTAATACTGATATCATAGGACTAAAATATAAATATGATAATTAGATACAGAAATAACTTATAGGTACTACGTACTCTAATTCATATATACTTATTTTATTCTCGTATTTACAAGTTGGAATTATTATTATTTGAAATATTGTTTCTTGGAGATGTTTTCCAGCAGTCAATCACAGAACATTAAAATGTAATATAGTATAAAAAATGAAATCTGAAAGTGATTTGTCGTTGTTTCTGATGGAATGACCAGTAAACTGTTTTATCGATTGTTATTAACAAAGTGTTCGAATGAAACAATGTAGCGATAATTTATGACTCCGTGTTTTAGTTATTGACATTTGGAAACTGTGCTTAGTATTTTAATAGGCGAAAGTTTGTGTTAGCTTGTTGACAATAAAATTTTATTAACATATTGTTTAATTTCATATTATTAACAGGCAACACAGCTGACCGATCGCGGCATAACAAAATACTCTTTGGACTTGAAAGGATCAGTGGAGGGTTCACCAACAATGACATAAATACTTATCACGAACACATATTTTGCTAATAGTGAATATGACTGCAGATATAAATTCAGAGAATAATATGTCTCTGCTAAATAAAGCGACTAAAAGCTGATATAGATTTGTAATCACATTTTACAATTATTGTATTTGCAATTATAATTATATAATTGTTATAATTATAATTGTTAATTAGTTGTTGTATTGTACATTGTTGTAAAGTATAGTTAACTTTTTATATAATTCAAGATACTTATCATTTTGTAAAATGAGTTATAATACAATGTATTGAACAAACCTGATCGAGGAAGGCCATTTAGTCTTGAATTTATTAATAAGTATATTTAATTTTGAAAGAGTTTTAAGTTAATTTTAATAACTAAAATGGCAGTTCTATGTTTTAATTTTTAGTGAGTAGTTAAGTGTTTTTTTAAGGTTTGGAGGAGAAGAACAGATATGCAGTCTACCTAATGTTAAGTGATCACACCAGTCTATAGCTGTTTATAGGTAACTTTTATTTTATTTTATTCTTTATAGGTTTAGCATTTGGCTACTATCTCAACTGATGGTAAGGGACTATTTTGCTAAAGATGGTAAAATGCTAAGCCTAGAGGTATTGCCCATTAAGTGCAGCTGCCGGAACACACCTACAAGTGCTTGGTTATAATATGTAGGATTGTTTTCAAATGCTAAAGCTATATATAGTAAATAATATATTTACAAAATATTGCAAACCTTACTTTGTTAGTAGTGGGATTGCAAAAGAGACCTTCAATATAGATTAAACTTAATATGCATACGATAATCTTAATCGATTCGGTTTTTCAAATCTATACGTAGGAAGTAGAATTAACATTAGATATTTCTACAATATACTTCATAATTTTAAATGCCAAAACCTATTTTTAATATCTGAAAAAACGTGTGTAAAAAATAAAATAAAATAGTCTCGCCTGACTCTAATGTACGTCACACTAGGTAATCTTAGAAAGACATTCGATTGAGAGCCACATTTTTAACCTGAAGGTGTAGTTAGTTAAGTAAGTGATAGATATACGTAACCTTGCCGGAAACCTCTCGGTGTCAACAGAAGGCAAGTGGGTGCGTGACCCAAGCGCCCCTCGGTTGCCTCCTTCAGAGGCAAACGATAGTACTTGGTCGGGCTCAGGAATCTTGGCCCTTGATAGAGTCATAGTCAAGCCCTGAGTGTCTCCTTCCCACCCTTCCGATCCTGCTACACATCCATCCCCGAGTGTCTGTTTGGGCGTAGCTAGGTATTTATACCGGCTGCGTTCTCTGCCTCGGGCTTGATAGGGACCTCCACGTAGGGCCCGGTAGGTTCTTTTCCTGCGAGTCATTACACCGTGACACGCAGGTCCCTTTACACGGCTCGGGATAGCCGTTTAAATTCACTCGGCGCACCCCCCTGCCTCTCCGACAGGGAGGTTTAACTTCACCCCCGCCCGCCCAACCGCCACCGCCGGAATGGCACACCAATCTGAGCTCGAACGCTTCAAAGCGTTCGCAACGACCCTGCATCCGTCGCTCTTGACGGACTTAATTAGGGCCATCGTGGCCGAGCAACCCGCCGTTGCCATTGCCATCGCTCAGGGCACCGAGCCCGCCAGCGACCCCGCCGCGCCTCACGCGACGAACAAGAAGTCCGTCCCGCGCTCCCGCTCAACGGCACCCCACGCTCACCGTCAAACGCCGTACAAACGGCCATCGTCGCGCTCACGTTCCCCGGGCATTCAAGCCCCGACCCCAACGCCCTCTGCGCTACCGATGAAAAATCAATTTTCATCACTAGTCCCCGAAGCGGAGACACCGTCGCTTGTAGCAACAAACGACAGCTACTCTCCCGCTAGCCCGAACCCGGAACCCGAGTCCATCGAAATGGACACGGCAATACGAACAGACAACGAGGGCTTCACCCTCGTACAAAAAAACAAGCCCGCCAAACGGGCCTCGCGCTCGCGCCCAGAGTCTCCGGAGACTCAGTCGAGACCCCAAAAAACGCAGCGAACCGGGCTTAATAGCCACGCCCCTCGCTCCGCAGCGCCCTCAGCGCCTGCCGGTACCTTTGCCGGCAGAAAGGCGCGTCGCCCGCCCCCCGTCACGGTCCAGAACAAGTCGGTCTGGACGAAACTCTCGGAAAAACTGAGAGATATGCGTATCTACTACACCCAGGCCAGTAGCACGGCCAACGGTATCCGCGTCCAAGTGACCACCTCGGACGAACACCGTAAATTCACCAGGTTGCTCCGAGACAGCAACCTGGAATACTTCACATACTCCCTGGAGGAAGAACGTCACCTCCGGGTTGTAATCCGCCGCATTCCGGTGGAAATCACACCCGAGGAGGTCAAAATTGACCTCTTAGCCAAAGCCCTCCCTGTCCGCGAAGTGCACAGAATGCACGGCGGACAATCAAAAAACAGACCTCTCGACATGGTTCTAGTCATCCTGGAACTGACCCCCGAGGGCAGAGCCATTTTTAATGTTAGGAAAGTGTGTGAGCTCTCCGGAATAGCCGTAGAGCCTCCACACAAGAACCGCAGTCCTCCGCAGTGTCACAACTGCCAGTTGTATGGGCATTCGGCCCGCAACTGCCATCTCCGTCCCAGGTGCGTTAAGTGCCTCGGGGACCACGCGACGAGCGAGTGCACGCGCACTCGGGAGTCGTCTACCCCTCCGAGTTGCGTGCTATGCGGCAACGCGGGTCACCCCGCGAACTATCGCGGCTGTCCCCGCGCCCCGCGCCCCACGCGCCCTACGCGCCCTATGCACACTACGCGACACACCCCTCCTCAGAGGGAACGTCCCGCAGTAGGACAGCCAAAGCCTCTGCTCACGCCAGAGGCTTTCCCCAGCCTCCCGGGCGCCTCCAGCGCCCCGGTGGCAGCCGCCCCCGCGCCCCGCGCGCCTCCTCCACCCATGCGAGCCCCTCAGGCAGCATGGGGCCCCAGGCCCCGCCCGCAACCTCCCAAGGCTCAGGCCTCCCCGCTATGTAGTCAACGCTTCGGCCTCGACTATATGGCCATGCTTCTTCTCGAGCACGACTACCAAGAAGTGCTAGCGTACGATCAGTGCGGCACTGAGTACGGTATGATTGAAGCAATCAAACGCTTTCCCCAGCTGACAGCCACGCTCCAGCGTGTGTCCCGTGCTGCAGCTTTAAACACACCAACTAGAAATGGCTCGCATTAAGCCTAGAAGCCTAAACATATCTTTTTTCAACGCGCGTAACCTCCTTCCACAACGGGACTTAGTATCCACCTTTCTTAGGGAACGGGAGATAGACGTGTTTCTAGTACAAGAAACACTTCTAAAACCCAGTAGGCGCGACCCTAAGATAGCAAATTACAATATAGTCAGAAATGACCGTGCCACCCGAGGAGGCGGCACGCTCATCTACTACAAGCGTTCCCTCTATTGCATGCCAATAGACCCTCCCGCACTTACCAATATGGAAGTGTCCGTCTGTAGAATAGGCATGACTGACCATCCGTCAATCACGCTTGTCTCTGCATATCTCTCCCCGAGTAAAAGACTCCTTCAGTCCGATCTGGAGGCGCTACTTTCACTCGGTCAATCCGTCATAATAGCAGGCGACCTCAATAGCGGTCACACCCATTTCAACAACTCGCGTAACACCCCTAACGGGGTTATACTCGACCTACTATGCGATGTGCTCGGCTTTGACGTCATAGCACCGCTAGAGCCCACGCACTTTCAAGATAATTGTCAACCGACAGTACTTGACATAGCCCTCCTCAAAGGTGTCTCACTTCGGTTACGACTTATAGAAGTCGTACACGAACTAGACTCCGATCACCGCCCGGTTATCTTACAACTCGGACAACCGTTCGACCCCAGTCCGCCAAAAGTCAAAGTAGTTGACTACGCGATCTTAAATCGCTACCTATCCGATAACGCGACCCCGTCCAGCCTAGCTAGGATCCCCGACGTATTAGAGTCAACAGCAGACGCCGACTTAGCAATCGATTCCCTGGTCGACTACCTCCAAACCGGCGTAAGGGAGGCCTCGAGAGAGGTGCAAGCGGCGAACGAACGCCGTTTTATACTCCCCCCCGGCTTACGAGCGTTAATCACGGAAAAGAACGCCGCGACACGTGCACACGATTCTTATCCGACGAGGGATAACACCCGTAGGTTACGGCGACTTCAGAGAGAGGTTAGAACTCGCATCAGCGAGTACAGAGGTCACCGGTGGGATAACCTCTTAGAGGGTCTCAAGCCGTCCCATCTGGCTTACTGGAACCTCGCCCGCTCTCTGAAGTTAGAAGCTACCGCCCTGATGCCGCCCCTCGAAAGAGGCCCCGATCTCCCACCCGCGTTCGATAGCGACGATAAGGCAGAATGCCTTGCCGCAAGCTTGGAGAGCCAGTGCTCCCCAAACTGCGACAACGTAGACACTGCCCACATCGAAACTATCGAGACCGCCGTTCAGGAACTAACGTCGATTCCCCCCGCGGAAACGTTAACCCCGGTCACGCATGACGAGATTTGTACTGTTATTAAAGGCCTTAAGCCTAGAAAGTCCCCCGGCCCCGACGGTATCAGGAATGAAGTACTTAAACTTCTTCCCGATCACCTCATAGCTCTTTTGGTCTGCATCTTCAATGTAGCCATAGCCCACTGCTATTTTCCAGCCGTCTGGAAAAAAGCTATAGTTATAGGTATTCACAAGCCCGGCAAAAAAGCTTCGCTTCCCGATAGCTATCGCCCGATCAGCCTTTTAAACACACTAGGAAAACTTTACGAGCGGCTCCTTCTGAACCGTCTCAAAACCGTTATAGATATTAAAAACCTATACCCTCCCGAACAGTTCGGTTTTCGCGCCCGACACTCGTGTACACATCAAGTGCACCGCCTCACGGAGCACATCACGAGCAACTTTGCCAAAAGTAGTATCGCCCCCGCCCGTACGCTTGCGGTCTTTTTCGACGTAGCTAAGGCCTTCGATAAGGTTTGGCATGCCGGACTAGTCCACAAGCTACATAAACTAGAAATCCCGGATAGGTTAGTTCACCTAGTTCATGATTTTCTACGCGACCGCACCTTTCACTACCGAGTGGAAGGAGTACTATCTACCGCCCACCCTATACGCTCAGGCGTCCCGCAAGGTTCCATTCTGGCGCCTTGCCTTTTCAATCTGTACGTCAGCGACCTCCCGAAGCCCCCCGGGGTCGAGGTAGGGCTCTACGCTGACGACACAGTCATATACGCGTCAAACAGACACAGAAAAAATCTCGCCTGCGCAGTCCAACGTGCCGTAACCACTCTCGGGGAGTGGTTTCGAACGTGGCGAATAGCTATTAATCCGGTAAAGAGCGCCGCGATTATGTTCGAACCGCATACATGTAAACTACCACGCACGGTAGGACCCCTCTCATTATTCGGTAGGAATATCCCTTGGGCCACCAAGACTAAATATCTAGGTGTCACCCTCGACTCGAAGCTTAACTTCAACGCACACGTTACTATAGTCCGGAATAGGGCCGTCTGGATCCTTTCCCGCTTGCGACCCTTGCTTAGTTCGGTAAGCAAAATGTCCTTAAGACATAAGCTTACACTATACAAGATGTGCGTCCGTCCGATCTTGACATATAGCTGCGCAGCGTTCGCACATATGTCCAAACATAACTTTGTCCGCATGCAAAGAGTCCAAAATCGGTTTCTCCGTCGCCTGCTTGACCCTCCAGCCTTCGTTAGGAACATGGACCTCCACAGGGACATGAGGCTTCCCTCGATAGAAGCCTATGTGAAATATCTCACCAGGAGATACTTCGATAGCGCTTCGAATCACCCCAACCCACTCGTAAAATCCACCGTGAACTACGTCCCAGACAACTCGATCCCCGTTGCCAAACGTTATAAACGCCGTCCGCGAAATCTCTTTGTCGATCCCGACGACGACATCGAGAAAGCTAATAATTACTACGCGTCCGCTCCCGCAACATATGCGTGCTCGCGCCCACGCCCGCGAAACCACCGTTCCCTCCGCAGGGGACGTACGGTTAACTTCGCTCCCGCACACCCGCCACGACCGCCCTCCTCTGCGGCAACTCAAGCCTAGGTCCGATCCATCGGCATGGAGCCCTTGAGATAAGCAGCCGCTCGCGCGATACAAGTGACTCTACAATCACTAGCTTTCACAGCCATACATGACACTGCATTATACATACATGCACAACACACATAGGTACATAGGTTCTGTAAGGGACCTTTTTTTTCTTTTTTTGCCTAGTTAGAGTAGACAAAAATTTCAGACCACTAAATACACATACACATGTTCCTTCCCTCCTCCCAGGGGGCAGAAACATGTATATATGTATAGTTAGTTTAGATCGTATTACGGATAGGGAATTAGTCAGATCGCGACTTAATTGCATACGCGCAACAGTCCGAGCCGAGGTCCGGCCACTTTGGCACCCTCGGATGTTGTTGCTTAGCTTTCGTGGCTGAGTGCCCTAAGCGCTCGCCCCCAAGCCCGGTAAAGCTGTAAAAGCCGTAAAGGCTCCAGGGCCCCTCAGGCTAACAGTGTAGTCAGTTCGAAAAAAAAAAAAAAAAAAAAAAAAAAAAAAAAAAAAAAAAAAAAAACAAAAAAAAAGATATACGTAACCTCCATCTCGGCGCGAACTAAAAAGTTATCTTTGTCGTACCGTGAAACTGTGGAACCATCTTCCGGCTTATAATTAGTGGTGGGTGTGAGTATCAAAATAGAAATAAGATTTTGGCGAGTGTATTCAGTGTTTTCAAAGTATAAGTGGAACAACTATGGAGGTAGATAGTGTGTACTTCACTACAAAACATTATATCAAACTCTCTATTTATGTACCACAAGATTATATAACGAGAATACGCCAGGCTCGACCCAAAAACCGAATGGTTCATTAGGATTTTTTCAAGGATTACGAGCATCTAATCACCTAGTTTAAGTCTATGAGACCTGGTAAAAAAGGGTGATCCCACTGTGAATGATATTAGTGGATTTTTATACAGGTCTAATAGTAAAATGTGCTTCAAATTTCGCCATCCACATTAATCTAATACTTCTACAACAATCGTGTCTTCCTCGAGAGTACCCTGAACCTTCAACATTGTATGACGGCCCATTGGAAATAACTCGATCTAAGTTCAATCAGTTACGTGAACTTAAACCATATATTGACCGTGACTACCATCCATTTTGTGATTGTTTAAAGTATAAGTTAGATTAATGCCTGATTTTTTTTCATTCAACAATATTAAAATACCTAAAAATACCAATGTAAAATAGACATTTTTTACTAATACCTGCTATGTGTTTATAATTAACAATTTATAATCTGCTATGTGCTTAAGCTACTGTAATTTGGTAATAATAAATAAGTTATTATATTTGGATATCTACAAATAAAATAAAATAACGTATAACAAATATAACTTTAATTTAAATTACTTTCAAAAAATCAGCTTCACATAAAATTTTACAGGAGGACGTTTTTATTCAATATCTCAACGTTTTACTTTTTGCACATAGCAGATATTGGTTTGAAAACGACGATATTCCAATTCTTTCAACTTATATAATATAATTTCTAATTCAAATATAACCTAGTAATTTAACTTTTAAAATGTTATTTTTTTAAATTTCATTTGTTTAGCTTTTAAACTTAATTACATTTACATTACAACTTAAATTTGTTATACTTTATTATATTATGAAATGTAAGTTTTTTAATTTGATTTGTTTAATTAAGTTTAACTTATATTATAATGGTGAGAATTATATTATCCTAGCAGTGCCCGCGTCTTCGCTCGCGTGGACTACCGAATGCCGTCGGTCGAGCGCATGCGCGAATTATGTGCTGCCCGTTCAAAAGACTGAAGACAAAAATGTTTTTTGTGGGTGATCCTTAGAAGATAGATATATGCTATCGCTGACTTTTTGTAGATTTTTTAAGACCTAAAATTATGTAAAATTTTGAGATTAACATATCTTTTATGAGCGTAAGCCATTTAAGCGCACCAAATGTGTGTTATTTTTTCGAATTCATTCAACATTATCGTCACTACTTATTTCGTATGTTACTTACTATATCTGACAAAATATATGGTATAACCTGGCCAGATAACAAAGCTATGAATTAAAATTAAAAACATATATATCGGATAAGTGGTTTTCGCTTGAAAAGCAGTAGACATACATATGGTTGGTTGAAAAGTTATTTTTTTATAATATCAAGTAGCCAACAGTCCACTTAATGTTAAATGGTAACCGCAGATTGTAGCTATTTGTAACCTGAGGCCAGTCACTCATAGGTCGACTCATAGACGAACTTGGGGTGAGTCGTGTGTCATTGCGTATTGAAAACCAACACTCTTCGGACCGATGTTTTGCGGTATAAATAGATACAGTGGCACTTGCACTTCCGTAGTGAATCTATACATTGACTCGTATTTGAATCTATCATTAAAATACATGAGTACGGTAGTACCGCAGTTATAATTACCAGCCACTTAAATAATTATTGTGAAATCCTTGAAAGATAATTTAGGATATTAAAATTATTATTATAACCAAGTTTCACAACCTGTTGTTTACACTGTAATTTAAAAATTATTAAAGTTTTTGCAAACAGATTGACCTTTTTATAGCTAATTATAAACACATTATTCTTAGTCAACGAAATACGTATATAAAATGTGTTTAAAAGCTACAATTACAAGAGGTATTGGCATTTATTTTAGATGACTCTGTAGTAGCATGTACGAACATCACGTCGATCGTTGTGAGTTCGAATTCCAGCAATGAGCAGGAGCTTTCGGAAACGGAATACATCTTGATGAAATCATAGCATGGTGGTAGGGCTTCTTCAAATGGCCGCCTGGTTAGCTACCACCCTCAAGTTTAAAATCTGCCGCCAAGCACCTATAGGTGTGTTCCCGCAGCTGCAATTGAGAGCAAGTCCTCCCACTAGGTTTAGCGTGTTACGATCTTGGGCCACATCTTCACTTGAGTTAGGTGAGACTGTGGCCAAACGCTAAATCTTAACATATAATGAAGAAAGAATTAAATAATACAACTGTTAAATAATACAATTGTTAAATCTTGTTAAAAAAGCCATTGAGTAAAACAAAAGCAACAGCCGTTTACAAAAGCTGTGAGTACATGACAGATAGCGCGCGGGAGTCGAGTGTATTCATTTGAAAACTACTGAACCAATCTGAACCAATTGGAATATTGTTTTCAGATTATTGTGTATAGTTCTGAACGCGCAAAAGGATTTAGGCTACATATCATTACGTTTTTCCGTAGAAGCCAAATAAGTAATTGTGGGCAGTGCATTCATTACTTTTGTAATGCATGGGACTAAGGAAAAGTTTTTAAAATTCACTCTTAAGGAGAGACGTTTTATAAACGTATTATTTTTTTTTCTTTATACCTTCTATAATTCTCTTTCTAATTCTTCTATCTATAACTATCTTGATAATGTAAAATTGATTTGTGATCGTCTATTTAATTTAAGCGCACAACTAGTGATCTCAGGCGCAGATCGCAGGCGTACCCAAGTACAAGTTTGAGTCATATCAATTTGTATATCACATAAAATAAATCATGTCATCATCAAACAATGAAAAGAGCGTTGAACTGAATATCGTTTGTTATAGGTAAAATGTCATACTAATATGGCAATATATATTTCCTCATAGATAATAGTAATGATAAATCATAAATCAATATTGTGTTGATTCTTTTATGTTTTTTTATAATACAGTAATATATATATTATTTGTATTATGTATATATGTATATATCTTTTGTCTGTTTGTATTGAACAGCGAGACGCGGTTAGTGTCCGTATTCCTCCCTGGCTACGCACATGTTGACATGGCTAACCCAGATCCATCATAATTCGAGTTTTTTTGCGGAATCTTGATTTGTTATATGGTGGTTTTTATTTTTAACAGACTTCTAAAAAAGGAGGAGGTTCTCAATCCGAATGTTTCTTTTTTATGGATGTTCAGCCATAACTGCTTTGTTTATAAACCGAGTTAGATAAATCTTTTTTTGTTGGAAAGGAGATACCTCAAGGGTGGTCCTATTTTAATTTCATTGGCATTGGACCTTCAACATCGAAGTTACACCAGGGAACTCCTCAAAGTAATTGAAGTCGGTTTCCTTTTCTGTTATAAAATGTAATCTAATTCATAAAATAAGGTACGTTATTTTTCCCTATACTATGTATTACTGGCGGAATTTTACTGATATACTTCGGTTATTGTAAAGTGAAGTGGGTTATAACTATAAACAACTAGAAACTCGTATTTTGAGTTGCCACAATAAATCCTTACATAGTTCAAAAATGTTTAAAAAAAACCATGTATCCAGTGTCCTTAAGAAATAAAAACAAAAAAATATCATTATTCATATTTTTATTGTCCATATGTTTTTGCCAATGTAGGACGTGATTATGCAAACTGGAAATACCAAATTATACTAGTCTAACGGTAAATATTCGCTCGATCACCGATGTAAACAGTTCATAATAACAAATTAATTCTCTTAATGAGGATATAAGAAAAACGAAACACAAGAAATATGTTTGTACCTAATTATGTTTTTTTTTAAATATAAAAACTAGTTTAAATTACATTTGTAATTTTAAGACACGTGAAGGATTTAAGTGATCATGACTCACAAAATTCTGGAGGTTACATTAAATTGATGTTCTGATTTTGTTTAATTTTCGAGGTGTTGTTAATTACGAGATATTTTGTATTATGTAATTCTATCCACGTGATATTAGCATAATTTTGTATAAGCACATTTTACCATTAAATAAGAAGAAGTAAGAGACAAGCTTTTAGGAACATCGAGAGTTAGGAATGTGTTGAACATTTTTTATGTGACGCTCAAGTTGAACTAACAATAATATTTATTTATTTTTTCAAAAGTACCTCGGTATTAGCTCATTACAGTAATGTATTTAAGTAATTAAGAGATTATCTGGTACCCCATTAATAAAATATACTATTTAATTATTCGAACAATGGTAAGAGTCCCCGGAGTCGCTTTAATCGTCCTAGGTTAGAATGTAAAGGTAAGTAATCAAGGGCAACTGTTTAGGACCCAAACAACTAATTTCTCTAATAATAAAAATTGAATGTTTTGACGAATTAAAAGAATCATTATTTTGACAGTTTTAGTGTCCTGTGACAAAGTTATTCCTACATTCTTTGTTATGACGTTTCTCTGTATTGCCTTTTTTAGGAAAAAAAAAAGTATAAATTACAAAAAAAAAACAAATCTGAATAGTGGATATTTATATACTATAAAAAGGATCATGACAACAAAAGATTCGGTTGCATTTTCTCAATTTGTAGACAAACAAACCATGGTTTACGTCTATATTGTTTCTTGCATGTTCATCTTGTATTTATAGGCGAATTTTAAATTTTAAAATTTTAATGTGTATGCGAAATACATTATTGCTATAATTAGCTATATGATATTTTATAGTTCTCGCCTGACTAGGGAGTAATTATTATACATTGAACATCTTTCGCCGAACACCTTTCAAAGCACTCCAGGTTGAAGTTCCTGTTTTTATTTTAGCGTGTCATTGTTTTTAACCTCATAAATTAGCGTTACATGTGATTATGTTCATACGTTAATCTAAAATCCAATTAAATAATGTTAGTTACAATATCAGTAAAATGTTTCCATATTTGAAAAAAAACCGCAACTATATTTTGAATTGAGTCCTGTTCGGTTGGCATGACAATTTATACTAAAGCCCAAACGGCGCCGCGCCGCACCGGAACGCGCCGGGACGAAGAGGCACGGACGCAGTAATGCTAATTAGTGAATCCGCAAATTTAGTCAGATATCATGGTTTAAAAATACATTAAACTGTTTTATTTAGTGTATTAATAGTAGCATGGCAATGTTCCGGCACTGTGCCTGATGTTAAGCACAATATTATCCAAAAACGACTGCGATCACCGAGAGCCAATCCCTTGCAAGTCATGGTTCGCCGTACAAACCTCTCGACAACTGGATAGACACTGACTTATGGAAATGCGACAATCCAATAGAGAGTTACTCTGAAAGATTTATCACTATGTACATGGTGGTCGCGAACCAGTCGAGTACAGATCTGTATCAATCCGCTTGGTAAGGATATACACCGGCTGATCCCGGAATACGATACGTCTAAACGTGCCACTTTAACGGGTGTTGTTGTATGGTGATCGCGGTCGAACTGAGGATTATGAGTGGTGAAAGAGACTAAACTAAATCATTCGAAAACATTTAAGTTCTTTTTATTAATGGTTATAAAAATAATGAATGTCCGTGTCGATGTAATATTTAGAAATCTGCAGGGTGTGGGAGTTGGAACCTATTATAGTTCTTCAAGTAGACGGTGATAGTGATCAACTATGGCGATGCGAAGAACTTGAAGGAGCCCTAAATTTTATCAAAGTGTATTTATCTCACTTATCCTTTATTAGGATCTCTTTAGAACAAATAGTACCGCCAACTACTTCGCATTATGATGTCAACGTTGCCCTTATCCACACTTCAGCTAAACTTTTCGTGATTGTCCCTAAATTGTTTGTCTAATGAAAATAAAGAGTGACTTTTGATTCCTGTGCTTGGCGGCAGATTTTATAAATTGAAAGTGGTAGCTAGCCAAGTGGGTATTACAAAGTGCCCTACTAAAATGATTATAGGTGTAATGCCGATTGCAAACTTAAGCGATGACGTTAAAAATTTCTAACCGCATGTTTCTAAACGACGAAGTGGGCCGTCCGTCACGGTGCGCGTCCTACCACTTACAGCTGATTATTTTTGTTGTACTTTTTTTGTGGTATATTTTAAATTTTGACATAATCAGGCTTTATGTTAAATATCTATGTGGCAGTAGATAGTTGTGTGCGATGCTAGATAATAATCAATGAACTAATGAAGACTTTACTGCATTTTATGTCTAACACTGGCATTAAACCACAAGGCATTTTCTTCCAGCTATCAGTGAACAAAATAGTATTGTTGTAGGTAGTGCAAATAGACAATAAAATAAATATACAAAATATACAATAATATAAATATACAAAATGAGCCAACATATCTATACTTATAATGAAAGGATAAAGATTCTAATTCTGTACATTAAACATATTTGAGAAAAAAACATGGACAGAAATCATTTAGAGAGTTTTTAAAATTGTTGTCTGTCTGTTAGTTTGTACAACAATCAGGCAGAAATTACTGGAGCGTATTTGATGAAATTTGGTATGACTGTGGTTTATAATCTTACATTTTAAACGTATGTACATTTGTATGGTGTATAAATTACGTTTAAGTTGTGTATATATCAAAAAGGAATGTATGTATATGTAATACTGTAATATGTTTTAAACTCACAGTGAAATGAAGTGCAATTATACAATAAACTTTTCTTGATAATGTCGGATAATAATTAAATTTATTTTATTTGGGTATTCTAAAAGGGCTTTTTATTCATTACCCTATGATGTGGATTTAAATTGAATATTGCGATTCAACTACTGACATATAACTCGCGGACTGTATTGCATTGTAATTTTTATTTGGATAAAATGCCTAGTAGAACTTGGACGGGATCTCCTCAGTAGGTATTTCATTGCTACAAAAAAGAGTGACATGATATTGAACGAGATACTAAGAAAAACTTTACGCTTCCCCACAAAACCTTCAAGGGTACGGGGTATTAGGTGAAATTTACAACATAGACGTATGACAGAATATCGATCAAAAATAGTGTAGAGCGTGAAGCACGACTGTGAGTACCTACAATTCTGCTTCTCAAGAATCCGAGACATTGTCAAAGCACGAAACACGGCTAAATCGCCGATGTTAAATTTCAACATACCAACATATCTGTTTTTTTTTTTATCGCTGTCTTTCATACTCGAAATTCCACGCGGATGAAGTCGCAGGCCTCTTCGGTAACAGGCGCGGCGTCGTCTAGAGATATTTTTTCTAAGTGCAGCGAGCGGTAACGCACGCATGTTGTCGCGTGTTCATGTGAACGGTTTGTGTTAATATATAGAAAATGTAATCGGAGGTTTTTAAAATGCGTGTTCATGTGAACAAGGCCTTACAAATATTATAAATAAAAGTCGTGTATACCATGATCACTCTGTCTCTTGTTTAGTACATAAATGTCGGTGTAGTTGAGGATAGAAGTTGGTGATGGTTTTAGCATCCTGAAGATAACGCTAGAGAAATTGTGGAGCACGTAGCTCAAATAATACACCATAAAGAAAATCAAAATATATTTCAAATAATTAATAGTGTGGACCAAGAGTACGCGAAACTTAAATAGGGATGTTCTCCCACACATCTTTAATTTTGAAGCAATGATGGCTCAGTGTCCGTGTGTATGACTTCACGTCGATTGACGTGAGTGCGAATATCTACAATGAGCCTGAGCTTTCGGTGAAGGAGAACATCGTTAGGAAACCATAGCATGGTGGTCAGGCTTTTTCTAATGCCCGCCTAGCTAGCTACCACCCTCAAGTTAAAAATCTATCGCCAAGCACCAATAGGTGTGTTTCGGCAGCTGCATTTGAGAGCCAGTCTTCCACTAGGTTTAGCGTGTTATCATCTTGGGCCACATCGTCACTTAACATCACGTGAGATTGTGGTCACTACGCAAAAACCAACAACGATAAAAAAAAACTTTTTCATAGTATCACGGCAATGTGACGGTGTGTGCCTGATGGTAAGCACAGTACAACACAAAAACAGCGACGACAACCGAGAGTTCAAAAATCCTACACCAGTCGCCTTTGTTATGCACATGCGTAAATAGATACTGAATATGTATTGGCTGATTCCAAAATGTGACGTGTATAAGCGAAACATTATAAGCTTTTCATCATATGGATGGTGTTTGCAACCCAGTACCTGTACATCTCTACTACCCCGCTGTTGCCGTTTTCTTGTTCGTTACTGAGCAGAGTGCACTATCTGAGAGTGAGGTTGGCTTGGGTTCCTCAAGTTTCAAGATATTATTTGACCCCCTTACGCCTAGCTTACCAGGTGAGTATTTAAAATGCTCTACAACAGCATTCCTTTACCGAAAAGTCAGGCTTGTTATAGCATACGAATGTAAGCCTTCGACGCAGCGTCCAACACTACTATCAACTGAATCATCGGCGCTTTCTTTTCATTTAATACTTTTAGTACTTTCATAATCGGAATGAGTTTTTATGTTTCTATCTTATGCAATGTCTAACTATGGTTTATGTAATTTTCATTTACACTATACAAATTTAATAAACTCATAGCAATATTTTAACTTAGAATCAATGTAACCAGTACACATATTTCTTTCAAGTGGATAGTTCCACGTAATTATACAAATAGTGTAACAATGAGTGCGGACGCTATTAAGTATCGAAAAGTTAGGAATTTAGTTGCTATCATCTATACCAGTGATTCCCAAAGTGGTCTACATCGACCTTCAAGGGTCGACGACGACAAGAAAGAAGTCCATGTCAGCCAATAAGTATAGAAGATTTTTGAGAATTAAATGGGGGTCTACGATAGTGGATCTCGTTTAAGCAGGTCGAGACAGTAATTTTGGCTCTCTCTTTACTTATAATATCTTTACAAATCATCTATCTACAATTACACTACATCTACAACTACAATCTTATGAAGTAAAAAAACTAGACATTTTATTAATAGCTTTAAAAACATTTAATAACAAACGTGATTAAATATCTATCAAAGTGAGTAGCAGTGATATCAGGCGTCAAAAATACATTTCAACTTGACGAATTTTCATAAAATCAGTATTGCAGGAGGTCAGGGGGTTATTAGGCCAGGGGATCTATGCAAAACCGAAAAACATGGCAAGTGGTCTACGAGACAAAAAGTTTGCGGACTTCTGATCTATACTAATATATAAAGCTCAAGGGATTATTTGTATGAACGCGTTAATCTATTAAAGTATAAGTTACATTTGATAAATTATTTTGCTTTTTATTTCTTAATAGCCACCCTCTCCGGCTTCGCTCGGGTAGCAGAGTAATACATATAACTCTACCGGTTTACGGCGCACGCCTATTAAGCTCCCAGTAGGCATGACTTTTCCAACATGTTTATTAATTATAGTCATATTTCAGCTAATTTACACAAAACCGTAATAAATTATACACTTAAATATTCCTCATGAATCACACCGTCCAGTGATGAAAACAGTATGAAAATCAGTTTGGTAGTTTTTGAGTTTATCACGTTCAGACAGACGCGGCGGAGGACTTTATTTTATAATATGTATAGATTTATTGAGAAAGGTTATAATGGCTGTATAACTTCATACTGCGATAGTAAGGAGCGGAGCAGTAATAATGAAGTCAAGAAATCTGGCAAGCTGTTGGCAAGTACGGGTTAGTGAGAACAAAGAGAAGCAATACGGGTACGTTGGCCGCGGCGCGATGGTGAGTCGCTCGAATATATTTAACACGGGTGAAACCATGGGGCACAGCTTGTAATGTATAAAATAGTATTTTTTTATAAATGCTGTGAGGTTTATTCAGAGCAACATTGCTAGCTTAGCAATAATTAATTTATGTAATACCAACCATCCGCACCTTCTTAGGTATTAATTGCAATATAATATGCTGAATGTTATGATAATAAATTGCTATGATTATGCAAATATATCCATCCTGATGAATGACGTCATAGAAAAGTGTTGATAATTGTGCAAAAAAATTATAAGGAGATTTAGAAATCAATTCGCTATATATGGCTAATAATATAAGTAAATAATATCGCATAAAACATTACAACCATAGTAACAGAATATAGAGGAAATAAAATTCAGGAAATTAACGCAAGTTTATAAATAAATTAAATAACTACATGACTAATGTATCAATAACTTTAATCCTCTATTATATTTTGTCCGAATGTCAGCGCGGGCGCGTGTGGTTACTAGTCCCTATAGATATTTATTTTAAAGTAATCACCGTCGTTACTGGTTTTAACATAATTTACTTTTGATAATCTAAGATTTTGCTCAGGGGCCCAATTCTGCTAACAATATAGTGTTTGAATAGTTTGTCGATATTATCTCAATAGACATTAGGACACAATTTGGTATTCTCCTATTTGTTTACCATTCTATCGGAAAACCACTGACTCATTCGGTATTCTGCTCTACAATCGCGTCTCAATGATATTTCGATAGCAACTCGATAGTACGTAAATTGGTATTCTCTTAAATATTTGACAGCTTTATCAATTGTACTTCTATGGTGTTTTGACTATTGAGTAGCCATTGAACAACAACTGCGTTTCTAGTACGATTATGAAACGTGTAAGTTTCATAAAAATAATATCAATTGATAGGCAACACCGACGACAGATATTGCCATCCCACTGACACTATCACAACACTATAGAGATTCTATCAAGACAGTAATGGAATTTTAGCAGAATACCAAATTTGTTACAATTTCGATATAATATCAGTAGAGTGTCGATATAATGAGAATGGTATATTCTTAAATGTGAAATAGCAGACTTGGGCCCCTGTTGTGTCGGTTTTTTTCATACTATATACTTTCACATTAACAGTGCCTCTAGCGAAAAAAGCAGGGAACGAAAACTTGCAAAATTCAAAATGAACTGTCAAATCATATTATACTTTCAATGCAATTTGATCGCAATGCCAGTATAATACGAGTTCCATCGATGTTTATAACAGCCGTGATTTGCAAAGAGTTGCCAATCAGTATAAAGCCCTATCATTCTAAACAGCCACCATTGTGAAAAATCGGGGCGTCGCGTCATGGACGCGGGACTCGCATTAATGTAAAAAAGATACTAGTGTCGCCTAGTGTTCAAAATTCGATTGTAATTTATTACATTTTTAAGTTGGAACGTTATTGAAATACTTTGTCAAAGAATAGTTATACTCACAATAAAATCACATAAACATTCACAGCTTAAAAAAGGGTACAAAGTTTTTTATTCACGTATAACTACATTATGTACTACGTGATACTGCGTTAGAGAAAAAGCGATGATCCGTGACTTTGTACGCGTTACTTAAGTACTATAATTTTCGTCTCGTAGTTTTATTTTTTACTTACATATATCATTGACAAATTCTTAGCCTATCCATGGACGAATGAAATGTACTTCCCGTGTACAAAACTTCATCAAAATTTGTTGGAAATTATATACCTATATATTTTTAACTATTACTAAAATACATTTGACAATTCTTTCTTTCTTTCGACATCTGAACAATGATATAAGCATCCCGTGTATGAAATGACATTGAAATTGGTGAAGCCGTTTTTGAGTTAAATCCAGACACACAAACAGACAGACAGTTTTTTTTTATTGGCATATTTGTGGTTAGTGTCCTTTATACAAGACGTTTATTACAAAATATAAAAAAATACAAGTATAGATATACAGTAACTACAGGTTTATTAATATAGATATGTTAATTGCAAAATTCTTTAGTCAGCATTACTTACATTAATACGAACATTTAAAATAAGTGTATTACGTAAACGCGACGTAAACATAGTGATTATTGTTTTATGAAGCCGTGAGTTCGTGTTGTGACAACCGTCGCGTTCGAACTCGCAGTACAAACCCGTATCAACACGCGCATGACGACAGTTTTATGAATATTTTAAACGCTCGGCAAAGAATTATTACAACTTTTATTCCACCTGACTGAAATATTAACTTTCTTATTGTTTGCGGAAAAGGTTTTCGTTTGTTCGTGTGACTTACATTTATATTTAACGTGTTCATTTATAAAGAAATACGGCGTGAAAGTTTTTTCATTGCTTGTAAACGTTTCGTCAACTTGTAGAGTTTGTTTATTTTATTCCATGAGCCTGTATTATTTGGGTTGCCATTCATATCATCTATATAATATATTTAAATAGATGTTGGTATATGCATATGAGATTCATATGGTTGATTGGAAAAAGTGAAATTAAATTTTCATTCAGAGGTGTTGCTTAACCTACATAGAGGAAAGTCACTCCAAGATGCTAGTTAATTTTCTAACCTGATATCATATGACGTAGTTGCGGTCCGGCTGCCGCCTGCCTATTGCGAAGGGCCAGGCCCTCACCCTGACAGCGGCTGCCACGTCACCCTTCAGCAGTGCTACGACGTCGTCCAAGTATCGTGTGTCTTGCGTCTCGTTTACGAGCGCTTTCGCTACAGCCGTGCACCTAAACGCTCGTGCTGACTCAACCTGCAAAATAGAATATTTGGTTTTGAATTACTTCGATTCTGAAGTCTACAACGCTTTTGACAAAAAAAAACTTCGACATTACAGTATCATATTATAAATAATATAAAACTGTAAATAAAAGTTGGGTGTGTCAGAAAAAACATGAAAGTAGAATAAATGCAGTAGAAATGAGAGCGCTAAGAAGTATATTAGGAGTGAACTTTAGTGACAGGATAAGAAATAGTGTGGTAAGAGAACGTTGTGGTGTGAAAGAAGATAGTGCCACGGATTGAGAAAGGGATGGTTTGGGCATGTAGAGAGGATGAATGAAAGAAGAATCACTAGACAGATTTATAAGATGAGTGAGAATGGGAACTGTTATAACCGTATCATGCACCCTATATCGCAGACCCGTTACCTATCCCGCCTAGTCATCATTTCTGTTTGCCACAATACCTCGATCACCTATCCGTCCAGTCAGTCTCATCCCAGTTTCCATTCGTGACGGTTGTCCTAATAATAAATCGTCATTTTATTTTAAGTCCTTTTTTTTAAAAAGGGATTCTCGTTTGTCCGTATAACATTTTGGTGGCAGCGGTGGGATCCGGAAATTCCCAGTGCCCGAGTGCCGTTCCGCAGACTCGCTCCGGATTCTAAAATAAGTGAATAAGTACCTCAAAACTCAAATTGTGTCAGTGAATAAAACAAGTGTGTTGCATATATAATATATGAATATATCCTGTGAGATTTGTGAAGTGCCAGTACGGAAATTCTAGTAGATCCTGAATATATTTAGTCATCCTGTAAGGAAGTAGAGATTGCAACCTGAATTTCTATTTATCTATACCTATTGAGTGCGTGAAGAGTGCTCCAAGCCTTGTCCTATAAGGAAAGATACACCATATACAAATACCTGCCGTGAATGATCATCGCAATATCCTGTACCCGGAATCGAACCTTGGACCTATTTCATTAAATCAAACTCATACAAGAAACGACAAGTCGAGTACGACGGACAGTAACCTGAGCCGCGTCTTATCTCATCGAAATGTTCCCGAGCGCCGCCTTGTTCTTATCTGTCGCTCACACACTGTTCATACTGTAAGTCTTTGGTCATTGTTTTGATTGCAGGGTGAAATGAATATTCATTTAGTGGGAATTGTTTTATAATTTGTTGTATTATCTTGTGTTGTGTCTTTACATCTTACACTATCTTAATTAAGTCCGAAATTAATTATGCCAAAGGCGTCGAAAGCCGAGGATAGTAAAATAGACATTGATATATTAGGCACAGAGTTAACTCAGACCGATACACTATTAAAAACACCTGTAATTTCTTCTCAAGTTACTACTAAAACCACCACAACTCACACAATGGCCGAACTCGAATTAAATATTTTATTCAAATTCATCAAATCTTATGATGGTAGTAGAGAAACGCTTAATTCATTCCTGGTAAACTGTGATAACGCTTTTGATTTAGCAACAGAAACACAAAAACCCATATTATTTAAATATATCTTAAGCCAGTTGCAAGGAAAAGCGGAGCTTGCCTGTTCTATTAAAGAGTTTAAATATTGGGAACAACTCAAGGAATTTTTAAAAACCCAATTTTCCGAGAGGAAACATTACGCCCACCTACTTACTGACTTACAAGAGAGCAAGCAAGGCCCGCAGGAAAATGTTAATCAGTACTCGTTACGTATCGAGACGTGCCTGTCTCAATTACTCACCGAGATCTCTCTAGGAAATACCAAGAAAAGTGAACTCGCCGGGCGCACTGCCGCCATGGATGATCTTGCCCTTCATCATTTCCTAATGGGGCTTCATCCCCGCATTTCTAATATAGTAAGGTGTCGTAGCCCTAAAAACCTAAATGAAGCTATAAACCTTGCTATTTCGGAAGAGAGGATCCAGCAGTCACTTTATAAGAAGAATATCACACAACCTGATACAAGGTCAAACAGCAATACAAATTTTAATAAACGGTTCCAGCCAAGGCCAGGGCCTTCTAACGCTCAATATTCTCAAAATTTCCAACAACCAAAAAACTCACAACAATTCCAACAACCTAGAAGCTTTCCACAGTCATCCGGACTATTTTGTCGGTATTGTAAAACAACGGGTCATGATATCAGAGACTGTAAAAAACGTGAGTTTTATAACAATCACTATCGTAACCAACAAGGCAGGCCATCGGGGTTCAATCGAAACAGCCCCATGCATAAAGGTATTAATCATATCCAAGACATTCCCGTAGAAGTGGAAGATCAAGGCTACGACGAAGTTGATCATGATGAAAATTCTTTAAACGAGTAGGCGCCTCGATACGGTGTCGCACGAGATGCGCCGTTAAAGCCGACACCCAAATTGAAAATACAGCCTCGTTAAAATCAAATATCCAACGTGCTACACAGCTGGGTAACCAGCCCCAAAACGGAAGCTCGTTAAAATCAAATATCCAACGTGCTACACAACAGGGTAACCAGCCCCAAAACGGAAGCTCGTTAAAATCAAATATCCAACGCGCTACACAACAGGGTAACCAGCCCCAAACCGGAAGCTCGTTAAAATCAAATATCCAACGTGCTACACAACAGGGTAACCAGCCCCAAAACGGAAGCTCGTTAAAATCAAATATCCAACGCGCTACACAACAGGGTAACCAGCCCCAAACCGGAAGCTCGTTAAAATCAAATATCCAACGTGCTACACAACAGGGTAACCAGCCCCAAAACGGAAGCTCGCTAAAATCCGACATCCAAGGTAGTTCGACAACAAGGGAGGAAGTCTGTGAGATTACTATCGACACTACAAAAAAATTATTACCTCATATAATTGTACAAACTCAAGTTTCAGATATCCCGCTAACGTTATTAGTTGATTCAGGCTCAGCCATATGCCTACTTAAGCAATCATCTATTATGAGAAATCCGACATTAACTAAGGAAACTATTCAGCTCAAGGGCATTGACCCAAGTGAAGAAACAACACCGACACTTGGCTATTTCCAGTTGAATTTACAACTCTCCATAAACAAACAGATCAAATATAAATTTCATGTTATTAGTGAGATAAATCTGCCCTATGATGGCATAATTGGTACCGACTTCCTTACTCATTTCGGCTGTAACATTGATTATGTCGATGACGTTTTACATATAAAAAATTTAAACATGAAACTTCAGTTTTTTGATCCTATTTATATCATTCCACCTCGAACTGAAATGATTATCGAATGCACTGTTCAAAACCCAGAAATAAAGGAAGGAGTCATATTAGACCAACATTTATCCAACTCAATATTAATTGCAAACTGTATAGTAAAAGTAAAAAATGACAAGAAAATAAATTTATCAGTCGTAAACATATCCGAAGAACCCGTAAATGTCAGTGCAAACCTTAAGCTCAAGGTGGAACCCTTATACCACTGCTCAGTACAGCTATTGGACAACTCGGACAAAAACATCCATAGCCGAACACAAAAAGTAATAAATTCTTTGAAAATTGATCATCTTAATCAAGAAGAAAGTAACGTCCTTTTGGAACTCTGTTCACATTATTCCGATATTTTTCATCTCACCGGCGAACAATTAACTTACACTACTGCTTTAAGCCATCAAATTAAAACTAGTAGTGATGCACCTATTCATACAAAATCGTATAGATTTCCAGAGTGTCACAAAAAGGAAGTGGAAGCCCAAATTGACAAAATGCTTTCACAAAAAATTATTGAACCATCATCCTCTCCCTGGAGTTCCCCAATATGGGTAGTACCCAAAAAAGCAGATTCTCAAGGCCGACGCAAGTGGAGAATAGTTATTGACTATCGGAAGCTTAACGACGTCACGATTGGTGAAACCTATCCTATTCCACAGATAGCTGAAATCCTTGACCAATTAGGTAACAGCAAATACTTCTCAACATTGGACCTTACTTCCGGATTTCATCAAATTTTGGTTTCTGCTGACGATGCACCCAAAACAGCTTTCTCCGTGCCCCAAGGCCATTACCAATTCAACAGAATGCCGTTTGGACTCAGAAACGCACCTTCTACTTTCCAAAAATTAATGAATAATTGTCTCTCTGGTTTACAGGGAACCCGGTGTTTTGTTTACTTAGATGATATCGTCATTTATTCGTATGATCTTACTTCACACATTCATAACCTAACAGCTGTGTTTGACAGAATCCGTCACTTCAATTTAAAGTTAGAACCAGAAAAATGTGAATTTCTCCGAAAAGAGGTCGCCTATCTAGGACATATTATAAGCGAAAGCGGTGTGAAACCGAATCCTGATAAGATAAGAGCTGTCGCTGAATTTCCAGTTCCAATTTCTCCAAAGGATATTAAATCGTTTCTAGGGTTAGTCTCTTATTACAGAAGGTTCATACCCAACTTCGCCAAATTAGCGAAACCCTTAACATCCCTCCTAAAGAAAGACACTACCTTCGAATGGAAAAACGAACAACAACTCGCCTTCGCATCGTTAAAGAATAAATTAGTATCTGCACCAATACTTGCTTATCCAGATTTTACACAGCCGTTTTTATTAACCTGCGATGCTTCTAACTATGCCATATCTGCTATCTTGTCTCAAGGTCCTATAGGTCAGGATCGTCCGATCGCTTATGCGTCACGTACACTAAATAAAGCAGAGTGTAATTATAGTGTAACAGAGAAAGAGTGTCTCGCCATTATCTTTGGAACCAAAACTTTTAGACCTTACCTTTATGGCCGTCGCTTTAAAATACTAACAGATCATAAACCATTGCAATGGTTGTTTAACTGCAAGGATCCAGGATCGCGATTGATCCGATGGCGGTTAAAACTAGAAGAATTTGAATATGACATCCAATACAAGAAAGGGAAAACTAACTCAAATGCAGATGCACTATCTCGATTTCCGGTAAATCCGATTCAGCCTACAGAATCTACTAAAACAAATCCAATCGTTGACGAGACCACGCGGGAAATGGACAGAGATCTGTTGGACTTACTCATATCCCCACCTTCATTTAATCTTGATGAAGAATTATCACCGCTTCCTGGCGTAAACATACCTTCCGATGCTCCCGATACAGTTAATGAAGAACTATTTAATGAACCGGTTAACGCACCCATGTCATCGGAACCCTCTGCTCCCTTCTTTGAGAACAATCCTGAAACACAAAACTCTTTACCTGAACGTACAGCCGTTGAAGTTCAAGTCGAATCCGACGCTACTCCATCTACTAGTACAAACCCGGAAACACCTGTGGATGACTATTCAATGTTTCTTAAATTGATAGCTGATAAGAACAAATCGTTTAACACCGAAATTGAGGAACACAATGAAAGCTTACTAAAATGCCCCTCAAAGATAATCCTTGTACCTACCTCTATTGACCTAGACGAATCCAATCCATACATTGAAGAAATTCGTAATAACCCGGATGTGAGTGATCTCATTCAAAATTCTGAAAAGGAACTTTTCTCATTTCAAAAGTTAAATCTGAATGACAAAATCTATTATCTATTATTTTTCAAGGTTTATCATTTCAGTGAAGCCTCATATCCTGAAATCTTTGAAACACTTAAAAGAATAAGGAATGAATTAGTAATATTTCATGATATAAACGAAATTGGTATATCCGATCTGAAAAACCCCTTTGAGAAACACTCTTTTGTTAAAATATATAATATGTTAATGTATCTCTTTCACAATACACAAATAAAAATAAAAATATATCACAACAGCATTATATATCCAGCTCCTAATGATATAAAGAAGATCCTATACGATAACCACGATATCCCTATAGCTGGGCATTTAGGTTCTGTAAGAATGTACAACAGGCTTAAACAAACTTATTATTGGAAAGGTATGCGTGCAGATATAGAATCTTACGTGAAGAAATGTAAATTATGCCAAGAAAATAAGGCACTTAGGAAGCTAAATCGTGCTCCGATGCAAATTACCAGCACATCAACAGAGCCAGGCCAGCGAATATCCATCGACGTAGTTGGACCACTCCCTGAAGCAGGGCCAGCAAAATTAAAATACATTCTAACAATCCAAGACGATCTAACTAAATTTTCTTCGGCTTATCCCATCCGTAGCACTACAGCCGAAGAGACAAGTGAATGTCTTATACACTACATATCTATATTCGGTATTCCCAAAATGATCTTAACGGACCAGGGTAGTAATTTTACCTCGGACCTATTTAGGAAAACGTGCGAATTTCTTAAAATAAAAAATTTATGGGCCTCACCTTATCACCCTCAGACCCAGGGTGCCCTGGAGAGAAGTCACGCGACACTTAAGGAATATCTCAAATCTTATAGTATCAACGAAGAACAAACAAATTGGCCGCGATACGTGTATACCGCTATGCTTACTTATAATACTACGGTACATTCCACTACTAATTTCTCTCCATATGAGCTGATGTTTGGTAAGAAATCCTATATTCCAAACTCAATTTTTGACGAAACTCCCGGCGCAACTTACCCTGATTATGTCCGAATGCTCCAAAATCGTTTAAAGTATTCTAGAGGAAAAGCATTAGACCATATCACAAAATCTAAGATCACTTCCAAAACATATTATGATACCCGAACTCGTCCTAGACAGTATAAAACAGGAGACTTAGTATATTTGAAAAATCATTTAAGACTGAGAAAAGCGTTATCACCAGTTTGGAAGGGACCTTACAAGGTAGTAAAAGTACATGGAAATAATACACTGTCACTTCTTATTAATCGTCGCCACGTCCGGCACCACTACGACGAAGTAAAACCCGCTGAACCTGCGGAAAACCTGTAAAATTAAACATTAAATTAGTAGTTAAAACTAAATAAATAGATGTAAATAGATTAACTTACCATAGATTATTGTTAATAACGATTATTATTTGCAGTTCGGTTCGGAGTCAATCCCATCAAAATTTCATCCAGCCAATTGCCTCAAGTCCAGGCATATATTTCAACTATCTCGGCAAACTTAAAATTAATAACGGACAATTGAACGTTTTAATGCCATTAGACATCTCACATTTCGGTCCACACATTGAAAATATTCACAGCTCTCTTGAAACAGCTAGAGACTTATGCATACAGGCCGGTTTATTAGAAAATAACTGTCAGCACATATTAGAACCTCTAGTTGCCCGATATAATGACATGTGCAAGGAGTTTGCATCCTTTTCATTCTTAATCAATACAAGGACAAAGCGAGCTTGGATAGGGGGTATAGGCACTTTAGTAAAATATATATTTGGTAATTTAGATGAGACTGATGGTAACAAATATGATGACGCAATAAACGACTTACTAACAAATCAGAAGAAAGTGGTCTCATTAATAAAAGATAACATATTAATCACCACATCAGTAATATCAAAATTCAACGACACCATCAATAAAATAAGAGTAAACGAAATGAATTTGAATAAGGCCATCGACAACCTCTCAAACACTTTTAAGAATGTTTCCTCGATAACGAATAAACTTTGGTCACAATTTAACATAAACCAGGTTCTTAATAATTTAGAAGTTTCAATTTCAACTTTGTCTTTTCAACTCGAAGACGTAACTAACACAATACTCTTCAGTCATCAAAATACCCTACACCCGTCCATAATAACAATTCAACAATTAGTTCGAGAGCTTGCTGATAGCCAACAACATTTACCCAGAGATTTAGAATTTCCTGTAAGTTTAGATTTAAGTTCAATACACCTTATGCTTAAGATTTCTAGAATTGTTACTCATTATATTAGTAATAAGATAATTTTAATACTACAAATACCGTTGGTATCTATAGAGGAATATATGTTGTTCCATACCATTGGCTTGCCGACACCTCATAGCCCGGATAAGCCTAACACATTTAGTTTAATAATACCTAATTCTAAATACATTGCAATGACCAAAGATAAAACATATTATTGTACATTGAATAATTTAGATAACTGTAACTTAGTTTATGACGGAAAATACATTTGCGAAATAACCAATGTTTACGCATCAGATTCCAAACCCATTTGTGAGAGTGAATTCATGACGAGAGTAATTACCAAAGTTCCTAAATATTGTGAAACAAAATTTATTTATGGTATTTTAGATATTTGGAAACCAATAGAATTTAATAGATGGATTTATATACAGTCAGTGTCTAATAAAATATCAATAGATTGCAGAAATGGAAGCCTTTTCGAATTTAACATTTTGGGTACCGGTATCATTACGGTACCTAACCATTGTATTGGTCATGGTAAGGGCACAACCTTAATACCAAAATTTAAAGGAATCAATATCACAAAGCCCATTAGTTATTCCGATTTTAATTTAATAAATGACACCTGCTGTAACATAAACCAATTAAATTTAAGTATAAATAATGTGTCCCTTATAGAATTGAAAAACATTGATCTGGACGACTTAAAATTAAACACGCAAGTTTTTCTTAAAAAGGCCGAAAGCACTTTAGACAGTATACATATAATAAAATATGGAACACATTATTCTATAGTAGCTATAAGTACTTTTATTCTAATAACTTGTATATTAATTATTCTTTGTTTTGTTAAATTATCTAATTGTATTAAATTCGATAGCCGTCTCTCCAACTGCCTTCCAAGTTTCCTCCGACCCAATCCAGAAACCTCACCTCCAGATCATACAAACACACCTGAACCTATTATCCTGACCAAAATTAACAAACCTCAACTTCGGATGGAGGATATTCCTTCTCCTAGTACCCGGAGAAATGTTTAGAGCTCCCCTCCGCGTCCTTTTCCTAAACTTCGGAATTTCAACCCCGAAGTTTAGTCCACCCCAGGGAGGTGTTATAACCGTATCATGCACCCTATATCGCAGACCCGTTACCTATCCCGCCTAGTCATCATTTCTGTTTGCCACAATACCTCGATCACCTATCCGTCCAGTCAGTCTCATCCCAGTTTCCATTCGTGACGGTTGTCCTAATAATAAATCGTCATTTTATTTTAAGTCCTTTTTTTTAAAAAGGGATTCTCGTTTGTCCGTATAACAGAACGTTGGAAGAGGAAGGCCTAGACGAACGTTTCACGATCAAATCGGGCACGTTCTGATGAAAAGCCAGGTTAAGAGTACCCTAAACCAACGAGCATGCATGAAAAGAATAATTCGATTCCATTTGATAATTTACCTTTATTATGTTTAAATTATCTTTACTATTAACTATTATTTATTTTAAATTTTCTGTTACTTATATTCCTATATCTTTCATCAAGTTTTAGATAATTATTGCTAATATTTTATTTGTTATATTCAGCCATCGATAATCGTAAGCTGTGATTTCATATAATTTAGGCAGTAATTCATTTGTAAAAACGTGCGAGTTACACTTCAAATGTTCCCGAGATCCCCCTGTTGGAAATCTTTTTAAATAATAATAATTCCATTAAGCTAGCTTGTTAGAGGATCGTAATGAATACATTTCTTTATATTATTTTCTCTACCTAAGATTTAAAATGTCACTAAAGTAGGTACAAGTCAAGTAGCAAACTTCGAAGTCCGCTTGAAATAACTTGAAGACTTGGCCACTTGTTTAAAATTAAAAAAAGTCACTTCAATGCGTTTAATAAATGATACTAAAATTCAGATATAATTTTACAAATATATGAACGGTACAAAAATTTCGTCCTTGAATCAAATTATACGATGACTGGATAGGTATTTAAAAGATGTCTTAATTATAATATGAAATTAGTGTTCAAAATTAAGCAAGTCCATTGTTTGTATGTTCCCAGTGGTACAGTGACCGCGTCAAAGCTAAACCGAAACGCATTGCCTACACAAACTATTTACAGGTAAGATTTCGCAAGAACTAAGAAAAGGTTTAATAGTTTTTTTATTATATAAACATAAAGGATGATGTTTCGGAACAAAAACTGACAGAAATATAAAAGGTTTGATTGAAGTGATGGCTGTGGGGGGTCGCAAATTTCACAATAAAATATCTTTTGCGGCACTAATCGTGCCAACATAATTCTACTAAAGAGACAACAAAATATATTTACTAAGATATCTCCATAATTATGTTTTATATTATAATACATTTTATTTGATAATATAATATGAAGGGACTAGTATATTCTTGTTTGCGGACTCAAAAATTTTCATTATACAGGGATGAAAGTGATTATTTTCAACTGTAGTAATTGTCAATTGCTTGTTAAGCACTTTTTCGTACACAAATACAATCCTGAGAGTTGATAGCATGTTTAAAAATTAATGTTAACCTATACTAAAATCTATACATATTATAAAGCTCAATATCTCTCTGTCTGTCTGTCCGTTTATGTTCTTTTCACGCGAAAACCATTTATCCAATTTACATAGTTTTTCCTATAATTCATAGCTATGTTATCTTGCCAGGTTATAGGATATATTTTGTTGGATAAAGTAATAAACGTATCTTCTAAGGATCAACCACAATAAGCATTTTTGTCTTTAAAAAGACTGGAGGGCGATCGCCGTGGTTGGGAGCGGGGGCAGTACGATTCGCGCGTCTACTCGACCCACGGCATTCTTTAGTCCACGCGAGTGGAGCCGCGGGCAAAGCTAGTCATGTAATAAAGCTGAAGAGTTTTTAGTTGTTTGTTTGTTTAAACGTGCTCATCTCTGGAACTACTAGTTTGATTAGAAACGTTTTTTTTGTATATGATAGCCAGATTCACGAGGAATAGTATAGTAAAGTCGTGCTACAATCCTAAGGAGCTGAGGAACAATCTGGCAAGCTGTAGGCAAGTACGGGAAGTGGAACAACGATAGGGTTACAGGAGCGTGTTGGCAGCGCGGAGGCGCGGTGAAGATTTTGTTGAATCTTAAGTTTCTTAAAGAAAAATGATATTATTGAATTATATTTTTTTCGCCATATATGAATTGTTGCAGGCTTTTTAAGAATATACCAATATGATTAAATAATTAACTTTAATTTAATACTGTCAAATTGCGGATTAGAGTTTAGTGTTTAGAGCAGAGTCATTTTATAGTTCTTTAAGTCCTTTTACTATTAAACTAAAGAGTTAAAATTTGTGAATTTATTTGATTGTGAATCAATCAGTAGCAATCTCCTAATTATATAGCATTGCAACAATCTTATAATTTTGAAAATTAATATTTAATTAAATGAACTGTTGTTACGTAAAATTAAGTGTTACCTAATAACTATTGTTAACTAGCTGAACCCGTTTTTCTGCACTTTCTAACATTTAATAACTCAACCACAGAGCCACATATCCTGATTTTTTTCCTGAATAAATTTACAGTTTTTCCATAAACAAAAATAAAATGAATTACCCCCATATCTGACGTTTGAAACGTGAATTATGATCTTGACTACATAAAAAAAAGAAATTGCAGTTTTTACAATTTTTTTCAATTGTCAGGTAACCTTTCAAATGTTTCTTTCCCTAAACATCTTATTCTGAGTATTAATAATATAAAAAAAATGCCAAATCAGTCGAGCCGTTTCACGTGACGCGCTTACCACGAACAGCATTTCGTTCTTATTAGGGTTCCGAAGTGAAAAGGAAACCTTATAGTTTCGGTAAGTTCGTCTGTCTATCCGCGGCTTAGCTCATAGGTTCATAGTACTAGAATTCTACACCGGGCCGGGCGCATCCTTACGTAAGTCGGCATGTTGTGACGGGCAACTATGAAACCCTTTACTGCGCGTCGCCCGACACGCTCTTGGCAATTTTATTTATTTAAATAGTTAATTATTATTAAGTGTTACTCAAGTTTGTAGCTAGCATCCGGTTGCATAATTAGATAATATTTATTAAAATTAGCATAAGTAATTATTGCATGCATTAGCAAGCAAAAAGCATAAGACGATCTAATCAAAGCGTGGTTACCGAACCACAACTGAAGAAATCTAATTGAGTGTTCCACACGTTCAATATACATACCTAATACATAGTACTAGGGTTATTGCGAACAACGTTAGAGCGAAATTGATCAAAACAAAGGTGATATTTGCCAATTGTCCCTTAATAAATAATTACAGATAAGTCAAATGGTTTGGATACACTAATTAATAAATGAATATGATGATGTAAAGATATTAAAGGATACAGACTCGTTATTACCACAAAAATGTCTACAAGATTTTTGATATCACTCAAATGTATGTAACTTTTTTTAAATGTGTTATGGAATTAATCATGGTATACATGTGAAAATGTTCAAGCCAGTTGTTTGTTAGGGAAAAAATTACAATCGATTTTAATGTAAGGGGGCGTTCAAGTATTAAACTTTAGTAAACTTTCAATTATTTTAAATCCCCACCCTCCTGTATAAGTAAAAATACGAAAATTATGAACCCCCTTCCCCAAATGATAACAGATAAATAACAAAATTGAAAAGATTTTTTATTTTGTTTACGTAATGTTGTTTTTTTTTTCCAACTGACTACACTGTAAGAGCCCTAAGCCTTTTATGTTATGTATATTTAGTGATTTGGCAATTTTTGTCTAAACTAACTAGCCAAACAAGAAAAAAAAGTCCCTTACGGAACCGATGTACGTGAGTGGTGTGCATGTGTATGTAGGGATGCAGTGTAATTACTTTATGGTAGTAGCTAGTGAATGCAGTGTCACTCTATCCCGCGAGCGGCTGCTTGGCTCAAGGGCACCTTGCCGATGGATCTGAACTTGGCTTGAGTTGCCGTAGAAGAGGGAGGTCTTGTCGGGTGTGCGGGAGCGAAGTTCCCGGAAGCGGTGGTTCCGCGGGCGTGGGCGCGAGCACGCTTGATTTGGAGATACGGACGGGTATGAAGCGTTAGCTTCCGCGAATTTATCGTCGAGGTCAGTGAGTATAGAGTTAAGTCAATTCTCGAAACACCTATTTATTTCTAAGTAGTAAGCGACTAGTATATAGTCGCTATTGTCGTAGACTAGTCTAGCCTATAGTCGACTAGTAGCGACACTCAAACTTTATATGATTATTAGTTTATTTTTAAATATATTACTATTAAGGCGTTTAGTTAGTTATACAAAGGTGGAGACATTTAATTAGCTTTTTTATATTCTTATTGTTATATTATTAATAAGGCTATTTAAATTATAAAATAAAATAAGAAATACAAAAAGAAATTCGGCATACCATAATACAAAATAGTATTATTAAATTAAATTTTAAATATGGTTTTGAAAACATTTTCGTTATTCTATAAATTTTCATCTTACATAAAATTTATAATATTTTATCTGCTCCCTTTGTTAGCAAAAGTAAGAAAAAATTGTATCCCTTCACTTCTAAACCGGCTTAATTAATAATTAAATAACCTCCTAACTCTTCGATTAGCTACAGACTAAAACTTAATGCAATATTAAATTACTTTGTTCTGTCTGTTCGGGAAAACATTTGCAATCAATTTTAAAACTAAGTTATCTCTAACTACATGTACTGTATGAGACAATTCTATTTTTTCGTGTATTTGTGTCTAAATATTTTAAATTTATTAAATAATTTAATACAGACACACAAGACCAAAAATCAGAAAATATATACATAAATTTTCAATACACGAATAGTTTAAGTAGTGACAATTGGCCACTGGATGTGAATAACGATTTTGTTTATAGCTGTGTATATATATATCTTTGGTTTTATTACTCTAGCGTGCAGTTCAAAGAATTTAAGTGAAAGTCGTATGTACACTGTTCACTGCAGCTATGTGTAATTATCAAATGATGTAAATCGTACGTTTGTTTTATGCAGACACAATAACCTTGTTTGCGTGTAACGAACTCTATTATCAAATTTACTGTACTGTACATCCACCAAGATAAGAGAATGCTAGAGAAATGTGTCAGATATAATATGAGAAGCCGCGGAACAAAACTGTACAAATCTGTATTGAATATTATTTTAAAATTAATTACATAAATTTAAATGTAATATAACTTTCAGACGTAGCTGCCAGAATACAACGTATGGTTGGTTATATATTTTGAATTTGAGAGTTAAGAGTCGATGCTCTACCATGCGCTAGCGTTAATATTTACTGAAACCCATTAATAAAATATTTTCAATATTCTGAACAAAAATAAGCAAAATTCAGAATACTTTATAGATAATAATTGAGTTTGTCTAATCATAATTGAAGTTTTAACGTAAAGTAAATAAGCGTTGTTAGCCTTCTACTGTTAAATAACAAAATATAATTTAGCTGGCATTGTTCCGCGTTTCCTCACTTGGAGTGCAAGGTTTAACCGTGTGGATCCCGGTGTGGGGTCTCCGGCACGGTACCAACGCATCAGAGATCGCGGTGAGCCACGCGCTGAGCCAGCACCTGCAGGTCCTCCTGTATCTCCGCCAGTTCCTCGTGGAGATCCCTTGACTCGGCCAGCAACGCGTCTATCCTCCTCGTCGCCGCTGACAGTCCACCATCTTCCTCGCCTTCATCATCTTCCACTGATAACGCCAGTTTTGCCAACCTCTCTCTTTCCACTTCTTCGCGTATTCCACTTCCACGTTTCCTAAACTCGCTGATTAATTCTCTTCGTATATTACCACCGGATTTCTGTTCTTCTTCAGCTTTCAACAGTTCCTCCGCCAATGATACTTCTCCGCATGAATTTTTCGACTTCAGACAGGTTGATATTTCAGGTACCGGTTCTAGTGATATGCGTTGCTTCTGACTTTCTGTGTTTTTGGGTGTCAACACGGCGTAAGGAGCTGCCGATTGCAATGCTCTGTGGAGAAATCGTTGCGTGTCTTCATAAAGCGGGCGCGTCAATCCGCGTCGTGGAATCGGCCGCACTATAGCTTCCAGGGCATCGCGCCCAGGATCTTCCGGTCGGAGCAGCTCTAATATTTTCGATCGTGGGGGTGATAACATTGAGCACACGTCACATTTTGGCACTAAAGTATCCTTACCTGGTGCGGTAATATCACTAGTGTAAACATTGTCAAGGCGTCTAAAATTTCGCAATTTCATGCTCCCTTGGGATGGGAGTGAGATGGGTGAATAGTTTTTCTTGACGGGACCGACTATTTCGATGTAATGGGTCGGGTTGGCGACGACGGCGGCGGTGGCGGCGACGTGGTCGCGCTGCGAGGCCATAGTGCAGGCTTATGTCGTACCCGGACTGCGCGCGCGGTTGCACTGAGCGATGCCGCAGCCGTCGCGACGCGAGGCGGTGCGGTGCACGCGATCCCCGACCGACCGCTTCGATATCGCGCGTACGCCTGTAGACGACTTAATTACTTGAACGGAATCTAAACTATTATATTTAATTAAAACGAGAATGTTACGTTGTAACGAACGTTGTAGCCGCGGTCGCGGATCTTATGAACACTGGCCGTTGTCCTCGTAATAGAGTTAAATGGTTACTTACAAGGAAAAAAATAACAACAATGTCTATTTTTAAACTGTATTATGATCCTTGGACATACATATATTGCGTTTCTAGTAGCGAGTGGCGCTCACTGAGTACGTTTCACGGTTCGACGCAATTAGTATAAACGGAATGCGTTGTAATTTGTTGTGAAATTTGAATACTCTAATGTAATTTTAGACAAATAATTTCACATGGATAATTCTTGGTAAAAAAATAAGCGAAATTATTGTAACTTACCTATTCTTTCAAATTTTATTTGTGACGGCGTACTGTGAAGCTGTAGAACTGTCTCCCGGCCAGTATATTTCTTCCTCCTTCCTACAACATGGAGTCCTTCCAATATTACGTGAAGAGGCATTTTAGCAGGCAGGCATGTCAGGGATGACTAGCGATCTATTGCAAGTCTGTCGGTCGTCGTCACGGTTTTTTCCCTCTTTTTTCGTTATAGGATTTAAAAAAAACCTTTTTGGAATCCACTAGTAGGCAAGCTTTTAAGCAATGATGGCTCAGTGGTAGCGTGTACGACTTTGCGTAGATTGACGTGAGTACAACGATAAAAAAAGTAGTTATGCATTATCCTATATTCCTATATAAAGGTATTTTAGGATTCGTCGAGTGACATTGAAACTATCTATGTTTATAAAAAAGGGGAAATTCGTACAATCTACGATATGGGTCTTCGCAATACACTAAATATATTACTCCTATTTACTCCATCGCACTATATTAGGTTATTAATATATATAAAACAGTATTCATTGAAGCATAAGCAATGTTATCGAAATGTTTATTAGATTATAAAATAGAAAGCAAAAAGAAATTCCAGCAGAACAACATTTATTGCTCAATTAAAAAATAAAAACTCCAAGCAACTACTTTCCCTTTAGGTATAGCTAGTAGAAACACAAGTTATAAATAGACGCTAAACGTCTAAAATAACATATGAATTTTTATTGATAATAAATAAATTATCAAAATAAATGAATTTCAAATTAAATAATTGGAATGTTGCTCGGGTTTTTTTTATAATAGCTCGGTACTTTGACTGTACTGTACCTGATGGTAAGCACACTACAATCCAAATACAACGGCGATCACCAAGAGATTGGCAATCCATCTTTTGGCATTGAACTTAACCAAGTCACTTGGTAGATATGCGGTGCAAGGATTGGTTGTAAATGCCGTCTCTTCTGTTTCTCCCCGACCACATGAAGGCTTGCTGTAATAGCACCCATGAATGGTGCTGTCATCTGCATAGCAATGAGTATGACCTAAAGGTAACATATCATTGATATGCAGAAGAAATAGAGTGGATGAAAACTTTTTTTTTTTCCGAAATGACTATACTGTTAGCCTTAGGGGCTCTGGAGCCTTTGCGGCTTTTACAGCTTCACCGGGCTTGGGGGCGAGCGCGGAAGGCACTCAGCCGCGAAAGCTAAGCAACAAGCTCCAAGGGTGCCAAAGTGGCCGAACCTCGGCTTGAGCTGTTGCCGATCATGCGAAAAAGTCGCGATCTGACTGAATCCCTATCCATAGAAATTCGAGCTAACTAACTGTACAATATACATGTTCCTGCCTTCTGGGAGGAAGGAAGGAACATGTGTATATGTATTTAGTGATTTGGTAATTTTTGTCTAAACTAACTAGCCAAAAAAAGAAAAAAAAAGGTCCCTTACAGAACCTATGTACCTGAGTGGTGTACATGTGTGAAGTGCAGCGTTATGTGTGTGTCGATAGCTAGTGAATGCAGTGTCACTGTATCGCGCGAGCGGCTGCTGGCTCAAGGGCTCCATGCCGGAGGAACGGACCTAAAAACGGATGAAAACACAGAGCCTTGAGGAACTCCCTCATTTATCGACATGAACTACGAGTCACGTCCTTCAACAAGGCCACGAATTCTTTACGAAGGACTTTAATTTTTGTTCATTTATCGCTATGTTTTGAATACTCGTATTCATGATAGATTATTGCAAACAGTTTTACTTTGCCGTGTGAAAGAAATTAAAAAGATACGACATAACTGATAATTGCATTTTATTCATAGACTTGCTTTTAAAAAATCACTATGAAGAGAAGCGAGTATTCCATTTAGGCCTCTAAGTCAATAACGGTTTATACGTGATAAGGAATATTGTAAACAAAGAACTATTTAAAAACTATAAAAAGGTTAAAGGTTGATAAGTTATAATAGGGTATCTGAATAATTATAGGAATTATAGGCTTGAATAATGGTGATGTCTGGAAGTGACTTCCTCTATGTACATTTAGGGTTTCTAAGTCAAAAGGAACCCTTATAATTTCGTTACGTCCGTCTGTCTATCCGCGGCTTAGCTCATCGATTCTTAGTACTAGAAACCTGTAATTTGGTATTAATTATAAATAATTGTAATATAGGTAAAATGAGAATGATTTTTTTTTCGTCTATCCATCGTGTTGGGTGTTGACGTTAACGAGTTAACGAGTCAACTTATACACGGAGAAGTAATTTCGTACAAATTCCTTTGAAAATTACTTAAATCCCTCCGTCCGGTCTTGACATATAGCTGCGCAGCGTTCGCACATATGTCCAAACATAACTTTGTCCGCATGCAAAGAGTCCAAAATCGGTTTCTCCGTCGCCTGCTTGACCCTCCAGCCTTCGTTAGGAACATGGACCTCCACAGGGACATGAGGCTTCCCTCGATAGAAGCCTATGTGAAATATCTCACCAGGAGATACTTCGATAGCGCTTCGAATCACCCCAACCCGCTCGTAAAATCCACCGCGAACTACGTCCCAGACAACTCGATCCCCGTTGCCAAACGTTATAAACGCCGTCCGCGAAATCTCTTTGTCGATCACGACGATGACATCGAGAAAGCTAATAATTTCTACGCGTCCGCTCCCGCAACATATGCGTGCTCGCGCCCACGCCCGCGAAACCACCGTTCCCTCCGCAGGGGACGTACGGTTAACTTCGTTCCCGCACACCCGCCACGACCGCCCTCCTCTGCGGCAACTCAAGCCTAGGTCCGATCCATCGACATGGAGCCCTTGAGCCAAGCAGCCGCTCGCGCGATACAAGTGACTGTACAATCACTAGCTTTCACAGCCATACATGACACTGCATTATACACACATGCACAACACACATAGGTACATAGGTCCTGTAAGGGACCTTTTTTTTCTTTTTTTGCCTAGTTAGAGTAGACAAAAATTTCAGACCACTAAATACACATACACATGTTCCTTCCCTCCTCCCAGGGGGCAGAAACATGTATATATGTATAGTTAGTTTAGATCGAATTACGGATAGGGAATTAGTCAGATCGCGACTTAATTGCATACGCGCAACAGTCCGAGCCGAGGTCCGGCCACTTTGGCACCCTCGGATGTTGTTGCTTAGCTTTCGTGGCTGAGTGCCCTAAGCGCTCGCCCCCAAGCCCGGTAAAGCTGTAAAAGCCGTAAAGGCTCCAGGGCCCCTCAGGCTAACAGTGTAGTCAGTTCGAAAAAAAAAAAAAAAAAAAAAAAAAAAAAAAAAAAAAAAAAAAAAACTTAAATCCCCTTTCTCTTAGTTTGAATATTGTGACCGGCAACTACGGAACCCTACATTGCGAGTGGTCCGACACGCACTTGGCAAATTTATATATTCATAAATTCAAGACTCAAATAATTTTATTTTACTAGATTTTTTATTATAATATTATTTATTTACTTATTATGTATGTATATAACTCGTGTATCTATAACAAATTAATGCTATTTCTTTTTCTCTTTCTAAAAACAATATCGGTAGTTAAGGAAATACCGAGCTTTTTACCACGGAAATTACAAGTCTCGATTCTTCGCTCAATCTTTTTAATATCGCTTTACTCCCGGATTTCAGAGCAGACTTGTATTACTCCGGAGCTGAACAGTGACATTAATGTACTACGTACTAGATTGAGAGTTCGAGATATCACACTGTTTCGTTCAGTTGTAGTCCTGGGACCACAACTAACTGGAAAAACTTTTTGTAACTTTACTTTTTTGTTAATTGAGAACATATAACTTAATTGAATATTAAATGAGGTTCAATAAAATAAATATATTTTCTCCATACAACATAAACAAGACATGATATCAGTATGACGGAGTCATCAGGGCGTATGAGATCAAAGATACGATGGCGAGAATATAGTAGGCGCAATCTTTTTTAACCTTAGCTGGGTTTGGGTTGACCGAGAGGAATAGCAGTGTGAATAGTTTGACGACCCATGAGACAATTCTTGTGCTCTAGTCGTCGGTGGATTTGAAGGACATATTTCAATAGTAGCTAAGTCAGAGTATGAACAGTAGGTCAATAGTACAGTTTCTTTAATCTATAAACCGATATTTATCGATGGCAGACATTGATGTTACCTACCTTTTTAATTAACTTCTAACAAACTTAAGATAACGGCAACATTGTATTAAAACTTTTATTGAAAGAGAACATGTTAAATGTTCGATGATTTTCTTTATAACATCTATGAATCGATGTTTTAGCTTAGAGGATCTAATATCGATGTCAAAGCATCAATCTTTTGATAATTATATAGGTTGATTTGATGTAACTTGAGTGATTTTGAAACTGTGTTTAGAGGTTTTTATGTTTCGGTTTTTTAATATCATATATTATGTTTAATAATTTGAAATATGAATCTAGATGTACATTGTTGGAATTTTTGGTTAGTATGGATCTGACGGATCCCTATGCAAGTATTTTCCCTAAGTGAAAAAGTAATTAAGTAGTTGACAATTCCGCGTCTCCGATTTCGCAGTGGCTGTTTTTCGGTAACGTTAATTAATATTTAATACTTACTTAATATTGTCGTTTTATTCGTAAATATAAATTCGTACACATCGAATATTTTTACCTAGAAAGGGCTAGTGACGAATTACATATAAACATTTGTTTATTGATAATATCTTTGAAGTTCAAAATCATTAGATGAAAGAAACTGTTTGTCTTCAACAAATTGTTTTGTTTTGCTCATTTAGTAAGCAGCTTACAAACTACATTATTTAATAGGAGTAATTAACATTAATAATTACAAATAACAGATGACTGCAATAATTAATGATAAATGGGGAGTTGTAAATATATATTAAATATTTATAAAAATAATGATTAGATTAAATATTTGCTGAGATTTGAATGAATAATTCCATTTGCTTCGTGTATTTATGGAATTTGGAGTCTTGAAATTCAAAATCTATCTCCAAGCGCTAGAGAACTAGTCTTTTGGACTCCCCATGTAACTGTTTTCGTCCGCAAGTACTTAGCTGTAATTGTCGATAAACTTTGTACTATTATATAAAAAAGGAAAGACATATGAAAGTAGTTATTGCATTTGTGAAATATTTACTTCTTCCAGGGTATATTGATGTGAATTATCCTTTTATTCTCTTGGACGTCGCGTTCCCGTGGAGCGTATCTTTACAAATGGCAATTAAAATCTGTTATTATCAAAGTAGTTCGTAGTGTCCGCGTTCGGTGTCGAGCAAATTATCACTGATAAACTGATAAGGGACTAAACAATTCGTTGATATGCCGAAGCAGTCGGAATTTTCGACTGTGTGATGATATCAGCGGTGGTCTGGGGTACCCGAGAGACAGCCTCTCTACCATTTGCTGGGCTGAATGGTATTCGAGACCTCTGCTGATCCTGAACGATGTAGTTTTTTATCTTCATTTTTTTTCGACTCTAATCATGATTGATGTAATTAATCGATCGTTGATTGATTTTGTTTAAGGTGGGCGGGATACTTTTTTTTGGATATAATACAAGGAATATTGCACATTGAATTATACTTGCTTAGATAAGAAATGCGATGCAAATAAAACGTGTAATACTGTGACATCGGGCGTGTGTAATTGTAAAAATAGCTTTTTTTTTGTTTGTGTATTAGCACGGTAAATTACGGTACTGTGCCTGGTGGTAATAACAATGGCGACCACGGAGAGATCTACAATACACCGTTGTTCGTTGCTATCATGTCTACAACCCTCTGGGCAGCTGGATATACACTGGGTGTTCCCGAAAAGTAACAAACTAAAGGAGAGTTACCTTGACCGGTTTATCATCATGTGTATGGTGGTTGCAACCCAGTCAGGTACAGATGTGCTACCCCGCTTGATTCCTGGATATACATCCGGTGTATGGTGGTCGCGATCCTGTCAGACACAATTGGTCGTACCACACAATTATAACTATATGACTTTACTAAGCTAACATATTACTCCTATACATCTCTGTCACTGTTTCTACTTACCACCTTCTTCTGATATACTCTTTCCTAATATTCTTGTTACTCCATAAATCAAAAATAACATTCGCATCTATGTCAGTTTTTTTATACTACTAAGGTGGCAAATAAGCATACGGCTCGCCTGATGGTAAGCGGCTACCATAACTTATGGACGCTTATAATACCATAGGTATCAACTAGCGCGTTGCTGACCTTGCACTCCCCTATCTCAAGGAGCTCTGGAAACCCTACTCATCGTAGGAAAACAACACAAGGTTATTTGGTTGCGATCTTCTGTAAGGTGGAGGCATACCACCGGTCTGGCTGTCCCAAATAGAGATAAATTTCTAAAGAAATTTCTTTGCTCTGATTTCTCAGTGACATGCGCTTTTCTTTCATGCGTCTTACACCACGAGAGGTCGTATAAGCTTTCATATCTAAATCCATACTAATATAATAAAGCAGAAGAGTTTTTTATTTGTTTGTTTAAACACGCTAATCTCTAAAACTAAAAGTCGGATTCAAAAACTTCTTTTTGTATATTATAGCCAGATTCACGAGGAATAGTATAGGCTACCTAGCATTAGACTAAACCTTCCAGCTAGCCTTAAAAAATATTGTTGTTAAGTAAATCGGTATAAATAGTGCATCCTAACTGCTTTATCCGCATGCGCTGGCGTAATGGTAAGTGATACGTACATACAATGTTCTACAAAAATATTGATCCTTAGTAGACCTAAAAATAGTCCGCAATACCATATGCCTATCTCTTATACATTAGCCACAATAAGGTATGGGTTAGGGTTATATTGAAAATTAAAAAGTAATTGATGAGCATTTTTATTAGGCATGGCATATTAATCCTTATGAATCAAAGTTACTTCATCATCAATACAATTTTATGTGGATAAACTTTTGCCCTTTATAGCATTTTTTGGACGAATAGTTTGGGAGATAATGTAAAATTAAAATAATTCAACACTAGGGTCTATTACTATAGCAGCAGTGGCGCGCACGAGCCGTGTGACGTGTGACGCATAATCCTGACCGCCCGATAAAAATATTGTCTATACTGAAGTATTAAAAATCATCATTCAGCGATTTCTTTTAAATTATACGCGGGTGAATACGCAGGGCACAGCTTGTTATATTATATATGAATCTAGTGTGCGTTTGTTAGTGATCGCGTAACTTTTAAATGAATTCACCGATTGAGCTCATGCTTGGATAATATATTGACGGAGGTTTATAGCTACGTTAGAATCCGATAGATGGTGCTGTAGTCGACCCGTTAACCACTGGAAAGGACAGAACAACGTCTGCCGGCGCAGCTAGTTTATAATATTATATGTATTATATTTCATTTATATTTTCTTACACCTTTGAAATTTCAAACATCTTCACAATGAAAACCAGCTGAGGAAGTATATTCGATATATAAGTGTACAATGCACTTCAAACGTGAAGATACTGCCGAGAACCCTTGAGGTTGTGAAGTGGCTCTCGTTGGTGAGTGTGAGATATGGAACGGGTAGGTTCATATCGTCATCTTGAGAAATCGGCGTTGGTCGAGGATGCGCTTGGACCGTGCAGTTGTTGGTTCGAGACCAACACCGAATTTAGGTAGCTGTCCAATCCTTATCTCTGGTTAGAGTTATTTTTAATTTTCAATTATAGTAGCGGCACGTTATTATGGCCGTTTTGACGTTTGTCCGCTCATGAATATTCGTATAAATTAATAACTACATTTGTAGGAGCAAATTCCTGTTATTTATTGTCAATAGTGACGTACTTAGTCATAAAATTGATCGAATGTACAATTTTAGGGCATAAATATATTTATTACACTGATTTCTAAACTGTACATATTATGGTATAACTATATAATATGGTCCCGCGAACAAATCTTTTCACGTTTTTACTAATAAAAAATCAATGCCATTTGACAGAATACTTAATGGCTTATAATTATTCGTGTGTTTATTTACCACACAACTCGGATTTATGTTATTTAAAATTCGAAATTTAAAAAAATCAATGTCAATGCTGCAATTCTCAAACCAACCATGCATCCATCTTCCAGCTAATGTGTTCTCTGCTTCTTACGACGTAGGGTCCTTTAAGCGTGATGTGAAGAGATATTTATGCAGGCTGGCATGATAGCGACGACAGTCGATGGATTTAACTCTCTTGGTGGTCCCCGTTGTTTTTGGATTGTACTATGCTTAACATCAGAGACAGTACTATCAATGTGCCGGTGACGAAAAAATTGCAAAACAAAGCAGTTTCGACTTGAGGTTGCTTCGAAAAGAACAAATTTTGTGAGTGCACAGCGATTGCACTCACCGTTTGTTGATTAATGAATCAGCTACTACTTGCAATATTTAAAATCTATTTTATTCAATTTAGGCCCTAAGAAGGCAATTATGAACGTCAAACATTACCACCGGTTCGGAAAACATCCCAGTCATCGAGAAGAATCGACAAGAAACTCGATCGGGCTTATCTTTTTTAATTTTTTTTTATTTCAATTGTACAAATAATATTTACAGTTAATAATCATTATGATATTTATAATTTAGTGGATGCACAGAGAGGGATTCTCCTCCAGACATCACTATCATTCACATAATGATCCACTCTAAAATAACCTTTTATCTTTTAGTTATAAATCCAAAAACTTATAGACAGTACTCCCATCTGATTATATTTTTATTGAAAAAAAAAACATGTTACGTCACTATTGTAATGTGTCAAAATGACCATCATAGTGTGCCGCTACATTAGTTTCAACAAATCTAGTGACATCCACACTGGCCAATGTTACCGCAGTACAAAAAGAAGAAAAACAAGAAATAAACAACATTATCTATAATCCATTTACAATTTTGGAGGTATTTTAATTTATACATTTTGATTGTTACGGAAGAGTAATTAATTTAAAATATTGTGATTTCACTTTTTTTTTAAATATTCTTTTCATATAAACTAAAATACCGCCAAAGTTAAAAAAGGATTAAAAATAAAAATACTACAGATCAATTTCTTCTCTTCTTTTGGCGCTATTCAGCCATTTAGCAGTGTCAACGTCACTAGAATTGTCTCGTCTAATCCACCTGTAATCCTGTGCTTTGAAGAGCTTAATCAATGCAGGATAAAATCGTACTGAACTCAAATAATATAATATTTTAAAAATAAATAAGAACCAAAAATATGTTTATACAAAATCTTTTAAAAAAGATAACCTTTCATGTATAAATTATCGAAGTAAAAAATAAATAATATTTTTTATTTAATAAAGTTACAGGAGAACCTCCATCTTTGGTTATAGAGAGAGTGATCACTCCACGGATCCAGAGTGAAGTTTACACAATTCATTAATTTTGTGTGACACATCGTGGATCCTAACATTTTGAAATAAAACATTTGTACAGCAACGAACTAAAATGAAGAAAGAGTATAAGCAAGGTTGAATGAACCATTGGAAGAATGTCGATATTGGTAGAAAAATTGTAACAAAGGTCTGGATATAGAGATTTCGGCTAAATCGATAGATTTAGATAACCATCTAGAGATGTAGTTCTTGTGAAGAAAAATCTAACGAGCCTAAACTCGAAAGGGCTATCTTGTTTAACTTGGCTTTTTAAAGATGTTGAATTGAGACACTTACATCATGAGGCAACCCAAGTGAAATACATGCCAGGCCTGTATACTGTAGTTTCTAAGGGTCTAAAAACTAATTGAAAAAAAAAATGGAATAAGGTCATTTTCCGTCAAGAAGTTCTAGTATCGATCTTCCGGCTCCATCTGCGGTCTGTAGATGAAGAATCAATATCATATGACAACAAAACAAAAAACCAAAAACCCGACTATCCTTGCAGTTTCCATCAGGAAGTTCCAGTGGCGATCGTTCGGCTCCATCTTTAGACTCTCATCATTATATGTAATAAAAGATACTGGGAGAATAATACAAACGAGCCCAAACCCGACTATCATTGCAGTTTCTGCTAGGGAGTTACAATGGCCCTCGTCATCATATGTAATAGAAAGTACTCATGGTAAGTGGTAACAAAATAAACTAGCCCAAATTCGACCGTCCTGACATTTGCCATCAGAAAGTTCTAGTGGCGATCGTCCGGCTCCATCTGACTCTCGTCATCATATGTAATGGGAAGTACTTATGGAAACAAAACAAACTAAGCCAAATTCGTCTGTCCTACCATGTGCCATCAAGGAGTTCCATTTCTTAAATCCTGGTTCCATCATCAGATCAGCTCCACGATATCATAATGTTGCATTGTCACCGGACTTACATAAACATACAAAATTTCAACTCTAACGGATACCAGCAAGTGGTTGGAATGGTTTTGAAATTTTTAACGTTACATACTTACTATACGAACATGGCTAGTAAAATAAAGCTTGTAATAATGACTGTCAAATAGGTATGACGTAGCTTTAACGACAACGACGACAATAAAAAAAAAAGAACAATAACTAGTTGTAATAGAATTTATGGATGTCACGCCATTGCAACATGTCATATATTCCAAAAACATTTTTATTAATACCAAAAATATTTCTTTTTTTTAAGCATTGGTTCTATACTAATTTGGTACAGTGTATTTATCGAAGGACGCATGATGAGGAAGGAATCGTACAATGAGCCTGTGATTTCGGTTAAGGAAGACACCGTGGTGAAACGTAAGTCATTTTATTTTATTAGCCTCTAATGATAAGCGGTTACCGTAACCTATGGACGTTTGTAACACCAGAATTATCACTAGTGTATTGCCGACCTTTAAAGCCCCCTCTCCAAAAAACTCTGGAAACCCTACTCGCCACAGGAATACAATACAAGGTTATTTGGCTGCGATCTTCTATAAGGTGGAGGTATTTCACCAGTGGGCTGCTCCAAGTAGAGGAAAATTTCCTAAGAGATTTCTCTGTGCCCCACCTCTCTTAAAAAAATTAAATAACTGTAAGAAATAGTTACTTACATAGTAATATATATATGTATATATATATATATATATATATATATATATATATATTGATAAACCCGACCGAGTTTCTTGCCGGCTCTTCCCGATGACTAGAGTGTTTTCTGAACCGACCGGTGGTAGTGATTTCGTAAATGCTCTCTCCGGGCCTAAATTGAACAAAGTATTTTTTATTTGATTTTCAATAATATTCTAGTAACCCTTTTTAATATTTTTTCTCTTTAGTATTTTTACTATTTGTTAGGATAACCGCCAAAATAACACCATGTTCTGTGAAAATTTCGACCGGCTATAGCCCTTTAAAATGTTAGATGGACAGCGTAGGATTTGCAATAGAGCTCCTTTTCCAGGAACGGAATCCTAAAAATAACAACAAAGAAATCAATAGTCATAGCAAGAAGGCTCCAACGGCTTGTAATAGTACAAAACGCATTATCTCGATATTACATCACTTAAAAATTCATTATTATACACCATGAGGAACAAATATGCTATTACAATGGCAATTCTAAATTTTCAATAGTAAATATAGGCTTATAATGACGATCCCAAGTTTACAATGACGAAAATGAGTTTACAGTGGCGATCTCAAGTTTACAATGACGATTCTAAGTAAATTTTTCAGATTAGTTAATTTGTAAAACCAGCTGGCTGGCAGGACACGGTAATTGACAAGAATAGAAATTGAATAGCGACCACCATACACTAGCCATAAAATAGCTTAACTAGACGTCTCGCGTTTCAGGATCACCCGGTGGCTGTAGTAATCAAGCGACTCTGTACTGGAGTGGGTCGCGACCCCCATAAACATGCTGATCAGCCCGTGGTAGTGACTATCTTTTAGTTTGTCGCATTTTGGTATCAGACAATGTATGTGACAATGACAAACGCCGATGAATTACCGATCTCTTGGTGGTTGCCGTTGTGTTTAGATTGTACTGTGCTTACCATCAGGTACAGTGCTGTCACTTTGCCATGCTAATATAAAAAAAAACTTTAGTAAGAAGAAAATTTATGAACTCCGTTCCCTAATAATCCTGGCTCGATGTCTTGCAGGACTTTTAATCCCTTAGTAATGAGAAAACAGATTAATGAATATAAAAGTAAATATTTCCAGCGAGATAATAATAACAGTGTTGTCTAGATCAAGTTCAAAAATACTAGACTCAGGGCGTCGAACTGTCTGGACCGTCCAGAATTAGTACTCGAAAGTTTCTAGTTAGGACCATTCACTCATTCATTCGTTCTTACAACGAATGAGTCATCGGAACGGTTCGCCCGTGGGACGCCGCGCCTCGTACGATGTTGAGTTGTGGTGTTGCCAGCGGTTAATACTTTCAAAAATGTACGAGAATAATTTGCATTTTTCAAGTTCTTCATTATAATATTATAATGTACTTTTATATACGGTTTATGTTTTTTCTTAATAAACAAATTTGGAGAAATTTCGATATCATTATACAAACATGCTTATTCAAAATTCTTGTCTGGCAACGCAGTCGAACTTTTATTTCCAGACTAGCATGTTTGAAACTTTGGTATCGACATTTTTTTTTAGTTTTCTTTATTTATGATTTAAGATACTATACTTTTAGTTTAAAATTATTAATATACTAACATTTTTCCGCGACTTTGACTACGTGTTTTTCGTACTGTGTCCTTCTTCACGTCCTAGGCATATATATGCCTAATTTCATTACTATCTGTTCATAGGTTTAGTCGGGAAAAGGTAACAAACAAAGTTACTTTGTCATTTTATAATATTAGTATGGATTCTATTTTTATAGAGTGTTTAAATATATCGCATAGATAATCGTAGTATACAATACTACACATTGAAAATGTCGTATATAATTTCGCTTTTTGATGTTAAAAACAAATGGACGAAGAGAAGTTATATTAATTTAACACGTACGTAATTTAACAAGTACACCAATTTTTTTAACTGCAGATCATACATAGCATTTTTTAACACACTAGTAACGGACTAGAATCTAGAACTTATCTTTGACTAAGTTGTTTTTGAAAATTAAGTCGGAAAGTCTCTTGTATGTTTGCAACCACATTCTTCAGACAGAAATGTGGCTATAATGTTTCCGTACTCGAACGTTGCAAATTCTATCGTTCTATCGACGAACTTCTAGGGGCGCTAGTAGGTACATTATTTTATATGTTTATTAATAATCTTACTGAACAAGATTTTGCCAGCTGCAACTTACTAGTTTTGTGTTTTTGTTACCAAGCATCACCGTGATAGTATATAGTGCCGTGGTACGCTGGTGGGAGCGACGTCGCGGCGCAGGCGCGGCGCAACCCTGGTCGATAGGTCCGATAGGGGGCGGTTGTCCCGCCAGTGCGCGCCTCGCCGCGCCACAGCGAGCTCGCGCCGCCCCGCCATGAGGGCGAGCGCTTTGCTCACGCTGTTCACCGCGATCTTCTACGCTGCTACTCTCACCAATGCCGAGAAGAGCAAGTTCTGTGAGTCTTTTTTATATTTTCCAATGTTATTTTCAGTTTTTTCAATAATTTAAATTGTTTGCGGTATTTATCTGCACAAGGATTTGGCGCGACTCTGCGTTTTATTAATTGCGCATTTTAAACCAATTTAAATATTATATATTATTATATATATTTATGTCCAATGACGTTCGGGTTGTCAAGTTTTAATAAACTTACGGGAGGCAATACGAACGTAACACGGAAATAGGTCACGAAGACAATAGAAACTGTACGTATTATGTATAGACTTCAGCTGTAGTGTCGGTGAAACGTGCGTGTGTGCGCCGCGTCGTGTCGGCTCGATCGTGGCCGCGGCCGGCGGCTCTATCGAATCCATTATTACCCTTAGTTTCACGAGGTTTATGTCTATACCCAACATTACCTCCGTTACATATTGGATAAATTATTCCCCATAAACAATAGCTAATCTATTTTAAATTGTTTGTACATTATTACGTCGTGTATTGGGTTATCGCATGTGATCTCTACTACTGCTCATGATTGGTTTTCATTATGTTTAAAGCTGTTTTAAGATTTATTTATAAAGAGGGTATGCATTTTTCATTTTGTTGTTTTACAAAAAGCTATAGTATAGTCATTAAATTGATTCTATATTCGGGTACGCCCAGTTGAATGTTGCCGTTTGGTGACACTGTTAACGTCGTACAGGCTGGCGAGCAATTTTGTAGTTGAATATTAACCTGAAATATTTTTAAGTAATTTATATTTATATTTTACGAATTTAGAACCTTTTAAAAAAATTATGAGTTTTGTATAAATAGGTATTATTTATTATTTGTAAAATTTCGCATTTCTACAGCATTTAAAAAACAATCTTTTACTTACGATAACCTTAAACACTCCGTTTAAGATATCAGTTTATGAATATAAAAACAAACAATATCGGCTCAAGAGTTCAAAGATAAAGTAACTTCGATAAAATGTGATATTGAACGGATCGATTATATGTTATTTATTACTAAAATATTTGTTAAACTTTTGCCATCCCTCGGTTAGTTTGTTCGCGATTTTATCAACAGGTCCCGGTCCTCCACAGTGTCTCGGCCCTCCGACTAGGAGAACGGCCTCTCCCGAAGCCAATTTCATGGTCTTTTCTAGTGAAATATGTGCGCCTGTCGCGAATCTCGAACCGACTGAACTGGTAGCGACGGTCATCTCGGCCGGTAGACCGGGTACTTTTGATGGTAGCACTTCAGTTTGCTGTCGAGCCGGATTGGCTATAACTAGAAGGGAACCGGTACCACCCCATCGTAATATAGCCAAGGCATCGTTGAAACGTTTTATCTAAAAAATAGTCTAAAAAATAAATAATCTAAAATATATAGTCTAAAAAATAAATAATCTAAAATTAGCAATAAATTTTAAATTTAATTGATTTAACACATCAATACCAAACTAGGAAATAATGACAACAAGTACTACTTGGCCCGACTAATTCATGATCATCGTACAACGCGTCATAGTGACTGATCTAGCGCATCGTGTATGGGACCAGTCTCTGTATATTTCCATATCTTCTTGCTTTTAAGTTTATAGGCAAGCATGATAAAAACTAGTGCCCCGAAAGGCTTTCAACTCGCGATAGTCACCTTTGTTCTTCAATTGTAAGTCAATTACCATCAGGAGAAAAACAATCACTTTGAAGAGATCAAATTAAAAGAAACCGGACCATTAACACTTGTTAATGGTCCGGTTTTTTAGAACTCGCGCACCGAGGGTTCCGTACTGATTACATTATATGGTTAAGAAAAAATAAGTAATGATAATACAAAATTAACTCAGGAAAAAATCATTACCAGCGGTCTTTCTTGAAATACGTTACCAAAACTGTTAAATATAGGATAATAGAATCATAATACAAATAGGTGATAAGGAAATCTTATATAATATACTATACATTTGTTAAGACTATAATTCTTAAATAAAATTCTAAAAATAAAATTCCGCTACACCTTATAAGGTGTATGTATATGTTATTGGGTAGCTATTGGTATAGATATTGGGTGGTACATTACCCAGCAAAATTATCTCTTGTTTAAAAAATGATTACACCCAGTGAACACGTTACCTTAATTAAGTGTCATATTTACAGAATTTTTACATATATGATGTGAGGGTGATTTCAAATATAAATCATGTGTTCACTGGGCATTACTCATGTTAGTAAATCCTAAGATTTACTAGTTAAACCGAAGATTAACCAATATACGGTCTTTTACATTAATATACTATATCAACTACTGTATGTTATGTAAACTAACTTTATAACTATATTTAAACCGCAATAAGTTATTTAATGTTACAAAAGAACTCAAAAATAATAATGTTATGTTTATATGAAATGAAAATATACGGTTTGATGAAACCATAGCATCGTCGCCATCTGTCGCCAAGCACCTATAGGTGTGTTCTGGCAGCCGCACTTGGGATCTAGTTCTTTGACTGAGTGTTTTATTGGGCGTGTTATCACCAAATCATTCGAAACGGTGTCCGAATGCGAAAACACTGAGCCATTATGCCATAATACGATTTAGATGTCATTAGTAATATATGAATTTAAGAGCTGGGTAACAAAAGATACTGTAGAAAAAAGATTATATGTGGCAGAGATTTGAATGTTAACATGGATGTATGATGATGTATCTAAGATAATAGATGAAATTAGATAGAAGTCGAGGAATGACGATCGGCTAGCGTGGTATGGACATGTCATGTGGAAGTAATGAAATAACAATTTATAGAAGAACGTGGAAGAGAAAATATGGTGTGCCGACACCACTTAGGTGCTAAATGTAAGAAGAAGATGATTTAGGTGTCTGTTTCAGTTCTTTTTGTTACGAGTATGTTGAGTACTCGTAATACATACATACCTCAAAGTGAAGCCCCATAGCTGGAGACTTCCTCATTGCTGCAGCAACTTTCACAACACCAATGTGACTAAACTCATTATTGAATTCAGATTTAGCATTCGCGTATCTGTAATTAGGAGCTAGTGGAAGCCATGGTTCTCCAGTGCTGAAACCAGCGTTGGTCGTATCGTCCCAAGGGAAAGGAGACGATGATGACGAAGCTTGGTTAGGCCAGCAAATATTAGATGTCGCCCATTCGAGGATTGTATCAGCAATGCCAAGTTCATCTCCTTGCTGTATTATTGTAGCTCCTGGCAGGATGATCGTTATGATATTGATCATATCGACCATGTCACTGCCGTAACGTGTAGTTATCCGACTATCATTTATTCCACTTGTCTGAAACAGATTTTTTTTTGCATTATACTTCTCATAAAAGTTATCTGAATAAATCGAAGTCTACTCATATGTAAGTAATGCTGATCATGTTCTCAACAAGCTCGTAATAAATGTACATGTAGGCAAAGAAATAAAAACTGCGGCTCGAAAGTATGTAAACTTTTGTGTGCATGGTTTAAGATGATAATTCTAGTATTTACTTAAACAAGTAATTTTTAACTCAATTCTAAAATTGTAAATCATCAAGCATCTATTAGTGTGTTCCGGCAAATGCAATTAAGAACTAATACTTAATCTAGGTTTAACGTATGACTACATCAGATGAGATTTTGGTTAAAGGGTAACTTATAATATAAGAAATATACCAGTAAGATGAGCATATACATATAGATGCTGATTTATAAATTTTACAATTACACAAAATCAGATTACAAACGGTCCAAGCTGCGGCGGCTTCCTCAGGGGTTGTTAATAGTGCAATGTGAATAGCGATTGCTAACTGAGTAGCTGATGGCTTGAATGGTGGTGTCAGAGCCCTACTGATTATTGAATTAGCTCCTACTCCACCATCTTCATAATATTGTGCGGCAACGTCTTGTTCCAATGAAGATTCCACCATAATCATACTAAAATAAAAAAGAGTTTATTAGAATGTATCACGTGTTCATCTATTTTAATTTATTGGTCTAATACCTGAAATACAGCAGTTTATCTTGTACGAGATATAAAAATTTTAGTTTGTGTGTCCGTGTTTCTAAGCGTTTGCGCATCGTTTATTGAGTTGCAATTTTATACAGTTGTTGATGTTGTTGAGAGCGTGAAAGTTTCTAAGTCATCACTGCGCAATAGTTAGCGTGTGAGTCGTTTCAACAAATCTGTATATTTCATATAGCTTTGTTTATCGTTATAACTTTAGCGGTGTAGCCACAAATTCACCTTATCTTAAGATGATAATACGTTAAGCCTATTAGAAGACTGGCTTTCAAGTGTTTTTTTTATCGTTATAGGCTTTGGCGTAGTGGCCACAATCTCACCTGATGTTAAGTGACGATGTGGCCCAAGATGATAACACGCTAAACCTAGTGGAAGACTGGCTCTCAAGTGCAGCTGCCGGAACACACTTATTGGTATTTGGCAACAGATTTTCAACTTGAGGGTGGTAGCTAGCCAGGCGAGCATTAGAAAAAGCCCTACCACCATGCTATGGTTTCCTCACGATGTTTTCCTTCACCGAAAGCTGAGGTTCATTGCAGGGATTCGAACTCACGTCTGTCGACGCGATTTCCTTACACGCTCCACGTATTTAAGTACCACTGAGCCTTCATTGTTTCAAAATACAAAATAAAAAATCATGGCTTTTTTATTATTTTTGAACTGAACCTGAGAAACGATCTACACACCATTTACACAGTTACACATCATTTCACGTAAACGAAGCTACCAGCTTCTTAAATATTAATAGAAATTACAAAATAAGGTCCCCCGCCGCCTCTGTCTGTCTGTTTGTTTAAACGCGATAAATTCAAAAACTACTGAACGGATTTTTATAGGATTTTCATCAATGGACGGAGTGATTCATGAGGTAGGTTTAGGTGTATAATTTAATACGGTTTTGTGTAAATTGGCTGAAATATGACTATGATTGTTGAAAATCATGGCCACTGGGAGCTTTACAGGCGTGCGCCACGTAAACCAATAGACTTAATATGTACTACTCTGCTACCCGTGCGAAGCCGGGGCGGGTTGCTAGTAATATATAAATTTAAAAGGTTCGTTTTATTTTGTCTAGTGTGCTTTTATAATAATATTTAATCGTCTTTAGCCAAATCAATATCTTAATAATGACTTAAGTGAAAATAAATGAAGAGCTGTTGATTTCTGAAAAAAAAAACTGATAATATAACACCCAGGAATGCAAATAAATCCTCTGAACAAGCGGTGCGCGCTTTCGAGCGTGTACAACACTATTAATACTGCTGCTTCGTTTCGATTTCCGAAGGACAGGAGAATCTAGGGAGCAGTAGAGGGCACCTGTTTACGATGGATCGTAGATCCCTCGGTGGTCACCAGTAGTTATGGATTGCACTGTGCTTTCTATCACAGTTCCATTACTTTGTTGTGCTATGATTTAAAAAAAAAGTACATACGGAACATCCAAGCCTGCAGCGCGCACACAATTCATAGCATCAGTAGACAATTTTTTTAATAATCGTTCACCACATATCGGTTCTTCTAGAAAATCTGGTGTGAGTAGTATACCGTGTACACCACGTTGTAGCCATCTACACTGTGCCGATGATAATGCTGCTATCACACCGTCCGAACAAAGGTTTAAAATAGCTTCGTCTTTTAAAACTTTCCAATAAGCATTGCGTTCTTTATGCCACTTCCATGTTCTTGTTCCTTCATCTAGCTACAATTCAACGAATGTAATTTCATATTAAAGAAAAATTAATTGTTATACAAATTTGTATTTTATCGTATCAGTTGCAAAAAAATATCGAGATAGAGAGACAAAGTAACACTTTCTATAAATTAATTTATTACTTTTATTATGACGTTTATTATAAACCTTTGAAAGCGGGATTAAATACTACTTACTGGAGGAGATTTAACATCTCCGTCATGCCACAATATCCTGTCTTCATACCCCAGTACACGATCGGCGCTCAATTTATACCACTCGCTATCAGTACTGATTGTTTGCAATGGCAGCGTAACTAGCACGTTCAAATCTATCATAAAGAAGAATTTGTTTTTAAAATATTTATATGCACATCCATTAATTCCAACTATTGTGGATGATAAATTACCAATTTTCTTTGCCTTCTCAAGTAGTTCGTTGAAGGAATCAAGACTGCCATAACGCTCATCTATAGCGGTGAAGTCGACGACACCGGGTTTGCTACAGTCTTTACTTCTAGCTGACAGTGGTGATAGTATAATGGCATCGGCTCCAATACCACGAACGTAACTTATTTGTTTCGTAATTCCTTAAAATATATCCACGTTACTTTTAAATTCTTTACTACACCTTAATTTTATATATAGAATGCAAAGGCTTCAAAAAATAACGCAACTGTCGTCAAATTATTTTATAATAGTCTAAATATGTATTGTGATGAATTGGATTACATCCGACTACTATTATAGATATCTATACAAATTCAACCGATAGTGGCATTCTTGCTGGGATCGTAGGACCGTTCACACTTTCACAGATATTTCTTATGTCAACCAATCGATTGATGTTAAAGATGATGTTACTAAAGATGTCAACATTTCTACAACTGCCCTAGTTACACTCTTCCCATCATAAGCAATATTGTTTACTTTTAGTGAAGTTTATTGCAAAGTATCGAAATTTTCTCAACCACTGAGTCACGCGGTGGTCTAATTTGGCCTTTAGTGTATTAAATGTTTTGCTTCATTCGTTTTCATAACATATTCGTAAATAAATTTAGATTACTTTTATTTTCATCACAAAATACACAGGTTTTAGAAAATAACTTACGCGTTTAAGTTACCAAATATTTTTAATGTCTTCTCACCTTTCAAATCTCCTAGACCGTCCCCGTCGCTGTCTTTAAATGAATCGACCAAAATTCTATAGAAAATGGCATTTTTCCACCACGGCACCGTCTCTCCGATGCCACGGCGAAATACACTCAGCAACACGAGCGCAGTTAACCACATCAGTATCGAGATTAATTTTCATGGTGGATTATTAGCCATGACCTTCTGGATTAGTATGATACAGATACTGATTTTAGTTTAGAATTGTGTTTATAATCTTTTCTAAATCTACGTAATATCTTATGAGCTGAGTTATAGATTTATTTAGCTCCAATCCAATGTTTACCTATGTAAGATTCGACAGCAGTAGTATCATCGAATCGCCTATTTCTGGCGCAAAGCAGTAGTACTGGCGCTACTTTGTTCCTATCTAAATAATGTGATTTTCTGTACAAATAGCTACACGAATCGTTCCAAGTGCATTCTCAGGACTTGTTACATATAGGCAACTGGCCTAAACACTGTCGTCCTGTTTGAGCTTGGTTATTTACGAGTATATATCGTTCTTCTTGACGTGTCCGTGAATGGCAAATCTTGCTATCTCCGATTATGACCGCTTATATGATTGGCAAAGCCAAATTTGGTATTAAAGATTCTATTGGTTATAGATACCTATGGGCTTTAGTTATTACTTACCGCCATGAATACTGTGTGTTAATATTGTATTATTTTAAGCTAAAATATAAATAATGAAATAGACGCGTTTCGTTGAGAGAGATTATCTCACCAGTGCATTGCCTGAAAGCTAGATAACAAGCAATATCTGAATACGTTGCTGTATGCACCGGAAATGACGCATGCCTTAATTGCAATACCGTGGAATTAAATACCATATATTTCGATACAAATTGCTGTGCCAAACGTGTAATGAAGGCTGTACGTCTCATTACTGTATTTCATATGAACGTAGTTTGCGTAAACATATGTTTAAGACCATAATATTGGTTTAGTGATAGCGCGCATGGATGTCGTCCAGAGAATTATAGACTCGAATCCTACACGTGAGTCGAGCTTTCGGTGATGGATAACATCGTAAAATAAGCATACCTAGCTTTGATGTGGTACCTAATGTTGATTAAGTCACAAGTCTTGTCTTGTCTAGTCGATAAACAAGTATCAGTATATTCGAGCATTTGCACTCCAGAGCCAGAACCAGTTCCTGTTTCTGTTCTTCTCATTTTCATGTACTATAAATTTTCTAATATCTCACCATCTTTGATGGTTGTTTCAAATAACTTATAATGCAATAAAGACAATTATAATTGATTGTCAAGAAATGTCTTCATCCTCATTCATCATTGCTGAAAGACGTCTACTGTTGGACATAGACCTCCCCCCCAAGGCCACCACAACGATCGGCCCTGTGCTGCCCGCATCTAGCGGCTTCCTGTACTACCTTTACTACCTAGGTCGTCGCATCATATTGTGGCGGGTCTACCCACGTTATGTCTTCTGGTACGTGGACGTCATTCGAAAACCCTTTGGCCTCATCGGCCATCCGCTCTACGAACTACGTCGCCCGCCGAATGCCACTTAAGTCTAGCTATTTTCTTCGGGCTATGTGTGTTACTTTGGTTCTCTTGCGGATCTCCTCATTCTTGATTCGATCACACAGAGAAACTCCGAGCATAGCCCTCTCCATTGCCCTTTGAGTGACCTTGAGCTTTCTTATGAGGCCCATAGTTAGCGACCACGTCTTATTCGAAATTATTAATATATTTATTATATAAATAGTAGTTTAAAATAAATATAAAATATACGTTTTAAAAATTCGAGATGAAAATCCTTACATTTACTCATGTTGGTAAATCCTCAGATTTACTAGTTAAACCTAGGATTTACCAATACACGGGCTTTTACAGTAACACATATATTTATACATATTTATTATACATGTATGCGGTATACGAAATTAGCTATAGCTTTCACATTTTTTAAGTAAATAACCGTAAACCAGTTTTTGTTCGTTACTTCACACCATAAAATTTTTATAAAACTCACATCATAAAAACTCTAAATATTAATAATATCAGTTTATTGAAAGTACAGTTTAGTTTTATAGTAAATTTGTGTTATGAGTGCAATAAATAAATATACATAGTATATTCGGTGAATATTATCGATTCTACGTAAACTAAGGGACGATTCGGAGTCGGACCCCCTTAACACCCCCTATATTTACATTTTATGTGTGACATAAGGACAACAATTATGTCCGTTTTATAGTGCTATTAGTACTGACATATTGAACGCAGACCCGAGGTCCTTTTGAATTAACGTCAATATTTTAAGAGGTTACTTTTACAGATAGATGTCTTTTCACATCATTTCCTTCTGAAAATTGTACAGTATAAAAAAAAAACAATTTATTATTATTGTTTATGAAACATAAAATTATTCTTTATTTTGCAAATTAATTAAGTTAGGAGTGAAATCATACTGGCGGCGATCGCAGTACTAGAGCTTCACCGGGTTGTAGAGACAGGCTTGCAAGAGGTATTGTGTCAGTGGAAATAAATTAGTGTAAATTATTATTATTACGTTATTATTATTATTTTAATAATTCAGTTTTCAAATTTGTACAAACTCATAGTAAAATGTATAAGGAAAATAATGTATAATGTTAAAAGTAAACGATCCGATGTGTAAAAAATTAATGAATGGCAATAAGGCGAAGGATGTTTTCAACAATAATGAGAAATTTACTCCTTTCTTACTATCTTCCCTAGTAGAGACAAAGCGTATTTGTAAATAGATAAATTTATATACGTTTAATTAAGTTTACAAAGTACACTTCCCACAATTCTACACGCACTTTTGCTCTTAGTTTTACTAATTTTAATGTTGCTGTTTTAGCTAGCTTTTGACCATAACCTTACCTGAAGTGATCGAAGGTGAGAACATACTAAGTCTAGAAAGAGAATTGCCTATCGAGTTCGGCTGCCGAAATACCTCGATAGACAGCTATAGCTAGGTAGGCAAGTATTAAAAAATATTTTGTCAATAATATCAGTGCTCTACAACGGAGCTATCATCGCTTCAAAATATATAAAAAAAATTACCCATTTAATCTCGTAGAATGCACGCTGGACGTGTATACAGTAATGGGATCCTGCAGCATCGGCACAGATACTAAGTTTATGGTATCCTCCACAATTCCAACGTTGAACAACAGCGTGTATGTATCATGGGTCACCAAGCTCCTGACTAGCATTAGTGTATTCTGACTCAACGCTTGGACATAATGATCACCGTGTGACAGTGTGACCAATTTCCGAAGGTTTGTCAGCATCTGATAAACCTGTACAGCATAATAAATCGTTAATATTATTAGTTATTGCTTGCGTCTTGACTCGTAGTTAAATAACTCTTTGGATTAAAAGGTTTTTTTACGGTTTTTAAGGGATTAATAACATAATTGACACTGGAAATAGCAATGCAAAATAAGTTTCTTTCGTATCATTGAGCGTACTATCAAACGAAATTCTAAGGATAATGTGACATTTTTGAAGTTGTAGGAGTATAGTCGTGTATCATAATAAAAGATTTATCATTGAATGTAGAACTCATCGGCCTATAAAAAACTTCGTAAGGTACTGTGGTATAAAAAAAACCTGGCTTGAAGGAAATCACTTTTCTATGAAAAGGATGTAGCAATGAGGCAGTTAGTGCAACTGCACCAGTAACTGCAGCCCACAGCTATCTGTATAATCATTTTCAAATGGAAAAATTGCAGTTATAACTAAAGACAGACACTAACAGGATGCGCCACCTGAGGACTAGGTCCTTTTTGTTTTGTCACAAAGCTTATAAAAGGTTTGAACGGCTCGCATGCCAGTGCATAAAGCCAAATACTCTATTTACAGTGAAATAAGCTGTACAAATAGGTACGCTGATGGTGCTACTATGGAACCTTGTACAAGTTCTACCACTCCTAATCCTTACTCTATAGTAAGATACTTACAAGAATCAATATGATATTTAATTTGTAACCTTGTAATGACTCCGGTCGGCATCCTTCTGCGTTTGAAGATTTATTTCCGTATAATCGTTAGCGATTGGCAACCACGTATTATTATTAGTAGAGAAACCAGCACTGGTCGAATTGTTCCAATGGTAAGGTGTTCGGGCAGGGTCTCTGGAGTACTGTAAATAGTTAGACGCGTCCCCTTGGTTGATAGCTGCTACGTCGACGGTGTCCTCCCAGCTGACATATCCGTCCCTCATGCCAATTTCTTCTCCTTGGTAAGTTATAGCGACTCCTGGCAGCATCATGTTGAGAGCGTTAAGGCCATCGACCATATTTGTCCGGAACCGTGAGGGCATTCTGCTGTTGTCGTGATTTCCAAACTGCAATGACAAGTCAGAAGAGTTGAGCACATGATGAAAATTATTGTATATACCTAGATAATAATACGATGGCATAACCCAATAATATTGATCAATTGTCATTTTTGCACGAGGCTTTACGATCATGTGCTTTTTGGTTATAGTCTGCGGATTGTAAATAAATATAAAATCTCAATCCGCATAGAGTTCAGGCACCAATATTGGTACTAAATAAAACTAAGTTTATGGTTACCGCATACATGGAAAGAGATAAAACATATCTATTCACTGTTCCTCCTACTTGTGAATATTTGTAATGGTTTATGAATATATGATTTTGTATAATTATAATAATTTATTTAAACACTAGCATAGAGAACTAAAAAATTCGACAATCTTGCATTTAATGCAATATCACCTATTTTAAAATCCAAATTTGTAGTTTAAAAAGAATGTGATGCTAGTCACGTTCCTTTGCTAAATTTAGCACTCACCACCCAATTGGCAACGTTTCCACGTGGCATGTAGGTAAGCCAACGTTGTATAACATAAGCAAAGTCACGGGCGTTTGACTGTAAAGACAGGCTGGTGATGAAATCGAAGTTGAAAGGAAAGTGGGATCCTACTCGACCTCTCTCATCTCCATAGTACAGCATTGTCATTGTTATGTTAGCGTAAGCTTCTGCCAACAAAATTCTAAAACAGATAAACAGAATAGACTTAAACTTATAGACCAAAACATCAATGAGAAATATTTTCACACTATAATATCAACAATGCAAATAATACTTGTGCTTCATATACAAATAAAGGACAAAATTTGAAATCTTTGGAAACTAATTTACACATGTGAATTTTTTGTATAAAAATTCGAATATGATATTGTATATTCAATTCAATTTTACAAGGAATGGTAAGTTCGATATGAATGTAGAAATAATAGTACCTGTAACAAAATAATGAGGGTGTTGGATGAACTTATAAATTATAAAAAAATTGCTTTACGGCAGTGATTAAGACCTGAAGAAGTATGAAAGTAAGATGAATTCTTTTAAAATGCGATTTCTATTCCCTTTTCTAAATGTTACCAACGTTCAGATGGCTAAATGCATTAGAAATGAAAACTCACGTTGAATGAGTGGTCTGAATTAGAGTGTAATAAATAATGTTTGAAAGAATACTTGGTTACACACGTGGAATGTATAAATGATGGAAGCGAAAAATATTTACAGGGATAGAAAAATGTTGTGCTCTATCCTTTCTCTCTACCCGAGTAAAAGCTTTACAAAATGACAGATATAAATATATATTCATCATCGTCATCATCAACCTATAGTAGTCTACTGCTGGATATAGGCCTTCCTTAATGAGCGCCATAGCGCCCTGTCTTCAGCTTGCCGCATCCAGCATTTGCCTGCAGTCTTTCGCAGATCGTCATCCCACCTGGCCGGAGGGCGGCCTACACTAAGTTTTCCGAGTCGCGGTCTCCACTCAAGAACCCGTTTACCCCAGCGCTTGTCGGGTCTTCGAGAGATATGGCCGACCCACTGCCACTTCAGCTTGCTAATTCTTTGAGCTATGTCCATAACTTTGGTTCTCTGTCGGATATAAATAAATTTAAATATATATTAAAAGTGATGTATTACTTCGTAGCAGATTCATTCTCCTCTTGCCACTTATCAGCAAAATCTCGCCATTCATACATAACATCGTAGAGTTCAATCAGATCTCTTATATGCTCTTGAGTTGTATATCCTATTTGTGACGCGTTTAAGAACATATTACCGCTAAGCGGCTCGTCAGGGTAAACACCTCCATAGTCTTCAGGATTAGCTTCGAAAAGATGAGGGAGAGCATCGAGCCGAAAGCCGTCGACACCTTTTTCGAACCAGAAGCGCAAGATCCTAAACATCTCCTGCCTAACTTCCGGCTCACGGAAATTGAAGTCAGCTTGTTCTATAGCAAATTGGTGGAGGTAGTATTGCTGGCGTTCTTCGTTCCACTCCCAAACAGATCCTCCGAATTGACTAATCTGTAATAAAATATCCATTATATAATACTAACATTGGCCCGTGTTTTCGCTCCCGTTTTCTTCAAAATATAACGACTCGCGCGCCATTATAAATTGATTGTACTATCAGAACCTTTACGGGTGTGCTTGCAACGACTTCTCAAAGCTTAATCTCAATCGGATGAATGGTTTTTTTATACTAGCTCGGCATACTTACTTTTTTATACAACTAAGGTGACAAACAATTATACAGCCTACCTGATGGTAAGCGGCTAACGTAATCTACGGACGCTTGTAATACCATAGGTATCACTAGCGCGTTCCTGACCTTGAATCACCCTACCCCAAGGAGCTCTGGAAACCATACTCACCACAAGAACACAACACAATAGTTATTAGGTTGCGATCTTCTGTAGGGTGAAGGTATTCCATCAGTTGGGCTGCCCTAAGTAGACAGAAATCTCCAAAGAAATTTCTCTGTGCCCTACCTCTTTCTCTAAAGCCCTATCTCTCTTAAACTATACAGAACGTGATGGTAAGTACGGTAAGACTCAAATTTCATCGGCATTCGTCGGCCGGCATGCTGAAATGCCTCTTTTCGCCTCTTTTTAAGATATTTATATCATGGGAAACGTTGGCTGGGAGACTATTCCATATTTGCACGGTACGGCAAAGGTACGAATTTGCAAACTTCTTTGTTCGTGCTGTGATGGGTGCTACCCCTATAGTTGTGACTCAGTAGACCACTCCGCGTGCATCTGTAGTGGAAGGAAGTTGATGGGAGAAGGCTAAACAATTCTTCTGAACATTCACCATGATACAGACGATAAAACACTCTTAGCGAAGCTATGTCTACGCAGCTGAAGCGGTTCTAAATACTTAGTGACATCTGTATCATTCACAATGCGGACAACCCGTCGCTGTAACCTGTCCAGGACATCGAGAAAGTATTGGGCGAAACCTTCCTAGAAATGCGAACAATATTCCATGCATGGCCGACCTTCAGCCTTATAAAGAAAGTAAGTACAGTTCTTGGCCGGGCATGAAAAACCGTCGCACTCTGTTCAGGAACGCATACGGCCTCGGGAAGAGGACTTTGCTCAGCATTGGGAAATTGAAGGCTGATATTATTATAATAAGAATAGTCAATAATATTTTAAGAAATTATAAAGATACTAGCTGTACCCTGCGGTTTCACCCGCGTATAATTTAAAATAAATTGTTGATTGATAATTTATAATACTTCAGTATAGACAATATTTTTATGGGGTGGCCAGGGTAATACGTAACAAATCACACGTCTCGTTCGCGCCACTTCACCTATAGTTATAGACCCGAGCCGAGTGTTGAATTATTTTAATTTTAAATTATATCCCAAACTATTCGTCCAAATAACATGCTATAAAGGGCAAAGTTTATCTACATAAAACTGTCTTGATAATGAAGTAAGTTTCGTTGGTCTTTAATATGCCATGCTTAATAATAATGCTCATAAATCTCTTTTTAATTTTCAATAATACCTTATCACTATATACCTTATTGTGGCTTATGTATAAGATATAGGCATATGATATCATGAACTATACTTAGATCTACTAAGGAGCAATTTTTTTGTAAAACATTGTATTTACGTATCACTTATCATTACATCAGCACATGCGGATAAAGCAGTTAGGCTGCGCTATTTATACCGCCTTTTTTAACAAAAATCTATTTTTAAGGCTAGTTGAGAGGTGTAGTCTAATTCTAGGTTGACTATACTATTCCACTTGAATTTGGCAATCATTTACAAAAATATTTTTTCGAATCCGACTGGTACTTCCAGTGATTATCGTATTTAAACAAATAAAAAACTCTTCTTAACGATCCTAAAGTGCAGAGCAGTTGTCATGAACGTCGAGCAATCTAGCAATCTGTCAACCTATTGGCAACTACGAGAAGTGAGAACAATAAATATGGGCGACACGGGTGCGATGGAGGCGGCGGCGCGGGCGCGGTGGAGAGTTGTTGAATAAATTTAACACAGGTGAAACCCCCGTTTGTAATAATTCTCAATCGATGATGATTGATGCAATTTCGTGCACGGTAAGTATATTATGTAAATGTGTAACGACGTCTCAGCACCAAATGTAATCACTGGCAACACACACTGGTCAAAGACTTTCGTCTTGAAACACACCATTAGACAACACACAGATACACACGTTAATCTTATAACACCCCTCTTTTTTCGTCGGGGGTTAAAAATTATATCCCGCGCACGATTAATTTAGTCATCTATATATGTATATGTATGAGTATATGTGAGTGTATGTATCTCTCGTTCTTTAATTAATAGGCTATAATAATTCTAAAATTTAGACAAAAATAATGAGTGCGTTATAAACGCGTGAAGAGACGCGGGGCACCGCTGGTATTTATCTTATATATTTACGACTTATAAGCCTACTAGTGTTCAGAACTAAACAGACAATTGCATACTATAGTTTACCCAATTAGAAGGAACAGCTCGAAGGTTAGGATTCGTCGGGTCTGGATACACGGGATCGGCCCAAACGAAGTAATTCTCAAAGCCGGGAACCCTGGCCACTGATTGTTTGAAATATTCCGACTCTGTACTGGCATGATTTGGCACATAATCCAATAGAACTCGTATTCCTGATAAAATAATTATAGCAATTGTTGTCATAGAAGAAATAGCATGATTTCATTGGCTTAGTTATCTATTTATGGGTTATAAATATAGTTATAAATTTATTAATGAAATTAAAATTTGTAATAGATACAATAATACCTAAGTGTTTTAATTAAAATTAAATTTTCATTTTCAGAATTGTTAATACAGTTATATTACGAGTATATAAATATTTACTAAATAAATTTGTGAACTATTATAGGTCACAGTACAATGTCTTAAATGTTTGAAATATTGTAGAAGAGGTATTGGTATTAATGATCTAATTTTCCAGAGGAAGAAATAATATAATTTTAAATAATTTAGGTATCTCAACAAAACGCCATCTAGCGGTGAATAGAATATTGACGCATGATTTGGTTTTACACTATAATAATATCTCTGTAGAGATATAGAAAATATTTTACATCACTTTTAAACTTATTCGTTGACATCAGAATTTATTTTGTAGTTTGAAAATTCATAGCTAAATAAGAATGAAATAAAATGGACTATTTCACATATTTTGAAATCATATCTCTGAGATACATAATGAATATTATATTTTTTACCCAGTTCATGAGCTCTTCGAACAAGTTCGTCAAAGTCAGCCATAGTTCCATATTCATAATGGATGTCGTAGAAATTACTTATGTCGTATCCGAAGTCGACCATCGGCGAGGGGAAAATTGGAGACATCCAAATAGCTCCCACACCGGCATCGACGAAATGCTCCAGCTCACTTGTGATACCTGATAATATGATACATAATAAGAAAAAATTAAATAACAAAAAAATTGAACAGTTAAGGCGGTCAGTGTTTACTCCATACAAACGTATTCTTCTGTTTTATACCTGTATAATGACAGTGAAGAAAATCGTTTTATACCTTACAACATATATCTACTACTGCATGTTCTTTTGTTTTGAATTTGTCTGTAAATTAATCATTACAAGAGAGCATGACAGAAGTTCGTATCCGGATTGGCGGCGACAAATTGGAGGAAGTGAATGAGTTTGTGTATTTGGGATCGATGTTTACTAGTGATAGAAAGTATGAAATTGATATTGAAAGGAGAGTTAATGCTGGTAATAAGGTGAATGGGGCGTTACACGCCTTTATGAACAGCCAGAAAATCTCTAGAAAAGCTCGTCTGGCTGTACATAGAGCAGTGTTAGTTCCAACACTCATTTACGGAAGTGATAGCTGGGTGTGGCAGAAAAAACATGAAAGTAGAATAAATGCAGTAGAAATGAGATCCCTAAGAAGTATGTTAGGAGTGAAATTCAGTGACAGGATAAGAAATAATATGGTGATAGAACGTTGTGGTGTGAAAGAAGATATAGTGACAACGTTTGTGAAAGGGATGCTCAGATGGTATGGGCACGTAGAGAGGATGAATGAAGGAAGATTGACTCGACAGATTTATGAGTGTGATAAGGAATGTTGGAAGAGTAAGGCCTAGATGAACGTTCCGCGATCAAATCCGGAACGTTCTGAAGAAAGGTACTGTAAACCGACGAGCATGCATGAAAATATTGATGAATGTCGAAGAAACGAAAGATGTATGTCAGGATCGTAGCAAGCAGAAGGACGTGGTCTCTGCCTACTCCATTGGGAAAGATGCGTGGTTTATGTATGTATGTATGTATTAATCATTTTAAGAACTAGGAGCCATCTAAAATTACTAAAAGTTATACCGTCGTTATCAGACGTCCAGCAAACAAATTTGACGCAGCCAAAATCCTTTTTATAATATTATTCTAGGGAAAGTATAAATTAAAATTGGTCCATTAGAAAGGAGCAAACAGGAGAATAAGAAATTAAGATTTAGTCTATTTTACATAAGTATAAATCGGTCTGAGCTGCAGTTGTCTCTATCGCACTCTATTCGGTTGATTGTGTACAGCGTGACAGCAATAGATTCTGTTAAAACGTATTCTTTAAATTGTCAATCCCAGTTCTCTTAATACTGTAGTATGTGTTTAATAGTTATGCAGATGACATGATAGGTGTAAGTATAACTGAACAGACTGCACGAACAGTTGCTAATTGGCATATGGACGTAGATGACGATTATAACTTTCTTTTGTAAACCGCGTTTAAATGTGCAAGAAATGTGTAATATAATTACATTATTTATTATATCACATTAGATAAAGCTGATAATGCTGTTGTTACAATTTATATTGTACCTAAATTAGCGTGAATTTATCAATAAATGTAAGTGTACTATAAAAAATATAACTTTATCTTAACGGTAATATTTTAGGGCTATTTCGTTTTTATCATTTGGATAAAGCAATAATATTGGCGTATGTTTATTTGCAAGTATTGTACCAATTTGTAGTGTACAGATGGTTTTAATAAATTAACCACAATTAGTTACATAGTAAATGCTACGCTATGGACTAATGTATCAAAGCATTTGCACTGATACAGCTGTTGAAATCTGTTATTTTCAGCAGCGGATTATAAGAACCTTTCTAGGGTTATCTTATAGGTGTTTTCTTGTCTTTCTAGAGTTTTTTTCGACAATATTGCTACATGACATCAGCTGTGAATGGTTTAATGATAGTTAAAAACCAAATAAATTTTAATGCCCGGTGCAAAAGATAGAGGCGATACAATTTGAACTTAATTTTTCTTACTAACACATTAAAAACTGTTGTCATACTTGTGAAATATTTAATTAAAAAAGGCAGCGTCAACAGTACACATATTGTGCATTACTTACTTTTATATTTATAGTAAAACTAATTAAGATATGCATATTGCTAACCTATTACAGCGCTATCTACATTTCACAAGTTCAAGCCCGAGTATTTACCGACGAATTTCTCAGACATTTACACATAATTTAACATTATTGTCAGACGGTGAAGGAAAACATCGTAAGAAAATCTAAATGCTTCAGAAATGTTCGCGTAGTATTTTATTTGGAAAAAAACAGACCTGTGGATTTCTCGGCATTCCAAATCGCTGGACGGGCGGGGTGATTAAGCCCTTTCCTTCTCTCGCGGAGAGACTTTTGCCTGTTTTGCTTTTGTTAATATTATTATATTCACCGTACTACGTACTTGATTTCGCTATCCGACCAATTACTTTGTCCGACTGAACTGTAGTGCAATCCGTACATCTCAATTTAGTGTAGTTTTGATATTTATGCAGTGTGGGCGCGTGCGGAACGATAATTGGAATTAAAGCGTGAACCTGGACGTAAATACTAAAACAGTAGTCAATTAAGTAAAAGTATTTGTTGTTCAAGTGAATAAATGGGTAAGCGCGAGCGGCTGCTGATGTTTGCACGTTTCTGTTTGCAGCATGTTTCTGGAGCTGCTGGCTCAAGGGCTCCATGCCGGTGGAATGGACCTAGGCTTGAGTTGCCGCAGGATAGGGTGGACTTTGAGGGTAGGAAGATTGGAGTCTAAGGGTTGACCGAAGTAACGTTACGTTAAGTAAGTAAGGTGTGTCACCTTTGAGAAGGGCTATATCAAGTACTGTCGGACGACGCTTATCTTGAAAGTTAGTGGGTTCGAGGAGAACCTGAGACTTTCATATTGGTAAATACGGGAGGTTCCACTTGCATGCAGTAGAGGGAACGCTTATAGTAAACGAGGATACCGCCGCCTCGGGTTATTTCTTGCTATAGTATAGTTCACAATCGTAGGATTCCGCCTACTGGAACCGCCTACTAAGAAACACGTCTATCTCTCTTTCCCTTAGAAACAACAACAAACAACAAGATCTACGTTGGGGACGGAGATTCCGCGCGTTAAATAATGAAAGGTTCAAAATCTGTGGGTTAATGTGATACATTATTATTAACAGTCTTATTAGCGGCAGCACGGGTCAGACGTTGTAACGTCTCTGCTAAAACGGGGAAGTGCCTGATGGCCATGGCGGGACCGAGCTCAGAGTTCGGAATCGTAACCAGAAGTGGCCTGAGTCTTGGGAGGCTGGGGTCGGGGGCGAGGGTAGAGGTGCCCTCTGAGGGGCTGGCTGCCTCGTCTGACGGGTAATTATTATTATTTTTATATAATTTTTGTGAAAAAGTATTATAATCTTATTAAAATGTAGAAAACAAGGTTTAATTATGATACGTGCAATGGAACCAAACGCCTGCGGAAATGTATATTGCGTAGTAATAATAATAATAATTTTTAGATTTTAAAGCTATTCCTACTTAGAACACCAAATTCCGAAGAGAAATAGTCGTAAAAAAATACGAAAAAATTGACTATAATACCTTTATATAAGCGAATGATAAAATTTGGTACAATGACCCATTCATTGTCCCATTCTCCTTTCAAGTAATAAATAAGACTGTAAGAACAAGGCAAACCTCTCAAGTCACCGATTCCATCGCCGTCACTGTCCTTGAACGACCTCGGGTAGATCTGATAGATGACAGTATTCTCCCACCAGTCCAAATCTATGATTTCGGGTGGCGAAGGTCCTTTACTGGCGAGAACAGCCCACGTGATGCTGCCCACAACAACTCCCAGCACCACGATCACCGCCACGGCGATGCCGACCGTTCTCCAAAGCGACGCCATTTCGAATGGTTGAGTCTTCACTGGGGGGTCTAATCTTTACTAAGTACTTACATAGGATTATTCCAAATTAGGTTAATAAATTGTTTATCGTGATAAAAAAACTTTATAACTTTATTGGGTTAAAATATTGTGGAAATTTCCACAGACAACTCATGTTCATAAAATAATTATAATATGACACTATTCACTAATAAATAAAGGGAACGTTTATAATAATTTCGTACCACATAACGGTGTTGGTGTCGGGCCAAAATCGTAAACCTTAACAAATACCAAACTGCAACATAAAATGTGTTTATATGAATTAATCGTACGAATTGTCTATATCAATGACGAAAATTTAAGCACAAATACTAGCTTTGCTTGTGACTTCGTCCGCATAATATTTCGTGCATGAATAAAAGCAATAAATAAAAAAGATATGTGGGTTTACTAAAATTCAACATCGACGTTCGATCGTTTAACCGTGTTTCGTGCTTTGTAAATGTTAATTCTGTTTGTGGTCGTAGGTCTACTGGTCCCAGTTTCCTAGGTCCTGCCCACGTAAATAAAAGAACGTACACAAGATGAAAGTTACGATGGCTGATAGTGAAGTGAATAAAGGCGAAGTATGAATTAAGTACTAGTTAGATGAATTGAAAAGATACAATTTAATTGGACAGAACAGAAGAAATAAATAATTTAAAAGTACAATTATTAGGTATAGCAATTATGCTCAGCGATAACGTGTCACCACGATCTGTCCGTGAGTAGGTACGCAGTTGCAGCTTCACCGATCGTACGACTCTCAAGGAAACCGGTCTCGGTCCAATATCATACGAGCGGGCGATTATATCGTAATTGTAAGGGGCTGATACGATTACTTCCAGGTGAGCGTTTGTATACTGTGGACCGGCACGCCACATATTCCCACTGGCTAGTCCGTGACTACGGGCGATAAAATCAGGAAATCGAACTCTTGTCCTCTTCTGAGATTCTAATTTTGGAACTGCAGTTGATGCAGGACATTCTTGTTTTTTGGAGGAAGTGGTTGGTTCATTGCACACTCCTTTCAACATGTATGCCGGTTTGAGCCTATCGACAGAACTGTCGATAGTGTAGTATTTAGGCTGTCTGTCAACAACCATGTAAGGGATAAGGCATGTAAGGCATAAGGTGGTTCTAAAGAGCCACGCACGTGATGCTGTCGCAAAAATACATGTGAAGAACTCTGCAGGCCACGTGGAAAATAAAATGGAGAAGAAGAATGCCATGCTGTATGTTTGGGTGTCGGCTTCCGGATATGACTTCGGAGATGGGATGCATACTGGGTGATGTCATCAGAGGTGAAGTCATCTCATGAAGATAAAAACTGACCCGGCAAGCTAAGTAGTTCTCCATGCACTATTTCGGCAGATGACGTCTGTATATCATCTTTCCACGCGCTGCGGATACCGAGTAGTACAAATGGAAGAGCTTCAGTTCATTGTGAAGTAGTATGGCACATAATGGCTGCTTTAAGCTTTAAGCTGTCTATGCAGATCCTCAATGATACTGGATGGTAAGCAGTAGTGCAGAAAGTACATGCACCAACCAGAGTAGCAAGAGATTGAAATAGCTGACGTTTAAACTGGCGTCCGCGATCAGTGGTCAGCCGGGTAGGACATCGAGATCTGGAAATCCAGCCAGACACAATGGCTGCGGCACATGTTTCTGCAGTAATGTCATTAAGTGGAATTGCCTCGCGTGAATCTATCAATGAGGTTGAGACAGTACCTGTAATTAGAAGACAAAGGTAATGGACCTATTATGTCGAGAAAATCCCGAGGTAGGAGTAAGGAAAAAGGAAAGGCGTGATTTGGTATGTCGGGAAACTTTTGATTGTTGGCATTGCAAGGATTGCCTAGACCACTCTCTACAATCTCTACGAATCCCTGGCCACACAAATCTTTGGGTGACCAGTCGCATAGTAGCTGAACTTCCTGCGTGATGAAGTCCATGTAATATGTCAAAGACTTGCTTATGAAGTTGTGCAGTGACGAATGGACGAGGTTTTCCAGTAGAAGTGTCGCAATAAACAGGAATGTCACTTTTGATTGATTTCAGCTTTTTCAGTTTCAAGCTGGAACCTTTAAGTAAAAAGTCTTGCAGTTCTGGATCTGAATTCTGAAATCGTGCAAGAGCTTGATAGTCGATTGCAGTGATATTTTCCACACGTGATAAAGCATCGGCGATGACGTTCTTCGTTCCTAGAAGGTAGCGTAAATTAGTTGTAAATTGTGCGATAAAATCTAAACAACGAAATTGTCGCGGAGATCACTTATCTTTTTTTAACACATGGAAAATGCGAAGGTTAAGGACTTGTGATCCGTGTAGACCACAAAAGTTCTCGCTTCCACCATATGCCTAAAGTATTTGATGGCTTCGTACACTGCCAGTAACTCTTTGTCGTACGCATTGTACTCGTACTTGGCTTGGGCACTGGATATCTTATGTGAATATAAAGCTAGTGGTTGCCAATCTGTGTCTTTGCGTTGTTACAGAAATGCACCGATCGCAGAGTAAGAAGCGTCGACAATTGCTAGATCACATGTAGCATCAGGAAGAGATAGTAAAGTAGCTCGATAAAGTGTGGTCTTTATGTGTGTTGATGATGATGTGTGTGATTGTGTGTTGTCGCTTTAATTCTAGAGTCATCTCGATGGGATGAGAACTTTTAATTTTTCAACCGGCCAAAATATAGTTCAACCGTACTTGAAGTTGTGCTGCATTGGGAATGAAGCGACGGTAGAAATTCAACATTCCTAAGAAACGTCGAAGCTCTTTAATAGTTTTAGGAAAAGAATAATTCTGAATAGCTTTGACTTTAGTATCTAGCGGTCTACTTCCATCAGCTGAAACATGGTAACCTAAGAAGTTTACTTCTGTCTCTCCCAAAATACACTTCGAAGTAATAATCAATAAGGAGTATTGATTAAGACGGTCAAAAATCTTGCGTAAATGTCTTTTATGTTCTTCTACCGAGGATGAAAATATCAAGATGTCATTAATATACCCGTAACAAAAATCAAGACCCAAAAAACCTCATCAATGAACCTCTGGAAGGTTTGATCAGCATTTCTAAGTCCGAAAGTCATGTACCGAAATTCGAACAAACCAAATGGCCACTCCACACTGCTCTTTTGGGTACATCATCAGGATTTACACGAATCTGGTGGTATGCCTTGACAATCTCAATTTTTGAAAAAATTGAATATCTTTAGAGCTGGTTAGACCTGGTCACCACAAGGTCTCCAACCGTCGTCCTTCTTTTTTACAAGGTGAAGTGCAGGACTTTCCGAACGCTTAACTACACCATTCGCTAGCACTGCCTCGAACTCTTGTTTAGCTGCTTGCAAACGAACTGGATCGAGAAGTCTTGTTTTGCAAGAGATTGGTGGACCTGGAGATGTCCTAATGTAGTGTAGTGCATTATGATGAGGTGTAGTTTGTATACCGGCTGGCCTTGTAATTTCCGGGAACTCATGTAAAATCTCGTGAAAAACGGATTCTCCTGTGACAGTTTCAATAGATTCGCTGTATTCAGAAGAACCGGTGTGAATCGGTTTTACAATGAGTGACGTACCTCCACCAACCAGGCGTTGTTGTTTGCAGTCTACAATCAAATTATAGTATACTAAAAAATCTATGATGGGTTTTGAGACGTTAGCAAATGTGATTTGCCACATACAATTACGTCGCAGACCAAAATCCAGCTGTAGATGTGTAAGACCATATGTATGAATGACTAAGTTATTTGCAGCTGTGAGGTCAAACTTGGACTTTGTACAGGGCGTCTTAATAGCTGTACGCGGCAAAACGCACAAATCGGAACCAGTGTCGATAAGGAATTGCATTTTTGTAGTGCGGTCTGTCAAAAATAGACGGCCTGTTGAAGATGCAGTCGTTCGCCGCTACTTGCGACTGCCCTGTAAGGAAAAACGAGGAAAAACTACGCGACTGTTTGCATTTCTGCGCTTTAGCTCCAAAAGTAAAATGATAATAGCAATGAGGGTGATTCGAAGGAGGCTGTCATGAGACGGAATCGCGGCCGAGAACGGTTATCAAGTCTTCTCTTGTGGTGTGAATTTGCTCGTACTTCTCTGGCTACCTGTTCTGTTAATTTTGAATCTTGCCTTGTCAACTCGATAACCTATCCAACCAAGTCGTCATACTCATGTGACGATGATGACTTATAAGGTTTAGAAGTGGTGGTTACTTGTGGAGTGGAATGGTCAATCTTATGTACCTTGTCCGCTAAATCAGCTAGCTTGTCTAGAATCTACTTGTGAAGCAATTACTGTTTGGATGTCGGTAGGCAGACGGCTTGACCAAATTGTTGAAAGGAACTCCTCAGAAATAGATGGACCAGCGAGGCTCTGGAGGTGATGCAAAAACTGTGAAAGCTTCCTATCTCCAAGCTCCTCGTGCATCAACAGCTGCTTGACACGCTTTATTTGGGAAGCAGACAATCGTTTAATTAATTCACTTCAAACAGTTGCTGGTATACAAATAGTAATAGTATACAAATGGAGTTAAAGTAAGTTGTAATACACTTTATTTGAAGAAATTTTGTCAAAACTTTACTTGTGATATGAATTTGAAAAAGACAAGAAGAAGGAGCAAGAATTTATAATAAAAAGATTAGATAGAGAGTCTATTCCCGTACCTGAAAACGAAGTATAAAGATTTAATTAATTTATCTGATACAATGATATTTCCCAAATAGCATTATGAGTTGTATAAGAATATTAAGCACAGTAATGAAGTAGGTACATACCTGCATGTTGATGAAGAACATTGATTGCCTGTTAATTAATTTTGATGTTTTTATACAGTTGGTTTTTATGATTACGTATTGTTCCATTGTCTATTAACAAGATTAATATCTCAAAAATTCCGTGATTTAGGGATAATTTTTAGTTTCTAAAAGATTACTGTGAATAGAGTTAGAAACATCGTTATTAGTTAATTTAACCTATTAAAGCTAATGTGATATACTATTAAGCATTTGTTGAATTTAAGGCTAAAATAAGTAACAATTAAAATAAAATGATATTGATTATATGTAAAATATAAATAACTGTTTTTAATAATCATCGTTACTACATACTAACACGTTATCATCTGATTTCTATTACCACGACTGGCTGATCCTAGATCATAACACAGGGTTTCGTGATGGTGGGTGTTACACCGGGTGTATGGAAGTGTCACGACCAAGCAAATTGAAAGTAGTAAATTAAAAGTTTATTACAAAAATATTTTTATAAATAAATGATTAAATAGATATTATACATATTATTTTACAAATAATGTTATTTACAAAATGTACACTAATTTGAATATCTATATAGGTGCTGAGCGAAGAACAAGCGCTTCTCCGGCTGTCAGCGTTAGCTGGTTGTTCTCGATTACATGCCTGAAAATAAACATTGAAATATTAGCGAATTCACAGTAAAAACCATAGAATTATGAATATAAAGTAATACAGTCCAGCGGACTTTATTACTCTATGATAAAAACCATTGAAATAAATTATAAGAAAATGAATAAATCACAATAAAAACCGCCATCGACGATTACATTTTCGTCCCGTTTCTTCCTAGCACACTTGAACACTTGAGAGAATCAGACAGCGTTAATATGTTTCTTTTAGTAGGTAATCTTAAAATATTTTTTGATTGTCTTGTTCATAGTTAAAACAAAATCTATTATTGGGAGTTAAAGAAAGAAAATTTATTACAAATCAATTTAATTATTTCAATTTAAAACAGATTTTAAATATTTTAATAGTTCTTATACTTCCTGACAACAGACTGTTTATAAAGGGATTCATAGTCTGAGGGTATATATGAGGGTTATAACTCGGCACTGACAAGCGGATTTCAATAGGAATTGGAAAAGACACTTCAGAGTCTTTGTAGGAGCAGAAACCGTTATTGAAATTCAATGAAATGAAACTGAAATGAAACCCATGATAGAGAGACCTGATCGTTTTCAGAAAGGTTCCGAGAATATAAAAATATAATTACTCCACTTTTTACTCATCCCTTCGCTCATACATTGACTCATTTCATTCATTTTTATGAATGTCTATACGATAAACTTGAGATTCTTACCCTGCCTCCCGAGCGGAATGAATGCTGGCGACATCTACAGTAGCTGGTAGTGTGAGATGTGCCACTCTATTCAAATCCACCGTATCCTCCCTCTCGCTGACGTTGAACAGGAGCACGAAGGTGTCAAAGGTCCTTAAACTCCTCACCAAGTAGAAGGTTCTATCCGATAACGCTCTTATGTCGTATTCACCGTGGGAAAGCGCCTTTTCCTTGCGAAGTGCCACCAAAGCTTGATAATTCTGGAAATTAGAAGTGAAAAAGCTAGTTGTTTTTCCAGGCAGTGGGTCATATTATATCTTTTGAATATAAATTCTAATGAGCACTAATCATCTCTCTGAATGCATTTGAATCCAAATAACATACGTAACGATTAGGTCTAAATTCAACTTTTTTGTCTTAATTTGAAATAATTTTAGTATAAATAAATTTTAAACATGTCTGAAGAAATGAAATTTTTCGTCGCTTTTGCATCTTTTTTGTTATTTTCTGCTTTCTAACAGCGCAGTGTCTTAATTAGATATCTGATTTTTGCCAAATGATCTGTAATCACCTTAAAGTGGCTTATGCGGTTTTCTTTCTGTTTAGCTAGGTTGATTTCTGGGTAATCTTCAGCAACTGGTAGCCAAGTTCTATTGGCGGTGGAGAAACCGGCGTTAGTAGAGTTGTTCCAGTGATAAGGAGTCCTTGCAGGGTCTCTGGAGTACAAGTGATAGGTATCAGGATCTCCTCTGTTACAGGCCTCGATGTCGACGGTATCCTCCCAGCTGACATAACCATCTCTCATGCCGATCTCTTCGCCTTGGTAGGTAACAGCTACTCCTGGAAGTAGCATGTTAATTGCGTTCAAGCCGTCGACCATGTCATGGCGGAACCGAGTCGGCATTCTGTTGTTATCATGATTTCCGAACTGAAAAACGAAATGGCAAAAATTAAATACGAGATGTTAATTTTGGAGTAAGCTTGGAGTATAAGTATCTAATGTTGTTAATAAACCGGTTTTAATCTAAGTTTAATTCGACGAAATATTTAGAATAAACGAGTCATGCAGAAACACGTTGTTTGTTACTTGTGTAAATCAACGAGTGTGTAAGTTAGAAATAATAAAATAGATATTTTAACAAACAAATATCTCTCACATGAGGCCTTCTCTCATCTTTACAAGGTTATGAGTAACTAACGGCACGCCCCGGCTTCACACGGGTATTTAAGAAAAATTACAATAATTATAAATTATAACTCACACACACACACCCTTCTTTTTGCGTCGGGGGTTACTAAGAAGGAGTACATTATAGAGAAAGATATTCAATATTTTTTTCTATATATATTTATTTTTTATATATAAAAAAGTAGTTATCGTGATATAACTGTAATAGTTAGAAATATGGTATCGCGGGCTTTTTGTAAATATTTATGTCCTCTATAAAATCGTATTACATCACTTTGCTCTATTGTCAATAATTTCAATTTTACCTGTTCAACAGGTATAATGTAGGATTCAAATGGTGAAAGAGTTTTTCTAATCGGTCCAGTAGTTTTAGAGCCTATTCAAACAAACAATCAAATCTTTCCTCTTTAAAATATTACTTTAGACAACGTGATAGCAATTAGTAAAATTACTTATGTAGTTCTTGTGTCATCTTGAAACCTCACCGATAAATCGATAAATTATTCATGAGTAGTATAGTAAGAATACTTACCACCCAATTCGGTATACCACCGTAGGGCATATAAGTGAGCCATCTTAAAATTATGTACACAAAATCTCTGGCATTAGATTCCGAATTTAGATCAGTGATAAAATCAAAGTTGAACGGGAAGTGGGCACCGATAGCACCGTCCTCGTTACCATAGTACAGCATTGTCATAGTAACATTGGCATAACCTTCTGAGAATATAACCCTGAAATTGAAAAGAGTATCTTCAGGTTATTAGGACGTTTCTTATGCTTAGTATACCGGACTGAAAATGACAACATTTTCTAGAGTAGAAGAAGGAAGAGCTTGAAGGTTCTTACCGAGTATCTCCACCATGCTCCTCATTATAGTTGTCGATAAACTCTCTCCATTCATAAACAATATCGTACAGCTCGATCAGATCCTTGGTGTATATTGGAATCGTATATCCAAGCTGATGAGGCTCAAATTGTATCAGTCCACTCAACGGATCATCTGGATACCGTCCTCCATGGTCTGCTGGGTCTGCTTCAATTAAATACGGCAGAGCATCAAGCCTAAATCCATCCGCGCCTTTATCTAGCCAAAATCGCATGATTTTAAACATTTCCTGTTGCACGGCTGGATTCCTAAAGTTGAAATCGACTTGTTGGATTGCAAATTGGTGTAGATAGTACTGTTGCCTGGCTTCATTCCACTCCCAAGCTGAACCACCGAACTGACTGACCTAGAAACATTATTTAGATCTTGTACAATTATGCGATTTTTTTTTATCGTTATTTGTGGGTTTAGCGTTGTGGCTACAATCTCACCTGATCTTAACTGACGACGTAGTCCAAGATGGTAGGCTTGGCGACAGATTTTCAACTTGAGAGCGGTAGCTAGCTAGACGGGCATTAGAAAAAGCCCTAACACCATGATATGGTTTCATCACGATATTTTTCCTTCACCGAAATCTCATGCTCACTGCAGTGATTCGAGTTCACGTCTATCGACGCGATGTCCGTACACGCTACCACAGGTACGTTATTGCGACTCTACTTGTGACTTACAACTTCGGTAAGAATTCAGTCAATACAATATTTAATCTGTAGTTTAGTGAGCAGGCCGTAGCCAATACCTGACTGACAATGCAAAGCAAACAGTTTTTCTTTCTAGGTTGGACATACCCAGTTAGAAGGCGGTAGTCTATTGCTAGCGTTATTAGGATCAGGTAATGCGTCAGCCCACATGAAGAAATCTTCATAGAAAGGATCCCGAGCTTCCGATTTGATGTAGTATTCCGACTCATTGCTAGCATGGTTCGGAACGAAGTCCAACAATACTTTGAGGCCTATAAAATAATAAATTTAGTTACTTCATCATTTTTTAATAATTCATTAATCTTAATGGAATGATTATAAAGACTAATCTCTAGAAATGTGAACATTTCTGCAATAATATGTTTTTGATAAGAACTGGATTTTATTTTATACTCCAGTTTGCTTTTAAATTCGTTTGACTAATGTATGTGATCGGAAGCAGTTCCCTTCCGTGCTATGAGAGTTTTTACAATTAATAGTTTATTAAAGTTCCGATGCAGTGAAGTAAGTCACTTTAGCAAATTTTTCATTATTTGTATAGTTGTTATGAAACTTCAAACCCACATACCCTTCGAAGCCCGATAAATATCCGATGATCAAAAACATAAAGCAAATAGTAATTACAAAGTTGATTTTGTATGAAATAAATGGTATTAAAAGTTCTTTTAAAGATTCTATATTTATATTCTTATCGTGTTCTAGATAATAAAAAATTATCGGTTTTTTATTGTCCTTGCATTAAAATAATTAAACAAATTTATTGTTTGTCAAGATTTTTATCTTTAAATAACAACGTCCCATGCTAATACTTCGTTCTTATTATCTTATGTCTTCGAATTAACAAATAATAATAATAAAATATAACTATTGCGGAGCTAGTAGGGTGAAGGGAGCTAAGCAATATTCTTTATACTAGTTATGTATTCGAAATTATTTTTGATATGTTACACTTGATATCTTAGTTTACTTCTTTGTTCTAAGCTAAGCCTTCATGCATAGGGTGGCAAACCCGTTATAAGTTTTAATCATTTTTATCGTGGTATTATCAAAGATCATGGCATCTGCTGCCAGTGAATAGTTTTTATACCACTATTAATATTTGTTTGGTGATTGTAATTACAAAAAAGTGTAAAGCATTTTAAAGCGTAGCATTTTAATACTAATATAAAGAAATATATATTGGCATTGAATAGTTCCTCGGTGGTAGGAGAATATGATTTGTATCCGACTGGATAGCGGAACCATACACTTGCCATAGCGGCACAGATAATATTAATTTATCAATACGCGGTTAACGTGTGGTACACGTCAATAAACAAGGATTAATAACTAAATACATTTGGATTATAATTTAATTAGCGATATAATTTCGGATTATGATAAACTAGTTATCTACGAAGAGCGTCATTATTTATCCGGGGTATTTGGAAAAAATATCGCTGGAACGTTGGAACATTCTCGAATGTTATGTAAAGCTTTCAAGGTACTGGTTAGAAAATTCCAAAAAAATAATATTTATTACCACAAAAATGTTACTAATAACAGTGAACATTACATTTTACATCTAGAAAATATACCACCTATATTATTACATTCGTTCTCTAACAGATGCACAGAAAAAAACTTCGGGGAGACATCGTTGAATGCATTTAAAATATTTTTGTATGTTTAAAAGCATTGGCTGCAACAGTATGATGACATATTTGAAATTTCTATATAGGCCAATATCAAATTACTATACACGCGCATTTTAACAGATAATCTAGAGAATATTTGTGTGTCGTCAGCGATTGCGCAAATCAAATAATTCGGTCAGTATGATAGAAGTAGATAACGAAATATATTACTATAGAAAGCAAATACGAATTTCCACTCGTTATTAAAATATAATATAATATATATTATTGGTAAATTGGTTGTTTTACCTTATCGTTAGAATCAAAATACAAAAATTCCTTATGTTGTTCGAGAACGATTTTGTCCGATGGAATGGCTTCCCTGAATGGCGTACCCACAAACCTTCGCGAATCCATCGATCGATTGAACGATTCGAGCGAATCGGTTCATTTTTCGAATGTGTTAGTATTAAATGGTTCTTTTGAATTGACTGAACGATATGTACCTATTACAGAATTATTACATAGATCTGTATTCTACGATCATGAAATATAATACTTCCTTATTTCAGTTTATTTGCAATCATCTTCTTTGATTATATTAAATCGTTATCCTATAGTTTGTTAATAATTAAATACGATTAAAAGAAAATTATTTTATCAACTATTATCTCACCCAACTCATGAGCTCTTTCAAGCAATTCTTCAAAATCCTCCATAGTTCCGTACTCGTAGTGGATGTCATAAAAATTGCTGATGTCGTATCCAAAGTCTACCATCGGTGATGTGAAGATTGGAGACATCCATATTGCATCTACACCAGCGTCTACGAAGTGCTCCAGTTCACTAATGATACCTGAAATTGTTTAGAAAATAAACCATATGAAGAGCGTCTTTTTCAATTAAAGTTAACTAACTACTTTGGATAATTAAGAAAAAGAGGTGACCTCTTCGAAATATACAAAATAATGAACGGATTGCACAACTTACCAAATATTCAACACCTGAACACTATGAGTCAAACTATACATTTAAGAGTACAATAGCAACCCCCAATTACACTTCTTGTGAAATAGAGTAGTTAGACACTATGTGGAACATTCTCCCAGAGTTTGACGTTAGGCACTATTAGTAACCTACTTTAAAATATCGTCAAACGTTTAAAAACTAAAAAAAAAGGTGTGTGTGCGATTCACACACGATAGAAGTGAAACTTCACTTTAAAAGGCATTTTCTATTTTATTTAAACACTGTGCAATATACATAAACACCGACATTTACTCTCTCGCTCAGGCTCACACAAAGAGGAGAGACCGATAATATATTGCTCTCTCGCTCTGGCTCACACAAAGAGGAGAGACCGATAATGTGCGTTAAACGTTTAACATTTAACGTTTAAAGCTTGGAAGTCGCATAAGAAGTTTCACTTCAAAATAAACTTATAAACACAATCGTACTTATCATCCACAATGAATCAACCGAAACATATCAAGTATAGTAAACGACTACGAGAAAAGGTATTACTACTTCTTGAATCACTTAACCAATTGGTTATTGATGAATTATTTAAAGAATTCTTCCAAAACCCATATTATTTATGGGAGTAAATATCGGTGTGTATGTATATTGCATACTGTTTAAATAAAATAGAAAATGTCTTTTAAAATGAAGTTTCACTTCTATCGTGTGTGAATCGCATACACACCTTTTTTTTTGTTTGTAAGTTGTTTGTTTAAGAGTTTTATAAATTTTGGAGGCCTTTAAAAAATATAGGGAGGATATTCGTCTAGATCAATAGAATAAGAATCTATGTCTATATAAAAAATATACGTAATGTTTTTAATGGCGTACAACCACCGTCATAATTTTTAACTCTTTTTGAAATTTTGTTACTGAATATTTTTTGTAGAATACTTGGTCTCTATCGTCACTGAAGCTTTCCAAATTTTCAATAATATAACTACAGTTAACCCCTGAACATTTCTAAAATGTTCTTCATTTTTTTAAACCATAAATGCAAAATTATATTCGAGATATTATTCATATTATCATTATTTGCACCGTAAAATCCTGGGACCGGTCAAGACAGATGGTGGCACTTGAAGGATCCGAAAGATTGCTGAGATTGAGGAGTTGGTGGCCGAGCCCAACATCATCGGCAAAACAAAATCTCATAGACTTCGCTGGCTCGATCAACTACAGAGAATTGGGAGGATCGAGCAGTAAAAAGAAGCTTGTCATCGTCATTGGTCAGCCTAGGTATCGCTGGCGTGACACAGTAGAGGCGGATCATTGTCAGCTTTAAGCTGACAATTAGCAAGAAACTGCGCAGGATCGGAACAAGTGGCATGCTCTCGTTTCGGAGGCCAAGACCCTTTTTGGATCACTGAGCCAAAAGATTTATTTATGGTGAATATTCGACGAATTCAATTAGTTATTACAAAAATAACCACAGTTGAAAAAATATTTTATATTGACTACAATTTAAAATTTCCACATACCAGTATATCTGCTATTCAATAGAGGAAGCAAGTAATCAGAAGCGTTTAGTTTTGTAGCATTAACAATAATGATGACATTGACCGTGAGGTGAGATCATACGATGCTGATTTACTGAGCTCGTTTTTACTATACTTAAGCTGTTTTGTTACTATTTGTATTCTTGTTAATGATAATGAGTAACAATACCTCGGTTATATAAGTCACTCACTAATAACACATATCAACTTATTACGAAGTGGTACAAAAATATGTTGATTTTTTGGGAATTTAATAAATGATTATATAATGATAAATGGCATTAAAATCTGATCCAGTAGCGATTCTTAAGGGATGCCTAAATTTCAATACACAATCGCTAAAAATCAAGCATAAAGGGCTACCCTGAAAAATAGGACTACTTTGAACAACGTAAGGAATCCGATTGAGAACTTGCCTACTGATATCTGAGGTATAAGATTCATATTGATTTACTTCGGTGTATTCAATGACGTAATGAAGTCTTGTCATAGAGAAGTAGAGTGCGGGAAGAGGAATTTTTTTAATAACTATCCCGTGCTCTTTGCTTTCAAAACAAAAACAAATAAAATTGCAAGAATAAGCAAGAGTTTCAGGCAATTGTTAGTTAATATAAAACTGGCAAACCTTTCAAATCACCAATTCCATCTCCGTCACTATCTTTGAAAGACCTTGGGTAGATTTGGTACAGGACGCAGGTCTTCCACCAATCCAGAGGTAAGATTTCGGGCGGAGGTAGTGGCTCCGGAGCGCGGTTAGCCAGTACCGCCCAGGTGATAAAACCTGAATTATAATAGTTCACATAAGTTTTTGAATTACATAAGTTTTAAACAAATTTTGTTACAGAGTGATCTGTATTTGAGAACAAACTAAATAATTTCAAGAAACCTACGTAGGATCGGCTCAACATGTTCTTCCTTTCAATTCTCCTCTATCAGATTTCAACTTATATACACATATCGTCCTTCATACAATTCATCCACACTTTCTTGGTTTTTCCTCTTTAATGCAATAATCTTATAGTATAGTTACTCGCCTCAATGCATTATGTTTGAGGATAAACCTGGAGGTGACCTGAAGTTGATAAGCCAGTATACGACTATTTATAGATTCATTGAATTTCCCCACTGTTATTTGTATGGGTAAATAACCGTCCTTTTGAACAGTTAACGTGCAGATAAATATTAATAAGGAAAATTACGTCATGGGTCGTATATAATACGTCAATGTTTTACTTATTTATGAGAAATCGCGGTGAATATAGAAAAAACTGTAAACGTCTTACTACTAGCCATTCGCCACGAATTTTGAAGGGATGAGAGTGGGCTTATTAAATATTAATTGGTTGTCCGTGCTCTCTGGTCTTAATACTGAAGATTCGATTACTTATTTTTATAGTATTTTAAATAACTTAATTGATGAATTCGTGCCAAAAAAACTCGTTAAAGCCAATACGCACTTTCCGCCTTGGTACTCTAGGAGTTTAATCAAATTGATTAGGAATAAATTAAAAGTTCATACGAGGTGGAAAAAGTATAACAATAATCGTGATTATGTTACTTTCTCGTCTTTACGGACTAGGGAAAAGCAATTAGCGCATGAATGTTATAAAAATTACATTAAGTTCTCTGAAGATAAAATTAATATGTCGCCCCAATACTTTTGGACCTTTATAAAATCAAAATTAGGTGCTAATAATATTCCATCATATATGAATTATAATAACCAGTCGTCTAGCAATGCGATTACCATATGTAATATGTTTAATGAGTACTTTAATTCTGTATTTATACCTCACAATCACTCTTCTCATACTGATGGTGACTTTGATAATTCTGAAATGTGTGGCCCTTCCTTAATTAATATATCTACAGTAGAAATTACCCAAGTTTCTGTTTCTAAAATGTTTGAAAAAACTAATGTAAATAAGGGTGCTGGTTTTGATATGGTTCATCCAATTCTTGTTAGTATGCTTAACAAGGAGCTCTCAGTTCCCCTTACAATTATATATAGAAAGTCTATTTCTGAAGGTTGTTTCCCAAGCATCTGGAAAAAAGCGTTAGTGACACCTATTCTAAAGAGTGGCGATAGACATGATATTAGGCAATATAGACCTATCTCAAAATTATGTATTTTTGGTAAGATCTTCGAAAAAATTATTACTAATTCTTTGAATGCTCAGATGCTGCAAGTTCTTTCGCCTGAACAGCATGGGTTTTGTCGTGGTCGTGGTGTAGCTACTAATCTGGTCTCCTATACAGATTTTATACTTAATGCACTTGACGCAGGTTTTCAGGTTGATGCCTTATATACTGACTTCTCGAAGGCATTTGATAAAATCAATCATGATTTACTCATTATAAAGCTTTCTAGAATTGGTATACATGGTGATCTGCTGCGATGGGTGGCGTCCTATGTCAGTAATCGTAGTCAGGCTGTTGCATTGAAGGGATATCGGTCAGGGTTCTTGGGAATTCCTTCTGGCGTGCCACAGGGATCTGTCTTGGGACCCTTCTTATTTACGCTATATGTGAATGATTTAGGACAGTGCTTTTGTAATTCTCATCACCTTCTTTATGCGGATGACACCAAAATTTTCAATGTTGTGAGATCTATTGATGATTGTGCTAATTTACAAAAAGATATAGATAAGTTCGAATCTCATTGTAGTAGAAATCAATTATTTTTAAATTTTGCTAAATGTCATATAATCTCGTTTTCTAGAAAAAAGTATACAATTTCATATAATTATAAAATTTCGGATAAAATCATTGCACGTGTCTCAACAGTTCGGGACCTAGGTATTACTCTAGATAGCAAACTAGACTTTAATACACACATTAATAACATAACTGCTAAGGCATATAGGCATTTAGGATTAATTCTCCGTATAGGAAAACCTTTTACTCGGGCTAGTACGTTAAAACTACTTTATAATGCTTATGTTCGCAGTGTTTTAGAATTCGGAAGTGTAGTTTGGAGTCCACAATATAACGTTCATAAGTCCCGAATAGAGAAAATACAAAAAAAGTTTATAAAGTCACTTGAGTATCGTGTTGGTTCTACTTATACTGATTATAATGAAAGCGCAGCAAGACATCATTTTCAATCTTTAGAACTTAGACGCAATTATTTAGATAATATATTTTTATATAAGATAATTAATAATCATATTAACTCTGCAAGTCTTCTAGGGAAAATTAAATTTAGGATACCTCGTTTGTCTTCACGTTCGATTGATACATTTTATATTCCTCCGTCTCGTACGAATTATGTTAAAAATAGCTTCTTCAGGCGATCATGCTCATTTTACAATACTTTTTTGAAAGATCTTGATATTTTTTATATTAATTTAACTGCTTACAAAAGGAAATTGCTACTTTTGTTGGATACTCTTTAATACTATGTATGTTTCTATGGTTTGATGGTATGTTTTATGTTTGTCATTTATGTGTGTAAATTGTATGTATATTATGTTTCTAAATGATTTATGGTACTTTAGGTCTGCTTGTGTATTTAATTGTAACTTTTTTTTGTACATGACTGTTTGTTACCTGAATAAATAAAATAAAATAAAATAAATAAATACTAGGCAAATACATCTTCTCGAGGGGAGAAGATTTCGAAGCCAAGATTTCGAATTGTATCGCAATATTCTTGTTCTCGTTTGACGACAACTAATTAAATCGAATTTAATACATCGGATAGACTATCTATTAGTCTTACATTCCATACGGCCATAACTTATATAATTATTTAAATATTTATATAAATCCCATCTAAAATGTTATTTATTATTAATTTACATATGTAATTTATTATTAAAATGTTTATAAATCACCTGCCACCAAACCCAAAACTGCAACAACTCCCACAACAATGCCTATCACCTTCAGCGCCTTCATAGTGACTGTCCTGGTGGTAGAATCACCGCCCGCAAAGCGGAACGTTATCGCGAGATTACCTACACACTACTTATCGTGTGTAAGATCACTAGCCTGCGTCGGTGGTTTTGCTCGCGAATAAAATTTTAGTTCAAATAATTAAAAATACTTTCGCATAACAACTTACCAAGTTTTCCTTTATTATAACCGACCAGTTATCTAACCTCTCCTGACTTTCTTGCATCCCCTTAAGTAAGTATTACTTAAAAAAAAAAACATAACTGTCGCGCACGGGAAATGAGCAACGACGTCACAGATAGCATCTACAATCAAACATGTCTCCTTCTTCTAAATGACAATATGTGTGTATACATAATTCTGCCAATGTCACGTGGACTGAATATTATTCGAATCTTATTCTTGAAGGGCGTTTGTTTGAGTCCACGTCCGTTCAACGCGGCAATGTTGTTAGTATTTTGGGAATACTGCCTAATAGCCCCGATATGACACTTTTAAAGTAATTATTTATAAAAATATTGTAATTTACAATATTAATTATATGTTGTTAGTAATAGTTTTTATAAATGAACTTGTAAACAACTTATTTATTGTAATTAAATATTCGTCTTAGAATATTATCATATAAATTTACTGTCTTTAATTATCGTAATTCTAATCTTCAAAGATTAAATACTACCAATTACATAATACAGGGTCAAATAACAAAAGCTTGTGAATTTAAATAAAAACCACCACAAGACAAACCACCACAAAACAAATCACCACAAGACGTATCATCATTGATTTCTGTCTGTATTTTTATTATCTGTTAAGACACGTTATTTTATGTATATATATAGAATTTTGCACTATCAGTATACCAAATATTATCTTGGTTATCTAAATTTACTAACATTAATTAAGTCACTATCGAGGGCAAGTAGACCTTCTAATCTTACTGTTTTTATATTAATGGCAAAAGTGAATATAATTTTTACGCCTGCAAAATCCGTTGTGTGAAAAAGTGAATTTTTTTTTTGCTACCTCTCTGCTATTTGAATTATCTATGGAGAATAGTTGGGAGCGATTGGAAGGGAGAAATTGAACGCGAGTATAGACCGGCAACTTAGAGAGAGGCTTATGCCCAGATTAACATGGGCCGAAGAAAGCAACAATAGTTTCACATTTTGCTATCCTATATTATTATTTCTATTTTACTAATAACTTGACTTGATATTTAGTATACTCGGACTATAACTTAGACTTCCACAAGTATACCAACGATAAAATAATTACTTCTTTAGACATAAAACTGAAGGCCGATTGATGGCGATTGAAAAAAAATCCCTTATTTATTTTTTCCATCGTGCCTATATTGGTTTCAGCGTAATTGATTACTGTGTTTTTTTTTTTCTGGGGAAGCATTAATCATGGCTGTCCTCTTAAGGTTAATTAATCACATGGCAAAAAGGTCTGCTGGTACGCGCTGTCGATTCCAGAGCCTCGTCAACGGCGTCCCCTATCCACTAGCGACCTCTCGTATTCCAATATATACGACGGAGTATAAACTTCAAGCTTCACCCAAAGCTAATAGTCAAATATTCGCCATAAATGTATATGGATATAGTTGAATTTCATTAATATGTTTTTTAAGAACAAAAAAGTTTTATATGTATACAATTAATTACTGTTACATATTATACAGTATATAGACAGTATTTAGTCGTTTATTGCGTTAGTGTATATAGTATATTTAATAGTAGGATGTATGTATGTATGTAGGGTAATTGTTCAAATTTGCTTCCACAAATTGTCAAGCAAATTAAGACAAGTACGGTGCTTGTATTTGTAAGTGACGTTTTTTACCAAGTGAACATTGAATAGTGTAGGATTGGGTATAGTGTGATCTTTGGTTTTAAATGTGATAGATAAGATTAAAATTAATATCAATAATAATACTCCCCCGGGCTTGCAGAATATTTAAACTTTCAAAGCACCGTTCTGTGACGTGGTCGTGTATAGAAAACACGTCTACCAAACACGTGCACAGCGGATTGCGCGTGCGCGGAGCGCTGTTACTCAAGACTTGCACTTAAACCTTAAATTTTGCAAAAAATAACATAGATTGTTTTAATAACGATTTACGTAAAACGAGGTCGATGTAAGGGGCGAATTTGCGAAGCAAACATTTAGCGATTTCTGCTATCGCTTTGCTATTGGGAAATACGTACAATAAGGAGGCGCGATCATTGTTTGCCATTACATGGTTAACATTATAATGTTATCATTATATGCATAATATGTAGGAGGGTTTTAAAACTATATGTGAAGTTGGAAATACCCTATAGGTTTCGATAATCGCTCAGCGAGTGTGACTTTTAATCTTTTATTATGAAAGGCTGTATCTTTTTATAACGTTAAACTAGAAACTTGTTTTTTTTTTACAGCAGTACGAGGCAAAAGATCTTAGTATTCGATATTAATTACAACTTTATACCTCAAGTTATTTTCAAGAGATAGCATAAAACTGAATATTATTTTGTTGCTTTATAATTCCACTCGGTATTAGAAATTCATTATATTCTGATTTATTCCTTAACTTTTCTTAGAAGACTCTCCTTCGTGCCAAACTTCAAGACTTTAGGTCTCCAGAAAGTCTCTATAGGTTTTAATAATCGGTTCACTCATTTTAACTATGAAGGCCATATCTCTTTAATGCGTTGACTAGAAACTTGATTTTTTTACACCAATGTTGGGCCATATATTTTATTATATGATATTAATTGCAACTTTATACCTCAAGTCCTTTTTGACACATGTATAGACGGACAACAAAGTGATCCTATAAGGTTAGTTTTTCTTTTTTATTATGAAGTACAGAACCCTAAATTAATTGAGTATATATGATTTGAGATATACGCAATTGTCTGTTATTTTTATTCCTAGTTGAATGGGAGCAGTGCGTATATGTTGCACACATATAAATCATTGTTTCTATCAAATATTAATTTTCTGTTATACGAAATTCTTAACCTCGGGTAAGGCGAACTGAAATCGATCCAACACAGTGGACTGTCTAAAGCTTATATCAGAAATAAAAATAGCGTGAAAACGAAGCATTAGGAAAAGAAAAACTAAGTCTTAAGAATCTGTCTTTCAAGTATTCCGTTACGAGATGCTACGAGCCTACGCGGCTACGTCGCTACGCTGAGCCGGAGCTCGTGCCGCGGGGTGAACGACCCGCCTTCTATGGCGCGGGTCGATACCCTCTCTACCCCCGGTCCGTGCCTCCCCGCTGCACCTCGCATACAGGCCGCGCTCGCGATGAGATGGGCAGACACTGAATAGTGTCAAAGCTCTTTGCTTTACTTTCTGAAAAGAAAACTTGAGTTTTTTTTTTCGATAACGATTAACGGTTTCTTTATTCAATATTCCAGTACTTATTAATTAATAGGTGTGTAAGGAAGAGAACGTCACGTTTCCAATATTCGAAGTTAAAAAACGAAAAATAAATGTTTCGAATTTACAATTATAACCCTTGAGTGGACGGCATAAAGTTCACTTTTATTTTTTATATTATCATTATAGTGTCATTCTTTATGGTGTCATTTACAAATTATAATACGATACATAACAGCAATTTACCCAACAGCAGAATAACGACAAAAGTTTATAATAATAAATTTGTGAAATAATTTGTCTTTCTCTATACCTGAAATGAATTCTCTTTATCTTCAACTCTCTGTTTTTTCAATACATGATACTTTAGAATAGTTATAAAAACAACTTTTGATTATTAAAAAATGATAAAAGATTGATTATTATGGTGTCCTTTTTGTTTGCCATAATAGGAAAAAAAGCAAATCGAAAAATATTGATTTTTGAGAAATCTATCTTTTAGAACTGGTTTTTTTTTAAATTGATTCATGAGACTTCGATATGAAAAACTAACTAACTTAAAAATACCAATTTTTAACCAGTCTACTTACCCAAGATTTTTATAACGCGCTTCACTTGACGAGCAATTTCCAATCACAAAATTACCATAATTAGTATAAACTAAGTTTTCCTGCGATTTTGTCAGCATGTTTTTCGTACTATTTACATCTCTGAGACTACCTCTATGCCTAATTTCATTGCGAACGGTTCAGATGTTTAGTTGTAAAATGTATCAAACAGACAAACAGATTTACCTTTTCTTCGATATTTATTTTAATTTTCATATAATGCTATCGAATTTACGTTACTGTTTATGTTATCTATGTTTTTTAGAATCAATGCCAATATACAATGTATACTATCTCACCGGCCCTTAAAATTGGTGACCCCGAAGGAGCCTACAAGACCTTTGTAACTGCCTGAAATTCATTATCTGTGTACAGTAGAACAAAGGTACAAAGAGATATGTCTCTCACAGAAGCCTTATTAAGATTGTCCATTCTGGAAATGGGTTCTGAAGACCTATTCTTTGTTAAGAACTGTTTTATGTTTCTTTCCGACGATTTAAGTAGGTATTACAAGTACAGATTTATTAATGTCATTGACATGTATTCTACCGATAGACAAGAATGTCCATTGAAACAACATGGCGGTCGTTGCTACAGATTTCACACCGCAGAAGAGACATGACTTTTTTACCTACAATGCTTCATTAGAATTAATACTCATTAAAAAGTTTATTCATATCAAAACATTAAGGATTTTTTATGCGTTTATTTAAGCTCAAATTCGCACGACTTAATAATTTCTGAACTTTGACAAATATTCGTTTAAAACAAAACACTTTCTAAAAACACCACGTCCAGTCTGTGTTCAGTCACATATTTTTTTACAAACGGTTTGGTAATGGAACATCTTCATGTTTTAGTCTATGATTTTATATGGCGTGGCATTTAAATAAAGAAATATTTATTCTGTTGTGTTATTACTATATTATTACCTATTTATTCACTTGAACAACAAATAATTTTACTTACTTAACTACTGTATTGGTATTTACATCCACGCTTTGGTTCGAATTATTCGGATTATCGTATTGTTACCGGCGCTCCGTACTCGCCCACACTGCATAAATGTCGAAGCCACACTGAAGTAAACTGCACGGTTTGACGTGCAGTTCACTCGAACGGAGTGAATTTTCGGATCGCCAAATCTAGTACGTAGAATATATATATCGCTGAGTAATGTCTATTAGTTTTAAAAGTTACGACGAAATTACGTCGCATCAATGTTGTTTTTTCAAAAGTGAAGGATTATTTACTAAAGAAAAACATTCGTTTTTAGTCATTGTTATTTTTCATATTATGAGAATCCAATTTAAAACTCACTGTTTAAGAAGTACACAACAATGTTTAAGAAGTACGCTTATTTATTAAAAATACAAACAAAAACTTATAATTAACAGTTTTAACTTCTAAATTAAAGAGTGAAATCTTTCATTATTTATCTTATCAATATTTCATATGTGTGCGTCAAACAAACGCCCTCGGTACATCGTAAGTATTGTACACTCTACATACTGTTATCCGAAAACCAGTGATGTATTTTATCGATACACATAATACGCACTATAGCAAATATGTTAAGTTTATTTGCTTATTCGATAAATTATCTTTTATACATATTATAAAACTCAACGTCACTGTCGTTCTGACCGTTCTTATCACTCGAAAACCACTTATTCGATAAACATGTGTTTTATTTTAATTCATAGCTATATTATCTAGTCAGTTTATATTTTGTAAAATAAAGTAACATACGAAATAAGCAGTGACGATATGGTAAATCAATTTGGAAAAAAGTCGCATTTGGGGCGCTTAAATTACTTACTCTGAGTAAACCATACGACATATATTCAAAGTAATGTTCGACATTATTGTAGATCTTAAAAAGATCTACAAAAAAGTCAGCGATAGCATATATATATCTTTTAAGTATCACCAACAATAGACATTTGTGTCTTCCGTCTTTTGATCGAGGACAGCATGTAGGCCAGACGAGCGGAGCCACAGACACAGCTAGTTCTTCATAAAATCTAATCTCAATAAAGTGTAAGCACATAAACTAATTTTACATAACAATTTATTATGTAATTTTTATTAGATTATTTATAAAATATGTTTTTATTTAGTGTATATTGTACAATGTACATATTTAATTAGTTTTCAAATCACATCATTTTTGTGATATTATATTAACGATTACGATAAAGAAAATCTGACGGAAACGCTTGTAATATTCGTTAACGGTGAATTCTTGCGCTATAAAAAAACTGTGCACGATCTGTGAAACCAGGTCGAAACATCGGGCAACGCTGAGAGATTCGGATCATAGCCTGCCACGCTGAAAGCTTTATTATAGTCACCATCCACGACAATATAAAAATTGATTGATTCCTCTTACACTACATACATTTTTCTTCTATCTGATTTATAATGGATAAACTAAAGTTTTGTGAAACTTATTTTTAGATAAACTTGAACTAAAATTTCAGATAATCAAAAAGGCGAGAGGCGTCGCCATTTTTAAAATATGCTCCATCTCTTAAGAGAGAGCTCTTTACGATGAATTTATTCAGGGCTATTTATATTCAGCTGGACTGTTCTGGCTTTAGCTGCATGACAAGCTTACATTTTGATAGCTCAGTCTAGGATAAATTCTAGACTAAAGTTTCGTATACTCCGATATTCGTTTTTGGATTACGGTTTTTGAAGTTTAGCAATATCTCAACTCAATAACTTAGTATTCATTTTCAATAAGTTGAGCAGAATTAAATTTATTTCGATTGATATAAGATCTCAGAAATTTCAAGATTTAGTGATTAAATGGATAATAAATGAAATGGAAATTTAAGTTCTGAAGGTAATAAATGCCAGACGATATGCTAATAGAAAGGAAATTACAGAATTTATGGACTATGAATTACGATACTTAATGGTCTGTAGATTTTTGGGCATAACTTGAGAATATTAAGGCACTAGCGACGACAGAAAATATTTAGCGATGGTGTTGTGATCCTAGTTAACGCACAATATGAACTTGTATGTCATGGACGAGAATATAAGCAGTTACGATGTTATGAGCACATTGTGATGGAATCTGTCGCTGCTGCATCACTTTTCAAAGCACTTACTATGAGGACCCAGTTTAGAATATATTTTAATAATCGCTCTTCACTCGATTATAAATAAAACTAGAAAGGTATATTTTATGTACAAAATCGTTGACACTTTCTTGTAGGTACTTTAAACGTTTAACCTAAAAACCGTAACACTTTAGAGACGTCACTTGAAATTTCACCGTTTTATCTTGACTGAGAGATAAAACATGTATCTCGAGACGCAACGTGAGAACTTGACTCTAAATATTCCCAACAAAGATACTGACTTGATATTTCGTATTCGACTACATAACTTCCACTTTGTGCCTTACCTTTTGATCTTTTGTGTTACAAAAGCGTTGGTAAACACTTCAATTCGTATATTCCTTTTGTTCGAAATTTTTTTATGTTCCACAGAATTGTGTAACGTTTAGATACATTTTTATTTAATATTTTAGTTTTCATTTTCGTTTAATATATGACCACAATCTCATCTATTGGTTGCAAACGATGTGGCCACGGACGATAGCAGGCTAAAAAAGATATGGCTTTCAAATGCAGTTGGCGGAATACATTGATATCGGCAAAGCGATAGATTTCCTACTTTAGAGTGGTAGCTAGTCAATTGCACTAGCAAATTACCTACCACCATGATATGGTTTAATCACAACACTTTCCTTCACCGAAAGATTAGTCTTATATTATTGTTCCAGCTGACGTGAAGTCCGACCGTTATACCACAGAACCATAATTTTAAATCTTTCTTCGTCTATCGCTATTAGTAAAACTGGTCATTGAAGGTTCCTCGTATGAAAAAAAAAAATTCTTCATAAATCTTTATATAATTCTTGACCATTCTTCGGTTTGCACTCATCAAACTGAGTACACCGCAAATCCATTGTCATTTTGATATCAAAATGATAGATGTACTTAATGATTTCCTCGGCGATTTCAATTGTTGGACTATTCAAAATCCTTTTTTTTTGTGATTGCGATAATTAAGTTTCTCTTTGATAGTTTCATTTTAGTTTCAATTAAACGACATGGATTTCTAATTTTTAATTATGTTTAAGCGATCCTATTGTTTTCATAACTTCATATACGTGTATGAAATATTTTATAACAACTGAATCATTCATATTCAGTGATGTCAAAACTTTTCGTTCTTCCTATACATCTTCATTTGATGTATCATAATAATCATCTTGTGTTTCACTTGTAAGTTTTTATTTCACTAATTAGTGTACACTTCTATATTCCCATTGCTATCCGTATGTACATTAATCACTAACTGTATAGCACCAGTACCGACTCCAGTTCCTGCTATAACACTGGTTGGTACTTCTAATCCTGTGGTCACTCCTGTCACTAATGTGTCTAGAATGCGAGGCGTCGGTGCCGATGATACACTGACCAGAAGGAGTAACGTCATCAATACAAAGGCACCGTAGTTAGCCCTGAAACATAAATAATATTTATTAATAGTTCAGAAACTGTTCGTATGGAAATAAAAATATCTTGGTTTTTCCTAAGTCTTTGGAATTTCTAAGGAAATTATTCGCAAGAGTTGCTAAAGGTTTAAGTTTAACATGTAATACGTAAAGAAGACTCGAGAGTCTTTTGTTACAAATCTTAATACAGAAAGATCAGTCATATCCGTTAACTTGGCAATTAACTTTAAAATTTACTCACATAGCTAACAGCTCATCAGAGCTGCCTGCGTCTCGAGTTAACGTTCACTATTCAGCAATACAACTGATCCACTGAGAAACGGTTATCCTATTCGAGATTATCCAACGGATCGTATCGATAACAAGTCTTATCTACAACGTCGATAGAAGAAATTGGATTTTAAAATTACATAGATACGGTGTAGATCAGATCTTAAGCGATGCGTGAAACGATAATAGTGAATTTATATTATTGTTACGTGTCATTTAAGAATGTATGGTATTTAGTGTAGATCACTATTCAATTAATTAATGATATATTGTAGTAATTTCTGAATACTTCGAGCCAAATCTGTGGTTGCATGTAAATCAGATTAGGTACCAGTCCCATAAATTAAAATGTTATAGCTTTAAAATAATATAAGGATTTTTTTGTTGCAGATTACATGGAATCGATATGCAAGGACCACTTTCTACAACGTCAGTACAGGAAACTGGACGGCGGCGTGCTGTGGTCCAAGAACGAGCGTAATCTGGACTGCACCGTCACCTTCCAGACGCACAGTATACTGCAGCGGTTTATGCTGCACTTCGACCTGCTGCAACTCGACTGCAACGACCATCTCTACGTGTACGATGGCGCTCATGCAACCACTCCGGCCAAGGTTCAATATTCTTATACATTTTCACCCAGTTATTTCAATTTATTTGACGGATACGGTTATGAGTTTTGTTTGATATTGTATTTCCGTTCATGCAGCAATTCAACGTCAACGAAGACAAACGCTGACGACGCCAACTGTTATTGTGACACTTTTTGTATATTTTGTTTCAGTAATGTATTGTATATATTTTGATTTAATTTAATACTCAACAGTTAGTTCACTTCCCGGTATATTATTTAGTTTCTCGGGACTAAAAAAACGCAGAATAAAATATAAATACAGCAGTGTTCAGCTTCGGCTTATCAATTAAAGAATATAGCTAACGTGTTATTAATGTAACTATATTCTACATTACATTCCAATGATGTTTATACCCTATCTAATAGGCATAACGCTTATATTCTCATGGCTTGAGAATAAAGCGAAAAGTAATGACGAAAATGATCATCGAAATATATTAGCATAATTTATTTCTATGCAAGGGTATTATTAAATTCATTCCGGAGCCAGCTTGTTCAGGAACAAAGGCATGCATTGGATTCCGATAATTCTGCCCTAGGAGTTGGAATGTCGCCAAATTAGATATGACATCGCAGCGCGTACTACAATATAATATGTTATAGGTTATACGTTCATAGTTCAATGCTATAAGGCTATACTCTGCCACAAGTATTGATTTTATTCGATACTAAAAGATATATATATATATAAATACTAGTATAATATTAGCTTAAGAGAGTGATTAATTGTTTAAACGCTTTGAACACTAAAATTGCCTGTCAGGTTTGAAAAAATATTTTGATATGTTATAGACTCTTTATGAAGGAAAATTTCTCAAATCAATCAAATATAATATAGGAATATCAAACATCACGCTACTACCCTAAGGAGCGGAGCAATTGTAATACATAGTGTAGGTCATAATGTACGCTAAACGAGAAATGAATTAATAGTGTGGGCCGGGCGTGTGGCCGTACGGGCGGTACGGGGATCGAAAGCTAGTTCGAATACGGGGCAGCGAATAAATTAAACGCGAGTGAAACCGGAGGCATAGCTAGTGTAATAATAAAATATAGCTAAACGTTTCTTTGTTTCGTCTTTTCTATCAATAGTTAAAATTCGCACCCCGTCAGTACTTCGTAGAAGTTTAATTTCTTTGGTTAATACTCCTAGATGTATAGTATACGTTTTATACTCCTTTATATGGAAAATTCTCGGTAGGCAAAGAACTTTTTTATTTCATCTACGAGAAAACTCCAATATACGTTTTTTATAAAAACCAATCTCAAAGTACAATCGCCTGATTCAGAGTCGCGATCCAGCTTCGTAATTTATTAAAGACGCCGGCGGAGGTATGCTAATGAGAGATAGTGCCCCTCAGAGGCCTATTATCGTCGGCAATACAATTTAGTGTTAATCCGCCTTTCATTTAGATAATCTGACGCCTTTTCGTGCTCCGAATGGTGGGAATTAGATGGATGAAGTAAATTGTGCTTAGTTTAGAATTATTTGCTTTAATAGTTTTAAAGGTCTTAAAAGGTCATTACTCTTTAAGTTTTATGTAATTATGGTGTTTGGATTATAATTTATCTTTTACTCACCGAATCCAATTACCTAAGAAACTGCTTCTGAAGATTTCAGATCTAATTGATGGAGGTGCCTATTGATTAGAATTAGATCGGAGTAATTTCATAGGAAAAATAGCACAATAATATGCCAACTCTGTTAATAATTGTAGTTCAACGTAGTTATATGATTTGTCTGTATGTTAATTACGCAGATGTTAGTCACACTTAGTTCTTATACCAAGAACATCCATTGAAGATTATTCTACCTATGGGGTTGTTGCAAATTTATAAAAAAATATATATTACATTCCTACCTCATTGCCATTAGATAATTTATGTACTAATGTATAAAACTTCAGCGGAATTTTACCCAACGATTCAAATAATGTACAATGTAACATAAACCATATATAAAACCATAGATATCGTAAGGGCTGGCGTGTAAATAGCCGTGCTCCTGTAGCGGGATGAGAACTTTTACGACTACCACGTGAAGGCGTGTTCGTCCGACTTCGTCTATTCTAGCCTATGTGAAAGGTTTAAGGGGTCATTCAACATCAAAACCAGCGGGCAAATTTTGAATTCGTTTACCGATACGCTTCTGACTTCGAAATGTAATTTTCCAGCAGGTCCCACTGTAGCTTTCTTCTTAGTGGCCATCCGTATTCAATCACAAGATGCACTGGCGTTATCTAGGCTATATATGACTATGTCTTTGTGGGCTTAGGTATAATATTATGAGCTCTAGAGTTTTCAATAAAACATAAATCCAAAAAGTCGACGCATCAGTAATCAGCGATCAGTTTTGCAAGTATAAAAAATGCTCACAAACAGTGCTGGCATACGTCACTCCCGAGTTCACCCATAGGCTAGCTATACAGCAGAATGTCTGCTACACCAGATATTATAAAATTATCTTGATGATAATTAAAATTTGTTCATCGTAGAGTAGTATCATATTGGTGTCCTATGTCACTAATTGTTAAAAATCATACATTTCCAAATTCACTTATGCAGCAGAGTTCACTCGTTTCGTAGATATGTAGGTTTGTAGTTTGTTTTTAAATAATTGTGTCGAGGTTCATACATTATTTACTATTGAAACATGTTACGCTGTTGCATTTTAATGATTGGAATGTTTTTCGAAAAAGTATTAATGGCTTCACGTTCATTTACGTTCACGTATTTTTTAAAGTTCGGAAAATTACATAACGTATTATTATGACGATGATCTATATACAATCAACTGGTATATATCAAAGGCTTTCGCTTGTTATTTTTGTTCAGCAAAATATGGTGGTCATCGATGGTCTTTAAATAATAGCAAGTTATAAAAATGTAGATCGTACAAATTAGATAAATTACTAATTATTCCCAAATGAGTTCAAGACCGCTACAACAAGTACACGGTCACTAACTGGTTATCAGTAGCAGAAACTGCTTATTCCCAAAAAACACAAGCGTGAATTTAAAACTAACGAGACAGTAACACGGTCCGTGTCTCAAAGTTTAACATTTTTAATCACTCGCAAACCCGAACATGAAGCCGCGTCAGGTGGCGCTGTAATTAACGGTAGAGATGGCGGACAAAGTTTCGTTAATCTTAAATTCAGATTCAGCAAGTTTCCGGTGATAAGCGTCTCAGAAGTACAGTTTACTTGCAGGAGACTCGTGGGGTTTTGAGGAATGTCTCGTGATCATTTAATATAAATATTACTGAATAGTAATTTTAGAAATTATGATTTTGTAGGCGCCTTATAAAAAAAATGATGAGAGTGAATTTTTACGTGCACATTTTAAGAAAAAGTCTACACTATGAAGTTGTTTACTAAGCCTCTTGTTTTATTATGGTGAAGGTAGTCACACTTGATGTTTTTTTTTCCTATTCTTATAGTATATGGCCACAACAATGCGGCCGAACATGGTAAGATACTAAATGTAGTGAATGTCGGTATGTACAGGTGCCAGAACACACCATTAAACGTTAGGTGGTAAATGGTCGACTTAGAAAAGGCTGTTTCTACTCTATGTTTGCTTCACATGTTATTTCGCTCAGGCACAGATTTGAGGAAAAGGCAGATGAAGCCAGACAAAGGTATTTAGTATTTGTATTCAGTTGTATCAATTTTGTAAGTTAACGTCATGCAATGTCAGCACCCTGTATGTTTAATATTTTAAAAAATATACCGTCTTGTGTCTAATTACACAGTAAATGTTGTGCCTAAAGACAAAAAATTTAGACGGAAAATCGGTTCACAGCTTACTTTGATATTATATTCCGTGTTATTTGTTACTGATTATAAAACTGCAATAGTGTTGCTAGGTTACAGTGAGATATTTCCCTGGAAGTTATAGTAAAATATATGTATGTAGCGTTGGAAGATCATTTTATTTACAACCTATTATAACCTATTTATAACATTATATTTACCAACTATCATGAAACTAAAGGTAGGAAATATTTGTCACGTAATAGTTTGTTTGTATGACAACGACCTACAAACATTGAAAGTGATAGCGTTATGGTTCCAAAGCAAAAATTTTGAGAACTCTGGACAATTTAGTGTGCCAGTCATAAATCAAAAACCCAAGATGGTCGCCAATAATTTCAAATGCTTACGACATCGGAACCATTAGGCATAGGTATGGTAAATAAATAAATAGAACCAAGAAAAATTCATTGGTAAGGAAAAAAACAAGATGGCAGATATGAGTTTAGTTGAAAATTAGTATGTATTATGTCCTCGGATTCCTTCATTTCAAGTACAAAATCAGTTTTTTGATGATGGATGTTGGATTACCGACTACACTACTGAAGTGTAAAACTTATGTTAACTACCCCGGCAACATTATTCACACGATCGTACGTATTGTTATCTGGGAAGCCAAGGACACAGCTAAATACATATCCCACTTTTGTTGTTCGTAAGGCTTCATCTGCCTTTTCCTCTAATCTGTGCTTTCAGGCTTATTAGTTATAAAATTTAAATTCATGTCATCCTTCGCTCTTGCTATAATGTATGTCATAAGAATGATACTCTTATTTGGATAATTGTTATTTTTAGTCTTAATAAACTGGTCAACGCATACACGGCATTCATTTATTTATTTTGTATTATGTTTGGAAATCTTGGGGATAACGGGAAATACACTATTACTACTAAATCTGGTTTTTTATTTGGCTTCATTGACTTCGCAGGAGCATTGGCCAGTGTCAAGTTTTTGTATTCGTGGAATTAATAATTTGAGTTTGATTAGATATTGTTTTTATCTTTTAGAATATCTTATCTAATGTGTATTCAACATAGTCAAGTCCAGTTATATTAAAGTGATTTTATCTCAACTGGAAATTCGCGGTCATAGCTATTATTTTAAATTAACTATGTTTTTCTAGAATGTTTAAAAATATCACAAAAAACTTGTGAAGGTTTTTAGAATAGACGGCTAAATAATAGTAACTTCGTGAATTAAATATCGCTACATTAGTTCTCACGAAACATTTATTTTACTATAAAAACGATATAACACTATTTAGTGAGTAAAATTGTGGTTTTGTAAATTTATTCTCTTTAAATTCACAATAAACACTGGCGCTCGCGACCGCATCGTTTCCCAACCGCAATCCCGTCGACCGAACAATTCAACTTCACAAATATCACCAAATATATAACAATGCGAAAACTATTTTCAACTTTTTCACATATGTCTGCGTTATTTGCTGACGTGTTTTCAATATTTACGTTTAAAGTTTATTCCTGATATTCCACTTACAATACATTTTATTTTACTTAAATGCAAACTGGTAATCGTGCTTGGGTTTGCCCACTATTTTGAGCAAACAGGAGTTTCTAGGATCCTACACGAGGATTTTTTATATTTATTTATTTTTGTTTACTTTATAAGCTTAGCATTTGACAACAATCTCACTTGATGTTAAGTAACGATGTGTCTTAATAAGGTAACATACACTTATGGTAATCTGAAGACTGGTTCTCAAAAGTCACTGCCGGAACATACCTACAGGTGCTTGAGAAGTCTTCAACTAAGGGTGGTAGCTATCCAGGTGGACATTAGAAACAGCTTTGCCACTATGCTATGATTTCAAATCATCATGTTTCCTTCACTGAATGCTGCGGTTCATCACAGGGTTCGAACCTACGTCGATCAACGTAGTGTCCGAATACGCTATCACTGATTCGTTAACAATAACATAATAATCCTAATATGTGGAATAGTGAGGGTAGATTTGAATACATAATTATAAATAAAAATGTAGTATTGGCTATCTATCATTATAGACATAATAGTTAGTTTTCAAAAGCGGGCGTTTGTTTTTTTTTTCGAGTATCGAAACATACCACAACTATATGTAAACTTGTATTTCGGGATTTTTCATAAATAATAAACCCCTCTCACCTGCCCCTCAACCTGACGATGTTCCACAATAGCTTAAGAATTTAAGGAGCAACAAACAACTAACTTCACAGACTATTCAAGTGGTCGAAACCGGATACTTTGACATCTTGCGGGTTTGAGGAACTTTGGAATATTTACCACTTGTAAAGATATAAGACGTTTTATTCGTCAAGTATTTACTCTAAGAAGTTACTATATGTTTTGGTAATCTATATGTATATATAATAGCGATATACCACTCACCAAGAGATCTCCGAAACTATAGGTCCGATTGACTTGAAATTTAGTACAGATACTCCATACGCGATGTAGACCACAAACTAATTTTGGAAAATTCAACCTCTTAGGATTTAAATTGGGGGTCGAAAGTTTGTATTGAGTAGGTGAATAAACATTGTCCTTTGATTTGAAATTTTGTACTTAAAATATTTAATAAAAAAATGAAAAAGGTGTATCATAATTTATCAGTAAAAGGTGTGTAAATAAGGGTTGGAAGTTTGTTTGGTGAAAATAATTTTTGTATAAATATTGTCTTATAAATAAATATTGTCTTATAATTGTGCATAATATGTCTATTGAACTAAAATTTAGTATGCATACTCTTCAATTCATGAGAATTCATCACTTAAGGGAGTAACATACGGTTCAACTTTGTATGATGAAAATAAAAGATTTTCTTTATAGATTTCATGATAATTATTAACCACAAATGCTCTTCAATTACCTTTATCAGCATCTATATTAATAAATACCTAGTTTTGTCTGCACCAAACATGTACTTTTTATCCCAAATTTCCCTCTACACATCCTATATAACGGACAATGATCACGAATATGACCTGTTTTGTATGTCCGGATTTAACTAAAAAACGGCTTGATTGATTCTTAATAATACACTTAGAAAACGTGAAAATAAATAAATATAAAAAATATTGATGAAGTTTTATACACGGGAAGTATAATATATAATTTCTCAATTGATAGACGATATACACTGTCAATAATATAAGTATGAATAAATTTACGAGATGAAAATAATTACTTCGTAACAAAAGCGTGAGAAGCCGCCGGCACATCGCTAATAATCTATCTATACATATTATAAAACTCAACGTCTCTCTGTTTGTCTGTCCGTTTATGTTCTTTTCACGCGCAAAACACTTACCCAATTTACATGTTTTTTTTTATTTTAATCCATAGATATTGTCATCTTGTCAGGTTATAGGATATATTTTGTAAAATAAAGTAATATACGAAATAAACAGTGACGATAATGGTGAATCAATTCGGAAAAAGGTCGCATTTGGGGCTTAAACTTAGTCAAGATACGAGATATATCAAATTAATGTTAAATCTTAAAAAATACCTATAAAAAGTATGCGATAGCTTATATCCATCTTCTAAGGATCTCCCACAATTAGCATTTTTGACTTTAGTCTTTCGAGCGGGCACAGCACAATTCGCGCGTGCGCTCGACCGACGACATCCTGTAATCTACGCGAGCGAAGCCGCAGGCAAAGCTAGTATATTATATGCATCAAATTATGTATTAAATTGTTTATATTTAAATTACCATTCAAAGTTTTCCTTATCGTCATTTACTGATTAAATTAATATTGTATAATACTGAAAACACTAATAATGTGCGTGTAATAAAACGATAATTTAGTTTATTTAAAACTATTTCTTATTATATCACTGTTTCTGGTATTTATTGTAAGTAATTATCACCAAACTAATTGCCCAATCCTAACACTTGGCGTTAGGTTGGTGAAGTTATCGCTTCATTATTTCTCAACTAACAATTTGATTAAATTCATATTTTACATATAAATAGGTTCTCTCGGAAATCTAAGAGGTTGACCTTTATACCATACTTTTTGTATTCTTCTAAATTGTACTATTTGCTTGAGTCACTCAGGGTGCCTAATATGATCAGATATTAAATATGATCATTTAATAACGGGAATCTTACCTACAGCAGAGTTGTCGAGTATGCCGTCATCTGTCGTTATCTATACATATAATAATAAAATTGAAGTGTCTGTTTGTAATGTCAAAATAACAGGTTTTTACTAAATACATAAGTATATACTCGTTACCTATAACAAAAAAAAAACATTTTTTAAAATGTTTGTCTGTCTGTTTATTTGTTCCGGGTAATCTCCGAAATGGTTGGACAGATTTTGACGGGACTTCCACTGGAAAATAGCTGATGTTATAAGGAATAACTTAGGCTACTTTTATTTTAGAAATATAGTTAGATATTCGAACACAAAAAAAAAACTTTTTTTTAGTTCTTAAATAAATACACTTAATCATAAATATAGATTATTTTGAAATATTTTATAATCATACCCTTTATATATAATTTAGTTTTAAAACAATTCACATAAAATTTTAATTATGTTTGATTTATTTTTTTACTTTAGTAAAAGGATACGGGTATTTCCGGGCCCGAATGTCACAAGTACGGTTTATAACTTATATAAAAATGTAAGAATTCAACAAAATTACAATCTATAAAATGAGAACTAAAAAGTAAGATAAGGGTTAATTAAATATTGTCGACAGTCGATTAATTAGAATGAGTTGAAACAATGAAAAATTTAACAACGCTAGCAACGGACAATTAATTCAGACCAAGATATTAAAACGATTCTAATTGACATATTTAAAATAGAAATATAAGATATCTTTATCTTAATAAAAATAAATCTTAAATTGACCTTTAACAGTTACATTGTCAATTAATCTCTATTCTTAGTATGTACTGTAATACTTCTGTGACCTTATCGATCACTCGTTTTGCTTCGTGCCCTATGATTTATGCGTTTCCTAACAGCCTTCCACTATACATATAACAATGATAAATCAATATCAAAAATATCAATCTCACTTCTAATTACTACTTTATTATTTTGTTGTAATAGGTTTTGCGTAGTAGCCACAGTCTCACCTGATGTTAAGTGATGATATGGCCCAAGATGGTAACACGCTAAACCTAGTGGAAGATTGGCTCTCAAGTGCAGATGCTGGAACACACTTATTGGTGCTTGGCAACAGATTTTCAACTTGAGGGTGGTAGCTAGCCAGGCGGGCATCAGAAAAAGCCTTACCACCATGGTATGGTTTCCTCACGATGTTTTCCTTCACCGAAAGCTCAGGCTCATTGCAGGGATGCGAACTCACGTCAATCGACGCGAAGTCGCACACTCTACCACTGAGCCATCATTGCTTTTACTTTACGTCTTTTTCGTTAATTTACGTCATTATATTTCTGATATAAATAAATTAATGATATAAATTAAGCTTAAATACACGTTATCTTCTTTATTAAATTCATATTTAAAACGAAAATACCCACATAAAAAGGTAACGCGCGCCTTTAGAAACCGGAGTACGTATGTAGGTAGTTAGCATAACAAAAAGCCTGACCCGGCTCAATCCGTTCGCCGGCTGCCGTAATCCGAGGATATTACACAGGAATTTTTAATATTAAAAACCGAGCCAGATCTTTATTAAAGTCTAATATATAAAGGAAGCGAATAAGAAGTGCATGAGTCCGAAGCTAACGCTTTTTAATTTCAAAGGCGAGGTGTCTCCTTACCCGGCTCGCTCGAGACGGTTGCTTCGAACGGAATTAGTTATTTTTGTTGTGGGTTAAAATATACTTTTTACTGACTAAATAATCTATACATATAATAAAATTGAAGTGTCTGTTTGCAATATCAAAGTAACAGATTTTTACTAAATACATATGAAAGTATACACGATACCTATAACAAAAACTCATTATTTTTGTCTGTCTGTCTGGTCATAAATATTCATAGGCAATTACAATTTGATTTGCTCAGAATCCACGGATAAATGTGATATTTAATACATAAAAAATCAAAGTTCTGTTTTTGACGCATATATTTATATTGACAGGTTTTTGATGAAACTTTAATGCCAGCATTAAGTTTAACTCTCCGTTATGTGACACGTACTCGAAGACGGTTACACTTAATTTCGAATGAAGACTGGCTCGCAATAATTGTGTAATAATAGTTGGGTGGGACACACCCCCCTCATGATTTAATTCCCACTCTGTTTATAGTGGCATAGAGCCCTCCCCAGAGCCGCTCACGTATTCGCAATCGTTCTCCTTGAAATATGACAGGGATATAAGGCCGTCGCTTAGTAAGTCCTTTCGATGGGGGAAATATTGCCCGCGCCTGACCGATCGGCCGGCGACTGCGTTGACTCCACAATGAACTTGAGAAATGAACAGATCCTCTGAGCGTGAACGTTCTAAAATATATATTCTCGCGTGATATTATCAGTCTGGCTTTTAGAATTGTGTTGATATAACTATTTTGTAACAAAACGGTATCTTTGTAGAATAGAATTTGAACCATGTTTTCCTAAAAAAATAGAGTTGACATGTAGTACAAATACTAGAGTCGATAGTGGTCTTGTTTGTGTCTCTTTATGGTTTATGGAGGTTAACACTAGCTTCTGATTGGCTAACGTATAATATCAAAAACTGCTACAGCGCGCCATCTTTGCTACGACTGTTAGTGGAATGTTCTTTGATACCATAAAAATACATAACATGTCTTTGAAAATAACCTACAAAATTCTACATTGAATAAAACAAATAATTATTTATATTTTCAAAATAGTTATATTAATATTTTTAAAGAAAACCACGGAATTGATTTGTTTCTGATGCGTTCAGTTCAAAATACAATAATATTATCTGTTTTCGATTGTTTTCAGTGAAATTGCAGATAACCGACGAATTATTAGACCGCACTACAATTATAAATTAAAATGACCTTCAATTCAATGATTAAATTAATAAATGCCCTTGATAGAGTTTTATATCTTTATCAAACAATTCTTGATATTGTTCTAAATGTTATGAAGCGTAAAAAACGTAGTATTCAACTCAAGTATATAATAATTTAAAGTTTACTTGCAAAGTACCAAATGCAAACAACAAACAAATTAAATTAAAATATTTTCCCAGATACTTTTGACATATTGTGACTGTTTTTTGCTAATAATATGTTTTTTACATACTTGACGTATAAATCGAATAACAAATATTTCACCATGTGTATAGGGAGAGACCCAGACCGAACTAAAATTAATTGTATTTTTTCCAGGCCGACCTGTCATGCCGTAACACCAAACAGCAGGTGGGAGCGCTATTCACACGCAGCAACTTCGTGACACTCAAGTACGTTACGGACAACTGGGGCACGGATGCGAACGGATTCAAACTCGTCATCACCGCCGTGAAAGACCCCAGTAAGTACCACTAAACATTACACTTCTAAGAAATATCTTTCAAGGACCCACATAAGAAAAACTTCGTGGCGGCAGTGGCATGGTGCTAGTGTATTTTATATTCACATTTAACATCCACAAGTTAAAAAATTACTTCTAATTATGTTCCAAAAGCGCACTGGAGCCAGAACACTTTCTAGGTTGTCGTTTCAGAAAAAAAATGTTTTTAAATGCTGGTTTGTATTTTCAAGAAAAAACAATATTCTATTTGGTGTGATATGAAAAAAAAAACGACTTAGTAATGAAGAAATACTCTGTTTTTAGCACCATCATCTAAAGAAATTGTGTCTAATTTTTTATCAGATGAAGGTAAGCCGTAAATCCTGGTGTCTCGTCGATTGGTGAAGAGATATAATGTATTTTTATGAACTTAGGTTTATGTTGAACGTAGGTATGTTTAGACATGCACTACGAGTATGTTTTTCAATCTGCGTCAATATTCACGATGTTCAACCAATTTTGTAAAAAGAAGGTTCTTATTTTTTATTTTTCTCTTCTACAATAAATACTATACTATAAACCTGATATTTATTTATAAAAGCAGCAATTATCACTGATATAATTATCACTGATAAAGAAGCCGATATAAGAAAAGTAATCAGCCGATCAGCTAATACCTATTAATTTAGTTGAAGAGGAATTCGATTCGACGATATATGTGAATAATCAATTAACCAGTAATCCTTTTCAAGTGACAGGTGTGACGTTATTATAGATATAATAAAATCTAATGATTATGTTAGAACTACGCAGGATGCAAAACAAAAATCTCTACACACTCTTTACCAATTTCTTTCTACTTGGAGTAGCCTGACTGGTGAAATAACTCCACTCTACAGAAAATCGCAGTCAAAGTACCTTGTGTTGTGTTAGACACGGTAGGCTGCGGTAGCCGCTTACGCTGTATGCTTATTTGCCATCTTAGTTGTATAAAAAAAGAATAGGTTTTAACTAAATCCTATTAAAACAGGGCCGAACTATCTTTGAAGCTTAATCAAATAAACGAAACTCATCCGCATTTCTCTCACATTAACTAAAGTCCGTAGAAACTGAATTATTCCACTTGAAGCCATCTACGGCATAGTTTGTCGGTTTTGTTGCCTTGAACTGTTAAAACTTTTACTTGTGCTATTGTGTCTGTAGTATTAATTATAAAATTTGTAGTTGAATTCATATGTTTTGCGCTTGGTAATGTAAGCTTATTCAAAGTTTTTAGATTTATGTCACTATACCTGATATCATTATTTTGGCAAACCGTGTTAACGGTTAATAACATCAACGGTTGAACAGCTATTTTGACTTGCTTTTCACAGGACATGGTACAAGTATGCCAACCTTCAGTAGCTCAAGAGGCATTTGAAGAAGAAGTAATAACGCTGACTTTTTTATGATTTTCCGTTTCCTTTTTTTGAGTATAACTAAAAAATAATAATATTTTTTTCCATTTTAATATTTTTATGTATTTCAGAAGTTACGTGATCACTAACAGACGTACACAGGTTTTTTTTTCAATAAGATGTGTAAAACAAATTAATACAAGCCTATTAAACATTTTAACTTATTTATAGACTTCAACTTTAATCAATTTTATGTATAAATGTACAGTAACATCAGCAACGAAGGGTATCCTTGATATCGGTATTTTATATCAAAAAAACCAATAAAATATGGCATTTAGATAATTATACAAGGCTTTATAACAAAGTTCTGAAAGAAGTTCTCCCTGACTAGTTTGATAAAAATTCTTGAAATAGTGGCTCCCTTCACCGACTCTTGTTTTGAGATCGCACAAGATGTATCAAACTACTTGAAGGATTGCACCGTGATGCTTGCAAATTAGATAGGACGTAAAAAAAATTAAACACCACGTCTAATGATTTTATGGTCTCTTATAAGATATAGCATTATGTTAATGGCAGCAATTTCTGGAGAAATCTGTAATATAAAATCTAATAGGATAAGAAAACAAAGGAGGATGATAATAATGAAGCACCAGATTGAGTTACATGTCGATTCTTCCAGAAAAACGGTAACTGAAAAAGAAAAATCAACCGTCCAACGACTTGAATTACATTAACCTGATTTAATTTTGAAAATGATGAAGCAATAACAATATCGAGTAAGGATAAATACGAACATTCGTATACAATTTTATAAATAACGCATAAAAATTTGGGACGCGAAGCGAACCTCTCGTCGACCCTCTTTCATCGTCCTTTTTAATTTGCCCGAATGTTTATTTATTTGTACAAACAGCCGACAGGGCAGTTCGTTTACACATTCCACCCTTTTCTATATACTTTTTTTATTGCACGCCCTCGTGGATTCCTGTTGGTATCGCATTTAACTGGCGTAAAAGGACCTGTTGCGAATTCACTCCTTATTTTAACATGGTATTTTATTGCGTACTACTAAGTTTATTGCACGTTTCGCATTGCTTTCTTATTCTAAGCATGAGATGTTATATTTCATTGTTGTTCACTCTACCAATATTTACTCTTTTATGAAAATGGAAAGTTTCAAAATGTCAACTGTCTTATTTTGTAATTAATTTTACATTATATTTTAAATTTGATGCATATAAAAAAGTAAGATATGTATTTACGATGTCCCTAACCTATATAATAAGGTTCCCTTAAAACGAAATAAAGTAAATATTTGCGAAGTAAACACGTTCCATCATCCACGTCACCTTGAGTTTCCATCAAATGGAATTGAGGATAGGCCCTGGGGAGGTTATTAAACGTTTAATGTGTTTTATTTAGTTGATACTTTTATTTTTAAACTAAATAAAAAGAAAACAATTGTTGGGTAAAAATTAAAGGTTAATTATATTTTAGTAAAAGGCATTTTACTTATTCACGTCTTTGTACCTAAGAGTAATGTACAGAATTATATGGTGACATTTCTGTGAGGTGTGTATGTTGTACAAAGGAAGCAATTAAATTCCCGAAACATTCTGAAAACGAAAAGCATCCTCTCATTTGCTCACATGTTATACCTTCCAGCTTTTAGAACATTATAATAATTAGATTTTCCACTCGGCCATGTTGAAATTATAATTTCAAAGATCTAACAGCTTTCAACAAGGGTTAAATTTAAACTGGTTTGTAAGATAACTAACAAAGAAGGACTCCCTTATATTACTTTGGGTAGAAAAATATAAAATTTACTGCCGCCATAAAGTAGGCGTTTGTTAATAGGCACATAAAATTTTTATAGTTTGCGAGCAAAAATTTACAAAATGAAGTAGAAAGTAAAAGTTTAATTTTCAAAGTGATTTTCGGATAAAAAAATAATAAATTGCAGAAAATATGGACCCTAATATTGAAGCATATGAGAAAAATAATGTACAGTACTTTTTAACTTTAATTCAATCAATAAATAGAAGTGATAAAGTTTTATGTGAGGTTTTTATTTTGATCCATATGAATTATGCAAATTTCAACGTAAAATGTAAACATTCTAAAATATAAACTAATCTAAACGATCTAAATCTAAACGACTCCTGCAAATATATGGAAAAGGTTAGTTTTGCTTTTTATAATATGATTAGCATTGAACTGTATCTATGAACATAGTAAAACGAGATCATTAGAAAAACCCGCAGTTGAACGTGATGTCGTTATATTTTTATATCGAAGACATTAAATGCTAGCTTTGTTGGGGCATTGTGTTAATATACTAAATGGGGTGATGGATGGGGGGATGCGTCTTGTTTATCGATGCAATAAGCATCAGTTATCCTTTAAATACGTTTGGTAATACGTAAACGAAATGACTAAGACAAAATTATTACTTCAATGTAGCATCTTTATGTAGGAATTGATTACTTTTTATTACTACGCTTCAACTTATTCGAATCAGTATTATTTTAAATTATATCAATTTGAAGCATCCAAAGTGTTTGTATTTATTTGCTAAACCCAAGGTTTGTCTTAAACTTGGACTGGACCCATTTTACTAAAAATGACATCTACCTAATTCAATTCGTTTTACACCAATCAACCTGCAGCGACAGATTAATACGATTTTTTGCTACTATGTGTGTAAGCGGAATTCTGTACCTACACACGTTTTTCAAAAATTAATAAAAAGAAAATTGATATTTTATTATCCTTCTCATTTTTAACTTCAACTCTTGGATCGACGACATACTTAGTAAATTTATGATTATATATTAGGCAGTTATTTTACTGCCATTACATTTTACACATTCAGCGGTTTTATTACAATAGCTAAAGTCGCTTTGCTGTTTCTGAAGTGTTTAAACCTGGTGAGAAAAGCTTCCTTCATATTTATCAGTGTTGTTTTGAAATAGCAAAAGTCAATATTAGACTAAGTCCTCGACAATATTTTAATAGGCATTGAAAGTCAATTAGGGTTTACTCTTTCAATATCTTCAGCAAAAAGTGACAATATGTTTTCGAATTAAATTACTCCTTCTAACATCGAAAAAAATATATTTCCTTTTCCTTTTAACTTACGATTAAGCTGCTTTAGAAGAGAAATAACATCCACCATGAACTAATATTTCTGGATCAACAGATAATTTGTTAGCTCTGTATAGTGAACACTCTTCTCAAGAAGAAATGCATTATGTCAGTAAATAGAGAAGCGAAACGTATAAACCGTTTTCTCTCGATAACTGACGAACCTTGTTATGCAGCAGGAGAACTGCATACTCACTCTCTACCTCGATTAGAAATTCTGCGGTTGCTGCTGTTCGTGACATAGGTCACTGTATATCTCAGTCAATGCATTGACACTTTCCGCTTCTAACTCCGGTTATGGTCGCTCCCGATAATGAAATGTGCAACACCCTGTCCAAGTTACATTATTAAAGCATAGTTCGCTAACCGACCCTCTTGTAAGTCGTCCAGTACAGAGTGCCGAAGTCTTGCATACTTAGATACTGTTTTTGATTCATTCCTTTAGAAGTTTCAAGTTAAGGATTATATTATTCGTGAGTCTGAAAACTTTTCAATAATGTTGATTAATATTTTGTCCTTTAAAATAATAAGTAACATGAACAAGTGCAAAGTGGATATAGAAATTTAATCTTCGCTTAAGCTTATGTAATTAAGTTTATGTTAAGTGACTTTAACTATATTAAAGAGGTTTCGGGCACTCTAAAAGCTATTAGGGTAGCTGCATGGGACTAATACAATACAATAATTGGTGAACCCAAGACAATTCATCACCAACATCATCGCAGGTGAAAGACGTCAATGCTGAACATAGGCCTATATCTGAGACAATAATTTCGGAAATATTAATTAAAAAACAATATCACTTATAACTTATGAACTTATTTTATAAGCATAAACAATGTTATTATAACTTAGTATATAATAATTAATTATAGTAGAAAACGATTATTTACCGATTAATAACAGAGGTTAAATTATGAAATTGACGTTTTATATAGAAAAGATCAAACATTTAAGCGCCCCAAATGCGTCTTTTTTTCGAATAGATTCACCATTATCGTCAGTGTTTATTTTGTATGTTACTTTATCTTACAAAATATATTCTATAACCTGACCAGATAACATATCTATGAATTAAAATAAAAAACATGCAAATCGGATAAGTGGTTTTCGCGTGAAAAAACATAAACGAACAGAGAGACGTTGAGTTTTATAATACATATAGATTATTATAAATTGATGATATCATATTTAAAAATTCTGTAGACAACTACCAACAACAAATCATAATTAAACTTCATGACATTTTCGCAAACAATGCTATTCGCATCGCAGCAGCGACGTAGCTAATTTGAAAACTCCCCCTTACATAGCCCGAGAATTCACGACAAAGAGTTACGCTACGTAAACGTTTCCCATTGAACAGGTACAAAAACGGTCGACACCCGCTGTGAAATCTCGAATAATATTTTCAACAACGAATTTCAAAAATATTCCCTTTTAGAACTTGTCGGTGTATCGCATACTTCCTACTATATCAAACGCTTTTGAAGATCAAAAGCTTTCCGGTAGCGATACCTATATATTTCTGTAAAATTTCTTGGCTCTGGCGTAAAGGTTGTTTTTTAATATATTTCCTATTGTACTGCAATTTGTCTCCTTTCTGGGGCAATATAAAGTACATTGGTCGGTGTTTTAATTGACATGCTCGGCAAGCGACCTGTGTCGCATCCTACTTTAATTTACTGGGATTGAAGTATATCTTGGGGCATTTTGCGTTTTAGTTATTTGATTTTCTACTATTAAGTCTCCTTCCATAATATTTGGGTGGTTTGTTATCCTTTTCTTGTAGATTTTTGTTTGTTACAGGATTGCCTGACGTGCAGATCATGATGCAGTTGTTCATTTGTAACAAACTAAGGCGCTTTGATTATTCTCCTCAGCATTTTATTTTAGAATCTTTGCATAATCTCACCATTGGAGTAAGAGACTGTCTCCCATAAGTCCAGATAGGTTTTTGTATTGCTTTGTACACAAGGAGTGTACTGCTCAGCGACAGTTGTGACCGGTGGTCAATTACCCGAAAGAGTTTCCTTATTTGTAAACTTAGTTGTTTGCGTTTGATCATCTTATGCTTTTACCAGGTGAGTCGCTTGTCCAGGTGTAAAACCTTATGTGGTCTGCTTGGGGAACTTCTGGGTTTTTAAGCTTTACTGGTGGACAGATGGCTTTTCTTAAGGTAAAGGTGGCATTTACTGATTTGGATTCCTTTGCATTGATTCTTAATTTTTTAACCTAGTGAGACGTAATTTAAACCTTATTGCAGGATTTCTGCCGTCATTAAGGGATTCTAGTGGGATTCTAAGATCAGTGTTATTAGCAAATGTTCCAGTTGTGATATATTCTGAAGTAGGTAGTTTTTTTAATAATAATAAAACGATGTCTGCGGACTCCAGGTCCATACCTATTTTATATGAGTTTTATTTAAAAGAGTTAAAACATTGCTTAAAAAATGTTATAATATTACATGCAGCTTAACTAAAACTAGAAACTAAGTGAGCCGATTTTCTTTTTGTTTTTATTTTAGTAGGTAGTTTAGACGTATAGGTCAGGTAGATTATTAGTCCTAGCACGCTACCCTGTGGTACACAGGATAGATGACAGAGGCCAGAGAGTGCCTCCAGTGCCTCATTCAGGACTAGAAAATATGTGGTTTCTATTAAAGATTTTTAATATTAAGATTTAATGGATGTAGTTGGGTAACAAGAATTTAACTTTAAATAATAGGCCCTCATGCCACACTCTATTAAAAGCCTTTGATATGTCCAGACACGCACTGGCGCAGTACTTTTTGATTTCGAAAGGCTTGTCTATGTCAATTTTTTTTATCGTAGTACGGCATAGTGTACCTGATGGTAAGCACAGTGCAATCCAATAACATCGACGACTACCGCGGGATTTATAATCCATCAATAGTCGTCGCTGTCATGCCGGCCTGTTTAAATATCTCTTCACGTTATCTTTGAAGGACTCCATATTGTAGGAAGAAGGGAAAAACCCGCCGGGAGACAGTTTCACAGCTTCACTGTACGGCAAAGATACGATGTAACAAATTTCTTTGTTTGAGCCAAGGTGGAGGTTACCGTAAAGCTGTGGCTCCGGAGATCAGCGCGTGTGGTTCTTTTATGAAAGGGAGAAGAGAGAATAAGGTTAAATAGCTCTTCAGAACACTCGTCATGATACAGACGGTAGAACACGCTCAGCTACAGCTATCTCAATTACTAGCCTATGAATCTGATCGGTAGTGGCGTCTTGGCGACGAAGTCGAAATTTATGTTCGGGTATAATCTACTGCTGTTCTATAGCTAGTGACATTCGTAGAGATATGAGGGATTCGTATATTTTTGCTGGAATGGGCAGTAAGCTAATATGTTTTGGTTGCTATTTTTGGTTTCAGTAGCATAATTATTTGTTCAACATTCCAATGAGGTGGAATAAATTCAAGTTTGGTGATTGCATTGTAAATTGCTGTGAGTAGGGTCATCCAAAGTCAGGTAATTCTTGCAAGACTATTGGTAATGAGATCATAACCTGGTGCTTTTATAGGGTGAGCCTTTTGTATTTACTCTTGTATTACATTTTATATACCTCTTTTTTGTGAATCTTTTTGATGTAGTTTTATATCCGGGGAGTTTAGGAATTCTATGATTTTGGCCTTGCGTTTCAGTGAACCATCATGCGGGTGGGAATAGAGAACATTGATCAGATGTTCTGAACACATATTAGCCTTTTCTTGGTCGCTGTTGTCTATTGAATCTATATTTATATTGAATTGGAGGATCTTATAATATTTTGTATTTTTATATTATCTGATTTATATAGAATGTAAAATGTAAACTCATATTATTTTTTATTTTATTTTTGTGTGCTATACTTCCATAAAACACATCAAAGGCAGTTCAACTTTATATCGATATAGGGATTCCTCGTGTCAAACACTAAGGGTTCTCGTCTCCACTTGAATAACTTATTTATATGTAACGCTAAAGAATACAACTGATATCATTCCTTCAGCTATCTTTCGGCAATCAAATCTGAAAATAAATCAGAATTAATTTAGTTAGTCTAGGTTCTTTAGTGGTGATGAAGGTGCAGAAAATATCTTTATATCTACCATTGATGCTGTAGTAAATGTTATTATCCGGATCATATTCTAAAGGAATATTTTTATGAAAATAAATGCCCATTTTTCCATCGAACCGAGTCAGTAATTTGGTTCTTCTGAGGGACTTCAGAAACTGAGATCGACATCAGCATATAACAGTATTCAATTACCTTATTGTAATATTTTGTTAGGCCGCCATTCAGGGATTGTTTTATGAAATGTATTTTGTATAACTGGATTAATTATGGGCACCAAATTAATATTATATATTTCATAATCTTTGAACTATGTATTGAAAATACTAGTAAGATGCTTGGTGATTTGATACCTATATGGTTTAACTGAAAATTAGCAATGGGGTTTCGCCTGTGACTGTTTTATCCAGCCAATGCTGAGATATATGCCATATTAGAATCTGCAGTACACAAAGATACTATTAGATAAATATAATATTATGTTATTTATATTTTTTAAGACAAGAGGCATACATTGCAGTCATGAAGTAAATTTCATGGCGCATTATTTACTCCGTATATGATCATGAAAATACAACATATTTTTCAGATTTCTAACACTTTGTTTGTTATGATAGTAAAGTCTCTCAATTGAAAGTTATGAAGTTCAACTTGGCTTAATATGTAGATATTATTTACAGATAGTGATACAATTTAGTTAGACTTCTTGGCAAAAGGTGAACTGGCCGTTGTTAGTAACTAATTAATGGATTAACATGAAGACAGGTGCCTTAGGTTATGCGCGGTTGTTGTTCCAGAGCACGGATGCAAAGAGTTCCGGTGCAAGCAGCGCGAGTTCTGTGTCAGCGCAGACCTCATGTGCGATGGAGTGGACCACTGCGCAGATGGATCCGATGAAGATACTGCTGCTCTCTGTCCAGGTATTATTATCTACAAGAAAATGCTACTACTGAGTCAAACTTGCGTCATGCATATCATAAGGAGGGATAAAAGTCATATAACTAGATAAATATTTAGTACAAATTGGACGGATATAGTTGTAGAAGAACACTGAAAAATTCATGGTTGGATTATGTGAGGAATGACTTGCGTATAAAAGGTATGAATACTGAGACGACGGTTGATAGAGTAGAAGAGGAAAACATGTTCTATAATGCCTAAAAAAGTAAGTCTCCAACTTTAGATGATGGCGATAAATATGGTATTGTACAATGCGCGGTATCTAATCATATAATTATGTAGTATATAATTTGACTAAAACAGAGAAAAATGTTGGTGAAGCTGTCCTTCCTCGATTTAATTCTCTATTTTTGAATATATTAACGGTTCTTAGATTTGGTGATAACTAAAAGCAAAACTTATATGTCAAATATATACTTATGTGTTTTTTATATGTTCTTACAAGTGATGACCAGTCTCTAGTCCTTGTATACACGATGCATTCTTTTACCAACTTGCTAAGACAACAAATTTTACTCTGGTCATTGAATGCACAGCCTGTTGCTAATTTAGCTTGGTGATATTTATTTATATGATATGTCACCGCTTAGCAAATAACTTCTAGAGATTACTAAGCCGAGATGATGGTTAGATGATATATTTTCATTTTATAAATTGTCAGAGAACAGCGTTACTAGTGCTGGGAGCGCGTGGCTGGTGGTAGTAGCGGCTGGATCGTCGTTACTGTTGCTGGCAGCTACCGTCGCCGGCTGCTGCTTCTGCCGTCACAGAACGCGCAACCATCGCACACATTTACATTGTAAGTTCTTTAGCGGTTATTGTATACAGCTAAAACTATCTGATTTGCATAGTGGTAGAAAGATGTCATGTGCTTTTCTGGGAAGCATCAACCAGTGAGGCGTGGAGAGGCATTTGAGTAAGTCCTCATGATATCAACGACCATTGATGAAATCTGTGTCACTGCCGTTGTTTGTGGAATGTAAGATATTTACCCATTAGGTATAGCATATAGTATATTTTTCCTAGCTAATGTAGGAAAAAGTTTATTCTAGTTAAAACACTTGAGAGCTAAATCCTTTCTACATTTGACATGTTAGCTTCTAATTAGCATATCAGCACTAAATTTAACGTTAGCCTTTTTAATTATTTATAGGTTTTTGGCGTTTGACCAAAATCTCACTTCATGTTAAGTGACAATGTGGCCCAAGGTGGTGACATGGTAAGGATAGTGAAAGAAGTGGCTCTCAGGTGCAGCTGCTGTACCTGTTGGTGCTTGGCGACAGTTTATTAACTTTAGGGTGGTAGATATCCAGGCGAGCATAAAAAATACCTACAGAATCATGCTATGATTTTATCGCGGTGTTCTCCTTCACCCAAAGTTCGGGCATATTGCAGGAAGATGCGAACCCACGTCAAAAGACATGGTATCCATACACGCAAGCACTAAGCCATCATAGCTTCAAAATTGTGAATAAAGGCTCAGATTTCGAGTCAAAACATTGCTCGAAGACTCACCACCTCCATATATGCTGTCTCTAGACCCATTTGGTACATATGCATGGCAACCATACAACAGTTTACTTTTATGAGTGTAATAAATAAATGTAGTTTCTTTCGAAATGTGATAATGTTCAGTGAGTTTAGGTATTCGTATGTTGACAGTACAACAGATGGGTAGCAGCAACGGGGCGGGCTGCGCGTCGTCGGCGGCGGCGACGACAGATCCAGTCCCCGATGCGGCGGGCGGCACGAGACTGCCGGGAAACTCGGCGCACCCTGCGGGCCCGCGCGGGTACACTTGGGCGCGCCCGGGCCGCCTGCGAGCGCGGGCGCCGCACTGAGCGCGCTCGCGCACAAGGACGAGTGGTTCGTGTGACCACGTGACCACGCGGCCCGGCCGGGCCCGCAGGGCGGGGACGCAGTACCGGTCCCTGAGCTGTCGGCGATCTAACCGCCGTTCTATCTATGTATGTCCTACCTGATTTAGCGACCGTTTTTTTAGGTGAATTTTTACTCGTTTAGTGGAGGCGTGCACCGCGCCTCGTGGGTGTCCAGTTTTTGGTGTTAACAATTAACGCAATGTAAATTTAACGATATGACATTAAACATTTTTGGCTTATTGTTTGTATCTTATTGGGTTGTTATTCTGCTCCTCGACCTTATATTCCTTATTCCTTACAATGAAAATACCCTAGGATGATATTAGACAACAATTCTCTACAATACAAGCTTCTTATATATATTTTTAAATATTAAAAATTATTTCTTAATTGAGTTTCAAAACAAAATAAAGAAAGAGAATAGTCATCAGGTTTCACTGAGAAAAAGAAAGAAAATGTTGATTAAAACCTGTATTATTACTAGAATGTCAGTATGACTTGAGTACGACTGTTACTTTAAACAGTGGATGGTAGTTTTTGCTTTAGCCAGTGTATAGAAGAATTACATGATGGCAGTGACCGTAGAGAGATCCTCATCTTTCCGCAGCTGCAAATGTTTCTAAAGTCTATTTGATTGATTAAGGCGTGTTACTATGCGGAAATCAATCGTAAATCAAATCAAAAATATATTATTAAATATTGGCCCTAAAAAGGGACTTATGAATTTCAATACACTGCTATACTTATCATACTATTTTTTTTTATTATTTTTGCTACTGTCGCCTGATAGCATTAGAAAGTTTTTATTTCAAAAAAATTTTAGACTCAGAACTAATACTGTTGGGTGTGTTGTAATCCGGATCTCGAAGGATCACAAAATTGTAGGTGTCAATGACACGCCAACTCTTCTTCGAAATGGACTCTATTTTATTCAGAAGCTTACAATACAGTCGGAAATAAGTCCGATACTGAACTGTTAATTTCGAGCCGCACCGTCCATACAATTCGGTACCATACTTAAACAATTCAGATTCCTATAACTAGTACATAATAAATAATCAATAATCCATACAATTCGCCTACCGTAGGCCTTAAATTTGTATATCAAGATACGAAATAATAATAACAATAATCTCAAAAAATGCACAACATGGCGTCAGTACAGTTTTGTAACCCGAAGGTGTCGCACCTACGTGACTCGTGAAATAGTCAATATATAAGGAACTACTTACTATAAATATAACAAAACATACAGAAACTCTTTATTTGTACTGCCTAATCTAATGTACACAGGGTGCTTAAGCCTATTGTACATATATAAGTACATAAGCCCATTGTAACGAAACGTCATATAATCCTTAAATTACCTTATATGTATGTAGCATGTAAACACATTTAAATTGTATTCTTACATGGAACTACACTAAATTCAATAATAAACCGCAATGTAGGCTCATTATTGTAACATATAGACACGAACTATGAATCATATTAATAACCGGATACATTTCTAAAGTATGAGGCTCTGATATTCCGATCCATTTACACTAAATCGTCGTTATATATGACTTGTAGAAGAGTTACAACAAAGAACATATTAAATAAAAGATATAAGTGTATATGCACGACTCTTAAACATCAAAACCTTATATTCTCTATGTATCTCTGCTGTGAGGCGTCTTAAGCTTATCCGTCCTTGACAGCTATATTAAGACATTAAACCAATGTTAACTGACAATATTAGTAGCATGCCTTTTTTTTCTCGACAACTAACTAATAACTGTACTGATTGTAAGTACAGTACAACCCATAAACAAGGGCGACCGTCGGTGACACGGATTTCATCGGCAGTCGTCGATGTGATGCCGGTCTGCTGAAATGCTTCTTCACACCTCGTTTGTACGACCCAGTGTACCTAATAGAAAGACGAGAACATGTATAACGTTACACAGTGTACTATGGTCGTTTCAGCTGCATTTACAGTTATATTGGGTCTACGAGTTCGATTTCATTAGTAATTATTGACTTATGAATAGTAAGGACTGGGTGGACCGTACGTTACAATGTCGCCTAGCAATTGCTCTTAAATTGGTATTTTTATACGTATATGCTTGGAGCCATCAAAAAAGCCAAGTTTTGCCCTGAAGGATTGCGCGAATCATATTTCTTATGACTAATAAGTCAAAAATATGTAATAAAATAGACTTTCAAATAATCAAAATAATTTTGTTTCTCAATTGTCTCAACGTACACTTGCACTTGCACTTGTGCACTTGAGAGCCAGTCTTCCACTAGGTTTAACGTTATCATCTTGGGCCACGTCGTAACTTAACATCAGATGAGATTGTAGCCACTAAGCCAAACCTAAACTATAAAAAAATCGAATGAAGAAAAAAGAATGTGCAAAGGTGAATCTTCTTCTTTATTTGGCGCCGCAAAGAGCACTTGCCAGTGTCAATGTGTTTAACTCTTCGTAGTATTTTATACATTCAAAGTTGTTCTAACAAGATGGTGGCAACCTTGTTAGAATTATCTAGGGAGTTTTTGTGACATCTCAAATTGCATATTTTCAGTTCATATTTATAATCCACTTCACGAATGCACAATAACCAAACTATATAGGTAACGCAATATGCCACTAATATTACCAGAGGCGGACCAGCAGTCTTGGCCGCCCTAGGCCATGTAGTTCCAGCCGCCCCGCCCCGTCTCTGCTCAAAGTTTACTGTGACGTATATATAATATGAATTTACTTAAATTGAAAAAAATAATCTAATTTGATGGTAATGAAGTACTGCAGTTTTACGATGTCAACATTGTAATTCAAACAGGTTTTTTTCCGTGTCTGGAGTCTTATTCATTGTCGACACATGTTCGAATTAAGTAGTATATTTTTTGTCACGATTAGCCGCCCTTAATATCTGGCCACCCTAGGCCTGGGCCTAGTTGGTCTTACGGGAAATCCGCCACTGAATATTACATAATATAGGGTCAAAGAAACTAAGTTAATGAATTAAAATGAAAACCAGAACATGACAGTTCAAGATCCCGCCAAAAACTACAAAGATCAATCATGGATATGCGCAGCGTATGGCTGTGCAATATATTGAAGCGGCGCGCGTACATCGCACCGCGGCCCGGTCGCTATAAGAATTTAGTTGATATAGTGAAAAGATTTAATTACATTAGTATTTAAAAAAATATGAACGCATGTAAGAAGTTATATTTCTCTGGCTTAACAAAAAGCTTAAAAAATAACACCAAAAAATTTATTTCGTGTGTTAAAACATGAAGAAGTGAGCCATAAATGATAACCAAATTAAAATAAAATTTATTTATAACATCGTTTACATAATTAAAAAATAACATGAAAATGAATTCACATTGTTATCATTGCGCAGCTCTCAATTTTACTCTCTACTAAATGCGCCAAAAGATGTTTAACATTAAAAAATAATGCATCGTAGTTAAGAGAAGTTCTAAGAGATGGCGCTAGGCTTTTTTTATACTGTAAATGTGTCGGACGAAACTTCGAACGACCGTATCTTACCTTTTTAAATCAATGTTAGTACGGTTATTTTAATTTTATTGTTCCAGTCCCTTGGATTCCTCTTGCTTTATTATTTGCAGATGTAACTTTTCAGGTACCTACTCATAAATTTTTAGGTTGAATTTTGAAAGGTTGAGCCTAGGAAAGGCTGGACTGGCTGTTGAATACGGCTGCCGGATCGCGCTGGTAGGTGCTTGAAAACAGATTTTTATTTGATGATAGTTGTTACTAACTTGAGCAGTAAAATATCGTTATAAACTTTTTCATTTCAATGTTTATTTCATAAACTCAGCTTTATGGCATGATTCGAATCTGTATCATTCCGAATGATTTCGGTATTCTCAAACATCGATCCTATCCTATCCCTTTGAATTAAAGGAAAGTATATAATAATTATATAGGTATAAGCTAAGCGTTACATAACTAAATACAAATAAATAATTTTACAAAAAAAGCCAGATATAGAGCAGTCTAGCTTCGATAAAACAAACAATTTGTATTTGCGACATCTAGCAGCGAGTAGCTGAACTTCCTGAACGTTAAAATCTCCTACAATGTTGAATTTTTGTAAACAGGCCATCAACTTCATGTCGCGTTGCACAGAGCTTTACGATTTGAAACAGAAAGCTTTTGAATTCTACACAGAGTGTTGTACGTAACAGAGTTATTTTAATCAAAGGAAATTTAACGAACTATTTCGAAGTAGATAATATGTAATTATTAGAGAATATATATTTTGTCTTTGAATGAGAATATAAGTTATAATGAAAATCTAGAATCTTAGTAATATTAAAGGCCGGCTAGATCTTGTGTCCGCTTTCAAACTTAGTCGTATACACGAATACGTCAAACTAGTTGTAAGTGTGGTGGTAACCTACCGCTCAACCGTCAGTTGTTTTCAGTCCGTCGTTTCTGTCGTGTGTCAGAACTAATTCCGTACGAGTTCCGAACGTAATTTCGTTCGTGTTTTGTAATTTTTGAATTAAAAGGACATCAATTTAATATTCCCGCTACGATCGATTTCTATAATTTATTTGTTTAAGAGACCCTCTTTAGTTTAAGTATATTGAAATATTTTAATAACTATTGAAATTATTTATTCCATAAATATAATTGAATGTTTTGTGACATTAAAATATTGGACTTAGTGACGTTTATTGAGATGTTTAATTAGTGATTTTTTATAATGGTGTTTGTGGTGTGACGATGTGTTAGGATGTACTGGAAGTGGCTGTGGTTAGCCTTACTGGTGACAACAGTCTCCGGTAAGGGCAAGAGGCATAGGAATCAAAAACCGGGTGAGCTTATTAAAATATTTTAAATGTTATTTTTGGTAATTAATTAACAAGTTGTATTTATATATTTTCCGAGTATTTTTTATGCATTAATGTTCTTCTACTATTGAATATTTAAAATGCCATACCCAAAGATACAATTACATCAAGCATTTTAATCATTTTTCTTATTTTTTTATAATTACCTACATTTTTACAAAAAGGTTGTATATCGAAAAATATTTTATAAAAATACGAAAATTCATAATTTATTTACGTGCATTTATTACAAAATTATTAGGTAGGTTTTTAATCCCCATTTTCTATTCCCAGGCTGCGATTCTGAATTTCTATAAAAAAAAAAACGAACAACGATAACCTGTCTAAATTAAAATCGTAACATCATCGCACTATTTCTTTTCATTTATGTTCCTAATAAATTCAGTACTTTCAAATTCAAATCTTTATAATCTTAATACTAAAAATGGATGATAAAGTTAATCCGAAATGCATAATGAGCATCTTTATAGCGCGCTTTTAAAAAGCGTTTCAGTGATGGCAGAACCTAGTGCTTCTGTTCAGATAGGTAGATGGATCTTTAACGTATTGTTTGTCATCAGTATAATTTTTCGAGAGGCCTCATTGCTCAATGTACCTACTATTTAGCCTTAAAGTCGCAAGTTCAATCCCAGCGCTTAATTGCTTTTATGTAATGAACATATTTGTCAATTGTGTCTGGGTTTAAATATCTATATATTATGTATATTGTATAGTACGAGTATATCAGATGTTTAGTAACCACAATACAAGCTTTGCTCAGTTTGAAATTAAACGGCCGTGTGTGAAGTTACGTTGCCATATTTATTTGTTTAACAAACTGCAAAAATGCTCGACGCATGTTACAAAAAGCGTTGTGGTAGACTGCAACGAATTAAAAAAATAAACGTTGCTTAAAAAACATCCATTTTGATATTCACCCAGCTTTCCATTAATTGAATGGATTAAATTTTAGAACATTTTTTTTAAACGCGCCTTGTAGAAGCGTCTTGCTACAGTGGCCTAATCTGTTGCTGGTTAGCTAAATTTATACTCTTATGTGATACTGTAGACTTTACTAATAATCGAAATATGGCTTAGCATTACAAAAGATATAGAAGATATATAAGATTTAAAGCAATTTCGAAAACGACGGGGATAAGAAACATTTTCTATTTTTTTTTTCTTTATTGAGGACAACAAGCTATTATACCTAAACATAGATGTAGGTAATCTTATTACACACTGTTCTTAAGGCTTAATCAGCTCGGAAATAGCTTGCAAATAGTTGTTTCTGTAAAATGAATATTATATAATTTACTTATTCTATATAATGGTGCACGCTCACCGGCATTTGTTTTACAAGGAATTATATTGAATAATCTTTATATCACATAGCTAGGGAACTTTATTAGGTATATGTGTCTAGGTTAATAACAAGTATTTTTTTTCTCCAATTACATTTGTATACATGTCTCTAACTGATGACACCTTCACAAAAACATCCTATTAACCAAATTACAATTGTTACTTTAATAATTTTGCCTCTGTGTTGATAAATTATCTTGACAGGATTTCTATTCATCGTGATGCCACGTCAATAGTGGGGGTAGATAGAAAGGAGTTATTCTTTTATAATAGACTATCTTATGAAATAGCGGTTCAGCTCGCCTGACATTATCTTTAACAGCGTAGCATAGTGCAGGGAAGCTCTTTACCGGTCAGAATGAAATCTACACAGTTAACATAATATGTTTGAATGAAAACCAATCAGTGAATGAGATAGGCGCTACTTATATAATTCATAAGCCACTAACGTGACACTAAACATTCAGTAAACAGACGTGGAAACGAAATACAACACAGAAATCCATATAATTACAAACAATGATTTCTTACTGTTTAATGACGTCACGTTCACTTCGATAAAAGTGACCTCTGAGCTGTCACAGTGACAAAATAAAATTCGTTTTTTTTCGTTAAATCAAGCTACGTCACTACTAGGTATATATAGATGAAATTCTTAGTTAAAGATATGATTATTCGATTCTCAATTCCAAGAGTTAGAGTAAAACAACAAACGTTCGTTTCCACGACATCCCGGGACGATGATGCCGGTTATATAGTAAAGTATTGAGGTGCGGCTTTTAGTTTTGTGTTAACTCCGTACAGAGAGCGATCCTGATATTTATCTTAAACTCAGTCGCTGCTTCCGAGAAAGGATCGAATCAGGGCTGTCACATGATGAAAATTATCTCTATAAGTTAAAACGTATTTTTAAAGCGGCCAGTGACACTGGATACGTTTTTCAATTAGTTCTTTTGTTACTTTTTCTTTACAAATATTCTATGTATTTTGAGGCGACAGGGGAGTCGAATGATTTCATTTTAGAAAGCATCGAAGACAGTGTTGCATAACCTGCTGATCAATTGGAAATATTCATTTTCTGTATCGGTAGCATCGGGCTACCTGAATAAAAATTCACGAATAACACTTCCGTGACTTACAAATTGGCATCCTTAAAGGATAACTAAATATTAAAAAATGTATTTCACATTGGGTTCTAAGTCTTACATAACATGATCCACTGTATTTATCGTTACGCGTGGATCAGGTACCTACCTACAGTACTTGTCGTAATTTGACGGAAAATTGTAACATATTTTGTAGTGCTTTATGTTCGGAAGTTTTTAACGCGGACCCTTAATCCATATATATTATTACTTGAAAAGATCGAAGGGTTAATGCACAAGAGTCTGTAAGAATGGCGACCACATAAAAAATGAACATCTTGAACTGTAATGTTTGACCATACCAAGAACCTAACATTAAATTTTGACGGATCGAAATATACTTGTCTATAACAAGTACATATAAACAAAATTATAGGTATTAAAGAGATCTGCGAATTAAAATCAACAGTAAAGTGCGACATAATTAAAAGAATACAAGTTTATTATGTATTGTTTAGCAATATTTTCCTTGGTCAACCGTAATGCAATATAATATGTGTTCACATAAACTAAGGCAACTCTGGTTGCGTTCCTGAGCGTATCCAGAGGTCATTTCGCGTGTGATGACCCTAGACGGTGAGGAATGCGGGTGATACCGGAGCCCAACGCTTCCTTCTCCGCGACGTAGACGGGTTAATTAGATTGACGATCAAAGATTTCAATACAATGCGGTTTCAAAGTGATCTGACAAATTTATGATTTACACAAGCATAATCACTATATAGAGTCATGTTTGAAGTTTAGAAAAATTATACGAAGTTAGGCTTAAATGACATGTAACTGGGGACCTAAACAATTAAAAAAACAAAAACTTATTCCATAACATAATTTCTAGGAGTTTTTAGCGGAATCTTGATATGTCGTGTTGTAGTTTTTATTTGAACTCATAAATTATTTGACTCGGTATTATGTAATTTTGGCAGTATAATATGTGATGTGGTTTAGTTATTGTGCAAATGATTATAAGCAACAGCTAGAAACATGTATTTTAAGTTATTTAAGTACAACTTCCTGAACAGTTTTATAAAAAGGGAGCCGCCATCTTGTTACCGCTCTGTTTAGAGATTATAAGAATAATTATAAAAATATCTATTCATGTAACATTTGCAGAATTGTGAACCCTTTGAGATTAAATAACAAAAAATAATTTGTACATAAATATTTACTATATAAGTATTGGTAGACGACATGGTAAAAATTATTTCAGTTAATTTAAGCTATTTAATTCTTAAGTATTGAACACTATGATAAATCAAATAACACGTAATGTCAATTTCGGAACAAATGCGTAAAATGTGAGTATTCTGTACAGTATTGTGTAACTTAATACCCTTTAGCCTGTTAAATTTATATATATATATAATTTCACGCTACGACCTTAAGGAGCGGGACCTTAATGTTGAGGTCTGAAGAGTGTGGTTGCTGGAAGGGGTGGTAGCGTTGTACAGTCCGACTGGAATATTTTCTATACATATATTCCTTATATATATATATATATATATATATATATGTATACATTTAAAGAAATTCACGTTTAATAACTTATATGCGAGTCGGTCAATTACTAACAGAAAGTTACTGCCGAAGTCGCTGGTAGCGCCTTCTATATTTAGATAAAATTAAAGCGCGATGAATAACATCGTAATTTCCTGGTAATCAGCGAGGAGCACGCTGAAAGCTCAGGTGGCTGGTCTAATTAGATCATAAATAGACAGTCGGTCCCGTGCACTTCATCACCCACCGTCTCGTGTCTCGTGCCAAGCGCGTGCGCGTGCGTTTACAAGCGTTCGCAGGTAAGCCGGAAATTTCAGGGATCACTTCAGTCAGCCGAGATATGAAGCATCTAAAGTTTGAATTAAATATATTGGTTATCTGCCATTATTACCTACACAGTTACAGTTGCAGTTACACAATAACAATAATTCGCCAGTATTAGCATAACAATCATTTTTTATACAACTATGGCAAGCAAACGTACGACCCGCCTGATGGTAAGCGGTTACTATATAGTAAATAGACTCTTGCGATACCAGAGGTATCATTAGCGCGTTTCCGACTTTAAAACCCTTTTCAAATTGCTCTGGAAACTCTACTCACCGCAAAAATACAACACAAGATTATTTGGCTGCGATCTTCTATAAGATTGAGGTACTTCACCAGTCGGGTTACCCCAAGTAGAAAAAAGAGAGAAAGAGAATCTCCAAAGAGATTTCTCTATGCCTCACCTTTCTGTTACTGACTAACAAACATTTTAGTCGGCTATTTTTCAGTACTGGTTGGCTTCCATTACATGTCCGAGTAGATCGAGCAAAGTAACAAGACAAATCAATATATTTGTGGATTATTTATTAAACACATATAAAAACTAGTTCTGCCCGCGGCTCACACTCGCGTGGACTACAGAATACCGTCGGTCAAGCGTACACGCGAATCGTGTTGCCCCCGCTCCCACCCACGACGGTCGCCCGCCGGTTATTTTAAAGACAAAAATGGTTATTGTGGGTAAAGTACTTAGAAGATAGACTTATGCTAACGCTGAATTTTTTGTATTTTTTTTTATGATCTACAATTCAGTAGTAAATTACATGATATATCTCGTATGTTTTACTCAGCGTAAGCTATTTAAGCGGCCCAAAGAGTCTTTTTTCCCGGATTGATTTACCATTATCGTCACTGCTTATATCGTATGTTACTTTATCTAACAAAATATATCTTATAACCTGGCAAGAGAATATAACCAAAGAGAGAGAACCATTTAAATCGGATAAGTGGTTTTCGCATGAAAAGAAGATAAACGGACAGAGAGACGTTGAGTTTTTATAATATGTATAGATGATGTAGTTGCAAGTGTTATCGCCATACACAAGGTACATATTATATTCAATAATGAGATCGCATCTCTGTTAGTTGGTACAATAACATATTTATTAATAGTCTCGACTCCGGGAGACATAAAACGATAGTATTCAGTACTCATGAACGATTGCGTCCACTGTTATTGATTTGTGAATGAATATCTTTCTGCTATTGAATTATTAGCAATCGCCTGCGACCTCGTATTTATTACAACATAAATTTAATAGCAATAAAATATAGCCTATAACCATCAACTTGAGCGTAGCTATTTATCAGCGAAAGAATGATTAGAAACGGCCCGCTAATTGTGTATTTCTAAAGAGCAGATCGATAGCAGAAATGGCTTAATATCGGCTTCAAAATTGCAATTTCATACCGTACCAGCCATATTTTATTCAAGCATATTAATCGGAATTTGCCATTATGAAGCCAACATTTAGCCATTTTTACAGTGGCTTTGCTTTTGTATAAGACGTGATTAAAGGATGGATCAGTAGATCGAGAAATTACCTCCTACACACAGACACCCACAATCACAAATATTACCTTTAAATAGTAGTGTAGAAGTATAGATAATCGCTGCTGGTCAGTGTGGCTTGGAATCTTTGCTCGATGGAATATAAATTAGTCCGACCGTTCTGTCTGTTATTTAAGCTATCTAGTATTTAAATTTACACATAAAAATCAAGTAACCATACAAAGAAAGAAAAATAGAATTATCGAATCGCCCACACCGTTTTTAAGAGCAGTCGTAAACTTCCATAGCTGAGCTCAGTTTGCAATTCAAATTATAAAGTCATTATTTTCTGAAGTGTTAAAACCAAACATTGCACGAGCGACAGTCAGCCGAGCGGAGTTTGTGGGTGAATTGTCAAAACTCGCATTGTCAGGGTTGTGCAGGTAGACTGTTTCTGGGAACTTGACCATTGTTTCACCCGATTAACCAACCCCCTTTTGTGTGAATTATGAATGATATCTTTTTTTCGAAGTACTTGTTAGAATAACAGTTATTTTTCAAGTTATATTTCTTTAGACGCGTTATGATATAATAATGAGAGTGAATTTTTATTTTGCGCGCAAAATGTCTTCACTGTGAAGTTACTTACTAAAACTTTTGTTTTATTGTGATAAAGATAGTTACACTCGATGTTTTCGTCACATAACATAATCATTTAAAATATCATTTAAAATGATGATCTCATACTTTTAGGGTTTTTAGATAAACATGTAAAATTTGATTGAAAAGTTGGTTCAGTGAAAAATGTGATAACATTTTTATATTTTCGAATTAACAAAACTCGTGCAGCCCTTGAACGATGTTTAAGGTCAATTACTATTATATAATACCAAATACGAAATTTCTACACTCTAAATGTCACTTTGAATACACTCGATCCATTTCAACGTCGAACCGCTGTCAAACAGCTGTCAATTCCTGGCGCACACCTCGGAAGGTCTGACAGACTTTGATTCGAGCGAACCTTATAGACCTTTATAGACTTGTTATAGCGCCACGCATGTACGATGCAATTAACAGTAACTTTCTTCGACGCTTGCTCATTTTACGGATAAAGGTAACAAACAACATTGCTTAGAGAAGAAAGATAAATGATTTAAAATTAACATTGGTCGTACAAGTGTTCAGTTTAAAATTAGCAAAATATAAAATTAGAAAATTGTAGAATATTTTATTGTTCGCCCAAAACGTTTTTATTTTTATTTTCAATCTAATCGTTAAGTTAAAACCAAAATAAATTAACATTCTACATACTTCCATTCCATTATACATCACTGTGAATTGTAGCTTATATTTTTCCTCCTAGCGCTTAAGTTCTGGTAAGTTCTAGGTAAGTATCTGTCTCTTCAACTTCATTGAATTCTATCGTCATCCGTGACTTGAAATTTTCGTAACTGATTTTTGATTATACACATATTTTCCTAAAATGTTTTTACACAAAATTATTTTTCTTCATAAATATTTACGTCATATGTATAAAATATATAGGTAATTAAAATTTGGAAATAACTAACCATTTAAATTATCCTACAGGTTATATGAGTTATCACGCAAGCCGCAGTCAAGTTACCAATTTATCGCCAAGCGAAGCCTATGACAGTCAGTCCATTTTCTAAACTTAACGTATCACTAACTTAGAACATCGATCCACATAATATAAAGTTCTGTTAAGATTGTGCTGAAAAGCTTTAAAAGGAATAATAAATATACGATCGAAGATGGCAACATTTCTAAAAAGGAAGGAAATTCTCAAGTTCAGAGCTGCCGGAACACACCGGTGAAACAAGTGAATAGAAAAATAAACAAATACAATTATAAAATGGTAAAGATAAAGAATGCATTTTATATTTATAGTATGGTGTTAACTAGGTAGTTAAACTTGGAATTCTTCTGTCGACACTTAAAAGCGTTACTCGTTATATCTGGCGAAAGGACCCGCTCTGACTTCATCTGGATTGTGTTATCAACGCTACATGCTTCAGTACTGAGCGCTTGTTTGTTGAAGGATTGGATATCTTAAATATACTTCAATATTTACATATGAGCTTAGGGGGTCTGGACTCCTCCCACTTTAGTATACGCGATATGTTAATTTTCGCCTGTTTAATCCGTGCTTAAAAATATTATACGTTGAAAAAATTACTTGTCACTGACAATAATGATATGTTGTATCATATCCTAAGCGTGCGACCATTGCCGGTGTTACACCTCATTGTGTAGTGGTCGTTTCCTACCACCCAGCCAGTAACAACTTTCTAAAATATAATTCCGTCACTCGCTTGCGAACAGGATGTTGATTTCGACAGAATGTTTGTGAAGACTTGGACATGGTAGGAAGAAAATGTTTGTATTCAAATATCCAATCATTGAACAAAACATAAACCGATCGAACGGAAGCAAGGTAGACGGCGCAGTCTGCGCTGGGAAGCTTGAACCATAGCTTGGTTTTTGTTTGAGTTATGATTTCCCTTCAGATTTGCTCAATGGCTCGCTAAATGTAAGGGGCGCGGAATAAATAGTACTGACATCGAAATAAATTTGACCAACTAGAATCGCAAACAGCAGCGTAGCTATGGATGGGTGGTACGGCTGGGGCGGTAAATATCACTTTTTTGTGCGACTAAAGGAGAAAAGGTATGCATTGAAGTCTCAATGATATGTTATGGAACTCCGTATCCGCAGGCAACCGAAACTTTCGGATATACGAACTAATTTTATATTCGCATCCATTATCACGCAAAATATGTGTACATAGACGTCGAGTTGCGGAAATTTAGCTCGTGTAAACCTGATCCCTATCCAGAACTGAAACCGATTAGATATACATATCAAGGTCCGAAATCTCATTCATAGATATCCTTAGCATCCCTAATTCGAATCCAACAATGAGCCTGAGTTTTCGGTGAAGGAAATATTATGATGAAACCATAGCACATAGTGTTTGGACATTTTCTAATTATTCATTTTCAAGCTACCACCCTCAAGTTGCAAATCTGTCGCCAAGCACCTATAGGTTTGTTTGGGCAGCTGCACTTGAGAGCCAGTTCCCTCACTATTTTATTTTATTTTAACCGTTTGTCGTTTGGCCGCTTGACAGAATGAAACAAAGAACTATTTATTATTTTGCAATCTATAATTTAATTAAATGAACAATTTACCTACATGTATTGTAATGTAATTAAATATTTATAATAATTTACATGAATGATATTATTCAAATTTTTAAGTAATTCTCAATTTGCTTAATACAATAGTTTTAATTATAATTAGTTCAGTTATGTGTGGCTCCTGAACTGCTAACAAGTGGAAGCAATAAATTATATTAGTCACATTTTTAAGCAATTCTCAATTTGCGTAATTTAATACTTTAATTAAAATTAGTTCAGTTAGGTGCGACTCCTGAACCAAAAACAAATGCAATTGAATTGAATGTTCCGAATGTTCTTTCTAGTACGTAGTACATTAACATCATTGATTACTAGAGACTCACCGCTAGAGGGGAGTACCGCGCGTCGCCAACTACCGATATAGAATTTCGCTTTGTTCCATACAAAAATGCTACACATCTAAACGAATGCCACTGAAAATACAACTTTATTTCAATGAAAATATAGTAATTCTTACATTAAAAGACAACAAAATGTTATAATTATATAGATATGAGACATAGCGTTGAATCACGGGTCGCTTACCCTCGCGAAGTTAGAAAATAAATTTTCAATTTAAAATGTATTATTTGTTTGTTTTACTATCATTTAGATATCACGCCCTTTGATTTATGTTATGACGCGTCTTTATCGCTTTTAATGAATATTTGCCTTTGGTTGTAAATTTTATTTTGAATGTAACATCGATAAACGTTTTAACGTAAGTTTGTTTTATTATTTGTATCTATTGAGATAATTGTTAAAGTTACTAGATACAACACTATGTCTTTATTTTTAAATTTAAAATACTTTATTTGCTGCAGAAAAATAGTTACTGAGAAGCAAAGTGATATTTGGCATCACACTGCATAATACTAGTTGTTATACTCCGGGTGACGTATGAAGTGTAATAGACTTTTGTTTGAAATAACTGTTCTAGTAATGTATTAGTTCATAGTTCTTTGTTTTCATCATTATTTTTTTGATCTGACCCTCACCTCTTCATGTAACGTGCTGAGTGTGGGTGAACTTTGTGTCGGTAAACTGTATATTCGTAAAACTCCAAGACACCACAGGGCTTGTTCCAGTGATTAAGTAGTATTAAAAAAAAGAAAATATTGCATGGCAGTACATGTTTTAAATAAAGCAGGCAAATGCTTCACTTTGTTTAAATTGAAACTAAGTATATTTGTAATATAATAAAAAAAATGTTTTAATTTGTTTAACGATCAGCTTAGGCACATTATACTTTTAATTATTAGCTTCTGCCTCAGCTGGGGTCATTTCGGTATTTTTATTTTTATTTAATACGCTCTATATTTCTTTTCCGCTGTGATATATACTGTTATCTATACGGCTTTTACGGCTTCATGCCGTAGTTGCAAATAAGTTGCGAACTGGCTAATTCCCTATCGCGTTGGTGGTTACTAGTGGTTATAATGGTCAAGGTCCGAAATGGAATGACGACGAGCCCAGTTGAGTTCTTCACGCCTACCCTAGGCTACGCGGGGATATCATTACAGAGCATAGCTCTCTTTGGTGGCTGCTACTCCAACCGCTACGACGGGTGTGGCTCTAGTCGAGGCCGCACTAGGTTGTGTGGCCTTTGAACTCGCCTCTAGGTGTAAGCGCGCGCTCAGTCAGGCGCTGTAGCGCGGACGAGCTCGCGCGCTTTAGGCTTCATTATTTTCCTCTTGCAGTGAGAGTACAGGCTTTCTTAGCCGTCTGAGGACCTAATGTGGCGGCGCTATGTTGTGGAGGTGTATATGCGCAGACATATCCGCTTTTCGGAATATGTTCGTAGTGAGGCTACTTATGAAATCGTCCAGGCTTTCTATCCGCAGGTCGCGGGCGATAGCCGAATTTCTCACGTAACGTGGAACTCCGACGATCGTTCTGAGCGTCTGATTCTGTTGGGTTCGTAATCGGCGTTTCAAGTATTCTGCTACGCAAACGAACCCTGCTGGGGCAGAGTACATGAGGCGCGATCTCACGTTGGTCTTAGAGACCTACTTTAGTGGGAAGCAGCGGTCCCGGGATGAACACTGGACGTAGGACTTTCCTCGCGAACTTGGCTTTCGCTACTACGTTCTCCACGTGGCCATTTAAGTTCAGTCCTCTGTCGGTGTTGACGCCCAGGTACTTAACCTTTCTCCTCCATGGTAAGGTAAGCACCTGAAGCGTCAGCGGCGGTACAGCTTTATATGCGATTCCTAGTAACGTGTGACCCGCCACTTGGCACACCAGTCAGCCAGTGCGTCTAGGGACGGTTGGATAAGGATTGCTCATCTTCTCCTGTTCATGGAGGTAGTCCAGTACGCCTTGTCGTCTGCGAACAACGCGAGCTTGGCCACTCCATTGACGGGGATGTCGTTAGTGTATAGTGAGTGATTCGTAAAACATAAACTCGTTAAACATTGTGTGGACAACCTTAAACCTACAAATGTAAAAAGTGGATAAATACAATGAAGAATATTACTAAGTATATAAAACTACTTATTATAAAGAGGTAATGATTATATGTTAGTAAGATATAATTTAAGGAACTACTTGTCCGGTTCGTAACTGGTGTTACAAAATTGTTGTGTAAATTGTTACGTCGTGCAAATTATGATATAGCCTAAACACATGCAATTCGACTATTAATTAATTAATAATAAACTAAATAAATATTTAATGTCTATCATTAATTTTTTTATTGATACTGTTAATTGTAATAAAATCTTTATACACACAGCACGATATAATCCTAAATAACTTACTCTATACAGTGATATTTGTGAATTTTCGTTTTTTTTTTGTTGTTCCTACGCACATCATTACTACCTGTGTTACTTAAAACTACAGTGGACCAACATAATAAAACCACGGAATCGAAAATTGATCGTATAAATCATACTAAAGAAAATTAATCGAACGCTGTTGTTGTACATTAAAATTAGTTTATTTTCTAAAAAAGAATCGATGATCGTAAAAACATCTTACAATTGAAATTATGCTTCATCTCTAAAATAAATGTTGGACATGTGTTATGCAAGTTCTCTTAGATGAATCAATAATAAAAGCTCTAGAAAAATTATAATTTTATTAATTATAAACCTGGCTACCTAATTAAATTGCACCTTCCTATACTAGTTATTGTTGAGATGCTGTAGCTAAATCTGCTAGGCAGCTGGATATTATATTAACAGGTCATTTGTACTACGACCTTATTAATAACTATTTCAAAAATTATTATTGTTTTACTGTAAAACACGCATTCGTCATTATTCATGTATGATGTATACTAGAATAGACAACATAGTAAGATAGTTTTACTGCGACGGCCGGCCGCAACGTCGCACGCGACACACACGTCGTAACCTGCAACAATTGATCCCACGTTGTGTTGCTCCTTCGATCTATTAATACGTACCAGCAAGTACAAGCAAGCCCCTGACTCCTTGAGAATCGGTGCGCGTGTGTGATTCACTGTCAGCGCCGCGACGCTGACTAACTCGAGTATTATGTTTAGACTTTAGATCTATTTCAGTTTTATTATCATTGACGGTGCTTTGAAATTTGAATTATTAAAGGTATTTGCGAAGTTTTTATTGATCGTTTTATACTGACGTTGTGCCTTCAAGATCCGCTATGTAGAAATGTCACTGTTTGTGAAAGCTAAATAACCTTTTTTGTTTTTATCAGGCTACAGCAAAGCCAAAACTGTTCATGAAACATCAAGACTGATACATATTTAAAGTATACGATAAATTTAACAGCATTGTTATAAACTAATGAGTACATATTAATAAATAATTGAATGCAAAAACAAATTAAAGCCATTTACAAATTAGTTCCCAGATAAAATCCACGGACAAGCGTGAACACAATGTTGCCCGAGACACGGTTCATGAGGCTCGTTTGTGGGAACTGGTTTTGTCCCAATTAACTCCCCCTCCCCCGAGCTAATTGTCCGGCCACCAAGCGATCGTGTTTTCCATCAACCGACACTGTGACTGAACGGAACCGTTGTCCGATTGGAATTAAATCTCGAGTGGCTCTGCGTCGTTAAGTGTTGCTGTGTTGAATCAGGAAGCGTTTTGTAGGTTCGGTCAGTGATGTGATCACATGGACAGTTTCTTTCGGCCCAGTGTCGCCTTTTCTTTTTTACTCAATTCTTCCGTGATTTGTGACAGATTTTTCCAGGTCTTCATTACAAAGTTTGTGATGATTGGCGATTAGATTTAAAATTCAACTTCTAATAAAGTAAAGTTTTATACAAAAGGTCTATTTTTGTGTGTGTTTTTTTTAGTAGTACGTGAAGGTATAGTTCAAAAAAAGAGACACCAAGAGACCGAAAAACCATCGCCAGTTGCTGTGATGTCGGTCTTCTTTTATTAATTTATAGATATATATTTGTTGAACACAATCTCACCTGATAAATGACAATGTGGGTCAGGATGGTAACACCTATGCCTACAAGAGGACTGGCTGGCAGTGTGCCTGTCGGAATACTTAATTGCTTGGTGACAGATTTCCAACTTGAGGGTTGTAGTTAGCCAAACAGGCAATAGAAAATACCCTAAATACCACGATGCTATGGTTTCATTACGATATTTTCCTTTATTGGAAGCTTAGGCTTATGTTATAAGATTTGAACCAACGTCGATCGAGTGCAGTGTGTGAACTGGCTACCACTGAGCCGTCATTGCTTCATTTTGTTTTTCGAATATATGTATTTTGAAGCTATCACCCGAAGTGATGATAGCATGTCGATCTCCAAGACATGTAGCTTTCCTCTTATGTACAGTTTTCATAATAAGTGACCATGTTTTTGGGGGAAATTTGGTCATGTAATGTTTCATTCTTTGAATTCATACCATGTACTGGTTAACTTTGGATAGGCTTACTATATTTTAATAAAAATATTAGAATGCACAATTTAAATAATAGTGTTCATAAACTCGATCGAGACACTCGCTAGCTGTTCTCTATGAAAGATATATTTTTCGAACCGGTAGCATTGTATATAATGTTCACAAATCGATCTAAGATATATCTTATTTAGTATTTCAAGCTAGTGTAATATATACATTTTATTATACTAATTTTCCACCTGCGACTGCGCTTGTGTAGACTTTAAGATAAGCTGTACGCTTTTTGATTTCAATTGAATGATGTTGTTAAGTATGTCTATTGTTCAGCATATTTATTTGAGCAAACTGCCGTTAGAAAGTTAGATTATAATAAAGCACACTTCTTTGTATAATTGGTGGTTATACTATTTGGTACTATACTCGTAATTACCAGGCTGTCATTGGAACTGATTTTAGAATAGGCCATAAATCTGACCTGAAAAATAGTATTTTGCATACAAACTTTTTATACTCGATTTCTACGTTTCGGATTGGAATTTTAAAAATAGTTTTTAAATGATGCTTACACTATAAAATCAACGCCCTCGTCAAATTTCACATTTCTATCTTTATTCGTTTGTATTGAGCGATGATAAGTCAAAAGCATAATTTCATTTCCTTCAAAAACAGTCAAAATATATAAATGAATCTGATGATATTTGTCTTTTATTTCTCTTTCACTTAAGGCAATATGATAACACTTCACTTATAAGCACAGATAACAAAAGACCTGATTCACACGTTTTCAAACAGACCTGTCACAAACACCTACCCTAAAAGGGCAAAACTATTTCGTAAAAGCCGCTTGGATTGTTAAAGCGAAATCGGCTATATTGGATAATCTTAAAGAAAATACATAAACCGCACTTGGCGTAGAATACGTTTCGGTTACACACTGCTGCATACCAGAGCTTAGTTGCCTTTAAACGATGGTTTAATTTATAAACTGAGGCGATTAAAATATTTTTTTGATGTGAATAGTTCTATAGGCATCTTTGGCGATTTTTACATGGACAAAATTTTGTGAGTTTAATTTATAAACAAGTGGATGATCGAGCTACACTCGGTTTTTTTTGGTAAATTGTATTTTTTTGAAATTATATTTAAAAAAGAATTACATACTGATAAAATGATGAAATATGAATAGTATTTTTCGATCTTACCGACAGAATAATAAAAAAATATGAACTGGTTAGTTGATTATTGAAAACACGAATAAAACGAAATTTTCTGAAAATGAATCCTAGCTCGATCGATTTATCACCCCCGAAACCTCCTGTATACTAAATTTTGTGAAAATCGTTGGAACAGTTTCCGAGATTCAGTTTATATATATACAAGAATTGCTCATTTAAAGATATAAGATATGAAATTTTATTTTTTTATTCTACATGTTATTAATATAAATATAAAAAAACACACTATTTTCAGTACAATAAATCAAGAGGTTTAAAAGGCAACTTTTTACTGTAGACTTTTAGTGTATCTATTCACTTTCATATTTTTTTTATAACGCGTCTAAATAAGTTTTTTTTTTTTTTCAAAATATAAATTTGCATGTCGCTTATAACTTGTATAGGTCATGTCGCATGTCTCTAGAACGGGCAATGTTTACTCAACAAACAGAGGTCTAAATGCCCTTCGTGACGGTATCGACGCCTGCTCTCGTCTAATTAACAATGCGTGTGGCCGCCGCAGCTGCCGCGACGCGCCGCGCCGACCGTGTCCGTCCATCCGTCCTCATAAATGGATCCATTACATAACGCTGTCGTGATATGCGAGATCCGCCTCGGGATAGAACATCTTAATTTTTGCTTTCTCACGTTTTGGCCAATGTTAAGCGAGTTATTCGGTTTCAATATATTTCGTTTTTCATCAACAATGACCATGTAACATTAGGCGCGCTATTTCGACACCAAGTCCGGTGAAGCTCTTATAGCCGTCGGGGCTTCAAGCCTTTATGGCTAGGGTTGCCAACTCTACTGTATAATGTAGTATCCTACTGTCCCTTACCGTCTGTCTGTCCTTTTATGTTCTTTTCGCACAAAAACCACTTATCTCATAGACATGTTTTTTTAGTTAATAGTTTATGTTACATATCTGTTCACGTAATAGGATATATTTTGTAAGATAAAATAACACACGAAATAAGCAGTGACGATAATGGTGAATCAATTCGGAAAAAAGACGCATTTGGGGCGCTTAAATAGCTTACACTGAGTAGACCATACGAGATATATCAAATTGTTGTACTACATCATTGTAAATCTTAAAAAGACCTACTGAAAAGTCAGCGATAGTCACGATTTGCGAGTACGCTCGACCGAAGGTATTCTGTAGTCCACGCGAACGGAGCCGCGGGTATAGCTATAAGTATAAATATTTTTTTAAAACGTGACGTAGAATGAAAAGTTAAGACAAATTTTCCAATAAAAAAAAACGCACCTACCCTCGATATCCGTATCGCAAAGAGTTTGATATAAACTAGTAAATTATATCTTTCAATTGTCGACATTTAGCTACCTATTACCTACTTGGTCCCGTTAAAGGTATCTTGCTCGACCGCCGTGCTTACTGTTTACAAATAATAGGGTATACCTTACGGAATAGAATAAAACAGATGTAGGGCTCAAATACGCATTTAATGGATGATAATTGGACCCCTATAGAAAAGAGATCTTCACAAAAAACTAATTTGAAATAAGAAAAAAAATTCAATATTACCTACTAATAAACAAAAAACATTTCAAAGCGTATTAATAATTAATATTCAAAATTATTCGAGGCCTTCACTTCTTCATTGTTCCAGGACCTCCCAACCTTTAAATCGGGCACTGTACTGATGAGGATCTCTCGTATGATTGTAAAAGTGTGGCTATTGTAATGATTGTATTATCAATCATTTTTATCTCTTCATTATATATATTTATTTCACTTTATTTGATTTCTCATTTATTCATTTATTGTGTTTATGCTCCTTTCCGAAGGCATCTCATCTATAGGTAATTTATTATTTTAAATATTGTATTACAAACTTCTTTTACATTCGTATATATATATATATAATAAGTAGGTCGTATATATTGTATTTTGGCTGAAGAACTTTTTAAATTTAAAATATGAACAAGACGGTAAAATAATTGAAAACATGATGGATGCATTCTGACGGAGAGAGGCAGATGGATCTCTAAAGAAAACATACAATCTTAAATGAGATTTGTATAAGTTTATTTATAACTATTATTCTATTTATTGTTTTGACTCGCACATACCTATCTGGAGTCTATAAAACTTATTTTGTTATAACAAGAGACCTCTCAAATTATAACTGGTATTCGAAGGAGTTGGAACCTTTTACGCAACAATTATTATCAAACGAATGAAAAACCTGGCGGACGTATTCATTCATGCTGGCTTAAGATGCTGTTGTAAAAATTGTAACAAAATGGAGTTCAAATTAAACACACGCTTCTCACGACGGAATTTTATTAGCAACTCTATTAAGGATAAATTCAAAACTTGGACATTTCTTACTGGTGAAGGTGTTACTATTATTAATAGACTTTAATAAGGTACTCTGTTTTTATATCTCATTTAATGTTAATGCCTTCGGAATACACTTATTTATCTATTTCGAATCTCATTCCATTACCTTGAATTATTTATTTTCTGGAATATTATACTTATTAAATTGTCCACGTGACACTATACTTACCAAGTTACCACTACTAGGCATGCCTTTTAAGTTCTGTCGTTTCCATTTTTCCCGGCAATTTTGAATTTGTAACTGTTCTATATACGAATGTGTTTAAATTTTGAATCTCAAAACAGTTGAAAATATTAGGATGAATGCCTATTGTTTAGTCACAGCGGCGATTGGAATCTGTCAGGTTACGTACGAAAATGAATCTTTCTAAGGAAATGTTCGTGCATTAAATTTCTACAACTTTAGAAGAGGCCTGACACGGCTTCAGTGTTTTGAAGAGCTAACATCTGTGTTCAGTGATGAACCCCCATGTCTGCGAACTGTCGAACGCTGGTATTTAGAATGCCAGCGTGGACATACTAGTGTTAGTGACAACTCTCGCGAAGGACGCCCAAAATCCGCCTTCACTGAAGATAACTTTCATTAATCATTGCTATGAGACAACTAATTCTCGAAGATCGTCATGTGACGTATCGAGAGATAGAGGCTCTATTAGGCATCTTAGGGACAACCATTCAGAAGATCTTGCATGAAGCGCTTGGTGTGAGAAAGCTAGTTTGCCGTTGGATACAGCATCTGCTTTCCGACGATCACAAGGCGGCCCGCGTCAGATGGTGTAAGAAAACTCTGCAAAGGTTCAACCGAGGAGAGTCAAATCACGTCTACAACATCATCAGTAGTGACGAATCTTGAATCTATGACTACGATCCTGATTCCAAACAACAATCTACAATCTGGGTCTTTTAAGACGAGCCAAAGCCGACTAAAGTTGTTCGTTCTTGAAGCACTTCAAAGAAGATGGTGGCCACGTTCGTTGGAAAAACCGGTCATGTTGCGACTATTGCACTTGAAGATCGTAGAACGGTTAACGCAGAGTGGTATACCACAGTTTGTTTACCACAAGTCATCGCCGAACTTCGAAAATCTAACTCAAAGCTACGCATCATCCTGCACCACGACAACGCAAGCTCACACAGCGCTCATCAAACGATTGAGTAATTGAAGCAGGAAAAAGTAGAAATTCTTGACTATCCTCCATACAGTCCTGGCGTAAGCCCTAACGATTTCTTTACATTTCCTAAAATTAAGAAAAGTCTTCGTGGTCAAAGGTTCCAGTCCGGTGAAGAAGCAGTCGACGCTTTCAAGTCAGCCATTTTGAACACCCCCACTTTAGAGTGGAATAAATGTTATAATAACTGGTTTGAGCGAATGGAAAAGTGAATACTTAAGCTATGCTTTGAAAAACAATAAAAAGTACTATAAGGCTCTAGTTGTGTTTTTTCTTCAAACGACAAAACTTAAAAGGCCTGCCTCGTATGTATGTTTATATACTTTCAGTCAAAAAGGTATTGGATGATTTGTTTATGGTTCTAGATTCCATTTTTTGTTTTGTTGTTAGATTGGTACAACTGTTTTTCATATTAGCGCCGAGTTTGAGTTGCATCTGTCATTTAGATTAAATACAGTACTGTTTTTAGTTAGATCATATCTAGTGTGTATTAAGAATTTCACAATGCACAAAAACATCGAACAAAGAGTTTGTCTTAAATTTTGCATCGCCAATGGAATTTCGTGTTCGGAGACACTGCGTTCAAAAGCGGTCGAGATATGCTGAAAGATTTTTCTAGCCCTGACATTTTCTAACATCGAAAAAGTGAAGGAAATAGTGACTGAAAATCGTCATTCAAGTTTGGGTGGGATAACCGCTGAACTTTCTATGTCTCATGAGTTGATCCGTATAATTTTAAATTTTCACTTGGGTATGACACATGTTGCCGTTTGACTAGTCCCAAGAGACCTGAATTTTCTCCAAAAACTCAATCTCATAAAGAGTCCATGCTAGAACGAGTCAATTCCGACTCAACATTCATGAAACGCATTGTTACTGATAACGAGGCGTGGGTTTACGAGTTTGACATGCAAACTAGTGAACAAGCTCCACTCCGAAATGGCGCCTTCAAACTGAACCGAAATCGAAAAAACCACGCCAAAGTCGATCAAAAGTCAAAGTCATGTTGACTGTTTCTTTGACTATCGCGGTTTTGTGCACTCGGAATTATATATTATATGAGCGGAATTATATATTACATGCGGCGTTTAAGAGAGCAAATTCGACGAAAAAGGCCAGATTTGTGGAAAGAAAATTCTTGGCTTTTGCACCACGATACTGCGCCTTCGCACAAGGCCATCATTGTGAACGAATTTTTGACCAAAAACTCAACAAATACCATCAACATACATGCAACCTTATTCACCAGATATGGCTCCAGCCGACTTCTTTCTTTTTTCCTAAACTCAAATTACCACTTCGTGGAATCCGTTTTCATCCGGTGAAATACTTAAAGGAGAATTCGCGAACGAGAACTAAACTCAATTCCTGAAAAAGCGTTTAAAAAATGTTTTGATGATTGGACTATTGGTTGACGTAATTGTATCGTTTCTGAAGGAGCATACTTTGAAGGCGATAAAATAAATTTGGATGAATAAGTAACATTTTGTGTATTATTGATCATTTCCCGGTTATTTTTTGACAGAGTAGTACATTAGCTAATGGAGAACCAGGGAGCGCCAAAGCATGCTACTATGACAGAATATTCGCCATGTCTGCGTCTTTCGTGTTTTTGAGGTGCATCATACACACATGCACACCACATAGGTGCATAGGTTCTGTAAGGGTCATTTTTTTTCTTTTTTTGCCTACATAGTTAGTTAGACAAAGTTTTTTCAGATCACTAAATACACATACACGTGTTTCTTCCCTCCTCCCAGGGGGAAGAAACATGTATAGTTAGTTTCGCTCGAATGATAGGAATTAGCCAAATCGCGACTTATTTGCATACGCGCAACAGTCCGAGCCGAGGTTCGGCCACTTTGGCACCCTCGGATGTTGTTGCAAAGCTTTCGTGACTGAGTGCCTTAAGCTCTCGCCCCCAAGCCCGGTAAAACTGTAAAAGCCGTACAGTCTCCAGGGCTCCTAGGCTAACAGTATAGTAAGTTTAAGTAAGCAAGATAAGCAGTAAAGCAAATATTTATTATTACATATATTTATTGCTTAATTTCTCTTCCAACATACAAATAAATTTTCACGATACACAGATTTTGTGGTAATAGTGTGTTTTTGGTAATAATGTTTTTTTGGTAATAATGTGTGTTTCAAATAAATGACTTTTCACAGTGGTGTTATCCTTCACCAAAAAGGGTAGGCTCACTGCAAGATTAGAACCATGTCGATCGACGGGGTATCCGAACACGCTATCACTGAGCCATCATTGCTTTAATTTAAGGTTTTGAATCCGAATACAAATAATTATAGTTAGTAATATTATTTAAAAATAATTCTTGCTGGCTGGTTTGAATTGCGACTCTGAAACATATATGGAAAATCATCTAATATACAGGTGTATCAGAGCTGTTTATACAACATTCATATCAGTAAACAACCTACCATTCAAAGTTTAAAAAAAATGATTATTGGGAATACACGAGCGGGATGGCGCTACATCGCTGTCTTTTGTAGTGTTAAAATCTAATTACACTGTTCAATACATTCAATGGTACAATACAATGATTGCTATGTATTCGATAGACATGCAATTTGTACAACACTTTTTAAACTATCACGTTTTGTATATTATGTCGAAATAGTATAGACGGGTTGATCCGCTCAGAATATGATTGTCATCGTTAATAACGTCCCTATCATGAATGTCAAGTCCATCTTCTATTAATACTACTATTTCTTGAGTTATTCACACTTTGAAGACTTGACTTGAATATCTGTCGTGTCCTCACTCAACTGTTTTTATATCATCCTACGAACATATTTTAAGATGACGTCCATTCGATAGTAAAGTTGGCGGTCAATACTACAATAACAGGTCAATAGTACAGTAGCTGGACAATAGTAAAGTACTGTTGCTGGTCTATTATATGCGTTATTAGTATAATACTGTCGCTGCTAAATGCTAAAGTTTTGAAATCAACAATCCAACACATTTTTGAAGTGAAAACGTCTTTAGCAACGTTGTGATTTGAACGATGAAACGAGAAAGCGATAATAAAAAGAGACAACCATATACATGTATAAGATTTAGCCTACGAGAGAATGAGATAGGATATTTAAAAATAATTTTTAGAGAACATATTTATTTTTATTTTTTTAAGGTTTCACTTGTGACACGTGGTAATTGCTACACTGCAACCCTTTAAATTTTTGCCTGAAGAGACAGTCGGGTGGTCCGAAGACAATTCAATTTGCGCAATTTTATTCATAAATCAGTTAGAACGAAATGAGTTATATTTACTTGCGCGAATCTCGCAAAAGCCACTGGATAGATTTGATTTGATTTTTTGTTTTAATCTTTAACAACTTGGTCCTTATAAAAAAAAGATATCTTCATGAACAATAATTCTGTATTCCACGCGAGCGGAGCCGCGGGCACAGCTAGTTGTAATAATAAAGAGAATCTCTCTTGTCACGTACGTGTGACTTATAAGTAGGGATGTTAAGGATATGAGGTTTCAGATATGGATATGGATACGGATATCCTAAGAGTATTTAATCGGTTTCGGTTACGAATACGGATATGAAATTATTTCAGATATCCGGTTGTTTCGGATAATTTCGGTTATGGTATTTAATTTTTCAAAGAATTTTCCATATGTAAAAAACGTTTCCTATCAGTAAAGGTGTTATTAGGTATCGAGATTCAGTTATATTCATGAATGATTACCATTTTGAGATTATAAATTAAAAATGGATCCCAAAAAAAAAAAATTCCGCTTATCATCGTTAAAATTGTTTGATTACAGTCGTCCGAAACTTTGGTTGTGTCTGTGTGTTTATACCGAAACATTTATATCGGATACGGTTACGGTTACAGATATATTTTTATTTCGGATATCCATCCGATAGTTTCGGTTACGGATACGGATATCCATAACATCCCTACTTATAAGTAATTCTTTAATGTATATTCAAACGTCTGTTACTTGGCGCCCCATTCTTCAGTAGAAACAGCGTTTCTAGTGTTATGTAGTATTCATTGGTACATTATAATAAAAATAATAACATATGACAGGTGAAAGTCTCGAGTTATCGAATATAAACAAAAAGCATTTTGGTTTGGTTGGTTGGTCACAGTGTAATTGTATAAAGGTGGTATAAGTGATAAAAATATACTAATACTCAATATATTTCTTTGTTGTGTCCTTGGTTGAACTATATCGATTTAAGTCAGTGTCCGGCTACTTTCTGAGCTTCCAGAACAGCTACATAAATAAATAAAAATGTTTTTGTTCAATTTAGACCCTAACTAGACACTTATGAACGTTAAAATACTACAAACTGTTCTGAAAATATCCATGTTACTGTGAAGAGACGATAAGAAATTCGATCGTTTTCTTTTATGACTGTGTAAACAATGTTTATAGTTCATAATTATGTTATTTTAGTAGATGACATGGTGAGTGAACTACTGGTCTCTGAAAGCACAGAGAGTACAAGAGAAAGGTAAAACGATCAATTCAGAAGTGGGCTGAGTCACAAATCATTTGAACATAATGCCACGTTTTTGTGTAATATTTTTATTTCAACGAAAACTGTGTAATGAAGTTATAATTATGAACAATTAATAACTCATGAGTATTATTTTAAACAATAATATAAAGTGCTTAAAACAATTTTTATAAGTGGGCTACTCCCTGATTATATTTTATATAACAAGAGGGAAATTATAGTAGAAATCGCGAAATATTGGCTTGAAAATGGCAAACTAAGATTATATTTGGTACATTATGGCTTTTAACATAATACAAATTTGTCATTTTTTTTTTATACTATAAAGGAGGCAAGAAGTCATACGACCCGCCTGATGGTAAGCGACTACCGTAGCCTATGAACGCTTCAACCCCCTATTGAACCCCTTACCCCGAGGAGCTCTGGAAACCCTACTCACCGCAGAAACACAACACTAGGTCATTTGGCTGCGATCTTCTGTAGGGTGGAGGTGTTCCACCAGTCGGGCTGCCCCAAGTAGAGAGAAATCTCCAAATAAATTTCTCTGTGCCCTACCTCTCTTTTAACCCACTCTTCCCCATTGTACGAATGACGGAATCATGTGGATACTTAGCGTTTTCTGCTATTGCTTTGCTCTTGCGACATATATAATTATGGGGTAGGATATGTGCCAGTCAGTAGATTTTCTATCTGAGGTCTCGGCAGCAAGCTACAAAGCTTGTCGAGCGAATTGTGTAATGAGCTATACATACCTTACTCGTGAAATTAATTTATTATAAGTTATATAGTAATAAAATTATATCCGTAAAAAGTACTGATTTGTAAATCTGGAACGGAGAATAACCGATAACAAACTAAATATCTCCATCATTTTTTATTGTTACTTACCGATCGCCGATCGATACCAATTATATATTATAACTACCGATTAGTAGACTGAATATTTTTTTTACTGTGACATCGACCCTTGTTTCAAACGAAGAAACGCAACTATTTAATACAATCACAGATCGCAGCGTTAAACAGACTGGAGGCGATAACACGGGGCCCGTAAAATAACTACCAGTTGAAGATTATAATTTTTCACTTTATATCAAAGTAATTGGAGATTTAAGATTATGTTATTAAAGGCTGATGGGTTTACCGCTTACATAATCTTGTTGAGTCTCATGGGCGGAAGAATTAGTTTTTTTTTATGTTTCATTGTAGCGTTGGGAAATAATCACATGTGATGTGTGAAATGATGAAAATGATATCGCTCAACTCAGAAGTGAGGTTTTTAAAATTACTTAGTGATAGATTATGCCGAAGACATAATCCCTTCTCGGAAACTTCAGATTCATTGTACCTACATACGATTCGAAGCCGTGTAACTTGCAATCAAAACTTTTAACTGATTGCATACTTTAATCGAACGTTTGTACTATTGACCGAATTTATTGTTACTCATAAAGAGTTTGGTGTAATGGTAAAATAAAGTACAGTTATGTAATTTTTTACTTTAGTTCATGAGGTTTAAGCGCGAGTTTCGTTTCGCTCCGTAAGCTTTCGCTAGGGAATCGTTCGGTCGTAAGCTATCAAAAATTATATTAAATGTTTATCTTGTTAATCATTTGAGATGTAATATAGTTTATGAAAACATCGAGACTATGAATCCAAGTATAGAATATTATTATGATATCATTAAAAAAAAACATTTAACTAAGAAATGGGCAGATAAATTTTTTTTAATTTACACAGTATAAGATACACATTTGTATTCATAGCAAAATTTAAACATAATAAATTACAAACATTAGATATAGGAGTATTTCGTTTTTATACTGGTATTTTGTCGTACAAAGTTCTCGATGGCTCTGTAAAAGGAAACGAGAAAATCAATCTTTACTACTCAGGAACTTAGGTTCTGTCAGGGACCTTTTTTTTTGGCTAGACTAGACTTTGGCTTGTACTAAAATGACAGATTACTAAATACATATACACATGTTTTTTCCTTCCCCCCAGAGGAAAGAAACATGTATAGGGATACCTATATGAATAGTTACTTCAGATCAAATTACGGATAGGAAATAACCCAGTACGCGACTTATTTGCAACTACGGCAAAAGTCCAAGCCGAGGCTCGGCCACTTTGGCACCCCTGGAGCTTGTTGCCACGCTTTCGCGGCTGAGTGCCTTAAGCGTTCGCCTCCAAGCCCGGTGAAGCTGTAAAAGCCGTCTGAGGCTTCAGGGCCATTTCGGCTAAAAGTGCAGTCAGATCGAAAAAAAAGGTGTGTGTGCGATTCACACACGATAGAAGTGAAACTTAAGTTTAAAGGATATTTTATATTTTATTTAAACAGTGTGCAATATACATACACACCGACAGTTGCTCTCTCGCTCTGGCTTACATAAAGAGGAGAGACCGATAATATATTGCTCTCTCGCTCTGGCTCACACAAAGAGGAGAGATCGATAATGTGCGTTAAACGTTTAACGCATTGGAAGACGCATAAGAAGTTTCACTTAAAAAAAAAACCTTACTAAGGCGCCGGATTAATACAGTATGTTTACGAGTGACCAGTGATATTGATTTAAGGCTAGCTAGAGCGGTTCTATCATTCACTGAATACTAGCGCAGATATGTACTAAGGCTTATAATACAGGGGGTCATAGAGAATAGTTAAGCAATTTTTAATTTAGCAAAAACATAACAAGTATAACTCATTTTATGTTAACCTTACAGAGGAATAAGATATTTCCAATGGTAATTAATATTTTTTTTAGAACTGATTATTGTTGTTGACCTGTGTGCCTTCAACAGTTTCACGGGGCTTTGTAGCGAGCGCAGATGGCAGTCATCTGAAATGGCAACAAGTACAAAGGTGCAAAAGTGGCCGAACCTCGGCTTAGACTGTTGTCGTACATGCGAGCAATCTAACTATCCAATTGTTCATACTTATTTTATGTTCAAAAATATGCGTATAAGTATTTAGTTGATCTGATAATGTGATGAACTTGTTATTGAGTATATAAGAGTTATAAGAGATAGAGTATTATATTTTCTTCGCCTAAAAATTTTCCTATTGCAAACAAAAATACATACATAAACACTAATATACATTTAATGATTACTAAAACTTGATAAAATTAAATTAGAAAACATTTATCAGAACATCAATTATGCAATTTCATGCTAAAAAATTAAAATTCTTGTTATTTGTAATTATCATTCTTCAACACGAATTTCCATCCTTTAATAAGCCATTCATAAGTGAAAGCTGTGAAACACTTCGGAGGAAAGTTCTTTCTGAAAAAATAATGAAAAACGTCCCACTAAATACAGCCCCTTTCACACAAACGTTCTCTCACAGATTCGACATTTCTTCTTAAATATGTGACCGTCGTAAAACTGCTCGTAAAAACTATACAAAGAACAGATATGTAACGTCCATTTGCTATAACTGTTTATGAAAGAGCTAACCAAATTCCTTGGAACGATTAACAAGATAGTTAAAAGGATAAAACAGAAGTTGTTTTTGACCGATACAAGTGAATTAGAATCGTGTTTGAATTTAACATGTTCGAGGTATAAGTACATACTTTAAACGTAAAGAAAATGGATCTCTTTTATTTATTATTTATCGCCGCGGAAGCAATGGCCATTATCAATCAGTGTGTTTTTTTCCAACATTATATTTAATGTGATTATTTAGGTAATGTGATGAAGTGATTAAATCATGCTAAAATGCCTTACTTTCCGTGTTATTGATTTGTGATACAGTTCTACACAATAATGAAACCGTATCACATGAAATCCCAAAAACGTTATTGCATTGAAATGAGCATAGATACAAATAATTATTTTAAAACTATGGTAAAATTTGTTAATCATTCTACTAGTGTAAATATTAATTCAGGTTTACCCGGACAAAGTTTCCGCAACTCGACGTGAGCTTTTGTAGTTTAGTGAAGGTATTTTGATTTAGGACACACTCGAATGTTTTTACTGCCTCAGACTGTAATATCTTGAGCTCGTGTCAGAAACGATGAAAATGTAAAAAGAAAACAGAAGATAACCTCGCAGAATAACACAAGTATTGCAGACATAACACCGTAGATCCGTAAATGCCTACACTGTTTTTACTGTTAGCTGAATACATTTATATACAAGCGTCACTCAATGTTATTTAAACGAATGAAATATTAACTAAACCTTTACAGCTTTTATATTTAATTGTTACAGTTTTAAAAAACTGTCTTAATATTGAAATTTCTTTACCTATATGTAGTACCCTGTCTAAAAGCCAGAAGTATGTAATATAGCAGCTATATTTTAATCTTTGCATATATTCACCAACGTCTCAGTTACAAGTTTCTAAGGGAACTTGTAGCGAGTAAACTCTTGCGCGTGCGCATTGATATCGCATAATTAACCCTAGTATACTGTATGTTACTAACTTATGTTTTAACTATACTGTGTAATTATTCACCTGCAATACGTAATTACATTTACCCTTTTGAGTGTATGTTATTATACATTTATATTTAACTGTAGTTATCGATCACATATAGAAGCTGAAATCTGAACCCTCGTCCAGTGGCCAATCGTCAATTATTCCTACAGACATACATGAATTTGTAAGAATGATCTTTTCTGTTGAGTTATAGATTAAAATAAAAACTCGGTTAACCATATACATATATATGCGAATTTAGTTTAATTGATAAAAAAATCCTTTTCTTCGATAAATATTATTTTATAACTAATTTTATTAGAATCCGTCCAACAGTTCGAGCGTCATTGTTAGACAATTCATAGATACTTGCTTTCGTATTGATAATTTACTACCTTTTGCATGCGGCTTCGTTCCAGTTGATTTCGAAATAAAACGACTTGCGCGCTACCTATTGTAAAATGATTGTACTAATTTAGAAACATTCACAGGCGTGCGTTAAATAACTCACTAATACCATAAACAATGTCGAGAGTATCCATGGGCCTGAACCATGGGCGTGGACAGGATTGGCGTGGCAGTCAAGGGAAAACTAATATATTTCTGAATACTAGCTCGACAACAACTCCGACTCAAAGCTTACCAACACCTAACTGAGGGCCCCCCCTCAGGGTTGCCTCCCTTGCCCGTACCTGACTACGCCCATGAGTGCATCAGCTTAGATAGTAGTGACATGAACCGTTGTGTACACTTGAAATACTTTGATATTTATTATGATTGTTGATAAAGATTGACGGTGATGTATTAAGGCGTCGCAATGGAATAGATTATAAATTGGATTATACATAATTATCTCCACTAAGATTTTCTCTAGCCTAGAATATAAATTATGATATATCACAATTATGTATTGATTTAAGTAAATACAATCTACTAAAGATATTTTTATTTAAAAAAGTAGTGTAACAAATGGTTTTTTTTTGTAACTACATACTCAGTTCCATTTACACGCTTACACAAATAAAAAAGAATACTTGTAAACCGAATGATATTATTTTAAAATTAAATGTCAAACTCCTAGTGATATATTGAGGAAAGCGTTAGTAATAAATGAATTAGAAAAAATGCCAAGTGCGTGTCGGGCCACACGTATAGAGCTATACCCTATATTATGTAACGCAGGTAACATTTTGCATAATAAAACTTGGTTATTCTGCACAAGTGAAGTTTATTAGATATTAACAAGGACCATTATTTTTGAGATTTTATAAAAACTCCCTGGAAATTCCAACAGGAGGCCATCATTTTGTTAAAACACTTTGATAATGTTCATAATAATCTTCAATAGCGAGGATTGGTTGCCAAGTTAGGAAACAGAGGAAGAGAAATCGCACGATAACGTATTTTAAATTTAAAAACCCTGAAGCTTCTCTCAGAGGAGGCACGGCGGAAGATCTCTCAATATTAAACCGGCAAAGATACAATCTTATTCAGCAGCCTAAGTCGTGTATTAACGTCTCATTTTGTAACAAAAATAAACTAAAATAACGAACTAACCGGGATACAATTATAATCTAGTTTTTAATTAACAAACCGACAACGATTCTTCATTATAAAATGGAATTAAATTGGATGGCAGCTTTGCGGTTAACGTTTCCATCTTTTAGGGTTCCGGAGTCAAAAAGAAACCCTTATAGTTTCGCTGTGCCCGTCTGTCTGTCCGCGGCTTAGCTCCGAGATTCTTAGCACTAAAAAGCTGTAATTTGGTATGGGTATATGTAATAATCACGCAGATAAAGTGGAAAAAATTTGTTTAGGGCATTTCCCCTTCACGTAATGGGGGAATGCTTTTTTTTCTCGTCTATCACATAGTTTTGCATATCTATGGATAGGTCGTTCAAAATATTGCGTGTGTATGAAAACTATTTTTCGATTCAAGGATTCGTTTGTGAAATATTAAGATTTTCTGGACATGGTAAAGAATACATGGTAGTAGATATAATGAAGTTAAAAGAAAAACTATCATAGGTAGGTAATGTAGGCCTGCAAGATAATTTCAATCCAGATGTTTGTTGGACTGAACCATCTTATTTCCGCGCGATCCAGGTATTTGCCGAATCCAGCAGGGTGGACTTAAACCTCAAATAAATCGTAATAAAGACATAATAGACCTTGTTTTCATGGTTTTAATTTTAACCCAAATTAAACAAGGTTTTAGGTACATTGGAAATCGTTTATTAGACATTAAGATTAGGCCATAAATTGACGTACTACCATACGGGAATACCACAAAAGTCCTTATATACTATTTCTAACATTATTGTCACTCATTAAACTATATAAAAACTACTAGAAATTGCACTTTACTTTGGATTAATCTAAAACAATCAATATTCAATGAAATTACATCATAATTACAAGTTGTAACTGGCAAAATTTAATAAGAAACAAGAGGCCCGGGAGGGGAATTATCTTCCCCGCACCCTCACATCGTTCCCTTAGGCGCTTTTCAATCCTTGCACTGCTACCAGAATACCTACGAGTATATAATGTACTTTGTGCATGCTGCCGCGCGCAGAGTAACACGTATGATCTACGCTTCTCTATCATCCCGCCAATCCAGCAAGATCCTGCAATTTTCAACCGAGATTTAGTCCCGCAAAATGTATTGCGGGATCCCGATATTCTGGGATTGCATTCCCTAATCAGAGGTGAGTATACTTTACAAGTTAACGAGTCAATCAACTTAAAATATGTACTTGGAAAAATAATTTCGTACAAATTCCATTGAAAATCACTTAAAGCCCTCAAGCCACTTTAAGTCATGCAATATGTGACGGGCAACTACGGAACCCTACACTGCGCGTAGCCCGACACGTACTTGTATTTTGTTTTATATTCTTTATGTTTGTTTATTATAATTACTATTTTTTGAAGTAAGTAATTTTGTAAGGTTGAGAGCTGCACGCACATCATTTAACGGCAGTGCGACATGATAATGTTACCAATTAATGATAATAATGTGAATTCATTTGGCATTTATTAGTATGTAAAAATAATATAACGTTGTATAGATGAACATTATTTTAATTTAATTGTAATTTACACTCGGTTAAATTATTATTACTGTGTAAATTGTTTATTTTACAAGTTTGATTTTTAATATTTAATTTAACATAATTCATTAAAATACCAAACAAAGTTTATCATAATTTAACTTACTCTCTTGTTTCAATCGATATCTTGTATTTATCTTGTATACAATGTAATTTTCCTACATTTATTAAACAATATTCAAATAAATAAAAAATGGCCACCCTAGCCGAGACCGTCGACTGCTATCAGCCGGATACTATATACCTATAATGATTTATGAATACAAATAAACAAACATTCAATATATTATTCTCGTGAATAATAAAGTCTTTGGAATCGTATCGGACGTTATAAAATTAATAACTAATAGGTACTACTAAATATTTATTATATATACATATATATATTAAATTATTAACTAAAATAATACACAAATGGGAGCGATTAGCGTTAGCCAACGATTATTTATTATCTGTTATGTCTAAAATATATTTTTATGAATATTTGTTTGTTTGTCGGCTATGCATTTCTAAACAATTTATTCGATGGCGATGAAACATTGACAAGTTATTCTGCGCACGCGCACGAATGTTTCTGAGTTAGTACAAATGTTTTCTAATAGGTGACACACAAGTAGATTCATTTTGAATACAAAAGAAACAAATTTACGGGACAAGGTAATCTATAGGTATATTATTATAAATAAAACCAACCTTTTATATACCCTTATTACGACTTAGAACTATTAATTGTTATCGAGATAAATGCAACGAACCTAAACATGACGAGAACACCTTCTTTTGCTTAGACATTGCTATGGCCAGCATTCGAGCCCATAATCAGATTAGCTCAATAATACCATATTATTTAAATTGTCAACGAATTTACATGCAGCTCAAACGGTAATAAAAACAATAATAGATGTTGCTTTATATGATGTTGAAAAACTCTAATATAGTTTTCCCGATCCCCATGAAAATTGCTAGATCTAAGAATAATTTCTTGGTTCTTTCATTCTTTTTAAATATTTTTGAACTGGTATTTCAATTCTGTGTGGAGGTTTTGTTATTCTAACACTATTGTGTGAGATATGAATGGTGCGTGAATAGGGTACCGAAGCCATTAGCGTATAGTCTGTCAACCGATAGAAGCTTTAAAAATCCACGGCACTATCATAATGTAGATATTATGATTTCGAGAACATATGTGGGGTTGGTTCTGTAGTAATAATTTTCCAAATTATTATCATTGGAGTCATGCTGCTAATGATGTGTGAAAGATAATAGAAATAGGTATTAAGGGTCAATCTTACAGTCGGTTTTTTTTAATTTTTTACGAGTTGTAATAGCAACCGTTGTCGTACATACTGATGGATTATTAAATACTATAAATACATATTTTATTTATTACAAAAAGACAGTCAGACAACGTTTTTTTAATGGCTTCTGTTATGATTAGAGTGTCCTTCATATTGAACGTCTATCGGGAAATTTGGAAAAAACTTACACTTACACACAACTGTAAGTTTATTAATTTTAATTAATATATATATACAAATAAAATTGTTAATAATCAATATATACTTAGGTACATCTATGTATAATTATATAATAAATAATATAGTTAACATTTGTTTATCGTGTTCTCACTGAACAAGTAACCGCTACAATATTTTTTTACAGTTCTTAGTTAAACATAATTACAGTACAATTGTACAGTTGGTTCCTGCAACTTAGTCTTGAAGACTTGACCCGGCTGTCTCCTTATTAGTGCCGTCTAGAGCTGTTGTATCTCTAAAGATATATTTCTTTTTATACAAAGAGGTTTAAGTATAGGTATACATATCTATACTTATATATCACCGGATAATTTTACGAATCGTTAGTTTATAAATTACATCCGTTTCATCATTTCCGTTTCGTCATTTATATTACGTCCGTTAGTGCAGGTAAAATAATAAGGACTTTTAAACAAATAACTCTAAGCACACATCAGTGTTTTGTTAATTGTTAAACTATTGTAACGCAATTATAAATGAAACATTTACGCAGGAAAATAGGCAAATCTAAATATTGTATTGCGTTGGCATACAGTCATTCGGGGTGACTTTGTCTTTCCGTAAAACATTGGCACACTTGTACAGATTGGCCGTTTAATTTTTTTTAATTCATTGAGGCAAATATTTGTTATTTGTATGCATATCCAAAGTAGTCTAATCTATCTTCGTAAACAAACAGATAAAAAAAAATAACTGTCATTTATTGCATTTATGACAAAAGTAAAAAAGATAAGTTCGTATTTAACCCGCGAAATTTGAAGCTTTCAAAAATTTGTTTGGTGTACATACGTCAAATAAACATTTTTCAATGGTAAATTGAGTTTGACTTTGTAATTTAATGTGTTAATGAAAATTTACCACTATATTTTCATGAAATTGATTGTTATTTAAGTAGATATACCAAATTTTCTTATCAGGGGAAAAATCTAAAGCAAATCTGGGTAACATTGGCCCGGACCAATATTACTATATGAATTCGAATTTTTTGTTCGTGGTTGCCAATTTATGTTTCTTTCATTCAAAGCTTGCAATAGTTACAAGAAAAAAGCCTACTTAAAAGTAGAATCTACAAAAGAGTTGGTGAAAACATGAGTTACCGTTATGCAAAAGTCCTCCTATAATAAGAGGATGGAAATGGCCTTCCAAGCCAGATATCGTAAATTTTATACGTAAACATATTGTAAAGTGTTTAGGAGACGAGTAAATAATCAAGAAAAGCGGCTCTAATGAAATAGAAGACGGATGGAGTTGAAATAAAAATGCCTATTACATGATATTTTTAAAATGTGCTTTTTTAATAAACTGTGTAGTTAATTGCGGTTTTTCTAATTGTTTAAAAAAATTGAATTGTTATTTCTAATTAATTAAACTTAATTTAAGAATAATTTGATCCCCAAAAAATACGTCATAATAAAGATTCTAAGCAAACAGCTCCGGTTTACAAAACGTTTTTTATTTTATGGCAACCCAACAATTATAGAATACTTTTTTCTGTCTATGGCTCAAGGTATATATTCCTTAGCTCTAATAAAAAAAGTTCCCCGGACTCTTAAAATTAAAGATTAAGGCGAAACTCCGTAACCAGAATCAGGTGGTGCAAAGTTACCCATAATTCCATATAACTTTCGCCCACGCAAAAATCTCCAATTTTTCATTGGAAGTAGCCAATTGTTACTAAAAATATTTTTAAAATAGTAACATTATGTGCTGATCCCACATATCCTTTATTTCCTAATAGGCAGGGTACAAAATAGAGCAACAAATTAAAAAATATTTCCAGATTGGGTCAAAGTTACTCCGATTGACTGTAGTCTTCGTAAATTAAACATTTTAGTCAACAAAGTAAAACAAGTTATTACTTTGACGCATTCAATAATAACTTTACAAATACTAGAATGAGTATTGGCGGGATCTTGGTTTATCATGTGGTTTTTCATTTTAAATCATAAACTTATATTAATTGGCTCTATATTGTGTAATTTTGGTGGCATTTTACGTAATGTAGTATGGTTATTGTGTGTAAGTGAAGTGGGATATAAATAATGACTAGGAACATGCATTTTAAGTTATCAAAAAACTCCCTGGACAGTTTTAACATGGAAGCCGCCATCTTGTTAGTACTATGTGATATAAAAATATTATATTCAAAGAAGAGAACATTGGACATTTGGCAACTGATCGCGAATACTATTTTATCTCTCATACCATCTAAATGATAAATGGTTGTTAATGATATTTGTTTCTTCAGTAACTTTCAGTCCGTTCATCTAATCACAATGATCCTAAAAGGATAAAATGGTGAGACCCGACTCGTATTGTGGCGCCGTGTAAGGGTCCGCGTATATGCGCGCTCGTTATCCCTACCATATTTGGTACCGGCGTCGGCGCCTGCGCAACTGAGGTACTTTTAATGTACCAAGCACGCCAGAGCTATCATTAGTTTTTCCGCTATTATGTTATTTCTCATAATTTTATAATAAATGTTTCTTTATTAATGATATACTCTGTGAAAGCCAACGGTAGTAGCTAAAGTTAAGTCAATTATAATTGGATTATTCTATAAAAATGACACTGATGTGTGGAGCTTAAAAATGTGCAGACTAACATTGTAAGTATTTTTATAATAAATATACTTATAATATAGTACTTTATTAATATTCAATATCTTAATTCAATATAGATCTTCTACATTATTAATACCATCATACCGTCATACCATTCCATCGAAGTTAGTGCAATAGAAAACGTATTTTATTGATCAGCTTAGTGAAGCATCAATTAGATATCTATGTTTTAGGCTATATTTAAAACTAGAAATAAATTTATCTAAAACAATACCATTTTTTTTATTTTCTCACAATCTTTTTCTGTGATATGTAATAAAGAAGTATCTTAGTAGGTATACTTCTGAATATTGTTATAACATTAAGAAATTTATTGACTTTGTACTTTTTGTATTACGACAATGGTAAACAAGCGTGAGATCCGCCTGATGGTAAGCGATCACCGAAGCCTATGGACTTTTGCAGTACCGAAAGCATCACATGCGTGTTACCGATCCTTTAAAAACCTGTTTACTTTGTAATTATTTTATAATATCTATTAGCGGGTTACTCTTGTTCATTTTGTAAATATTCAAGATTTTAATTAATGTCTAAGCTCAATCTGTAAAAGTAGCAAACTACACATGTTTGTTCACATAAATAGAAATTATATATTATGTTTACTTATATATGAAAACGATCCTCACAGAATGATATTTGAAGTGTTCACTATACCAATCGAGTTTCTACCAGCCATTTTCAACACTTTTTCGTGTTTTGGTATTTTTAGGAACTCTCACGAACAGTTTTTATAGATGTATGGTATATGTACATTGTGGCACTATACAACATTTTATCTGCTATATACCTATGCTATAAAATAAAGTTTGACTAGACAATAACGCACAATGCTTATGAATCATAGCGTAATAAAGTCTCCGCTAGACATATCGGTGCGATGTTTACAAATGGGAGCGTTTGTTTACGAGGATTTATTTTTCGTTTGAATTTATTTGTCGATTTTGAGTTAAAATACACAAAATTATGAAAAAAAAGAACATTGTTGATATTATTACCTATTACATTGATGATAATTTTAGCTAGGTTTTTGAAAACAATGAAATACCCTTTTCGGGCTTAATCCTGGCTCTGATTATATTTTTTTAAATAAAAGCCCAACTGATACTCGAGGTTTTTCATAATTTTTACATACAAAAATATGCGGTATATAAAAATAAAAATATGTACACACAAACGTGAGAGTTAATTGCAAAGCTATTTATTCCGCGCAGGCGCTGGTTTATCTCGAATATATTATATCCTATTATATTTATATCCACTGCAAATATAATAACTGTAAACAATACAATACTATGTGAAAGAACCGGTAGTAGTATTTCAACGTCCGTAAGTCACTTCTTAGGGCCTAAATTTAATAACGTATTTTTTGATTTAGTATAATCTTGACAAGTTGAGTACGTAACATTATCTATAGGTGAAGGTTTTATTTCATGTCGTTAACCCATGTAACTTAATGTTGATAATGAATGATTTAATAAATAAATCGTTAATTAGTTTTTTACTTTTATCCCGTAAAGGCGTAACTGGAACTCATCGCGTATTGTAGCCGTGTATGGGCGGCGCATGCGCGCTTGTTATCGTCGCCATATTTGGTACAGTCAAGCGCAGCGCGGTGCGGTGCGCGCGCAACTGACTTACTGTTGGCTGCAACTGCGGCAGCAAAGGGTCAGCTTTGATCAGCTGAAACCCTATTACAAATAGCAGAAATTATTCTAAATAATTCCTTTTCAGTAAACTTGTATCTATTATCTAAATTTAGTAATTACATTGTACAAAGCTGCTTATTTAATTTGCGAGTTACCACCAAATTAAGCAGCAAAAGCTGGGGGGTTACTCTTGTAACTGGTTCGAATTTGATTTGGTTTCTGATTCTATTTCACTTTTGATTCGAACTCGATCCTACAAGTGTACTCTTGAATAAAACCGAATCGAAAATCAAGATTGAGTTATAATCTAATCATATCAACGCCGTTATATACGTTATGTGTATCCGGTCACAGTACACACACGAGTCACCGTTAAGTATTATAATCTTTGCTTGGATTCTTTTGATTCTAACATTTTTACATCATGCGTCTTGGTTTATTACTCATATATTATAGAGTGATTAGATGTATTAGATTTGAGGTATTATATGATTCATATAATATAGAGGTCTTCAAACGTAGAGTGGATCAGTTTTTACTGAGCGATCACGTACCATCTTCGGCCTGGTCTTCACTTTCTATCAGGTGTGACTGAGGCCTAGCATCAAACAATATATTATAAAAAATTATAGATTGAAAATCGATCAAAGTTAGTTCGGACTCGAGCCACAGCACGATCGTGCGCTAGTGTTGATTTCAAGAGTGCCAAATCTCACCAAATCGAATTTTATTCGATTCGATTCAGTACTCGAACGCGTCAAGAGTACGAGTACCAGCTAAGATTTCAATCATTTGGAAATTTCCAACATTAACTCTTAAATGCACAATGATGTGTTTATATCAACAAGTTATTTGTATTTTTTTCAATCTATTTTCACAGCCTTCGCTACTAAATTATTTTTTTTATAATAATTAGCACGTGGTACCGATATCATACGTTTTTTTTTTTCGAACTGACTACACTGTTAGCCTGAGGGGCCCTGGAGCCTTTACGGCTTTTACAGCTTTACCGGGCTTGGGGGCGAGCGCTTAGGGCACTCAGCCACGAAAGCTAAGCAACAACATCCGAGGGTGCCAAAATGGCCGAACCTCGGCTCGGACTGTTGCGCGTATGCAATTAAGTCGCGATCTGACTAATTCCCTATCCGTAATTCGATCTAAACTAACTATACATATATACATGTTTCTGCCCCCTGGGAGGAGGGAAGGAACATGTGTATGTGTATTTAGTGGTCTGAAATTTTTGTCTACTCTAACTAGGCAAAAAAAGAAAAAAAAAGGTCCCTTACAGAACCTATGTACCTATGTGTGTTGTGCATGTGTGTATAATGCAGTGTCATGTATGGCGGTGAAAGCTAGTGATTGTAGAGTCACTAGTATCGCGCGAGCGGCTGCTTGGCTCAAGGGCTCCATGCCGATGGATCGGACCTAGGCTTGAGTTGCCGCAGAGGAGGGCGGTCGTGGCGGGATATCATACGATCGCTCGTGGTACGGTACTGTGGGCGGCGGTGCTCCTTATAGAGTGCAGATAGCTGAGTCACAAAGTTTTAGTGGTGTATACAGACGTTACTCTGCCGGGGTGATGTGTCATTATGTAAAGTGTAAATCAACATACTATTGGTTTAATATTTCTGTATAATTTATAGACCTAGTCTAGATTATAATTCCACAGTCTTTACAAAATAAAGCATTTAAAAATAAAACCAAAATTTTTTTGCCCTCAATATATGTTCAGAAATATATTACTACGCATTTAATGGTTCTGAGTACTCACTATACTAATTATGAGAACAGTCGAGCTATTCGACTACCAAAATCTAGCAATTAAGTAAACATGAATCACCTTTTTTAATTTTAAATTATATTTATTTAAATCTAATTATATGAAGTGATGCGTATATTTTTAATCAAATGAAGAGTCGTTTATCCAACCTATTAATATTTTTATCTTGTCATTTATTCTCAATGTTGCCGCAACCGCTGTTTTTTTAAACAATGAAGATTAGTTAAATTGGAGTATTGTTTGGTTTTCATCTTATATTAATGTCTGTTCGTTAGAAGTGATATATTTTACTTTTTCAATTAATATACAATTCTTCATACTTTATGTTTTTCTTTTTGGCAAGATCATTTTCTGTACAAATATGGTGCCAAACAAGCATACGACCCGCTTGATGGTAAGCGGCAGCCGTAGCTTATGGACGCTTGTAGTGCCATAGATATCACTAGCGTGTTGCCGACCTTGAACCTCCGTATCCCAAGAAGCTCTGGAAATCCTACTCACCGCAGAAATACAACACAAGATTCTTTGGCTGTGATCTATACGACACTTGTTTACCTTTTGTCTGAACTCTAGCAAATGAGTATTAGTATGGGCCAGCGGTTTGGATATTTGCTATTGAACATGCTGATCTGGGGTTCATTTCAGTGTTATTTGCAACGGTGCAATTTATAAATCACTCTTCTTCTTCTTCTTACCCCTTATCCCACTTAAGTAGGGTCGACACAACAGGTTTTTCTCTTCCACTCTACTCTATTAACTATCATCTCAGTATTCACCCCTTTTATACGCATATCATCATTCACACAGTCCAACCATACCTTCTTCGGTCTTTCTCTACTCATATATCCATCCAGCTTCATATTTAACATTCTTCTAGTTATATGACATTCATCCCTTCTCATGACATGTCCATACCACGCTAATCTATAACCCCTCAACTTCTCTGTTATAAATTACTAATCTATTGATACTAAACAAGTCTAATGAACACTTTTATTTGTGTAATATTGTCCATGTTTTGAACATCTAATAAACGTTCCTTCTTTCTTTTAAACTGTAATTTTTAGTTCTTTGTTTAACCAAATTGTTTAACCTCATCTTATGTAGACACTTAGAACATGGCCGTTTCTATAAAAATAAATGGTTCGTCACCAGCTGGCCATCTATCAGTAATCACATAAAGTAGCTTTAATTATTCGAAGGCAAAACATCAAGCGGGTCTTAGTCTATAAAATAATATAGCTGTAAGCATTTACGACCCAACCACAAGTTCCGATTAACAAATGTATCTGACAATACCACACACCATTTTACGACTTGTCCTCACCATAGTCACGATTTCTCTCATACGAACTGCCATCGAGCTATCATATTTATGGACTGAGTATTTTACTAGCGCATTGATGTTACGGTGAACCAATTCGTTTGGGACATTTAAGTGGTTGTTGTAAATTACTTCCGACATAATATTCTGCTTTTATGCTCAATTAGTTATGTCTCACGTTTTCATACGTGTTAAATTTATTCGACCAAATCTGGCGAGTTGGACCGCGTCGCCAACGCACCCGTGTAGCCTAATCGTACTTGCCTACATATTGTCAAACTTCTTGATGTTCATGATTCCTGCCCCACTCCTTCGGATGAAGCGTGAATAACCTTCTTCAGTAAATAAGATTTAAAATGCAAAAATATTTTTTCAAATTTGACCTGTATTTCCAGAGATTATGAATCACAAAACATTGAAAGACTATTCTGTCTTGGTCTAGGTAAAATACGATACAAACATCTGAAAAGCAACAATTAGTAGCTGGAGAAGGGTTAGGCGAAGATGAAACGATCTATAAGTATAGTGTAGATTTCGGCTGAGTAAAAACACTGTTATTACTTCGCACTATGTTTTAATGTATTAAGCTATTAGAAAATTTTATATCTGGGTGGCAAGACGTGGGAATGAAAAATAAATAAAACATTTGGAGGATATTCCTGCTGGAGTTGTTTATCGGGACAATTAAGATGTGTTAATTGATATGTCGGCTGGTGTGTTTAGTCCTCGACTCGTTTCGAAGCAATTGAACCACCTCACAAAACTTGTTTTAAATTACAGACAAAAAGCAAATGGGACTCACATAATTATTTGTCATAAGAATTTATTTAATGATACGGGTCAAAACAAAATTCGATATTATTTAAGATATTATTATTTAATTTAACATTTATATTATGTACCCATCATAATGTACCAAACATTACTATGTCTTGTGGAATACATAATTAGGAGTGATTCAGCAGACAGTATTTCCAGAAGCATTTGCAACTTTCGTCTACGGCCTCTAAAATAGACTTGATCCTGTTTTATTTATAAACTTCTGGTCAAGTGGATTACTAATCTGATCAAAATTACTAATCCATAAAAGTAAATTTATATTAATTTTTTTATTGTATTTGACTACTGCTAAGAAGCAAGAGTTTACTATAAAAATTACATCATAAACTTCAAGGTTAACGATTTTAAACCTAAAGTTAACATTAAAATGGTTAATACTGAGACTTTTACAGTATGTATTATATAATTTACTACACAAGTAGTTGCATCGGAGGTTAACTTTGTCAAAAAGGTGAAAGACGCCGACGCAACTGACCCGAAGGCTCATTGAAATAGCTATAAAACTGCAGTTTGTGGAATTTTAGTAGGCATTTGTCACGGAGACGCAAAAGGCAATAAAACCCAGTCGGTAGATTCACAAAAGGCGATGGGCAATCATAAATTGTTAATGAAGTGGCCGTTAAGGACGCCTCTCAGAGCGTGCACCCTCCCAGCGGGGGTCGGCAGGTAAATCGAAGTTTCCAAAGGAGATTTGAATGCTTATTACCTGAATATGCTAAGCTAGAATATGAAATATTCTATGAATTGAATATTTATATGAAAAAAGATTATAATAAATACATTTGGGAGTCTGTGTTAAAAGCGCATTACTAGGTCCTTTATTTGGAGCTTCCTATTACAATTCCCATCTTATAAACCTATTTGTACAGTATAATTTCCAAGCTTATTATACAGGCTGTATAATATTGTAAAGGAATTTTCGTTTACTGTTATGGCATTAAAGTTAACAAGCAAATATACGTTAACATGTCAAAATTCACACTAGTAAAATTGTATTTTCCTTTCATAATTATTGTTCATGAAGATGTAGATTGATATAGACTTTTTGGAACTAGTTCTTTATTTTGTAATTATGTATTTTATTATATGGTTTATAATATCGTCCGTTCACCCGTTGTGCTATGTGGCTGTCTTTGTTTCTTTGCATAATTAAAATAATATACAATATTAGCTGTACAGGGCTTCTTACCATTTAATCTAATGTAAAATTTAGTTTCACTATGAAATAAAGCTACATATCATTCATATACTAAAGCGTCAGTGCTGACTGGTGGAATACCTCCACCTTACAGAAGATTTTGCTAGTGATATCTATGGTATTACAAGCGTCGGCTACTGTACCTATAGGCTACGGTAGTTACTTATCATCGGGTGGGTCGTATGCTTATTTGCCACCATAGTTGTATAAAAAATGTGCCAGTTATCACAGTTGCGTTTAATAAATCTTATTTCTCAATAAGATGTTCTACCCAAGTTCGTCTTTAAAACTGGACCAACTCATCAGGCTCATCAGGGCACTCGTCGGCTTTAATACATGTTTAATTTTTACATTTCAATTTGTCTGTTCTATGTATTAGATCGTATATATCGTTATCGCTGCGTATCGGTATGAAACGGGGCAAAACGACAGAAGGTGTTCTATAGGAGCTTATAATTGGTGAATTCCTTCTTTTAAAATTTATAAATTCAATGTGTATTTTAACATAGTAGACTTTATGATGAAACTTTTTTAATGTTCCTTATGTTTCCGCCAGTGGTAAAGTTTATATTCAATTTAACAAAAAAAGCTCAGCGAAGCGAGCGTGCACCAGCAAATATATAACAGCAGTAAGATAAAGAGTTTAACGCTCCATTTAGACGTTATATACCATAATAGACGAAATACCAAAATAGATACAGAAGTATGTTTTCTAAAAAGAAACTCACAAAGATGAGTCATGGGAAATATACAAAAGCGTCCATAAATCGTTCCTACAATAGCTTCACACTTGTACCCCTGTCAGGCGGGATAGAGCAGAGCGTCTTGGTCGAGGTGCCGCTGGCGCCGGCGCTTTCGGCGTTCACTAATGCATCTTGCCATGCGCGTGCGCCATTTGAGTGTAATACACGATCGATGCTATCTTTATAATAGTTCGCACAGCATCATTTGTATTTGCAATAATCATGTAAAATAAATCCTATTTACGTCTATATATAAAGCGGTTAAGATTACAGAAAAACTACAAAGATTTTTATATCGATTATACTAAATATTAGCTAAAAAAAGTTGAAGTTCGTGAAAACACATGTTTAAAAAACTGTTATATAGTAAGTAGCTAAGAAAGTCGTTCGTAACATAATTTATTTATGTTCTAAAACCTTTTCTTAAGAAGAGATCTATCGAAAACATGATAATTGAAGACAAAATTATAGCGTTCATACTTCAAATGTCATTTAGATATTAAATAACACCTGAACGCATAATATTTCAATAAAAATATTTCTAACTATCAACCACCCACAAATTTGTACTCGTTAATTATAGTTAATCAGATAGAACATATACCCATATCAATAGAACATAGCTTATAGGTAGCATACGGAGATATGTTGCAAACAATTTACAAAATCAGATAAATAATTTACCACCTGTAAACTCATTTACAAACTTTACTTTTTTGTAATATTATATTATAAACTAGCTGTGCACGCGACTCCGCTCGAGTTGACTACAGAGTGTCGCCGGTATTGTGGTGACTCCGTTTTCACCCACGACGGTAGCCCGCTGGTTATTTTAAAGTTAAAAACACATATTATTTTATTTACACGGGATTATAATTATTTGCCTAAAATAAAAGTTACTCTTAGTATAACACCAGCTATCTGCTGGTGAAAGGCTCGTCAAAATCGCTAAGCTCTTCGGAGATTAGCCGGAACAAACAGATAAATAAACAAAAAAATAAAAATTGGTTTCATATGCATTTAGTAAAAAGGTGTTATTTTGACATTACAAACAGACATTACAATTTTTATTTTTTTGTATAGCTTGCAGTATTATTCGTGATATTAAGTTTCTTAGTTGTAGACAATAAACTAAGACAAGCCTTGATACTAGCGATAGAAAATAACGAACAGTTGACAATTGGCACATGGATGTGGCTTAAGTTTTCGTCTTTGAAGCTTTTTTTTAAATGAATACAACTATGTACTTGTGTACTATATACACTATGTAACTATGTAACATATTTTATATTTACTCACAGAATTTGCAAAAAGACCTACGACATACGTCAGATCTACGATGACAGAGCGTTGATATTAATAGGTTTAATCAGTAGGTACTTTAGACTTCAATAGATTGATATTTCGTCTTGTCCAACCGTACGATTTTCAAGAGAAGATTTACTGAAAAGTTCATCTTTCAAAGTATAATTCCAAAATCTTTATAAATCAGATTCGATTGTGAATTGATTTGAAACGCAATAAATGAAAATACAAGTATGTCAATATAGAGTTTCAAGAACAATTCGTCTAGTAATTTCTCAGAGTAATACGTGATCAGGCCGTAAACCCATTTGTACTATTCATGTAGGGGCGGTACGCGTTAAATTCACACACGACTCCTATTAGATCTTAAATGGGATAACCGATAACCTTGTACGGAACAAAAAAGTTCTTCTTATATGTTAATTATTCCGTTTTCAAATTGTTACACAACAATTTTCCGAATTGCCGATAGATAGCGCTAGCAGTATTCATAAATGATGAAATATAGTACATCAAATTGTTTTTCTGTCGCTTGGTAAATTTTACTTATATTTAATACAATCTATGCCCGCGGCTCCGTTCGCGTGGACTAGTAAAAATGGTTTTTTCTTTCTTGTGCGGAACACTAATTATTTTTGTAAAATCAAAGTAGCCTAAGTTTTGCCCTGTAACATCAGTTATCTGCCAGTGAAAGTCCCGTCAAAATCAGTCGAACCGTTTCGGAGATTACCCGGAACAAACAGACAGACAAACAAAAATTTGAAAAATGGGTTTGTTGTTATAGTTATCGTGTATACCTACTAAATATGCATTTAGTAAAAATCTGTTAGTTGACATTACAAACAGAGACTTCAATTTTATTATATTTATCTATACGATTGTACTAAATATATTTAAGAACTCCGAACTTCCCCTCTTTCATTTGACATTCCATTCGATATAATAATATTATTCTATATAATGTAGCTTATCTCATCCGGACCATAATAACAAATCAAAATCAAGTAGTTTAGACTTTGAGTAGTCAGGTAAAAATATGGATTAAAATAATTCAACTTAAAATCGCATATTTTCTACACCCAGGTTCAATTTTATATACCATGGAATGGTAATTAAAGATTTACTAATTTGACAGAGAATGTTTGTAACACATTTTATATTTTGTAATGCTTATATTTCTAAAGAGTAAACGGGAAACCAGGCGTGTGTTCCTATTATACTTTGAATTCTACACTGTTATGATCTGTCATCGCTTATAAAAAAAAACGTAATAAGCGATATTATCAACCGATGGAATCGGTTCGATATCGTCGCGCGGTAGGATTGCCCCTGTAAAAACTGTACGGGCAGCCGCCGCCATATTTGGCTGTAAGTAATGAACCTAATGGGCCCTCTCGCATAATGGAGGGACACCGTTCTCTCACGGCCCTGGGAGCTTTTTACGAGACACATCCTTTTCAGAAGACTCTTACGATTCCTGGTTCAAGGTTGATTTGTGTTTTATTTTTCTACATTTTCTGTAATTAGAGGTATTAATCTATAAGTATGGAATTAAATTATAATCGGAAAAACATTTAGGTATATTGGTAACAGTTGCTTTGTTCGTCTTACAACCATGAATTACAGAGAGAAACAAAGAAATTTATATATTTAAATAAAATACAAAAATGGTTTTCACATCTATCGGCCACGCGCAACACGTCATACCTATACTTGTGCATATACTCCGAGAACTCATAAGATTTTATCATATCAAAAATCGCTCAACATGCATATATAAGTATTCACTTCAAAAAACAATGACGTACCTAGTGAAATATTAAATACATTGGGTATATAGTATGTTGGCATATAAGTTTGGATAAACGTGTATAAGCATAAAAACTGTTAATTACAAAGTTCAGTGGTTTTGCAATTGCGAAAATAGACAATGCAGCCTCCTGTGTCTTCGTTGCGGCGGCAATGTGTGCGCACGCGCATCGGCACGCGTTAACGCAATTTTATTAGGGTAGGTCTTGTTTTATTATAGGACGCATATGTCGGAATTTGCATACTTCATTCTCTCGTAAATCACGTGTCGCTGGGTGTTCCTTATAAGAATTAATTTTTATTTTAAGTATTTTAATATTCAATTTTATTTTAATACCAGCAGCCGACTGCTACTTTTGTCATACATCGATCTTTTCTCTAACTACACTAAAAAATTTTGACGCTGGCCAAAAGTTCTGCGACACCGCAAGAAGAAAAGTTTAGTAATCACATCAGAAGGTTCTATGTGAGGAGTTTTTACGTTCTGATTTTTATACTAATGACGAAGTACATTGGAAAGCAATCAAAACTGAAACATTCAATTGCCCATGTGAATTTAATACATATATAACTCATGTTCTATGTGTTACTACGAGAATTCTTTGGGAATAAGCTTACTGAACGTATATTTATTTTTATAGAAAATAAATAGTGGACGAGATGCAAATCAGTCGAGTTAAAAGTTTCACAAGAGTAGACGCGCGGAGCTGAGTGTTAGGTGTAATTTTGTTCAAGAGATATCTCCGCCCCGGTCGCGGTGTTGCGCTTAAATTAACTGTAGCACTTGCAAGACTGACTGATAGGCGGTTCTAGTTTAAATGATCTTGTTTTAACTTTCAAGGGAAATACTTGTACATTTTGCTTAAATATTTTTTCTAATCTAGCATTTAGATACTTTACTGTTAATTATGATATGGGCTAAACTCTTTTTATAGTTTTACCGTTTTATTCTCAATATCACCTGATATTAAGTGATGATGTGTCCCAAGATAGTAACATTTTAAGCCTAGTAGGGGAAGTAGCTCTCAAGTGCAACTGCTGGAATACACCTATAGGTGCTTGGCGACAGATTCGCAACTTGAGGGTGGGTGATTTTATTTTAGAAAGATTATTAATTATTTTTCTTATTTTCTGTACAGATGTTTTAGTATATCCAGCTTGATTACTCATAACTGCAATTATATTAGTGCGAGTAGTACCGAGGTAAAAGAGGTAGAGCACAGAGCAATTTCTTTGGAGATTTCTCTCTAATCGTGGCAAATAATCTTGTATTGTGTTCCTGCGGAGAGTAGGGATCACAGAGCTCCTTGGGGTAGGGGGGTTCAAGGTCGGTAAAGCGCTAGTGAATCCTATGTTATTAGAAGCGTCCATAGGCAATAGCCGCTTGCTATCAGGCGAGCCGTATGCTTGTGTGCCACCTTTATTGTATATATAAAAAAATACTCTGTAACCCACAACGCTCCCGATAAATTGTGACACAATTTTTATAAACGTCTTTTTTACTAAAATATATAAAAACCAAAGAGATTTATTTCAACGAGCGTCTTTTACCAGTGTCTAATTTCCACACCGAAAAAACAACTCTAAAATAGATATTTTCAAGCGTCGCTTAATGATGACGAAAAATCACTACTTCCCGGACACCTCCTGAAGATCAAACTCCAGGCCGGTAAAATGGCGTGCATATAGTTTTATATAACCTCGCCGTTTTGCGGTCTGCGGTGAGACCACACGCGAGGCAGACTGCATCGAGATAATAGACCTCATGGAAACAATGAAATCTTTGTTCGTGCTATGTAAAACACTGAACTTAAACGATTTAGTTTGTTGGTTTCTATGGTGATTTTTTTAAGTCTTACGTAATCTATATATATATATAAATGCGAAATACCACCCATCACGAGATTTCCAATACTATCGGTTCGATTGGTTTGAAATTTAGCATAGTTACTCCTTTCGCACCTCTAGGGGTGAAAAAAGGGTTTGAATATTTGTTATGCGGTGCAAAAATAGCCTTTTAACTTGAAATTGTGTTCTTAGACCTTTTAATAAAAATAATGGAACACGTGTATCAATTAGCATTTATCAAAATTAATGTGTAAAGGGTGTATAAATAGGGGTTGAAAGTTATTCACACATAATATGTCTATTAACCTGAAATTTAATATGCAGACGCTGCAATTTATGAAAATTCATCCGTACTCTTACTGATATTAAGAGCTTATTTACTTTAACTGAGAGTATATTGGGTTTCTCGGAATGCCGTTACAGATGGCAATCTAGTCGGTCACCAGTGCTCGTACTATCCACACTCGGTATTGCCTTGTTTTTTATTCCATTGCTCACTCTGGTATCTCGACACCATTATTTTGGCGGGTTTATATTGAAAAACGACGATTTATCGTATCGTTGATCCGATAAATCGCGCCTTGATCACACTAGACGCTCTTACCTCTGACCGAGACGGTAGCACTAGCGCGCGTAAACACCGACTCGAAATGAACAACAACCGTTTAAAATAGAGGAAGCTGCGGGCGCGTCCTAAACATCATTTATTTTAAACACTTATAAGGAAGTTCTCTGCGGTGTAACGCGTCGCCTTTCGGGACGCGTGTTTGTATTTATGTACATTCAAGTCTTTTCTAGTAACAATGATATAGCTGATCCAGCAAATGTTGCTTTACCCTTTCCGGTAACTGGGCCGCGCTGGAGTTTGTGTTTATTTGGAATTAAACCAAAATATCAAAATACATGTGATTTTGTAAGGACGGACGGACGAACAAAGGACGGAAGGATTTTGTATGAAGTAAGGACTTAGGACTAAGTTGGAATGGTTTATATATCAGTGCGTGTTGCCAACAGCAAACTTCAGCCTGGAACGACTGGAACATAGCTACACGAGCTCTCCTGCTTGGGAAATTGAGGCAGTAGTAATAATGCTAACCAGATAGAGTTGGTAGAACATAAGTTATCGTTTATACAGATTAATGAAAGAAATTCAACGATTTTCAACCTACATGTAAAGTAAACAATATAAGTAAGTTAATCTTTCGAAATCTTTTAAAGAAAATATAACATTATGTAAGTAATAAAAAAATAAAAATCACTACAAAATGCGATGCATCATTACTGTGTGAGGTTTGTAATGATAGAACGATAATTAGTAACTGCTAGGATTCCGGCTCATTACCACTCAGGCTGATTGATTGTAACGTCGATTGCTTACTAATTTATTTTAAAAATTAAAACAAAACTACATAAAATAAATACAATAGTTTTAAAGTAAAATTTCAGGTTAAAAAGTAAAATTTTGTTACAATAAAAATAAATTTTGAACGAAACATGAATTGGTTAATGAGGTTTAAATAAAGGATTATTATTACATTAAATATATTCGTTTTTACGAAAAAGAAAAAAAAAGAAATTTGAACAACTCTTTACTAGGATCGTGTTAATGCGAGTAATGATTTCCGTGAGTTCGTGATCTGCACTTCTGCCGAGCTGTCGAAATGGTGACATAGTTTTAATTCCATACTGCTTTTATAGTCGAATTCATAGAAATCATTAGTGTTGGAATTGAATGATTATGTCATGCCGGTTTAAAAAAAACTTTTGGAGACCGAATACCGAACCAGCGCCCTATGTCGGCTGCGGGCTCCGTTTAACAGTAAAATTCATTAAAAGTTAATGAAACCCATAACACAAATATGTTCGTGATTGTCACATCGCATACCGTCTCTGCGCTCCGGTGCAGCAATGCCGTGGGAACGGTCAGTGTTTAACGCAATTAGACACGTTGAAATTTTCTTTTTTTGTAGGCAAAGGCACCTACTTAGTTTTTAAGTTGCATGCTTTAACATACAAGCCAGCAGTTTCTGAATATACCTCATTTCGAGGGCAATTACAAATTAAAAATGACTTCGTTTGAATCGTAGCAACATCAAAATTAAAAAATACTTTATTAATTTTAGGCCCCCAAAAAGCACTTATGGACGTCAAACACTACTACCGGTTCGGAAAACATCGAGAATATTCATCTGTTTCTAGTATTAAAACTATGCTGGTCTTTGACAAAATCTAGTTTGTCAAAGTTTTTAGGAATATACATTGGGATTATCAAGAATGTATTGGGAGGGCAAAGTTAAGTATTACCCCGTAATACCCCGTTAAACCCCTGGAACTGGTTTTTTATATTGTTACTATTGTAACTTGTATATTAGCCATTGTTTTTTTTTTCGATCTGACTATGCTGTTAGCCATAAGGGCCCGGAATTCTCAGACGGCTTTTACAGCTTTACCCGGGCTTAGGGGCGAGCGCTTAAGGCTCTCAACCGCGAAAGCATTGCAACATGCTACATGGGTGCGAAAGTGGCAGCGCCTCGGCTTGGACTGTTGCCGTAGTCGCGAACTGGGTTATTCCCTATCCCTAATTCGATCTGAACTAACTATACATATATACATGTTTCTTTCCTCTGGGAGGAGGGAATAATCAAAAATAAACAGTCACTTGCGCATGGTGACGCGTCACCACACCGTATTACATGTTTCATATAAAAAAAATGGATTGGTTAAATGCTAAAAAGGTTAAAAAGACATTTACTTGCGATCAATTTTATACAAATGGTAGCTGGATCCTTGCTATGCCATTCTATAAAAATAGTTATAACATTTCTTTTTTATAGGTTTAGCGTTATGGCCACAACTCACCTGATCTTAAGTGACGATGTGGCCCGAGATGATAACACGCTAAGCCTAATGGGAGGACTGGCTCTCAAGTGCAGCTGCCGGAACACACCTACTTATTGGTGCTTGGCGACATATTTCAACTTGAGGGTAGTAGCTAGCCAGGCAGGCATTAGAAAAAGCCCTATCACCATGATATGGTTTCATTACTATGTTTTCCTTTACCAAAAACCCTCAGGCTTATTGCAGGTTAGCAAACTCACATCCATCGACGCGATGTCCGTACACACTACTACTGAGCCATCATTGCTTGAAGTTATATAGCCTAGGACCTTTTTCAATAAATAAACTAACACAAAAAAATATCTAATCGGACTAATAACTTCTGAGATAAGCAACTTTGAACATAAAATATCTCCTTTTATATAGTATTATCATAGATATAGATATTCTACATTCACATTAAAATTATAATCCACTGTATAATGATTTGAAACTACGGTTTTCATCATAACTCTACAACAACATATGGTATACAAATAGGAGCCGTGTATTTTGAATACCGGAGCGCATAAGCCGTATGATTCGATGTAAGCCACAAAGCATTTCTACGTATACAGGAAGTGCTTTGTGTTGATAATCTGTTTACATTACGCAATAATGCGTGTAAATACACGAATGTTTATTGAGCCGGTCAAATACGCGCAGGTACGTATTTGGAAATTAATTTTGACATTAAATTATCTATCATTATATCTTGTGTTAACAACACAATTTGATTTAGTTATATCTTAATTATTACTTCGAGAAAATAACGTTGTACCGCAGTGTAGTGAACCATTTTTTTATTAATGTCATTTTTAGCTTTAACGTTTGACCACAACATAACCTGATGTTGGGTTAACGATGTGACGCATTAGAAAATGTCCTACCATCATGCTATGGTATCATCACGATGTTTTAATTCACCAAAAGTTCATGCTCATTACAAGGATTTGAAGTCGCATAGATCGAAACAGTATTCGTACTCGGTACCATGCACTGAGCCATCATTGCAATTAATTTTACCAACAATCTACAACATGAGACCTCACGTTCCAGAAATTTAATATTTTAACTGCCCTCCCAATACATCCTTGATAATTCAATGTATATTAGTGAAACATTGAGAAAGCTAGATTTTGTTAAGGATAGTACAGTTTGAATACTAGAAATGGACATAAATTAGTGTACCGTGTTTTACACTTAGTAAAACCAATAAAATATTTTTGGGTAATAGTATTAGGTTGTATAGTAAGAATCCGAAGCATATCACCGATTTGCCGGACAATAAGTTCAAGGACCATGCCAAGCTGGTTTTACTGTCAAAAGATTGTTATAGGGTGGAAGTGACTCGCACTCTGTGCATCCACTAAATCATTAATAAGACTATTGGCTGTAAATATCTTTATACAGTTGAAAAAATTAAAAGATAAGCCCAATCGAGTTTCTTGCCGGTTCGTCTCGATGAATGGGATGTTTTCCGAAGCCGGTGGTAAGTGCCTTCTTAGGGCCTAAATTGAATAAAGTATTTTTTTATTTTGTTTTGTAAGATAGCAGTATAATGATTAATTAGTATAGCTTTCTAAATTTAATATTTAAATTTAGTGGTGCGGAACGCTTGCTGAACTAAACGGACGGACTTGGTAGTATTTTTAAAATTCTCGAAGACGCTCAAAATTTTTTTTTTTTTTTGTTTTAACAATTATAGATCTTTCGCGTTTCTGTTAAGGTCACTGTAATCATATTTGTGAGTGGAAATAAAATAATTAGTTGAATTCCAAAACAATTAAAATTTGTAGTAAATACTTTGGATACGCTTGGATACAAACCTCACAGATGGTTTTCTTCAAAGCTAAGCATTAAAAATGAACGATTACATGAATATTGAATGTAACTAATGGCTTTTTGATTAGTACTCGGGTATGACAACAATGAGTTTCGATTTATCTCGTCTCAAGTCAATTGCCACTGTTCTTCTGTTTTATTCTACTTTTATTAATAATAAATTATTAAATTCAGAGGACTATTTATACTTATTCAGAATAACAAACTCTTATCTTTTTAAAATTTTATTAATTAATCGTAAGTATTGCATAATTTTCTTTGACCCTATAAACAGTTCAAGCAAAATTGTTAATATTAATATAATACATGTAGAAATCAGTTTATTTAACAACAATACACTTCCAACTGCTAATTCTATGTATATACTTAGTAATGCGTAACACAATCCCAAAAACTGAGAAGAAATTTATTCAAAATAAATTTTAATCCACATTAATCAGAATTTTTTTAAACTGATATAGAGATGTATTACATATTTTTATAGCAGCGATATTAATACGAGTATACTATGATATTACTACATTTTATGTATATCTCTTTTCTATTTAATTTATGATTCATAAGCATAATCCTTTTTTAAATTCTGTGCACCTAATTGTGCAGAGCTCAGCAAAAATTTCTTTACACTCCAGTTCCACCCTGGGCTTCTTTCCTATATAGCAGAAAGGGAATGTTGCCACATGAGCTCTTAACCTGTTAAATAAATATTTTTTTCGTAAATTATCGGGATCGATTCTTATGTATAGCATTTTTAGTTCATAGAAATTGTAGTACAACCTTATTACGTCGTTTAATTGCTTAGTAAATACTAAACTGTGAATAATATAAAACTATATTTAGCCGTCGGGGAACTATTTTTTTTTATCTCATTTGATGTTAAGTGACGATGTGGCCCAAGATAAATAATACGCTAAACCTAGTAGAGAACTAGCTCTCAAGTGCAGCTGCCCGAAATACACCTATTGGTGCTTGGCGACAGATTTTCAACTTGAGGGTGGTAGGTAGACAGGCGGGCATTAGAAAAATCCCTACCACCATGCTATGGTTTCCTCGCGATATTTCCCTTTATCGAAAGCTCAGGCTCATTGTAGGGATTCGAACTCACGTCAATCGACGCGAAGTCGTCCACGCTACCACTGAGCCATCATTGCTTAAGTCCTGGTAATTGTGGAATATCGAATTGATTGTTATTTCGATAAGACACCTTAATCAGTAAAATAATAAAACTGCTACGTACTAATTGTCAATTTCGTGTGTAAAAATTCTTTTTATTAGCTAAATTGTCTTTACATCTGGTCGTGATGAAAAAGTCGAACGATCAGACTCTCCTCACAATTAACATTTAAATTTTCAAAGACTATGTAGATGGTGTTAAACAAAAATTTGCTAATAACGAAAAAAAAAACAAACGCTTAATACATCCGTAAACAAAACTAATAATGTATGTACACTAGATGGCGTTTAAAACAAATATGTCAATTACAGTGTAAAATAGATGTTACTCCCAACCGCGCCATTAGATGTTTCACATCAAAACGAACATAGTTTTTGGTCTACACATATATTATTTATGACTATTTTATGTAAAAAACATGGGAACGGCATAACTCACACAATTTAAAGACTCAATAAAACCGATAATTAATTATGTTACTTTTAAATCGAAGTTAAAAATTCTCACAGCGACACAATTACAAGTGTGTATTATCGAAATATTTATCTGACCACTCGAACTATTGATCGAGAACATATGGTTAGAGTCACTTATGTAAATATATTAAAACAATAATGACGAATCCCATACTATGATTAAAGTTATACTGTAATACTCGGTCCCGTTTCTCCTCAGTTTTAATTTATATTAAAAAGACGTAGTTTTGTATATTTGTAGAAGGTAATCTCCGAAACTACAAATCTGATTTCAAAATTTATTTCAATGATAAAAAGCTACATTATCCCTGAATGAAGACAAAGATTTTTAAATTTTAGAGGGTTTTATGCAATTCACATATGTCAACCCCATCGTAGCGTAATAACCCTAATATCTTCGCATTGTAACTAATAATGTTTATTATTTATACATATAATAAAATTGAAGTGTTTGTTTGTAATGTCAAAATAACAGCTTTTTACTAAATGCATATGGAAGTACACACAGTACATATAAAAAAAAGAAATTGCCTGTCTTATTGTTCTGGATAATCTCCGGAACGGTTAGACCGATTTTGATATAACTTTCACTGGCAGATAGCTAATGTTATAAGGAATAACTTAGACTACTTTTATTTTATAAATATAATTAAGGTTCCGCGTAAAAAATAAATTAGCCTACTTAGTAGTTCACGCGAGAGGAGCCGCGGGCACAACTACTAAGTAATAAGATGCAATATTGATTAACCCTATCGAGTATCTTACCTGTTCTTCTTGATGAATGGGATAATTTCCGAACCGGTAATAGTGTTTTTACATTCATAAGTGCCTTCTTAGGACCTAAATTGAATAAAATGATTATTATTTTAGATTTTGAATTGATTTAGACAGTCTACCCGCCTCATCAGACGACTTATTATGACGTCATACTTTATATACATTCCAACGTCTAGTCTGTTCTTTTTAAATTTTATATTAAAACAAAGAAAGTCGCGAGCGTTTGTTAGTATTTAATAAACAAAAACAAACGGCTTGACCCAAACAATAGACTACAAATTGCTGACAGTTAGTCATTGGACGTGAGTTACGATTTTGCCTTTATGATCGTAAAGTTAATTGGACAATACATAGAACAATATATCTCCTTCCCCTATATCACCTATACATTGATTACCCTCTACGTAACGTGACAATTTATTATCGCAATAAAGCGTCTACGTAACCGATAGACGCGTAACAGGTGGCGGCGTCTATTAAAATTACTGTCGATAATGATCGTAGGTACATGAAATAATAAGGAAGCCCGCGCCGCTTCGCGTCGCACCAGGCCGCTTACAATATTAGAACAAGTTTTACGATGGCCGACAGCTGCTTTCACCTCTTCATAAGAAATATTTTATAATTCAATTAGTATTTGAAGACAAATTGTCATTCACAATAAATTCTATTTTGGACTAAAATAATATATAATAAAGTATAGTAAAGTAAAATAATGTATGAATATGAATTTATGATATTATAAGCCGAAAAATCACAATGTCAACAGGCCGCAATGAAATCTGCTGAGTGGTAGGACACGATGCTGGCTCGTAGGATACGACAATACTGTCCGTATGCGCACACGCTTAGGTGTGTCGCGACCACAATGCACATGGTGCAAAACCCGTCACAGTGATCCAAGCCCGGTAAAGCTGTAAAACCCGTAAAGGCTCCAGGGTCATGTAGAAATCATTGCGTAGTCATGAAATATATAACTATAACTTTGTTAGAGAAACTCACCTATTTTGATTCATATTCCAAGTGAATGAATATGAATGCAAGTTATACCTCGACGAACATGTTCATATGAAAAGCGTAACAATAAATTATCGAGATACATAAATAAACTCTTGCGTAGCTATCATCAACTACTAGGGTTGCCACAAGTATAAAAGTTATAATATTTCTTTACAGTTTTTTACAAATAATCATTTTTCAAACAAATACTGCTTTTAATAATTACTTTATAGATATAGTGTAATAGTAATTCTAGAAATCTATAATATTAAATTTGTAAAGATTTATTTAGTTTATTGCGAAATTGAGTAAATGAGACGGAATTGATTTAGCTTTTTGCTAAGCATCTACTATCTAGCTCTGGCAACCATCATTAGCAACATTTTCATTTATCTTTAAAAAGTTAACAGCCCTAACACGGCCGTGTCTGAGGACGCACTCTACCTGATGCTTTGTTATGAATGAAATGATTGAACTCTATGTACCTATGTACTCCTGTTTGTGTTCGGTGTATTAGTGTTCGACGGTTCAATATACTACATATTCAATTTGTTTTCGCATTACACTTCCTTTGTCATTGACATTGAAAGTAAGGTGACCGTGATAACTTTCTTGTTACGAAGCTCCATACATAATAATTTGTATGGAGTTTATTTTTCAGGCAACACTACATATGGGAGTTTTTGGCGGGATCTCAGTCATGTAGTGATTTTTGTTTTTTATTCATAAATTTAGGTTTTTGAAACAGGTGGCATATTGCATAATAAAGCTTGGTTATTGTGCACAAGTGAAGTGGATTGAAAATAATAACATAGAACATGGATTCTGAGATGCCACAAAAACTCCCTAGAAAGGTCTAACAAGGGAGCCGCCATCTTGTTAGGACTCTGAATCCGACATAACACTAGAAAATATATTCACTCGATAATGGCAATAGTGGTCTTCACTAAAGAGGACCGGTTGCAAAGTTAGGAAAAAAAGAAGAAGAAGAACACTACACTATATTATATTAAACAAATGAATCGTAATTTGAGCGCCACGGATCCATTTCTCACTGGGTGGCCAACAAGGAACTTTTAGACCATTTAAGGATTTTCAGAAAAATCATTTTTTTATATATGATTGATGTACGGGGTCATCAAAGGAAAGGCGAGCGAAAAGAGATATTCCTAATTCGGAATTGTTCTGTTCTTATAATTAATTTCGCCTTTTCTTTACCGGCAACACTGGTACCTAGCTTCTGAAATTGTTTAGATTAAAATTATGAATTATTTTATTAAATTATCGACTAAAGATAGACAAAATATTACTTAAAAACTTTTGTTAACTATACACAAATGTTATAAGTTTTATATCAAACACAATCTGAGTTAGAAATCATCGATAGTGTATATTTATAACACATCTCAAGAGAAAGATCTTCTCAAGTTCGACATAATTTTTGTTAATAAAGATACTGGAGACGACGCGACGCGACTGTGATATTTGTGGCTTGAATTGTTAAGTAGAAAAATATTTGGCATATGATTGGTTATAAAAATCTTAGTAATTAAGAAAATAGACAAATTTCGTAAATAAAAAAAACACGAGACTTCTTAGTGTTTGTCTTCAATCGCTCATAGGTACGCCGTGGGCTGGCATGGTAATTAAACCTGTGGCTTCTCTTAGGCTTTTGCTTATCAATGGGATATTAATGGCTGGTATTTTTACGTACCTGAAAATTATCAAGATAACTACATAAATTCTCGCTCTTCCTCGTGCCATCTATCTTTACCATAAACACATGTTATCGACGTGTTAACTGTAATTCTATTTTTACCAGCAGGTCGAGCGGTGCTCGATCGTCTTGCAAGCACGACGATCAGCGAAGTGACAGCGGTGAGCGAAGCCGGCAACGTTTTATTGCCTGACCCGCTAGATGTCGCGCCGTACTCGACTATCACCGCGAATGCGACCTGCGGGGATGCAGGCGCAGAGGAATTCTGCCGCGACACACCTGGGAAGTGAGTCTTTTTATTCTTATCTTTATTCTCTTATAGCGATGACTTCTATATGTTTAGTAGATGGATAATTTAGTACTAAAACTTACAAATAACTTAAAAACTAACTTAAAAATTGACTAAAGTATGGGTTGAGGGGGGCGTGGATGTCATAATAGTATAATTGGTAGCATCACACGGTGAATCCGTATAATCCTAGAAGAACTATATAAATAGATTTTTTAAATTGAAATTTTTAATTGACGGTGAGGCCCAAGACGATGAGACTTGTTCTCGACCACAACTGCCGGAGCACACTTACTTGAGGGTGGTAGCTAACCAGGCGGGCATTAAAAAATGAACTATGTTTTTCTTTACCGGAAGCTCAGGCTCATTGTAGTATTTGAACCCACGTCGATCAACGCGGTGAAAACACGCTACCACTGAACCATCATTGCTTTGTACACATACTCTCTCTCGCTTACTAATATTTATCTCTTCGGGTTTAGTGAAAAAAAAAATCGAATCAGCGAGTTTAAGCATTTCAAACTTTTGTCAATAGTATATTATATATCTTTCATATAATAAAGCTGAAGATTTTTTATTGTTTGTTTGTCTACCAGTCGCATCCGAAAAAATATTTTTATATTATAGCCAAATTCATAAGGAATAATATTGGCTATATAACTTGACGCTAACACCTTAGGGGCGGAGCAGTAAATATGAACGTCAAGCAATCAGGCCAAGTACGAGAACTGGGGCTACACGGCGACTCCGTGGAGAGTTTGTTGAAACTTAACACGGGTGAAACCGTGGGGCATAGCTAGTACTACTATATTTATATAAAGCAATGTCCTTACAGGCGCGGCGTCGTTTGCGATGTCTGCGATGGTCCGGACGGGTCACCGTCGCGGCGGCACCCATCGTCACATGTGAGTGACGGTGACCCCGCGACCTGGTGGCAGAGCCCCAGCTTGGGCGTCGGTGATCAGTATAAGCACGTCGAGTTGCTCGCCAAGCTTCCTGATGTGAGTACTTTATATTTTTGTAAGTTTAAGTTTTATCCGAATAGATACACATAGTGAATTATCAGCTAGTTCTAACCTGTGACCTCATAGCTGATTAGTACTATCCACTATTGAACCATGAGATCATGTTTACGATTCCCGCACAGGACTGACTTTATATGTTTGTGCCTGGGTTTTTAATATCTTGTATACGAGTATGTATGTATATCAGCCGTTCGGTTGTCACAGAAGCAATGCTTCATTTGGAATCAAAAAGCCATATTAGTGATTGTAAAAAAAATGTCTAGCCTTTGTAGACTGGTAGACCGGAATGGCGATGGCAACCACCGATAGATCTTTATCTAACATCTTTCTATCATCCTTTATTCTTAGATAATATCTGGTAGAATTGTGACTCACCTACACAATGATGACGGAGTTCTCCTTTATGTTTATACGAAGAATTAAAATCAAAAATACTTTATTCAATATAAGTTCTATGAAGGCAAGTCGAACGTCGAAACCCCACAGGTTCGGAAAACATCCCAGTCATTGAGAAGAGCCGCTAAGAAACTCGATCGGGTTTATCGATAAAAAAGGTTTACTGATTTTTTTAAACTACTTTGGTAATTATATAGAGTGGTGTTAGTTCCAATACTCATGTACGGAACTGAAAGCTGGGTGTGGCAGAAAAAATATGAAAATAGAATAAATGCAGTAGAAATGAGTGCGCTAAGAAGTATATTAGGAGTGAAATTTAGTGACATTATAAGAAATAGTTTGGTAAGAGAACGTTGTGGTGTGAAAGAAGATATAGTGACATGGATTGAGAAAGGGATGGTTAGATGGTTTGGGTATGTAGAGAGGATGAATGTAAAAAGATTGAAAAGATGAGTGTGAATGGGAATGTTGGAAGAGGAAGGCCTAGACGAACGTTCCACGATCAAATTGGAGACGTTCTGAAAAAAGTTCAGGGCAAGAGTACTCTAAAGTTTAGAGTCTAAACCAACCAGTATGCATAAAAAGATTGATGAATGTTGAAGAAGCAAAAGATGTATGTCAGGATCGTAGCAAGTGGAAGGACATGGTCTCTGCCTACCTCGTTGGTAAAGAGCCGTGAAATATGTATGTGTATGTAGATATGTAAGTATTGTTTACCGTTAATTATGATTTTAGTGGGTATAGAGAGATAGAATCACTTCCAGACATCACTATCATTTATGGAATATTCAACCCTATAATAACTCTGTTGAGGTTCGTATTTGTAGGTACTTATGCCATATTACATTTGGAGATAGAATTTGTCACCTAAAAATTATTTAAAAAGTATATAATTGTACATGAAAATAAGTGAATGAAACGTCATTTCACTGTAGAATAAGTAAATATTATAAATCGTGTCTTACAAATTTGAAGCGAAGTAATTCATGACAAATATCCGGTAGTAATATTTGTGTATTAATTCGAAGCGGTGCGACGAGACTCGCCCACGACACGCGACGAGCGCGGCGCAGGGCCTAACCTCGAGGTTGCTCGCCCACTGCTTCGATTTATTTGTCAAGCAAACACGAACGACACCTGCAGGCTTCGTTTCCTTGTTTGATATTTCGATAGAGAGAAACATCGTGAAGAATTATGAAGATAGTATTTTAGTATATTAACCAATCCTCAAGTCAAAATTCTATTGCTATTATGGCTAGCCAAAAGCATCCGAAAATGTCCTACCGATCTGTTTACGGTGTTTGAGTGGTTCTGTTCATTAATAGTCTACGTTTCTAGTCAAAATTTATTATGTACACAATATACTCTTGAGTAATAATATATATATTTTTTTGTAATAGCAAATAAGCTTGGTATAAGCTACATTACGGTAAAAAATGATACAATAAAATTAAAATAAATCTATAATTAGAATGACGTTACATTATAAATGATTAATAATTAGTTTTAGGTCTGTAACTTTTTTTTGTTCAAATCTAATTTAGCTGTATTAACTTAAAAACAATTTAGCTATTCGACGCTAGATGGCAATCTATATAAATGAAATGATCGAGATTTATCATTGTGCGCACATCACGCGAAAACTACTGGATAGATTTTGATTTCTGGCCCCAACTCGGTGTTACATGAATCATCCTTACTGACACCTGACACTGACACTGACACTCTGCCCGCTAACTAGTATTCACGTTGCAAGATGTGTATTTAATAGTTTGTTTTGGTTAGTAAAATTTTTGGGATATTATTGTTTAGGAATTATTTGGAAGCAAATAGTTTAAAAACTATCAGAGTTCTCAAAGCAATATAAGTATACTTTATACCTAATAAATATCAATAGCCAGTTCAAGTAACATCGTAACACTTGTCGTGAGAATGACTAATATAATAATTATCCATAGATTGGTTATCAGATTCTGACGTATTATTAAACAATGCCCTGAGTTTTTAGATTATCTATATTATTAAGGATGATTCACGTTTCAAAGTTGAAACAACTAAATGACACAATTGTATTGATTTTAACGTTGTAGATTTTAGCTGGATCCGTGTGGTTAGTGAGTTTCGCCGTAGTAAAGTAAAAAGTCGCGTATTTGGCAACGACTGAGGCTAAAATAAAAACAAATAGGCCAAATAAACCTTGTAGGATAACAATCAAAAATCCACTAAAAACGTGGATCTAAAAATCAGGCATCATTATGGCATGTAATTAGGTACAGCGAAAAATCCTACTAAGTTATAATGCGGGCCGGTTTTCGGAGCTAAAGGTACATAGTAAAATCCACCTCGGTGAGATCAAAGAGAAGTTTGCAAATTCTTGTTTGCCGTATTTTAAAATGTGCTGGAATATCTCCCGTCCAGCGTTTTATTTCTCTTCTACGATATGGGGTGTTTTAAACGAGTCGTGAAAAGGCATTTCCGCATGTCGGTATGATGGCGATAACTGCCAAAGGAATTTGCTAACTGTGATCGCCATTATTTCTGGACTGCACCTTACTTTACATCGGATACTGTGCAACAACTTTGTCAAGCTACATTAAAAAGAGTATCTACATAAATTCGGCAACGAAACGCGATTTACTACAAGTATTTAATAATAGAGGAAAACAAATCGTGGCTGAGCGCCTTAAGCGCTCGCCCCCAAGCTTTTTTTTTTTTTTTCGAACTTATTATACTGTTAGCCTGAGAGGCCCTGGAGCCTTTACGGCTTTTACAGCTTTACCGGGCTTGGGGGAGAGCGCTTAGGGCACTCAGCCACGAAAGCTAAGCAACAACATCCGAGGGTGCCAAAGTGCCCGAACCTCGGCTCGGACTGTTGCGCGTATGCAATTAAGTCGCGATCTGACTAATTCCCTATCCGTAATTCGATCTAAACTAACTATACATATATACATGTTTCTGCCCCCTGGGAGGAGGGAAGGAACATGTGTATGTGTATTTAGTGGTCTGAAATTTTTGTCTACTCTAACTAGGCAAAAAAAGAAAAAAAAAAGGTCCCTTACAGAACCTATGTACCTATGTGTGTTGTGCATGTGTGTATAATGCAGTGTCATGTATGGCTGTGAAAGCTAGTGATTGTAGAGTCACCTGTATCGCGCGAGCGGCTGCTTGTCTCAAGGGCTCCATGCCGATGGATCGGACCTAATGCCCCCAAGCCCGGGTGAAGCTGTAAAAGCCGTTCGAGGCTTCAGTGCCCTCATGTGCTAATATAGTCAGTTCGAAAAAAAAAAAACAAAAAGAAAGGAAAACAAATCTTTTATGCGCCTCCAAAATCCGCTATGTCCACAATCTTACTTATACCGAGAAATAAGATTGTTTTTTTTTCAAAGAATTATCTTAGTTTACTCTGAGTAGTGCACATACATTCTAAGATTTTTTAATGTGGTTATATTATCAATTACTATTTAATAAAAATTAAAAATTAAACAATTCTGTAGCTCTATTAACTCGAGGGTCATTCACATTCAAAGCCTAGCGGGTTACCATCTTCGGCCACGATGTCTCTGAACATCTGGCGATGACGTCATATTGAGAAAGATCGCCAATAACAATCATTAGTATGCGTCCACATATCGTCCCAGAGGTTTAATAATATCCATCAATCCAATCTAATAATCCAAATAATAAATAATAAATCTAATAAATCCAAAATAATATCCAATAAGGCATCCTGCCTTTAACTAAACTGATTGACAAAATGTTATTTGTGAAAAAAAAAGTTGTGTGGTTTTATGAAACCACGATGCAAGTGAAACTATGTTTGTAGGCATTTAACAAAAAAAATTGGAAAACTATTTGATTTTGTGTATTAAAATTGCGTTTTTAATCTTAACTTAATTATTGAAAAGTGGGAATGACAATGGGAAATCAATAGTGGACAAAATATTCTATTATAAAATTTAATTTTAATTTGCGTACTATATACTCGTAGTACGGAATACATAATTAATACAGTCATTTAGATGATAGGCGCATATTAAAAACTAAGAGCAATGTTTATTTAAATAATTGAAACGTTGTCAACTTCAATTATTCTATCAATAAAATAATATATATATAAGACTATAGTCATTTGTTTGGACATATGAAATAAACTATAACGTGTTGCTCTGTAAACAAAGTTTTATTTTAGTAATTATAATATCTATTACTAAAATAAACTAAATACAGACAATATTATTTAAAATGCCTGTAAACAAAGAGACGACATTAACAGTTTATATTTCACAATCCTGTGTCCTTTCTTTAGTTTTATAATTTATTTTACAATTTGTCATCATATCTATATTATATTTATATGTATGTTATAACGTTCTTCCTAATTATAGATAAAACATATAAAACCTACATACCATATATATTCAACATACAAAACTTAAAATACAATTAAATAAATATATTTTCTTTACATATATATTAATTTATATACATATATAAATAATATATAAGTATTTTATAATATATATTATCTAATCATCTGCCATGCGCCTTTCACTTTATCCCTACTCCACGGCCAGCTGTAATGCGACATGCGATAGATGAACAAAAAATTTTGGGGCGATAGAATAAAAGTTTGACTTAACATTAACATTAACATTAACATGAGTACACGATGTTATTATATATCAACTGACAGGAACAACATTCGTGCTAGACGAATTTTGCTTAAAAGGTCGAGGATCTCTTAAATATGTGTTTTAAAAAAACGTTGATCACATCTCAGAAGCTCGTGGCGTCCAGTAAAGATCTCGTGAATGGCCCATCAATAACCCGTATATCTTGTGGGAGCTATTAGGGCGCGATAAGGGGAACAAAAGGGCGCGCTTCCACAACGTTTATTGCGCTCGCTTATCTGCGACCGGACGATAAATCGCACGGTCCGTTGCGCCTGCGCATCGTTTAGGGCGACCATGAATTTATGTTTAAAAAAACAATAATTTATTTGCAATAATTTTGCTAGTTTTAGTTATAAGTTAAAATTATAATACAGTCACAAATAGAAGGTATAAATCGATTGTTATATTAACAAAATTTATTTATTATCGGCATGTGACGATGCACAGCATCTGTGAGAGAGGGCGTTGTATACTTCCGCTTGTTTTCCACCAATCACAGCGCTTTAAACTGATGACCTTGTGCTCTGCAGCGCCATCTACTGAGTTTAAGTCACAGGAGGCCGGTGGGGGCATTTAATCAGTCATAGCGTCGTTACTTCCCGAACGAGCAACACGTCTACAGACCTACGTGGTCCTATATTCGCTGAAGTTTAAAACCCCCAGGGTTTTTGTGTGAATTTGAGTTATATTTTTTGTTGTTCGTTTAAAAAAGTTAAATAAAATAGAAAAAATAGTGCAAGTGACGAGTGTTTAGTACAAGTGATATGAATGTTAGTGCGCACGCAGCGTTTTAACACCGGTTTAGCACTGTCGCGCCCGACATTCGACGCTTGGGGCTCGTCAAGTACATCTTAACTCGTCATCATTGTTCCTAAATTTTTCGGATAGCGAGGTAACATGGAGAAGACGCGGTGAGTCTAGTTTCATTTACTAGTTTACTTACCCTCATTACGGGGCGAGGATATTTTATTACAAAAACAATGTGTAATAATTTATGCGCTTTAAAATCGGAGGGTCTCCAATACGCGTACCATCTGGCACCGGGTTAAAAGCGGCTTACTGCAGTTAATATTGAGACCTTTTCTTTACAATCGCGTCTTTTAATTCATGAGTACATTAAAAGCCATTAGAATACCTCTGTTTGATCCTGAACGCTCAAAGCGTTTGGAATGATTGCATATCGGGTCCATCTTGGATATACATTCAGTATCCGATACTGAAAATAATACTCGGTTTCGTAGACCTGGAGTAAATTTTTTAATAACTTTTAACCTGTAATGTTTCTTCTGGTACGATGTTATCGCCAAAACAGTATTATTATGGTAAGAGTATATTTGAGATTTCTCACCTTATTCGAAATTTCACGTAGTAGTCACAGACCTCTCATGGCGCAGTGTTAGTAAGCTTTACTATTGAGCCGAGAGGTCGCGGGTTCGTTTCCCGCATATGACCTTTACATTTAAACATAATTATTAGTTGTCTGGGTGTTAAATACCATATAATATATGTGTACATCCAAAGCTTTACTTAGTTTAGAATTAAAATGGTCGTTTATAAATGTGGGGACACTACATACCCATACACTTTATTTAGTAATGAAATCATGCACTCATATGTGTATATCCGGCTGTTATTACCATAGTACTAACCCCACAGTAAAAGCAACCATACGTACATACAAGTAACCATAGTACAAGCGCTGTTTAGTTGGAATTAAGTGGTCGTGTAAATATGGGGATTTAACCCATATTTATTTTATTTAGTACTGAAATCTTCCACCCATATGTGCATATGTGTATATTAGTTTTTAAACGTCGTACAAGTTATGCTTAACTGGAACGAAATGGTCGCGTGTGCATATGAAGAAAAACCCCATATTTATTTTATGTACGGAATTATGCTCACGATATGTAACATACGGTCACAACACCTTTAAAACCGCAAGGAGCGTATCCTGATCGATTTGTGAAGATTTGCGTAAAATTTATGTATGGAATTATGAACACGATATGTAACATACGGTCACAACACCTTTAAAACCGCGAGGAGCGTGTCCTGATTGATTTGTGTGAGGATTTGCGTAAAATCCGCGCAAGTTTTAATTTTATCTTCGACAAAGAGCCGCTATTGCTTTACTTTTACTTTACAGTATTGCTTTACTGCTCTAGATTCCGATCTGAAGTTCTTGTGTCGCGGCATCAGAATATTATACTAACATTTTTGCAAACTGACTAGATGTTCGGGGCTTACTCCACTTCATGTCACGGGTCGTCCCGGCATGGCAGTGCCACCGGGATCGGGCCACAATGAAATAAAATGTTTGTTCGAAGGGAAAATTGTATGAAGCTTACACTCTTTTGTATGAAGCTTACACTCTTGATACTGGTGGAGTAGATAGTTGGATCCAGTGGTTTGAAACTGAAAAATGTATTCTCAAACAAAGCTTATTAGCCAGTATTTTCTTCTTGGCGAAGAGAAGGGAGGGCGAGCAGTATTGGTGACAGTGGCAGACCCTGCAGGCCTTCTCGTATCACGCGAATGCGCCTGCCATTCACACCCTAAGCCCAAGCTTCTCGTCTCATTCTAAAACACAGTCGAATTAAAATGGGTCTTTATCTGCAGCTTCAAACCCGAATTTTTCGAGGACTGTACCCGAGCGTATCGGGAACAGTGGCAGAGCTGCAGGCCTCATAAGCCCTTCTAATTTTCACGGGAATGTCGGACACATTCCTTCGCCCTCAAGTTTGGCCTTGTGAAACAGTCTAATAAATTACCATCAGCGGTTTCAAATTTTCACGAGGGCTGTCCCCGAGCGTATCCTGGACAGTGGCAGACGCTGTAGGCTCCATAGGCCTTTCTCGAGATTATTACGAGAATGCGTTTATTTACCCTCTATACTTAACCTTAAGTAACAGAGACAATTGAATTAAGCAGTGGCGTCAGTACAAAACTTACGAGGGCTGTCCCCGAGCGTATCCTGGACAGTGGCAGACGCTGTAGGCTCCGTAGGCCCTTCTCAAGATTATCTTGGGAATGCGTCTGCCATTCACCCTCCAAGTTCAACCTAGTGTCAGCTTAATGGAAACATCATGCAATTAATAATCGTCAATAGCTTCGAATTTTACGACAGTCATTCCGAAAGCGTATTGGGGAAAGCGGTAGACTGCTCAGACTCTGATATGTCACAAAAGATAAAAATCCAAGAACGATGGTGTGAACGATGATGTCGACGACGGGCAGCAACTCGGAGCCCAGTCTGATGTTGACGACTGGCCGCAACTCGGAGCCCAGTCATTTTACGAGCATATTTTTGTCAAGAGCATTGGCTCTTTAAGACCCTGCTGAACACTCTAAGTACATGATGTTCTTGAGGTTACTGACTGACAGAAACTCGAAACGCAGTTTCTTTGACATGTTTTTGACTAAAACATTGGCTCTTTAAGACCCTGCTGAACCAGGTCAAAGATATACAACACTAATCGGGCACTTTCAGATCCCTCAATTCCCTCGGAGGACAGAGTGGATCGTTTAGCTCAATTTATTTCATAGAAGCAGTTTCTTTATGACATGTTTTTGACTAAAACATTGGCTCTTTAAGACCCTGCTGAACCAGGTCAAAGATATACAACACTAATCGGGCACTTTCAGATCCCTCAATTCCCTCGGAGGGCAGAGTGGATCGTTTAGCTCAATTTATTTCATACATACTTTCAACGCACCTTTTGTTACTAAGGTGACTGGCCCGTCATTGGCTTTGTACTCCAAAGAACTTTGAGGTAGTGCTACTGATCTGGACGATTTTCGTCTATCTGGTCACACTCGTTGCTTCAAGCCCAGGTGTAGAGTACATGAGTTCAGGACGACTTTCATCTAGCTAGTGATGTTCGTTATTTCAAGCCCAGATGCAAAGTAAAGGAGTGAGTGAATGTATATATTGAGATGTACTGTCATTCACGTGAAGTCAGTATTGAATCTAGTTCAGCAGATAATTGGGCCTGAAAAGTCCGCCGTTGACAGACAGATTTTCTAGGCAGTCAATGGAATAATCGGTATTATATATTCGCAAAGAAGGCGGATATCGTCACTTTATATATTCGCAAAGAAGGCGGACGTTGTCACTAATCCCAAGCCACTTGACATTATCTCTTTGATATCTACTATCTCATCACGGATAGATTCTCACGAGGGAGGCAAGCAGCTGAGTAGCCAGCGCTGAGGACAAAATTTCTTTATTTGGATTCTCGGAAAACATTCATTCGCTTCCATACAAATAGTTATGAAGAAATTACGTTAGAAGGATAGTCGACGTCACACAGCCCATCCAGGATGTCGGCTTATTACTCGGAGTGAAGGCATTACAAACCGATCAAACCCGCAAATAACGTTTAAACTTAAGTTATAGAATATTAAAAACATACAAAGCTTCATGGGATTGATGGGTTAGGTCAAGCTGTGGAATCGAATTTTAGATTCTTAACATAATTCCTAGAAGATACCATTATCTTACCAATCTATTTTATTGCTTAAAACATTATGTACTCGCGGGAGAGTCGTAATAGCAAAAGCTTTAATTCAAAATTTTCTTAGTTAAACAAGTGTAAAAGCAATTTCCCTTCGTAATTTAGAGCAGAGAAATTGTCAATTTGGTGTCCAAGTGCCATGGTTGTCTGAGGTTGTTATAGGATAATCCACCGCGAAGGACATAAGGCGTCATGTAGGCTTGCATTCTGCTCTTGGCGTCAGGCCGACGACTACACTGCCTAGTTTTATTGGAGGCGTTCTAAAACCTCTACAACGATGCTTGTCATTTTGATTCCCATCTCTATGTAAAGCTGACGTAGGCTTAGAGGCTATGGAGTTTCAATATCTTAGAATAAATAATATTCATATTCTCCGGAATCCTGCCAGTGGAAACTGGTATCATGGCCACACAAACTTGGCCGAGTGTAATAGTTAGTCTATTATTACTATGAAAGCTAAGACACAAGCTGCTTAGTGAACTCTTGTTGGTATCTGGATAAAAACTGGGTTGAGATTGAGTTAACTGAGTACTTTGGAATCGGTTGTCTTTTTTAAAATGGTATCGGGATTTCATATTCTTAGCCATAGTTGCTGGTGTAACAAAAATACAACTCTTAAGAAAAATTCAATAATTTAAAAATTACTTGGTTATTTTTATCTCGTATAACTTATTATTACGATGATAGATTTAAGTATTGGATTTATTACCAATAATATTTACTATAATAGAATTATTTTACTAGTGTCATCGTGTGACTAGTTTAAATTCTTTCTGTGTGATTACAGCTTAATAATACTAATTACATCCACTTCACATAGCGTCGTTATCGCGTCACCAGGAGTTATAAACACGTCTCTCACAGATGCTGTGCATCGTCACATGCCGATAATAGAGCAAGTTTTACATAAAAATAAAACTTGTATTATTGAGCATTGACGATGCACAGCATCCATTTCAAAGCTCCTGATGAGAGACTGCTATGACTGATTAAATGCCCCCACCGGCCTCCTGTGACTTAAACTCAGTAGATGGCGCTGCAGAGCACAAGGTCATCAGTTTAAAGCGCTGTGATTGGTGGAAAACAAGCGGAAGTATACAACGCCCTCTCTCACAGATGCTGTGCATCGTCAATGCTCAATAATACAAGTTTTATTTTTATGTAAAACTTGCTCTATTTTATTATTCATCTTTGGTACTTGATTAATTTTTCCAAATAGAATAGTTTAATAGATTAGTCTAAATACATTAACCGAATTGTGGATTCAATAATAATAAAATCTTTTCTACGCAGTCCGATTTTTTAAATTTTATAATTTACTTTTTTATTTTACATATTTTAGTTACAATTATAATATCCTGAAAAACTACTGATGTACCAAATTATACGCTGTTAAAACTTTTCGAAATATGGTTGTTGTTGGTTGTTGCCATATTGTATTTTGATTACTGCCATGTCTTTACTGACACTTGCAAGATTAACACAATTCGATTGACGTAAGAATTATCATAATCGGCCCATGCGTTTGTTCTCTAGACCGCCACAAAAAAAAAAAACAAATATACATAGGCTGATAAACACAGTATTCTCCTTTGCGTCACGCAGTCGGGTAACAATAACATTTTAGAGAGATGTCTAATTGTTAAAGTCACTAACATATGTATCTAATTAATATTAATGTTCGGCACGCAGGACGATGGCCGATGTGCCCAGTAACCATTTAGAGTCTCCACAACTTAAAACATGTCACAAGAAAGTTCTAACAAGGGTTGTCCACTATTCTGTTAGAACGCTTATTGAAGATTTCAAAATAATACAAAATCAGACCTTAGGAACATAAATTCTGTGGCCGTAATAAATTATAAGATAAAATAAAACAAAAACTAAAATCATAAAAAAAATTTCAATTCGTCGATAAACATTTTCCTCGCAATCTCTTTAGACGTCTAAGGTTTTGTTTGAAATAATTTTCTAATATATTAGTAGAAATATTATTGTAAATGTGTATAAAAGGAAAAAATCACTTTCTATACTGTTTAAAAGTTTCAATTAAGATAACTCGTTGTCCCGTCGCGCTCTCATTTTTCAACGCAGCTTGATACCGATAGACAAAAAAATAGCTCACCACCAGAGTCTCGTCACTTAACAGAACTGTAACGCGTACTCCTTGTATACATACAGTCAGACGCAACGCTATATACTTACTTAAACTTAACATTTAAAAAAACAAGTAAATATAAACTTGAAACGTTTTGATTCTACAAATTAGCTCATACGCCAGAGCTCAGATCTATGCGAATTAACTTTTATACTTTACGAACCCATAACTAAGTTATATTTTGGGTGATCTACGTTAAATATTTGTTGATTTTGGTATGATAATGATCTTGAACTTAGATGTTGTGTTTGTTACACGAAAGCTGTGGAAGACAGAGAATATTAGATGCCTTATTCCTGTTTCAAAAGGAATAATGAAATGTATCATTAATGGTTAGTTTTAGAATGAACATAGACAAGACGAAGATTATGTCTAACGTCTCCCATAAAGATCAGAATCTATACGCTTGGAATTGTTGATGATTATGTTTACCTGGGACAAACTATCCACTTAGGTAGATCCAATTTCGAGAAAGAGGTGAATCGTCGAATACAACTCGGCTGGGCAGCGTTTGGAAAACTCCGTAACATTTTCTCATCCAAGATATCGCCGTGTCTCAAGATGAAAGTCTTTAACCAGTGTGTGTTACCAGTTGATGGCATTAATTGTAAACAATAATTATAAAATAAAAAATATCACATATAAAATAATTGGATAAGCCTAATCGGATTTCTTGCCGAGTCTTCTCGACGACTGTGATGTTTCCGAACCGGTGGTAGTGTTTTGACTTTCATAAGTACCTTCGTAGGGCCTAAATATAAAAAATTCTTTTTGATTTTGATTGGGTTCATTTCAGATTATGTGAAATTTTTAGTTTAGAGTGATTGTTAATAAATAAAACTTAATCATAACGAAAATAATAAAAAAATGGTTGCATTTCAGGGCTTTGTATAGTAATAAAATTGTTGGGAATACCTTATCTTTGGTATAATCTATGGTTCACCTTACCAACTCAATTGTGTTGCCAGTTATCAATTAAAAAACAATTTTATTTTATACTTTATCATTGAAATGGCATCAGCCGATTATTGTGTAGTAAATTTAGACTGCCTTTGCCTTGTTTATAACCATATAAAAGAATATATATAATTTTATGTTTTAAAATGAAACACTATTTTGAAAGGAATAATGCAGTTTATGAAGTTATTGCTCGGAGGACGACTGCGACATAGCACTGTTTCTTTCTATCAGAATCTAAAAACTAGTATACTTTCGCCACCACCTAACAATTCTAGTCTTGAAATATTGTCTTATTATATTCAACGATCTTATAAATTTGAAGATAATATAATAAATTCCATAAAATCCTGGGCAATAGTATTGTAACAACAATAGGGTCAAATAGTGCAGAGCTTCGGGTAATAATGTTTAGTGATAAAGATCTCGACAATTATCTCGTAGAGTGGACAGCGTAATGGAACGGTGGGGCGTCGAATAAATCATTATTTGTACGAACACCATAATTTTGTAGAGAAACTATTTTAGTTGATATGAAAAAATAAATCTTGGATATCGTATATGCTTGTGCTTGTGATCATTGAGATATGATGTCTTTTTTTTCTGGCTGACTATACTGTTAGCCTTACGGGCCCTGAAGCCATTAGTTTCTATGCCGGCAGAGACTAGGGCTAAAGATATAGGCATATTGTTTTTAACATTTACTGTCTGACTGTCTTCAGACAATTTTGGAGTTTAATGTGGTGGAAGATGTTAGACTCCTACTTAATATCTATCCATTGATGGATACTGCGAGTTCTTTTTTGGATGCGTCGCTGCAATTATATTAATATGTCCTGGATAGGTTGCTGGCTGCATTGCACACGTCACTAAGAGCTTAGAACCGCTTCATTTACGAAAGGACATTGCCTCAGCACTGAGCGTATTTTATCGTCTGTATCTTGGCGCGTATTCTAAATAGTTATTTGACCTTGCTCCATCATCTCGCTTTAACTACAGAACCACGCGAGTCACCAAGTAGCATCTATTTCGGGAAGATAAAATAAGTTTGCATATTCTTATGTTTGCTGTGCTGTCAAGATTTCAGAAAAATCAGAAATGTCTTTGTAAATCTATCTCTACTTGGGGCAGTCCGGCTTGTGAAGTATCTCCAACCTACAGAAAATCGCAGCCAAATAACCTTGTATCGCGTTTCTGCGGTCCAGATTCCTTGTTGAAGTCCAGAGTTCAAGGTCGGTAACGCGCTCATGATACTTACGGTATGAAAAGCGTCTATAAGCTACGGTAACCGCTTACCATCAGGTGAGCTGTACGTTTATTTGCCACCTTAGTTGTATAAAAAAATATGTGAAATCACCTCCCAGCAAGCGTGCCCCATTCGTCCTATGCTAACGGATCCTTCAAATGAAACGTGAAGATGCATTTCTGCAGGCCAGAATGACGACTGTCAATACAATTTGACACCAATTTCTGAACAATTTATATAAAAATTAAAAAATATCACCTCAAAATTACGCTGTTAAAATGTGCGTACCCTTTTAAATTATTTGTAAACTGCAGACCTCACACCACGACACCTGTGGTGTCGAGACCTCAAACCACGTCTCAATTAAGAAAAATAAATTTGCAAATTAAATGATGCGATCATTATCTGCTCTGAGACATCGCTCGCCGCTGTATATGCCAATGCCAGTGCGTTTATTTAGTTGTCTTATTTGAGATGTATATCAGTGCTCAGTTAAAAAAAAAAACTAACTTTCCAAGAAATCTTAGAAGTATAAGGGCGTAATTGAAAAAAGAAAACTAATTTAAACTTACGCCTCTTTACTTCGAAGGAAAAATATACGTAAATGTGATTCGATATAATACAATAAACAAATTATAATGTCATCAAAAGATACGAATAAAAATATTAAAGATAAACGAATAAAGAAACGAAATTTTCCAATTTAAAAGAAGAGACGTTATCTTTGCGATGTTTATGATAAGATGATTGATGAGTTATCTTAAAAGCGTTGAGTTCGGTTTTGATAACGCCATATTTTATCTCGAAGTCAAAAAAATATAATATAAAGACGAGTTTTTAAATGGAATATCTCTTGCAGCGACACTAAGAATTATATTTAATTGTAGAATGTAGGTAATACAATATTTATACGAAATTCGTTTAAATACACTACATTAGTTTAAACTGTGGATATGTCACCGAATAATTGTAAGAAGCGATTATAAATAGTCTAGTCAGATTGTAAACGTCGGAAGGTTGTGAACGGACACGAAAATTTCCAATCAATCATTTTCGTATGTTTAATAACTAGCTGGTTTGGTTAGATTAATTTGAGAAACTTTAAGAAACAAAATAACACAGAATTACGATTTTTTGCTTATTTAATAGACAGAACCTCAAAAATATTCCGTTGACAATGTAACGACAGATTACAATCTTACTAGATTGTTTATAAACTATAGTATAGTTTTATCTAATGATGAAAAAGGTACTACGAACAATTATTATCCGTTTGACCTGTGTAAACCAACAACTTATATACTTCATAGACAAGAAATTTGTAACTAAAACTTTGTCACAATTATTTCGAAGTACTTTACTAAAACCTAGTTCTGACTACGAAAGTAATTTAGTAAAGTGGCGAGTTGACGTTGCTTAGTATGTGTGAACAGCAAAAATTTATTCCAGTAATTTAGTACTAGAGTCAATCCACATTTTTTCATTTCTTCAGGCGAGTTGCACCCCTCGCCTTGCTTCACTGCTCTGTGGCTTATCAACAGAACAAGACCGAACCTGTGGTTATAGAATAGTTTATTAATATCTTCTCAAGTCCCCAAAGTATTCTTTGGGATCTTCCATTGCAATTTCCTTCAGAAGAAAATTCATAGTTCCTAGTTCATTTCTTCTATAAATCTATTCGTATTATGTTTCTTTATCATCCAGATTTCACTTAGCCAATATTAGCAATGTAAATGGGTGTATATTATCACAAAAGATTTTTGGCATAACCTTAACAAAATTGATAAGATAAAATAATACAATAACCGGACATTCCACATAATTAATGAAAACATTAACGCCTTTACTGTCAGTAAAAGCGACGTTATAAGGTTTATTATAATTCACAATTAATCAAATATATTTTAATTATCTCTTATTTCACTTTCCAGTAATGTTGAGTAGGACTTACAAGCACTCTTACATTTGTACCGGTACATGACAAATAATATAAGAGTACCGCAATGATTTTAAATGTACGTCCTAAAATTTTATGTCGCGGTACATTTTACTTGTCACACGACGTGATTTGTAGGAGTAAGTTAGGTGAGGATGAGAGATGCATGTGCACTTTATAATTTACTAGCGACTCACCCCGGCTTCGCATGGGTGCAATATAGATACTAATATGGGGCAGTGTGAGATAAATATATACCGTCACGGACTTCTTTTTAAGATATACAATTCCGTAGAACATTAATTTGATCTATCTCGTTAGGTTTATCCAGCGATTGCGATTTTAGCGCACAAAAATATGTTTGTTACGACATCACATTAATCTTTTTTAAATCTTTAAAATTTTCGGCCTTTATGTACTGTAATATGTATGTATTATCCATATAAACCTTCCTCTTGAATCACACTTTTCTATTGCTGAAAACTGTATTAAAATCCGTGGAATAGTTTAAAAGATCTAAGCGAAAAGACAGTGGATGCGACTTCATTTTATACTATGTAAAGATAACAACATGTTTATGTAATGCCAACGGATTTTTACGTTATGTGACCGAGAAATCCACAAATACACGTCAAAATCAACAGTTCATTAACATCGAAATAAATTAACTTTAAAATACATACATACTGTATCTGTACTGATTTTTAATGTATATATTTTTTTATTGTTTGTTGGCAGAACGCGTGAACCTTATCTTGCATTTTTTTCTAAAATAATTACTACATTCATAGTTAAAAATTGTACGATCTTGGATCTATTTCATTTTGAAAGTGTGACAGCGAGCGACAGTTAGCAGAAAAACTTGACCATGCGTTTAAGGGTTCTTCCTTTATTCTTCGTATCGGCATAAGTCTCATACACCCAGGGTTTCCAGGTTAAGGTAATAGAAAATTAGAACAAAGACCATATTTGAAGAATTACTTAACCAAAACGTTTCCTACCACAGCGAGTCAGATAACGTTATTCTTGGTTACACAGTTTGGAGAAAAAATATCTTTAGTTAAACATAAAATTATCCAAAATATTGGCAAAACAAAAGAAAACACTTGACGAAAAACATTACCTATACGATAAATATCCGGATTATGTGACGTCATCACTGCCATTATCATGATTTTGGAATTGTTTTATCATTGTATATATGCTACCGGCATGATAGCGGCGACCGCCTATGAATTCGATCTCACGGCGTTCGCCGTTGTATTGAATTGTACCGTGCTTACCATCAGAGACAGTACAGTCAAGGTGTCGAGCTATTATTTAAAAAAAAAAGACAGAGTTAAGTTACTAATACAAGATAAATAAGGTTTTACGTATAAAGTTCCTTGTATTTTTCTGCATTTATATTTGAAATATATTGTGGTATCTAAAAGGTGGTATGTTTCCAAACTAAAAGACCGCGTGCATACTATATATTCAATTCAATATAATATATTTTCAATTTTATTACTATGACTTTTAATTGCTTTGTTAATTGATTCTCAAAGAAACTCCCAATCACAGAGAAGCATAAATATATTTGACTCAAACAAAAAAATATCAGTACAATTTCGGTCTGTATTTTCCTGAATGACGCCTCGGTCTCGTATGTTTCCTGAAATTACGAAATTTGATGATTTATAATGAACACCATATGCCAGGTAACAAAGACAGTAACGAAACCTTCTCAGAATAAAGTCAAGTAGCAAATTTCGAATTGTAGATCATTTTGGCGTCTTAAATGGTATTTACGCCAGAGCCTCCGTCTGTCAGGGCGCTTACACTCGTATATAATATGTTCAGATAAAATAAAAAAGGTACCTGTTTTGTCATAAATTGATTTAATTACAAAAATATTGACACAGCCTTAATATTAGATTTATAATATTTCACATACGACACATTTGTGTAATTCTTCACCTTAGAAGCTTTAGAGCGTAACTTGTTTAGATTTAAGCTAGTATATTTATAATGTGAAAATATTATCATTTAAAAAATTAAAAGAATTACATTGTACTAGCAGTTACCGGGCCGCTCCACTGGGCGTAAATTAAACTTTGGAAATAATTTAAATACATTATTAACTAATCTAAAGTATCCTGTGTCATATTCCAAAACATAATCACCTTCTATACCAAATTCCATAATAATCCTAGAACGAACATAATTATTATTAATGCTTATTATTATTTTTTTATCTTAGAAGTAACCGGGCGTACAGCCATAATTATTTTACGCCCGTTTACTTCTTAAATGGGAAGTTATTATTTTTATATTATCATTACTATCGAATAAAATATAATACTTCCTCTAAGTATACCTGATTATAAATTATTTAACTATATGTTGCGTCTGGTAGAGATGTTAAAATGGATCATACTTTTTGTAACCAGAATGGATAAGATGAAGAATTAGTATGTCAGAGGAACCTTGCAAGAAGCATTAGGGACACAGAAGTTGAGAAGTGATATGTTAGCATGGTATGAACAAGTTATGAAAAGAGAAAGTTATATAAATAGAAAAGTGTGAAGGTGAACTGATATAGGATTACTCAGTAAGGGAATACTGAAGAAGGTGGGGTCGTCGTCGTAGGGTGAATACTGAGAAGACAGCTGATTGAAAAAAAAAGGAAAACTTATTGTACTGACCCTACCTAGATGCAATAAAAGCAAAAAGAAGACTTTAGTTCACTTTTGTTAAACCAATACAATTAGACATTTTTACAGCAGTTTGTTTTTAAGAATCAAAGAAATGCTTGAAAATCCTCTATGCACTATGAAATGTATCTAATTAAATGTATAATTAATTTCTTTTTTAACAACAAAAAAGCAAATATTCATATAAATTAGAAAAAAAAAATATTTATTGTAAGCTCTTAATATATTTAAATTTGTTCGTACATTTAAATAAAAAATGTGCTTTTACAGCAATAAATATTAACAAAATAATCGGGAATTCTTTCGATTTCTTACTGAAAAAATATTATACAGACTCATAACATTGAGCCGCAATATGTATACAATATATAATTTCTGCTTTACTTATTTATTTCAATTAATTTTGTTTTGTTTTTAACGTGTAAAACTTAACCCTAAAATTATAAATTATGTAAAACGTTGTTAATGTTATACACTGTTAAACTCGCAGTCTAAAATTATTATTAAATTACATGTAAAATATATACATTTATTCAGGAATATGAATATTTTTATTAAAATTATGGCTGCAGATATTAAAATGTATGTTTTTATGAAGTTACTAGTTGTGCCCGTGGCTCCTCTCGCGTGGACTAAAGAAGAATGCCGTCGGTCGAGCGCACGCACGAATTGTGCTGCCCCAAAAATGCTTATGATCCTTAGATGATAGACGGATGCTATTTCTGACTTTTTGATAGGTCTTTTCAAGATCTACAATTATGTTATACATTAATTTGATATACCTCGTATGGTCCACTCAACGTAAGTCATTTAAGCACCCTAAATACGTTTTTTTTTTTCTGAATTGATTCACTATTATCGTCACTGCTTATTTCGTATGTTAATTTATCTTACAAAATATGACTTATAAGCTGGCCAGATAACATAGCTATAAATTATAATAAATAACATTTAAATCGGATAAGTTGATTTGCGTGAAAAGAACATAAACGGACAGACCGACAGAGAGACGTTTAGTTTTATAATATCTATAGAAGATATAGATAGAAGAAACACTTCTATTGGCGCGTTTAATAGAGGGTAAAATTAAGAGCTGCGCGCACATCATGAGTCGGGAGTAACATGAAGCACACAATTAATCAAATTTTATATAATTTTACACAATTAAAAAAATCCATTATTATCATTGTTGACTAACTTCATCAGATTATTAGCATACAGTATGAATTTTTTATATTATTTTGTTCTAAAGAAGTAAATCTTCTTACGTCCGTACACACATTTTTTGATGGCACAACGTGACGGCAGTATACCTAATACTAAGTGTAATGAAATCGACATACAATATATTTTTTTAACGTTATAAATTTGGCGTTGTGGCTACATTCTCACCTGATCTTAAGAGACGATGTGGCCCAAGATGGTAACACGCTAAACCTAGTGAACTGGCTCTCAAGTGCAGCTGCCGGAACACACCTATAAGTGCTTGTCGGTTGATTTTCAACTTGAAGGTGGTAGCAAGCCAGGCGGGCATTAGAAAAAAAATCTACCCCCATGCTATGGTTTCATCACGATGTTTTCGTTCACTGAAAGCTCAGGCACATTGCAGGCATTCGAACTCATGTCGATCGACGCGATGTCCGTACACGCTACCACTGAGCCATCATTGCTTTGCAATAGCATGTGGTAGGATATTTTCTAATACTGATTTCACTTGAGAGCCAGTATGTACTACTCTAGGCCTAGCCTGTTACTAACTTCGGACACATCTTCACTTAACATTAGGTGAGATTGTGATCAACTGCAAGGTTGTAGCTACACACATAATCATCGAAATGTATACGTATAAACATAGTGCTCTCCACGTCCACAAAATAAAAATAAAAGTTAATAATAAACGAAGGGAAATAAAACCAAATACAGTTATAAGTTTCTGTCTCTAAATAAAATGTGCAACATTAATCTGGAGCCGACGCTCTGAAGATGCCTCCGATGATGTTGTCGTCAGTGCTTCGCAAGGCCACGGTGATCGCGAGACCAACGACTGCCCCGACGAGCACACCTATCGCGGCTGCCAGGACCTTCTGAGTGTACGGCCAGCGCGAACAAGCCCAGTATTGCTCGCGTATTACACTGGAAAGAAAAAGTTAACTTCAAATAAAATTCTTTGTTTTGTGCATTGTTAGCGCCACAATATATTCTAATTTCAATATTATAAAGTGGTAAAATTTGTGAGTATGTAATCCACGGAACTACTAATCTGATTATAAAAATTGATTGCTGATTGTTATAGACTATGTTGTATTCTTATAGAACTTGATAATGCAATCAATTAGTACAAAGTCGCGGGTGATTGCTAGTTTAAAATATACTGTTCATTACGACAAATATGAGTTACAATCATCGAAGTAATTGAAAATTGCGTTTGTCTACACTACACACAAAAAAATGGTACAAATTTTAGATCAACGAAATAAAGAGATAGTTATACGGCTTTTCGTACTAAAGGTCCCACTCACTAACTGATTATCAAAACCTTTAGGGTATTGGGGAAGTTAATGGTAAGTTTCATGTGGAACTATTACTCGACAAAGTTATATTTGATATTAATCATATACGTAGTGTATAGTTATACCTATTTATTGCGTTTTAAGTAAACTTTTAACTGTAATTTAGTTTTCAAAGATGATGTCTTTGCTTATATCCGTCTAATTTTGATCTTTAGTTTTAGATTTCTCCCTCCGAAGATATTCAAATACCTACTTAGTGAGAAATAAGAAATCGAAGACTGTAATTCATCTACAGTTGTAAATTGTCAACTCTTTGTATTGTCCATCGTTTGTATTGTTGAAGAATATGTCGACTTGTTTAATAAAATATTTCTAATTTTCTTCAAATAAAAGATCAAAATTGGAGTTAGCTTATTTTTGTGCGTATTTAGTTTTTAATACATACAGCAAACAGATTCGACGTTCGACTGATATAAAAAAAGTCTACGGAAATGTTATAGATAGATATCTATATATTCAGAACCTATATAGATTAATCCCTGGGCTTCTTTCTTTGTTGTTTTTTGTACCATTGCTATATCATAAATTTTAGTCGTAAAGTACCCAATACCGAAAATGTATTTTTACAAAATCAATTTTTCTAAAGAGGAGTCTCATTTTCTATGGAAACTTCGATTATCCGTAAAGACGCATGAAAATGTCACAAAAAATACTGTGTTTAAACGTTTTTAGAAAACCAAAGAGCGAACTAGGCGAAGAAATTTTTGTTTGAATATTTAATTTTTTGTCGACATTTTTATGTATGAACGACAAAGCTAGTGTAGTGTATATATTAAACAAAACAGTAACACCGATTACTTTGTATTGTCGATCTCTCACTTCTCTTCTATTCTAAATATAAACACGGTTTTAGATAAAAATACGTAATCTTTCCATTCGCCTGCACTCGTTTCGCTTCGGAACCAGAGTATATAATAACTATTTTTCTCATATTTATCAAAGTTTAGAACAAATTTCAGTAATATGACATATCACATCACTATATATTATAATAAACATTATGTAAGAGGCTGAATATCCAATTACTTAAAAAAATAACTTTTTGTTCTGTAAGTAAAATTAAAAATGCAGTACCCCCCCACACAAACGCCCACGCGCACCAGCACACACACACACACACAAATTATTTATTAAAATATAATTCTAAATAAACATGTTTTATCGTTTTATGTAATATAATATGTATATTAATTCGTATTTTTTATTATTACCTTTTTATAATATAAATAAACAAAACCAACCACTTTCATGAAAACCTACTAAGGTACGAGTACTTTCCAATATTGTCCTCCCGCTTTGATATCAGACTACTAGTTGTAAGTGTTATTATAAGTTGCAATAATAAAATAAAATACATCGCGAATGATAAAACAGCATTTATATCAAAGTGTATTCCTTTAACATCTATTTATATTTATAAATAATTATGTAATTCTGCACGCACATGTAATTTTTTCTCTAAATTTCTTGATATACGTCTGTTGTAAAGGACACTGTTGAATAATATGACACTTAAAAATATGCGTGTCAGTCTGTTTGTTTGTCCGGAACTCGTTTGTAATTCGAAAACGGCTTGACCAAGTCTTATGAAATTTTGTACACGGGAAGCTTAAAATCTCCAAAATTCAGGAGTAGACAACTTTGAGAAATCGTTTTAAACACTTTTTATATGTTTAAAATAATACCCGTGAGTTAATATTTATTGATTATACCACTTCTAAAATAATATAAAAATATTGTTTAATCTAAGTAACAAACATGCTGCAAGAATGCGGCGTGACGTCATCATTCAAAAAATAAAACTAAGTTTAAAGGTATTATTTACAAAGTTAACTTTAGTAAAATTTTATGATCTTCTTAAATTGTCAGATATAATGTTTATTCGAGAGATTTTACCGTTACCATAAACCCTATTAATTGGCACAATAACATAGTGAATATCGGTTTTTTCCATTTTTAGTTAGTCCGATTCCCGGTACCGGTACAGGAAAACATAAAAAAACAGAGGAAAGGTTAATAATCTTATTTTTAAAAATAAAGGAAAGTTTCCTTTAAGTTAAATTTGCTATCTTCAATATTTAATGTACTTTTCCTCCATGTCCCATTGGGTTTTCCATTCTGTAAAATTACTTTAGTAAAATTTCACCATGTATATGAAGCATCTATTTCAACGCTTAGTAATAATTTTAGAGTCACTTATCACAAGTTCTACGTGTATATTCACTGTACGATGACGTCACATTTTCTCTATGGCATTTCCAATCACGTGACGCACAGACAAAATTGTAATATTAGGAAGCAAAAATTATATACCTAAGGAAACAATTATATTTCCAGATTTGTATTTTATTAATAGACCAATATTATAAAATATTTAACTTGAATTTTTTAACATATTGTCAAATCGCGGATTGATCAAGGTGTAAAAAATAACATTAATTCAACGTAAACTCATTTTGATGAATTTTATATTTACATGGGAAGGTTATTATGTCATTCCTCAAATTATATGCTGTAGGAATTGTAAAAAATATGAGTACAAATTAAATTAAGAGACGAAAATAATTACTGCAAAATAAGCGCTTGCGGAGCCGCAGGGCACCGCTAGTATTTTATAAGCTTCGTGCATATTCATAGTGAAAAAAGTAATTATGTCCGTTTTTAAATATCGTAAGCAAGTAGGCGCACTCAGGAGAATGAACCGCCCAATGAATACAGTTATTAAGCAATATGAAAAAGCAGATGTTTGAGCACGCTCATGTGTTTCCTACTCAAGCGTTTCCGCTTGAGCGGTTCGTTTCACTGAGCTTGATCATAGTCCTATGAAGTTTATCATGTGTATTACTCAGACCTGTATAAAAGTAGAAAAAATCGCTATTCTCGAAATTTCTGGAAACGTCAATAACCTACTCGAAACATCGAGTATGTATTGTTCCGTGGTATTCGTAGGTACCAAAATACACTTTAGGTCACTCACACATCCAAAGCTTATCACCTCAAATGCGTAATCCAACAAACAATGGTGTAAAAATAGAACACCCCATTTTTAAACGACGACGTAAAATTCAAGGCCTTTCTAGTAATTTCAACCCTCCTTTAATTGTGGTATATAAGCGAGCTGCTTGGAATTCTTGATGATTATGTTTACCTGGGACAACCTATCCACTTAGGTAGATCCAATTTCGAGAAAGAGGTCAAGCGGCGTTGGTAAGTTTCGTTCTCGTCCAAGATACCGCAGTGTCTTAGGACGAAAGTGTGTGAACCAGTGTGTGTTGCCAGTGATTATATTGCTGAGACGTGGTCGCTAACTATGGGCCTCATACGAAAGCTCAAGGTCGGGGCAATGTAGACGGCTATGCTCTGAGTTTCTCTGCGTGATCGAATCACGAATGAGGCCGACATAGCCCTAAGAATAGCTAGACTTAAGTAGCAGTTGGCGGGCCACGTAGCTCGTAGAACGGATGACCGATGGGGCCAAAGAGTTCTCGAGTGGCGGCCACGTACCGGAAGACGCAACCTTGGCAGACCCGCCACAAGATGGTCCGATGGCTTGGAAAAGGTTGTGGGAAGCCGCTGGATACGGGCAGCACAGGACCAGTCGTTGTGGCGATCTTTGGGGAAGGCCTATCAGCAGCAGTGAAGGGCTTTCGGCTGAAATGATGATGATGATGATGAAGCGAGCCGTGTTCCGATGGGTCTGTTTTGCACAACGAAGTGAAAGCACCACGCTATAAAAAGGAATAAATCTGCAGGAGAACCACAGAGAGAGATATTGTAAGACCACAGTATATTTAACATCTGTATAGTAAGTTTGTTTGAATTTTGTTATAATTTTATTATTTCTCAAAGGGTGTTTTCCTGGCAACTTTATATCACGGTTAATTGTTCATTAAAATTATTCCTATTTAAATTTTACGTTTCTCGCTATTGTTGAAACGTTGAAAGCGTTTCTTTAAAGTTAATATTTTTCGTTAAAAATGATAAATAACACTTTTAAGGGTTCCGATGTAAACAAGGAACCCTTATAGTTTCGCTGTGTCCGTCGGTTTGTTCGGCACTTAGCTAAGAGATTTATAGTACTAGAAAGCTGTAATTTGGTCATATTAGGTACCTATGAAAATATTAATCATGACCACAAAGTATTAAAATAAAATCTTAAAAAAATATATTGTTTAGGGTACTTCCATTACACGTAAAGTGGGATTTTTTTCCCGTCTATCCCATCCTGTGGGTTGTCGTTGGATAGATCGGTCAAAAATATTGCCGGTGTGTGGAATCCATTTTTCGAATTAAGGATCCGTTTTCGAAATATTAAGCTTTGAAGTGCTATTTTTTGTTAGAAGCAAGTGTCCCTCCCCCTGCTAGATAAATGGTAGTTTTTGGATATGTGAAAAAAATCATGTTAGTTAGAATATATAATGAAGTCATAAGAAATACTATCAGAGGTAAGCAAAGTAGGCTTTAAAAGTTTACGAGTTATAAATAATTGAATAGTTAATTAATTAGTTGAATATTATTTAAAGCCCCCTCTCCAAGTCTGCATATTGTGACGGGCAACTACGAAACCCTACACTGCACGTAGCCCGACACGCACTTGGCTATTTTTATTAGCATTAGTAACGCCATCTGTTGATGGTAATGAAAATAAATTTAAGGCGCCATCTATTAAGAATCTGTTTAACTAACATGACAGCTATATTACAATATATAATGTACGAATTATTCGCACGAGTCAGCTATTAATAATAATATTATACATTGCAAATCGCAAATCGGATAAAATTCCTGCTTTCTACGTTATATTACAATTGTGGTGTAGGAGACAGTCTCACATATTATGAATCAAATTGAGATTGTTAAAATCCTGTAATAATACTCACAATAAACAAAAACCTCATAAAGAACTAAAACAGTATAAAGAATGGCAAGACATACAGATTATTGTTTCGGGTTTTAATTGTTGGTATAATTTGAAAATACCAAATAAGTAACTATTGAAATATTGATCCGATATCCGTTGGTTTACATTTCAAATGTTTGTAGATACCAACAGTTTTTACGGTTTGGTACATTTGCTAATTGGCCCCCTAATTACATATTTTGCAATGCGATAGCAGACATGGCTAAATATCGGTTTCGAAGTTAAAAACATTTTATTCGAAATGGAATATTCTATTGTACAGCATCAGCCATAATATACAAATCATAATCTGAATTAGCCATTTGAAAGCCGATATGTAGCAATTTCTGCTATCTCTTTTCCTCTTGCGTAAATACGTAGGTAATTAGAGGGCGGGACTTAATTAGGAATACTATTAGCCGACGGCGAAGGAAAGCGTTCTAAGGACCCTTGAATGCCTTAATTTCTCGTATGCTCGTAGTGGGAAAATACAGAATTACTGACTTTTGAGCTTTTTCTTTGTCGTTATAGGTTTGGCTTTGTTGCTAAAATGTCACCTGATCTTAAGTGACGATGTGGCCCAAGATGATAAACACACTAAGCCTAGTGAACGACTGACTTTCAAGTGCAGCTGCCGGAACACGGCTATTTGTGCTTGGCGACAGATTTTCAACTTGAGGGTGGTAGCTAGCCTGGCAGGGATTATGAAAAGCCCTACCACCATGCTATGGTTTCCTCACGATGTTTCCCTTCACCGAAAGCTCAGGCTCAGTGCTGGGATTCGAACTCACGTCAATTGACGTGATGTTCGTACACGCTATCACTCATTCATCATGCGTTTGAAACATATGCGCGATCTTCTTTAAGCCGGTTATTGTCTGTTCATTATTTATTGGCTTTATACCAACCTTGTCGGCGGTTCCACCGGTAACCTATGATTAACACTGTTCGCACTACCAACAAAAGCCGGGTTCACATACACAAATTGACTACTACTGTTCAATTTCATTGTCCCGCTCACTCTGCCGTCGTCATTGTGGTTTCTCGATCGACCAGGATCAATGACGACGTTACGGAGTGTCGTCTCTGATTCGTTCATTTTCTTTGACATATTTTCTCTATATTTTCATTATTATTTTTTTACCGTATGACCGACAGACGCGTCGCGTTACGTATCACTGAATCGGGTTTGTTTATCGGGCCTGATAAATGTGTATCGAGAGATAGTCAGGTGTAGCAGCCGATAACAGAGTTTTATGATAAATAAAAATGCCTTGTTTGAGGATTTATTATTTGCATTATTTATATTGCATTATAATATTTTATGTTTATCATATTTTAATTTTATTTTAGGATTTTAGTATTTGTATTTTGTTTTATATTCGTGTTTATGCTCTCGAATATAGTCTGTTTTTTTTTGTACAACTGAGAAGGCAAGCAGGCGTACAGCACGTCTGATAATAAGCAGTTACCATAGCCTATGGATGCTTGTAACACTTTTCCTAAGGAGCTGTGGAAACCTTACTCATCGCAGGAACACAACACAAGGTTATTTGATGCGATCTTCTGTAGGGTGAAGGGTTAGTCGAGCTGCCCAAAATAGAGAGAAATTTCCAAAGAGAATTATTTACTACAAATACCTTTGAGTGTCTTGTAATTTACCGGCATTTACGAAAGGTGTTCGGATTTTGACCCCGTGATCAACAAAACAATATTTGTGAAAGGATAGAAGGCTTCAATTTTAAAAGACACCGAAACTGTTAATTGAAAATCATATCATAATTAATATACTTACCAGAAACTACAGCCCGAATAAATATTATTACAACTAAAATAAATAAAAAATTGCACCAATAAACATTCTTGAAAGTTTCATCGGCTCTGGCTCCTAAATACGATTGACGAGTTTTTCGATCACGGATCAGATGTAAATTTTACTGACATTAATTAAGTTACATATAATTAATTATTATTTATATACAATATAAGTACTTGTACAAAAAAAAACAGTATAATGAATATTTTACAAAATTATCGTTTATGGCCAATTTCATCATGATGTTGACGTGAGGTAATTTTTTATAGTTTTTGTTTTGTTATACGATAGAAGTATATCCTCTTACACACGTACATATTACAACGTACACACAATTATTTTTAATGTAAATGAAGCAACTAAGATGTATACCTACAATTCGCATGATGTTAAGTGGTCATTGCAGCTTATAGCGGTCTATAACCGAAATCTAATATATTACTCCAGTTTTTAGGTGATATTTGTCCCCCATACACCCCAAAACTAATCACAACCCCTCAGACCAGAACATAGCTCGAGCACTGCTTCTTTGCCGCATTAATGGTTGCAACGGTGGTGTTTGTTACCACTGTCGAATTTCCAGAAATGTTACCAATCTTAACTAAATACATACTTTTCCTGTACGAGCAACGTAAGCCATGTTACATAATTAATTGTGATAAGCTAATGACATTCAATTTGTCTGTACTGGTTTATATACTGAATTACGTATACGTGTAGATGTAGTAAACATTATTATTTATGATTATATATAATCTGATTCCGATTTTGATCCCGCACTAGAGATAATCAAAAACGCGCGCACGATAAAAAAACATTGCAAGCATTTGGAAGCAGATAATATTATAAAGGTGGCCAGTTGTTTTCTATGATAAAAACTAAGAAATCATAACCAACACTCATTATCTTTTATGTAAAGTTCAAACTCAAGCTTCTCATAAACGATAATATTCCGCTTCATCTAACTTTAGTATTGCACTTGATATATATATAAAATAAACCATTTATGTTTTTTTTACAATTACCTATTATCGACAGTCCGCGACTACGTTAACATTCTTTGATTTGACCCGCAATATTTCAAAGGTTGCCCTGCTCGTACCTGGTCTAGGTGGTATTCAGTCACTAAACAAAACAAATGCATATCTAAAAGATATACAGAAACTAAAATTAGAAAGAGTGTTGATAGTGTATGTTGATATTTTAAAATAAATATACACAGGGTGTGTGATAAAATATAACAAAGTATTTTAATAGTCCTTTAATCTATTCGTAGGAGATGTGAACCTCAAAACCTGAGGGCAGTTAGCTATTTCCCTGCGCAGTAAACACGCTTTAAGTTTTCGCACTCTATTCTGCGATCTTGTTTTCTTCCTACTCTTTCTCCTCGTTGCTCTTCTTCATATTTATACTCCATTTAAGTTTCATGTGCTTCTGTAGTATATATTACTTTTGTAAACATAATAACAAATATTTTTTTACTAAGCATATATGTATATTTATTTGTCGCTCTCTATGACGTCGGTTTGGAGGGCCCAGCCAGAATACCAACGTTCCACTGACTCCTAACAGTTTAATGTAGCAATTGTGCTGAGACTGGGTTTTGCTTGTATTAAATGTGAATATATTATATCTTTCTGTGTACAGTTTCATGAACATACATATGTATTGTGTATTGAACAAATAAAATTTTCTTTCTTTAAGAAGCAATCGCTTATTAGAGTTTTAATTTAGGCCATGTTTGAAGTCGTAATCGCCCACAATGTTACTAAAACTATTGTATATGCAAGGAAGGACTCATAAATCTAAGCATGCGTAGCGCTAGGCTCTAAAAAGAGTTTTTCACTGTGTGTATCTTCTTCTTTCGTGTCGATGGTTGAGACCAATCAGTTATGTGGCACGAGAAGGTGATCGGTGACAGTCGGGTGTCATTATTCATTTGTTGTTGCGGCAGGCTATATTATCAGAAATAGGTGATATTGGTTTGGGAGTATTGTGTACTGATACATAAAACATAATACATACAATTGTTTCATATTAATTGTTTGAGCTAGAAGCTTGCACTTCAGTTCGTAGTTCGTCGACGATAGCTGCGTGATTAAATGGACTTCACACCGGTTTGTAAGTATATATAAAAGAACTCTGTCTAAGCTACATTATAGTAACTTGAAGATAACATATAATCCTGTGAAAGCTATCGTCTGCCACGTCACTCATGCCCATAAAGGTCGTCGGACAATGGCAAAAAGTCGCCGAAAGCAGCCGGAATGTTTCCCGCGGCATCCGATCTCATTAGCTGCGCCATACAAGGTGGCATTGTCGTGCCATTCGCTTTTTAATCTCGGGATTCCTTTCTTTGAATTCATTCGACCTTCCTGACTTGCAACAAAATCATACAACGCGTCATTGGTGGGATAGTAATGCTTGTATTCGATATAGCTTGAATTTACATAAAGTCATCCCATGCTTTAGATTCAGTAAAAACAAGAAGAGTTTTTTGGGTAATTGTGCTAGGTTTAACAATAAGGTTTCTAATCATATTAACGTTGTACCGGCTATTATTTAATTATAAACATTATTAACACATCAAAAATTATAAATATCTAGTGATTTAAAAAAAAGATTTTGGGGTTGGTAGAAAATTTTTATTCTCAATATGTGCCAAACATTTGAGAACCTATAAGATATATTACCTGCAAAACTAAAACCCAGTCAAAATGCATAAATAGTATTAGTAAAAGTAGTATCTAGAACCTTCCTGTCACGTACGCTAGGGTTTTGGAATGAGTTTCGCCGCAGGGCTGTGACATGGGGTATTCTTCAAAAAGGGATTGAAATACGGTTCCTAAGGCCAGCCGTCTGCCTGTTTGCTGGCCTTTGGCATGAAAACAAAAACAATTTTGTTGATCCCTTTAACCTTGACTTCTATAACCTGTCGAATTATTGACACGTGAATTATGATAGTAGCGACTTGTTTTAATGAGGGATAATTAACACTTCAGAAGATAAACGAAGAGAGTATCTATTGTACCTATCTACATATTTGAGAGTTTGAGTGAAGCGTTAACTGTACAACGTTGAATTAACTAATGATTTTATAAACCTAACTACACTTATATTTTGGCATCCAATGCTCTATGTATTCATATATGATATGTAGTGTTATATTTATTTGTATTCAATCTCTTTGGAGATTTCCTTCTACTCGAGACAGCTCTACTTTTGAAATACCTTTAACCTATAGAATATTGCAGCCAAATAAATGTGTGTTAGATTCCTGCGATGAGCAGCGTTTCCAGAGCTCCTTGGGGAAGGTGTTACCATCAGGCGAGCCACACATATGTTTGCCACGTAATTTGTAAAAAAATACACTTATACAGGGATAACTAATAAAACCAACTGATAAAAATACAAATGTTATTTCTCGTAATATAAAAGTAAATGTCTTTACTAGCGTCATCTGTGCGGCTGCGCAGATTTTATGACGAATCACATTTTTCTTATATTTACACCTATACAAAAACGCCATTGACTGACGTACGTTAATCGTGTTAAAGATATCATCACGAAAGACTCGTTCTTAATTAAAACAATAATGTTTACATGAATTATTTGCTTAATTATTACCTTTCCGTCGTTGGTACATTCATTTTAAAGTCGAGTTGGATGTGCAATGTGATTGATTTTCTTAAGGTTTTTATACGACCCTATGCATAATTAATTTTCAATATTAAATAACATTTTATATATCCAAGCTAAACTAAGCTATATGTTAAAGTTTTCGGTTCGAAATAAATAAAATAAAAAATGACAAAGATTTTAAATCTGTATCTTAATGTTAACCCGTGCCTGTATGCAATTTCAATACCCTTTATAAATAACATGGGGTTTTAGGCATTGAATAATTCCGTTTTTATTCAACTCCAAGTAAGTGTTTCAAAAAATTAAATTTAATGTACTTTAACCTCTTATAACGAATATACTTAGTAGCTATTATTTATAATTCTAACAGTTCTTTTGCAGATTTATTATTTCTATTTAGAGAAGAACATGTCAGTCCCATCGTAACCTAACTTAGCACTTACACAGATTTCTTAGTACTCTAATAACAAATTTTGGCTTCCTCACTTCCTTCTTCACGTGCAGGTGTAGCCAAGATATCATGAAAGGTCCCTTTAATCCATAACAGTAAGGTTAAAATGACGATAATGGCTTTACGTTGTAGGTTGTTCCGGAGACATTCTCTCAACAAATGTTGCGCATCTCCAATCTAACCATACGTCTACAAATTACTGTACAACTACAAATAAACAAATATTATATTTTATAGAAAATGGAGCTCATTCACGTCATAATCAAGTCGGGCCCATCACCACGTCCCCTTGCCTGGTCTCTCGAGGTATCGCCGTTGGAAAGTGGAGACGATTGGCGCATGATCAGAGCTTTTGGCGATAAGGAACACTGCAGGCGGCTTTGGGATTTGAGGCCGGAGAGGAGACGGAGGAAAGCTAGAGCCGCGAAGAGGGTGAACAGAGAGGAGAAGATTAGCTGTTCGACGCAGTTCGCAAGCCCGAGACCGCTGGAAAATGGTGAGGTGAGAGTGGTAGATTGATATTATTTTCTTTATTGATATTAATTTAACATGTTTAAGATTATTCATATTATTTGATCAAGTAAATTATATTTTAAATATAAAATCTAAAGGAAACGGTAATTAGATTTAGTTAATCTGTATTTAATATATAAAATAATAATGTAAATATATTAATAAATCGGTGGTTTTGTTGGTACATGTTTTTTTTTCTGAATTTTCTATAGTTCACTGATCTCGAATATGACATTTAAAATATTTTTGTCTGTCTGGATTTAAAACAAAAATAAAAAACATCAAAATCTGTGCAGTAGGTTTTTGCGTTATGTGCGCACAACGGTTACCTCAATCATATTATTTATCTAGAAAATATAATTATGTGAAAGCGGGAAGAATTCTAATTACATTTGGAATATAATGATAGAAGTCGTCGTCGATGTCGTAAAATAGGACAAAGCATATTTTTACTGCTTTATATCGTCTAGCGAAGCGAGTGGTCACCTATTAGTTATAAATAATGTTATATCATTAACCATGCAAGTAACAAGATCAAAAACTAGATAATCAAGATCAGATGTGATTACTTCATGAAGTGAAAATGGTTATTGTTTGGCTGATATCACGCTGTGGTATGATCCAGATGCACGTGGCTGTAGGCGAGGGTGTGAACGCAGTGCGCGTGCGCATCTCGTTCCGCGCTGCGCACGCGTCTCCTCCGCGCCAGCAGTACTACACTGTGCGCTCGCTCACTCTCACTGCACGTTGCTTCTGCCACGGACACGCTACACGTTGTGATGTAGATCCACAGGTAAATTCTTCAGCTCAGTTCCGTATACAGTGGCGGATTTGCAGCCTTGGCCGCCCTAGGCCGTGTAGCACCGCCCCTTTCTCAGCTCATTATTTAATAAATCATTTCAAATTTGATGCTATTAAAGTACAGGTTTACGATGTCAATATTGTAATTCAAACTAGATTTTTATCCATGTCTGGAGTCATAATATATACTTCATATTATGCTTTAGTGTACTGTTATTTATTGTCATCATATGTTTGTATTTGGTAGTACATATATTTTTTGCCACGATTAGCCGCCCCTAATATCTGGCCGCCCTAGGCCTGGGCCTAATTGGCCTTAAGGGAAATCCGCCACTGTCCGTAAACATTATATTAGTAATAACAAACTACTTATTGACCAGTGTGAATTTTTCGCACATTATAGAATATAAACAAACAGGTGTCATGTCGGTTAAACAGACTGTTAATAGATGACACCTCGTGCATCTTAGTTGAATAGATTTTTATTAAGAAAGCCATCAATAGAAAATATTAATTTAAAACTATTTTTCTACCTTCGTCAATAGTTGGGAGCTTAAGCTTTAAAATGATGTTAGAATAATTAATTTTGATAAAGAATTAAGGGAGATATGGTGTTGCCACAAAAACACCTTAGAGGAATAATATATAGTTATTTACATTTCAAGAAACTTTTGTGAGAAACTTCACAAGGTTATGTTAGTGTAGCTTGCGCTTCTACACAAGGAAAATATTATAATGTAAAATATAGTAATTGGATAATATGAAACGGTGACAAGGTATTTTCTAGTTGTCACCTGGCTAGCCACCATCCTCAAGTTGAAGAAATATGTCATCATGAATTCTATTTACATTTTAGTCACCTTTCTAGCATGTATTTTTTACCTCTTTTTTACTTAGTGTGAGAATTTTTATTATAATTTTAAATTATTTTTATTGTTTGGCTAAGATGATCTCATTATATTTGAGTGATTAACGATATCTCACAAGATGGTGACATGCTAAGTATAGTGGGGGAATTTGTTTTCAACATACCTATAGCTACTTGACGACAGATTTTCAAATTGAATGTGGTAGCTCAGGCACATTGCAGGGATTTGAACTCATATCGTTCAATACCATGTCTATCCACGCTACCAGTGACACCATCACTGCTAACCATCGTTTTTTACAGTGAATGGGTAATTGAATTTAGTATTCGCAGGGGGCGCGATGTGTATGTGTACATGGCACGTGTGGTGCGCGTTGCCAACGTTGCTGTTCGGGATCTCGGTGGGCGGCTCACGCACCTTGCGACCGGTACTCGCTGTCTGGTGACACTGCCTGCTCCTGCGCAGACCGAGGCGCTTGCTCTTACGACGACACCGGCGCTATAGTCTGCGTCAACTGCACCGTACGTATATAAATATCATGTTACTGCAATATTAGGAAAATTTGCCTTGAAAACTCCATGGTCATAATAAAACTTACACATCTTATTTAATGACAAGATTTGTTTATACATATGACAATTTCACATCGATAGAATAGTTTTATAATCACCGGAGTTCAAACAAAGATTTAACAAGACGGTGGCTCTCTTCTTAAAACTGTCCAGGGAGTGTTTGTGGCAACTGAAAATTCATGCTTCTAGTTAGCAAGGCCAAATAACTTAAGTTTACTAAACAAAATAAAAACCACTACATGAGAGATCAAAATCCCGCCAATAAATCTCTTATACATGTTCAAAGGTTAGGAAAAATACCTGGCTCAATTGAAAACCCTACGGATGATCGGTTTGGGTTCTTTAGTAGATAACTGGGGACTTAGACAAGTTGCATTTTTATAATCGTTAAGGCTAATAGAAAACGAAAAAATGTATTTTATTTGATATATCTGATCACTTGATGCAACGTTGAGATGTGTCAATTCTATATTTTTTTTCTGCTTCCGTTAGTGTTAAAGATTGTAGTAAGGCAACTTTGCTAGGGCTTCTGGCTGATCTATGCCTAATGTAGAGTGATAATTAATATATCCAGTCCAAATATAAAATCTGCTAGAGTAATCTTTAGAATACTGAAGGTTATTTAGCTTCTAGAAGATTCAACAAATAAGTACAATAAAAATCTACTTCTAAAATCCATAGTGAGCCCTGTAGATGGAGAACGAGAGATTATTGTAATTTTGTGACTAGTGTTAACTAAAGTGTGTCGCTTTAGCCTTATTGTTCTTCTACACAACCAGAATTGAATTATAAAGCAGTCTTTAAGTATAGGTGTAAATTTGTTTGTTACAGGAGAATCGTGCCGGTCCGCTTTGTGACAAATGTCTCTTCGGGTTCTACAGCTCAACGCTCGATGGTCCCTGCATCCCCTGCGACTGCGACCCTGAAGGCTCCGATGGTATCAATAATTTTTTTACAGATTTAATACCATACAAATATGAAGCAGTGGTTCTGTTCAAAAAATTCTGAGGAAGAAGCCTAAAGTAGTCTTAGTTTCAAATTTTCTTCTGAATGTTAAATCGAGTTAAGTTTTCTACGTTGACAAGCTGTGCCCGCGGCTCCGCATACGCTTATTCTGCTATTTTTATAATTTTAGTTACATATTCATATTTTTCAAATTTTTGGAAGTAATATGGAAATTTTTTGTAGGCTATCAATTTTGGAATGACATATTATATTCCCAGCATACAAAATATCATTAAATTTATTTTATGATATATTTTTTAACAATTTTATAATACTTAGTTAATATTTTTTGTAGCCCATAACTTGACAAATGCCATAATATACGAGTACTTCCCGAGTACAAAACTTCACTAAAATGGTTCATGCAATTTTTTATGTTATAATTAAGTTATAACATGTACACAGGTAGCCAGATAAGAAAAACTGTCGAGATCAGTGGCATCTATAGGCTATCTAGCACAAAATTGCATTGCAGACATAACTACAAATTTATTAATATATATTAACCGATTAACTTACGATGGTAATTTATCGAACACTTGGCTGGATTATCATCATTTTAAAAAGTTTTATGGGATGTGGTTAGTTAAATAAACCTGTACGGCCAGGTTCCTGCGAGTGGGATGCACGAGCGCAGCGTGTGATGTGCAATTGCCTTGAGGGGTTCGCGGGCGCTGCATGTGACACGTGTGCAGGACGTGGCGCACACCCGCACTGCGCAAGCGCAGCGCCTACTTGCCGCTGTGATCCTCGCGGGATCCTCCACCCTGACGGCCTATGTGATGACATCTGCCTATGCAAGGTGAGAATACCTTCTTTGAAAAGTTGAAGCGTTGCTTTGAGAAATGTGAGGAATTGCACGAACAAAATCAATTTAAAAATAAGTAGTTTATTTAGTTTAGCTCCTAAGAAGGCACTTGATGACAAACCATCGGTTCGGAAAACAACATAGTCATCAAATATAGCCGGCAAAAAACTCGATCGGGTTTATTTATATATCTATTATTATTATGTTTTACTGTGTAATTAATGTTTACAGTTACATATTATGTAATAATTATATTTACAGAGAGGAAGTCGCTTCCAAACATCACTACTATTCGCGTAATGTTCAGATTGTTTCTGTTAATTACTTTAATATTTCAATGTTATATTGTTTATTTTATCAAAGCACGTAAAAATAACTTCATTTCACGTGACGTTAAGTGAATTACGATCAAAGAACAATGAACGTCCAGAAGTCGAACTTTATCGACAGCCAGAATAGCCATAGTTTGACCATGGCAGAAACAACTACGTAGTTTGAGATATACTGGCCAACGCTAAAACGCGATACACCGAAGTGTGTCACTACTTTTTTTACTATATGTGTGGTGATCGCGTTTCTATCTGGTTTTGAATGACCAGACTTGTTACTTCTCATCATCGTTTTTAGTCCACTGCTGAGCATAGGCTTTTCTCTTCATATACGCCACTCATTCTTAATGGTATTACATGTTACAGGCGAACGTTGTAGGTGAGCGCTGCGACGAATGTGCACCAGGATTCTTCGGCCTGAGCTCGGACCTGCCTGAAGGCTGTAGACCTTGCTACTGCTCGCACATCACGCAATCCTGTATACTCGCCGACCCCAACACCGGCGACCAGCCGCATGACGTCAGTACACCAATTTTTATCATTAACAACCTTATAGCCCATCTATGAGCGCTTGTATATGTATCACTATTGCGTTGCCGACTTTAAACCCCTTTCTGCAAGAATCTCTGAAAACCCCACTCACCACAGAATCACATCGCGAGGTTATTTAGCTGCGATCTCCTGTAGGGTGAAGGTATACTAGTCAGACTGCTCCAAGTAGAGAAATCTCCAAAGAAACATGTTTGTGTTCTTCCTCTCCCCTTTTTTGTATTCTTAGCGTCCATTTTGCTCATACGAGTATCTACGCGTTATTGCGTAAATGCATCTTCTTCTTTTATCTTTCTTATATAATACACTGGCTGAACCCAAAACACGACAAACCAAAAGGATTCAAGAGTGATGTTTATCATCATGTGCATGGTGGTTGCGACGCGGTCGCGTACAAATCCCTGCCTTATTATACTATTATACAGGCTGTTCCCTTCTTTATTAAAACATGTTGATCGGTGCATAGGGAAAAGACGCTGACACTGTACGTTTATGTTATGACATGATTAGAATTGGTGACAGTAACCTGGTGTTCAGACTAAACTGATTTTCGCATGTTATCGCATATTTTTATTATTAAGAGTTGTTCATAGCTACCTGGTGTTTAGTCTATAAGAGTTTACTTGTAAGATCTGTGTAAAATGCATTTGATTCAATATGAAGGCTTTTTAAAAATCACTGTTTTAATTTTTAACGTTCAAGCTGATGATTTACTTCGCCATTCTCCGCTTCATCTCCGATATTACTTGGGCCTATATATTATCTGAAAATAGTATGTCTCCAAGCTTACAATGAGACAAAAATATTAAACTTTTTTTTTGAGTCAATAAATACCGAAAATATATAAATAATCAGAATTTATAAGTTTTACAATTTCGTTGATGAATAATATAAATTTCAACAGTCAAAATATAGGCGTTTATCACAGCATTTTGGTAGAATCTTGTTAGGATGATGCCCGGACGCTGTATGACCTAGTAGTGCTATCTCATCAGCAATTCTCTTGATGAAATCCTAGAAAGTATAGTGTACAATAAAATTCCCTAAAACAAAAGAACGAGCTTGCATTTATCTTAAATAATCATAAAATTAACAGAAGTCTTAAATTATTTTCAATCCTAGATGTTACCTAACTTTAGCCTCCTTGCGTTTTCTAGATAATATTGCCACTGGGTGAGACATGGCTGATAACCGATGCTCAAGCCAACGAGACCGTAGAGCCATCTATAGACGAACAAGGGAAGCCCTTTGTCATTAATTATGAGGTGAGATTTGGCTCGCAACCGGTTTTAAAAGTTTTAAATCTGTAAGTTAAGTGAATAATTGTTTGAAGCCGGTTTAAAAATGTAATTTCTAAATATTGTAAGACCACTAAATCACATTGACGTGTCCCCAGGTAGAAGGTTGGGAGAACTTTTATTGGGTAACGAGATCGTTGAACGGGGAGCAGCTAGAATATTATGGCGGTGAAATCCGAGCAACGCTCTTCTGGGGTATCGTTCGTGGTGACACAGGAGGGAATCCCACCGTTGGGCCTGACGTCATATTAGTCGCTGCTGGTGAGCTTATTTAATCTAATTTTAATTATCGTATAAGATGTCTGATGTTTTACTTTTAGGACTGCGATCCTTCATTTCTTGTATGTTTGACGTTCGTTTTTTTGGGACTAGAATTTTATTAATTATGCAGCCAAAGTGATTGGCACACTAAGCCCAGAAATGGGGTGGGCTCTCAAGAGCATCAGTCAGAACGCTATCAAAAAAAATAATAATACTAGAAAATGTCTTGTTCAGAACAACACCACGGTTTCGACACGGTACAATGTTTTCTTTCATAGAAAGCTCAGGTTACTTAATTATAGAATTTGAAGCGTGTGAGCTCGCCATTCTGAAGTCACCATTTACAGTAAGTAATAGGTTTAATAGAACTAAAAAATAAATTATTGTTGCCGCCTCAAAATCCACTTTGCAAATATGTAAATTTCACGAGAGTAAAAAAAAATATTATACAATGTAATATGCTGTTACTGCATAGTTAATTATTTTTTAGTATTAAACGTATTAATTTATTAATTCTCCAAAATTTCTCTTGGTAAATATTAACACTGCAGCGACGGTATATAAAATGGCATACTAACAGATGGCACGAGACTGGCGTACGGCAACACTAGCCACGAGGTGCCAGGGGAGCTGAGCGTGTCGGCGAGCTTGCTCGAGGGAGCCTGGTACCCGCTGGGCGAGCCCGAACCCGAACCGTGCTCACGCGCAGTCCTAATGGACGCGCTGCGCGACCTACGTGCGTTGATGCTGCGTGCGCACTATCACTTCGACCAAGACGAGGTTAACTAACTCCTCGGCTTATATTTTGTATCCCAGTAGAAGATTGTTCCGGACGTTTAAAAAAATATTAACCTTTTCTATGTTTAAATATAAAATACAGCTTATTAATACTAAGCGATTTCTTGGCGAGTATTTTTAATAACTTTAGCCCCAGAGCGCTGCGGTGTTCTCTTTAGCTTTATTTTTAATAGTGTCCACAACGACCAAATCACGGATCTTATCAGAGTAGTAAAGTATCCGTCTAATCAGGACAATAAAAAAGAAATCGGTAAAAACATTTTTATTCCACTATATAATCTCCTCTCAGCTCGATACACCATTTCCGGCGATGTTGAATAGTTCTGATACCCTGGTTATATATAGTATAAATCGTCGAGCTCCTCAAAACTCTATCTCTCTCCTCAAGACTTTATCTAGCTTTTCATTGTTGACAAATCTTTTATCACCGAGACATTTTTTTATGTGTGGAAACAGATAATGATCTGTGGTTCTCAATATGGCGAATAGAGTGTGTGAGTAAGTAATTCGAATTTTAATTCATTAAGCCATCGCTATGACAGGCAAATTATCGTGATGAAAGAAAACTTATTTTTATGGTTAAATGCGGCTGTTTTCCCTTTATTACGTCAATCAAACGCTACATCAAGTTGGCATAATATCGCCGTAGATTGTTTTTCCTTCCTTAAGGTAATCAATAAAAATAATCCCACACGCATCCGATGACCTTGCCTGTCAATGGAACTGTCCTCGCCTTTTTTGGAGTCGATTCTCCTGATTCAGTTTAATTATTTCGACTGTTCCTTCATCTCATGTACACATGTATCTTCATGTACACCATGGCTATGAATCGACGTAAAAACTCAATTTTATTACTGTGAAACTTCGCTAAACACTCAACTGAAACACCCTCACCACGCTTGTTTTGTTCCATTATGTGTAGCGCGGCACCCATCTTGCTCACAGCTTTCTCATGTCCAAATTTTAGTGAATATACGATGTACAGCATTTTTTGAAATGGCTACCATGTCTGCGATTTTTCAATACTATTTCGTTTTTTAACATTTCTGCTGTAGTCACCTCATTTGGCCGTCCATTGCGATGTTAGTATTGGCAGCTCGGACGGCCTCGTTTAAACTCTGCCACACCCAATATTGCGCAAAGTAATTTTTTTTAGCTTTATAAATAATTACTTCATATATGTACAAGACAAGAAATTTCAAATGTAAACTTTATCACAAATGCGAAGGGTTTGGTTGAAATATGCGAGTTACTTAAGTTACGAATATAAGTAACCGTGGATACAGTTAAAACTAACATAATTTTTGTAAAGAGTAAACAAGACAGATATATTAAGTGTATGTTAAGAAATTACGAAATTAATAAGTTACATAAAATAAAGTGCTTGTCATGTGAACCAACCGTTAATTGAAATTTAATCAAAGATTATGTATCAGAGTTGTATATTGTTGATTACGATGGTGACGTTACCATAATATAGATGACTTCTATTATTGAGTTCGTACCGATGACTAATTAACTTTTAGGGAGGTCGCCCACGACGATTTTTTACAACGGTTCAGTAGCTTAATGTTAATGTTAATGTGAGCCTGCCTCGCTACTTTAGCCGTTTGTTGTATTTGCAACGCGCGACAGAAGCGATTTATTAGCGATACTATTGCATAGTATCCATTTAACATCGCTTCTATATCGATTCAAACGCGCATCTTTATTGATTCAGCATTGCTAGTAACGCGCAACTATTTCTGGCGACATCGGGTAAAGGAAGAATGGTGTGTGTGCGGCTTTGAAGACAGGCAAAAACATGCAGACTACGTAGTTGACTTTTACTGCTCATACGTACTATACGATCACTTCAGCGTACGACTATATCGTTAATACATCGCGTGTGTATGAATTTTGCATCGCGGCTGTATCGCGATAGTAGAGATGCACATTCGTGGGTACGCGGGTGAAGGTATACACAGCAACAGTTTCTCGACAGTATCATGGTCATATTGCAATTTTATCGCTATTGAATTGCTGCTAATTGCCGTGGGCGGCCTCCCTTAGTTAAACATATGTTACTTGGTGACCGCTATTTCAGTACGAAACAATCTTTCTAGTGTTACATCGAAGTCCTAGATGGATTCAATAAATGATTATTGGATTATCTATATAGGTGAGGCTGGAGAGTGTGGAGGTATTGGCACCTCGTGTGCCCTTGAGCGAGCAGTGCACGTGCCCGGAAGGTTACGCCGGAGTCCAGTGTTCGCGGTGCGCGTGGACGCACGTCAGAGTGCCTCACGCGTCGCCTTCCACGCCCAGCTTCGAGTGTGTGCCCTGCGCTTGTAACTCACACGCAGCTTGCGACACCGGTCAGTCTATACTTATGCATGCTATTTCTTTTTTATGGCAAATTATTCTTGTAATCTTTAAACATAGTCCGGTTGTAGACGCCTATACAAATATACGATAATAAGACGTGAATGATATATTATGTTAACGTGTAACTTCAATGTGAATACCTAAATAGCTAGCCGTAATTACCTAAATATCATAATATATATAAAAGAAGGGAAAAATATAGTGACAGTAATATAATGTGTTTAATGTTACCAACACAGTGGAAGGCCCGTGTGGACCTTGTCAGCACAACACGACGGGAGCGCACTGCGAACGATGTCTCCCAGGACATTACGGGAACCCCGTGCAGGTGATCTAAACTGTGTTTTTATTCTTCAACTGGAATCGCATAAACATTTACCTGCCAGTATCAACGTTTTATTATATGAATTCTTATATCTATGAATTCGAGTTCAATTATTAAATTGGTTTTATCATGTCACGTTAATAAAGTTTTTTATGCAACTATATAAGGTTGCATACAAGCGTACGGCCCGCTTGATTGTAAGTGGTTATCATAGCCTATAGATGCTTGTAATATCAGAGGTAGCACTAGATTAGATAACACAAGATTATTTACCTGCGTTTTTCTGTAGGATGAAGGTATTTCACCAGTCGTGTTAGCCCAAGAATCTCCTAACAGCTTCTTCTCTGTGCTTTACCCATGTTTATGTCATATATTTCTTAATAAGAAATAGATGAAACTGGAAATTAACATTCACCGGTCTAGCTTGAAAAAACAAACGATTTTAGAAGACTTAAAACTTTAGAGTTTTAGTATATTTATTCAAATCTGCACTAACTTTATAAACAGATAAATTAAGTGAATATGTTTGGAGGTAGTAATCTCTGAAACTACTATTCCGATTCTAAAAATACATTCACAGATAAAAAGCTAGATTATTCCTGAGTGATATAGGCTTAATGTTATTCAGTTACTGTAATTAGCTCGTACGAAGTTGCGGGCATTTGCTAGTATATTATAAAACGCAGAGTCTCTCTCTATGGCTTTCCGTAACTCATAACTTTTTTCTGGTAAGATTTTAGAGTATAATTACTTTTTTTTGTATTAGGTAGCTTATGACGTTCTTTTGCATTACGCAGTCAGACCTGCTGGCGTATCAGCTAGTATTATATTATTTTTTGTGATTTTTTGCTCCCAGGGTGCGTGTAAGCCTTGCGCCTGTCCCATGTACGAGGCGTCGAACAACTTCAGTCCGAACTGCGCGTTAGCCTCAGCCGAAGGGGACGAGTTCGTGTGTACGCAGTGTCCGGATGGTTACACCGGGGATCACTGTGAGAAGTCAGTTGGTTTTTTAAATACATTTTAGTATGGGAAATTATGTCCGCTTTTAATATAACATCTTACAATACCGTGTATCACTTTGCTTATGTATATAATTGGAGTGGCAATGACGGCTCAGTAGCGTGTACGTACACCATGTTTATGGACGTGAGTTCGAATCCCAACAATGACCCTGAGCTTTCGGAACTATGTCAGAACACATTGTCACTTAACATCAGGTGAGATTGTGGCTATAATGCTAAACCTATCAAGAATAAAAACAGTGTAATAAAATTGAAGTTGGAGTACTATCGATGAAGGAGGACATCGTGAGGAAACTTGAATGAAAAGGAATGCTCTTGTTGTACTCATCATCATCATTGGCCTTTTCGTCTATAACAGACGGTTTAATCAGTGTCTCTGGGAGCAGCTTCTTTCGTGGCTGTATAATCCAATTTGTGAGCGGCACTGTCGACCACAATGTGAACATACAAAAAATAATATATTGTGTGCAGTGCGACCAATGTGATCATGTCGCATAGCTCTTTTATGTTCCAAACAACGAAACCAAGCCTCATCGTGCGCTTTTAGGCCATCATGAACACACTTGCGCCATTCGTCCCTAACCTCAGCGAGTCTTTCCCAATGTGCGGGGTTGATGTTAAAGGTAGCCATGTCCCTCTTAATACAGTCTTTGAACCGCAGCAGTGGCCGACCAACGTCTCTCTTTGCATCTGCTACGGCACCTAGCATGACGCGACGCGGCAAACGGGAGGACTCCATTCGATGTACATGCCCCAGCCAGCGCAATCGTCTCTGTTTCAGCATTGCCGTAAAGCTGGGCAGCTGCGCAATCTCTAGGACTGTCTCATTTGTGACTTTATCTTCCCAAGTGATACCTAAGATATTGCGAAGGCAACGCATATAGAAGGTGTTGAGTCGACATTCCTGTTTTGCGTATGAAGTCCAGGTTTCTGCTCCGTACAAGAGTATGCTTAAGACGCACGCTTGATACACCATCATTTTGGTATTTATTGTGAGGTGCTTGTTTCGCCACACCCTTGTACTTAGCTTCCCGAAAATAGTGGCCGCTTTGCCGATACGAATATCGATCTCATCATTGAGGGAGAGATTGTTCGACACGGTGGAACCAAGGTAACAAAATTTGTCGACTACTTCTAAAGGCGTGTTACCCAGGAGGATAATTGGGCTTTCCGCGTTGCCCTGCGCTAATACTACTGTTTTCCGGATGTTAATGGACATTGAGAATACACAGTTAAGGAAATACAGGGTTGCCCAAGACCTGTACCACCCTCTCGGCCTCACCAACTAACAGCAGGAACGACATGTCGATACGTGCGGCGTCGGGTCGGCTGCAGGGACTTGGCGCACTTTCAGGTTACCGAAATTACGCCTAACGGGATGCCCATCCCGGGTTTGCTTTCAGAGTTTACCTTCTCCATGCCAACTTAGGCTAAACAGTATGTCTCCGCCGAGTCCGGCATACTCATAGCATACCTACGATGAATTACCTTTCACACCGGAACAGACTGTGATCGTACCAAACTAGGGATAAGTAGAAGGATAGGAGGTATGGAATATGAAAGGATATGTAGGGAAGAGGATACTAATGTTACGGTGACAGGAATATATAAATAACATTAGTAGCTCGAGGAAGCCGGGGTCGCATACCCGAATATACATCTAACTTCACCGGACAGGAAGAAGTCGATGCATACCCTCTGACCAAACTCTCTTGTTGTACTACTGATGTGGATTTATCGGTGTTTGAAATTTCCGATGCGTAGTGGACTGGCGTGATGATTATTAAGCCCGTGCGTCGTCTCGAAAAGAAGTTTATGGCCTGTAGTGTGTAAGACAATTAATGACGTGTATTATAAAATTAGCATTTGTTAGAGATGGTCGACAACCGTCAATATTTTGACATCGCTATTAGCGTCCCCTAAAACATCAATACGTCGATCCTATGAAATAAAACATTGAAAATCGCTATTTGTACTAAATTAAATTCCAAAATTAAGTTCGAGGATCCTTACTAAACAAAATATTAATACAAACATGTAAAAAAAAATGTAGCAGCAGAAAGAAGATTACTTGAATTGCACCAAAACATCCGTGTTATTCTAATACCGCTCAACCCTAATCGTTTGTACGTTGCACGGCAGCTGTGATTTCGGGTATTGGGGCTCGCCGCGCACTGCGGGCAGCCGATGCATCGCGTGTCAGTGCGGAGGCTCACCCTGCCACCCTGACACCGGCCGCTGTCTTACCTGCCCGCCGCACGCTGAGGGCGCACGGTGCGACCTCTGCAAGGTCAGTATCACCATTACCTTCTCACAACTACCAAGCTTATCTTCACTGCCATCTCATTACCCATCTTTACTCTTCTTTATCTACTAACACCCACCTTTAACCACCTCTGCTGATCCTCAACCCATACAATCTTTGTAGGATGACTAAACTAGCATGTAGGTATTCTAATCGATTTTCGAGTCAATCTCTTTAACATAATATCAATTTCCAAAACGTTTGATGTTTGAATCAGTCGAAATATTTATTTAAGCCGATTAACATCGAAATGTATAGAAGAAACACACAATAAATACATTTGATAAAATGTTAAGAAAATAGTAACACAGCCACGGGTAGACGTATATATATATATATATATATATATATATATACATACATTTCGTTTTCCAGTTATCTTGCGTTAATATGAAAAATGCCGATTTGTAATCAGGAAGTGGAAGAAAATATGGAATTGAATATTATCTAATAAATAAAATAGAAGTACCTACCTTAAAGGGTTATTTAATGTAATCAATACAATTTTCAACGTGAGAAACTATAGTGTTCAAAGTTAGTGATATTTTCAGTATTTGTGAACAGGAGGGGTATTGGCACGGCGCTGGCGACGATGGCGGCGAGTCTGAAGAGAGGGGCAGGGCGTGCGTACCGTGCGGATGCGGCGCGGGCGCGCTCGCCGGCGCGTGCGACGCGCGCAGTGGGAACTGCGCCTGTCGTGAGGGTTGGACCGGGCGAGCGTGCGACCTCTGCGCTCACGGACACGGAGGTTACATTTTTTTGTAGTTTATTAGCAACCCGCGCGCGATTTCGCGATAATTATTTATTTGTACTCTATGCTTTCCTAAACTAATCATTCGTTTGTGATGAAACTGGTGAGTTGTTGTGCGCACTCCCGCGTAGGTATCATCATTAGTACAACCAGATTACAACAGATGGCGTGCAAGTCGTTTCATTATGAAGACAAAGAGAACGAAGTTGGCGCAAAAGCAAGTTACAATATAAAACCGAATAACGATAAAATATAACATTGTTGAGATGATTAATAGCAAGTGATAAAAAAAATCTGTAACCAAATTAGTCAAAACGTGTCAAGTGACTTTCCCCGGCATAAACAAGGGCGCGAAAACCCAGAAATATATAGCCTATGTCATTCATGAATCATACATAATGTAGTTCCCTATTATTGATTGAATTTTTATAATCACAAGTAGTTTCGGAGATTCTTTCCAACAAACATACAAACTTTTTCACTTTATAATAAATAGTAGGTATACATTTATACAATTTGTATTAATAACTTATGTTGTTTATGTAGGCTATATAATTTTATTTTGATGGTTTATAAAAGTGGTTCGCAACTTTTGTTGTATTTGCATGCTATATCGTTTCTGCGTTTAACTATAATGAGCTTTAATCAAAAAAAATAATTGGGGTGGTGTCGTATAATCGTACTGGCAACAAAAAGTTGGCGCACGCTAAGGACTTCACCACATTATTAAAGTTAAAGTTGGGTAGCACAATGGATTGGATTGGAAATATATAAGCTTTTAATACTCATTTTTGGGCTCTTTCCAGTGATAATATTAGTTAATTATGATACCAGGTCTAACGGCCGGCTGTCCAGTCTGCCGATGCGGTATCGCGGCACTGAATAACGTATGTGAACCGATGACCGGTACATGTATGTGTGCACCGGGCGCCGCTGCGCCATCTTGCGACATCTGTCTTGATGAACACTATGGGCTCGATATCACCGGCTGTTTAGGTGAGTCTAGTAATAGTTTATCCATATGAATAATAGATGGCGCTAAAATTAATAGGACATATTAATTGTATTAGCACCATACTCTGCGATCATTATATTTCTGTGATACGGTATTTATTTTATTTTAAAATGTCTATTTTATCATAAAGTATTATTTAACATTAAAAAGCAGCAGCTTTCTTGTTTTATAATAAAGGTAAAAGTGAAATAAATGTGATTATTCGGTTTTTACTATTTTAAATTCCTATAAAGTAAGTAAAATAAAGTTGCACTAAAGAATACTAAGTTGATTCAAAAAAAATATTAAAACAACCTTATATTTTGGTTTATTTTAATTAAATCTTCAAAAATCAATAATACTTAAAAAACATTATAAAATAACTGTTAATTACAGTTATCGGTTAAGTGCAGTTAATTTAGACCTGTTTTGTTATTGTAATGAACATAAAATAACTTTATGACGCTATATAATGGAGCACAGTGCTTCGTGGCAAAACTTTTTATATATTATAAAATGCAAGGTTTATATTTATAATTGTTCACAATTTTGTCTTTAATAGGTATGTAATTATTTTTTTATTGTTGTAGGTAGGGATGTTACGGATATGAGGTTTCAGATATGGATACGGATATCTTAAGAGTATTTATTCGGTTTCGGTTACGAATACGGATATGAAATTATTTCAGATATCCGATTGTTCGGATAATTTCGGTTATGGATATAACACTTTTCAAAGAATTTTACAACATGTAAAAAAACCTGTTCGATCACTAAAGGTGTTTTAGGTATCGAGATTCAGTTATATTTATAATTGATTACCATTTTGAGATTATAAATTAAAAATGTATCCCAAAAAAAAAATGTTCCGCTTTTCATCGTTAAAATTGTTTAATTACAGTTGTCCGAAACTTTGGTTGTTTGTGTGTGTTGGTTTTTGACAATGTGTCATTCAACTTTGCCCTACCCGAAACATTTATTTATATTTATACGGATATCCATAACATCCCTGGTTGTAGTTATAGCATTCAGATTTTTTAAGTTATGTTACAAAAGTATTTAAATATTTTGTCATTCGAATAAATTTGGAATTTTTAATAATGATATCAAAATAACTTTACAACATTATTTTAAGACATATCATAAACAAATAATAAAAAAAAAACATACAATCGGACGCTTGCCACCACAATTTCTTTAACATAAATATCAACATATGAATTAAGTTAAAATTATTATCTATATATATACATATAATAAAACTCTCTGTCTGTCTGTTGTTGTGGTTAAGCTATTAGGTATCTATTAGAGTGGGCAAAACATTGTCTGCCGGGTCAACTATTCAACTTTATAATTTCTTTTTTATTTATTTAATTGAAATAACAATAGGATCCGATGATTCACAAATACAATAGCGGAAACATAAGGCGACGATAAAACATACGTAATATATTTTAACGGCCATAATCAAGTTCGCGTGTCTTTGTTCCTTATACCTACATTGTAAATTATAAACCAGTTTCCTGTGAACAAACACACTAACTACATCTTAGTTTAGGGTCACTTCAACGTTTTGCCAAATTAGAAAACCTATGTATGCTACACATTTAGAAACTTTCTCACTGTTCTTCTGAATATTGTTTGACTGTCAATCAGTCTAACCACCCTTCTGTTCTGGGCTTTCACAATCATTCCTCACTCTTTACGTAATAATAGTATTTTCAAACAGAAAATAAATAATTTACAAAGTTACAAGCGTCGGTGACAGCCCTACATGCGCCTGAGGTAAGTTACAACATGCGGTGCAATTTACGTAATATGAGTTGAAGTTAAATTTGAAAAGTTGTGACCCACCACAGACTAAGCAAGCCTTTAGGCAGTTCTCTGTTTCTGAACTATACATTGCTCTCTAATCTAAAATGTATTTTTTAATCATTGTATTATTTAGTTGAGTGTTTTTCATAAAACAATAGACTAATCGATTGTTTATTAGAATGGTATATATGTCAGACCGTCGTCGCGTCGAGCGACGACCGGTAAGCAAAATGTCACTCAGAAATAACTTTACGCTCTACAAGACATGTGTCCGCCGGATTCTCACATACGCTTGCCCTGCCTTCGTAATTATGCCGAAACCAAACTTTAAGAAGTTGCAAGTTTTGCAAAACAAACTTCCAATAAACTAACCTATAGTTAGGTTAATGTTGGGGCCATTCGTACGTAACAAAGACCTCCATAAAGACATGGATCTCTCCCCTCGATACAGTCATATATAAAATATCTCACGACTAGATATTTCGTTCGCGCGTCGAACCATCACAATCCGTTAGTGGTATCCGCCGCGATATACACACCAGTCCCAAACGCCCTGAAGGAAAAACGTAGGCCGCGTAACAAACATACTTACCGATCCCGACGATATATTCGCGGACCTTACGCTTAATTTCGTCTATCTACCGTCTATCCAACCCAAGCGTACTCACGCCCACGCCCGCGGAATTACCGGTCGCTCCATATTGGGCGGGCGGTGAATTTCGCTCCCGAAGTCTATACTAATTTTATTAATGTCAATACTTTTTTGTTTATTTGTGTAATTGCGCTAGTCTCAGAGACTAAGAGTCTGATTTGAAAAATTATTTATATATTATATATTTATTGAGGAAAGTTATTACTTTTAGAAGTAAAAATGGCGGCGCGGCGCGGCGAGGTGAAGTGTTAATAGAATAAATAGAACACAGCTAAAAACGTGGAGCACAGCCAGTTAAAAGAATTATATTATAAAGTGCAATGTATAGTGAATTGGTAATATTACTTCAGACATATTAATGAGAGATTCGAGTGCTTACAGGTTATCGACGTCACTAACCCCGTACGGGCTATTTAATGAAATTGTCGGGTGCGATGTCTGTATTTTGCCCGTCCATGGAAAAGAAACAGAAATTGAGCGCGTGTGGGGCGCGCGTGTCTCTTACATTGTTTTTAATTTACCTGCACCTTTCTGTTTATCCACACGTTTTGGCCTTTAGGCGGCAAACCAAGAAAACCTTTAAATTTATATATGTTGTGTATACTTTTTACGAGAATTTAGGAGATGCAACCGTCTGATCATGAGTCAATTAGGGTCAGCGTGACAATTTTCTTATCTAAAGTAATACTTCTGAGAGTAACCTTAAAAATTTGAAAATTGGTATTTAAACGGACACCAAGATAGCCACAAAAAAACTATAATATCATCGAAAGTGCCAACCTCAAAAATACTACGATTTTTTTTAACTACAATTTAGGATAACATTATCAAGTTGCTATCCCCGATTGGTTTATTCTGTGAGCAGTTATTGTTAAATAGATTTGGTGGTATAATAACAAGGCAGTGTTTACAATGCGAGCATGTACCGGTTTGCATGAGTCAGTCGATACACTGCAAGACAAGCGCTGGCATGTACAACGGTGATCGTCGAACGTGTAATAAAGCATTAAGCAAAGGGTAGGGGCCGACCGCAGCGCCGCGCCGCGCCTGTTTGAACCAATAAACAAACTGCAAACTGCATTGAACAGTCTAAATAAATGATCTCATACAATTAGGGTTGGCAATTTTTTTTGAACCAATACATTTTTATACGGTTAAATATAATGTACTAGCTGGCTCCGTAGACGTTAGGTTCAGGGATAGCATATAACCAACCAGCTAAACCAAACTAAATCAACTTTTGAAACAATGATGGCTCAGTCGTAGTGTGTACGACTTCGCGTCGATTTATGTGATTCGAATCTATGCAATGAGCCTGAGCTTTCGTTGAAGGAAAACATCGTAAAGAAACTATAGCATGGTTGGTAGGGCTTTTCTAATGCCCGCCTGGCTAGCTACCACCCTCAAGTTGAAAATCTTTCGCTAAACACCAATAGGTGTGTTCCGATAGCTGCACTTTTAAGCCAGTCTTCCACTAGGCCAGATTATCACTTAACATCAGGTGAGATTGTGGCCACTACGCCAAAACCATAACGAAAAAACACATTTTCATATTATTGGTCAAACGGTTTTGGAGTTTATCAATTCTCATATAATATAATACGATATACCAATATCAATTATAATATGTACAAGATAGATATAAGTAATTGTATCCACGTTTGTCAATACGTCGAAAGATGTAATCGGCCTCCTTCTACCATAATCTGAGTTTTGCGATTATGATGCCGATATTTAGCCATTTCTGCTATCGCTTCGCTCTTGCGAAATACATAACTAGGGGTCGGGCTAATGCCACATCTGCTAATTCAACTTGCTTACTATTTATGTCAGTTATTTTGATACTCTATAATATAATTTCGATGTGAATTCTATCACGCAAAGATACTTCAAACATAGTTCTTTACTTCAGCTTGTGGTGATTCATCCACGTCCACATATTAACAGCGTTGCTCATAATAAAAGGTAAGACTTATTAGTTGAAGACTATACTCTTGTGGTAATGGTGATGACATGAGTTAGGTTTCGCTATATCGATTTCTTTTTAGGGTTCTGAAGTCAAAAGGAACCCTTATAGTTTCGGTATGTTCGTCTGTCCGTCCGCGACTTAGCTCAGAGATTCTACTAGAAGTACTAGAAAAACTGTAATTTGGTATGGGTGTACATATTAAACACAACGACAAAGTGGCAAAACAAAATCTTGGAATAAAATGTTTAGGGTACCTCCCGTACGCGTACAGTGGGAATTTTTTATCCTCATCTATCTCATTGTGTGATATGTCGTTGGATAGATCATACAAAAATATTGTGGGTGTGTGAAAATCATTTTGCAATTCAGGGATTTTTTTTTACGTTTGCGAAATATTAAGCTTGAAAGTGCTAATTTTTGTTAGAGTCATGTTTCCCTGACTACTAATGGTTGTTTTTGGCTATGTGAAAAAAATCATGATAGCAGAAACAATGAAGTTAAAAAGAAAACTATCAGAGGTAAGTGGGCTTTACAAGTTAACGAGTAATAGTCAATCAACTTATAAAACGTACTTGGAGAAGTATTTCATACCAATTCCATTGAAAACAACTTAAAGACACCTCTCTAAAGGATGATTCATGTTAAACTAAGCCGGGCACCGGTCGAGTTATGGTCAAACATTTATAGTACACTTTTGTATGAAGTAATTCATGCTACACCGGGCCGCGGCCAGCGCCGGGCCTTAAGTCTGTCAATTATGACGGGTAGCTACGGAACCCTACATCGCGCGTGGTCCGATACGCACTTGTCAAACTTTTATAAGGTTATTTTTCTTGTATTAATCAAAGCAATGCAGTAGTAGCCGCGTTGCTATGTTTCAGGATATAATTTGCTACATACACTGCCTCACAAGCGCGGTTCCAAATCAATTAGCAGATATAGCAAGCTATTAAGACACTTCAACAAAACTGCAAAGTTTTTATAGTCGCTCATAGTCGCTATAGGCTGCAGTGACCATTTAACATCAGATAGAAAGCATAGCCGCCGCAACTCTTCTTAAAGGTTTTCTCCAACGCGTTATGAAATAGTTGTGAAGATCTTACCTTCGAATTTATCTCTTTGGTCATTAACCCGAGTGCCTTTTCAGGGAGATAAATTGTACACAATGTATTTGTTTTCGATTGGAAAACCTATAAAGATGAGTGTCCTATAATTGGAGTTTACATATGAACGCAGTTCAGTTCTGATGATGTAACACATAAACACAACTCGGTTTTTGTGTTTACACAATTGCGTTACATTCTGCGCCAGTTTCTTGTTTCTATCTCATGCTTTGAACGTAAGTACTCGGCTATGTGAAATAATAAACTGTAAACATTAGGAAAAGTTTCCTTGTATGGCGTGAACATTTTTATATGTCGAAACAGCTTTTTAATATTCGTATTAGAATTAAATATCTTAACATGTTCACGTCAAGTGCATATTTAACATTTATAAAAACGTTGCAATTATGTTTTTAATTACTTTTCAAAAATATATAATACAACCGTTCGCGACTGCGACAATATACAATTTAATAAGAATAAAGCCACTACGGGATAATTTAAGCTGCCTGTTAGCATAGAATATAACTATTAAAGATATAATTTTTAGAACTGGATCAGTAGTTTCACATATTACTTCCCATAAATATACAAATTTTACCTCTTTATAGTAGTAGTAAATACCAATAATTGGATAACATGACTAATGTCCATGGTTGCCATAATCCAAGACCATCGGGTGTCTATCAACTTATCAATATTCAATTATTGTCGACTTCTTACCAGCCGCACTTTGCAGGTAAATGTTGCCAGCAATAATAATAATTCCACTTTCAGTAAAATATCTATTCCTGAGTGAGAGCACAGACTTAATCACCACTCCAGACTGCTATGTATGGGAGATTAGAAACGTTATTTTTTCACTTAGGGGCCGTTCATGAAATACGTTCGCATTTATGGGGGAGGGGCTGTCGCTTATTCTGGTAACGGGAGTCGGAGAGGTCTAAGGAAATGTGACCTTCACACCTCCTCAAATAATTTTTGTTACGATAGAAAGTCATTCGTTTCATATTTATAAATATATAAATATTTTGACGTATATATTTCCGTCATAATGGTTTAATAACTGGTTATATTTACTCATGTTTTGTTTTTCGACATCGGCGCTAGTGTTGCGGTCCTTTACAATAAATTCCTTTGCACCTATAGTAATTGCAAATAATAAATGTATAAAAGTATCTACATTTGTGTACTATTAATTTATCATGTACGGGGAGGAGAGGAGATATATTATTTGTGACGCAATATTAATAGGGGATCGCAGAAAACGTGACAGCGTGACGAAGCAGGGTAGGGGTCCAAAAAAGGTATAATTTCGCGTGACGTATTTTATGAACGGCCCTTTAAGAGAGCATTTATTTCTCTAACTATCGAGTTTCCTCATTGTGTTTTCCTTTATCCAACACCACAATAATTATCCACTACATTAAGTAATCGCGGAATATCTTTTACGGTTGAATAATTATAACGTTAAAAATATTGATATAAACATAATCTCTGTAGTTCTAGGAAGTAAATTAATAGATTATCATCGTTTTGATTTGAAAAAATAGAGTTTTTATAAAATTATAAATAAGCTTCGTAATACGGCTGTTAATACATAAATAATACACAGCCGAGAGATATCGGAATGCTCGTACGCCGTGCGGTGCGCGTCTCCCAGTCTGCGCGTGCGCGTCTCGGTCAGCCCAACTGTCGCGCGTGTAATTAATGACTGCAAGTTGTCGTTTTGCCGCAGCCCTTACTGTGGGTTTCCAATCCACTGAATGAAACATTAACGTTAAAACGTGTCCGCATGACTATGTTTTCTGAAAAATGCCTAAATATCAACTTAAATATAGCAAGTTCATATTATGTACCAGTCATAATGTACCAAATATTTAGGTTATCTGAATTCACCATTTTGAAGTCGTTAACTGCTATCGCTTTGGTCTTGCCATCAAATATATTATCGATATACGTAATCACAGGACGCTTTCAACATGCCCACTACAAAGGTTTCGTGCGCACCTTTTTTCAGTTAACACTTTTATTGATATTTGAATAGTTTTATACATGCAATTTATTTACTATCTTAAATCTAAGTGAGCCTCCTTTTAATATTATTATGATTACTTACTCTACATATTAATACCTACTAACATGAGAATATAACTTACAATACAAAACTGTATAGTCAAGTACTTATACTATGCTAACTAGTCGATGTCGGCTGCGGTTAAGAGTGCGTTTATTTGATACGAATTTATTCGCGCCTAATTAACGCGACCGCACGAAAGTTTTCGCGTCGTTTAACCTGGCCCTTATTTATTAATATTCTAACGCGTCTTTCAATTTGCGTCCATAGTGGGAGGCAATTCAAAAAACTGATGTTACAAAATCGTCAGGTACATTTTGATATTGCATCTACATATCTATCATCTACATACAAAATTTATTACACCACTCTATAATTAAAGGATCAAAGAAATCGTAATGTAGAATGTGGACTGTGACGAATCGCGCGCGGGGGAGAGGGACGTGCTGCCATTTTGAGGTCGTCTCGCCGCGTCACATAATTTCCATTCTGCATAAATTATGACTCTGAGAAGCTACGAGACTCGTTTTAAATTCAATCGTTAGCTTTCATCTAAAATTTCAATTGTGTTTATAAAATGTTAATGTGGACTTACAATCTGGACAATAACTTAATACAATTTCAGCTTGTACTCATCAAAAAGCCAAATCAAAATATAGAAACTGTATACGGTTGGAAATGGTTTCTCAACAGTAACCCAATAACACTAATAAAGCACCAATGCCGGGATTATAAAGAAGTCTGCTCTGCAGACACGTACCTATTCATGTAAAATACAAGGCCGTGTCCCCGACACTCGGATTTTTCTATTACCTTAGTGTCCTCTGTCCTGGACTTGATGTAAATTTTTGGTGGTACTCCACTGTATTTCATTTGCACACTCAACGACCATTGAAATAATTCGCCACGTTCATCACTTGGAGTTGTAAGACTCCACATTATAGCGTCCGCGCCCCTCCTCCACGACCTGCATTTCTACCAAACAGTTGGAATTTATGACAAAGTGTTCGGCCTAGAATACTAATTAGTAAAAATATCATAATTATTAGATTTTCAGTGGAAACACTCAATTACGGAAACGTCGATATGCGCGTAAGAAAACGAACAAATCTATCTCGATGAAAGATAAACCTTTGTGTCTAGAGATTAAACGACTCTGATTGAGGTATCTTAGATATTTAACAATATATTTATTTATCCACATATTTAGGTACTAGTATTGTTATATTTCGGAAATCCACCAGCGTTTTGTAAAATTCATTATGAATTTAAGGAAGTTCTCTCGTTCTTATTCAGTTAATTGTAACGTGTGTTTACACATAATTCTGTTAATGTCACTCGCATATAATATTTTTCTAATATTCAGAGTTCAAACAACGCTTTAATAAGATGGTGGCACCCTTGCTAGAACTTTCCAAGGGTACTTTTTTCCAACAGGCATCGCATAAGCTTTTACCAGTGTCAAATATTGTATTTTGTCATTGAAGATATACTTGATATAGTTATTAAGTTCTTCAATAGGTATTATTAGAAGTCATTCAATACATGTTTTAATCTTAGCAAGTCATAATAAAGTGAATGTGATGGATAAGTAGTTTTACTGCGGGTATCTATGAGCAATTCTAAATATACGTTCCGCGATATTGTTTCACATTAATTTCATACGTGCACGCTATCCCATAAAATAAGACAATAGATTTAGATTTCAGAAGATATAAGATAAAATTATTATGAATTGAATTGAATTATTAAAAATGAAAGCGTTACACGACTAATCGATTATCCGTCATAAACTCCTAATAGTTTACTTATCGTTAAGAGTCATATACTGCGAGTTAGTACAAGCCATACAAACATATTATGCCTGGGTCGTGCAGGCTATCTGTAACAGATTATAATAAATAAAGTTAATAATAATACCAGCCTGTACTTCTGGGTAAAGGCCCGTTCCATTAAGCTATCTTGCCACGTCATTTCACAAAGTATTCTCGATTTCTATCGTCGAGAAATTGATTATTTTCCCAGTACATAGTTATACTAGAAGAATATATCTCAAGTATTCAGTATTCCTCACTATATATACGCCTTCGCCTTTAGCTGCTAGTGTTACAAATTTTAGTAAATTTGCATTGTTTTTTTTTTAAATATACCGGATATCGTAGCAACTCGACGGAAACAGAGAGGTGTTATAAGTTTAACGTCTGTATTCGTGTGTCTGTCTATGCCATCATACTTCCAAAGGGCTGAACCGTTTTTGGTATTGTTTTCTTTTTTTGTTTTGTTTGAAAGGTGACTTAATCAAGAGTGTCCTTACCTGTGGTTCAATAAAATCTATTAAAAGAAACAAATCAATAAAAGATTATTAGCTCTTTTCTAGTTGATGAATGGATGTGGACATCTTCTACAGGTCTAATTGGGTCGAAATTTGGTAATCTGTTTCATGGTGAGCTTGATCTAATACTGCAGTATCATTTGGAACTCCTCGCCAACATACAGTAGAGATAACGTGTTTGGTCTCATTGGAATTGTTTCAATGTTGTCGTTTGTCGATTTTTTTATTATTATTATAATATAACATAAACTAAAATTTTATATAAATATGTCAGTAGATCCTAACTGGTGACAAAAAGTAAATAAAAGATAAACAAACTATAATTTAAGAAATATCCATATTACTTGGAACTAATTGAATTTGAAACAAAACTGCATATCTCAGATTCTTCGGTGAGCTTTGTACATTTTCGGCATTAAAATCGACTGAAATATTTATTTTTTAAACTAAATAATATTTTAATCAAAGTTGGCAACATAATAATCGTAACCCTGATGTACCAGTTGCCCGTAGACAACGAGACGGTAACCATTTACCATCAAGGTATAAAAAAGGGTAAAATAATTTCAGTACACTTGTTTGACATGCGTGTTTACTTTTAGCTACAGGCCTTTGCTCAAATATAATCGTAAATTAGAACAGATATTCTATACAAACGAGAGGACAATGAGTAGTTATTCAAAGAGATCGCATTATGCATAGGGTTGCCATATATGGTCAGGCTCTCATTAGGAGGCAAAGAGAAAAAAATATTGATAAATTCTAAAGTGTCTAGTGTTGGACGTAGCTTGATCTTATTTATCAGAAGACTTAATTTTTTTTAAGTTATTCTTTCTGTCCTTTTTCTTGTTTGTAGAACTCTGTGCACGTCATACTGATGTTGATCTGGTACTATAATATTGACTCCACAGTCTCCGGCAGCAGGCAGTTTTTTCCATCGGACCACTGGGTCCTATATATTAATATAGGAACTGTGGAAATTATCTTTCCACAGTTAGTCCAGGTATCGCGAAGAAATATTCACATGATTTAAGCATATCGCATTTTCTGTCAGGACTTTTTGTTTGATTTAAAAAGTGAAATCACATCTCTACTACAGAATTTTTGTCCTTCCACTCTTACGAGTCAACTTTGTCCAAATGTTATTGTTGAAAGCAACCTTCGCTCAAAATCTCCACACTAATTTCTTACTTCTCCAGCGCGGCTCAATAATTTGGGTGATCGCACGGAAAAATGGGACGTAATAGTCTGTTGTTGCGACAGAGGCTTAAAAACGGTGACTGTCCAGATATATCGGGACGAATGGGAACCCTAATTATACGGCCCAACCTTATCCCTTCCGCAGCGGGTATTTCATATTCACGTACCTGTGGATTAGATTACCTCAATACAGCATAAGCTAATGCGGGCGCGTGCTCCACTCCCGCAACCCACACAATGGCTTAGGTTATACAATGAACCTCATTTACTAAATTCTCTACAATTTAGAGGTATTTGTAACAAATTTCATCACGGCCTGTATTCGCTGGAGTAAGCACGATTAGTAGTAGGTCCTTCTAATATTTTTCATCAACAGTATGGTTTTGTTGTTGTTATTGATATCAAAGGCTAGATTGGAGATAAAATTGTACATGATGTCACGCGTAACGACGTAACCGTCACATTTATTTTAAACGCCATCTATTCGTTTATCCTTCGTACTACATTGTTAGCTATATATGTACAATGTCTTCAATGTTTAATGATTATTATATTATCAGCGAATTTAAACGTTTAAACACAAAGCAAACTTTACGCGTTTATATTCTCATAGAAAATTTAAAATTTATTTTTGTTTTCTAAGATGAGAGAAACTGGGGCACATGCCCTGGACGATAATATATGGGGTACCGTTTGAAAAAAAAATCCTGTTTAATATAACGCCTATCATTGAGGACGGGTCATAGTGTGTACAAGCACATATGTGTTATCTCTGATAGGGGAATTTCCGTTGTATCAAGAAATTTCAAATTTTGTAAAAAAACAAGCACCAATGCAATGCTTTTAGTCCGGTTCAGAAGAATCGTACATCCGGGGGCTCCAGTTTGGAGAGAGTGATTGGCAGCACAGACTGGTATACGCGCCGTTCGAACTTAGGCCTCTGGAGTAGCAACTGACCTTATTTGGACCTAATTTAAATTATTAGCTTCACTGCATTTAGCAATAGAAAGAAGATAAAAAAGAATGTGTACCGGAGTGAATGCAAACTTAGTTATCTAGATCTAATTAGAACTCGAGACTCGCTAAATTACGGAAGTGTAATGCTAATGTATGTCGGGAACAAGTCAAGGAACGGACAGTGCAGTCAGCGGGGCGACCACCCACGCTTATATCGCCTAGAAACGATCACTAGATGGCACTACATGGGGCTATGTATACACGAAAACAACCCTTCAGAATACTGTTTAAGGACAAGAACTCTGTTTATTCACTTCTAAAAAATAACGACTGAAAACTAGCGATTCTAAATTTTGATAATTTTTAAATAAGATCACAATTTTTGTACTCTTCCATTTTTTATTAAAAATTTTTACCTGTTATTAAATCAAATTGAGTTCGAGGAAATAAGTATCTTTCTCAAATACAGTTACCGAGACGATTCTTTATGATTCGAACCACATCAATCGATTCGGTATTCGAGTTCTCTACAACTTCGTAATTCCTAACTCGATAAAAGTCTTGATAAGTTAATGAATATTCAGCAACCCATAAAGTTCGCTAACAAATTAACTGTAAACATTAATGATGATTAATTATTATACATATATATTTGGAGTTGTATCACAGTTCGATTATGTGAATCATCCTTTTTTGAAAAAGAATAACCTAATACGGCTAAGTTTCCAAAATGGCACATTATTTTGTTTTATAAAAATGGAAATGATCTATCTGGTTATCATAACTCCATACCAAAATTTAGGATACCGTTCCGTATTTTTTTTAATTCTCTTTCAGATCTTGACACATCTCTGATAGTGCTTAAAAGTATTGGCTGGAAATATTATTTGGCATGTAGTGGTTTTATTTTTATCACTTATAATTGAGTTATTATATGTCTTTTGTGAGAGCTCACATTATAGTTTCGTTATTGTACACTAGTTAAGTAAATTTAAAATAATAATATGGAACAGCAATTTTGAATTATTGCAAAATCACCTTAAAAAGTAAGAAAGGTAGGCACCACCTTACTATAAAACTTAATTGAACTGAAAAATATACTATTAACAAGCACAGGATTAGAAGAAAAAGGAATCAAAATCTAATCAGTACCAATATTATTTGAACGCTCTAATTTTTGGAACTACCAGTGTAAATTAAAAAAAATATGTTCCATTTTATAGCTTATTTATCGAGGAAAGATATATGCTATATAACTTCTAAAGCCTCTAAAGAGTAGAGCAGTAGCTATGAACGATAAGCAATCTTTTTTTTCGAACTGACTATTCTGTTAGCCTTAAAGGCCCAGGATCCATTAGAGGCTTTGTCAGCTCCACCGGGCTTGGGGGTGAGCATGGAAGGCATTCAGCCACGAAAGCGAGGCAATAAGCTCAAGTGTGCCAAAATGGCCGAACGTCAGTTTGGGCTGTTGTCGTAAATGCAAATAAGTCGCGATCTGACTAATTCCCTATCCGTGGACAATTCGATCTAATTAACAATACATGTATACATGTTTCTGACTTTTGGGAGGGAGGGAATCTGGGAAGCTGTAGACAAGAACGTGAAATGAGAATGAAGGCTATACGAGTGCGTTGGCGGCGAGCGGTGGACGATTGTTCGAATAAATGTAATACTGGTGGAACTGTGGAGCACAGCTAGTTACATAATAAATATTTTATAGAAACAAAACATTGACACTGGCAATTGGTATTGCAACGTTAATTCACCTGATCGGATATATTAAACGGATCTGGATATAAATCTGTTTGGAGATACAGTGCGTAATGTGCCCGAGCCTATATTGTTTACTAATTAACTCGCGAAGGAGTTTTGTTTTAAAGATTGATGATGATGATAGTAAACTAGCAAAGCTCGCGGTAAAGCATCGCTTCCGCTCGCAACTCAGTCGTGAGTCGAGCACTGAATAGTGAATACTCAGTCGAGTCTTAAATCTCAATGCGGTTGTACGCGCCGCGTTTAAATCTAATATTTCTAGATCGACTTTGAACTATCGTGTTATAAATTTTGCATAAACATTTTAAAATTAATGTATACTAATTGTAATGTATAATAAAATAGAAAAACAAATATATCATGTTACGTTAGTGGATTTAAATTTTTATGGTTTGCTTCGATTATATTTAGGTAATGCATTTTTTTTGCCATTACATTGCAAATTTTTACAAAATATGTTACGAGTTCAGTGATCAAATGGAAGTGACTCGTGCGTTTGATGGAAGCGATGTAAATTTATATTAGTGAGTTATTGATAATATTTCTTTTATAAAAAATACTTTCATCGGTTTTTCTATTTGACTTATTTATTTCATATACAATTTTCCAAGAGAGTGTTTGTTTACAAAATAGGATTTAATCAAAATTGACTTTGAGATATGTGGATAATAACCAAGCAATAAAAGTAGAAAAAAAGTGTAAAAAACGAGGCTAAAAGAGCGCAGCCAAGCGGTTTCGCAAATGGATACCAGATGAACGGTGGTCGGTGCGATGCGCTGGTGGTTGGTGCTGGCGACGGTGACCGTCGCCGTGGCGGTGACGACCGCTGCGGGACCGCGCCGGTGCGCCGGCCGGCTCGCTCGCGAACGACTCAAAGCCGCGGAGAAAATTCGCGACAAGCGATACTACCTGCTCTGCTGCTCCGGGACTTGTGCTCCTCGCCGCAGGCCGAGGCCGCCTACGACCAGCCGCTACCAGCCGTACCACAGAACCTGGTTGGGCCTCAAATACGGTATGACATCATTCGGTATTTAACAAGAACTTGTATTCACTGCACGTTTTACTCGTAACTTCTATTTAATGATTTACATTCTACAAAATCACTCTGTCAGAAAGATGTTGTAACTATGCATTATATTATTTTAACACTAACAACTGCCCGCGACATCGTACGCGTTAATTATTATATAATGTATATATAATGTGGCTTTCTATCAGTGAGAGATTGTTTAGAATCGTATCAGTAGTTCCAGAGATTACATCCAACAAACTTTATCAATTTGTAGCAATGGTGTAGATTATTTTCGTAACTACAACTGTACCGGCTGGGTCGCCACCACCATACACATTGTGATAAACCCGACATAGTGACTCTTGGTTTGGTGCGTTTTAGGATCAACTGGTGTATAGCAGGCTGGCGAGAGGCTTTTAGGTCGGTATAACCAGCAATGGATTCCATTATCGCTATTTCGGATTGTACTGTGCTTACCATAAAAAATGTGTAGGCAATTGATAAACTTGATAAAGTTTTGCTATTAGCTTAAACGTAGCTTTAAATTTTGATATGGCCTAGCACCGTGGCCTTGTCTACAAACTTCTGATGTGCGGACTACCCGACAACTTGTGCACATGGATCTCTGGCTATCTACATGAGCGCAGAATTCGTGTCCTAGTCGATGGATGTGATTCGCAGCTCATATCAGTGAATACAGGAATTCCGCAAGGCTCTGAACTTTCTCCCACTATGTTTATTCTGCATATCAATGATATGTAACTTTTGGGTCATACCCATTTCCGCATCAGCTGCGCAGGGACATTGCCTCGCTGAGTGTGTTCTATCGCCTGTATAATGGAGTGTTCTGAAGAGCTGTTTAACCTAATTCCCTCTTCTCCCTTTCATAACAGAACCACACGCGCTGGGATCCGGGGCTACAGATTTACGGTAACCTTAATCTCGGTACGAACAAATAAATGTGATATGTCTTATCTTTGCCGTACTGTGAATCTGTGGAATTGTCTCCCGACCAGTGTATTCCCTTCTTCTTACAACATGGAGTCCTTCAAACATAACGTGAAGAGACATTTGCAGGCCGGCATTACAGCGACGACTGACGATGAATTATAAATCCCACGGTAGTCGCCGATGTTATTGGATTACACTGACTCACCACCAAGTATACTGTAGTCACTACCGTGCTTCGATAAAAAAAAAACTTTGCTGTGCTACTATAAAAAAATCCCTGGCCCCATGGCGCTGTGATGTAGTTCTAATGATCTGTCGAGATGTCTTCGTTTTGTATAAAAACAATAATTGCCTGTTTTTTTGCGTATTTAATATTATATATACATTATGTTATATATATTTATAAACTGTATAAAATTTCTGACGATCGAATTTATTAAAATTGCCCTGTTACAAGATCAAGGCGAGTTAATAAAATCACAGGAAGTAAACCAGTGATAATACGCTTGTTATCAAGGTAGTGTTTAGATTTGGCAACAGCGCTCTGGTTCGACGACCCGCGCGACTCGGCGCTCGACGTCAGCAGCCTACGAATTACGATCTGATTCATTTCTGAGCAGCCTGATCTTGAATGAAACACGCCAGACAAAGCTCTAGACTAAATCTGCTAGCACTTACTTTAAATTTCACAAACGGCTAAGATACGTTAATATATGAAATCATTTCAGTCTCTTGACAGTTTGCTTAGGTATAACATATTTTTCTCCGAAGTCTATTTACAAGATAATTAAATATGAGGTAACACGGCTTTATTTCGTACAACTAATCGTATTTTGACTTCGATATGCAAATTGCTTTAGCACATTCGAAAAGATGTGGTCATCGTGACGTAGATGAAGACTTAGCTAATATTGGTAAAACTTCGATAACTATCTTCATTATTCAACAAAGATTTGAGCGAATGAGCTTTTTCTGGCTCGTCAACTTAGCAAACTAGGCAAGCCGCGGAACACACGAATAACCTTTTATTTTAACTGTGTTTCTCGACGGGACGACTTACATTCCATACTACGAATTAATTGGTATTCAATCGATGAATTGATGTTAAAAATAAAACAATTTTTATTTATATACACATAAATATATGTACATTTTATATTATGAACATTGATTTATTTGTAGTTTATTGCTCATTGTCACTATTATTTAATTTGAAGTATGTTATTAATTATTTTATTTTACTGGTTAAAATATTGTTTTTGTTTTGCCCGCCGTACAATTTATATAATGATCGCTAGTGGGCGCTGGTATGTATGAAAGTGGTATTACCCATGTGTCTTACAATTTCTAATTACTAGAATAAAATAATGAGAAATTATTAATTTCTGTCAATGTTCGTTAACTGTAGATAATCATTATTATGCAAACACATAAATTATTAGATGTACAAGGCATACATCTCAAAAGTACCTCCCGCTTTATCATGTCGGTGTAAACCAAGCGTCCCATATTGTTATGAACCTAAAGTAATTTTTAATTGTAAGTAATCTAGTAATAAGTATTTTTTCTCCATTTAAAAACTAAATGCCCCCTAATTAAATGTCCCTCGCCCCGAACCGAAAATACGTCACAATATCTTATGATTTAATAACCATATCGCTATGTATCTTAAGATAATATAAAATGTAAATGTACATTATCTTCGCCGTGTGTTATCACACATTGTATTGTATGGCGAACGACATTTTTTCTTAATATAAAATATTATAGCATCTTCGCCGTCTGAGACACGCTTAACTAAATGTATATGAAAATGTATACCCTACCTATAACAAACAAAACAATTTTTAAAATTTTTGTCTGTCTTTCTCAAAGAGCGGCTAATCTCCGAAACGGTTGGACCGATTTTGACGGAACTTTCACTGGCAGATAGCTCATGTTATAAGTAGTAACATAAGTTACTTTAATTTTACAAAAATAAATAGGGTTCCGTGTAAACAGAATAATAAGACTTTTAGTAGTCCACGCGAGCGGAGCCACGGGAACAGCTAGTCTATCTATATAAATAAAATGACTAAGTGACTATCTATATAAATAAAACCGTTGTGCGAGCATCACGCAAAAACTACTGGGTAGATTTTGATAAACATTAATTCTGTAGTCCACGCGAGCGGATCCGTGGGCACAGCTAGAATTTATATAAATATCGAATTTTTATTTCAAACTATATAGAGGTAGTATAAGTACGTTTTTTTTTTATTTGCAAACAATACGTATTACAATAAAAAAATGTACTTATGTCGTTTGAAATGAAACCTCGTGTCGAATTTTGAAAGGTTTATGTGAAGTACGGGGCATCATAAAGTAGAGTGATCGGCGGCACTGCTCGCACTAACGCGACTTTAATAAAGAGTAAGTGTGACGTATATACTGAGATGTCGGTGTACTTATATTTACGAATTATATTTGTATGACAAAACGAAATAAATCAACTTAAAATATCATTCAATTAATGTAAATAAAACATAAATTTTAATAATATCGATTCTTATAAATGAATTAACTAGATTTTTTTTTATATTTCTCCGTAGACATTGTTATAGATAATAGGACATCTCTTGACACCTACGTGCCCGTACCTATTTGAAGTTTAGATAATTGTCTCTTATTTCGTTTTTAATTTACAGCGTGTCTAGATTTGTAGGTTACACAACTCTGCCCAATTCGCTTGACCAAGACAACTAGACGTCACGTCGTGAGGGGTGTCCACGCTTATGTAGTGGACATTGCCCCGATTCTCTTCCTCATTTAAAATGAGAACGGCTAGAGAGTGAAACTCACTCCTGGCGTTTGTTTACCCGCCCATTTATAACTTGGATGTCGCGCGATCCATCATCGATCTCATATTTTGTTTCCATCAGATGAAACTGAAGTAAAGCGCTTAGCTATTAAATATATTCAAAAATATAGAACTCATTGGTTTCTGAGTTACGGCCGCTACAGTGGCACGTTGAGGCTTGTCTCATTTCGGGATATGCCGATATATCCAATAATCAGCGGGGTAGTGTGGATCTTTACCCGACATACATAAACCCGTCATAGTGACCCTGTTTTGTTTTGTCAGAACACATTACCGGGAGATATCTTATTGCCGAGAGAATTGCAGGCATGACAGCGACGATCGGCGATTGATTGTCGATCTGTCGGTGGTCACTGTTGTTTTTAATCGTGCTGTGTTTACTATCAGGAGCAGTACCGTCATTTTACCATGTTGGGATATTACATACTCGAAAGTAATTCTTCCTTCGCGGAACATTTGTGTATGATCTTTACATAAATCTATGCCGACATTTATACAAAAGGGCTATTTGAAAATATGTCTCTTGCATAAATCAATCTGCAATCAATGATGTACTAAATATCTACGAGCGAGAGGCCCGCGGAAGTGCCGACCCCATTGCCAAAGGTCGTCCGTATTTCGAGCGGGATCTCAAAATGATCTATCATTTTGCATTGATTTACATGAAATTAGAACCCGTTGGCTTGTAAGGTTTTCGTTTTCATAAAGTATAAAATTTAGAGGGATAATTACTAACTTATACATTATTATTTTAAAATATTTCATATGTATCATAAAAATTAATGTTAGTGTTTGACTACTATACGTTATCGCACATTAGGTTTTTCTGTTTTAAATTAACACACTTTTTTCTCTTATACTTCAACTATCGGTGCGCGTAAGTTACTCTATTAAGAAAACGATACGTAAAAATTTTCATTTGTATAAAACCTTCTGGTATTAAGCAACCTTGGGTTAAGATACGGTAAAATATTAAGCCAAGAACTTACTGACCTGGTTACGGGATTCGATACTATGTCCTTTGATGTGACATACTGAGATATTGTTATAATTCTACATACTTGAATACCTCGAGGATATTCTGTTTCAAGCATCGAAATAAATGTAGACATTAGAATAGAAAACAAATTCATGAGTCACATATGTACCGGTAACCTATTTCAATAATACGTGTCGTTTGGTCACGTGACAGAACGAGACAGATAGCGTTTGTATTGCTCATATTTTCATTTAAATTATATCTATACAGTGCATATATGCATATCTGCAGTCGTCGCTAAAATGCCGGCATGCATGCCGAAATGCCACTTCGCGCCAATAAAATATCATTGCTTCACGCCTCGTTTGAAGGACCCTATACCACCTATATTGTATTTATATTGTAACTGGCTGAGCCCGCGACTCCGCTCGCGTGGTCTACAGAATGCTGTAGGTCGAGCGCACGCGCGAGTCGTGCAGGCCTCGCTCAAAAGACTAAAGACAAAAATACTTATTGTGAAAATAGATACATGCTATCGTCAACTTTTTTGTAGGTCTTTTTAAGATCTACATATATGCAGAACATTAATTTGATATATCTCTTATGGCTTACTGAACGAAATGCGAATGCGTCTTTTTCCGAATTGTTTCACCATTATCGTCACTGCTTATTACGTATGTTACTTTATCTTACAAAATGTATTATATAATCTGGCAAGATAATATAGCTATGAATTAAAATATTTAAAAAAAAGATGTAAATCGGCTTAGTGGTTTTCGCGTGAAAAGAAAATAAACGGACAGACAGAGGCAGACGTTGCGTTTTATAATATGTATAGATGAACGCGTATGAAGTCGCAGATGATTGCTAGTATTTTATATTATGAGTTGTAAAAAAATTGTTGCGAAGTTTAATAAAACTCAGATTGGAATTAGTACAGTAGTAAATATAAATGATTTCAAATAATATTTAAAAACGTTGAAATAATTTAAAGCTACGTTATTGTCGTTCGTTTTCATTGAAGACATGTAATCAGCAGCTTCGGTAAAAAGAACTGGTTGCTGGAATCAGGTTTATTTCGGAAATTATATTTGTAAAAAAAGTTTGGAATTTAATATTGTGATTCAAATTGAGCAATTTATAATACTTTGACGGAAATGTGCAATTTTTTAATCTATATTTAATACCTCATTCCTATTCAAAATGTTGTACCTAAATCACTTTAGTTTTTAATCATCTCTTTTAAAGTTCGTAAGAAAATTACCGTCAAAGTATTTGGTTGGAAGTTTTTTCCATAATTTTCTAAAACGGTGCCTATTCTTGTGCACGTTTCACTACTTGTAGCTCCGTGTTAACATGGCCCTGGTGAGTATTGATATCCAATGTAAATGATACTATGCTCATTAAAAAATAATTGAGAAAAAAAGGAACTCAAATCAATATTGTTTCAACTTTTATAAATCGGATCTTCGGCATAGTATCCGACGATCACGAACTCGTTTCAAAATCAAAAGGCGAAAACACTTTCTTAAGCGGCACATATATCGATTCATACACTAGTGTTGTAACAGCACGTATCGATCAATCATCGGATCGAGTGAATCAATCTCAGCCGGTCGCGGTCGGTCTCGCGCCTGCAAATACCCAGCGAACAATGAACCATTGATTATCGCGTCACGTGTTGCTATTGTGAACTGTTCGAATCTATTTGTGATTCAGTAATGACATTTATTATCGCTATTTATAACTGATTAGCGTTTTATGGTTATCTTTTGCAATATTGTTGCGATTTCATCGATGACTGAGATGTATTCACTAGAGAAGCAAAACTACAACTTGTACATCATTTCTAATGCTCTGGCTGTGGTGTGAGCGTTATGATAGCGATAGGTACTACTCTCTCTATAATAATTAAAATCATTTAAAATAAAATAAATTAAACTTTTAATTTAAATGATATAATCGATTGTAACTCGAAATTAAACTTAATAAATAATATTTTATTATTGCAGTGGAGACTGTGTTACAACACATAGAACTTCTCTTGTCGTTTGCGTGCAAATGACTATTATATTTGATGACTATTACTGTGACTATTAGATTTTTTACAATTGATTGTATTTGGTGACCACTATTTCAGTACGGAACATTGTGCTTCTGTTGTGACATAGAAGTAATTAATTTTAATTCATATATATGTATACAAATCATGATTGTACGTATATTATAAATAATCATATTCTCTTAAATCATGACACCATCGAAGTTTTTATTTTTGAACCTTCTATTAAAATTAAATATGGAGCCTATGAATAAGTGTTCAAGTAACAAGTTAATTATGTCTTAATTGAACGGCATTACATCGTTTGGTTTAATAGGTATTTCACATGTAGGACATAAACAGTTGACTTACGTAAGCTTTTAATTAATCTCCAAGTCAGAACGTATTATTTTAACTTGCATCGGCTAGTAAGCAATGGCAGTGTATTATTTTAATGTCTATTTTTTTAACTAATGATGAGAGGTGACTATCGCCCTTACTAAGATGGCTTGTAAATACTAAAACTGACGCACCTATATATCTATATAAACGCTGAGTAACCTTGGATCTTGAAACATTGAAGGCTTTTAAACACTGTTTTTCACTTGTTGTGTGGTGACCGTGATCCCGTTGTGAACGAGAAGCCTGATATCACGAAATAAAACGTTCTAAAAATAAAAGAAAGTGTATGCATAGGTATACTTACGTATGCGCATTAGAAGCCATACTTCTATTCGATGACTGATGTTAATGACGCATAAGATCAAGTGTGGCTATCTTCACCGCAAATAAAACATGAGGCCTAGCAAGCAACTTCGTAGTGTGGACTATTTGTTACAATGTGCGCGCGCATCGTAAAAATTCACTCTCATCATTTTGTCATAATGTAGGCGCGTTGTATACATTTAAGGAGTATATCATACTCTAAAAGTATATTCTCCATTTGGATTAAATATTTATTAGTAACCCTATCCTTCGTTTAAACGCCACCGTTAAAATATACGCAGATTTAAATAAACGATAACGTTAAGTATCCGTTCTAACTCTGGAGGCAATAAAGATAGCAAAGCCACGGATAACCATATAGTTTTTAGCATTAATTAGTTCTTGATCAATTAACTAGATAACGTAGCATTAATAACTATAGGATTGAAGTCTCAATCAATTGCGAACACTTATCAATCATACTACCTATGTTTACGGAACTGCAGAGACCTAAGCTGTTCTAGGGTTATCATCATCGTTTACCTAATTAATAAATTAATTTTATGTTTTATTAAACAGTTGCTTTTTCCCACGACTGTACGTACTTAGGTACTGTAAATGTTTTAAAACATAATTACATTTTAATTCTGGCAAAATGAGACATATTTATTATGTAAGTATACTTGTACTTATACTGAGACTCTGGTTAAGGCCCTGTCAGAAATAATTAGCCGGTAACTTGTAGACTGACATTTAAAAGAAAAACAATAAGCTATTGAAATTGGCAACCCTGATCCGTGTTATGCGTCAGAACCGGTACGACCGGCAGCGGCCGAGCCCGCTCTGTCATTGACTTACCCGACTAAATTACTCAACGGGACGCTTATCGATGCACCACATCACTATTGATGCATTGTCTCAATCCGCACGTCGGTACCTCGATAGTTTCTACACGACGATAAATCACGCGTCGCGGTAGTGATTCATTCATTATATCGTTGAAAACGCAGTAGCCGACCTACATTATTATTTTTTATTATTGCTGTACACGTGTTGAGCCACCCTTGAGTAAATTACCTACTATAATATTTAGTAAATTGGTACGTTTAATTTAAAAAGATGCACATATATTTTCTTGTGTCCCTACACTAATTAGCGGTAGGCATTAACTTCTTTAAAAAGCTTTGACTGCGTTAGGGTTTTTTAGATAGATTACAGAGATAATTTATCGTTTCTTTTCAGTATTAGATGTATTAGGATTATTTTACTTGAAGTCGCCTAAAGATCCCTTCGAATTTGCTTATTCGTCAGTTTAGTACAGTCAAACCTGGATAAGCGAGAGTTCAAGGGAGCACAATCTCATTCTCGCTTATAGAGGTTTCTCACTAACCCGAGTTTCTCGCTAATTCAGATACATGGGTAGCGTTTCTCTTTTATAGAGGTACGCAGCAATAACAAGTCACAGCAACTTTATAAGGGTAGGTATCAAGATTTCAAAGAATGCGATAAAATAACAACGTTGTTTAGTTCCACGAAATAGAATAGGTACAATATTGACGAGAAAACAATACAAAAACAACGGTAGGAAGTTCCACGTAAGTTAAGAATGAGTCATAAAATAGCACATGTTAAATTTGTAATTTGTTTTGTCATTTGTTCCTCCTAAATAATATAAATAAATAAAGCTCGACTGTTGCTTATAGAGGTATAGATAAGTAACAGTCTCACTTACGGAGGTCCATGAGGGAAAACGACTCTCTCTTACAAAGGTTTCTGTTTCTCGCTAATAGAGGTTTTGGGAGCTTAAAATGACGGGTCCTGGCTATTACTCTCACTTATAGAGTTTTCTCACTTATCCAGTTCTCACTTACCCAGGTTTGACTGTATATGGTTAAATTAGCTAGCAGATAACCAAAGCAATGAATTAACTATTGTGTTCCTCAAACACGTGCAAATAATGATAATTAAATTAAAATGGGACCGATCTCCTAATCTTGCTCCTTTATGTATATGGTGTGTAAGTTTCTCAAACCATAGATTTTAATAAATGTCTTATTAACGAGTATTAATAATAACAGAATTCGGGTGTATTTATTACTAAACCTGCCGGCTTCGCTAAACATATTTAATTCCATCGTATTAAAAGTATCCTATGTGATTTTCTATGAGATAATGAATTTCTATGCGAAATTTCATTACAATCCGTCAAGGCGTTAAACAAACATATATTCGACTTACTTTCACATTTAGGAATAATACATATTAGGTAATTATGCATCGTTTTTTGACAAAAGTGTGCGAATAATATTAGCGATAAACTCTAACCTACAATTTGAATTAATACGTAAAAATCTATCGCCATATTTATATCAGTTGAAGTTGATTTATAATCCAATGTAGATAGTAAGTAGTCAAGAAGAAAAAAAAACGTATTTCACGTTTAAATCATATCAAGATAGTCAAACAACAATCTGAGCACAATCGTTGCGCTAACAATGGCTCGTTGTGATACGGAACGTCTCAATCAGTTCAGGCCGAGGTAAATCAGTACAAGATCACTCGCGCCGAGACACAGTCCTCGTTCAGCTCACTCGTTGAACCGTGACACGAGTGACTGTCGGAACCTCGGGGGCGAGGAATTCGACATGGATAACCCTTTGAGACTTTTCATGGATATCGTTTATAAATGCAAACAGTTTTGTAGCGGTGTTTTGAGGTAGCCAGTGTGTGCTTTATAGACTATTAAAGCAGACGCTTTTAAATCCTGGATTACAGACAACATTCTCTCAGTTTCTTCGCGGGACTATAACACCAAAGTATAGACTAGTTTTACCTTAGAAATTTCTGCTGATAAGAATTATATACGTTTATTATGGACCCATCGTACTAAGTTGTTAAGACAATTTCTTAAAGCGTGTGTCGGTCTCATTCACTTTTTTTAAATCTTAAGTTTAATGTTTTGCCACAATCTCATCTGATGCTAAACGACAATGTGACCCAAGATCAGGTAGACACGCTAAGCCTAGTGGGAGGACTGACTCTCGTATACAGTTCCTAGAACACACAAAATGCCCTACCACCATGCTGTGTTTTCTTCACAATGCAATGTTTTCCTTCACCGAAAGCCCAGACTTATAGTATAGATTTAAACTCTTGTCGATCGACGCAGTGTCCGTACACGCCACCACTGAACCATCATTGCTTCCAACAATTGCTTTACATTTTATCTTTGCTTTGTCCTTTTTTTATTTTTATTTTATACCAGTCGATGTCTCAAAAACTAAATTATGCGATGAAAATACAATTTCTTGAAGTATTTTATGCCATTATGACTTCCGAGTCGAACCGTTCCATATACTATTAATTAAGGTTGAAAAATAATTCTTATACAAATGTGTTTTGTGAAACTGTGCTAGTTGCTACTTCTACCGGCGAGCCCTTGACGTGTACCAAATTAATATTTAAGATAATTTGAGTAACTTTGGGTAAGATCAGTCTTGTTTGGGTTGAAGTGGTTGCATACCCGTTTGCTATTTTAATTAAATAGTTTTTGGGCATAATTTTCTTACCCTTATTTCACCTAAGTAGGGTCGGCATTCCTTTTCCATTATTATCTATCAGCAGTCATCACAGTATTCATACCTTATATACGCACATCATTCTTCACACAATTCTCAGACCATCTTCAGTCTTCCTCTACTCTGTCCATCTTCATACATAATATACTTTTAGTTATATGACTTTTATCACTCTTCATGACATACCCATACTACGCTAATATATTGCATATTAATGTATTGCGACCTCGAGTGCAGTACTGGAGTACATGTGATTCCCGAGAACTGTCAACATTTTAAGAGTATTATATTAAATTACAGAACTAGTCCGTTCCCATCATCACCTCTTGACACTGACGCAATTGCGTCGAACAATTCACTTATGTTATCAAAATAGCGTGTGTTCCGAGCTCGGATAATAATTTCGTAAGTAATTACACAACAAAGCGTCGGGATGGTTAAGATAAGCGGAAAAAAATGACTGAATCTGTTCTGACAGGACCGCGTCTTGACTGAGGTCGACGACCGAAGGATACATGTACCGAATGAAGGCCTGTGCTAGACAACAGGTATTTTATGTTTTTTTTTTTTTTCAACCGTACAAAACTTTATTTGATATGTTAGGATTGTATCACTTGTCTGAATCATAATTGGATTTTTTTTATTATTATTCTATTATTTTTGTACACGACGATAAACCTTTGAAACACGGATATCTATTAGTTCTAATTTGAGAAGTTACTTTTGCTTCTTTTAATTTTTAATTATACTTATATAATAAGAAGTACTATTATTATAATAAAGTAATGTTTATAATTTTTATGTTTGAAGGGGGGAAATCTCTAGAACTACTGATCCGAATCAAAAAATCCTTTCATTCATAGGAAGCTACACATTATCTCTGAGTGATGTGTAGGATATTTTGTATTCCTCAGTATTACATTTTACTATGTAATTAATGCGAATGAAGTGGTAGGCGGTTGTTAATGTTATCTATATTAATAAGCCTGTAATTCTGCCTGTACTTATATTAAAAAAAAACACACACACTTATATATGTAATAAAAAACTAAAGAGCAGAAATCTGTACAAAAAAGATTTTTGAGAAAAATAATTAATTTGTACGCTAATCACGCAGAAACGGTTTATAGGCCGATTTTGATAAAATTTGGTATGAATATAGTTTATAGTTCGTAATAACATTTAGGATACATTTTTTCATATATGGACATTTGTGTGGTGTATAAAATACATTTAAATTGTGTGTATACATAAAAAATTTGTAACACTGTAATATATTTTAATTATATAAGGAAATCAAGCTAAATGGTACGTAATTAGTCCAAATTATTTTATCTTCACGTAATTTTCAAGAGAAATAATAAACAGGAATCAGGGGCGTGCATACCTTCTGGTGAGACTCGCTGCTGAACGACACACTAAGAAAAGGTTACACGCCTTAGAAACCTGTAGGGAACGACGTATTAGACTAAATACATAGCGGAGACGTATGGTAGAATATCGATCGATCGAAAGTAGTAAAGAGCGTGAGGCACGGCTGACTGCTAAATGTAAGTGTCAGGCTGTGTCTTGGAAATCAGAAACATTGACAGAGTGTGAGGCAAGGCTTACTGCTAACATGCAATAAGCTAACATGGGAGGTCGTTATAACAAGTACCAAGGGAATTATTGCGATCATGGAAATATAATATTGACACTGGCAATGTACTGTGGCTATGTATGTGGCTATGTGGCTATGTACACATTACGGCTTGATAAAGAAAAAGAAAAGAAAATATTTTAAGGTCATTATGCAGGCGTAATTTTTCTACAGTTCAGCAAGAAATCTTTATTCACAAACAAATATTTTCGTAAGCAGTCTTAAAAAAAACGTTTATTGCATGAATCGAACTGTAACGGAGGAACAACTAATAATTGGTTTAATTGAAACATTTCTTAACAAGTTGGACGTGCAGGCCGGGCCGTGTCGGTCGTTCAACTTTTCATTCAGCATAACACCTGGTTTCAGCATACGTGCAAGCAGCTGTATTATCATTTCAACGAAGTTATGTCGTAAACAGGTCCCTTGTCTTTGTCTTGCTAATTTCGATTATGTTTTACTAAATAGGGAATTTACTGTGGGCATAAAGCGTAAGCGTGTGATAATGGTGTGAATTAAAAATCGTTAAAAACCTATACTAATTTACTACTAATGTTATAAATCTCAAGAGATTGTTTGTCTGAAAGCTGTTAATCTCTGGAACAACCAGAAAAATTAGAAAAAATCTTGTTGTTGTTTATAGCCTATTTATTGAGGAAGGTTATAGGCTGTACAAATTTACGCTAAGACCCTAAAGAGCAGAGCAGTAACCAATGAACGTCAAGGAATCTCACAAGCTTTAGGCAAGTACGGTAAGTAAGAATAACTATAGGCTTCGCTGGTGATTCAGCGGCGACACGACGCGGTGGAGAGTTGGTCAAAAACATTTACGTACATACATAAATCACGCATCTTTCCCAACGGTGTAGGCAGAGATCACGTCCTTCCACTTGCTAAGATTTTGACATAATTAGTTATAATTGACGTAATGACATTTAGGTAACACGGGTGAAACCGTGAGGTACAGCTAGAGTAAAAAATATATATTTATTCAATTTAAAATCATAGACTGGAACCTATACTAGACAATTTTTGTTACGTTTAACACAAATATTTCGTTAGTATAAAATGTAGTCTAATTTCTATGGCGATACTTGGACTTAAACGAGCTTCCCCTTCTTATGCTTCCAGGTTAAGGCGCCCCTGGCGCTAAGTACCATTTTCTTTCGCTATAGGTTTTTAACGTTATGTATGTTAAAGCAATGATGGCTCAGTGGTAGCGTGTACGACTTCGCGTCGATTGACGTGAGTTGGGATCCCTGCAATGAGCCTGAGCTTTCGGTGAAGGAAAACATCGTGTGGAAGTCATAGAATGGTGGTAGGGCATTTTCTAATGCCACCACTTTTTTATTTATCGTTATAGGTTTGGCTTTGTGGCTACAATCTCACCTCATGTGAAGTGATAATATGGCCAAAGGTGATAACACGCTAAACCTAGTGGAAGACTGGCTCACAAGTGCAGCTGCCGGAACACACCTATTGGTGCTTGACGATAGATTTTCAACTTGAGTGTGGTAGCTAGCCAGGCGGGTATTAGAAAAAGCCCTACCACCTTGCACCTACATAATATTCCTAGAACAAGACTGATCTATGTCATGTATGTTTTAGACACTTGTCGTCGCTATGGTCACAGAGTACCTTTATATTATGCTATGGCTACCCTACTTATTATACCATAGACAAAGGCTGGCTGACATCGCGACGTGCCATTTTCCATTATGAGTATGGTCGTCGCTATACACTCGAAAAATGTGAACTAAAAATTAAAAGTTGCGAATTTGACTGAAACAAGTATGTAAAACAAGACATTTCACAATTCCCACGTTTTACGAAAAAATACCTACACCGCGTGCCCGCTGTCCATTTATGAGAAGCAAAAACTGGGAGAAAATAAAAAAGTGGAGCACGTCGCCGCGGCCGTGCAGTATTATGTAGTTAGTGCAAGTCATAATGTATGTCATTGGTTTCTCAGGAATAACTCTAACGAATTGGTTAAAATTTTATAATTACATAATGTTTTACCTTACAAGTTAATCAAGATAAATGTTTTTTTTTTCAAGATATCGGGCTTAGCCTGAATACATGTAGTATTAAAAAGCACAGCTATGTTTGAAACTACATATTTATTATATCCGTTTTTCAAAATAATGTGCCTATTGAATATGAATACTATTTATTTTGGAAATACTGTGTGCAATTGTGAATGGCAAAAATATAAGTTTTTATTTATTTATTATTAAAAATGTTACATAGTGCTATTTCCTGATGTTTCTTAAAAAACCCACAAAAATACAATACGTTTAACACACATTTTTCTAAAAACGTATTAATACGAGTTTAATGTTATTTATGACTTCACTTAGAGTCTATAGGTAAATTCCTAACCGATATTCCAAAAAAACCTGACGTTAATTAAAAGCCTTTTGGTAATGGACGTTGTAAGCTTGTCACCTCAAAAACTTGTACTTTGCGGTGCCCATATACGATCTCAGGTTACGCTCCACATATGGTTTACAATGCGTTAATTTGGTTAAAACTCTTCACCAGTTCGTCACAAACAAAAATTTACTTCATTTTAAATCTGAGAAAAGAGGATTTTTTAATAACATTTTCTAGCGATTACTTTTAACGGCTTTTAGCAATAATGGCTCAGTGCTAGCGTGTACGGATATCGGATACGGAAAAAATCGTGATGAAACCGTAGTATAGTGGTAGGGCATTTTCTAATACCTGCCTGGCTAGCTGGCATCCTCGAATTGATAATCTGTCGCCAAACACCAATATGTGTGTTCCTGCAGCTGCATTTGATGCCAGTCCTCCACTGGGCTTAGTAGAATAAGATTTTGTTCCAAATCATCACTTAGCTTCAGGAATAAAAAAAGACTCCATAATTTAGTATTTGACAATGATTTTCCATGACAATAACGATTTAGCTGAAAATGTTAAGCTTAAAAAGGCGAGCCTCGCAAGTTTGGTCGAGTTTCACAATAAAGGATACTTTGCGACAGGTTTTGAATTACAAGCCAGTTTGAAGAATTATAAAAAATAATTTTCCACCTTGTAATCAGGTTCACTGGATAGCTCAGGCCAATTATTGGAATCGAATAATCGATCTACGCGTATTTAGAATTTGCTACCGCTAAAGCGATGTCAAAGCTAACTTGTCCTGTACTTGTACTAACCCAGCTGAGTAATGAGTAAGGAAATAGTGATAGCGCGGTAGTAGGGCTGTACAGTACGACTGGGTCGCAACTACCATGCATATAGTGAAATGTCCATTATAGTGATTCGCTCATAAGTGTTGCGATTCGGTATGAGCCGGTACATGTCCCGTTTTATTTACGTTTGCCGGCATGACAGTGGCCAATGGCGATGAATTGTTTATATCTTGGTGGTCGTCGCTGATTTCAGATTGTACGGTGCTTTTCATCACCATACTTCCGTGACATTGCCGTGTTTTTTAAATAAAAAAAGGAATCTCTTTGTGGGATCGATGTTTTACCATTTTTAAAACCGTCGTCACTGAACATAATGTTTACTTGAGGTCGAACGTCAGTTTTATAACCTAAAAATTCAAAAAGGAACTTGTGGACAATTAAAAGGTTGAACAGGTTTTATATAATTTCATTTACTTACATGTATAATTAAATTGAAATTGGATCAAAAGTTATGAATTTTAAAGTCACGCAAAGTACCGGTGCGGACCACCTCGGACGAGCTTAACACCATTACAAAAGAGGCATGAAAGACGGAAAAGGCTTTGAAGAAAGTAGTCTTATGTTATATAATTATTTGTTAATGTTTATACTTGTAACTTGTTACTATCAATAACTAAAAACTTACTGATATCAAGAACTAAAAAAATAGTGATATCAAGAACTAAAAACTTACTGATATCAAGAACTAAAAAATTGCTGATATAAAAAACAAAACACTTCATCGTGTATTACAGTTATCGAACGTTATATTTAAAATCGGTTCCTCATTAATTCAGTGATAAACTAAACTAACTGTTCCCGTATACACTTTAAATTCCCACCTGTGCGGTACCCGAGTGCCGCAGTTATAATTAATCCCGGATAAATTAAACTTTTTGTCGTTTTAATTAAAGCCTTGGAGAGTGCCGCGTGTTTGCGGAGACTATTTCACAGGTACGAATTCGGAGTTGTACCTCCTGAGGTCCAGAAATGCGGCGATTATAATGCATGTTCAAAGACTTTGTATGCGACAGCACTCTTAAATAAAATTTAAAATGTAATTTTCGGAGTAATAAAGGGTAAAGCAAACCTTTATTAATAAAATAATCTAGAATTATCAATTGGTTTGTAAAAAGTTATTATTTGTAGTTATTGCTAATAAGTTCCACGATCAAATCGGGGACGTTTTGAAGAAAGGTCAGGTCAAGAGTACTCTAAACCGACGAGCATGCATGAAAAGATTGATGAATGTTGAGGAAGCGAAAGTTGTATGTCAGGATCGTAGTAAGTGGAAGGATATGGTCTCTGCCTACCCAATTGGGAAAGAGGCGTGATTTATGTATGTATGTATGTATTTCTAATAGAGAAATCTAAATATATAATAACTGTATTATGCCTAGTTAGCTCATAACTTATGTCACAAAAACTTTATTAAATAAATAGTACGACTTTTCATTGTTTGTGTAAAATATATATTTGAAGACAAATACAGTTAAATGTAGATAAAGTTATTCGAAATGCCCAGCCTGATTTTGAACTGAGCCATGACCGCTTGAAATTAATTATATATGTATCACATTTCATTTAACATTATGTATACTCTACAGCAAGAATAAATTATTACTAATTATTTTATTTAAAAAATCTTTGGGTGGTTAACCCCCAGAATTTTTGGCAGAGTCGAGCCTCGGTCGCGGCGGGTGCGCCCGTCTTGTCAGTCTTACGTCACACCCGCTCCTTACTTACCGTGCGGCAGTAAATTCCTTACAAATTGTCCACGCTGGAATTAATTTCATATGTAATTCGATGTTGCATTTTAACTTTGAAATATTCTTTGCATTGAACTTGAATTATTTAACAGATGCTTGAAATTACTTATAAGAGCACTTAATGTTATTTGCTTTGTGATTTTCCGGCCTGCACCACGTATTTTATTTGTAGTGTTAAAATTGGCTTTAGGAGAAAACTTAGTGATTATTCGGATCGTTTCATCAAATTTACTACTGGAACTTTTAGAGAGACATGTAGCCGTTTCCCTCGCGTATCTATCACTAATGACCTGTAGCCACCGTACATATAGTGAAACAACCCGTTATTAAAGACTAACATCATGTTTAGGCATATCCAAATACATAATGTTTAGTCATAGGCCTACATGACGACAGCGTCTTTTAGACTATACTTACCATGCATGAAATACAGATAAATTGCCCATCTTGGATATTTAATTACATTTATCAATATAAAATACTCAATAGTAATAACTTAATACTTATATACAGTTAAAGTCATTGTTGACTTATGAAAGGTATTTAATAACTTGGATGTGAACTATCTATAATAATATGCTAACGGTTGGCTTAAAAGTGAGGGCAAAGTATCAGTAGGGCTGATTCCAAATAGGGAACAAATCAGAGGTATACAAAAAGGTGTGTGTGTGCGATTCAAACTTCATTTTAAAAGACATTTTCTATTTTATTTAAACAGTTTGCAATATACATACACACCGACATTTACTATCTCGCTCTGGCTCACACAAAGAAGAGAGACCGATATTATATTGCTCTCTCGCTCTGGCTCACACAAAGAGGAGAGACCGATAATGTGCGTTAAACGTTTAACTTTTAACGTTTAACGCTTGGAAGTCGCATAAGAAGTTTCACTTCAATTATAATATAGTAAACCTGTTATTAACGTAGTAAGACCTCTACTGGCAGGAAATAAACTTGATTAGTGGATAGACATTAATAGGATCACAACAAGTACACGGTGTACACATTTACACACATCAAATTGACAACCGGTAGCTATATTTTACTTAGACTTTCAATTAAGGTCCCTTAATGATGTTTGCCTATAGGGCAGGAAGACGTATTTGCATGTTTCAGTAATTTTGGTTAAGCGCTACCTTGATAAACATAGTAATGGTTTGACGATGAAACGTTAATTAATTATCAAAATTTTTCACTATTCTAGTTCATAATAATAAGGGGTTTAAGTATAAAATTTTCATTACCAAAACACAGACCAGTTAGTACATATCTTTAGACTGGCTCCAAACGTTGACTCCAACGTTTGAAACGTTTGGAAATGTCATTGTAATCACAAATGGGCAACCAACGTTGGCGATTTATCCATACATTGGCGGTTTACTTAATTTTGCACTGATGTGCAACCGGAGTGTACATGTGTTCATTCGTTAACAGTCGCGTTCCGGAATCGACCGGCGTATATACAGTAATCAAGTGGGGTAGTAAGGAAACTCTACCCGACTGGGTCGCGATCTCCAGTCACATCGTTATAAACTCTTCATACTGACTCTCTTTTGGTTTATCTCGTTTCGGGATCAGCCAGTATATATCCAGCGACGAGGGCACGAGGGGACGAGGCAGTAATCGAGAGGCTTACAGGCCGGCATGACAGCACCGACTGGCGATGGGTCGTGGTTCTCTTGGTGGTCTCTATTGATTTTTTATTATACTCTCTTTACAGAGACAAAGTGCCGTAACTGTGATGTACTAATATAAAAAAGAATTCGAGCCTTTTTTTGGTAATAAATAACAATGATATGCATTCAGTAATGTACTCGTAAAAGCGTCTATAGTATTTTCTATATCTGAAGTCCTCACGTTGGTTCGGACTGAACTAGACTGACATTATTGCCAACGTATGGACGTTTCACGCGCTTACCTACAGGCGGAACCCCCAATGTTCGTACAAACATTGGCGCCAACGTGTGGGCCGTGTTTAGTATAGTTTTCAGGTTAGAAACGTTTTCCAAGTATAAAAAGGCTTCTAAATGTATAAACTTGGTGCTGTTCGTTTTACATTCGCTTTGAAAACATAGATGATGCAATATATACGCAACTGAGAGACGGGTAACGTGACGTCTTTCAGGAACAGTGTTTATTGTAAAGTCGACATACTGAGGTCTTCACGATCCAACAGCTCGTACTAGAATGTTACCATTTCAAATCTGAAGCGAGAATTGCCTTAAGTCGAGCATTGCAGCTTATAGAGTCCATGCAGTCACAGAGCACGCCTGTTTCTATCGCACCCAGCCAATAGTACGGATACTAAGTCATTATTACGGTTTCCATAATCGATGATTCTCCTACATATTATATTAAATATATATTTTATTTAACAATGGATACATCGAAAATTCACTTATACAACTGAAACCGCTCGCGATCGTAGCATAAATCCTGTTTTCGGAAGGACGACGGCTAACTAGTGAACCAACTGTGCGTTTTTGGTTTAGTAATTAATTTATTACTCTTTGCTTAATCACATATCTGCATATAAGAGAATGAAGTCTTATTTAATGGAGATGCTATCTCGCTCAAAGAATGCTGTCTGTCTTATATGCGTCTAAATATGGCTATTATTGTAAATACAAGTTAAAACTAATTTTAGATCGAAATAAAAACTTTATCTGAGTGTAATTTCATTTGTTCAAATGAACTATTAGTGATATCGTAAACTTCTTTTAGGTCATCAAGTGATGCGGACTAGTGATAAGCTCGGGTTTATTTTATTACTCCAATGAGTTATCAACTATCAGTTCTAACGACCGGCATACGATCGAGCTGTTACGATGTTAAATAAATCAGCGAACTGGTATAACAAATCATTACCCCTACCACTTGTAAAAAGAGTCTTTTTCGTTTATATTGCAGGCTAGCTGTGCCCGTGGCTCCGCTCACGTGGACTACTAAAACAAGTTTTTTTTGTACGAATCCATTTTTTTTAGTAAAATTAGCCTATGTTTTTCCTTTTAACATCAGGTATCTGCCAGTGAAAGTCTCGTCAAATTCGGTCCAACAGTTTCGGAAATTAGCCGGAAAAAACAGAAAGTCAGGCAGGCAGGCAGACCGTGTATACTTTCACATGCATTCCGTAAAGAGCTGTTATTTTGACATTACAAACAGACACTTCAATTTTATTAAATGTATAGATAGATTGATAAATTATCTTAATTACTGAACTGTACTTTAGGTAATTTTAACAACTGTAATTAGTATTTGAAATGAGCCGGTCGTATTAGTATGAGTTAATTAAAACAATTATTAAAACAAGTTTAGTAATTCATATATTCCTATTTTCTAACTTCAAAACTCATAGGACTTCCGAACAAACTTTCATACTACATTTCATCTCATTAAAACATGTTTTTCATACAATTAAGGCGGAGAATAAATGTACGGTCCGCCTGATGGCAAGCGCTTAGATCAGCACATGGACGCTTGTAATACCAGTGGTATCACTAGCACGTTGCTGACCTTGACTCCCCTTGCCCAAGGAGCTCTGGTAAACCTACTCATCGCAGAAACACAACACAAGGTTATTCGGCTGCGATCTTCTGTAGGGTGAAGGTATTTCACCAGTCGGACTGCCCCAAGTAGAGAGAATTCTGTATCATTTCTTGCCGTTTCTTTACATAACGAATCTACTGCACTATTACATTTGTAGCTAAATCTTAACAGTTAATCAGAACTTTTTATGTTATATTACATGTAGTTTGGCTTTGTCGCTATTAATTATTGTATTCCAGTGGAAACCAACTTATAAGACGTTTCAACTATATTCGTATGGTAACTACCATAAGAAATTCCTTTCTTATCTAAATCTTATTACTTTGGCCAATATAACCACCGGATTGCTCTTTAAACCTATTAAATTATGTTCATTTACACATCTAGTCCTCGTTAAAATGCAGAGTCCTTAATCTCATTGGTCACTGGAAAGTTACATGTAGCCAATACATTTAAATTTTCTAGTAATCAAGAGTTTATTGAAGCGTTATTTTCTTTGCGCATTTTAAATTAATATATGGTAAAATCTGATTGAGAATTATACAAGTACTATGCCAGGATTTGGTTGTTACCGAGGAAGATAATATAATTCCGTAGTATTGTAGGAATAAAAATAATATTTACCAATGCAACGATTCACCAGAAAGGGTCTATTGCCAATAAAATATTGTCAATTCTTACCACGTTCAGTGTGATATTTATAGGGGTCGATTTTGGTATTTGGCTATAATATTAGCTATCAGCTACCTATGTACCAAACATTTATTCTACTTGATTTGGAATATAAAAAATATGACATCATTTTCTAGAATAAAGACTACATGCGCTTGTTTTGTAATAAATAATGTCAAAAGCCACTGCGCTAAATACTATTTGTTAACAATGAATTTAGAGCTTTTATGTCTCCATGGAATGCGACAATAAAATAGTGTCATAAATATGAAATGCTAGGCCACGAGACATATTTATGTAAATGTCAACAGAAGTGATGTTTGTATGAAACATTTATTATATCCGCAGCTGAGGAGATTTAAATGTTTGTAGACCACAATAAACATGGGCTGCGTGACGTTTTTGTGATACAGTATAACCTGACAATACATATACTTTTATTTTCTTAATCTATATGAAATTCGAAAAGATGTGAATCCGAATAATGGGCTTGTGAATTGCTAATAATTGATGGATTTAACCACATTTTGAAGCTATTCAGCTACTAAAATTGATTGCGAAATAATTTAGCTGATTCCAGCTACTTCTGAATCACCTTTTAAATAAAATAAAAATACAGAACTGGTCTTCATGTGAAACGTAAAATTAGCAATAAAATCATTAAAAATGAAACTTACGTTTAATATAGACCTCATCATGTCAGCCGAAAGACGTCCACTGCTGGACATAGGCCTCCCCCAAAGATCGCTACAACGACCGGTCCTACGCTATCCGCATCCAGTATCCAGTTGGCTCCCGTTTACTACCACAGTTATTCTGAGAGATATTTCAGTGACTTTGGTTCTATTGCGGGTTTCATCACGCAAAGAGACACCAAACATAGCCCTCTCCGTTGCAATTTAAGTGACCATGAGCTTTCTTATAAGGCCCATCGTTAGCATGTTTCAGTACCATACATAAAGAAAGTGCCGTGTGTATGGCCGGCAAAGAATAACAACACCTCATTTCATCCCGTGAGTAGGACCAAAGGCGACTGGGAGTAGAAAAGACGGTAGCATCATTTTTCAAGTATATTATTGTGAACAAACTACGATTGCCCACCCGCCTACCAAGCGTGGTGATTATTGCAAATGGTTTCCTATGGTTTTCTATAAGATGGCAGAAGTTTTAGTATTTTCGCGTTATTAGTAACTTGCCTTGGATATGTTTAAATTTTTTTTTATGGTTGATTATTGATAGCCATGGATTCCAACGCCCATATAAACAAGCTGGATATTAAAAAAAAACTGATATTCACTGTACTTCTTATTTAACAGGAATGAAATATTTATATGGCTATGCTTCTAGCACCAGACTAATTACCAAATTAATTGGTGTTGTTGGAATTCGATTCCAATAGCTGTGACACTTAACGAAAGGGTTTAATTCAGGAGTACTGTCCACTCTCTAACAAAATATTTAGGTAGCAAATGATATACTGCCAACATACTACTTCTTTTTTTTGTCTGTATAAGGGCAGCTTTTGTAGGTACACAACTTTGCCAATACCCTCCTTATGAAAGAAAAATACATAACTACACATGTATGAAATTTGGGATCAGTACTCTGGTTTTCAAATGTATATCGTATATTATCTACAATACCTCATTTTGAACATATGGTTTGGATATAGATAGCTCCTGTAAAATTTTCTATTTATTTTATACTATTCGAAGATTCCAGCGATTAACTTAGAAAGCTCTCCGGATCGATTTTTTAACTTCCTTTCGACACCCCTAACTTAATCAGGGACCTTGTGTCTTCTAAAATTAATAATTTACTCCATGCCCTTCCTGCCATGAGGAACATCCCAAATAGCCCCAGGCTATAATGTTTAACAATTCTAAGATCTAATTAATTCTAGTTATAAAAAGTTTCTTAATGTACCGAAAGCTTTCCTTCTCTGTTTTGTCTTACACTAATTATTAATTTAACGTAAGCCACAAAAGTGCATTCATACAAAACCGGATCGACTGTTTGGTCTAGTTTAGTCAAAACACGAAATCGTTTAAAAACGTACTCAAGCTTTTTACCGTGGTATTTTGAGACTGAGGTCAGTACACATATCTGGTCACCATCAATGGTGGATTATCACGTACCTCCTTTAAGCTACATCGTAATTTTCCGAGCCAAAAAAATAATCTTCTACGACTAATAAACGAGACTCTGTAATAACCTACCCTCACGACGCGACCGTTAGGGCGTGGGCAGGGTTCGCGTAGGCGCTGATTACGAGACCACAAGGTCAATCGCGCTCTGTATTTAGTCTTCGCCGGTGAGCCTTTAAACATCGCTTAATATAATCATTTTATTTCTCGGTAAGGTATTGCATTTCTTTTGTAGAGTTTTAAAATATCTATAAAAGCAATGGTCTCATTATTTATTAAAAACATTTAGCTTTTGTCTGCAACTTCGTTCTCATTTCCTTTGAAATGAAACGACTTTTGCGCCACCTATTCCGCAATGGTTGTACTGAGTCAGTACAACTCAGAAACCTTCAAGGGCGTGCGTATAACAACTCACCAAAGATTTATGGCAATCGGATAAATAGTATAGCAATGTTTACGTGCCAGAAACATTCCGTTTTATATCTATAATTCTATATAATATAAATTAGCTGAAGAGATTTTGTCTGTTTGTTTGTTTAATCGCGATAATCTCTGGAACTACGAATTGGATTCCAAAAATTATTTTTGTATATTATAGACAGATTCATGAGGAACAGTATTAGGCTACATAAACAGAAAAACAGCATATGTACCTTTTACACCTAAAACCTTTAAAAGTAATCTGGGGCACTTCTCCTGAGTGAATAGAATGCAAAAACAATACAACAGCATAAGCAAAGATCCCAACATAGATATATTTGGATAGAGTTACAAATGCTACAGAGACCATGTTTTGAAACATATGTGTAGTCACTAAGTTATTGTTGTGTTATTTGTTTGTATTCTCTTGATTTCATGAACATTTAAACTCGTTTAACATAGAATAGGTTGAAAAAAAATCCATAGCGACAGACATGTAGTTGTTTCTTGTCCGGAATTAACCTTCCAAATCTACGCTGTCCGACACGTTCTATTACTAATTTTAGTTTATTATTGATATCATTATGTTTGATTGCCACAATGAATCGGCCAGAAGCTCCACGGTTATTATTACGTCCATCGTTGGAACATTCTGATCGTTAAACACACAGCGAATTTTATTATGTTTAGACATTATAATCTAATAACGGACTCTGAAATATCTACGAGTTTTACATGGTCTAAATAATGGTGGTAATGTTAGGAAACAAAATACAAATATAGGAACCACGTCGCATATTTACAAATTTTTATATAATAAAGAGTTAAAATCTATGTATATGTGTGTATGACGTAATCTCCGGTACTACGAGTATTAATTCGATTCATAAAATTCTTTCATTAATAGGAAGCTACATTATTCCCGAGTGCTAAATATTTATTTTTCCTTTTTTTATTAACTACTAACAGTCACAAGTGGTTTCTAGTTTAATTTTAGAGTAAATATATGTTGTATATTATACAATTGTAATATATTTTTCACATACTAAACATCCTGCTTTATTCAATCTCCATATTATATAGTTTGAAACAAAGCTGGAAGGGCTTGTCTGAAGTGCAGAGCACAGGGGAAGAGATATAATAAGTAGAGTTATTGACGACACTACTCACACTAACACAATCTTACTAAAGAGTAAGCGTGATAGATATGCTGAGATGTGTTTGTACTTTTATTCAATGTTAATATTATTCTACAAGAAAAGACGAAATTAATTAGTTACTCAAAATAAACTCCAAACAATGTTGAACAAAAGTACCTAAATTTTAGCTATATCAATGACTAGCTGTGCCCACGGCTCCGCTCGCATGGACTACAAATTATTGTTTATGATTATATCGTGTTTTGTTTTTTTATAAGGACCAAGTATCTAAGGAGTATGAGAAAAAAAAACTAAATCTATCCAGTAATTACTTAGGAAAATTCGGATAACGTAGTATTTAAACACCTAATTACGTATTTCGCAAGAGCAAAGCGCTAGTATAAATCGCTAAATATCGGCGTCAAAATTGCCAACTCAATTTTTTTTTATCATTATAGTTTTGGCGTAGTGGCCACAAACTCACCTGAAGTTAAGTGCCGATTTGGCCCAAGATGATAACACGCTAAACCTAATGGAAGATTAGTTCTCAAGTGCAGCTGCCGGAGCACACCTATTGGTGCTTTGCGCCAGATTTTCAACTTGAGGGTGGTAGCAACGTGAGGTGGGCATTAGAAAAAGCCCTACCTCCATGCTATGGTTTCTCACGATATTTTGCTCAGGCACATTGCAGGGATTCGAAGACACATTAATCGACGCGAAGTCGTACACGCTACCACTGAGCCATCATTGCTTATGTATGCTTAGTGCATTATGGCCGGAACATAATACGAATTTGCCATTTCGAAGCAAATATTTAGAGATTTCTGTTATTGATTTGCTCTTGTAAAATACGTACGTACGTAAACACAACTAATAGTGAGTTTTAAAATTTGAACAGTTGTCTGCTATGCGAAGCACATTTTTTCAGTGCGATATAGGACGCCTAATGCTAACACAGAATTTATTGTGCAGAGTATTTTTTTTTAAAACCTTTTTTTTTAATCTATAGTCAAATTTGATTCCTTATATTTTTATACAATTCAGTACTAAATAACGATATTTTTTTATTTGAATCATTATTTTATTAACAAATAGAATTTTTTTTATAAATCAAAAGTTTGAAATAGTGCGTGTAAACTTTGTAACCTTTAGCAGATATTACGTATATACCAATAAATTTATAAGTCGTCTTAGAGGTAGGTATTTATTGGTAAAATAACTTTAAGTCATATTTATACCAAGAATTACAAATAAGTTAAAAAAGACAATTGTTATTTGTATTAATATCTACGAGTATTACAAGGTCAAAGGAGGTTTACTTCACATGCGTGTAAAGGTCACACGCACAATTTTTTTTAAATATTGTTCCATTATTTTAATTGGAAAATCAAATTAATGTTTTCTGTCAAAATTAAATGGTCCAGTTAATTTCATATGCTGACTGATGGACGCAATCAAACAGACGGACAGACAAACGGCTATTTTTATTTATATGAGAGACGTTGAATTGTTGCTGACTATTAATGTCTCAGGCAGGACTAGGGCTGCCAAAAAATATTATTTTAAATTCCAAATAGTATTATTTTTCTTTGATAAAGAACTGCCTTAAAGTGATTTATATTGATTTTTTTATTGAAATTATTATTCGCTAGGAAGTTATCAATATTTTAGGATGTAATCAAAGAGACACGACCTAAGCTAAAGTGTTTAATTTTAATATGGAGTAAACAAAACAAAACAAACGTGACAATAATGAATAAAGGAATGAGAGAAATTGTCCATGTTCTTCTTTCTTTCTTCTTTTTCTTCCTAACTTGGCAACCGGTTCTCTCCATTGAAAACCATTACTGCCATTATCGAGTCAATATAGTTTCCAGTCTTATGCCGATTTCAGGATCCTAATAAGATAGATGGTGGCTCCCTTGTTAGAACTATCTAGGAAGTATTTATGGCATCTCAGAATTCATGATCCATGTGATTATTTCCAATTCACTTCACTTGTGTACAGTAACCAAGATTTATTATGCAAAATGCTACCTGAATTACACAGTATAAAATAAAATAACACAAATTTATAAATAAAAAACAAAAACCATTACATAACATTTTGAGATAATGCCAAAAACTCATTATCTTCTTCTTAATTTGGCGCCGCAAAAAGCACTTGCCAGTGTGTAAAGCCTTCGTAATATTTTCTGATATACAACGTGGTTTCAAAAAGAAGGTGGTTCCCTTGTTACAGCTATCTAGGGTGTTTTTGTATAAGTATAAGCATAAGTATAAGCTCAAGATCCCGCCAAAACTCAAAACTCATTGGCAAAGTTGTTGTGCATTTGTATCTTTATTTTTCGTATATACATATAAATAGGTTGTACATAGCATTGTTCATGCGAAAGTAGTTATAATTTATTAATATATTTATAATCTGTCGTTTGGACACATTCGATAATAAGTGCCAATCGATGTGGCTATAACAAAAACACTAATGAGGCTAACAACTCGAAAGTAGTAGCAACCCAGGCGAGCATCAATAATACGCCACCACTACGTTCAAACTGTTTCTCTTTACAAAAAGCTCAAGTTCATTGAAAGCTTGTCGATCGACGCAGTGTACGAGGCTATCACTACGGTAGGTATCAACATATTATCTTCACAAATTTGCTTTTTTAAGTGTATATGAAAATATGATAAAAATATAAATATACTTGGCAACCCTAGATATACGTAGTACGGCACGCAGCGTGCGTGCGTGTTGCTTGTAATTGATGGGTATTATTGTTCGATGGAAGATAATTTGTGATTTTTTAATGTAAAATTACATGTTCTTTAATGCAATACGATGGGAAAAGAGAAATGATACTGTACATCTTTTTTCTCAAATTATCCTCACGCCCAATTTTATTGAGATTAGCAGAAAAAATAAGATTATTTACCTAAGCATACCGCTTGCGCTCTTTTTATTTCTTATCTTTTTAAGTAAGTTAAGTACAGACCAAAAACAGTGACTACCGTCGAGAGGTTAGGATTGACCGACAGTCACTCTGAGATATCACGCCGACCTAGAAACCTATTATGATGGAAGCCCCTTTGTAACTAGATATAGGTACTAGCGACTCGCTATAACAGATTTTTGCCGTGTGTAATTCGTGATTAATTCGGGCAAAAATGCCCTATCACTCCAATCTCGGCATCTTCTTGTAGGTTGTTTTGTAAGTTACACCGCGTGCAAATGACTCTGGATTGTGTACAAAACCATTATGAAAACTTTTGCGCTTCGATGCGTCCGTGCCACTTTGGTACCGAGTGTTCTTTACATTCTCTACGTCCAGTATATTTCTATCAGAACATACTTTGTTCTTCTTACCCTTATCACCTAAGTAGGGTCTGTACAACATGTTCTCCCCTTCCATTTATCTCTATCATCTCGGGAGTCACATCTTTTATACACACAATCCATCCATACCTTCTTCGGTCTTCCTCTACTCCATCCAACTTCATACATAATATTCTTCTAGTTATGACCTTCATACCTCTTCATGAGATGCCCATACATTTTTGTTATATTGTTTAAGTGTTAAGTAGCCCTTTTATGTTTTATTCGCTTGTTTCCTTACAAAATCGTTTAGCAATATTATAAATAAGGTTACCCATAACTGTAAAGATAATGCACTCTGTACTAGAAATTAAGTTCTTATGAATTGTAATGTTATGTGTAATTGTAATTGGTGTGACTAATGAAATAAAAAAATACTACGCTAAAATAATACATAATGCTAAATAAATAAATGCTAATATATAATTTTGAAGCGATGATGGCTCAGTGATAGCGTGTACGACTTCGCGTCCAGTGACGTGAGTTCGAATCGCTGCAATGAGCCTGAGCTCTCGGTGAAGGAAAAACGTCGTGAGGAAACCATAGCATGATGGTAGGGCTTTTTCTAATGCCCGCCTGACTAGCTACCACCCTCAAGTTGAAAATCTGTCGCCAAACACCAATAGGTGTGTTCCGGCAGCTGCACTTGAGAGCCAGTCTTCCACTAGGTTTAGCGTGTTACCATCTTCGGCCACATAGTTACTTAACATCAGGTGAGATTGTGGCCAATACGCCAAAACTTATAACGATAAAAAAATACACTTCAACTTTTCAGTGACTGGTGCTATTTTTATACTTCTGATATACCTACACATTCCTGAGTTTATACACTAGACTTACAACAAACACCCGTCTTAAAATTCGTGTCTCTGCTACATGTAATCTTCTTTCGTTATCCAGCACTCAGATCCATACATCAAGACAAGTCTTATAAGATTTTATCAGTTTTATCCTTAAATTCCAGAGGCATTCGTGGATGTGGCACATGTGATCCCTGAGGCATGTTACTTCGATGGTAATAAAACAATGACTTCCGCGGCGCCGCGCTGCGCCGGTAGGAGAATAAAAATATGTTGGAAAAAATATCAATACATTTTTTGTTGTCTGTTAACCGATTGGCAATCGCCATCGGACCAATAGTACAAACATAGGCTATTCAAAGCAACAGTTGATTACATCATCAAAGTCCCAGTTTGAGGCATCGAGACGAGCGATTCGAATCGATTAGACAACCACGATCCCGGCTCACCCATATAAGGCGCAATATCGACCCAGCAACAAACTTAGATTTACCGCTCGTTAAATTACAATTTCAATTAATTATACGAGAATCGTTTGATACAAACGGTAAATATAACTTGGTTTGTTGTAAGGTGTGACTAATCTCTAAGTAATTAAAGACATTAGCGATAGATTGACATGTTGTTTTATGTTGTTGTTAGAGGCTATTAGTGTGTCATTCGATATACTGGTGGAATGTGAGAGCCATTGCGAAGTTTCATTGGTGAGATTTATCGTTTGGAATGTTTTGCTGTGAAAGAATTAAGATATGATATCGCATTTAAGTTTAATAAATAAGTAGATCTGATGGCAACAGATTAGAAAGTTTTGTGTCGCATATTAATTTATTGTTTTGAAATTTATTACAAAAAGTATTGGCTTACGGTAAAGGGTAAGCCTATATCGTGAGGAATTGTTTCTTCTTCTACTTCGTATCACCACGGTCCATGTACCTAATGGTGAAAACAGAATTATTGTATTCCCGGCGTTTAAAATCAATAATACGTCGTCAGGGTTGATCTATTGAACGCGAATAGTTTCCCCGGTAGGAGGTCCATGCCCAACAGTGGGACATATTACGCTTATATTGTTATTCATTACCGAAAATAAATTTTATTCCAGTGCTACATAATAAAATATATTATAATAATATCTGCAAAATAATTTCACAGAATCTTTTATGGATATTAAAGACAGAAAGATTTGAACAATATTGACATACATATTATTTAGTATATCGATGTTATTTTCAGCAAAACACAAGTCCGTACGCTGGTAACTTTTACGATAAGCAGTACTCGGTCAAGCAATAGGTATACAGTCCGGCATGACGGCGCCAACTTTAAATGGATTTATCTCAATCTGTGGTCACTGTTGGTCTTGAACTTTACTGTACTAACGAGCGCGATGGTCTTCTGAATTGCAAAGACGTGATCCCAACTTCAACATTATTCCATCGCGTAGCATATTTTCATTTTATTGGACAGAATGTAGCAGCAAAACCATTCGCCAATAAAGGCCAATCGCCGTCGTAACTTCAGATCTTATCTTCGGCATTAAGATCTGTGATAAGAGAGATGGAAGACGCTAAAATTCTACTAAAAATATGACTATGTTTAACTAGAATCACTTTTTCATAAAGGGCACTAAATTGCAGAAAATTATCTAAGCCGTAATTCTAGATTTATTAATTTTGTTTAATCTGTGATATGATCGCCGATTTAAAAAAAAATAACAATTTCTCACAGCTCTAATCACTCTTTTAGATGACAAATTTATTTCGTATTTACAAAATAACATTAATTATCGTAATTAAAAATATACAGACATGTTAATATATCTACTTCGTAATTCCTTACTGCAATTACTTTAGCGTAAGTAGTGCCGCCAATTACTCTACATTACAACATCCGCGCCTCCCGCGACCCGCAATAAGCTAAGCCATTCGTACGTACTCGTTGGTGTTACTTTGTTTCAAAATGCTCTTAAAAATATTATTTTCGCGACTACCATGCGTATAGTAATTCGTTTATGAGCGTCATGTTTTGAGATCCGCCGGTGTATATCCATGTTTCTTCTATTTACGCAGGCCGGCATGACAATGGCAACTGGTACTTAGTAGTTTGCGGATCTATCGGTGGTCGTCGTTGATTTTAGACTGTACTGTGCATACTATCAGGCAAAGTTCCGTCACTTGCTGTGAAACAGACCAACCGCGGAACCGCAAAAAACCACAATTGTTAATGCGTTATTTTTGTCTCATATTTAATTTTATTAAAAACTTTAATTAGCTCGCGGTTGTCTTGTAAAGAACTGGGGAAATTAGTGCGCGCGGGAAACGAACTATTAAGATGTGTTTGGTTGAAGACTAAAATCGCACAATTTGAAAGTGGCATTTTAAACCTGCCAGCACCTAATTCTATTATCTTAACAACACAAGTCGTTCTATTGGTGAGATGTTATCACATCGCATTGCACCGCCGCGCGACGACTACGCAATCCGGTCCGCGACTCGATGTACCTACATTCGATACCCGGAAACATTCCAAGTGTTTTGTACTTTGGAGAATTTCGTTTATTTATTTTCCAACGGCCCTACAATGGCAACTATACGGGACTTATAAAAGTCTATTGACTTAAGTGAACTGTGCCATGTGCTAAATATATTTCAAAGGGAAATATAAATATAGTAAGGAAGTACCGTAGTCATAATTGCTCACTTTTTAGTTAAAGTTAAATTATATGTGGAAATGTCAAAAAAATATTATTATCAGTATTATGTAGTAGGTATAATGTAGTACGTAGATATATGTAGGTAGTATATGTAAGCTACGGTCATTATATATTCTTATCAAGACTTATATTGTAATTTATTCATATAAATTCGCAGGCGATTGCTAGTTTGATATAATTATATGTATATAACAACATTTTTTTTATTATATGTATTTATAAAACATTTACTATGGTCTAATGTATTTTATATACAATAGTGATATCTTACGATTAATGTCATGTATATATTTATTTCGAGTCTTGCCGTGACGAGACTCGAGAGAGTCTATGCCCAGCTGTGGACTGATCATTAAAGTTTTTTTTTATATCATAAGATTTGTTTAAGGCACAGAATAAAAACAAGACGATTTATTTATTTACAAAAGAACAAATCTTTTGAAGATTTTGATAAAAATGATTCATGTAGAAAGTGTTGGAATTAAAAAAAAAAACTTATTGATGTACACCGCTAGTTCAAACGGTATACAAAAGTGCTAAATAACAAAATATTTGTGATAATTCTGTAAAAAAACAGCATTTTCTAATTTCTCCAATGTCACTTAGGTTAATTTTTCTTTCTAAAGCTTTTAGTAAAATCGCATGTAACACATCTGTTATCGTTGAAAATACAAATAAAACATAAGTTATCATAGTAATTAATGATTTAACACCTGCGGCTAGTATAACTCGCTATAAGTTTAACATATCAGCGTCCATTGATGATCACGTGGGTGTAACGCCCACGACCATCCGTTTCATATAGAGGTACAACTTTGTCATCTAAATGTGTTCATATTTGTCCAGGTTCATTCAATGTTCTGTCATTGCAACATATTCAATATTTGTTCAATCTGCATAATCAATCACAATCAACGTAAATCAGCACAGTTCAGAACTCGTACTACCTTAGGGTAGTCTTAGGACGGCTAAGTGTCCCTAAACATGGAACTTCTGCTTTCGCGGCAGCTTCTCCTCCTATCCTATCCTATGTCCTTTTCCACTTTCAGCTCCAAATTTAAATCATTTCTTCTTTTACAGCAAACACTTTAACCTGATTATTATTATTTGTTTTAATAAACATACCTATTTGTTATTACATATAATCTTAATTTTATACTTTACTACTTTACCTTAATTACTTAACCTCTCTTGCATTACAGAAATGTACTTTCACGATACGTACATTGAAACATTGTACTCTACACATCTATATCTATACATATTATAAACTCAACGTCCCTCTGACTGTCTGTCCGTTTATGTTATTTTCTTGTGAAAACCACTTATTCTATTTACATATAATCTAATTTAATTCATAGCTATGTTATCTGGCCAGGTTATAGGATATATTTTGTAAGATAAAGTAATATATGAAAGAAGCAGTGACGATAATGTTGAATTAATTCGGAAGCGCCCCATGATAATAGAGAAATCAAAGTGGTTCCTTATAATACATTATGTGTATGTAATTTTTACATTTATAAATATCATATTATAAATCATGTAATATTATATCATATAATGCAAGGTGTGTGTGCGTGTGTAATGAGAGAGAATAAAAGGGTGCGTTTTATTGAATATTTTATAAGTGAAATAAATAACACAATGCAACTTCACTGAACTAAAATGAGTGGTGGAACTTGTGCAAGAATCCGCTGCTGAAACACTAGAGACAAATCTATTTCTGCGGCAAAGCAGCAGTTCCCACAATGCTGTTTTGCGGTCCAAAGTATGTGGATCATGCACTGGCACACGAGGCTTTCCAACTCAGTTAACATGAGTGGTAACCTATTATCACTTGCCTTAGTTAAGATTGCGATCTTTTTAGAGGTTGGTTTTAAATTGCTATTTTTTTTTTCGTTATAGGTTTGGCGTAGTTGCCACAATCTCACCTGATGTTAAGTGACGATGTGGCCCAAGATGGTAACACGCTAAACCTAGTGGAAGACTGGCTCTCTCAAGTGCAGCTGCCGGAACACACCTATTGGTGCTTGGCGGCAGATTTTCAACTTGAGGGTGGTAGCTAGTCAGGCGGGCATTAGAAAATGCCCTACCACCATGCTATGGTTTCCTCACGATGTTTTCCTTCACCGAAAGCTCAGGCTCATTGTAGGGATTCGAACTCACGTCAATCGACGCGAAGTCGTACACGCTACCACTGCGCCATCATCGCTTCAAATATACGCTCGCTATATACTGCCGTTGCAGGTACCACTTACACGAGAGGAACTGTACGCCTATTTGCTACTTTATAACATTAAAAATCGTACAAGTAGCGAATAGAACTCGCGTCCTGAGGGTTCTATTTCCATACTGTTTACAATACATACCGTATATTATTGAACCGTAATTTATCAATAAATAGAGCTTGAATATTATTCTTATATTCTCGAACGTCTATCGGTCTTTTATTACGGATATAACTCAAGAACAATTTAATTTCGTTGTTTTTTAAGTTATTGTATAGATGTATTACTGCTACGCTCCTTAGGGTCTTAGCGTTTATAATTACATATATATTTTTTATACCACTAATACCACTAAAGTGACAAAAAGCATACGGCCTGCCTAATGGTAAGCGACTACCGTAGCCTATGGATTTTTATAATAACATAGGCGCGTTGTCGACCTTGAATCACCCAACCCTAAGGAGCTCTGGAAATCCCAGTCACCGCAGGAACATAATACAATGTTATTTGCGATCTTCTGTAGGGTGGAGCTATTCCACCAGTTGAGCTGCCCCAAGTAGAGAGTACTCTCCAAAATCTGACAGGTAGTTCCAGAGGTAACGCGTTTAAAAAATAAAACCTCTAGCCTGATTAGTTAGAGGCAACTACTTTATTCAGATAGCTCTTCACTTTAGAACCCCCAGTTTGTGGCTTAGCTTGTTACTATATTCGGTGTCACATCGTCACTTAACATAAGATGAAATTGTAGTAAGACATTTTGAATTTTCATTTTTATTATAGGATGTTTTGACGAGATCTTGATCTGTTTGTTAAGTAGTTGTTATTTTTATTCATAAACACAACGGCGATCACCGAGAGATCGAAATCCATCGGCCTGCAAAAATAACTTGATATGAACAGACTGATCCCGAAACGCGACACGCAAAAGCGAGTCATTATGACGGACTTTTCACCACTTACATGGTGGTCGCGACCCAGTCGGGAAAAACAACCCTACCACCCCTGATAATCGGTCAGTGAGCGAGACTTTTAATATGAAGGGCTGCTTTTACCTATTTTGTAACTTAGAAATGTGAGTTTTTACAGCATTATGAAGCCATAAACTTCAGTTTTAACCTCATATAACTCAATTCGTTTGTCAGAGAAATATAAAACTAAATATAAAAAGAGAATATAATTTTGTTGCCTAATAATTAAACACGGTGTTGCAAAATCATTATTTTAAGATTTATTCCTTAACCTATGTTAAAAGACCTCCCTTCGTATCAAAGACTGTATGTAGGTCTCCGGGAAGTACCCTATAGATTTATATAATCTATCAGTGACCGGTATTTTAACTACGAAGTGCTGTACTCTTTAATGGCGTTCACCCAGAAACTTGACTTTTTTACGGCAATTTGGGGCCGTAGACCATAATATATGATATTAATTTCAACTGTATACATACCTCAAGTGGTTTTTGAGAAAAAAGGTCTTGACACAAGGACAACAAAGTGATCCTATAAATAATGATTCCGTTTCCTTCATTATTAGGTGCGGTACCCTAAAAAAGAACAGCTAAAAAATCTATGTAATATTTGAGACCATTCGAAATTCACGTTCATGTAAAAATATCACTGAAGGTTCAATTTAAAGGATATAATGGAAATAAGTTTATGAATTAAAAATACAATCCCTCCATGACCAATATAGTTCCCGCGGTAAACTATGCCTATATTATTTGATATCATAATAACTAATATAACCGTATTCACGGCCGTACATAAATTAATTTTAGAACACCGAAGCGATTTCCCAAGCCGTCAATCTCGTAACACTTAAAAAACTTCAAGTACACGCGCAACTTCTGGTACCATGGTATCTGAGATCATCGATCCGGTATTGGCCTTCCTCGCGTCGCGGTTTTTGTAATGTTTTTTTTTTTTTGTTACAACAGATTAGTTTTGCAGTTAATAAGCCATTCTTCGGAGGCACGGTGAGACGATTCGATTGTGTGGTGTAGGTTCATACCGGTATTGAACCGGAAAACGTAGATGTTTTTTGTTGTTTCCTCTAGTTCAACGATTACATCGTAGTTTTTGATAAACAAGAAAGTATAAGTTAAACATCATGCTCAAACCGTGGCCAGGGATGCATTAAATTTTATTCGTTTACAAAAAAAATAAACTTACATGTAACTGTTAACAATAAAAATTAAATAACGTAAAAAAACTATTTAGAATTTCACATAGCTATAAAGTCATGTCATTTTCAATCGTCTGGCGATGAAGGAGAACATCGTGAGGAAACCCGAATACGTAACAAAGTGCTTGCTACTCAACCGAAAACGCAAGACTCCTGCTATTACCTATCTGGCCATTGATTTAGTTTTTTTTAATAGATTTATTTAAAAATATTTAATATTGCTTGCAAGATAGTTGGCAGGCTTGTGTGCGGTCTATATTTTATACGGATGTGTACAAAGAATTTTAAAATATTAGATTCGAACTTCAGACTCTGAGATTCGAACGAACAAATTATGACTCAAATGTTATATCGATTAAGAAAAATGGACTATTAAAATAATATACAGTACATTGGGAGCTCATTCATTGAAAGTATAAAGATCTTGACCGCCGGCTCTCGCTATTGTCGAACCTTTCGCAATAAGTTATCGGACTCACAATATAGTACCAATAACGAATCCCATTCAAAGTCCTACAGCGAAGAATGCTTAGATAGGAGTGTACGCCGCGCCGCGCCGCGTGCGCACGGAGCTACGATCGACCGAGATTTTTTAGGGTACCGTGTCATGTAAATTTGAATAAAAAAACTTTGGTTAACAATGAATTAAATGGCAACCCTGTGGAACAGCTTCTGCGTGAATGAATGAACCTTAGACCCTTCAGACCTGAACACAAGAAATAATGTAATAAAATATAAATAATAAATCGGTAACTAAAAATTTTAGTAACCTTTTTCATTCAAAGATTAATATATATTTTTTTAATTTTTCTTATAGTACCTACATAGATACATTAAAAAGTATGATTGTAAAGAAATTATACGAATCAAATACTAACTTTTTTATCTTGTTTAAAAAATCTATGATAACAATTCGAAATATCACTACAGGAGTTAGATAATGTTTGTTTAGACAATATTTGACTTACCGTAAATGCAAGGTGGAGCCATAGCTTATTGGTTACTTACTTTCATAGAAATAATTAAAAATAAGGAATAAAATATTTTCAGACTTAATCCTACTCATCCTCATATTTTCTTATTCTGCACATGACACACCAAATGTTTGTTCTGAATATGCAAGATTATCTTTTTTTTTATTGTACTCTTTTCTTTCTGTGGAACGCAGATACCTATATCTGTCAGATAATCTGGAAGTGCACGCTATTAGCCGCGACACAGTATTACTGGTCCTACTAATACCTAGCACACTTTTATTATTGTAACATGTTGATGGTTCTGATATAAATGTATTATTATTATTTTTGCTATAAATTTCATACAAATAAATATATTCTTAAAAAACCGATTAAATTTATTGTAAATATTTTTTAAATATTATTTCACTTTATTTACAACATTTACAAGACTAGTGGTATACATCACAATTAATTAAAATACAATACAATATACTCGACTGGCAGCACAATCTTGGACACCAACTTTTATGTACGGAACTACAAATATGACACGTATCACGTTTGACATTTAAAAATATTTAGTGGGCACACACTGGCCGTCCGATGCGCTATTTAGATAACGCTCATACTGCGAATAATTAATAGAGGTTATGATTGTTCTGCCGCCGCCGCTCACAGCAACACTGGTAACAACACTCTAGCTTTCCGGTTAGCGTTGAACTTATCTATTCAATTAACTGCATTTTATTGTTAAAGAAATGCGGTTCCATTAACGGTTTATTTAATATACTCTCTACATTATGTCCATTGCTTAAATTAAGATTGTTTGTACGTGTATATTATGTATCATATAACTGGTTAGTATTTTTGACAGAATTTCACGTTCTGTCATTTAATTTATTTTATTACTAACTAAAAGGCTGATTTACTATAAATATGTAGATATATAACATTTGGGTGTTCCCAGACACAAATGGCAATTTATTCTCATCACACTATAGTCAGTCACGTGCGTCGATCGAACTCGCAATTTTTCGCTTACATGAAATATTTTTACTTACTGTGAAATATATTTATTTATACTAGCTCCGTAGGCTGACTGCATTTTATCTGACGGCAAGTAAAGTATAACAATACAAAAGATGCAATTCACAAATAATGTATTTCAAAACAAAAAAAAAAACGCTAAACCCAGCATTGACAACAAAATTCTGTAAAAAAGTATCAACATTTTTATATCGTTTTCCAACATACCTTTTATTTCATAAAATATCGTACCTCAGGAAATAAAGCTTTTTTTCCTCCACATGTCCAAAACTCCAAATCCACTGCGTAAAAAGGCATTTTCTGCATCGAGAAACGCCAGGCGCGGAAATATAGTCAGGATATGAGACTGCTAAAAAATACATGTTTTTCATTTAGACATCATATTGTAGACCCCTAATAAGTCGACTCCACATGGTAGCTTTAAGAATTATTAAGTAAGCATATTACCGAAAAGATTTTAACGATTTCACAATTTTTGTTTTTATATTAGCTCGGCAAAATTACACTATCACCCCGCTGTCGCCATACCCTCGTTCGTTATCAACAGGGTGCAACCACGTGCACGTTAGGTTGTTTTGGGCGTCTCAGTTGTAAAAATGGAATTTGACACCCTTTTACTCTGCACAAACTTTAATGAACTCTCCATTTTGCATAAAAAAAGTCGTGCACTCATAATAAAGGCTTAATTTCCGGTCAAATGACTTTGCCCGCCCACGCCCTCAACGCGTCGCCCCGGTTCTGTCTGCCTTTCCTTTTAAATATCTATGCCATTATAATCGTGTTGTCATTATTATTATAAAGATATTCATATCTACCTATGTATGGTTTTTGCGGCTATAAAAATAAATTATCTTGTATTACAGTAGCTAATAAAGTTGATTTAAATATCTATAAATAAATACTATTATAAGTAAGTAAATTTTCTGAATATATTTGTAAGATCAAGAGTTCCAGGTGACCTCTGGAACTACTGATCCGATTCTAAAAATTCTCTCACTAATAGGAAGCTAAATTTTCTCCAAGTAAATATAGGTTAGTTTTTATTTTACGAAAATTTTATATTGCAATTAACGCGAAAGAAATCGGCTAGTAAATAAACATTGTTCTAAATTCACTTCATAGATATCTTTATTTTTTTTAATACGCAATACTTGATACTAATGTTACTACTTTAGATGTTTTAACAACCGTAAAGTTTTGTAAAAAATGTAATCAATTTCTGACAATGTTTTCGAGAATAGTAATTGGTAACTAGATAAATCTAGAACGATGACTATAACATTCAAATGCAAAGTAGCTAGCCAGGCGGGCCTTACCGCCATACCGCCTACCACTATACTTTCGTTGTACAGGGAGATTGGAGTAATCGAACTCACATTCCGGTGCGCTACCTCTTTCATCAACGCTTTGAAATTTGATTACATGCTTAAATTTCAGAAGTTTCCACTGGAATCTATTTTTTGGACTATGCAATAAAATTCAAAACTAAACACTAGTGCATAAAAATAAATCCGTTTTTAATCGTATTTGTTGACACAGATTTTGTAACGTCAATTCTCAAGGAGAGTTCTTCTTTGTGATTTTAATAATTCAGTCAACAGAGACAAGCTTGTGTTCGGGCAATCATTACAATCGACAGTACAAAATCAGTAACTCAGTACGAATTTACGATTTCATCTTCAACTAACTGGAGCTTGCGACTTCCATGAGAACTAAATGTCGTATTTTTTTTTCGATCTTACTTCTCTGTGAGCCATAAGGGCCCTGAAGCCTCAGACAGCTTTTACAGCTTCACCGGGCTAGGGGATGTTCCATGAGAACTAATTGCCTTAAATTTCATTAATAAAACTGAGTTAACTCTTACTTTCTCTAATTTTAATATTTTATTATCGCTTACCCTTTAAAAAAAGCTTATCGGTATGTAATTGTAGATCCTTGCTCGTGCTTAATACTATATTGACCTAAAATACATGAACTGCCGTACTCATTTGTAAAAACAACTCATACGACACCTATTGTATGTTGCTAGTACTACGTCGGAAACTGTTACGCCAACGCCAACTTCTTTCAATGGAATGAATCATTTTGATTCAACATTAAATTTAATACATAAGATGTCTCGTCTATAACCGTACATAATAGGTTGAATAGCTTTGGATGTAAATATATTAAAAGCAATAAAGACTTTTATATATCTGTATTCACCTCGGCCAACAATTACAATCCAGCGAGATACTCATTAGATGTCGGTTGCGCCCACGCATACAACGGTAACGAATTCGCTATAAAATTACATTGTTTTCAAAAAATATTTATGAGTGTTTATTTGAGTGTTTGGTGATTACGGAATTATATTAATGATACTGTATCTATGGATTAAAAAATGTTGTGTGTCAGTAAGTTTTTAAGCACTTCCTTCACACCGGAGCACAGGGGGTACAATATCATGAATCACCGAGCTAGACCATGAAAATCTATTCATAACGCCGTTAAGTCTATATGAATTCTTTATTGCGTAATTAATTTAAAACACATAAATTATTTACTATTCTTCTTTATAATATTTTCTAATTTTTTGTCAAGTTACAGGAAAATTCATTAAATACTAAATATCTAGGAAAATCTAATAACTTGTGTTTACCATGTTCAATATTTTCCTCTTTATTATGTACTAGAAGATTTCATTCGTCAAGTGTTTGCACTCACACAAATAAACTTAGTAAATAAAAGCCCGCCCCGTCCAAAAACGCACTTGTGAGTGTTCCTGTCACATGACAATATACACCTATAAAGCTAAACACAACTGGCGTAATATATTACAAGCTTTTATTTAACTGAATTTTAAAACGTTATCCCCAACTGCTTGAGCTGAAATTTTGCATACTAGCTTGGATAATAATGTATGGTTAGCTAAGTGACAATATTTTAAATCCAATATGGTGGATCAGTTTTTTTATGCACACTCATGATATGGGTATAAAATGAATGGCTAAAAGAATACGCAAATGAAACAATTAATTAAAAATATTAAAAAAAATCGATATTTCAGTTGTACTAAAATGAAAATGATAATTTAATGCAAGGGCTGTGCATTAATATGTTATGTTATGTTAACTTGTTATTTATATAGGTGAATAACTATAATAAAATAAACCGATCAAGATCCTGTATAAAAGCACCTGTTTATAATAATAGGTACGATGTCAGGATAATCACTGTAAAAATAATTATTCATAGATATACCTAATAGTCTGTTACATTAGTTAATTCTAAAAGTTTATAACGCGCAAGAAATTTGTTTAGTTTAAATTCTTCTTTCTCCCATTTTACAAGCTTTTAAAATAATTTGGTGTTATTAGGTATTGCTAAGAAAATTTATTTTTTCAGTAATTATCCCGATATCATGATTATCCTATACTGTTATACACAAAATCAATCGATATTTTTTTTAATTTATTATTTTACTTTAATAGTGATTTTGCTTATATTATCTGATACCAATAATGCCTATCATGATATGACATAATTCAGTACTTTAACATGTATAAACTTCCTTTTTAAATGGTAGTAGACATTTTAATTTCAAGGCGATATGTTAAACAGGATAAGTGTTTTACGTAATAAAATTATAATTATCATTAAATTAGTTAAACTTGTTATTTATTTTGATGTTGTGTATTTATAATTATAACAGTTTATAAGCCGATTTGATTTTAATTAGAGGCCAGGCGGCTGGGACACAGTATACACTATTTGGGTGTCACAGTAAATCAACTACTTAGGTTATATATAGGTTCTTTGTAATTTGGAAGCTTTTTAAACATTTTGATACTTACGTACGTACTCGTTTGTATATAGTAATATAATCATATTCGTCGAAGACCTGTTTGTTGTGCAATAGAGTATACCATGTGTCTCTTTGGAGTCTTATTGTGTCTTATTGAATATTATATACCCACGAATGTGTTGCATTGATTACGGATACTTAGAAAATCGATATCTGGTTCCTTGTCTGGTCTCCAAATTCGAAACAGTTATAATCAATAAGTGTCCACCATTGTGAATTTTTAAATTAATGCAGTGATTTCTGTTAACTTTCTAACATACATGAAGCTCATAGGGAAACATTCGTTGGTAAACATAATTGTTAGTAAATCTTATCCTACTACCCTTCCTACTAATATTATTACAGTAAAAGTTAGTATGTTTGGTTGTTTGTTGCTCAGACATGAAAAACAGCTGAACGGAAATATGGATGATTTGCACGTAGATAATTTATAACCTGGATTAACATACAGGATACTTTTTATATCAGTAAATGATTTGGCTTAACGACTGTTATCAATTTTTGTTTGTTTTGACATCCACGCGAACAATACACACAGCTAGTTCAAAAATATATTTACGTATTTACGAGCCCCCCTGACTTTGGTACGGTCCCTACAATGCGAGATTTGCGGGGTACCATTTACGCCACTGACTAGTTACAACTGTAACCCTGTGTTGGAACGTAAGGGTCAGTTGAAACACTGCTTAACTATGTATGTACTATGACCTAAGACCGGCCCGGCAACTTAGCAGGTATCTGGTCCGCATTGTAGATATTGTTGCGATCGATTTGAACTAGCATAATATACCAATGGACTCTATCTACGTATTTTACTAGACGAGGTTTTGAACAATTTGGGGTTGCATGGATATTGGACTTTATAATGTAGAAATCAGTGAACTACTCACACTGACATATTTCTAATAAAGAATATACGAGATGGACATAATAGTAAGTATGACTGTGTATAAATAAAAATAGTAAAAAAACGTTTTTTTTTTAAAGTACACATGATTTAAAACTGTAAACCATTTCTAAATTTAAGTCATATACTTATTATTATATAATAAGTAGGAGTTACCCCCTTCCCCGCTCTTCGTCTACGATAAAATGCCAATGTTATCGATGCTGATGGTAATTCACCGAATTATTACTTTTCATTCATGCCACAAATTTTCTATATAACTAAACTGTAATTATCCGTTTTTTATTAGTGTTCAGAGCTTTGGTTGTTTATAGTCACGGGCAAATACTAGCTTACCTTTATACTTTTTCAGACGTCCCCCTCAATGAAAATTATTGATAGGCTCGTGATTAAATCGATTATAAGAAGATTAAAAGAAGTTTATAATGTTCATATTGTCATTATGTCATAAATGCAGAGAATGTCTGTTTTCGCGTGAGATATATAATTTGTAACTATTTGAAGTTCAGACATTTGTCCTGGCACTACCCAGTTATTTCATACGTACACTATAGCGCTTCTAGTATAGTATATAATTCATTGGTCTCTATATTAAGGTTTGTTAGCATACTTACGAAGCTGTTTTCTTTTTTTAATGACTCCCAGACAATCGTTGCACTACATCTGGTGTTAAGTAGGATACAATTACAACGATGTTACAAATTTAATACTTGTCTTAATAAGTTTTATTATTAGTACCGACAAGTAAATCAGTTGAGAGGACGTTCTATCCTTGGAGGATAGATCAAGGATAGCATATGTCTGTCAACCAAAAATAGCATTTTTGTCTGTAAAATTACCAGCTGGAAACCGCCTTGGGTGAAGTTGGGTGGTAGCGGAGTCAGCACGATTCGCGCATCCGTTCGATCGACGGTATTTTGTAGTCTACGAGAGCAGAGCCGCAGGACAGCTAGTACATAATATATACAAGGGACCTGTGGCTGGTAGTGATAACAGTACAATCAAAAATCAACGGCGGCCACCAAGAAATCAACAACGCATCGCCAGTCGCCGCTGGCATACCTGCGTAAATAGAAACTGTATATATATGGATACCTACGTATTTAACCAGTCGGGTTGTACAGGCAGTACGCTATCGTCATTTTTTCGTTCATTTTATTTATCTATCAGCTTGTTTAATATCTATGTATATTAAACTGTTCGGTAACCACACTGACCACAGTGTCTACCGACAAATGCAATGCAAAGAAAATAACGCCGAGATTACAAATGATTACCTTTTTACGAGAACTGAAGCCGAACCTTCGAGATGACGATACGATACGACGCAGGGGACGTACGGTTAACTTCGCTCCCGCACACCCGCCACGACCGCCCTCCTCTGCGGCAACTCAAGCCTAGGTCCGATCCATCGGCATGGAGCCCTTGAGCCAAGCAGCCGCTCGCGCGATACAAGTGACTGCACAATCACTAGCTTTCACAGCCATACATGACACTGCATTATACACACATGCACAACACACATAGGTACATAGGTTCTGTAAGGGACCTTTTTTTTTCTTTTTTTGCCTAGTTAGAATAGACAAAAATTTTCAGACCACTAAATACACATACACATGTTCCTTCCCTCCTCCCAGGGGGCAGAAACATGTATATATGTATAGTTAGTTTAGATCGAATTACGGATAGGGAATTAGTCAGATCGCGACTTAATTGCATACGCGCAACAGTCCGAGCCGAGGTCCGGCCACTTTGGCACCCTCGGATGTTGTTGCTTAGCTTTCGTGGCTGAGTGCCTTAAGCGCTCGCCCCCAAGCCCGGTAAAGCTGTAAAAGCCGTAAAGGCTCCAGGGCCCCTCAGGCTAACAGTGTAGTCAGTTCGAAAAAAAAAAAAAAAAAAAAAAAAAAAAAAAAAAAACTATCACACGTCAAGAAATATGTCACGGCTATCTTTGAAACATCTAAACATGACAAAAAGTTGTCATCGAGTCGCCCACGCAAACTTTCTTATGTAACTCAACGGCTTAACAACTACTTACTTCATATTATGTCTACTAAAAGTACGTTAGTCTAAACAAGTGAAGTTGCAATGCAACGTTAACCAATCACAGCGCCGTATTCCATTCTACGCGTTCCTTCAGAAAAGAGTCCCTTATGTATTTTTGAAGTGAAACTTCTTATGCGACTTCCAAGCGTTAAACGTTAAGCGTTAAACGTTTTACGCACACTATCGGTCTATCCTCTTTGTGTGAGCCAGAGCGAGAGAGTAAATGTCTGTGTGTTTGTATATTGTATAAATAGAAAATGTTTTTTAAAATGAAGTTTCACTTCTGTCGTGTGTGAATCGCACACACACATTTTTTTTTGTAAATTAAATAGCTCACTATGACGAAAGCACTGAGAAATGTCTTACTTTGCATAGCGTTGCTCGTGTACGTACGTAAGTCTTGTTCATGAATACAGGTGTCAGACTTGAACATATACCATCAATCGTTCCCGTAGTGTTAAAGTATAACTCAAACACAAGGGCGGAGATGCAATTGGTGCCCAATTAATATATTTTCGGCCATTAAAAGAACGAGCTTACTATCGCTAATATATGGAGAATTAGGTCGCGCGTGCGGCTCCATTTAGACACCGGAGTTATCTGTAACTAGCCACTTATTACTTACGAAACGTTATGTACTTATGATTAAAAAATATAGTACCAACTTACGTATGTTTAGCTGTGGTTGGTTCAATAGCAGTGGCGACGGCTTCTCTTGAAGATCAGATTAGACGATTTAGAGACAGAGAATGAAATAATCCTACGGACTGCATATAGGCCAAGGAATAACTGCCTTCTGCTAATTACAAAATTTCTAAAGGTCTAAAGCCCTTTCGCGCTAGACCAGACGCCAAGCACGATTGGTCACTGTAACCTGAACAGGACATGAACAGAAAGCAAACACCTCTTTACTTAGGTGCCTCAGAAAGTCCCTTGCACCGAGAGTTCATAGAAAAGGGAGAGACATTCAGACAAATGCTCTTAAAGTGTAAAGAACTGTTACTGATTAAATACCTTGATGTACCATGGATTCTTCCGCAGGTCTTTACTGATATCAGGAGTCATCTAAGTCATCCGCCATCACGCTAAATAGACACGCATAGACATCGAGTTGTGGAAACCAGGGTCTCTGATATCTGATCGCTTCTACCACTGACCGTTCATGACTACACGTGAATGGCCGAACACTAGTTATTGAATTCTTGAATTCTCTATAACTATAGAACTAGCTGACACATGCGAATATTTCGTACATTATAAAATGTAAACAAACTATCAGCTGTCATGTTAGTTAAACACATAGGTAATAGATGGCGCCTGCTACGTGTTAGTTGTTTATTAGTAGTATAATTATTTGTCTATGATTCGTTAATAGCGGGGAATATAAAATTTAAAATGTGTGAATCATTAATCTTGTAGAAGAATTAAGGGAGATATGGCGTTTCCAAAAAACATACTAAACTTTAGCGTCAAGCGAATAGAATATCATTGTAATTAAGAAACATAGCTCTAACAAGATGGCGGATTCTTATTAAAACTGTCCAGGGAATTTTTGTGGCAACTGAAAATGCATATTTCTAGTTTTTATTTATAATCCACTTCACTTCTTGAGCACAATAACCAAACTATATCAAGTAAAATGCCGTCAAAATTAAATAATATAGGGTAAAATAATAAAACTATATAAATTGACTTGAGAGCCAGTCTTTTACTAGACTTAGCGTGATACCATCTTGGACCACTGTCCTTGGACCACTGATTGTGGCCACAACGCTAAACCTACAACGATAAAAAAAAACTCACCACATTTCAAATCCAAAAATTTAAGATCCCGCCACAAACTCATTCTTATTTTGAAATTGGTATTAGATTGATGACAATGTAGGCCATATACATTTACCGATTCATAAACTGTATTTATATTAAGTGTAATGTAACCGCTATCCGCTTCTCTTTCCTGCTCCCTTCTCTGTAACCGTTTTTATCATTCACAAATGGTGCGGTTGTTATGCTAACGGTTGGTTTACTAAGAACCTAGTATAGGAAACCTTTGTTTAAATAAAATATAAATAAATACTAAATAATGACAGGATGAAATTACTATTTAACACGAGGGGAGGTCGAAACGACCTCATGAATATATTGACTTCAAGTGTGTTTTTAGATACTCATGGTCATTTGACGTAATTATGAATACTAAGTGCGAGAGTAATAATTATTCACACTTAAAGAACTTTACATGCTGTAATATTGGCTTTTAAGTTTATGTGGTAACCTATTTTTGTCTTTCATACTTTTAATATAATTTATGCACACTCAGCGCAACGCATGTATCAACACTAATTAGAAAATATACAGCATAAGAGGTTATTTTCGCTTCATTTCCTAAAGGTAGTTTTATTAAACTTTATTTATTAATTTTCATATATGTAGCTACATTATAAATTCACAAGACCGTTTTAAACAAATTCACCAGCTTTTCACCTGATAACGGTTTGTTTTAAAAAAACCTGTTTTAGGGTTCCGTACTTCATAATAAAGGATCACATTGTTGTCCATCTGTCTGTCTGTCTGTCCGTATTTCAAGACATTTTTTCTCGATAACGACCTGAGCTATAATGTTGAAATTATTATCATGTACTAAATGGTAATAATTATACTAAAACTATGGTCACATTGTTGAAAATAAAATTCTACTCACTACTTTTCCGATTTTTAATTTGTATACCTATTATCTGTGCCCGCGGCTCCGCTTGCCTGGACTACAGAATGCCGTCAGTTGAGCATAGGCCGAATTGTTGTTGTCCCGCTATCATACACGGCGATTGCCAGCCAGTTATGTTAAAGATAAAAAAGCTTATTGTGGGTGAACCTTAGAAGATGGATATATGCTATCGCTGACTTATGTAGAACATTAATTTGATATATCTCTTATGTCCCAAGAGGTCTTTTTTCCGAATTGATTCACAATTACCTTCACTGTTTATTTCGTATGTACTTTATCTTACATAATGTATCCTATAACCTAGCTAGATAAAATATTAATAAATTAAAGGAAAAACCATGCAAATCGGATTAGTGGTTTTCGCGTGTAAAGAACATGAACGGACAAAAAGACAGAGAGACGTTGAGTTTTATAATTAGATTTTTATAAAGTTATTTATAAATAATATAGTAATAAATAAATTTACTTTTACTCTGGTAGCCTTAAAACAAACACTTTTAATACATCGTAAATATTTTAAGCATAAAAATAGTTATTTATGACATCAATGTAAGCATTGTAAGCGCTTCATTGATGTTCATAAATATGAAGTTTGATTCAATCATTATATCCATTCGCACTATCAATATGTTTTATAACCTATTTGCTGAATCGATTCAGTAATTGATCGTGTAATGTTTATTTAATGGTTCTTCGTATTAATGATTTGAAGTGTTGTTGTTGGCGCATTCATTCGTTGGTGACCTACTTTCTTCATGTTCCTCTGACATGTATTGCAAAAGAAATATAACTGTTAATCAACATTCACATCTATATTAATAAATCGGTAGTTCTATCTGTACGTTTATTTTTCTGTTTCATATTCTCTGATAGATATTGTAAAGGAACACGACCATTACATTAAAAAAAATGTATGTCTGTCGGTCTGTTTGTATATCTGGATTTAACAAGAATAAATGAAATTTTGTACATAGGAAGCTTCAATATTAGGTACTTTTAGAAATCGTAAAAAAGAACATTATTAATAATTCTCAACCGATTTTGATAAAATTTTGTGGACTGTAAATGTTTTAATATGTAATTCCGTAATTGTTATGTACAAAGAATCGTCAATAAAATGAGTTTTTTTTTTGGAACTGATTATACTGTTAGCCTTAGGGGACCCTGGAGCCTTTGCGGCTTTTATAGCTTCACCGGGCTTGATAACATGAGTAAAATAAAAGTATATAATTATATATATATCAAAGTACGTACTTTTGGCAAAAAAGATTTTTCTGTCACAAAAATTTAAAAGTTTTATTTTTCTGCTAAAAGAACGTAAGTTTAGCGACAATCTTTTAAGAAATAGGTACTCTGTAGAAAATGCGTTTTCTTTCATATACATATATTTTTTTTTTTTATAAATACTTACAATTTTAACATATATGCCATCTCGTATGCATTTAACATGTAATAATATTAATGCCGGTTCATTGTTTTAAACTTTACTATACAAAACTTAACTTTAGGATCTAAAGCTATTTACAGAAAGAAAAGAATTTTCTCATCGGCCTTTATAACACTAATGCACAGAATTCGTGTACTTCTTAATGAGTTTTAATATTAGTAATAATAATAAGTTTTACATCAATCACAAGTGTCATATGTTACAATGATAGTAAAGGTTTTGCTATGAAAGCTAGAACAATTTCATAATAATTATCAGTTTTTAGACTTCTGAAGCCAACAAGGAACCCTTATAGTTTTGCCATGTCCGTCTGTCTGTGCGCGGCTTAGCTCAGAGTTTCTTAGTACCTAGAAAGCCGTAATTTCGCATAATATGCATAGGCATATTAATCACGCCGACAGAGTGGTACAATAAACTGTTGAAAAAAGTTTTTTGTATACCTACCCTACACGTAAAATCGTGATGATTTTTTTTTCTTGTCTATCCTATGGCGTGGGGTGTCGTTGGATAGGTCATTCAAATATATTGCGGTTTTGCAAAACCCATTTTCCGATTCAGAGATTCATTTGCGTAATATTAAGCTTTAAGTGATAATTTTTGTTACAGTCAAGTCTCCCCCTCCCTGCCAGCTAAATGGTTGTTTTAGGGTATCTGTAAAAATTCACGGTAGTAGTATATCAGATGTAAAGTAGGCTTTACAAGGTAACGAGTAATAGCCGACAAACTTATAAAATGTACCTACTTGGAGAAAGAATTTCGTTCTAATTTCGTTATAATTGAAAATTACTTATAGTCCCCTTCTAAGTCTGCATATTGCAAAGCGCAAGTACAGAGCCCTACAATGCGCGTGCACAGGCACTTTTTTTTTGCCTTCGCATCACATTTCATGAAACCCACGTTTATTTTTTAATTTACTACACATTTACCAACGTGTTAAACTAGTTCGAATCCTGAATTCAAAAGCGTTTCCTGTGATACGTAAGTATTATTTGCAAAGCCTACTCCATTGTTTTGAGAGTACGCCAGAGAATTGTAATGGCACCAAACATTACACGTATCGTATTTCTGCTGATTGTAAGCTCTATTGTGAGTTAACAATTGCGAGAATTCATTGAAGGGCCTTTTTTATTGTTTTTGAAATATATAATATTACCTTTTAATATCTTCATTATTAAAGTCGGCTTCTACGTGAAAGTTTGATGCAAAAAACATTTTAACATGAGAGGCTTTCTTCGGAACATTTCAAATGCATTGATATAATGCTGGTGTATGATATGTCCTGCATGTTAACGTTGTAAATCGTGTAGTCATATCGCTCTGACAGAAATATCCACAAGACAGACCTTTGAGCCTAGTCTGGAGATCAACGACAATTCTAATAAGGTTTTGATAGCTACTCGAGCATTGAGAAGTGTGGTTTAATTTGTCTTAGTTAACCTTTGTAAGGTCTAGGGCGAGTTAGAATTATATTTAGAAATAAACATTATTATTATAGATAATTATTCTATTCTAAATGGTAATAAGTCTGGTCCACATCTATCTAGGGCATTACCCATAACATATATTTTATAAGATTACGAAAAAAAATATCTGAAAAGAAGATAAATTTCAAATATATATTTATAAATTCAATTCGATATCAATATACATATAATACAAATGTTCGTTAAAACAGTGGCTTTCTATCGCATTTGAAATGAAATCGGCAACTACAGTGGTAACTTTATCGCGTCGCATAAATTCGCTCGATGTCTTGTTTTAATCTTAAGATTTTACAACGAATCCAGGTTTATTGCGTGTACGTACATTAACAGAGTGATAAAGTAGTCTTGGAGTGCATTAGTATCGAATAAAACTGATAATACACCGATATGAACTGACGAGTGATGGGCGATGGGCCGGCTGCCGTGCCTTCGAAAGAATTTATCTTGTAAGTTGAGAAATCTTTCTAGACTCGTTATTTGCCCTTATGTTTTTTATGCCATTCTTTCAATCCACCAATTATGCATACATATACCTCCGTCCCATATGACAAAACGTGGAAAAATTGTCATATTTATATAAAATTTACATTTCCTTGTGAGTCCTCTGACTAATGTATAGTAATCGTAATTATATAGTATTTATTAATATAAAATGAATATTTTACAATTAACAGTAAATAATATTCGAATGAGATATGTAAAGAGTGCATGTCATGTGACACGTGACAGTTTTAAAACTTCTTTAATGCAGTTTAGTCTGCGTAACTGCATTTGAAATAATAAAGATATTATACTTAATGTAAAATAACTGCTTGTTTGAATTCGCGCGGACGTACATATGTACAATTGTTTTCTTCTTCTACCTAACTTGGCAACTAATCCTCTTTATTTAAGATTATTACAGTCATTATCAAGTGGGTAATTATGTCGTTCTACAGAGTATCATTCCTAAGAAAAAGTTTTTAAGAAAAAAATTTATGAAAATGGCGGCCCCCTTGGTAGAACTTTCCAGGGAGTTTTGTGACATCTATTTCACAGTCCACGTTATTAAATAAAGCAGATTTATCTAAATAAATAAAATGATTGCGGTTTGCGGTTGAGCGCACATTACGCAAAAACTTCTAGATAGATTTTTATTACTCTTTAGAAGCATGGCCTTACAAAAAAAAAAATCACGATATCTTCATAAAGAATAATAATCCTGTAGTCTACGCGAGCGGAGCCGCGAGCACAGCTAGTTATTAAATAACGTACTTTTATTATTTTATATCGCTCTTCAACCTCTCTTGGGTAATAGCATAGTTATATCCTTATATCTCCCTGGCCAAGTTACCTATTGTATGTTCTGTTCACGTGTTGCAATAAAAAAGGTATTAAAATTTTGACTATGTTGCACCAAATGGATCAATTTGAAAATTTTACCGTGTATTGAAGGGAAATAAAAGAGTTTTTTGTGAAAATTATTAGACTGACACCAGAAAGGGACATATTTAATTAAGACAATTCTTTATTTATTTATTTGGTGTAAAAGAGATGGTTAAAAACTTACAAAAAAGGTTAAAATAATCAGTAAAATAGTTACAATAAAATAAATAGTGAAAAATAGCAGGAAAAACATTTTTCAGTAAGAAATCGATCAGCCATATAGATTTTTAAAACCCATGGGGGAGGCAGATTTTATTTGCTCATCAGGTTAATAACCCTTTCTTTTATTTACATAATTTGAAACTATCACTGAAATTCATACATCAGTAGGCTGTTAAACGCCAAAGCACCTCTTCTGTGAATGGGACCCACTAAAACCGAAACGTAACAGGATTTTGGGTAAACACGTGCTGCTTCCGGAAGAGGTTCAGTTGCTCTCTCCCAAAACAATCCTGCAGTACATCAAGAACTAGGTGGTGAGCTTTAGTAGGGCGGGACGATCACAATAGATCTCCACTGGTCGCAGTTATACAGGATTGCATAAACCTGCATAGCCTCCCTTTAGAATAATAGTAGGAGCTGCAAATTCTATCTTACACTCGGGTAGCAGATACCCTCGACTCAGCCATACTGAATGCGTTTTACATGCAGAAGTAGAAGAAGTTGGAATTAATTAATTATAATTCTCTATTGCTCCAGGTTGCAACTGTTCGTCTATAGGCGCGGAGGGTAACGCTTGCGACATACGATCAGGACAATGTCGCTGCAAGGCTCACGTCACCGGCAGAGCTTGCGATACTTGCGAGGTATTCTATTCATGTCTATTATTTTCGTGTATCTTGATGATATTTTGCTCGTGTGTTACTTATGATGTTTATGAATTTTATTATGATAGTTTAATCAATGTTTGTTTTATTTTATTTATATTATCATAGATATCATGAATGCTGAAGGTCTTAGTTGTGCTTTAAAGTAAGTAAAAAAAGATAAAATAATTTAACTTCAAAGAAAATACTACCAAAATAAACTTCTTTGTCATAAAATAATCAGATAGGGAGTTGACGGATGTTGTCCATTGTCAGTGTTAGTCAATAGCATCCTTAGTTTTTTTAAGTCATGTCTAATAATATCGACACTTCAGATTAAAAAGGGCGTAAAAGATAAAACACGACATTTCAAGAGAAGCAAAAAAAAAACTAAAATTTTAATTGGTCAGGACATTTTTTTTTGTAATAATTGCTATAGAGATTTCTTTAAGAAAGAGGTTATTTCAAAAGTCAGGATCTATATTACTGTGATGATCTAGTCGATAGTTTCCAAAATAGATATCTCATATACTCTAAGAAATCAGTTGGTATTATTCTTTACGACTCGATATTTCTAGAATTTAAATTTAGTATGGGTGGTTATTGTTACTTAAAGTATATCACAGCCGACTGTAAAAATATAAAAAAAGTTGTAAAGAGAAAAAAAACGCAATTAAGAACATAGTGAAATAAAACAAAAATAACCCAAAACTTTTTATATACTATTAAATAATTACTATACTACTCTGTCAAAAAAATACCGGGAAAAGATCAATAATACACAAAATGTTAGTTATTCATCCAATTTATTTTATCGCCTTCCAAGTATGCTCCTTCAGAAACAATACACTTACGCCAACGAATAATCCAATCAACAAACATTTTTTAAATGCTTTTCCGGAATTGAGTTTAGTTCTTGTCGTGAATTCTCCTTTATGTCTTCTACTGAATGAAAAGGATGCCACGAAGTAGTAATTTGAGTTTAGGAAAAAGAAAGAAGTCGGCTGGATATCTGGTGAATAGGGTGGTTGGTCGATGGCATTTGTGGAGTTTTTGGTCACAAACATTCGTTCACAGTGATGGCCTTGTGCGAAAGCGCATTATTGTGGTGCAAAATCCAAGAAATTTCTTTCCACAAATCTGGCCTTTTTCGTTGTTTTTGCTCCCTTAAACGCCACATAACACTCAAATAATATACTTTATTTACCGTTTGAGCTTCCGGTAAGAATTCCGAGTGCACAACACCGCGATAATCAAAGAAAATAGTGAACATGACTTTGAATTTTGATCGACTTTACTAGTCTTTACTACACTTGACTAGTTTGCATGTCAAACTCGTAATCCCACGTCTCGTCACCAGTAACACAATGCGTTTCATGAATGTTGGGTCGGAATTGACTCGTTCTAGCATGTCCTCGGCGACTCTTATGCGATTGAGTTTTTGAAGAAAATTCAGGTACTTTTGGGACTAGCCGAACGGCAACATGTTTCATACCCAAGTGATTATTTAAAATGATACGGATCGACTCGTGAGGCACAGAAAGTTTAGCGGCTATCTCTCTCAAACTTGAATGAGTATTTTCATTCACAATTTCAACTTCAGTTGAAGACGTTGCTAGCTAACTAGGGCGAGGCAAATCTTCCAGCGGCCGATTTTGAACGCTTTGTACGACTCATAAGCACGTATATTTGATACAGTCGATCCACCATAAGCCTTCTGTAACATTTTCAGTGTCTCCGAACACGAAATTCCTTTGGCGATTCAAAATTTCAGGCAAACTCTTTATTCAATAAATATGCATTCATAGTCTAGATTATGGAATAGAATATACTTTACATTTTTACAACTATTATATCTGTTATCAAATGAAATTCTAAGTAGAGACTTGAAAATCACTAACTTCGACTCGATAGGGATACATAATAAACAATCTGAGACTGGCTTGTCACAGTAATTGATAAAAGTTAGTTTGTTTTTACAATTTGTTTAGAAATAACATGTAATAAATGTTTTTATTTTATTTCATTAAAATTACTAAATCGATTTTTCCATCACATTTTGCAGATGCCAACCGTCATTTCACAATCGGAAGTAAGCAAGTAAATACAAGGTTGGCTCAAGTCGTCTTTCTGATATCTATTCTGAGGCTATACTAAGATCTAGTTAATAAAATGCTGGTCGATCAAATCGCCTCAAGCGTTGAAAATTTGAAATCTTAACCATAGCTACATATTATAAAACTCGCCTCTCTGTCTGTCTGTCCGTTTATGTCCTACTCAGGAGGTAACTACATATCCGATTAAATTATTTTTAGGGTTCCGAAGTCAATAAGGAACCCTTACAGTTTCGCTATGTCCGTCTGCCTGTCCGCGGCTTAGCTCAGAGATTCTTAGTACCAGATAGCTGTAATTTGGTATGAGTATACATATATGAATCACACCGACAAAGTGGTAAAATGAAAACATGAAAAAAGGTTTACACGCAAAGAGGAATGATTTCCCCATTGACAGTCTCATCGTGTGAGATGGCGTCGTCCCAGATGGCGTTGGATAGGTTGTTAAAAAATATGCTTGGTGTGTGATTCAGGGATCCGTTTGCATTATTTTCTTCCGAATAGCTGGCGGGCGACCGCCATTAGTGGCGGTTAGAAGCTGGGAGCTATGTACAAATATAAAAAACCTAAATCAACGTGAACGAAGCCACACGCACAACTAGTCTAAGATAAACGTAGAACATAAAAGTAGTTGGAACATACTTTATTATTATACGAATATATTATCATAAAGTATGACGCTGTGTCACTAGCATTATAATTTACCGCTAACTAATATCAAACGTCGTTGTTGCGTGAGCTGTGCACGTTTTTTTTTTTCGATCTGACTATACTGATAGCCCTTGGGGCCCTGGAGCCTTTGCGGCTTTTACAGCTTCACCGGGCTTGGGGGCGAGCGCGGAAGGCACTTAGCCGCGAAAGCGAGTCAACAAGCTCAAGGGTGCCAAAGTGGCCGAAACTCGGCTAGGGCTGTTGCCGATCATGCGAAAAAGTCGAGATCTGACCAAATCCCTATCCATAGTTCCTTTCTCCCAGAAGGCAGGAACATGGATATATGTATTTAGTGATTTGGTAATTTTTGTCTAAACTAACTAGCCAAAAAAGGTCCCTTAAAGAACCTATGTACCTGAGTGGTGTTCATGTGTGAAGTGCAGTGTCATGTGTGTGTGTCGATAGCTAGTGGAGATGCAGAGTCACTGTATCGCGCGAGCGCCTGCTGGCTCAAGGGCTCCATGCCATAGGAACGGACCTAGGCTAGACTTGTCGCTCGAGAGAGTGGTCGTGTCGGGTGTAAGCTGTGCACGTGTGATAGTAAGATTCTAACCTTCAAATTGAAGCGCGTAAAAATGAGAGCGCGTCCTTTGTGACATTTATATTTCATATTAGAAATTCTTCGTTTTCTTCAATAATTTTATCGCTTCATAATCTCACAGTAACAAATATTGTACTTAGTCTGGCCATAAGTTCTGTTACAAATGAAATTACATTTCAAGTTAATGAATTGTATCAATATTTATGGGCAAACAAGTTACTTCATAAACACTTTTATGGGGGGCTAACGCCTTAAACCCGTCTTGAATCCGGTACTGCATCGCAAGCGATTCTAAGCGACCTTTAATACGTCTGTTATGCAAATACCACTTTGTTAGAAATGTCTCATTGACATTTGCCGGCAATAAATATGGAACTAGAGCCATGGAGTAACGGTTCCGGGAAACTGAGCTGAATTTATACTGGTACGCTGTTACCGACCGGCCTGGGTAGCATTTAAACGTTTTATCTATATTAGAGCTAGACCGCTTTTTTTCGAACTTACTATACTGTTAGCCTACGTCTTATATCTTCAGATAATTTTACGAATGTTATCGCAAGTGTAGTGGATAACTTAAATAACATATTTTAACATAAATTATATTGTTGTCTTGTTTAAATGGTAAGCAAATTACTACTATTTTGGAAAAAAATCGGACAATTAGCTAGTATGACTAGTGCTCTGACGGTTCCGAACTGATTACATTATAGTACTGTCATTTACATAAATATAGTTTGTAAATTATCCTTAACATATTACTTTTAGCCTTTTATTATGAAATACCCATATCTCTTTAAAGTGTAACCTAGAAAGTTGATTTCAATATAGCATATGAGTTCATAGATTTTAGTATGCGATATTAATTTCAACCTTAAACCTCAAGTGATTTTTTGAGAAAAAGGGTCTACAAAAGTTATTCAGAAAGACAGATGAACGACAAAGGATTCTGTATTTTTTCATTATGAGATACAGAACCCAGCAAAATGGCAATAATAAAAAAAACTTTCAATCTGAATCACTTGCAGATGCTGAACTTGAGAAATAATCTAATTCCGTCTCCACTGTTAAGTGTTAAGCCTCTGCAATAGCCTTATTTACATTAAAATCTTCATTTACAAAAACCATAAAAAACAATATGATTTAAACTCTTTACAACGTAGTATTAAGTATTTTCAATGATTTGGTTAATGTCTGTCGTGTAACAAGTACTCTGTACTGTAATAAGTAACAAATACTCAGAGCGGTCATAAACAGGTAATAAATACCTTACAATATTTGAATAAACCTAAATAGTCGTTAATGTATTTTTTATTGTTTGGTTCTATTACTTTTGAAATACCTATTTGCAGATCATTTATCTTATTGCGGTAGGTTTTAAATGTGCATCCATAGCTGGTTAGACCATACGAAATGTATGGGAAAAGATTTTTGTAATTTCTGACAATTTCTTAGTACTCAAACCTCAGTTGGTCTCTTAGAGTTTTTTGATACTTATAAGATACAGGATCGATTGGCATGAAAAAAGTTCTTGTGTAAAATACCAATTATCTTGCTATCTGGACACTTATAAAAAACTTGTGAATGCGAATCAAAATATCACAAAAAAATAAGGAAAGTTTTCCTGTAGCTACAATGGTTAAGGTACAGGTACCCTTACAGCCCCATCTCAAAAATCCACCTTTATAGTATAGATGTAAAACTATGTATATTTTGATTTTTGTTACTCAATCGCGCAAAAACAGCTTAACGGATTAGGATGAAATTTGACAAACAGATAGTTTATAACATGGATTAACACATAGGATACTTTTTATCTCAATAAATGACATTTTTCATTTCTCTCTAGTCTCTGTTCTGAAGTCCACGCAGACTAAGTCGCGGGAGAAGCTAGTATCAAATAATACGTTGAAAAAGCAGCGTATATAAATGTGACAATACTTTTTAACAGTCTCAAAAGCAATTAGCCTATTTTGTTCAAAATACTCTTTTACAACCTTGGGCATTTTGATTTGTATTTGCTAATTATTTGTTTGGAATTTTTCATTCAATTTGGGTTTGGGATGGATTTATTTTCAAGTCAAACGTTTCGAATGCATACATAAAATAAGGCAAAAGAATAAAAACTCCGATAAGTTCCTGAACTACGTCTCTGTGAGAAATAATAATACTGCTAATAATTATGGTACGTTCGAGAGCCGTGCGCCGCGCGCCGTGCGTAACGACGTAGTTCTGTTTGTTTTAAATTTGTAAATGCAGTCTGCAGATTGCTTTGCTTTGCTCATTTCTTAAGCTCTATTTTGCTCATGTTAATTCACGGAATATCTGTTATGCGGTTTTCTCTTTTAAATTTCAGATTAACCCTATATCTGTACTAACTTCTTCTATAGAAAAAAAAGAGGTCTTTCTTTTGGTTTCTTTATAGGACAAAATATGGTTATAGCTAATAAATTTGGGGCATGTTATGGGGCAGGTAGGCTTCAATTCGCTTGCTTGCAGGCGTCATTTTATGGCGTCATAATAAGAGGTGTAATTAATTATCTATACATATTAAACTCAACGTCTTTCTGTCTGCCTGTCCTTTTTTTTCACGCGAAAACCATTTGTCAGTTTTACATGTTATTTTTTTTCATTCACAACAATATTATCTAGATAGGTTATAGGATATATTTTGTTACAAAAAGTAACATACTAAATAAGCAAGACGATACTGGTGAATCAATTCGAATAAAAAAAAAAACGCCTTTGGGACACTTACATGGCTTACGCTGAGTAAATCATAAGAGATATAACAAATTAATGTACTACAAAATGGTAGATTTTAAAAAGACCTGCAAAAAAGCGATAGCAGATATAAATCTTCTTAGGATCACCCACAATAAGCCTTTTTGGGACAGCACAATTCGCAAGTGCGCTCGACCGATAGCATTCTGTAGACCACGCGAGCGGCGCCGTGGGTATAGCTAGTTTTTTATAAATGCGACACGGCTGAGCCTAAGGTGGTGCGAGCAGTAGATAAAGTTATTTGCATGTTAACAAATCCAAGCACGCATTTTTCAATTTTTGTCTGTCCGGGCTTATTTCAGAAACGGTTGAACCAATTTTGACGAGCCTTTCATTGGCAGGTATAGGCATTTCTCAAAGTGTAATCTTACTTATATATCATTACAATTTAAAACAAACTAATCAGTGATGATAAAATTAAAATTTCATAAAGGAAAAAAACATCATATTGAACACCGGGAAATATCACGTGAACGAAGTCGCACTTACCAGCTAGTATAATTAATAAAGAAATTATAAGAAACATATTTGTACCTACCTATATTAGATCACTTGGTATCATAGAAAAAATATAGTTATGTATTTTATACCATTCCATATAAAAACTTCGAACGTGCTTTAAAACTTACGACTTTACCCAAACTTTGCTTTCATTTGTAGCTGATTTCCTTGGTATCTATGAGACTACTATCATGCAGATGCTATTGTACATAACATACCTAATTGAGGTTTAAATGAAAATTTTAAGACATTCTCCTTGCGTAGGATGGGGTTCGCGTGAATCGAAGTATAAAGACCTATATCATCCAGCTCCATTAGAGTCATCCTTTTTCTAGACTTAGTTTGTTAGCTAACTTATAAAAATAGAAACGGTTAGGTACCGCTTTGGCACATTTTGTCATTAAAAAATGTACAATGAATTTTTTACGATGTGCAATTATTTAATTACAGGAAGGTTATTGGGGACTAGAGCGGGGGGGCTGCAGACGATGCAAGTGCGGGTCAGGTGCATCCGCGTGCGACCCCGTGACTGGCGCGTGCGCGTGCGCACTCGGAGTGGGGGGTGCACAGTGCGACCGCTGCCTGCCCGGGTATTACGGATTCGGACCTACCGGTTGCTTGCGTGAGTACATTTCTAATATTCAGCCATTAAACGATGGCAGAATTGTTTTATTATAATTAATTCTGCCTGTAAATATCTTACCACCTGTCAAAATACTTTTCCATTTATAGTTGTGTATTTTTCCTTGGCACTACGAGAACATTCCCCGCAATGTTCAGTCCTGCTATCATAGTCTATCCATAGTTTTATTAAACAAATTCGTTGGCACGTGCAGAGGCTTGTAATTTCATTAGTAGAAGTTATGAACACAGTCCACCTATATAGTATATAGGATCTTGTATTATATTGGCTTCAATCCATTTTTGTGATGTGTAATTCATTGACCACACATTTTGAAGAGTAAAACGTGTACATACTTTTGTGAACATCTAAGGCGTTCGTTTTACTTATAGCAAGCTGTGCACCACGGTTCCACACGTGTTAAATTTATTAGACCAATTCACCACTCGGCGCCGTCGGACAAAGCATTCGTATTTCTCAAACCTTTTTGTTCTCACTCCCCATGCTTTCCAAAATATTAAAGTCTTAGTGTATATTTATAAACCTCTTTAATAAATAGGATTTAAAATTCATAAAGATTTTTTTAATTTTGACTGGTAATTCTAGAGATTAGCGCGTTCAAACAAACAATCTCAGGAGCTTTATAATATTAGTATAGATTTATGTCTTTGAGTGTACTTATGTGCGTGTGTTTGCAGCATGTCCGGTGTGTCCGGAAGGCAAGGTGTGCTCCGTGGAGAGTGGCCGGTGCGTGTGTCCGGGTGGGTCGCTGGGTGCGGGCTGCAGACAATGCGCCCGGGGCTACTGGTCCGTGGGCCCCGCGCGCTGCCAGCCTTGCCAATGCGGACCTGGCGCTATTTCCAGTCAGTATCCTCAATTTATTAAATGTTTTCCGTGCTAAATTTAGTATTTAAACATGTAATAATTACATGATTACTTGATCATCTTCACAAATCTGAATCGGTTGAATAAGACTTTAATGTATTTTTGGCATAATAGCGACGGCCATCGATGGGTTTCGATAACTCGGTGGTCACCGTTGTTTTGTATTGTACTGTGTCTTTACCATCAAGGATAGTACCGTCAATTTGCCGATCATACAAATTTAAGTTGTTACTTAGGCAGTCCATCTAATTTTGAGTGGTTATACCAGCCCATGGCGATCTATAACTTGCCTCTAAAAGAAATGCAGTCCCATCCGTTGATTTTTTCAGTACTACCAGTCCGTGTTACCAACACACAACAGCGAGAGTACTGCTCCTTTGTGACAGATATAGGATAGAAGCAGTAATGTTACAATAGTCAACGTATAAGCTGATAAAGAATATAGGTATTATTTATATTAATTCGATAGTAGCCGATATTGTAGCATATCTAAAATCGGGATGTGGCTATGTTGGAAACACGGCCGTATGTTATATGAGAATACGTGTTCGATCGGACACTTTTTACTTTCCTGGCACAGTTAAACTCTATCATATTGTGTTTTATGTATGGTTATTACTATATTGCTGTTGAGAAGTACTTTCCAACCGTATACGTTTTCTATACTTTGATTTAGCTGTTTGACGAGTATAGGCCAACATCGCATTACGTTTTTTTAATTTTTAACTTTAACACCATATATGATAAATTCGCCAATAACTAATTTAAACCAAATTAAAGAAGTATTCACGTCATAAAAATATATGAATAGGGATAAGTTTAAATTTAATTATACCAATAAATACTAATTCTTTTCAGACACATGTGACCCCCGTAGCGGGCAGTGTAAGTGCAGGACTGGATGGGAAGGGAAAGGGTGCGATAGGTGCGCCGTGGGTCACCATGGGCCCCGCTGCAAGCCTTGCTACTGCCACCTCGCTGGGACTGAGGGTTGTCGCCGGGGAGTCTGTCCCTGTGATGCCCGTGGGAAATGCCCCTGTAAGGTGAGGTGAAACTACTCAGTAAACTTTACAAGACCAAACAGCAGCAGATTGGTTACGAGACCGTCTTGATGCTTTTTTTACTGTTTTCGGTGTATAGTGATGTGAAACACTCCAGTCAAGTAAGTGTAAGCCACTATTCGAGTTATAATCAATTTTTGAAGTTATAGATCCTTTTTCGCGTTTAATAGAGAGTAAGTCATGTGACGGAAAAAGCGACACGTTGAATTTAGCAATCAATGATAATAATGTGAAATCATTTTACTGATTTTCATTATGTAAATTATAAATTTTATGTTATTAACGCAATATTTTTTAAATTAAAAACCACTATTATCACTGATTGCCTAATCCACATGTTGTCATCACGCGGAATAATCTTATTGGAGTAATTTTTGTTTTGTTACGCCAAATAAGTATAATTTCTTCCGTGCGTATAATATAGTATAGTACGTATAGTATATACGTATAGTACACTTTTTTTTCTCTTCTTATTCTTATTTTTCCTAACTTGGCAACCAGTCCTCCTTATTGAAGACCATTACTGCCATTATCGAGTGTATATAGTTTCCAGTGTTATGAAGATTTGTGAATCCTAACAAGATGCTGGCTCTCTTGTTAGAACTTTCTAGGGAGTTTTTGTAGCATCTTAGAATTCACGATCCATGTTGTTATTTCCAACTCACTTTACTTGTGCACATTAACCAAGCTATATCACATAATCGTAAAAGGCAACCAATAATACATAATATAGCACCAAATAACATAAGTTTGTGAATTAAAGCCACCACATGATAGGTTAAGATCCCGGTAAAGAGTCCCAATATTATGTTGCTTGTACGTTCAATGAAATTGATTAAAATCATTCAGGAGAACGTGGTGGGGGAGAAATGCGACCGGTGCTTGGAGGGCACGTTCGGTCTATCGGGCGAGAACCCTCTGGGATGTACGGCGTGCTTTTGCTTCGGGCGCGCCGCTCACTGCGCCCAGGCCGAGCTCGCCCGTGCCGCGCTGCACGCGCCCGCTCCGCTACACGTCATCTTACAGCACGATACGCGGGGACACGCTATTACTACAGTCAGTCTTACCTACACACTTACATACCTAAGATTAAAAAAATTTACCATGATTGAACTTATACTTCTTTTGACGCATTTAGTAGGGCTTAAAAATATATTATATCACTGATGGCTAACTTCATCAAGTATTTGGAACGGGCAATACAATTTTTATAGTTTTTTTTTATTTGCTTTAAAGAAGTATAAGTTCTTACATACGTACATTATCAGTACACACATTTTTTTCACATATACGTATTATCGCGCTCTCAATTGATGTTAAATAAAGAAGTGGCCCAAGATAGTAACACACTCAACTAAGAAAGGGGGCTTGCATGTGAGGAAGCCAAGATTATACCGCAGTTCGTTATTAGTGGACTAAGTTATCTATATAAGTGCTATGTTAAGGTTATGATGGAACTGACGTGTTCTTCTTGGAGACAAGTACCTAAATTAAAAAAAATATTAAAAAAAAAGAAAGAGCTCGTGAATGCATTTGTCGGAATATATCAATAGTTACATCGTGATGTTTTTTTCAAGATGATGTTAGTCAGGAGAGAATTAGAAAATACTTTACTACCATGATATGGTTTCATGACAATGTTTTCTTTCACATAATGCTTAGGCTCACTGCTACATAAGAAACTACGTCATTCGAATTCGCATTTGTTGTCTATATAATACTGAGTAAGCCTCCATAACTACTTTGGGTATCTCGAGAGATCAATAACTATAAGAGACCCTTTAAAAAAATATTTTTGAAAAAATAGGTTAGATATATTGTTATCATTAATTTAGTAAAATCTAGACGACTGAAGTTAATAACATTCTTGTCATTAGACATCTAAATCAAATCAACGCTAGTATACGAGTATGGGGTCCATTAGTTTAATAACCTTGCATTCCATGGTCTTAATACGTACAACACCGTGTTTGACATAAAAAAAATTCAAGTAAGACTAAACTTATAACGCACGTCAATAGTAGGTATATATGTATGTATGGAATACTATCGTCGGCTATATCTTTTACGTCTTCAAAATCTAGTATGTACTAATATTAATTTTTGAAATAATGAAACATTTTTTTTTTCTAATTATATAATTTTAAAATTCAAATAATCATGATGATGATTTTTAATTCCCATGATAAATAAATTGATTTTTTTGATTAAAATATATGTAACGAAATGTTATGGGTGTTACAATCAGATGGATCGGGATTCCCTTCTGGCCATCCATACGCATTCCCCGGAAGCTATCATCACGCTGCCACAGCCCGCGGTGCCGGTCTACGTGGAGCTGGACAAGCGATTTCTCGGCGACAGAGTCACGTCGTACGGTGGCATGCTCCGCTTCAGGGTCGAGGAGGAGGGAGGTGTGCAGCTCACTGCTCAAGTCTTAGCTAAATTCCCTCTGGTCCGTATTTACGGGGATAATATCGTGTTGGATCACTATGAGGTATGTTGTAAGTGTGTTTTGAAAATATATTTTATGAGTCTTTTATCATCCTGAGAAGAACCAACTTTAACGTAATATTGAAAATAAAGATAATATCGCAGAAAAACATTTTTTCTGACAATTATTATTTGCACTACGCCTGTAAAGCAAATAAATAGAACGCGTGCAAAAGTGAGACTATTCGTCTTTATTGCTTGATTTCGCGCGCTTCATATTCTTATTCAACCACGATTACCCATTTCTCTTGGCGTATAACATAGGTAATTCTTTTTTCTCTTTAGCCAAGTTCTTATTTTCCTCCTTTTGCCTCAGAAACGTTACATATAAAACGTTGCACTAAAATTCAACCTTGGAATTTTACTTTCATAGAGCCCAAAGAAGATTATCTACAAAATTTAAGTTACGATACTTTCTCTTTTACATGTACGTGGTAAGTTAATGGTAATGTTTTGGTTACAGCCGTTAGGTGGGGCTGATGAGGCGAATGAGACGCACGCGGTGCGGCTGCACGAGTCGCTGTGGGTGGTGGCGGGTGCGGGCGGTGGTATCGCTTCTCGAAGCGCACTGATGGTGTCACTACAACACGTACAGAGGCTCCTGGTGCGCGTGACGACGCGCGCACCGACACCAGACCAGCGCGTGCACGCACTGTCAGTATTCTTTTATCACTCTCTGATTTCTGTCATATAGGAAAACATAAAAAAAAATCAAATTACTCATCCAATGAGCTAGATGAAAGTAAGGGAAACCTGCTATAATTTTGTATTCAACGATCGATCTTAGTTTAAATATATTGAACCTAATTCATTAATTTATGATAGTTATTTATTTTCACGATATAAATTATTAAAAATTCTGCCCTGTGTCGCGTGACATAAAACGTCAGATTTTTGTTTACGGCTGTCTCTGTGGTTTAGGGTTTGATTAACTTTGTGCCTTAAAACACATTTTCGCGTGTTACGTATTCAAATTGTCAAATTTCAAATTGAATTTGAGTATAAAATATTTAATTTGAATATAAAAATGCAAAATACAATGTGTAAAATATCGTGTCTCATAATATAGATATTTTGATATAAAAGGCCGTGAGGAATAATATAAGAGGATTTCTCAAAACAGTCAAGTAGCCTATTGAATATTTTATTATGAAATAGACTCCATATTAACATCACACACGCGAGAACATAGCCCTTTTCACGAAGAGAGATATTTTCGGAGTTTGCCTATGTTATCGAATAACAAATGAGGAGTTCCGCAGCAGAACCAAAGTCACCGTAAAAATTTCTTAGAACTACTACACATTAGTGGCAGTGGACGGAGCATATTGCAAGTAGATAAAACGTAGATTCAGCGTGGGCAAACCCGCCACAAGGTGAACTGAGACCCCACTGGATACGTGAAGCATATGATGGGTTATTGTGGCGATCTTCGGGGAACGCATAAGTCCAGCAGTTGATGGAACCATTGAAACAAGCTAGTTCTTATTAGCTATACTCTTTTACAGATTACTGAATGTATCGCTGGACACGGCCCTTCCTGGACTGAGTCGATCGGAGCCAGCGTTGGGCGTGGAGCTGTGTGCGTGCCCTCGCGAGTACTCCTCCTCCAGCTGCCAGGAGCCGGCGGTTGGGTTCTGGATGCCACCACCGCGAGTGCACGTCACCACCGTCGCCGGCACCATACTGATCAACCTCGAGGGAGATGCCCAGCCGTGCCGGTGTAACAGCAGAGCGACCAAGTGCGACCCTAATACTGGACACTGCTTGGTGAGATATTTACTTAGCTACTGTCACGTGCCGGCCTGCAAATATCACACTATTACAGGTTTCAGAGAAAGAAAGAGAGAGAGAGAAGAAACCCTGGCTCACAAATCCGTTTGGGTGTTATAGAACTGCACGGGTGGTAGTGGAGGGCCACGGTGCGAAATCTGTGCATCTGGTTACTGGGGCAACCCTGACTCTCCCGCTGGCTGCCAGCCTTGCCCATGCCCTTCTCGCAACAGAAACTACGCCAGCGGATGTGCGTTCACCGACGGTCAGCTGCATTGTCTCTGCAAACCTGGTGAGTTTAGTTCGGGGACTTTCATAGCTAGCTTAAAACTTTAATTTGTACCTTTAAATCTACGATCACTATTGCCTATACGTGGCTGTGAATATATAAATATAATGGTCGATTCAGTAAGGTGTCAACGTAGTCATTCTAATAGGTTCTTCATCACGTATAGTCACAATCCAATCGGGTAAGAGGGCCTACCCCGCTCTTGCCATTTCGCTATTTATTGTCCAGCAGAACTTCATCGAAAGCAAATATTTTCCTGTAATTGAAATATTTTATAATTCACGTAAATGGTGAGAGAATCTGATTAGAAGAAAGTTGTTATTGTAGTACCACCATTTAGCGGGGTAAGCGTTTGAAGTGGTCCCACTGTGCAGGGTACGCGGGGGCGTCCTGCGGGCGGTGCGCAGCCGGGTACAACCGGGCGGCGGACGGCTCGTGCGTCAGATGCGCGTGCGACCCGCGCGGCGCCGTGTCCGCGCAGTGTGACGCACATGCGCGCTGCCGCTGCAGAGAGTTCGCTACAGGCCGCACGTGCGACGTGTGCCGTGCGCCTCGCACTTACATGGACAGCGACGGGTGCAGGCGTATGTATAAATAATCTCAATTACCATTAGTGGAGAATCGGTTTATCTAGAGAATGTAAAATAAATCATTATATTTCTAAGTAATAATATTAGTTTACTATCAGAGACAGATTTAAGTATGGGTAATAATAATGAAATTTCATCATCTAATACCAAGGACTGTCATCTAATACCTATTACAAATATACAGTTAGAAACGCTGTGTTAAGGCAGTTGTAAGCTTCGAAAATACCAATACGGTTTCCCACAACAAAAAAGATCTAACTCCCAATGTACACATGTCCCAAGTATGTAACATGCTATATACTGGCAAAGGAGAGAAAAATAAAATAAAATATTCATAAGGATTCATAAGGATGTCGTAGCGACATGTCGAATGGAACTTCATAACTTATGCTATATAACTTATAGCCTATATTATTCCTCATGAATTTGACTATTATATAGAGGAAGAATTTTTCAAATTCGACTGGTAATTCGAGAGATTAGCGCGGTTAAACAATGAAATAAAATCTCTTCAGTTTTATTATATTAGTACAGGTTTATGATACACATGAGCACATATATACAACATAACAATAACAATGTATTCTGTCCATCAACACGTCCCTTTATTATAATTCTTGTCCAGCTTAGCATATTTGCCAGCTACAGTGTACATACATCATCGTATTTCATCGTATTTAGGCTAATCAATTAAATATTCAATTAAAATATACATACAATATCAGAAACATGTTACAGCTTGTGACAATTGCTCTCAAACACTACTCGATTCAATCGAAGGAGTGACGTCAAATTTAAGACGTAACGTGAACCCAGCCGAACTCGAGCGCATACCGAAACCTTTCCTCGCACTAAAAGAATACGACCGAAACACTTCAACATTACGGAGCGAGTTGACAATGTTAAAAATAGAAATGTCAAAATCGAAAAATCTCGAACACGCGATACGTAATTTAGAAGATACAGAATATCGATTATTCACTGATGCGAATAAGTTAAAAGCTGAAGCTTCTAGAAGGCAGAAAGAGGCGGAATACTTGAGTTTGGAAAGTATGAGCGCGTTGGAAGAGGTTTTGAAGCAGAGAAGAAAATTGGGCGAGCAGGTCGCTGCACTGGACGACTTTGCTACAGGCGAAAGGCATTTGAGTGCACATCGAGCGTTGAAAGAGGCTCGGCAACTTTTAAAGCGCATAAAAGAAATTAAGCTAAATGATTACGTCACTGGCGCTACTGACGTCTTTGATCTGGTGAGTAAACCCAATATATTATTTCATTTAATTCTTAATGAATAGATGAAGTTGAAATAATTTTAAGATGGAGCAACGGTTTAATTCTCGAATTGACAATATGGTCATCATATTAGTTTATTAATAAAAAGCCTAAAAAATACAACTCCGGGAAAAATTGTTCAACTATTTACTATTCCCTTGGGAAAATTGAGACTTTTCTGTCCTGGAATCATGTGTTTGGAAACGTAAATCAGAAAACATGAGGTCATAGTAAAATATTTATAAACAGTAAAGTGTTATTCTTATTAGGTTATCTTGTAACAACTGACTATAAAATTATTACTAAGTGTAGAAATAGTGAGTTTAAAATTATATAAGTGCCGTAGAATTTTCATAAGGTTTCTAATGAAATTCTAGTAAACTCCACTTATTCCATAATAACTTTAAACTTAGTTTTATGTATTGAATGATGACGTCAAATGCAGTCACTTTAACGTAATGCTGCGTTTCAGTCGCATATTTTTTATTTAAATTAACAATTATGTAATCAAGGTGTAATAATGAATAAATATTAATGCATGTGTATTATTATCAACATATTATTGTTTAAAACAACTTTTTAAGAGTTGTCTGCTCCCGGATTAGCCTGACTCCTGACTAATAATAAAAACAAGGCTGAATATCCCAATATCAATGGCAATATTAGACATGGTCTGCTTGTAGAACTGGGACTATAAAAGTCATTAATGACATCAGTTTTACCCATCTTCAGGCAAATGTGCAATCGACGGCGGTCCAAGAGTACGACTACAGGATAGAGGACATGTACAGGCGGCTACGCAGGTTGCAGAGTGCACTGGATGCATGGCAGAACAAGGTGGAAGATTTGCCGCGGCTGGCGCAAGCTGTGTGGCATGCCGACGACACGTTGACCTCACTGCAAGGCACTGTCAAGCCGAGGTTGGCAGCGTTAAGAGACGTTGGACTGAGATGTCGACTGATGCTCGAGGTGAGATATCTTTTTGGTGATTTCATTGCAATTTTAGCACAGCGACCATGACTGAAAGTTAAATATTCCTTATGAGAGTCGTCAAATTACAAAAAAGGTGTTTGTGCGATTCACACACGATAGAAGTGAAACTTAATTTTAAAAGATATTTTATATTTTATTTAAATAATGTGTAATATACATACACATCGACATTTACTCTTTCGCTCTGGCTCACACAAAGAGGAGAGACCGATAATATGTGTTTAACGTTTAACGCGTTGGAAGTCTCATAAGAAGTTTCACTTCAAAAACTAGCTACCCCAGGCAAATACTTCGTTCATTATAGAATGTAAGTATGTAATCTAACTAACAGTTTTTATGTTAATTAAATAGATTGTTAATAAATGGCGCCTTGATTATATTTTCATTAGCATCAACAGGTGGTATTCCTGACCATTTATTAATATTTTTTTAACGAAAACATTAATTTTCAACCATTTCTCAATATGTTTCGTCAATAGCGCGGAACGTTTATTTTAAAGTGATGTTTGAATCATTTACTTTGATGAAGAATTAACAAATATATGGAGTTACCAAGAAAAAACATGAAAAATAATTGATAATATGATATTTATTAAGTAAAATATCAGCTAAGCTTAAATTCTTTATTACATTGCTTCATTATAACTTTATCATAAGATCAAGGTAAGGAATAAACTGTCCTACTAGCAACGAATCTTTGTATGAAACAATTCAAATTCTTCAAAACGATACAGGGATATTTGAATGAGACATACTCTATAAACGTGCACATATGAAATTAAAACTGCGATAAATTAAATTTAGAATGTCTTATCAGGATATAACATCTATGTCAACAACCAACCTGACAGACGGCATCGGAGCTGCGATCCTCCGATCGCAAACCCTGGGGATCCGATTCCCGAGCTTAGCCGCCGAACTGTCTGTCCTAACCCTCGCCGCTGAAGAAAAGGAAGGAATCCTTTATAATCTAACTCCGTCCTACAAACAAAAGTACCTGGAACCCGTAGAGAAACACGCTCGAGACCTTGAAGCTAAAGCCAAAGAATACAAGAGGTGAGGGATTTGATTTACATATCTTATAGCATTCTTTTTGTTTTTTCCATATGAAACATCACATGCGCGGTACATTCGATTTGTCGTTTACATGCCGTGATAGTCAGATCTGTTTTAACGCCATCTATCCGGTAATTGTTTCCGCTAACATTTTTAATTGTACCTACATGTTTTAAAGATTTGATATTTCTTAAATTATCAGCAATTTTTTTAACGCCATCTATATTCTCATTCATCGAAGATCTAAAATTTCATTTGATAATAGGGTTTCATTTTCATTCTGCTACTTTTGCGTCTCGTCTAGTTGTTAAAACTATTTAGCTAAGTAACGTAAATTGATTTGTAAGTACGAAATTAATGATTATTATGTACATCGTACATTATAGTATTATCTGTAAATGTGGTAATTTCAATAACAATCAATTTAGATGTTTCAAATCTGCTAAGCGTCCTACGATGACTAATATTTTTTTAATTAACTTAGTTGAGTAAAACGCATAGAATCAAGTTGGTATTTGTCCTCCATACGAACATATTACCTTACGAACCTATCACCATCATAGTTATCTAGTAGGTAGTCTCAATATGTTATTAAAAAGCTCATATTTGTAATAACGTGTTCGAACAGGCTATTTGCAGGTAGCCGTGCCGCAGCAGCTCTGGGCGTGTCGGCGGCTCAGGCCTGGCGACGTGTGGCGGAGAACGTACGCGAGGCGGCGCGCCAGGCTGACCAGGCCACCAGTTCGCTCACCGCCGCTGGGGCCATCACGCGTGGTCCCGCTCCATTGCTCAACACAGCCGCAAGAGGCAGGGCCGCTTCTGAAGATTTAAAGACACGTGGAGCTGCCGTCCTCGCCAAGGCCGAAGGTAAATAAATTCTTTTCCGCTAACTCAAAAATGTTTTACAAGAAAAAAATTTCTCACCAAGCAAGTAATGTGTTGGTAATTGTTTTGTAAGCTATGAAGAGTAGGAAGTAGATTAAATTTTTAGGTAAAGCAAATTTTTAATCACTAATGTAACTGTATCAATATAGCCCTTCTCCTGTTCTATCTTATTAGCTCTACATATACTTTTGGCTCTTTAATAGATAAATGATTATAAAATTAAGATCTTTACCAGTAGATAATATTAAAAAAGAGATGTTTTAATACGAAGAATTCCAAAACAGGGGGAGGAAGAGATAATCAGTGAGTGACATTTTTCCTATTTTTTCATGGAGTATAACTTAATGGTTTTCTTATTTTTCTTCATTTAAGGCCGTAGTAACAATGCCAGTGTAAATGTTGTTTATTTTGTTCTTTATAAGAACATTTTGAGGCAATACTACATATAGTTACAGTACTATTGTATTGAATTTACTTGTACACAATAAACTGCACAAAATCGCCTGAAAACCCGTACAAATTAACGAATGTATGGTAAAATAAAATGAAAATCAATTCATCAGCAATCAAGTTCTCGTGAATGTTAATGGATTGTATTGCTGGTTTGTCTACATAGAGTTACGGGTGTCGCTGGAAGCGTTGGTGCGTGGCGCAGATGTGGTGCGCGTGGCGCTGCGCGGAGTGGGTTGGCGTGAGCGGGAGCTGGGGGCACGTCCCTCTGCTCACGTAGCGGATGCACTGGCGGCAGCGGGCGCGCAGGCTGACCGCGTGTTCGCGACCACGCGGGCGCTGTACGACGAAGCAGCCGATCTCCGTCGCCGGGTCAGGTACACCACTCTACATTATTCGATAGGTTTGGAGTGACATAATTTTTGACGTGAAACGTCCAATGTCGCGTTTGGGAGAATAAAATCGATTGTATTTATCACCACAAGGAAACAGTAAAACTTGTTTTAACGCCATCTATCGCTCATTCTTCCTACTACATTGTTACCTGTTACTTTCTGTTCGTTTTTTATTTCAATAACAACCTTAACGTATTTGCGATTTTACGCGCTAACAAATCTACAGTTCCGATTCTCCCATTAAATCGTGGGGTTCATGCATTCAAGCAAGGCATTCATGTTTCCTCGCGAAATTTTTTCATTATTATCCAATAGCCTTAAAAATTAGATTGAAATTAATAAAATAAATGTACACGATTATGGAAAAAGTGGTTGGTACCGATTTGAAGCACTCGATCAACACGACGTTTTGAATGGCTAAATAACTTATTATTATTTAACGATTTTTGTAACTTGGATTATTTTGACTGTCGTCACAGGTACCATTTAAGGCGACAACTGGCCGAATTACAACGTCATGGAGATACTGCGTTAGGAGCTGCACAAGAGCACGGTAAGTATAAATAAGAATCGGGCTCGAAGGACCAAAAAATATTGTAGAGCTTTCTTACAATATATGTTAACCTATTAAATTGATGTGTAATATAATTCGAGAGATTAAATAATACCGATATTTATTTATATAATTAACCTGTAATCACGAAAATCAACTGAGTTATCCAAAGTTGGTGCGGCTTGCGATTCAGTACGCATTTTTCGAATGCACAATATTAGCTCGCAAATTTTATTTATTGTTTATGTTATAGGCAATATATAGAATCCCGGCATTCAAATGAGAATCCGGCAATGCATAAAATACATCTCCGATTCGTTTCGAAAATCACGTGGGACAGTTTGGCGTCATTTTAAAGGGTAATGTGATTGAGACAAACACATGCATATATAGGATGTAGTCTGCGAGAGAATGAGATAGAATATACACGGTTAATACAACTCCTGATTTTAACGACTATATTTGTCGTCGAATTGGCCTAGCGGTGTGACGACCAGACTTGTACGAACTGTTGTGTTGTGGTATTCACGTCATTTATAACATTTCATATGCATTTTATTGAGACCGTGGAGCTCGCCGACTGCTGCCGTATGTATAGTAAATTATGTAATAATTATCTTTATTTCATACATTGCCGGGTACTCTTAGGCATTCTATAGAATGCCGGCATTTCAGACATTACCTATAACATATACAACTGATACATTATTATCTTAATAACTATAAAGTAACTAAGAATTAACTACTTAATATTAACTAAACTATATCACATAAAATGCCATCAATATTACATAATATGGGGTCAAATAACATGAGCTTACAAATTTCAACAAAAACAGATTTTCATCCCCTGCAAAGAAGAGTTATCGAAAAGGGAAACTGATTATTTTACTAGTATTACCAAAAAGCAGTCAGTGTAAATAGTGTAATTTTAGTTTCGCAGATCCGCGGCGACACGGCACGCGGTGCGGAGGTGGCGGACGCGCTCGCCGCCGCGGCCGCCGCGCGCGCTCGCCAGCACCGCGCCGCACAAGCCAGTCTTACGCCTGCACTCGCCGCACTGCGCGACAAGGTGTTACGCGCAACGCACGCCGCCGATACGGTCAGAATTGTCACGAATAAAAAACTGGGTTTATAAAATTTACCCCACTTAAGGCTTTTCGAAATTCCACAGATAGTCGACAAGTCGATGTATTCGAATCCCCACAATGAGCTATCCGTAAAGAAAAATATCGTGATGAAACAATATTTAATCATCAATTTAAGTTACGATTAAACGATTTAATGATACGATACTTCACCAGAGTCCACTTCCTAGTTCATTGTGTTTCGTCATTCATTATACAGATATCCGTGTCGGTGACGTCAGCAGCGGGAGCGGGGCAAGGTTGCTCGCGCGCTTACAGTGCTCGTGCGGGGGGTGCGGGTGGTGCAGTTAGTAGGCTTGACCTGGCGCTCTCATTCGACATCCTCGTCAGGGACGGACCACTCTTACACGTCCTAGGAGACTCGAAGGTATGTATATCTGTGGCCTGCAAAGAAAATGTATTATTATGCATCATTCTTTACGTAGAAGCTGCCTTTTTAAGGTATAAAGAACAAAGACTTAATTATCGATACCGATAAACTACCTACCTGGGGTTACCGTGTCATTAGGAGCTAATCGTTATTAGGACATTTAGGACCATAATCGAAAGATTTGCTATTATTGATAGATTGTTAGCTAATCTCATATGAACGTATAGTTTTACAATTTTATTTATGAGTGCAAGGTGGCACAGAAACACTTCTCGTTGTGTTTTCTTCTCGTTGGCTTTAGTAATATTATGAGTAGTAATCATTTTACACCTCAATTTTAGTACCGAATCAATGAAATAGTAATTTCGGTTACTCTTAGTGCTAGTAGTCAGTAATTTTTTTTTATTGTACTTCCTTGTCCCAAGAAACTTCTAGTACATTGTTAAAAACAATGAAAATGTTAGACGTGAGTTATACAGTCACGTCTTCAACTCCAGGACACGGAGACTTACATGAAACTCGACGTGAAAGACAAGAAGCTGCACTTATCGTGGGATCTGGGCGCCGGTGAGGCGGTTATCGTACACCCCGAGGTCCTACAGCCTACACACGACGACGCCGATCATACCTCATACAGAATCGAGATCGAAAGGTATGGAATACATTATGTTTAATATTCAATCCTGCAAGAAAAATAATGGGGTCCTTAGTAACATGAAAATACAAATATTTAACGATTATGTAGCTTGAATTTTTTCTACACTTGAGGTATTAGAGGTTTTTGAATCTTTAAATTACATTAGCGTGGAAAAATCTAAAATCCAAGAAATCTCTGATACATCTATCGCACATCACCTCAGATGGATGGACGAAGTTGGGTCGACTAGTCATTGTCTAAATTCTAAATGGACGTGGAGCGTCAGTAGTTGTTCAAAGTTTGCTTAGGATAAAATGCCGTCTTTAAGGATGTAGCGAGGATTTTGCTGAGCAAGAAATGCTTGCAGGATATGGAACACGGCACATCTGCGGGTGGAGCGTGCAGGGGGTAGCTTGGTGTCCGTCAGCAACAGCAGCGGAGTGTCGAGAGTGTGGTTGGCCGCACGTGAGCTGTGGCTGGGCGGGGCGCCGACTCAGGGGGCGGGGCAAGAGGCGGGGCTACCAGGCTGCGTGCACGCGTTGCAAGTGCACGGGCGTGCGCTCGGCTTGTGGAACACGCTACGTCAACCAACATCAGCACGGTGCACCGGTTGTACTCACAGGTGGGCTATCACGTCACTACGAACAATGTGAAATAAACTTTTTTTATCGTTATAGGTTTTGGAGTAGTGGCTACAATCTCACCTGATGATAAGTAACGATGTGGCCCAAGATGATAACACGCTAAACCTAGTGGAAGACTGGCTCCCAAGTGCAGCTGCCGGAACACACCTATTGGTGCTTGGCGGTAGATTTTCAACTTGAGGGTGGTAGCTAGCCAGGCGGGCATTAGAAAATGTTCTACCACCATGCTATGGTTTCCTCACGATGTTTTCCTTCACCGAAAGCTCAGGCTCATTGCAGGGATTTGAACTCACGTCAATCGACGCGAAGTCGTACACGCTACCACTGAGCCATCATTGCTTCATACCTTTATTTTATTTACAATAATTTATAAAATGATATAATAATAATAACAAACTTGCAATAATAAAAATTAAAACCGTGTAACCGTCACACGCGATTAAACTAAAATTTAAATGGTCACCACCATCCCGACGGTCACCACCATCCCGACGGTCACCACCATCCCGATGGTCACCACCACTCCCATGGTCACCAAAAACTACTATACTTTCACAGTCGAAAATTATACAACAGTATTTTACCACGGACACTTTAGACTATCTTCTGAAACGTTATTCCATATCTAAACACATTGACAAACATGAGGAAAGCAAGTACAACGTGAAATGTTCTTCCCGTGGTGAGTGCAGATGGTACAGCAGCGGACGTGGCGCCGAGCAGACGCTGGTCTGGTTCACTGGCGAAGGGTACGCGGAGCTGCGACGCTCGAGACTTCGTCTAGCTGACCGGAGACAGTTCAGCATCTCCTTCACCTTCCGCACCAGAGACGAGAACGCTCTGCTCTTCATGGCTCTCGATACCGCTAATGTAAGTTAAAAACAACTCTTTATAGGCCGAGTGATTTTAAGGAATGATTTTTTTACCGTGGAGAAACCCGTTATGAGTACCCCCTTCCCTCACAAGAGGGTTTATGTGGAACTCTTACACAATAAAATCCCACGGTGTACCATCCGCCACTTTTAAGGGGGCGGCATGGGATCGGATGTTAAGCAAAGATGGGCCAAACTAGCTAAGCCTAGCGAGAGTCTTGTTCTTAAATGTATCTGTCGAAACACGCATATAGTTATTGAGTGACAGATTTTTAACTTGAGGTTTCCATTATATTTTCCTCTAGCAAAATTGGGCAAATTTGGGCTTTGAAGCGTTATTTCGGCATGCTCTGCCGCTAAATGTTCATCTTTTAAATGATGGCTTAGTTTAGTTTGTAAATTGGTTCAGAACCGGTCGGTGTCGGTGGTGATGCGCGAGTGCCGGGTGGTGTTCGCGGTGGAGTATAGCGGCGCCCGGCTGCAGATCACGGCGGGCGGACGGCACTGCTCGGGCCGGCCGGCGCACGTTCAAGCCATCCGTGTCTTCGCGACCAATAAGCTCGAGAAAGGTACCGTGTGCTCACAGATTCCCCTCTCTATCCTCTAGCTCGCTTTTCTGCTTCATACTTAAAATATTTAACTTTGTTTGTATTAGTTTCTGGCAACAATGTAAATTCTTCTAGGTCGTTTGAACAAACCCGTTTAACCCGTCTGTAATCATGATATTTATGATATTTTAACGCTTGAAGTTACTAACTTTCTCACAATGAAAATATAAGTATCAGAAACATATTTTTTCCGAGGAATAATCTTGATTTTACCCAAATATCCGGGGATTTTCAAGTTATTGTCTGGCGTCACTATTTATGTGATGGTGATTTAAAGTAAAATATTACTTCGTCAGCTTGTACAGTCCTGTAAATCGAAGTTTAAAAGTAGACAACTTTAAGAATAGTAGAGATGGAGTCAGGTCTATTGCATGTAAGCTGATGCCCCCATATTCCCAGGCAGCCTGCGCGTGAACGGCGAGGAGACTCTAGGCTCGCCCTCACCGCCCGTGCAGTCTGCCGCGGCGCTGCCCGATCTGGCCGACGCGACCTACTGGGTCGGAGGCGTGCCACCCGGGGGTCAGTCCGACGGAGCCCCTCCGCCCCTGCTCGGCTGCCTCGGGGCCCTCACTGTGGACCGCGAGGGGTATGACTTGCTCGACGCGCCCACCAGACACGGCATCGAACCCAGGTGTGGAGATAGGGTGAGTCCACATTATTAATAGTTTTATAAAATCGATGTATTTTTGAGTATATGTGTCTCTTTCTAAAATAATATAACTGTTATATTTTAATTTCTACAAAAAAAAAATCGACAATCACCGTTAATTTGTATTTGGTCTATCAACAGACGTTATACTCCGCTATACTAGAAGGTGCCGGCTACATCGAGTTACCTTCTCCAACGATACGTCGCAAGGCCGCTTTAGGACTGTCGTTTCGTGCACGAGCGTCGGATGGTCTTTTGCTGTTGAGAGTACCTTCAGGCGTGACCAACAATGAAGTCGATAGTGATCAGGACGATAAGCATTACTTCGTCCTGTCTCTCGTAAAAGGTAAGCCAAACAGCCAAAGTTCCTGGCATGGTGATGGAGGCGATTAGCAAATACTTAATCTAAAATTCCCGTTTTCATTACAATGGTGTATGATTGATTATATGCAGTGAGCATGAACGCTTCTGAATTAGTATTAGTACTTTAACCGAACTCACTGATTTTATAGTTTAACCGCCGTAAGCGCGACCCTCCTAATGGTCTTCGGGACGCGGGAGGGGAACAAGACCGACAATAAAGCTAGCGGCAGCAACAGACGTTTGGTGTATGGGCTTACGCAGATTCATTTTTGTGACTGCATGCAGTGTGCATTATTTTACCAAGATGGAATTAAAAGCGCTACATTTAAAAAAACTATAGAATCAATCTTAAGTAATGCATTAGCGCTTTTTTATTCACTAACATTGAATAAAATACATTATACAAATAATTAAGTTTCATTTCGACTGCGTGTAATAAAGATTACACGCACAAGTTTTTTTCAATATAGTAGTTTTTTGATTAACGTTTTAATACAATACTATATGTATTAAATATATTATTTATCATTAGATATCTGTACCAGTTGCAATAACATGCATAAACTATTGATCTTAAGATATAGTGTAGAGAATATCTCAATACCGTGTATGTGTATATCCATGCACACCCGCCGCCCCGCGTCCCGCAAACCATCAGGAAGGTCTAGCTTTCAGCGGTCGACCTATAGTACTTGCTAGAGAAGCAATTTCGGACTAAACGTCACAATTTCTAAAGCTTTATCAAAATGTGGGTCGCCAGTGGCGCGTTTTTTTTCTGTGTAGGTGGTTGATTGTTATTTTTTTATCCCTGGATGTCATGTGTTTTATTTTCATATTAATAGGTATTGTCACTAAACAAAATGAATGAATTTTATCTTTTGGTGCGACGGAATAATAGGAATGCTTTTTCGCAAAACAACTAAGTGAGAGACGAGATTATCACTGCGTGATTCCTTATCGATAGGATGTACTCTAAGTTTGGAAATATTAACATAAACGACGGTATTAATATTCTGATTTGGTATCATGGTTATATTTAACGCCGTTAAGCTACGTATCCACCAGAGGTGTATGAGATATTTAGGCGATGCGAGGATGTGTACTGGTGTTGTGAAACAGTGTGAAGGTTTCAACCAAAGCTCCACGAAGGGCTTGCGCGGTAAGAGGATGCGGTGTGTAGCTGAGTGGTGCGAGGATGCGTAGCGATCCGGTAGTTCTAGTTCCCCCCAACTTTTCACACAATTTCTTGTTCTCTTCCCTCGCATACATTCCTCGTTCACATTTATCGCTTTTTTGTATGTACAAATACTAAGCTCCGCTAGCCCTTTTCCACCAGAAATGTGCTAAGCGAGGTTAGGAAAATGAAGTAATGCTATAAGTAGATGTTTTCCTAGCGCACTGCTTAGCTACCTCGCACATATCTGTTGAATATGCAGCCTTACTATAGAGGCAAGTTATTAATTATTTTTTTTTAATTTAGGTGATTTGGAAGTGATTGCGTCCGCTGGTAAGGGCGAGTTGCGCCTGCGCACGAACGGGACCAAATTCGATGATGGTAGATTGCACATCGTGAGACTCCTAAGGGCTCATAAGCAGGTAGTCGTTTTTTTGTTTTATTTTTGTACATTAGCGTGCATATAATGTACTAGCTGTGCCCCACGGTTACACCAGCGTATAATTTAAAATAATAAATCGTTGATTGATGATTTATAAATTATAATACTTCAGTATAGACAATATTTTTATCGGTCGGCTTGAGTTATGCGTCACACTCGGACGTTGAAGGCTCGTTCTCGCCATTACACCCGAGCGGAGTGTTGCATTATTTTAATTTTATATTATCTGACAACTATTTGTCCAAATAACATACTATAAAGGGTTTATCTATATAAATCACTTTTCAATTTTCAATAAAAAAAATTGTCACAAAATACCTTATTATAGCTTATGTATAAGAGATCATATGGTATCGCGAATTTTTTCATATGTACTAAGGAGCAATACTTTTGTAGAACATTGTATTTACATATCACTAACCATTACGCCAGCGCACGCGGATAAAGCAGTTAGGGTGTTCTATTTTTTCCGACTTAACAAAAATAAATATTTAAGGCTAGCTGAGAGGTGTAGCCTAATGCTGGATTGCCTATATTTAATCCTCCTGAATATGGCTATCATATACAAGAATTTTTTGAATCCGTCTGGTAGTTCCAGAGATTAGCGTGTTTAAACAAACAAAATCTTCCGCTTTATACGTATAGTAAGTATAGATAGACTAGCACAGATTGATGATGGCCCAGTGGTGATGTTTTCGGACATCACGCCGAGCACAAATCCTGTAATGAGCCTGAGCTTTCGATAAAGGAAACTATGGTGAAACCACTACTTGGTGGTAGAGCATTTTCCCACGATGATAGCTACCGCATTTAAGTTGAAAATCTGACTCAAAGCGCCTACCACATCGTCGCATAACACGTGAAAAATAAAAAGATTTTTTTATTATTTTTTAAGATGTGACCGCATACGGCGGTAATACGCTGAATCTAGGAAAGGTACTAGCTCTTAAGTACAGCTGCTGGAACACGCCGGCAGGTTTAATTTGACGTGTGTTAGGCAGAAAGCACGTAAGGTTTCTGCAAACTATAGTTTAATTACATTGTTTTGCTTACCCTTTCGTCTCATTGTAGCATTTGAAACCATGTAGACAGGGTCTAAGGCATCATGGACACAAAAAAGCTTGTAAAAATCTCCACGTCATGATGCATTCTGTTCCAGCTAGAAGTGTGGGTGGATGAGAAGCGCGTCGGTCGCGGTGCTCTGGCTGGCGGCGCACTGGGAGCCCGATCGGGAGGTCTGTACGTGGGGGGTATGGGCCCCGACGCGGACCCAGCACACCTTCCTCGTGTGCGTCTGCTGCCATTCACCGGCACCGTGGCGGACCTTGTCCTCGATGCACAGTGATTATATTTTTTATTATATCAAAGGTTGTAGAAACTTTACCAAGGTGCGACTATGCTTGCGCATCACCGTCATATATTTTATCTCCTACCAAGTTTTGTTCTAGCAAATTAGCCCTCACGGTGCCAACCGCCCAATTCTTCCGACAAATTTGGCAAATGATTGCTTGCATACTTAAGTTGTCATAGGCTTTTTGCATAACACAAATTTTACCTTTTCTACACTAGCCACCCCCCAAAAGGGCGATTTGTCGCCCTGATTGCTACCCAAACTAGCTAAATCAAAGAGAATCAATCGTAGTGCGGCAGACCACGGTTAGGAATTGTATGAAGCGTAACCGCCACGGGTTGCAGTCAACATTTATCATCAACTAACTATGCCCGTGTTCAATTATAATATTAGTATAGATAATATATTGTTTTTCAAAATTGTTTTTTATTTTGTGTTTTGTTGATGTAGACTTTTCTCTTTCCTCCTAGAATTTAATATGGACTTTCCGGAAATGGATTTAAATCGAAGGCCTGCATTTCAGGTTAATAGGTTTCGAGGGTGCCGTAGAGTGGAACGGCGCGCAACTCGGTCGCGCTGACTCTGCTCCCAACGAGCAATCGAAGGCGGAGCCCCGAGCACTGCAGGACCGCACCGGAGACAATGGGTGCGTCAAGGTAAGCCATTAGCACACTTCTAATAAGGAATGTTTAAATAAAATAAAAAAAAATGAAGAATGGTAGAACTTGTGCTTGGTTTTGATTTGTAGCATGTAATGATTGTTTTATCAATCATTTTTATCTTTTGATTAAATATATTATTATTATTTTTTCACATTATTTGATTCCTCATTAATTCATTTATTGTGTTTTCGGTTGCTTTCCGAAGGCATCATATCTTTACTTCTTTTATTATTTTAATATTGTATAACAAACTTCGTATATATATAAAATAAGGAGGCCGTATACAAAGATTGTATTTTGGCTGAAAGGATCTTTTAAATTTAAAATATCGAACAAAACAGTAAAATAATTGAAAAATTTAAGGATTCATTCTGATTTACGAGAGAGACACGGATCGCTAGAAAAGAAAACGTACAATCTTAAATTAGATTTGTATAAGTTTATTTATAACTACTATTCTATTTATTGTTTTGACTCACACGTACCTATCTGGAGTCTATAAAACTTATTTTTTTACAACAAGAGCCCTCTCGAATTATAACCGGTATTCGAAGGAGTTGAAACCTTTTACTCGAAATTATGAAAGGAATGGCAAACCTGGCGGACGCTTTCATTCATGCTGGCTTGAGGATGCAGTTATAAAAATTGAAACAAAATGGATATCTAGTTAAACACAAGCTTCACACGAAGGAATTTTATTAGCAGCTCTGTTACGGGTATATTCAAAACGTGGACTGTTTCTTTCTAGTGAAGGTTTTACTAGTATTAATAGACTATAAAAAGGTACTCTGTTTTTTATTTTTCACTTAATGTTAATGCCTTCGGAATACACTTATTAATCTATTTTGCATTTCATTTCCATTACCTTTTAATATATTTATTTCGGAAAATATACCTATTTAATTGTCCACGTGACAAGCACTGGATTTGTATCGAATATTTCGATTTAAAATTCGAGTATTTAATTCTACATTCGAATAGGCGATACCAATTTCGTATATTGAAAATCACGAAAATCATCAAATTATTCAAAGAACTTATAAATCGTATTTTGACATATAGAAATTAGGTAGGTACCTATTCGAAATATTCGATACGCATGGAATAATTTAAATTTAAAGAATTCAAAAGTATGGCGTTATCGGCAGACGGCTTCGTACACGATCGAAGCGGGGGCTGTGAAGTTCGGAGACGGGCCCTGGAGTCACGCGACGATCAGGCTCACAGCCAAGGTGAAGGAGCTCACGCTAGCACTACAGTTCAGGACTTATGCCACCGAGGGACTCTTACTCTTAGTACCAGTGAGTAAGAATAAAAATAACCGCATCTTGGCTTACTTCTAGTTATTATTTATAATTCACTTCACTTATACACAATAACCAAACTACCGCGCAAAATGCTACTAATATTACATATCATATGGCCATATAACCTAAGCTAATCAAATAAAATACAAAACCTTCATATAACAAATCAAGTTACCGCTAAACTTCCTTTTTCTTTCTTTTATATTTAAAATATATTATATATCAGCTGTGCCCGCGGCTCCGCTCGCGTGGACTATAGCATGATGTCGGTCGAACGTACGAGCTAATTGTGCTGCCTCAAAAATGCTTATTGTCGATGATCCTTAGAAGATAGACATATGCTATCGCAGATTTTTTGGTACGTCTTTTTAAGATCTACAATTATGTATACATTAATTTCATATAACTCTTATGGTTTACTCAGCTTAAGCCATTTAATCGTCCTAAAAGCGTATTTTTTGCGTATTTATTCACCAGTATCGTCATTGCTCATTTCGTATGTTATTTTATGTAACAAAATATATCCTATAACCTGGCCAGATAACAAATCTATGAAATAAAGGTAACACCTTCTAAATCGGATTTGGATTTTACGTGAGAAGAACAACAAAAAGAGAGTTTTAGTTTTATAATATGTATAGAAGTTGTGCCGCACCGTTTCACCAGTGTTAAAATTGTTCGACCAACTCCACCGTTACAGCCGTTATATCCTATCTTGGCTGTCACTTCCCGTATTTGCCAAGGGTTTGCCAGATTGCTTGACGTTTACGGCTACCGTTCTGCTTCTTAGGGTTGTAGCTTGAAGTTATGTAGCATATAACCTTCCTCAATAAATAGGCTATAAAATAGAATAGATAGATTACTTCAAATCTGTCTGCTAGACTCAGATATAGCGCGTTCCAAGAAACAACAAAAAAGCTGATATTTGTTTGGATAATGTACCTACTGGTCTTTGTGCATTAACCAGGGATCGAAAGCGAAACCAAAGCATTACATGGCGCTGATGATCCGCGAGGGTCGACTGCGGCTGGTGGTGCGCGGCCGAAAGCGGAAGGAGATCGCGCTCAAACCGTTCGTCGCAGATGGAACTTGGAGATCCGTTAGTACCATCAACTACTCATTACCAGCAAGAAGGCAAGATCCGATCGAGTTTCTGACCGGCTTTTCTCCGAGCCCGTGGTAGTGCTGTAACGTTCATAAGTGCCTTCTTTGGGTCTAAACTGAATAAAGTGTGCTTTAATTTGGTTTAAACGCTGTCTGGACAGTAATAATTTACGGGTGTAAATTTCATAGAGAAGACAAAGTAGCATGGAAGATGATCTCATTTTTAATTTGCAGGTATGGGTTCGAGCGGGACGGGCGCGAGTGTCTCTGCGCACTGCTGGCAGCGCGGGCGTAGGCGAGGCAGGAGCGGCGGGGGCGGTGCGTGCTCACTGTGCGCGTGCGCAGCGTATCTACGTGGGCGGACTGCCGCCTCCGCCCGCCTTGCCTGACCTGCCGCCTGCGGTTAGCACTATTTATTATCTTTAGTCCTACACTTATTTTATGCATCATTATTATATGCAATGTTTTATTGATGTAAAATGGCTAATGGCTCGGTTGGTGTGTAAAATCAATTGTATATGACGTTTCGTGGTCGTCACACATCACACGTCACATTTATTTTAACGCCATCTATCGCTCATTCTTAGATTATTATTTTTTATCCAACGATTTTTTGCGTCACTTCTGATTGTAAAACAAAATAACGTAACTTTTATGCAAAAGAACTGACGTTTAGATGTTTCATATCTGCCAGGCAAGTCAAGACGACTCACCTTTTTCTTTGCAAAAAATTATATAAATAGGACAATCGGTAACTGTAAACTGTTTTACCTTAAAGGGTCACAACAGCCAATAGTTGAAACAGTAGGTACTACAGTAATATGCTCAGTTAAAAATAGGTAGCTACCCCTGAACACTGTGCATTGTAACCAGTAACGGCTTTACTTCTTGCAACGATAATGCTGAAATGTAAAAAATCGCTATAGCACCCACTATTATAATATTTGTAATTCCGTATAATTCTACTAGTGTTTAAACGTACTAAGTGAAGGTTTAGATATGAATAAGTTATACGAATACATAATATGTATAATTTGTATTACCTATGTGATATGTCGGTATAGATACCGCGGGTGGGCGGCTACCGCGGGTGCGTGCGTCGCGTCGCAGTCAACGGGCGCGGAGAGGACCTCGTCCGCGACGCGCATGCGCACCACCACGTCGGCCAGTGCTTCCCGAACGTCGAGCGCGCCGCATACTTTGGAGGTGAACATCTCACAACCTTTTTGTTTGCGTAGTTACACAAACGCACGAATGATATTGTAAGTGATTACAATTTTTACCAAAAAATGGGGTACTTAAAGTATCCAGTGAGTATTGGTCTCCTTCATCGTATGGTCATTCAGATTAAATAATAAAGGCAATAATTGATATTGACAAAACCAAAAGAAAATCAACGCTGATAATTATGTGTATAGGGGGGGGGGGACGATCACTACCACCTCGCTTTTTTAGCGCATATACACGGGCTGAACCCGTGACGAGTTAAACAAAAAAAAAAGAACGATGCGTCTATTACTACGTGTGTGGTGGTTGCGATGACTACCACCCCGCTTTATTATCCCTACCGTCCGCTTTATCACTGCATAATGCATATACACTGACTGATCCCGAAGCGTGATAAATTAGATGAAAATCAGTGATGGGTTTATCACTATATGTATGGTATAGTAATTATTATTAATAAAACTATTGCAAGTACATACATAATCATATGCCAACATTGATCCGACACATTCACCGTCGCAATAAAACTCAGTTTGACCTAGTGTAAGCCAATCAGTAAGGTATACAATGCATAGCTGTCTTTTTCATTCTCTCTACGTTATACCATTCTTTTCTCTCATGAATGAAACGTGCCTATAAATACCGTGTCCTTAAAATTTCACTCTTCATTGCTTTCGTGGCTGAATTCCTGAAGCTCTCGCCCCAAAGCCCGGGTAAGCTGTAAAAGCCATTTGAGGCTTCAGGGTCTTTATGGCTAACAGTATAGTCAGTTCGAAATAAATAAATAAAATCACTCTCAATTATCGTCTAATTATCGAATCGGCATCTAAGAAGTTTCACTTCAAAAAGTGGGGTAAAATATTTTCCTATAACTAGCAACATTTCATTGTAATGGCGTCTATCAATTTTGTAAATATTATTACTGTTCTTTATTTATGTTTGACGTAAAAATATTAGCTGCCGGGTAGTGCTTTCCCATGAAATAGGATATTTAAATGTTTCTGGTGATTATGTAATAAGCTGTGACGTTCTTTTACTACGCAGTAAGTCATATTTTGTCAAAATTGCGGGAGCTCTTAGCATTACGACCTCGTTTTAAGCATTGACGTGCCGAGACGTAGGTGGAGCCTTTAAAGGCTAACTTGGAATGACTTCACTCTGCTGCGATTACTGCCGTTCTGTTTTAATTTTATGTTTGAAACGGTTTTTAATCAAGTTTAACAAAGATTAAACTTTGGCTTTTTATTACGGTCTCTTACTTGACCACGTATACACCCATATGCACACATGTTCACCATATTAAATTCACTATTCAGTCTTTTTCTATATTAAAAATATCACTGAAAATGTATTCTTATCGCAATATAGTATACAAAGCAATAATAGGTATAACCATAGACGCCATTAACCTGACATATATGCGAGCGCAGCGCTACCCTGGTGGCAAATTTAGGAAAATTATCTATACTCTGTGTTGGTCTATGTTGTTAGTTCCCCTAATATCTAGGCTCCGGGCATTTAGCAGTACAGTTCTGGAAAATGTAAGCACGCTAAAAACCTTTTGAGCGAAAGTTGTCGAAATAAAAAATTGGTTACGGTATCAGGTGACGCGCACGCGACGGTGCTGCACGCGTGGCCGAGCGCCGAGACCGCGCTGGAGATCGAACTGGAGTTCCGCACGAGCGAACCCAACGGCGTACTGCTGGCCGGCGGGGGAATCTTACTCGAAGTCAAAGACGCTGCTGTAAGTGCTCTTATAAAACCATCCACGCATGGATATCATATTTTAGCATATCTGATTTCCCACCAGGCGTCTCCTCATTTATTGATGGATGCTGCCCGAAAGTCTAACCGTACTATAAAGCGAGACAATTCGTGTCCCGCATATATCTTCCGCGGAACGCATCCTTTAAGTGTCTAAAAATAGGAGGACGACCCGGGTCTCGTGGAACGGTTGGACCCTAATTCGAACCCACGTAGATCGACGCGGTGTCCATACACGCTAACACTAAGCCATATTGCTCCAAATTTCTTCTTCTTTTTATTTAATGCCAACATGAGTTACAATTAGGTCAATCTCCTGGGGATAGAATATTTTTTTAATCTTCAGAGTTTTAACAATTTTTAACAAGATCGTGGCTCTCTTGTTAAAACTGTCCGGGGAGTTTTTGTGATAACTTAAAATTCATAATTAAATCATTTCACTTGAGCACAATAACCAAAACTATATCACAAAAAATGCCACCAATATTACATAACATAGGGCCAAATAAAGTAAACCACAATATGGCAATCAAGATCCAGAAAACTCCGCTTCAGAGTTAATAGTGTATGTGATGTCGGTTCCGCAGGTGGTTCTAAGCCGGCAGTCGGTGACTGGGGGCGGGGGCGGGGCCGGGGGCGGGGGCGCCGGGCCGGTGCGCGCAGGAGGCGCCAGTGGGGGCGTCGGGTCGGTATGTGACGGCGCGTGGCACGCGGTGCGGGCGCGCGTGCAGTCCCGCTCGCTACAGCTGCAGCTGGACGGCGGACCGGAACTGCGCGACTCGCCCGACACGCTGCTCGACGAGCCGCTCGGCGCGCCGCCCAATCCCGCGCTATACATCGCCGGACTACCAGGTACTAATTCTAAACAGAACATCCTATTTCTCACTAATAACCGCAAACGTTATTTATAATATAAAACTTAATAATAACCTACAACCATCAGCCCGAATGAAGCTTTCTATCACTAAAACAATTTATAGATTCGAATCATTCAGTAGTTTCAAAGATAGGTAATCATAGCTCATAAAATTTACATCTTTATATTATTACTTATAAAGATAGTATAGATAAAGGACAGTAGATACGCGAATAATAATCATTATTAAATAGATGGTAATAATCATTAGGCCTTGGAAAGAGAAGCGAGTTCGGTTGTCCAAAATGTTCCCACTAGCACAATTTTCCAAATACATCAAAGGTTCTGTTTCCTGCACTTCCAATATGCAAAATATCTTTCATAAAAATAACAAATTAAAATTCATATTTTTCTCTTCTTCAATGTTTATAAGTCTTTCTTGAGAGAACATCCATTAATAACGTGAGGTGTTTTATTTTTAATTCGGATCCTCCTTTGGTGAGATTTGGTAAGACTTGGTGGGACCACCCCCACCCTTTACCTAAATTTTTAAATAACGAAATTTATTTGATATGTTTTATATTTTGCTTCATGCCACTAAATATCTAAGGGCATTGATATACCCTATAGTAATCCCGGGCATATAGATACCATTTTTATTACAAAATGTTATTTGTATAAGGGTATTATCTAAATTATAAACTTTTATTAACCCCCTCTCTCTTTAAATGATATTTTGTGATACTGTACTGTTTCCCTGCCCCCATTCTAAGTTTACGCAAGAAAATAGATACCGCCTTGATACGTCATTTCTCGCAACTGTTGACTTCATTTTAGATACTTTGATTTGTATGTAATAATTACAGAAGGCGTCCTTGACGCTGGTGACGGCGGAAAGAACTTCAAGGGATGCATCCGCGAAGTAAACATCGGCGGACAGAAACGTGAATGGACGAAAATAGAAACTTTACATAATGTCCTACTAGACTCATGCCCGATACAATAGCAGTGAATTACTATAATAATGTGAACAATTAAAACGGTATTCTACGAGCGGCAAAGCTATGTATTCACTAGACAAGCGATCCGAGAGACAGAATTATATTTGTACAATTCGTAATTATATTTGTACAACTATAATTTTATATGTACAAATATAATTCTATTAAATAAGAAGCGAAATCGATATACTAAGAAGTCTGTGTACATTTTATTTTCAATAATTATTTTATAAAAAGTAAGAAATAAGCTTATTAAATTTCCAAAAATTGAAAACGCAAAACGTAAATATAAAATACATCGATCACTGTAACTTACTTATAGAAATGTTCACAGCACGGAGAAACTAATATGCTGCATACGCGCAAGTAAATGGTTATTGCAGTTTCATATTAGGTACATCTTCTTAATTTCATATCCCAAAATGTTTTTTATTTATTTAAATGAGTGTATCTCATATATACTTTCTCAAATGTAATCTGGCGCTCGTATGATATAATTAAACTATCTAATTTCTATAGAAATAATTTCTGAACATAGTGCACGCGTACGGATTTCTGTAGGTTAATTTAAGGCGATTTCTTTTAAGATACTAGGATGTAAAAGTAATACTATGGTATATCTATTTCTTGAAGTGTAATTCTAGTGGAGCGGTTGTATATAACTTACTTTTAAATCTAAGGAAAACTAAACAAATCGTTTTTATTTTATGTAATCTTTCATCAAACGATTACAGATAATCGTCTCTGATTTGAAAGTAAGACTATAAAATATTTATTACAATTATTCCGCCGTTCCAAAATAATCAATTCAACAGTGGAATTATTTGATGGCTAAAATAATTCAACGAGTCACATGACAAATATAACCGATTCACTATGACTTTTAATTCATTGCAGGAATCGCTGGTTTAGTGAATAACATAAGTCATTATTCGATAGTTTCAAAAAATTACTCTTAAAGCTGTCATCTGTCGGCGAAATTATATATGATAATTAAAATTAAAAAAAAAAAACGCCTTGTCTACTTGAAGTATTACAAAACATTTCACTTTAAGTAAATGTGCCTTACGTGTAGTAGTTAAGAATAGTGCCATTATTGTTTAAAGGTATAGGGTATAATGTATCACAGAACGCTCTCGCATTTTACAATGACGTATTAGGTATAAATATGCATACGTCACAGCCAAAGATAATGACAATAAACCATTTAGTGTTTTCCATAAACCATTAATATTTTATAAAATGAAAAATATCTTCTAATAAAAATAACTATACTATTATTACTAAAATAGTAATTATTATTAATGTGACAACACTTGCGATTTATCACGTTTTAAAATTTGATAGAATTATTTTCACATGAAACATATAGCTAAAATTGCCTCTCATAGAGTAGCGGGATACGGTCAGTTCACATGAAAAACATCGGTCTTCGATTCGATAAAATTAAAACCTATATGTCAAACACACTTGAGATTTACCAGCCAATCGAAATTTTTGACCATTATACGCTAAAATACCAAATTAGAGCGCTAATTTTTAATCTTATGATGATCTATCGATAATTGTAAAGATTCGTAATACTCCTTTGAATAGTCATTCGATGCTATGTGAAGTTGTAACATCGAGTGCGACTATCTTCACTACAATAAAACTATTAACTTAGCAAGCAACTTCATAGTGTGAATATTTAGTTACTAATTCACTCTCATCGTTTTTTTATAACACGCATCAAGGAGTATAACTTCCAAAGATCCAAAAAATCAATCGAAGGCAAAATATAATTGTCATTTTGTTCTGTGTCAATAGATATTATCGAATTTCGTTAATTTATCGATAATGTGCCGACTTATATGTTATTTCTAATATGGCACGTCTCTACCGTGCTTTCTCTCTTGTGAACTAGCTGGTCTCCGTTATCTCAAGTCGGAGTCTATTATTAAGAGGCTATGTAAATACTTAGTAATAATTAAAAAGGTAAGTATAATCACGTTAAATTAACACTGAATACTCATAGTACGTACAGACATAACTTCCACCAGTATTCTTATTGTAATTGTATATATATAACAATTTAATGTATTAATAACTTAATCTTTAGTTTCTCTGTTGTAGCCACATTTTCCTTAATTATTTTATTATCTACTAAAAGGAGCACCAAGTTGAAATATCACAATGTTTTTCGCAAAATAAATTCAACACGCTATGACGTCATTTTTCAGTAATTTATTTATAGCCACTATGCGTATTTACTAATTTTCAATGTATATTTTTAGAGTTCTGAATTCAAAAGGAACCCTTACATTTTCGGTATGTCCGTCTGTCTGTCCGCGGCTTAGCTCGGCGATTCTTAGTACTAGAAAGCTGTAAATTGGTATGGGTATACATATTAATCACACCGACAAAGTGCTGAAATAAAATCATGATTAAAGAATTGTTTAGGGTAACTCCCCTACAGGTAAAGTTGTTTTTAAAGTAAAGCAAAGTACTTTATAACTATAAAATTAACCAGTGGTGGATTGAATAAATAAGTAGAATTCCTCAATAAATACCTGATAATCCCATACCCAATGTAATAATGGGTGATGCTTCTAGTAGGCACTTTTTTCTATTAGACTCCTTTGTTTACATATTTATATTATTTTCTTAACAAGACGAGTTATTATCTATATTAATAAAATGATTGAGGTTTGTTGTTGTGCGCATAACACACATACCTTTTGGATAGATTTTGATCCTTATTAAAAAAGAAAAAAAAACACGCAATCTTCGTTCATTAGAAAATAAATTAAAGTTATAGGAAACGATTTTTATACGCACTACGCATTCATCTGTCGTCCACGCGAGCGGAGCCGCGGGCATAGCTAGTTATAGAATAAATACGTTTTGAAAATTACGATAATATATTTAAGAAATATCTCATCTTTTTAGAAGCAACATTGAAAACAGACTTAAATAAAAATTAAGCTAAACGGTGAGTTGTTGTTGCATTTACATTTAATGAAGATTTATGAGTGGTGTTTAAGAATGCTGATTTTTTTTTTTCAAGCAGATTTATCCAACTAAAATGGTGTTTTTTTTTACTATACAATAGAATAGAATAAGACAATAAAAATAAACAGATATATCGGTATGTAACCAGTAATTGTATTGAATTATTTGTCCCCATTTAGACAGACTTAAATTTGGTACAAATCTCTTACAAATCACAAATACACTTCTTGGGAAATATATTTGTAAATAAATTTATAAGGGAACAGCTTTAATAGTTAAAATCTAATAAATGCACGATACATTAGTTACATATAAGTTAATTTATAAAGCGTGTTCAATAGTTGTAAATAATTAAGTTTTCACTTAAGTAATCATTGTAAATAATAATTTATTTTAATCTGCTTTTTATAGTGAAAAATAAAAGTCGATTTTGGCAATAAAAAACGTTTATTTTTATGTGTTACACGGCCTACTTACATTCCCGCCCAACTTACAATGAACTAAGTAAACACTAAGCTTCTCTATCGTTCAATACACGCTGCTTCCATTTTAATCGCCCAACTGACTTAAACATCGCGGGAACAAAAAATAAAACCACAGATATTAAAAATATTTTTTACATTCTTCTATAGGTATATAACTTGAGGGAGTTACCAAAAGGGACAACGGACCTAAAAGCCCCTACAATCATGTGACCAAAGCCTTATTTAACGATGTTTAAGGCAGCAAAACATTGATAATTCAAATTAATCGACCTTTCCTTACAAGTACACCGACGGCATCTTCTACAGTTAGTAAAATAAACTCAAAGATATTACATATTTATGTGAAATTTTAACGTAAAAACACTACATAGATTATAAAATTTAAATAATGAATAACTGTAGAAGGCACCGCAACAGGCAAGCCATTGCCATTTTTATTAAAACTAAATTTTACATTTGTTTCCTGACAATACATATACAGAGATTGATGTGACATCAATAAATATCGATCAATATCGTGATTAGATTAATCTCATTCAATGAGATTCTCAATTTTAAATGAATCGTTTTAATCATTCGGACAATCATTGTGTCATTTTATTTTATGTGGCAACATTGATCGACATTTATATCTTAGTTTTGCCATAATATTATAAAGCAGATAAGAATTATCATTCCCAACAGAATCTTTCAGGTGTAAAAATTTAATACTTATTTTATTAATAATTTCAATTGCAGCGATGCATCAAAAAGAAGCCGTAACATTAGATACAGAGAATAACGAATAAACAAACTTTGAAAATTATTAAGTTATTTCTTTACAGAGACAAAATACAAAAGATATTTATTTAGGCAACACTGAAATCTAACCTAAATTACATTTTTGTCATACAGCCATAGGATAACTATTTTTTTACAGATTCTGAATGGTTAATGGTAATAAATGTAATTATGATATGGTCAGAAACAAACTAACAAAGTACAAATGAAGAAGAATATTGATAAATACCCACTAACTACTTCTACTGGCATATTTTACATATATATTAATTTATTGGATAATTTAATACTATTTTAATATTGAAATGAGAATGGTAAGATGTTCATATCTTTGGACAAAACAAATCACAAATAAAAAACAAATGCTATAAACATTAGGTGCGTTTGGAAATTATTTTCTCTTGAAATTATAAAATGACGTCGGTATATAAGGGGAGAATGGGTCATCATAGTGGTATGGAAGGGGGGGGGGGGGTATGGAAGAACAATAACAAAGCACTTATTTGTATTCGTACGCATAATAAGGTAAAACCACCAGTAATTGACACTGCACCAATAGTTGACACCCTGACGAAGAAAATTAAATATTAAGAAAAAAAAGGAAGCCAAAGATCGAGATGGCCGAAATCACTGATTACTGATATATTTTTAATGTTATAAATACATATAGGTACAGTCAGTTATAAAAGTCGGTTAACAAACTCAAGACTTCAAATCAATTTAGTATCAAATATTTAATTTTCTTCGTCAGAGTGTCAACTATTGGTGCAGTGTCAATTACTGGTGGTTTTACCTTATATACGGAGCTATATCAAATAATCAAGTGTACCCCGTGATCCACTATCACCCAGTCTCCCCTACTTACCGACTTGCGACCCACTCCAATGATAAATGACATACTTTTAGGAACAACATTTATTGTTCAACGTACATATATATTTATTTCCTTATCCACTATTAATCTGGCCGAATAAATTACGACACTAATTTTCAAAACACATAATAACTATACTTCGGTTGTAAAACGATACAAAGGAGTATGTCATATATCTTTCATATTTTACCGAAAATCAAAAAAATATATATTTTAAAATTTATAAAATTAAAAAAAAACATGCTATACTTATTATTTGTTTTCACACAAAAGAAGAAAATAAAATGATATTAATATAATTTTGTAAAAATAAAATTACTAAACGGCAATCCTTACAGTCCGTAACTAATTTGAAAAAAAAAATATTCTGATTGAGCAACTAAACCTACTATAAAAACATTACCAAAAAGAATTAAACAAAAATCGTTACAATAAAAAAAGGATTTAAAATTATGTGTAGCTAAATCAAATTTATCTAAAATACATGTCATACAGTATATTTTAATGAGAAAACTGAATCGGTTTATTGGAGGTTAAAAGAGAAATTATGAGGAAAAAACTATTTTTATTATGGACCTTACGAAATGTATGTGTGAATACGACGTTTACGGTGAGAGTTCATTGTATCATAGTTGTATTTAGTGTATTACTATTATTTTTTTACAATATATATATATCTATTGACTACATTAGCTCGCGAAGACTGCGACATCTGAAAATGGAATAAGAAAAAAAAATCAATACCCATTAACCAATCAACTTATTTTTCATAAATTTTGGTCCGCGACTTAGCTGTTATTGGATGAAGCCCAAATAATCAACAAAATAAACAGCAGCTGCATTCCGAGCTAATTTTAGTGAATTTCCGAATGAATTTGTAACTTTCGTTATTGTTGCCTTTGCTGCTTAAACTAATAAATTTATTTAATATACTTTTATGACGGTTTATTATACATCTAAATCGATTTTAAAATTGTATAATTCTCATATCGTGCTCATTGTCGATTGAAATAACGTTTAAATTTTCAATCAATTTGAACAAATGGACAAAATGGACAAAAATTGAAAAACTAGACAATATAAACTAATGATTATTTCCTTAAAACTGTTTAAAAAAACATTGATATCAGAACTACAGTTTTCGCATATCTAAAAACGAAACGACAATTCGTTAACATTCATCGTTTCCACTATGTAAGGTAAAACCACCAGTAATTGACACTGCACCAATAGTTGACACTCTGACGAAGAAAATTAAATATTTGATACTAAATTGATTTGAAGTCTTGAGTTTGTTAACCGACTTTTATAACTGACTGTACCTATATGTATTTATAACATTAAAAATATATCAGTAATCAGTGATTTCGGCCATCTCGATCTTTGGCTTCCTTTTTTTTCTTAATATTTAATTTTCTTCGTCAGAGTGTCAACTATTGGTGCAGTGTCAATTACTGGTGGTTTTACCTTATATATATTATTAGACTGCGTTACAGTAAAAATTTTCTTCGTTAGACAAAAAAACCTCCTAAAAGATGAGCTTGATATCTTGAAAATTGAGCTGTCACATGGGGGGGGGTTTCCTATTAAAAAAGGAGGTCTCTTTCATTTTTTCGCTAAAACGCATAGGATAAAGTTACAGGTCTTTAAAAAACGAAAACGCCCCCCATGCGCCTGCTCAATTTTCAAGATATCAAGCTCATCTTTTAGGTTTTTTTTTGTCTAACGAAGAAACCTTATTGATGAATTTACTCAAAAAAAAAAACTGACGTAGTCTAATATATATATATATATATATATAAATATATCTATATATATATATATATATATATATATATATATATATATATATATATATATATATATTAGAATTTTAGTTTTGAAAATAAATATTTTATTTTTTTGTACACTTTTGTCCATAACTTTATCAAGGTTAACTCAAACTTTCGTTAGCATTTTACACACGCAGTTTTGACTGTACTAGACACACATTAAGTTACCAGCAATAAGAACAATCAACGATTATAACTACTTAAACTTACGAGTTGCAATTATAAAATAATATTACAACAATATATTTATAATAGCTTGAATGTTTGATAAAATACTCACAATGAGTCCAGTTTACATGGAGAGGTATCCGCGCGCGGCGGACCGCCTACGCGCCACCAGGTAAGCGCCGAGTACGATGAGCACGAGCCCACCGAGCGCGCACCCGACCGCAATGGGCACTGCGTCCGGCACGTCACCACCGCCGCACTCGCGCGCTACAATTATCCATACCGTCATATTATTATAATATTTTGATGTGTAACGAAAGAAAGACCGTTCTAATGGGATGTCGTTACGTGCCATTCGGCCTGTGTCGTGTCTGGTAGGCTCTTTCCGATTCAGCACTCCCCTCTCAACATTTATACTGAACACTTCTCTCTCTACTACATACAATGACTACCCTTCAAGTGTGTTTTAGTGTATCAGCGTTGTTTCCTATGCTAACTTTATAGGTTATTCGTGAATATCTGCAAAGAGCATAGCCGGATAAGCAAGCAAAACCTGCGCTCACGGCCTTATCTATGGGCACCTACGCGATCATTTAGATACCAAATAAAAAAAAATATCTGGCAAAATTTCTGCTATCAACCTAAAAGCAGTTCTTCAGCATTAAAAAAAGACATTTTGTTCGTTTTTTTATTACAATAGTAAAATTAAAAATTATTAAATGACGATTTTAGTCCAAATACGTACGAATAAAAAGGCATGAGAAATAGAAAATTATTTTATTTTAATTAATTTTAAAAGATAATTAAAGAGAAACTAAAAAAATAACTGTAGCGATACTAATCACATTGAGAAGTATGCTAAACGAATGAAATCAAATAATTCTTCGTCGCAGTCTCACTTACAATAAATAACACAGTGTCTTTTATTATTAAAAATACGATTCAAAATATTCAAGGTAATAAATGTTAAACTAACTGACAATGATCGGTAATAACATTTAATGTTTTATCGACAAATTCCATCTATGAGGAGTATTTTTTTTCCCTAAACAGACAGATTTATTGCAACATCCATAAAAGGGAAGAAAGTTTTAGGCACGATCTTGATCTGTTATTTTGTGATTTTTATTTTAATTCTCGCCCTATATTGTGATGGCGTGATAGAGTTTGGTCTCAGTGGAATTCACTTCACTTGTGAATAAAAACAAAAGTCATGATTTTAAGTTGCCATAAGAGAGCCACCATCTTCTTATATTGTCGCTTGTACTCTGAAACTGAATATTATATCCACTTGAAATCGGTATAATTGTGTATAAACCACACGTTGCCATAAAATAAGAAGTATTTAAAAGAGAAGCAAATAAAAATATCTTGTGCAATATCACTCTATGATCACCACCACTACACCAAATCAATTATTGTTTACATCAAATATTTATGATGAAATAATAATAATAAATCTATTATTTGCTTTTTATTTATTATCTGATAATACATTTTTGGATATCATTTAATTTAGATATATAAAATAGTGTATAATATTAGGTTAACATTTTTTTTATTTGTAATTTTATTATGTATTCTATTATTAATTCCTTTTTCTAGGCAATTCTACAGCATTGTTCAGAAATATAGTTTTACTTTATTTTCATTGCAGGATGTTAAAAAATTCTAAATGCATTTTTTTGTAATAGTTAACTTCGTAAGCTATTAGGTTATATACTAAGAAACTATTTTGTCTAAGGAAGAGGGTCAATAGAATGTCTAAAATAATAGGAGTAAATGTTGACGTCAACGATATATTATGTGATAAATAACATTTTCATTCATTAATTTCATAAAAACAAAGTATTTAAAAATTATTGATATATGAATATATGAAGTTTTACTTTAAACGAGCGGAAAATTAAATGCACAATTTTTTGTTTCACCAGCAGACAATATGTAGGACGATCCGTCAACATCTGCCGATCTTCCTACCTATTCCTAAAAATTAATACGAAAACTTCGATTTTGTAGATTATTCTGAACCTTTGTGCTTCCGTGTCATATAGTTAAGTACATATTACTCACAATTGTTATTTCTACCTTATAATAACTACAATATACCTTTAAAGCAATATGACCGATGCAAATGTACGCTATTTTGCTTATATAGTATTAAGTTCTAAGAAGCCCTAACCGATGGAAATCCAAAAACCTACTTGAATTTTGCGCCAAAAAATAAAATAAAAAAACAAGCTTGTAACTTGCCTTCCAATCTCTAGAAACTCTATGAAAGACTGTACAAGTAAATGAACTAGCTCCTCGATCAAGGTAAATATCAAACTGCTTGCAAACTTCATTGCCAGGTCGTCATTAGCCAGCTGGCCATGCTTTCGTACTAGCTACAAACAGATGTTTCTGATTAATACTATTATACCTATAGCAGTAAACAATCCAATTTATAACTAATATATATTGTTACCGTAGTAAACACGTTATCGTAAAATGCGAATAATAATGTGTTTGTGTTTTATTCACCTTCAAATTAACTAACAAGGGTCATTTTTGTCAATTGTTGTAAATCATTTTAAAATATATTTCCAGTTTTCCCCTCTCTCCACTCTTCAGAACGTCTCGGTAGAAAACCGTGACAGCCTCAGTATCCTAGGTATGGATATTTGGAGCGAACTTAACTCCAGGGATTACATCGGGAGTGTCTTCTCCGCTACATCTCGGAGCAGGGTGCGACGGTTGTTCAAGTCCGAACAGCTGTATATGCTTTGCAAGGCACAAGTTCGGCCTTGTATGGAATACTGTTCGCACCTTTGGGACGGATCCGCTAAATACCTCCTCGAAGCCCTGGACAGCTTGCAGAGACGGGCTATCCGCATTGTAAATGTTGCAGACGTTACTAAGTTCATCAAGCCGCTTCAGCTGAGTAGGGAAATCGCCTCGCTGAGCATGTTCTACCGTATGTATCATGGCGAGTGTTGTGAAGAGCTGTTTAACCTTATTCCCTCTTCTCCCTTTCATAACAGAACCACACACGCTGGGCTTCCGAGCCCAGGTAAATAAAACAAAAAAACGACATAATATGCAGTAAGTAGGTATATGGACACAGCATGCGCGCGCACAAGCGCGATAACAACGCCAGTGTTCCCGATAACGCGATTACAGAAAACGGTGATATGCTGAATCGCTTTATTCATACAATTTATTTAAAATAAAAAACAACGGCTTTTATCTGTATCCAGTTCATACACACATATGTATCGTTAGAGGACTTTGCAATAATTACTTATAACTAAATACTACTTATACTAGCTACTTCAAACTAAATCATCGTAAATAAATGACGCGATAAAAGATATTCACATCTATCGGACACAATGTCTGTCCTCGACCCAGCTCGATACGAATGAGATATTTTAAGTGCTAAATGTAATATGTAGCAAGTATGGTGTTTAGAATGTTCCTATATCAACACATTTCTGTACTATGGTTGTATCATTTATTTGTACTTTGCAAACTAACCGAATGTTATATTCGAGCATCACAATTTGCTTTTAAACACACTGTGTTTTTTTAATGTACTGGACCGAAGGTGAACGAGTAGCGTAACGGTTGAACGGATCCTAACAGTAAAATCGACAAAAAAGGGGGATCTAATAAACGTAAGGGTCAGCCAAATTCCCATGTAGTCAATATCTGGTTCACATTTCACATTAAAAATATCGTACGCTTGTTTTTATGACCTTGCATTTATTCGCATTTGAGCGAATCATTTTTATGAGTGCGACACTTGGCTAAACAGGTCGTTTTACTAAGCAAATTGCTTCATTGAGCAATTCCTTTGAAACAACTGTTCATTTCATCGAGCGGTTCATTCGCTTGAGCCCATTCACGTACGTACGAAACTTAAATCTTTTTTAAATCCCAAAATAATTGTACCATTAAAATTGTGGTATTCACAGGACCTCGTTTACCACACAAGAGTGGATCATAGACATACTATAATCCCCTAGTGATAACATTATAGCTAAAGGGGCATATAAGGCCGGATAAGCAAGCAAAATCTGCCCCCAAAGCCTTTTCTAACGGCACTTAAGCGATCATTTAAAAACCAAATAAAAAAATTCAAGCTAATTTCAGCCCTCAATGTCAAGCAGTTAAGTTTAAAAAAAAACAATAATTATCAAATGGCGATTTTATTGCAAATACTTACGAGTAAAGGTATGAAAGAATATATTTTTGTGATTCTCAGATAAATAGCCGATTAAAAAAAAATTAAAACTAAAATATTTTTTGCACATTTTTGAAAACCTGCAATCACCAATTTATGACCAATTACGAACATTCTAAAACAAAAAATAGCTAAATAGGTCCAGTCGTTTTCAAGTGATGCACTTACATAAAAACAGAATTTCATTTTTATTTATATAAATTGGTTAGAACAATAAACTATTCAGAACTTTTATGGTTTTTCTTGGTTTTAGATATTAAATGACAAACAACCACTCGAGTTATACCTATATTTTATGTTCTATGAATCTGACTACAACAGTGTTTATGTTTTATTTATTTTCTGTTTTGTTGCATATGTTGCGAATTTTTTCGCTAATGCCTAAAACTCTCTTCCCTTTTATTGAAAATAAAAATACAAAATAAAAAATACTTCTCATATTTGGCATATATCGATAAAACTTTATTAAATCTTATTACCGACCGTTGTCGGTTAGTTTAAATTTTACCTAAGGTAATTAATATGTATTTTCTAGACAACTTTTGTTTTATTTATTACGTTAAATATTTTGAATCGTATTTGTAATAATAGAAGACACTGTTGTTATAAATGATGATACCGACGAAGAACAATTTGATTTCATTCGTTTAGCATACATTTCAATTTCATTAGTATCGCTCAAGTATGAAGTAATTCATGCTACACCTACAGGCCCGGTGTAACATGAATGATCCTGTAAAGTCTACACTGCGCGTGGCCTGACATGCACTTGGTAATTATTATTTTTTAAATAAAATGTAGATTATTTATTTATTATTGGCTATTGGTCAACATGTAACTATGTTGTAAGAGGTTATCACTTCTTATTTCTATTCATTAAAAATAAGAATTGATGTGAAATACCGAAGTTCCTCTAATCCGAAATAACTTATGTAAATATTTTTTTATGAGACGCATAACGATTGCCCGGACGCGTATTCGACAAAAATTATATGTCGCCTGTACGTGATGAAACCGAATGTACGTGTTCTAACCGCTTGTAATCGATTCGCTTTATTTTACGAAGAACCAGAAACTTGACAACTTTACTAATATTATAAATGCGAAAATCAGATTATTTGTTTGTTACTCAATAACCCAAAAACAGCTAAATGGATTTGGATGAAATATAGCACACAGACAGCTTATAACCCGGATTAAGATATAGGATACTTTATATCCTGGTAAGCGCCCAATTCTGTAGTCCACACAGACGAATTCGCGGGCACAGTTTTAATCTATATATAGATGTTGGTATATAATATGAGAGCCATGAAAGTTGGTGAATCAACTGTTTCTTCATGGAAAAGTTATTTATGCTATCCCTGAAGAAAAGGATGGCGCTGTAACCAAGTTATGAAGTTTAAAAAACTTCTATTTCCAGAAGTGTCAAAGTGCAAAGGCATTTCAGCATGCCGGTTTTTTTTTTTTCGAACTGATTATACTATTAGCCTTAGAGGCCCTGGAGCCTTTACGGCTTATACAGCTTTACCGGGCTTGGTCAGGCCGGTGTTACATCGGCGACTACCGATGAAATCTGTGTCACCGGCAATGGTCGTTGTTTGTGGACTGCCCCGTACATACCATTATGTGCTGTCCGGTCATTTTTTCCGAGCTAAATCTTTATATAGGGCTACTATATATACTATGGGGCTTTTCCAATAGTACGAAAATGTATCTCGACATCGATACAAATACGTTCATCAATATCACAAGACAAGCTTTTGCAACGCGTAGAGACGACTTAATAAAACTTTATAGGTTATTTGACAACAATCATTTGACGTCACGTGACGATGTACCCAAAGATGTTAACACAATACTTGAACTTAGACTACATCACTTATACAGCTATCGGAACACGCGGGTAGATGCTTACCGATAGTCATTGAACTCGAGAGTAATGCTATAATGATTTCAGCACAATATTTCTCCGAAAGCAAACACATTGTATGTACAATTGGAAACAGTCATTAAAGCCACTAAAACATAACCTCTTCAAAAAAATCAATTCTTAAAATCAATCAGGTAGAAACAATTTAGGTTAGTTTTAGAATCTAGAATAAGCTCCTAAATACCGATGACTAATTTACCGGCAATAAGTCTAAGGACCATTTTACTATCGAAAGGTGAATGACAGGGATGTCTGGAGGTGACTCCTTCCCTGGTCATCCACTAAAAATTATAACAAACGATTATAAACAATCTATATAAAACCTCAAAAGTGTTTTTTTGTATAGCAATACATTACCTCCCTTATTTTGTTCATCAAAATCAACGATTTAAAAATTGTCGTTAAAAATGGTGAACCTTGTGATTGAGACCACCATCACTATGAAATATATTCAACAAACATGCATGAAGCACCATCTATTAAGAATCTGTTTAACTATAATGACAGCTGTTAATGTGCGAAACAATGTACAGTTAAAAAAAATTTTTCTTGCCGGCTTTTCTGGATGACTGGGATGTTTTTCGAACCGGTTGTAGTGTTTTGAAATTAACAAGTGCCTTCTAAGCAATTGTTTTTTTAAAGTAGGGTTGTATTAAAGTCACTCACCAGCGCTGAACACCTTCCCGGGTACGTTGCGGAACGCCTCCTCCTGCAGACGCGAGAGGGTAAGCGCCGCGACAGTGCTGGCCGAGTCCGAGGTCATGTTCAGCCGGGTCGGCGCCGAGCAGCGGTACGAGGTCGTGAGAGGAGTCTGCCAGTCGGCGCCGTGGTACAACTCGACCACATCCTTCGAAGCTGTTCAAAGGACAATGAAAAACCCTTACATGTCTGCAATTTTGGCCCGGGTTATATAACAACAATGATTGAGATATTATATATAGACATGCAGGTTTTCGGAGTTTTAGCGAGATCTTAATGTGCTAGTTTTTATTTTAATATATATACAGTGTTATTTGCGCCTTAAATTTGACCAATCATTACATTTCTTATCAATCACTGATCATGCGGCTGAACGGCGATAAATTTCCGATTCCTCGGTGGTCGCCGCTTTTATAGGATTGTACTGTGTTTACTATGAGTTAAAGTGCAATTTCTTTTCCAATATAAATAAAAACACTTACAAGTATTGTAGAACAGCTCTGGAGTGAGAGACACGTTCAAACTCTTCAGACCGTAGTTCTTTGTGGTGTCGTTCTTTTGGAAGAGCAGGGTCATGTTGTTTGTGAGGTTAGTGCCGGGCGCGGTCCAGTTGATGGTCAGCCACTGGTTGTTGGGACCGTCGCAGCTGCCGCTTGTCACCGTCGCGTTTGCCGGCACGTTCACCAGTACGTAGGCGAGTGACGTACCTATCAATACATACATTTGTTGTTAGGAAGAAAACCTATCATAAATTCGAAGAACTCGGTTGCAGCGCGGTTCGTTTTCAAATCAGTATTTTAGTAGTCAATGCCAGAGGAGCCGCGGGCGTAGTTAGTTTACATTACGTTTGTGTTTATTTCTATTGAAAATTACTTGAAGATGATTTGAATTAATATCGTATAATTTCACTTCATTTCCCCATACATATATCTAAAACTGAGCCGCGCGATTTCACCAGCCTATAATTTAAAAAAAAACCGCTGATTGATGATCTATTATACTTCAGTATAGACAATATTTTTATCGGACGGCCAGGGTTATGCGTCACAACTCACACGGCTCGTTCGCGCCTCTACACCTATAGTTATAGACCCGAGCCGAGTGTTGAATTATTTTAATTTTACATATTATCACTCAAACTATTAGTACAAATAACAAGCCATAAAGGGCAAAGTATATTTACATAAAATTGTCTTGATGATGAAGTAACTTTCGTTCGTAAGGATTGCCAAATAATAATGCTAATATCTCACTTTATAATTTTCAATAAAAAAAAAATTGCCAAATAATAATGCTCATATCTCACTTTATAATTTTCAATAAAAAAAAACACAAAGACCTTATTGTGGCTTATGTATAAGAGATAGACATATGGTATCGCAGACTTTTTTATAGATGTACTAAGGAGCAATTTTTTGTGGAACATTGTATTTACGTATCACTAACCATTACACCAGCGCACGCGGATAAAGCAGTTAGGGTGCGCTATTTATTTCGACTTACTTAACAAAAAACAATATTTAAGGCTAGCTGAGAGGTATAGCCTAATAATAGATAGCCAATACTATTCCTCGTGAATCTTGCTATCATATACAAAAAGACTTTTTCGAATCCAACTGGTAGTTTCAGAGAAGTTGAAGTTGAAAATCTGTCGCCAAGCACTAATAGGTGTATTCCAATAGCTGCACTGGAGAACCAGTCTTCCACTAGGTTTAGCGTGTTATCATCTTGGGCCACATCGTTACTTAACATCAGGTGAGATTTAGGCAACTACGTCAAACCTATAAAGAAAAAAAAAACATGCGCGAATTGTGCTGCCTCATAAATGCTTATTGTGGGTGATCCTTAGAAGATAGACATATGCTATCGCTGACTTTTTTGTATGTATATAATATATATGATTTTATTTTTTGTATGTATATATATAAGATATTAATTTGATATGTATCTTATGGTTTACTCAGCGTAAGCCATTTAATCGCCCCAAAAGCGTATTTTTTCCGAATTGATTCACCATTATCGTCATTGCTTATTTCTTATGTTACTTTATGTAACAAAATAATCTTATAACGTAGCCAGATAACATAGCTATGAATTAATGGAAAAACTATGTAAATCTGATTAGTGGTTTTCGCGTGAAAAGAACATAAACGAACAGACAGACATACAGTTTTATAATATGTATAGATAACTTAAACGCAATTTATACACCATACAAACATCCATACGTGTAAAAACGTATCCTAAATGTGACTACAGACTCGGACAATCATACCAAATTTAATCAAATTCGGTCCAGTAGTTTCTGCGTGATTGGCGTATACATTAACAGACAGATGGCAGACAAAAATTTCAAAAACACTCGAAATTTTTGTTCCGTAATTCTAAACCTAACTTTTTCTTAAATATTATTAATGCACAGAATTCGACTTTTTACTCTTTTATTATAAGAATACATTTACAAATATTAATATTTTCTTATGTAATCTACAATTTAATTTTAGAAAGAATATTGTTAAATACATTATCTAAGCTCGAGATATGAGTGACCATGATTTCTTCACGAGACAGCAACAACCGCTTACTTTCAGTTCGTTGTTGCTGTTTTTATTATTATTCGCCGTTGCCTCATGTACAGACCGTCTAAAAAAATAATCTAATTGCAACTGTGGCACGGCGATTGCATTACGTTGCAGTTGTAACTTTAACAACATTTACTTGTATGTGAATTACAATCCGAAAATTTCTAAGGGTTTGGCAAAGTGCAAATCACGAAGACTGTACTAAAATAAATCAAAACCTAAATATAATAAGATGTCTGCGTACATTTGTCTATGATAAACATTATGTGTTTTGTAAGAAAATAATAAATAGTTTATTTAGTAGTTACATAAAATACAATTTACATCGTGTAAAAACAGTAAAATTACACAAATGATTATAACTAAGTTTAATTAAAATAGAACATAATCGGTGTCCACTTTTCAGTAGCGCCGAGCGCGTCTAGTGATAAAGTGAAGTCATTAAAAAAATGCTATTGATTTATTGATCCGCATTAATTATCATTATCAAACTATAATTACAAAATATAACATATCAGTTCACCACAACATAATGACCCTTACACATGCACATGCGAACTTCTCAAGCATCATTCCTTTCACACAGACGCAGTTGAGTGAATCACCTGTAAAATGTGAGTCATCTTGAAATATGATAAAATATTATTTAAGCAAACATCAGAACCGAAGTATCGTTTACACATTTAAAGCGAACAATTTTTACGCTCCATTGTTAAATTTGCTTATTGAAGTATTGGATGCTCATTGGTGTAATGACCTAGGATGTTCACACAAACGGTTTGTTTCGAAAACTACCATGAGCCTGTTTTCATTGAAGGAAAAAACTCCTAATAAAACCACGGTATTCTGGTAAACAGTTATCTATTTCTGGTCTGTCAAAGTGTGAGAATTGGCTGAAAAACAGCGCGGTTCGTCGACTTACGTTGAATACGCCGACGGCAAGTCTTCTTGTACCATCGTTTTTTTTTTATGTTTTCCCTTTATTCTTGTTTTTTATTATTACAGGTACGACAGGCCTCGTGGTAGTAAGCCCTATTATTGAGCCGAGAGGTCACGGGTCCGATGCCCGCACACGACTGACTTTTGCGTGATGAGCATAATTTGTTGACTTTGGGATTTAAAATGTCGTGTGTAAAAATGGTGTGCCATGAAAAAAATGCGCCAATTTACACCCCTCCTCCCCCACAAATCCCCTTTATAGACTCGCGTGTAAACCTTCACAGCCCATATCACTTAACAGTTAAGATTGGTCCGAAAGCTAATAACGAATACATAAATATTACACAAGACTAGATGTATAAAACAAGGTGAGATGTATAAGTCAACATTAGCAAAGTATCATCACAGAGAATTTTCTTTGGAGATATTTCTCTACTTGGGGCAGCCCGACTGGTGAAATATCTTCACTCTACAGAAGATCGCAGCCAAATAACCTCGTGTTGTGTTCCTGTGGTGAGTAGGTTTTCCAGAGCTCTTTGGGGTAGGGGGTTTAAGGTCAGCAACGCTCTAGTGATATCTACGGTATTACGCGTCCATAGGCTATGGTAGCCGCTTACCATCAGGCGGACTGTATGTTTGTTTGTCACGTTTGTAGTATAAAAAAGATACATTAGCCTGATATTTTTTATAATAGCACGAGTAAAGTGACGGAGCTATGCTTGATAGTAAGCACAATACAATCTAAAAACAGTGGGGACCACGCGAGAAACCAAAATAGAGTCGCTATGATGGATATACCACCACGTGCATTGTGCATAGTGGTCGCGACCCTTTTACTTACTAATACACTGGATCATCCCGGAACGAGACACACCTAAGCGTGCCATTATAGCGGGTGTTGGCGGGTGGCGATCCAGGTGGACACAATGTCGTATCCTACCATCACCGATAGAGTACATTTTATTCTTAAAACAGAATAACAATTTGTTTAATGTTTAAAGCTGTATTAGAATTTTGCCTCTTCTATACAATTTTTACATAATTCACTTCAAAACCGTTCATCTGGAGCAAGTGAAGCCGCTAATGGAAGCTAGTTTATAGATAAACAAAATTTCTGTGATCAACATCTTTATATTAATAAAGTAGATTCACAAACACACATGTGCAAAAAAGATGCCATACGCTGGCAACAACTTAATATTATTAGTCTTTTCTATGTGTCAATGATTCCACTCAAATATACCACACTATTGGGTAGATAAACCTCTTGCTGAGTAAAGCACGGGTTTAATCATCAATCCGATCTTTGGCTTATATCCTCATTTAATGGATTATTACTATGAGAACATTACTCAGAAAATCGCCATTTCTTTACAATGGTTTCCTTTCTTTTTATTGTGAAACATCTAATGACGTGTTTGGACAGGAGTAAAAGCATTCTTATGGGACGTTGTTACGTGCCGTTCGACTATCGTCGTGTCTGGTCGACTTTTTCCGCCGCGGCGCTCCTCTCTCTCTCAACATTTATATACTGAACGTTTCTCTCTCTGCTAGTCTATTACACACACTACTTTAGGTAAGGTAAGGTAAGTGTCTGTTAGTGTATCAGCGTAGTCTTCTGCTAACCTATAAAGGTTATTCGTGAACATCAGTAAAAAACTTATAATAAATCATTAAAATATATTAATTTTGTAAATAATTTCATGAAAATAAAATAAATAACGTTGATATTTTATTTTTGTTTTTTATTTATTCATATTTCAACACATATGATTTTTTTTTTAAATCTGTCAGGTGTCACAGATCCCTCTCTTTTTTTCTTTACACTTAGTAGTTTGAACTACAATACAAGAACAAATAATAATAATAGCAAAAAAATATTAAAAGAGACAACAGTCAACCTTCACAAGGTCTATCTAGTTAATTATTCGCTTGTTTCTCCATTTGTTGTTAACCTGGTTTCATTTGAATATTAAAATACACTTTGTTACAGCAGCCACACACTGCTATGACATTAGGTTTGTACTTTGTATTACTCAATATGACGCAGTATTACTAAAATTAAACAAAACACTAAAAAAAAATTACTTATTCAGCTAAAGCCCTGAGAAGGTTCCCATAGGTTATAGTCGGGCAATGTGAAACAAGCTTAAAGGTAATTTGAAACTTAGATGAAAACGCTGAGTAAAATATTATTTCTATCCATGTTCGGAGAAACAAACGCTTTGTTATTTCAAAGTTATCCTCTTAGAGGAATTCTATCTTGTTATGTTTACTAAATAAGTATACCTAACCCGACAATATGTTCAAGAATCATGTAAAGCAAGTTTTAATGTCGAAAGAATATTATTATAGCGTAGATCATAATGTAAATAATAATGATCGATTTAAAGTGACTAAAAATTACAATTATAGAAAATATTCAGCTTGGTTATCTATGAGCAGTACGCGACATAAATATACAAGAATTTTATGGCGATCGAGTGGTTACAACAGGTGGATAAATAATTATAGTAATATAAAAGATCATAATAATAGTAACAATAGATCAGAATTGATTTACAAGTATTTCTTTTCTAATAAACTTTAAAACACTGCAAGAATAGGCTTTTTTATTGTGTACGGACACTGCGTGTCTCCAACCTAAGGAAGATCGGATAATCAAAGGCCAGTCGTTAATAGTGTGACACTCTTGGTCCGAGGAGCCTCGATCTGTCAATGCGTGTTCCACTCGTCAACCACATCTCATCTGAACACAGCAGTAAAAATAGATGCGGCAGTGATGCTACCGAAGCTTGCAGAGGTTCTACGGTTTTAATTGATATTATATGTACATATTTGAATAGGCTCTCTTAATTATTACACATACCGATGCGAAGGAACTATGTAGGTCGAAAACAATGGCTGGAAAAACTTGAACAATCGCAGCTGCACAATAAAAATTAAAAAGAAAGAATACACAGCAAGACGTCACAATAGTAATGGTATGGGATTTTGTGACATCGGGTCGCCCTGACTTATTACTTTGATTAACGGATAAATTTCGAAATTCTGAGGATCTTGGAATAATTTTAATATTGAAAATAGATTTATCGACAATGTGACGGCACTGTATTTGACAGAAAGCTGAATGCAATCCGACAAAAACCGTCTGCTCAAATGTCTGTTCTTAAAATTCATAATGATTTATTTAACAGATCAGCTGTATAATAAACTCAAGGATAATAATAATGCATATTTTATTGTACTTAAGTTATTTCGACCGGAGAGTATTGAAAACTATATTGACGTTTAGAAATGATTACTCTCTATGCACATCTAGTAATTAGCAAGACATGTTTTTTATTTAATGTATACTAAACTAGCTATGCCCGCGGCTTCGCACACCTTTATTACTTTACACACAGTTATTATTGACGTGTTTACTCATTTTTTTATAGCTTAGAAGTTTCTATCCGCGACTTCATCTGCGTGAACTTTAGAATTCGGTCTTTACCGGGAACGTATCCTATGTGTTAATCCAGATTGTCTGTCTGTAATTTCATTAATATCCGTTCAGCCGTTTTGTGCGTTATTGAGTAACACACATACAAACTTTCACATTTATAATATTAGTAGGATTAATTCGGAACGACATACTATACACCATATAAACAAAATTTCATCAAAAGGGATTGAATATAATTCATTATTTCTTTAAATATCTTTTTTATGATTTCTAGAAGTATTATTAACAAATTGTACAGAACATCAATTGATGAATGGCGTCTACTTCCCGTGTATAAAGTGGGATTAAAATCGGTCAGGTGATTTTAGAGCTATATTTAAAATTATTTATACAATATTTCAGAACATAAAATGTGAGAGATATCTTCAAATAAATGAATTTATAAGGCCGTGCAGCTATTTGTTTTCATTTGCAGCTAGCTGAAATCCATTTTTAATCAAAATTAGTAATTTATTTGACAGTTTATTTACAACATGTAGTGAATACTCATAGTTTACTTTAATATAATAATACTGAAAGAGTTACTAATGTGTAATGTATCTTTAACTAGATGTTGCCCGCGACTTCATTCCCGTTGTCTTCCAAGTGAAACGACTCGCACGCCATTTATTGTAAACTGGTCGTACTGATACAGAAACCTTCGCGGGAGTGCGTACGACAACTCACACACTTTATATCAATTGGGAGAATAGTTTAAAAATGCATAAGGGACAAACAAAAAGACACATTCATTTTTGTATACAGACAAAGAAATAGTATGTTTTAATTAAATGTTAGTTAAACTTTCAGTATAATTAATTAATAACACAGCTGTTATTAAACAAAAAAGTGTTTAACACATTTATTTTACTACCTACATTTATCAACAGCTTTTTTTTCCATTTTCGAATTATTAATCATTTAAGAGGTTAACGAAGCCTTAAAAATCTTTTGACATAAACTGTGTGTGTGTGTGTGTTCGTGTAATTATGTGCGAGAGGTGTTTATTGTCTAATATAATTATTGTTTCCTTTGTTTGAATTGCACTAATCTACACATATCGATTGCACTAAGTCATGATATTGTTATTCATTTGTTGTTCCAAACAATGTCATTACATTTCACAGAATATTCAATATTACTGTAGATATGTATAATAACAACACACAATAGCCATGTTCAACGGCGCACAGTGCCTACGTTGTATGTAAGTTTTATCAATGGACGCTCGTTTATGAGACTGGAAGGGGCGTCTCGACTACGTCATTATTTGATAATTTTAGTAACATTACAAAAAGCAAAATAGTTCAATGTATTGTTGTGTTATAAGCCAGTGATGGCGAATATATCTAACATTACTAGCTCTGCCCCATGGTTTCACCTATGTTAAATTTATTCGAGATCCATACGTGTAGACTACGGTTGTTTTCACTTCCCGTATTTGCCTACAGCTTGCCAGATTATTCGACGTTTAGAACAACATACTCGTAATGAAATTCATATCGACTAACGCCGATCTGATAATTGCCCATTCGGTCATTTTCTGCGCATGTTTTTTCTTGCTATCATGTATAAAAATTGCATTAAAATTTGTATTTTTTTTTACAGAACGCAAGCAAAATATGCTGTTGGCATTTTAGACCACTCCCCCTATACGTCTGTTATTTAAACCTTTATGGATTATTTAATTACGGTAATACTTAGTGGACATTAACGCTAGTTCCCTTGTATAACATCCTTACTAAACTAATCTAGATTTCATAGTAATTGATCGATGCATATATTTATGATTTTCACTGTCAATCTAATTAATTACTGCGTCGAAAGCAGAACTTATAACGACCTTGATGTATTAAAAGATTTTTCCTGCTCATTTAAATACCAAAAGAAGTTAGGTTATGCATATATGCGTTTTTGTTTTGATTACTATGGCTCTTTAGTTATTAAGTTCTTTGTTACAGTATATATCTATTCATATTATAAAACTCGTCGTCTCTCTGTCCTTTTATGTTATTTTCATGCGAAATCCACTTATCCCATTCACATGTTTTTTATGTTAGTTCATAGCTATGTTCTCTGGCCAGGTTATAGCATATATTTTGCAATATAAAATACCGTATGAAATAAGCAGTTACGATAATAGCGAATCACTTAGGAAAAAAGACATATTTGGGGCGCTTAAATGGCCCACGCTGAGTAACCCACACGAGATATATCAAATTAGTGTTCTATATAATTGTAGATCTTAAAAAGGCCTACAAAAAGTCATTGATAACATATATCTTCTAAAAACCACCCACAATAAGCTTTTGAGCGGGGGAAGCACGATTCACGCGTGCGCTAGACCGACGGCATACGGCACCTGCAGTCCGTCCACATGAGCGGAGCTGCGGGCACAGCTAATTTATTATATTAGAGAGCAAGGGTGCTTAAACTAGTTGTGTCAACGATTTACCACAAAATATTTAGGTAGCAAGTGATCGACTGCCAACCTACTGATATGAAAAAAAAAACATGTTTTAACCACACTTTAAATTTGTACAAATTTTCTCTAAATTCTGTTGCATGGAATTGGACATCATCTACGTATTTTTTATAGAACTAGGTGTAATTACTAAATGCCTACCGTAAGCAAGATGAGATATATTCGTTAATTAGACGATTATGATATTTAAATTTAATGAAAGTGTCGATTCGCACAAATAAGTAGATCCGGACAAACCAGTCAGATAAATGAAGTGTTATGTATTTCATACGCGCATATGTGTCTATTCAGATATAAACGATCAAAATTTGGTAAATTATCTGCAATACCTCATTTCGGATAGGTGGCTTGGATGATGGATCTAAGTAACCGCCGCAAGACTTTCAACGTATTTTAACTTTTCGAGAACTCTCCCGATCGACTGGTTTGAACACACCTGCACTAGAAAGACCATACCAAAAAAAATGGAGAACTATAAATAAATAATCATTTCAAGATAGGAAATGGGAAAAGTTCTTCTATGTTTATATAACAATTCTGCCTCATAATCGAGAGAATAAATACTAATTGATTCCGTTTAATCCGAGACATAATTATTATCAATGTAATTTAAATTTACATTTTCTTAATTTATTTTAACTAACCAACTTTAGTATACTCGTATGTATCAGCTTACACTTTAATACGTGCGTCTAAGTTATCTGCGCGTACGACCGCGATCATGCAACACCGGCACTTCATCAAAGCGAATATGTAGAAAAGATTTTCTTGAGAATTTTCTCTTCTAGTAGAATGTATATAAATTATTCTTCAACATTTATAGACACAATTCCCAATATAAATCTTCAGGAAAGCCGTTTATCACAATGCGTAACAGTAATAGATGAAGATTGGCCGATTTCTGTGTTCATTTATATAAACGCCACCATAATTCCCTACAAGACATGACACCCAAGACTTACAAGTACGAGGCGTTCCAAACTGTGTAGTTCTCAAGAAAAAGCAGACTTGTCTATAAGTCTTTTTAAGCCTGTTTAGAGTGCATGTGCTGCAGTTAATTGCATTACAAATAACACAAGATTTTTGTTTAATATAAATAATACCATTAAAAAGGACCATGTTGATAAACATTTACTTTTTATAATATTTAGAAAAAAATACCAAGTGCGTGTCAAGGCACGCATAGTGTAGGCTTCCGTACATGCCCATTAAATGGAAAATTAAAAATCACGATGAGCCACCTCTTAGTATTAATATTAAGATCTCAAATTTTACCAGGTTTTTTTTGTCATCTTGATCTATATTTTCATGGTAACTCAGGAAAAAAAAAGGTTTTTTTTTGTCCACCCTATAATGTACACACAGCTAATTACAGCTTTTTAGTACTAAGAATGTCTGAGCTAAGCCGCGGACAGACAGATGGACATGGCGAAACTTATAAGGGATCCTTAGTAACTTCGGAACCCTAAATAAGGTTATCTCAAAAAGTTTTTTAGGCATATGCGAAAACTGCAAGGTCGATTCTGTTTCGATTCGTTCCGCAGTGATTGGCGTTTTTTTTAATTATTACAATAATCCGCAACGAGTACAAGGTCATGTGAATGTACAGCTTCATATAAAAATGTCAATTTCCCAATTTGTTTAGGTTATACTATCACTATTTCAAAGGGTATAACGCTAATAATACTTGGTCTATATTATAATAGAGACAGTCCCCGTACTTACGGCATGTTTGGTTATCGACATACGCTATAGTCCCTTTTTTCCATACTTTTGTATGGATTTGATTAATAAGTGTTTTAAAAATATTTTTTTAGTACTTGAAGAACCTTACAGGTGTTAGGGTGTCGTTTCCCAGATGTTAGGTTCTCTAAGTACTTTAAACTGCATTTATTACTTAATATGTTTTTTAAATTATTATTTATCAAATTAGTAACTTTTTTTGTACAAGTGCTTTACTATTTATCATAAAAAATAACCATTAAACGTCGATATAAATTAAATCTTAGGATTCAAAAACATATTAACACAAGTTTGGTAGCTCGATCGACCGTGGATAAGGTACATTGAAAAAAAAAATGTTGTCTGAGGAATGATCTTCGTTTATAAAAGCGTAAAATGACTCACCATTCTCGACGACTTTAGGGTAGGTGACGTTGAGTTGAGCCGCGAACTGTACAACGACACACGTGACGTTTGCCTTCATGTCAGTAAACGACCATAATCCCTGGTCAGGAGGCGGCACGGGTCCAGGTGCAGGGGTAGGGGCCGGAGCTGGGGCCGGAGTCGGGGATGGCGACGGACTTGTTGGTTTCTCAGTCGGGTCAGACGAAGAGTCAGGGTTTGAAGATGAACTGGGTGTAGTTTGCTCATCCAATTTTTCAGTAGTAGGTAGTTTGGAAGGTTCCGCATTTGAATCGCTCGTTTCCACCGGTACAGTGTTATTTTCCAGGAGTGGCAAAATGTTAGGTGTTGTCATGGACTTAAGAGGTACATCGATGATCACAGGTTTTGGTGGCGCCGTAATCGGATCAGCATGACCTATAGACAGAAGGTTTTAAATGTATGAATTTTTTTTTAAGTAGCACTGCTATGTTACGGAACTGTGGCCAATGGTAAGCAAAGTACAATCGAAGAACAGTGGCGACCACTGAGAGATCAATAATTCATCGCCAGTCGTCGCTGTTAAGCTGAACTAAATAGAAACGTAATATTTACGTAAACGTAAATAGAAACTGGAAATGCATTAACTGATCACGAAAGGCGACGCGAATAAATATAAATAAATCACTATGAGGGGGTTTCACTATATGTATGTTGGTCGAGACTCAGCCCGGCTGTATAGCCCTACCACTTGCCGCTATTTCCTCGTTCGTTACTCAGCTGGGTCCACCACGTACAGTTGAGGTTGACTAGGATGTCTCAAGTCTAAGATGTTTAATTTTTAACTATAAAATGTATTAACACACACACGCTATGTACATACTAGTTGTGCCCCGCGGTTTCACCCGCGTATAATTTAAAAGAAATCGATGAATTATGATACAACAGTATAGACAATATTTTTATCGAGCCGCCAGGGTTATCCATCACAACTCACACGGCTCGTTTGCACCACTACACTTATAGACAGAGTGTTGAATTATTTTAATTTTACATTATCTCCCAAACTATTCATCTAAATAACATGCTATAAAAGGCAAAAGATTATCTACATAAAATGGTCTTGATGATGAAGTAAGGCATAGCGTCCAATCTCCATATTTGCAATGCAGCCTAGTAACCACAGTAACCGCAATAACACTCAAATGTACTGACATTCCAGCCCTCAGAAGACAGGGTACAACAAGAATTTGTTGATATACATTATACATACAGTCTGATTATGGAGGTGAGAATTCAGCTCGCTTTTTTTTTTATCTGACTACATTATATACTGAGGCTTCAGATGGCTTTTACAGTTTCACAGATCGCTCCTTGTGCCACGCCTTATATACCCCTCCACTTAGTCAGAGAAGTAGGGTAGTTATGAATGTCCAATTATGAACATACCTTTATAAATTAATTTCACTGGTATCGAATGATGTCACCATACGACATACTTATATACAGTATATTCTTAAAGTACTAAAAAAGATTTTAATGAAAAGCCCTATAAGTTTCTTGTCAGTAGTGGTACAAACCGGTGGTAACTTTGACATTCATGAGTGCCTTCTCATTGCATAAACTATCTATTTTATCTTTTCTTTCTAACATACTTCCAAACAGCTTAATTGAGGCAATTAGATTAACTAAGACTTAAAACATTTGCTTCCGCTACAGTTTTCAAAGCTTTATACAAAAAGCTTTGAAAACAGTTCATTACATGGGTTTCTGGCCCACAAATGTGCCAAAATTGTAGCAAAGGTTAAACAAACCAGTACAGATAAATTTACAAAATTTGCATAAATTATGAGAAGTTTATTATTGCACAAAAAGTGTATTGCATTAGTTGAAAAAATTATTATGCATTGCATCATACCCACTTAACGCTAATATGAAATATAATAGTAAATATAATTAAATAACAATACTTACATACATACATATATATATATATATATACATACATCACCCGACTTTGTTCCAAAAGATTGTTTGTTTCAACACATTAATCTCTGGAACTACCGGTTAGATTTGAAAAATTCTGTTTGCACTATATGGCTTATTTATTGTATATATATATATTACATACACAGTCTATATTTTGTATTTAGTAAACAAAACTGGAGAAAATTGTATAAAAACAATATCAAGTACTCCCTATGTTATGTTTGAAACTAACAGATAAACCTATCTATATGTAGAAACAGATATGAAATGAAAAAATTGTTGTTTGAAAATCAACAACACAATTGTTGATTAATTCTCCTAACTCTCCTAACATGACTGCATGATTCAACTTGGAAGGCTGCTACATACTACATACCTACAGAAATTATATATAATTGATAAGTTTTATTATGCACAAGCATTTTAAATAAGCATCCATGACTACATGTTGATTATAGCTATGCAAATCCTTATCAAAATACCACACCCATGTGTACTCGTAAAAAAAATGTTGTATGTGCAAAATTATCAACCATGCGGTTGTGTTTAACAGCTTTATAAGTATGTCTACTGGTGAGATCACTAACTGGTGATTGCTTGGTCAGTTTTAGTGGCAAGGAAACCAAACAACCTTTTAAAGTTAATAGTGTCTAACATAGTATGTATATATCAATTTTACATAGTAGATAAATAAACACACATTTTATTTGGTGTTTAAAGAAACTACATAAAAACTGCTTACATGGTATATATATATAAATAAAGAATCACATCAACATACAAAAAGATACCAGGCACAAGCATATTACCTCAGTGCTGGTTTCTCACTGAGTGTCACCCATATTAACTCATTGTAAAAAGCTATAAACTAAGCTATTATCAAGATTTTTACAAAATATGCAATATCTATAATCAAAACACAAAAATAGAAATCATTTTCAAGCATCGCCAAAACGAGCATAAGGCGAAAATATTAGGGTATATTATCAGGTCCTTTTTATCAAGACCAGTACTACACATGGAAAATGTGCCCAAACAAACTTGCTCAATACTTTAAGAATGAGCCTGACAATCATTCAGGACTAAAAAAGTGTAATAAGCCCGACAACACATTAACGAATACATGCAAATGCCACTAGCTAAAATTATTTTGTGCACTTTTCATGTTATAGAAAATAAAAAATGCCACATGTATGGCAATGGAGAATTAGATGAATAATGTATAAGTTTATATGCTAATCAATATACAAAACAAAAGTGAAAATGACAACTCAGGTTAAAAAAAACGACAATATTAGGGTAAGAAAAAGCACAATATACACAATGAAGCATTTTAAAAAGGTAAGTAATTTCTCTTTAATTTTAATGATATAAATGAAATGAATTGAATTTATTATATATTATTAAATTATACGAATGAAACGGTCATCTTAGGTAGACATTTTACCTTTTTCTAGAAAATGATTGTAGGTAAGTAGCAGAAAAAATGATTTTTGTGTCTTATTGCGTAAGTAGAATTCAATCACGACAACAAAGCGCATGAACAAGTGTTCCCCGCAACGACGATCCTACATAACGCGATAAAATCAACAAAGAACTCTAAATGTCCTATGATGAACTATAATAATACACTCACCTAAATGTGAACAGCTGTATAGTACAGCAACCAGCAAACAAAACATTAAACTAGACATTTTATTGTATTACGACTATTATTGACTGTTAATTAGCAATTAAACGATCACACTATGGAACGAATAAATGAATCGCTGATGAACACAGAACAACTAATAATTCGAACTCCGATTGCAAAAGATCAAAGATGACGGCACGAAATGTCACAATGAGACAGCAGAGAAAAGTTGCCAGTAAAAAACCATAAGCTACCTACTATTTTATATTTAGGCGCAGAAGAAGAAGACATACAATTTTTAAAATGTTTTTGTCTTTTTAGTTTTCAGAAGATTGTATTAATATTTTAAGCATATTTTTATGTCAAAGGATAGTGGATGAATTTATAGGAGGTCTTTTCTATAATGTACCTTCAATTCTGGAATTTGTAATTTGTAATTTCTTGTAAATATAATTTGTAAATTGTAATTTCTTTCAAAAAACACTACCTCATGTAATATATAATTATTTTTAAAGTAATGATAATTTTACTATTAATAATTATCAAGTTCTTGTAAATTAAAGATCAAGCCTTGTATTGTTTGCGAAAATTCTACTATTTTAGAAATAATTTGAATACGGTGGAAAAAACTGTTTCGGTATAATGGTAAACCTGTACACAGTTATGTATTTTATTTTTTTGTTATCACTGTATCGTAAATCACTTCAAACTTCGTCAGAGTGAGACCTCTATATAGACCAAATTGACACGGATTTGAATTAAGTAGTGGTTCATTGTTTCTTACGATTGATAAGCAGTTGATTATTTGGCGGGAATACGATTTAATAAAAGGCAGAGGTATCTTTTATTTAATTTAATGTACTTGCTTTGGTGTACACACACATATATTTTAAACTTTTAAACAAAATTCTTTGATTATTGTAAATAGAAGCCAAGAGAATTAAAATTAACAACAAGGAAGATGAACCTTGAGTTGCATTAAAATGTAGGTACTTAGGTACTGATGTTTCAATTTTTATTTGATATCTATATACATATAACAAAATTTAAGTGCCTATTTGTAATGTCAAAATAACATGTTTTTACTAAATGCATATGAAAGTATAAGATACCTATAACAAAAAACCCACTTTTAAAATTTTCCTCTGTCTGTGTGTTTGTTCCGGGTAATCTCCGAAACGGTTAGACCGATTTTCACTGGTAAATAGCTGATGCTATAAGGTATAACTTAGGCTACTATTATTTTAGAACAATAATTAGGGTGCCGCACAAAAATAAAAAACCTTTTTTAGTAGTCCACGCGGGCGTAGCCGCGGGCACAGCTCGCGGTCAATAAAATACATTGTGTAAATATAAATATAGAAAGAAATTATTAATTAATAAAAACAAGACAGCGATACACATTCATACAAATAAAAGAGGTGTTTTGGGGTGCAAGGGGTGTCGAATAACATCTTTAAAAATGAGACACCCAAGCCAACCTCACCTGCACGTGGTACGCCCTGCTGAATGACGGACGAGGATATGGCGATAGTGAGGTGGTAGTAACCCTGCCCGACTGGGTCGCGACCACCATGCATGTGGTGAAAAGTCCGTCATAGTGACTCGCACAGCGAGCCGCGCTTCGAGATCAGCCTGTGCATATCCAGATATCGAGGGATTTTTTCCGTGGTATGGGTTTACCAGTAGGATCCCAATGGTTCACTACCTGAGGGAACTGCATTGATCCGGCGGCCAGGGAGACCTGTAGAAACGGTTGTTCCGCTGGCCGCCCGCGGTACAGTACAGGGGCCCAATCATGTACAACCACCATGAGAGGCTGCCCCACCATGCCGCGCATAATGCGTGACTATTTCGCATCTATCCCTTGGAGGCAACGTTGCTTTAATGACAAAGATCCTTCTGTGATTGCCGAAGCCATTGCCGGCGAGAATGGAATATTATATTCCTTCCTCCGAGATTGTTTGCAATCGTGAAGGACACTCCTGGTACAATCGCGAATGCGCTGATGCTGTTAGCAATCGCGTATCGCGATTGGGTCAGGGGTCGCGTGAACAAGGATCCGAATGTTAATTGTCTTAAAGCAGCTTACAACTCTGCCACCAAGGCCTGCAAGAGAGCCTATGTTAAAGCGGATGCCCAGCGCATTGCGCGAATAGGTCGTGACCTAGTAGGTCATCCGACTAATATTCGAGTCTACTGGAGTCTGGCCAAAGCCGTGCAAGCAAATTTCTGTCGACCTACATTATCTCCGCTGAGATATTCGGATGGATAACTGACTCACGAGCCGCAGGAGAAGGCGGCTCTGCTTGCTAATCTCTTTGCGGCTAACTCTCAGCTCGACGATCACAACGCACAACCACCTATTGTGGTACTAACTGTATACTAACTTTGGTATCACAATGTCTGATATACGGTTCAGGCATTGTGATGTGCTTAGAGAATTGCGATAGCTCGATGTTCGAAAGGCTAGTGGTCCGAACGGCATCCCAGCGGTAGTTCTCAAAAAATGTGCAGCTGACTTGACTCCTGTATTAACGCGCCTATACCGATTATTCTACCTCTCTGGTGTCGTGCCTCGGGTTTGGGGTGAGGCAAATGTGCAACCGATTCCCAAGAAGGGGGATCGGTCGGACCCTAACAATTACCGCCCAATCGCCGTAACTTCAGTGTTGTGCAAAATCATGGAGCGAATCATCAACACCCAGCTTGTCCGCTACCTGGAGGATCACTCTTTGTTAAGCAATCGTCAGTCATGCCATATGCTTTCGCCAGAATCGATCGACAGGTGATCTTCTAGCGTACGTATTGCACCGCTGGGTAGAGGCGATTGATAAGCATGGCGAGGCCTTGGCTATTAGTCTTGATGTAGCCAAAGCTTTTGATAGGGTCAGGCACCGTGGTCTTCTCTCCAAACTTCCGATGTACGGACTTCCCGGCAACTTGTGCACATGGATCTCTGGCTTTCTACATGAGCGCAGAATTCGTGTCCTAGTTGATGGATGTGATTCGCAGCTCATGTCAGTTAATGCTGGAGTTCCGCAAGGTTCTGTCCTTTCGCCCACTCTGTTTCTTCTGCATATCAATGATATGTTACCTTTGGGTAATATCCATTGCTATGCAGATGATAGCACTGTTCATGGGTGGTATGACAGCAAGCCCACTTGTGGTCGGGGAGAAACAGGAATGAGACGGGAGGAGCTTGCCATTAAACTCAATCAATCCTTGCGCCGCATATCTACATGGGGCGCAAGTAACCTGGTTGAGTTCAATGCCAAGAAAAGGAAAAGGTGCGACGGTTTTTCACGTCCGAACAGCTGTATATGCTTTACAAGGCACAAGTTCGGCCTTGTATGTAATACTGTTCACAACTTTGGGACGGATCCGCTAAATACCTCCTCGAAGCCCTGGACAGGTTGCAGAGACGGGCTGTCCGCATTGTAAATGATGCAGACGTTACTAAGTTCATCGAGCCGCTTCAGCTGCGCAGGGACATTGCCTCGCTGAGCGTGTTCTACCGTCTGTATCATGGCGAGTATTCTGTAGAGCTGTTTAACCTTATTCCCTCTTCTCCCTTTCGTAATAGAACCACACGCGCTGGTCTCCGGAGCCACAGCTTTACAGTAACCTCCATCTCGGCTCGAACAAAGAACTTTGCTACGTCGTATCTTTGCCGTACTGTGGGGCTGTGGAACCGTCTCCCGGCCAGTGTTTTCCCTCCTTCCTACAATATGGAGTCCTTCAAATATAACGTGAAGAGATATTTAAGCAGGCCGGCATGACAGCGATGAATATCGATGTATTATAAATCCTGCGGTAGTCGCCGATGTTATTGGCTTGCACTGTGCTCACTATCAGGTACAGTGTAGTAACAATGCCGTCCTAAGATAAAAAAAAGATACTGTGTACGTAACATCCACAAACACATAAGGAATTAATTAAACTGTTCGTCTCGTCATTATAAAAAGTGGACGTGAAAATATTGTGACTCTTAAAATTACTGCAGTTATTTTAATTACGTTTTTATAAAAAGTTGTTAGGTTGATTATTGAGTTTTTTGAAAACTCACAAGAAAGTTCTCCCACTCTCAATCGTGTTATAAATGTGAGTGGGGTACCGATGAAGGCCCCTTTTAGCATAAGTTTTATAAATCAAAATAACTAAATAATAAATACAAAAAAACTAAAAATATTATAAATTTGTATATTTGTGAGATCAGTCATTTTTTTACATAAAGCATATACATACTATATTTATATTACTTGTAAAATATAGTTTTTTTTAAAAAGCTTTAGGTGGGCCTTATTTGGTAACATAGTAGCTTAAGTAGGCCCGTTACATAAATATTTGTATCTTAATAGGAAGAAAATCAACGACCCTCAAAATTAAGGATACATAATAAAAATTGGGGTTGTTTAATGGGGTCCTTAATGGCTTCAAAATGTTGTGAGACGAAAGTATTATTACATTTTTGAAGTCTTTTCATGAATTGAGCCTTGAGAATAGACATATTAGGATTCCTCTTGATAAAGTTTCTGAAACACTTTTTGCCGGAAATGCATATATTTTCATTAAAAGAGTGCAAAACATGTTTTCTGACAAGTTTGGGTATCAGCGGAATCTCTATTTGGGTCAATCTCTTTGCTGAAACCTTCCTCTTTTGTATCAGTGAATGTAGGATATCGCCCAGTGACTTTTTTTGTGACGCCTGATTTTAGGTGATTTCTTATAATACGCCTTGGAATGCTGTAAGTAGTGGCTGCCTCACGTTATGACACACGACGAGATTTCACTGCATCCACGGCTGCCTGTAACTGGTTTTTAGTTCATACATCTCGACGTTTTTCTCTGGTGGCTCCATTGTAATCTGGATATCTAACAATGAAAATAAAACCTGAAATAATATCTAGGTGCTAAATTTCATAACAAATTATATATTACACTAGCTGTGCCCGTGACTCTGCTTGCGTGGACTACGGAATTGCCAGCAGTCAGGAAGCGCACGTGCAAATCGTGCTACCCTGCTCAAAAGACGGAATACAAAAATCCTTATTGTGGGTGATTCTTAGAAAATAGATGTATGCTATCATTGACTTTTTTGTAGGTCTTTCTAAGATCTACAATTATGTAGTACATTAATTTTATATATCTCTCAGCGTAAGCCATTTAAGCGCTCCAAATACGTCGTTTTCAGAATTGATTCACCATTATCGTCACTGCTTATTTCGTATGTTACTTTATCTTACAAAATATATCCCATAACATGGCCAGATAGCATACCTATGAATTAAAATTAAAAAAAAATATAAATTTAAGTGGTTTTCGCGGGAAAAGAATATATACGGACAGGGAGACGGTGAGTTTTATATGTATAGATTACACACTACTTTTAAATCTGTCGATACTCAAAATACTGGTAAAAAAAATAATTAAAATCACGTAGTTCGTCGAATATTTAATATATGAATTTTTATGTGGAATAGCAATCGTCATTTGTAAAATTAACCATTGGCAATATTCATTTTTGTTTAAAATATTCTAACTTCTAGTTCTTTAGTAACTAGTTCTTTAGTAACAAAACAGTGGGCCTTCATCGAAACCTCAACCGATCTTATGAAAAATGCTGGCAAAAAACTAACGAATGAAAAAAAAACTTACCTTATAATTAATGTCTCAAAGTCTATTTTAAACGGATCACGAATGGACGATACGAACCTATCACGAATATTTACCCACTTAAATTCAATTAACAAATTATTTGAAGAAGTTAATGTTTGAAGCTGTATCGTTCAACACTATACGCCCTGACTGTGCTACCCTGCTCCGTCAAATATTAATAGTAAAAAATAAAGGGGGCATAAATAAACAAAAAGAAAAAAGTTGGGAACATAATAATATTTATAGGCCATAAGATAAGTTTTTGGTTTTCAACCATGGCCGAACACAGTGAACACATTACATTATTTTGAGAAATTGTGAATTTTGTTCGTAATTAGGTCCTTCAGCATCTTAGCTCGTAGCAATAACTTTTTAATTATAAAAACACTAGGTACCGTGATCGTCGGGAGTAATTGTGTTCTGTATTCTAAGAACGTAGAAAACTTAAGTCTGAGCTTTTGTCGAAAGAAAATTTGGAAACATGACGTAACCATAGCATGCTGGTTGGGAATCTACCTTGGATAGCTAGCACAATTGAAGTGATAATTTGTCAACGAGCACCGAAACTGGTATATTTCGAAAGTTATCTTTGAGAGCCTGTTTCATTTCTAAGTGATGCAAGTATGAAATAACACTATTTAAGGTGGTTAAAACCCTCATTTTATTAATTATTTAAAACTTGATTCATAAGTATTTAAAGTAATTCAAGTAAGTTACATACGTTCACTGACGTTTGAAAAACTATTAAATAAATAATTTTAGGTTTGTTTGAAATAACTAATATCCTATATCTATACTTTTTTTTTCGAAGTGACTATACTGTTAGCCACAAGGGCTCTGGAGCCTCGGTTTTTACAGCTTCACCCGAGCTTGCCTATGTCTATACCTATCTATTATTATTTTATATCCACTAAACATATGACCTATATTAAACAACACCCACACATTGAATATGTGTAAAACTAACTATATATATATATATAATACATATATGATGTTAATATGACGTCAAACTAAGGTAACGTGTTCACTGAGCAATGGACTGAATAACTATACCCGAGGATCATCTTACCTTCATATCACTACGCTTTATTTAGTACAACAATTAAGTTCAGTTTTATCGGATCCTTCAAACATAAGTAGTTTAAGCATAGTTTAGATTTTTTTAAAGGATGTGAAAATAATATATAGACACTTATATGTTTTCATGTTTTTAATACAATAAATGTAATGATTTAATCAGTAATATAAATTATCCATTTTTAATAATTAATCATTATGAAGATAAATTTATAATAAACTAAGATGACAAATTACTACACAATAATTTATAACAGTTAATAATTGAACTCTGACATGAACATTCACTTAACGACTAAATCTATTTAAATTAATTTATTATATATTAAACTTATTACTATTTGTGACTAGAAACTATTAAGTTTGATATCATATTTAAAAAGTTAATCTGAATATATATTTTTATTTTTATATATTATTAGAATAAAAATAATATTTTATTAGATATTGAATCAATTTTGTTCGATATCAGATTTAAAAAATAAAATATTTCTATATATATATTATATTTATACTGTATAAATAATTTTAAAATTTGAAGATAATCTATATAATTTTTTCATATTTAGCATTGAACAAAAGCTGACAGAGCATGAGATTAACTGCACACTCATATAGAAAAGCTGAAATATTATTGCTAAAGTAAGGTCATCGTGACCCTGAATGGAGACATTACAGGATTCTAATCAACAGAAAGCTCAAAGCGAGCCCTTCCCACACGGCTTGAACGATCGTAATAAATATCACGGGTCCAAATGCGGCATTCCACGTTTATTAAAACTCCACCTGACAAAATAAATAATATTATTTAACAAAAAGAAATGAAAATATTACATCGCTTTACATCGCGTACTTTGTGGTAATACACAGCAATTGTATCTAACTGGATCGCGACCACGATATACTATATCGTATAACACTCGCTATAGTGTTACGCTAAGGTGTGTAGCGTTCCGGGATCAGGACCACGATATACTAGGTGTAACACTCGCTATAGTGTCACGCTAAGGTGTGTCACCTTCCAGAAACAGCCGGAGTATATCTAGCTACCGAAAGACTTACAAGCCGACATGACAGCGGCGACCGTCGAGATTTTGCCGATCTCTGTGGGCGCCGATGTTTTCGGATTGTACTGTGCTTTTACCATCAGGCTCAGTACAGTTACATTGCCGTGCAAGAAAAAATATACACACAAGTCTCTGTTATTCATCAACAAAAACGCACACTTGACTGAATAGATACATTTTTATATTATTCATACATTGATTAATTATTGGTTTCCGCCGGTGCTTGAAGCGCAGCGGAAACCAATAATTAATCTATGTATTCATATGCAAGGTAATATGGTCTTACTTATTTAATTGAAAATTATAACTTAGGAAACTATGGAAAAGACCAACTTCCATAACACTGTAGTCTTTGTAACTCTTTTTGTTTAAGTATTTAAGTATTATTAAAGATTATTTATGTTATTAAAACAGTTGACTCTTTAATTAATTTTAATAAGTATGTGATAGCGTTAGTAAAATATAAATTATATTATAGAAATTTAACATCGAATTGTAATGTTCTTATGCATTGGAATAGTTATTTTAAAATTCGTAGCACAGATGGCGCTCGTACGTCTAACAGAAAATGTTTCAGTTCTTATAGACACATATCCAATCAGATGCTTAATATAAAAAGTAATATAATAATTGTAATTTTACGTTTTCCAACTAAACGCTGGCAACAAACTATATAGTACCTAATATAAATTATCGGACATATCTTTTAAACTAAACTTACGACGTGGGTTTTCGAAGAATATAGCAAGAACTGGTCCAGGAGTTTGATCCGGCAAATTCCTGGTAACGTAGGGGATACGGTCGGCGGTATGTAGGCGGTTGGTGGGGAAGCCTGGTGGCAGCCTCGCAGGGATGTACTGGATTGGGCCTATGTTTTCCTGATCTGCAGTGAACTCACCACCGCATGATACCCATATGTGGTCACCGTATTGATTCGCAGGATATTGCCTCTGGAATACATCATAAAAACATTCCTTCAGATAGTTATTTATTTGTATTTTTAGGTATAACCTATTTACCTAAAGCAAACCTTACTTAACTATTATTCAATGGTTATATACATACAATAGACATTTATTAAAATTTAATAAATAACCGAAATAATAATATAATTAAAATATAGCGTAGATTAGCGATTCTTAAAGTGGGTTCCGTAGAGAAGCCACTGGGATTCCGCGAATCAGTTACATTTATCATTGAATCGTTTAATTATTTTGGCTGTTAAACAATTCCACTGATACAAATATTATTTTGGATTAGCAGAATTATTCCAATAAGGTTACTTACTGTTATTTCATGTATTGTTATCATTTGTTAATATTAATATTCATAAAATAAACATAAAAACATTAGTTGAGTGATCCGTAGCTTTAAAAATTTGGGAATCGCTAGCCTACGTTATTAAAACAGTTAAATACATTTAAATCGTAATTTTATGATAAACTAACTGTGCCCGCGGCTTCGCTCAAGTGGAAAAAAGCTTTTTTTTATGCGGAAACAAAATATTTTTCTAAAATAAAATTAGCCTAAGTTATTCCTATCTGCCAATGAAAGTCCTATAAAATTGGTCTAAACGTTTCAGATATTAGCCGAAACAAACAAAAATAAAAGTTTTTTTATTTTATACTTTCATACGCATTTAGTAAAAATGTTGAAAATGCTTAAATGCTTGACATTTCGAACAGACACTTCAATTTCATTATATATAAATATATATAAAAGACTTAACGCGTTGTAACGAAAAATTGACCTAACTTACTATAAAGCAAAACTCCTATTTCCAAAACACGTGAGAGCTCGGTAGCTGAGGGTGATGATCAAACTTCTGAGATGTGTGATTAATTAATCACATGCAACACATTCATTTAACCGTTTCTCAATTGTGGTGTGGTGAATAGAAAAAAAACGTTGTTATTGAAATTAAATACATAGTGACTTCATTAATATTGTTAAAATATATTTTATCTATTATCTCAGTAATATGAACTTACCATGGCCTGTTGCAAGTGTGGTGGCATCTCCATCGGTATCGGCAATGGGGATGTGATGTTGTAAGGCTCAGGAACCCAGTAATGTATCTAATAAAACGTATTTTTTTTATTAATAGCTTTTGCCCATGTAGGCATTTTCGCCAATATCAAGTGTGATTATTATGTAAATAAAAACACATTTTTTACATAATAGATGGACACTTTTTTTTTCAATTTAATAAAAATTACGGCAGTTCACTTAGTTGTGGTTATTATACAGTGGTCGCCGTCAACCGTTCTAGTTTTCTCTAATCTACGTTCCTTGGTTTTCATTTTTACCACACCATATTCTACTGTCACCAATGATTTTAAATGTCCATGTGATTTTTAGTAAAATCATCTGCTAATTCAACGTCGCCTTGCATACAAAAGCTCAGTAGCTCAACGTGGACAATCCGTGAGAGTCGCACTTTACGTGCTGGTGTAGCTGGTGCACCGTGGACCGCACGCAAGTGCTCTGCAGCTTTAGTGATGGTTGAAAAGTAGATAGAGAATGTACTGCAGCATCTCTTTTCCAGAGCACCACGTACACTTGTGTAATAGAGCATGCTGATGAAGGCGTGAAAAGATTGAATTGGTAGGCAGTGGCCGGTAAAGGCAAAACAGTTGAAAGGCTACTTTACTGTACTACTTTGTGGCGTATTCATATAACCATGATAAATATTATTGTATAGGTTTTAGCCATATTTTAGTGGACAAACATTTTGTTCTTAATTTAATCCAGCTTACTCACAAATTTTCACAGTTTCTTGCGGAAAATAAAACTACGTGATATTCGCCGAGACTCCCCTCTCCCCAACCTGAACTGGGGTGAGATTGGCCTCGACCCCCTCCTGCCCCTAAATGTCTCACGTAATTAATGAACCTTTAGACAATTAGTGGACAGTTACCACAGAAAAATAAAAATGTTGTTTTGTTAAAAAACATCAAAATGAAGCCCTTTTTTACATATTTTTGTAGACCCAATATTACAATGCTTACCGTTTTTAGAAATATTTGGATATTGGCAGCCCTGTAGAATAAACACCGTCATTACTTGATTTGGTCTGTGGTTAAATCAAATGGGCCATCAGTATCTGTAGTTACATCATACACCAAGTAAAGCTGCCACAAAGCATAAACATGTATGTACTGTGTACATCTTTACTTTTCGGTCAGTGTGACCATTATAATGTTAATAATTTACTTTGATTTCAAGTGTACATTTATATTTTTTTAATTATTGATATGTTTTGACTTTTGGTCACAATCTCACATGATATTAAGTCACGATGTTCTTTAAGTTACGATGTAGTTCTCAGGTGCAACTTTTGGAACACACTTATAGATGCTGGGTGACAGATTTTCTACTTAAGGATCGTAGCTAGCCATGCTATGGTTTCATCGCGATATTTTCCTTCACCGAAAGCTCATTGTGGAGGCATTCAAACCCACGTCCATCGAGCCGATGTCCGGAAGCGCTACCACTAAGCCATGATTGCTTTAAAATTAATTTTATTATTATATCAAACCACACGAAATCTGCGAACAATACGAAATCAATACAATAATAAATTGTACAACTGACATATTCCAGTCGTAGGAAGACACATGGTTTCCCCATCGGGTACCCGTAGAAGTCGTCAGCAGTGCACGGCGTCCACATCTTCATGGCCAAGTCACAGGTCTCTGATCGCATATGTAGGTCGCGCTGATTGTGCGTCGAACACGGTGCCCGAGGAGGATTTTCAGGGACCGATGTTTCGTAAACTGCTCAGAAATAAGAATTCACCAGAAAAATATTTTGCTGTTTTATTTTGGACGCATGAAAAATAAATAATAGTAATAGTCCCACTTTAATTGAATGAATTGTGTAGTAAGCTTCTTCTTCCATTTGACAGTGGTATGCGTTCGTAACACTTACTTTCCACGTGTACATAAAGGGTTGGCCGTCTTGGAGATGAAATGAGTCCGTAGCATTCAGACGCAGATTCAAGACAGCACGGCGCCTATTTTAAGCAACGCTAATCCCAATTGTACACCAATTGAATCTAAATGTTAAGTACCCGTAAATAAGAGGGTGCCATTTGTACTAATTTACTGTAGGTATAATTCTTGTTTATATGCAAAAAAAAATATATATTTTAAAAGTAAAAAAGCAAGGAACACGTTTGAAGTAATTTATCAAAAAAATTATATTTCGTATGATACAAAGTAAATTGAAAATTGAATAAACCCCCGACAAAACTACCCTATTCATTGAGATCATTCCAATGAGCCCAAACACGATAACTCTGCAGTAATAGTAGTAGTAATACTAGTAAAAGTAGTATCCTGCAGATTATAGATGGTGTTGCAACATCAACTCATTGTTGCCATGTTCTAATATAATTGGGTGTTTGAAAAAAAAACGATTTTATTATGTATTTTAAAGCTTCGTCATAAATATGATAATAGTCAATTGGAAAAAACTCTTAAAACATTTTTTTTATTAATAATAAACAATTGAAAATTGTAATATTTTAAAAAGAATCACATGACTACGAACGCGCCACGATTGATCGCCAGGTTTGTGACGTCATAATGTTATAGGAATTTCATCGATTAAGAGTCAACGCACTGTATCAGCTGTGTGCTACAATGAGTAGAAATTAACATTGTCACGTCACACGCGCTCGGATTTATTCGGGAACGATCGGCGCGTTTTCAGTACTGTATTCGAAAATTAATTTTTATTTTGAATTAAATATTGCGAAAAAAATATATTTTGTTATAAAACTTATATATGATCTTTCCATTATCACAAAAAAAAAACAAATATCCAATTGAAGTAATAGAATACCGAATATCAACTTGATTAGAACTATGAAAGATGCACACATGCATTTATCAACTAAAAAAGAACTGATAATCTTCAAACGGCTGGACAGATTTTCTTGAATCATAGCTTAGAACGTTTTTTTACTATCTTGCTTGTAAGCAACAATAAGAATAATACTTACCTTTTAAGAAGTCGTTAATACGCTTATACCATGGGTGCCAGCTGCCGGGATCGCTTGAACGAAACTGGATAACAGGTTCCTTGTACGAGTACTCTTCGGAACGAGGAAACACTTGCAGTTCTTCGGAGAAGATGTTCATATTAAATTATTTGAATTAAATTAACGGAAAACATTTTCCTGCTTATCCATCACAAGTTAATTTTATGCTATTAAGTGAGTAATTATTTTATAAATGTATATGTATATATGTAAGATACGGCTCTAACGAGTTGGGTCGAATTTTCTATTTAGATACGTAATGTTTTACTTTTCAAACTCAAATGTTTTTTTTGCAAGAAAAACATAGCTAGTATTATAGTAACTAAACAAATAATATAGACGTGAATATGTATGTATATTTAAAATACACACAAATATGTCAATAGTATTCGTCTCATAAAAATTCACCAGTGCGGTGATTGAACTCACAATTTACATAACCACCACCAATACGTGTTTTTCATAAAGTTTTGAAAAAATATATGTATAACATTTATTTAACTTACCGACATAACGTTGAGGTAATAGCAGACCCAGTAGAAGACCAATGATACCACCTGAAAAAAAACCATAAAACTATACATATGAGTTACATATAGCTAGAATCAACGATGGCTCAGTGGTAGCATGTACCGACTTCGAGTCGATTAATGTGAGTTAGAATCCCTGCAATGAGCCTGAGCTTTCGGTGTAAGAAAAAATCATGAGGAAACAATAGCGTGGTGGTAGCGCATTTTATAATGTCCGCCTGGCTAGCTACCACCCTCAAGTTGAAAATCTGTCACCAAGCACAAATAGGTGTGTTCCGGCAGCTGCATTTGAGAGCCAGTCTCCCACTAGGTTTATCGTGTTAACATCTTGGGCCACATCGTCACTTAACATCAGGTGAGATTGTGGCCACTACGCCAATCCTATAACCATAAAAAATCTTAAAACTAACTTATTATTATTTTTTAAGATATGATATATAGAGTGGTCCTTATTCGGAGTATTTGCGAATTTTCTTTCATGATAGTCCTAAATCGGTTTCAAATAAATAAATTAAAATTCCTGCCAAGTTATAGCACTTAATATAAACCCGGCCCCCACGACTATCAAAGTTTTAAATGAAAATAACATGGGGAAATTCTTTTCTTTCTTTGGATTTTTTTAGAGCATTGAGAAATAATACGATCATGAGAGAATAATATTTATGGTAAATATTATTGTAATTAACGCCCTACAAAAGGTTTCTAATGATTTTTTTAACTCTATTGGTTCAAAAGTTATTCGAGGTTAAAGTTGAAGCTATAAGCAATTTTATGGTTTTCTCCATTTCTATAATGATATAACGATTTTAAAATTAAATCATACTATAATAAATAATTACTGGATTACTGCAGATAAACCGACTGACGGATGCCGCTATGTGAGGGTGTTACTGGTTACACCTGATGTATGGTGGTCGTAATCCAGTTAAACACACTAATCGTGTCATACCATCAACCACCCACCACCCTGGTATAATTCCATTATTATGTGTTTCTTCAACGGAAGACTATGATACAAATCAGCGTAAGTCGAATTGCTATGGGACCGCTCTAACACCGAGCCGTCATCGCTTCAAAATCATATCTAATATATTTATAATAAATATCAAATTATGTTTGTTTGAATATATCAGTCTTTAAATCACGATTAAAGGGCTGCTAGGATTTTAATGAAATGATAGGACATGAAATCTTATATGGTGGAATAGGGCATAGGATACTTTTTATATTGTTTTATCGCCCAGTGAAGCTGGCGGGGAAAACCTAGCCGGGTATTACTAAATGCATGTATGAAATACGGCAATAATCTATACTGTGATCCTTAAATTAGAATTACAAAAAAATAATTGCAAATACTCAATACAAATCAACCAAGTGCAATGTCCCTTTAAGCTTGCGGAAGCCGTATTGCACACATGTGCATGGAAGACTTTCACTAATCGGATTGATTCATTATAATATGAATTCTATTTAAGTACTTATACATTACTTATATTATTCACTTCCGTAAATAATCGAATCATTAAAACCAGTAGACAATCGATCAGATGTCCGTGTATTGTAAAATTCGCTTAAATTTACAAAAGTTGAATCTATTTAGTGAAACTATCAGCGAACAGTCAACGATATTGCGATCTTGAAGAAACCTAAACGATTGATTGATTTCAGTACCACTATGAAATTAGTAATAATGTCGATTTTTGGTCATTAGAAGTCGTAACGTGGAAAATTTCTTTGCATAGTACCGAGATAATTATGAAGCTAATAAATAAATTTTCTTTTTTATTTATTTTGTTTAAACGTTTGATAGAAATATTTTAAAGTGAAACGGACTGGTATTTATTTTATTTTTATATTTAACTATTATTCAATCATAAGGAGGTAAAGTTGTATGTTTGAAGGATGTAATCTCTAGAACTACTAATCCGATTTTTAAAAATTTTCACTACCACAAAACGACATTATCCCTGAGTGACATTAGCATTTTTTCTTTTTAAATTACATATTATAATTAATACGAAAGAAGTCACGGGTGGTTGCTAGTATCAATTCAATACAATATCGGAGAGAATATAATAAAATTGTAATTACGGTAGTATTTTGCTTATATTTTTCACTAATTCAGTGAAGACAGTGTCCTAATTTAGCTTAAAATAATCTAAAAATAAAAATACGTTAATTACTCACCGATAACGAGCACGACGACAGTAACCACTATTATAATTTTAATTGTACGTTTATCTAAACCCATGATTATATGTTTTATTCAATTCTTCAATAAAAACTCCTTGTAAACTTCCTTCAGTAAACTTTAACTGTAGAAGTTCCCGCAGTAAGTCGCCGACTGCGTGCCGTCGCTTGACAGTGTTCGAACTGAATTAATTTACGCTGAAATCGTAGTGAATAGAGTAAAACGGGAAAGGGAGACTGAGCACCAAACGGGCAGCGGGAACGATGTACATTGCTGGTTTAAAAATTGCATTTCCAAGTAAGGGAAATTATTTAGAGAAGCGTAGCCAGAACATATATTTGCGTAATTTTTGAAATTACAAGTTAGTTGAAAAAAAAATATATTGGTATTTTAAAGCTTATTTATCGAGTATGGTCATACTTACAAACTTTGATAGGGAATCCATTGCAGACACAATTAAGATAGGTATTAATTATAATGATTTGAAGTTAGGAAAATAGTAAAACTGCGAATGAGTAGGACAACTTTAATACACTTAATGTTTCCTTAAAAGCTGTGTTGAGCGAATGGTTCCAAGGACCAGTAGAATATCCCTTCCATATTCCAAGGTTTAGCAACACCATCATATGATGGCAAGATATCCTCACGAGGAAACTCTTCTAGAAATATTCTCCTAATAGCTCTCAATGTTATGTGAAAATACAGAATAATTGGCGTGCTGATAGGTCCATGCCTTCTCTCTGAAAGAAGCCTTTTAGTAACAGTTTTCGTAACTGATATTTTTACCAGAATTCGGTGAAGCCTTTTGGCCTTTTGGTGGGTAATGATTTCAGTAGGCTATGTTCATTTGTACGCGTATGTCTTCTAACTACCTATAATAATACGAAAAATGAGGTGCCTTTAGAAACGTCTCCATTGTTCGCTGGTTATAAGCTATGTGACGTCACAGTAGTGGTGAGTATTAGCGGCTTTTTTGGGAAATAGACCGAAACGATCTATTGAACACTGATAACGGTTTCCAGAACTATATATTTTAGTAGCTAGTTTTTCACTTTTTAAACCTCACTATTGTAGTAGGTGGCTGATTTGTCGGCACGATGTTATTGTCTCTGCCGAGTTTTGATAGAATTTTATACGTTACGAAGTTTTGTTTGTTTCGGATTTATATACTTTTTGAAGAATAGTGCTCCTGAACATGGCCAGTCTGATATAAATGACCGTCGAGATGTAGACCGTCAAGATGTAATCGCCGAGATAGTAACTGTCGAGATGTTATCGTCAAGCCGGTGACCGTCAAGATGTAACCGTCACACGTTACACTTAAACAAACGCAACTGTTGATAACCTTTAGTATACCTACTTATCAACTAAGTTATTATTCTCAGACCAAAGAGTATATTATTATTTTAAATGTACATCAAATTAAAGAATAAAGAAAGATTTCCTCCTCCTCGCGTCGTTTTCCTCATTACTGAGGGTCGTGACTCCCCCGCTGCATCAGTTTCTCCCGTACGATTTCCCTCCATCTGCTGCGATCCTTAGCTAAGAAAGATTTAAATATCACTTTTAAATAGTATCTTTTTTATATTCACAATTATAATCTTAAAACAACAAGAACCCAAACACGACAAATACCTTATTTTATACTGCACATTTTACAAATATTTATAAGTGCGGGCGTTTAGTTCAAGACTATATTTCTATAGAAAAGAGTTAAGGCCGCCGCCCCGACAACGGTCAAATTCCTAAGTGTGGGAACTAGACAACAATAATCTTTCCTTTCGGCAACTGCGTACAACGAACTTCGATTCGATAGCGAAAATAGCAATGTTTTATCGTTGCACAAAACATTTAGCGCTTCAGTAACGACAGCAAGCCTACGTCACAGTGAATTTAATATGACGCCCTCTAGATGACATATAGTCCTGTACTTAACTATTTAAATTATTAAAGTAACATAACAAATTTATCTATACTAATATAATAAACAGGAAGAGCTTTTTTGTTTGTTTATTTGTGTTTAAACACGCTAATCTCTGAAACTACCAGTCGGAATCGAAAAAATATTTTATTATGTGATACCCAGAATCACAAGAAATAGTATAGGCTATCTAAAATTAGGCTACACCTCTCAGCGACCCTTAAATATTGATTTTTGTTAAGTAAGTCTGAATTAATAGCGCACCCGAACTGCTTTATCCGAGTGCGCTGGCGTAAAGGTTAGTGAAACGTTAATACAATGTTCTACAAAAATATTGCTCCATAGTACATCTTAAAAGTCCACAATACCATATGCCTGTCTAAAATTAAATCTAAACATTAAACTAAAGGTGTAAAATAATAACAATTCAACACTCAGCTCGGGTCTATGACTATAGGTGTAGAGGTGTGAACGAGCCCTGGTCGCCCGATAAAAATATTGTCTATACTAAAAGTATTATAAATCATCAATCAGCGATTTCATTTAAACTACACGTTGATGAAACCGCTCGGCACAGCTAGTCTTACTTTATATGTATGGTAAAACGAGGCATTCAGTGATGTGAGTCACTTTATGAAGCGATGCACTCATTGTTAACCCAAGATGTATAAGTATTAAATAGGAGATGGGGATCATAATTATTTATTGGGTATTTAAGGCTCGCGTGGACTACAGAATGACGTCAGTCGCGCGCACGTGCGAATCGTGCTGCCCTCATTCAAAAGAAGGAAGACAAAAATGCTTAAGCCATGGCGACATAACATTCTTATTTCGTATGTAACAAAATAAATCCAAAAATCTGGCCAGATAACATAGCTATGAATTAAAGTAAAAACCATGTGAATCAAATACGTAGTTCTCGCGTGAAAGACCATAAACGGACAGGCAGACAGAGAGACGTTGAGTTTTATAATATGTAATCTAACTTGAACAAGCAGCAATGTACAATGTACGAATACTTTCGTAACCTTTCAAACAACCCTCGGTACTACAGACGGCGACGCTCCGCCCGGCGCCAAACCCCGACGTCGTGGCGCCTCATCTCGACCCGTTTTCATACATTTCTACTACATTTTATGTATTACTACGTCGTAAATATTGGGTGGACTCCTTTGTTTATGAAGGAGCTCAGTCACGCCTTAGAGAAAATACTGGAGATATAGCGAGTTTCCCTAAGAAATACTGATTACTTTTCGATTGAAAGTGCTATGGAAGCAAACAAAGCAAATGCAAAAATTTTCTTATTCGAGTTAGGCAATAACAAGGCATTCATGAACAATTCACGATTATTCTTCAATTTCACTGCATCTCACATGCAATACATTTTTACAAAAATAAGTGTTTTTTTTTAACTAAGCTGCCAGTTACCTTTCCCTATGGACGCTTCTAACACCAGAGGTATAACTAGCGGGTTTCTAACCTTGAACCTCTCTCTTCCTCAAGAAGCTCTGGAAACCTTACTCACGGCAGGAACACAACACAAAGCCGTCTTCTGTAGAGTAAAGTTAAGGCGGCGGTGGCCAGTGGCTTGGGCGACTCTAAGTAGAGACTAATTTCCAAAGGAACTTTTGAACACCCCTTCCCCAAAGAGACAAGCTAAAAGCCAGGAACAGGTACAGTGGACAGAGTGCGATGCGATGTAGATATGATGGCTAGTAGTAGCATGTAGGGACAACGCGTCAATCGACATAGGTTTGAATACTACAATAAGCCTGAGCTTGGGGTGAAGAAATACATCATTATGAAATCATAGCATGGTAGTAGGTAATTGAGCCGTCCTGGCTTTCTATCAATTTTAAGCTCAAAATCTGTCGCCAAGCTCGTACAGGTGTGTCTTGGCAGCTGTACTTAAGAGCCTTAGTAGCTTAGCCGTAGCTTAGCGTGTTACCATCTTAGGCCACATCGTCACTTAACATCAGGTGAGTATGAGAAAATTAACATTTTGTTGTCTCAAATTTATTGTGGATACTCGAGTCATTGAAGTAAGTATAAGTACCTGATTGAGAACTGATCACATCTTTATTATTTTTTCATCCAAAAGACACCTTCCACCCTAGGGATCTAGGGCGATATCTCGGAGTACTTCACAATCATATAATTAACGGACACAAAGTACACTCAGACTCAGAACAATTATTTATAAATCAATCAAATAATTGTACTGTGTAGAATTCGAACCCACAACATTGAAAGCTGTGGCAGCGGCGAGGTGATGACTTAAATTGAAAGTATATTATAAACTACAAAAACTAGACGTTTGTATGCAGGTCGGTTTGGCGATTTGGGAAGAATTAAGTAGGGCAGTGACACAGACTGCACGACCCCCGTGAAAGCGACAGCGAGGCGCTTAACGTTACGCACTAAGCTATAAAGGCTTCGCCAAACACAAAGCATAGTTAGCCCGGCGTCAAGAGTTCGCGTTAGTACGCAGCGTATTTCTGTTTGACGTTGTAAACAGAAACAACGCTAAATAACGCTCTGCACGCTACGCTCGCTCTATCTCGGGAACTAGAAAATATTTTGTAATAAATTACAAAGCAGCGCTTGGACATCGCGTTAGAGCATCGCGTACTACTAGCGCGTGTGTTTTGTTTGACAACTATCATTCCATCAACTTCATAATATATCAAATAGTATATACAACACAACGCAGCGCTAGTACGCAAATAGAAGCAACTGTAAAAGAAAGCACAGCACGTTTTTTATTTAGGATCGCAAACCATGCCAGAGTTCACGGCAGGCATCGATGTGAGTGATAAAAAAATTGTAATTGACTTGAAACAAATTGGAAAAGTGAAAAAGCTCGAAAAATGGGTACCGCATGAATTGACTGAAGCACACCAACAAACACGCATTGAGTGCTGCGTTACAATACTCAACCGTCATAATAACGAGAGAATTTTGAATCGTATGGTACTTGTAAATAAAAATGAATTCTTTACGACAATCGGAAATGCTCATCACAGTGGTTGAACTCAGGAGAACTGGCCAAATCTTATCCCAAGCGAAAATTGACTCAAAAAAAGGTATTGGTGAGTATTTGGTGGGCCAGTGCTGGTGTCAAACACTACAGCTTCTTAAGATCTAGCCAGACGATAGCGGCAGATCTGTATTGTCAACAATTGCAAACCATCATGGAAAAGCTAGCCGATAAAAAACCGAGACTGGTCAGTCTCTAGCCCACTGCTGCTTCAGGACAACGCTAGACTCCGTACTTCATGACAGACGGTCGCCAAATTAGAGGAATTACGGTTGGAATATCTCCGACACCCACCATACTCTCCGGACCTTGCTCCAACAGATTACAATTTTTTTCGGATTTTGGACAATTTCTTGGAAGGAAAAAAAATCAATTCCGCTGAGGCTGTCCAAACCGCCTTGAAAGATTTTATGAAATCTCGCTCTCACAATTTTTTGAGCAATGGAATCAATTAACTATCTATAAAATGACGAAAGTGCATAGATAATAATGGTCCATACTTCGATTGATTAAATGTATAATTTAATTAGATTTTTTTCGTTTTACTTTTTCCATATGAAACGGTAATTTCATATGTAAGGACCTATTAATTTTAATTAATTCTTAAAATATGTTCTTATTTAGATATTTTTATTGATCTCGCAAAGTATTGTTAATTTCGTTTATTGGCTTGAACCAACGATTCATTTGTTTTTCTATTCTTTCTAAAGATTTTTCACAGATTTTATTTAAAATACTTTAACAATCAAATTGCATACCGAAAGGGCGTCAGCACTGTCGGATTTTGACAATATAGCATGGAAAGTACCCTGATTCCATATATTGATACCAAGGGGCCCAACATGACTTTCCCTCTTTCTTTTCTTCCGGACACATTCCGTTAGTATGTGATGTATGTGACGCTTATTTTATGATGTGATGTATATATTCAACTTTAAAACATTTTTACGGTGAGAGATTTTTTTAGTAAAAACTGTCCAGCTATTTCAATTATATAATGTTAGACATGTTGCAGTATTTAAAACCAAGGAACAAAATCCTCAAACTATTAAAACCCAATAAATAAAATCATGTAATCTTCAAAGTGACTGTATCTCCTAAACATCTTTCAAACGCCAGGTCAACTTAGGATTTAAAAATTCAATGACTATCCATTTAATTGTAATTAGAAATGTATATATTTTTCTAAGTATACTGAATTGTTATTAGTAAGTTTTTCTACTTCAGGACTAGGTTCTCCTTAAATAATTTCTCCAACTCTTTTACAATGCGTAAGTTTGAGTACAAAAAAATGGTGTTAAATTTTATAGTCTATTTGAGCTTTAGGGCCTTGGATGGTCGACAGCATTTCTGTTTAGTGGCTTTGCGACGATATTTCAGGGCAGGGTAATAAGTCCCGACACTACAGAAGCCCTCCAGATGTCAAATAACGCTTACATTCGCTAAGGAGTTATCACATTTGGGCTAGAGTTGATATTGCTTAAATAGCTAAAGATCCAAAATGTGTTCCTAAGATTTTTTCGGAATGATAATAGAAGACAAGAGAAATATCATTACTTTTAGTTAATTATACAAATATACTTAACTAGGAAACGGGCCACTCGTTGCTGTGCATACATGCGAACATATTTTCTTCCTTCATTTTATGAACTGAGATTCGACTGATAGGCTGCCTGACTGACGTCAACCGAACACATCTCTGGTGCTTATAACACAGAAAAACTATTTTTCTGTTTATTGTAGTATGTAGACCACTGGAGTTAATATAGACCATAGACCATTTTATTGCATATTATTCTAGATCTATCTTCAAGACTAAATAGGTCTTGAAAATAAAATTTTGAAAATATTGAAAATAAGATTTTAGATAAATATTAATTGTTGTCTGTAAGATTTGTGCAATATGGGAATGATGAGGAAGGGATTATATTTAATAAAACACAAATTAACCTAAACTGGAACCAACTATTGCGTGTTTATTGACTTTCCGTCCAAATATGAACTAGAATTATTAATAAATATCAATAATTATTTAAAATGTCAACATTATTTGAAGCATGAAAACGAACGTCGCCCCGCAATGGCTTATTCTAAAACGAATATTAATTAATTAATTGCCTTCTATATGGCTATTGCTAATGGCGCTGTGGCAGCCGACTCCGTGTGTATTGCAGCTTTGGCAACCTCAGCCACAGATAACCAGTCTACAACCCAGTCAAGCTAACCACCAAATTATTTACCAAGCCGTATGGTTAACTAAAACGCTCATTAAATTTCCATTCTCACACACAAATCAATCAACACAATTCCCATCACACGCCCGTATCACAAAACACATCCATTCCAAGTAATTTTAAACTTAATTTTACATCAATATAAGTATGTATAATGCTCAACAACCAACATAGTTAGACTAGAAATAAATCGAACATTATAAAATAACTTATAGTTTACCATACGGTAAGGATTGGGAGATGGTGATTTTTTTTAGTGGAGTAATTTGTTTGGAAGTCAGTGAACTAGGTAGTAAATCGGCTGCTTCTATTTGTGCTTAAGCGCGGTCCACCATCAGCTCGAAGTGGACTGAGCCGCGACGCTCGTAGCGGTCGTAAAATATATTCTTCGCCCACGCCTTGCACTCTATGTTGATCAGTACACCCGCTGAAAATATATTATATTATTGATTTTTTTTGGCGATGCTAGATTAGATTACTTAGTATTAGTGATGACCTGGTCTTATGTTGTATCATCTTAAATGAAGAAGCTTGAATTAGTAGTCCGCTCTTGTAAAACTTGCACTGGCACACGAGGCGTTCCTCGGTAGTAACTAACTATTATGACGGGCCTCAGGACTCGTGACTCTGAGTTTGATTATACAAAGCTATAAGTTGCTACGATTACTGCTACACCTGCAAGCCTGTTTGTTTTCGGAACAATGATGACTCAGTGGTAGCGTCTACGAACACCGTGTTGTTCGACGTGAGTTCGAATCCCTGCATGAGCAGCATGAGTCTGAGCTGTCCGTGAAGAAAAACACCGTGATGAAATCATAGCATGGTGATAGCTCACCATGTCTAATGTCCGCCTAACTGGCAACCGCCGTCAAGTTGAAAATCTGTCGCCAACACCTTTAGGTGTGTTCTGGCAACTGCACTCGAGAACCAGTTCCACCCCCCCCCCCCCACTAGGTATAACGTAGATATTACTTACTATCTTAGGGTTCATCCTCATTTAACATAAGGTGAGATTGTTACCAAACGCTAAGTCTATAAAAAACGAAAACCTATATCTTCAGAGGTATAGGTACTTTAACCTGACTGATATAGGCTAATTTTATTGATTTACCATGGACAATTTGGTTAATCGATTGACAATACAGTAGACACTAACTTAAGAAGTGTTTTGTTCTTTTCACTTACTGGTGGGCTTTTCAAATAAGACAGCGACCAGAGGGCTCAGGTAACCATCTTTGTTTGTGAAGGGATAATAGAAAGCCGGGAAGCCTCTTCCTGGGAAGTAATGGACAGGTCCAATATTCTCCACGTCCGCTGGGTTTTCGCCCTCGCACGACACCCACACTGTGTTAGCCTCTGGTTTACCGGCCTATGGATTAAAGAGTGAGAGATTGAGGCATTTTTATTAGAGCAATATAAAAGAACAGTCATCTGTAAATTGAAAGAGCAGTTCCTACGTAATTGTTCCACAGACAAGTGAATGGCACAAAAATAAACTGATTCAGTTTGGATCACGCTCTTTTCTATAAAAAGTTATTTAAAATGTTTACCTTGCTAGATAGCAATACAAAAAAATTCCTTGGAACAAGTTATTTACTCAATTATGGTAATAGAAAGAGTTAGCATAATATAAGAGAGCTGTTGTTTTGGAACAGGTTTTAGGAAGTGTTATTTATATGGAACAGGAACAGTTTTTTTTATTTTACCTGTTATGGCTCAACCGTAGTTATTATATGCTTATAACCTAACATTGCAAAATCAAATTTTACCAAAATATTGAAAAATAATAAAAAACGTATTACAAATTTATAAGGAGCATATAAATATAAATAAAGCATATAAATAGTTAAATTGAAATCACAAACAAATTATTAGATTCAATTAGTCTGTTGTTAGTAGTTGCATGTTCAAGACCGATGTCCACAGGACAGCATCTCGGCGTATTTTAATGTGTTTTTCGAATTCCTGTACATTACTAATATGAATTTAAGAACCTAGTCAGTGACGAAAGAGAACATTAAACGTTAGAGGAAAGTTAAACGCTTGTTCTTTTTTTCAATATTACTATACTGTTAGCCTTTAGAGTCCTGAAGCCTCAGAAGGCTTACAGCTTCACCGGGCTTGGGGAAAAGCGTTGAAGATACATACTCAGCCGCAAAAATGTGGCAACAAGCGCAAGGGTGCCAAAGTGACCGAACCTCGGCTTAGGCTGTTGATTTATATGCAATTCGTAATTCGATCTAACTAACTATACATATATACATGTTTCTGCCTTCAGATAGGAAGGAAGGAACGTGCGTATATAACGTATTTAATAATCTGTCTATTTTGGTTTAAACTAACTAGCCAAAAAAAGGTCCCTTACAGAACAGAGTGGTGTGTAGTATGTCGATAGCTAGTGAATGCATTGTCACTTTATCGCGCAAGCAGCTGCTGGGTCAAGGGCTCCATGTCTGAGGAATGGAGCTAGACTTGAGATGCCGCAGGAGAAGGTGGTCTTGGCGGGTACTGAACGCTTGTGAAGTATTCTCGTAGTATTATCGTGGAATGGGAAAAATACAGAACTCTAATTTTCTCGGCGTTTGAAATACATCGGAGCTGGTTTTGTGATTACCGTGTTATCCCTCGTTATGACCATCTCATTTGGCCAATGATGGTGCATTAATATTCTTACTATAAAATACTTACGACAGTCTTAATGAACTGCTTCAGATCTTCTGGCATTTGAGTGGGCAAATCCTCAGTGCTGTTGTATGGCTTTGGAATCCAGTTAAATATCTATAAATGAACATATTAGTCAGTAATTAAATATTAAATCAAGTCAAAAATATTTTATTCATTTTACACCCTAAGAAGAAACTTATGAAGGTAAAAATACTACCAACGGTTCGGAAAACATCCAAGTCATCGAGATCAAGATCGAGTTGATCTTTTTTTACTTTATAAATATATATATTTTTTAATTTAGTTGATGTACAGAGAGGGAGGTACATTCATACATCACTATAATTTATGTAGATCCACCCTATAAATAACCTTTTGTCAGAAAAACCTGCTTGATATGGTCCTTGAACTTATTGTACGGTAATTCAGTAACGTACGTGCTGGAGTAGTATTATTACTAGAAATATATATAAATTGGTAATTCTGAGTTTTAGACTCAGCAAGACCAATAAAAGATTTTTAGGTAAAAGTGTTAGGTTACATAATCAGATCCTGAAGAGTGGATTATTATGTGAATGATAGTGATGTCTGAAAGTGACTTCCTCTCTGTTCATTCGCTGAAGTATTAATGTGATTATTAACTGTAAATAATATTTATACAGTTGAAAAATATAAAAAAAGGTGAAACCGATCGAGTTTCTTGGCAGCTTTTCTCGATAACTGGTTTGTTTCTGAACCGGTACTAGTGTTTTACGTTAATAAGTGTCTTCTTAGGGCCCGAATTGAATAAAGTATTTTTCTTATTTTGAACTGCTTGCAGCATTTAAGATCCGGTCGGATCACATACCACATAACAAGATATCTATTTTATGATAGTGGGAAACATCAACGCTATCAATTTGTTATTCGTTGTGGGAATATGTGCAGACCCAAAAATACCAAAAAATGCTCTCAAAGTTCTGGAGAAACCTAGGAGAAATTAATGTTATTTTCGAACAACCTACGTCCAATGTGGCACGGGTAATTTATAAATTTGTCTCTTTGACTCTTAACTATAAATAGCAATTTAGAATATACCTATTAAATTTACTTCAACTATGAAGCTAGCAATGTCATGAGTGATGCCTCGTTAAAACAAAAGATTTAAAAAAACTTCAGGTTTAAAATATTACAAGATTCAATGGATATATTTTTTCGTTAATCAGCCCCTTTTTAAGCTTACCGTGTTATCATTCCTGTGGCTGCACTTGGATCACAACTTAAAATCAAGTGAGAACGTGTCAAACTATCATCATCATAATTTCAGCCGAAAACGTCCACTGCTAGACATAGGCCTCCCCCAAAGATCGCCACAACGACTGGTCATGTGCTGCCCACGTTTCCCGTAACCTTTACCAGGTCGTCGGTCCACCTTGTGGCGGGTCTGCCCATGCTGCGTCTTCCGGTACGTGGCCGCTACTCGAGAACTCTTTGGCCCCATCGGCCATCCGTTCTACGAGCTACGTGGTCCGCCCACTGTCACTTAAAACCAGGGATTCTTAGGGGTATATAAATTTATTCGTCCAAGATACCGCAGTCTCAAGGCGAAAGCCATCGTGTATCTTGCCAGTGATTACATATGTTGCCGAGACGTGGTCGCTAACTATGGGCCTCATAAAGTAAAAATAAAAAACACCTTATTGAGCTTCAGGAAAACACATGGCGCAGCCTCCTCATAATTATATTGGTTTGCAGGGGTGCAGGGTTGGAAGTCGTCGATCGGCACGTCGCATACTTGCTTTTCACCGAGACTGTGGCTTGTTGGTGTGCACCGCACTCTGTTCTCGGCACCCTGGGCCTCGTCACTTCCGCTGCCCTTCTTGCGGTATTCTGTAATATACTTGTTATGTATTTTTTAGAAGAACTTCTTGGGAAAGTGTGTGTTCAAAGAGAGGTGGGGTACAGAGAAATTACTTTGGAGTTTTATCTCTACATGAGGCAGCTCGACAGGTGGAATACATCCACCCAACATAAAATTGCAGCCAAATAACCTTGTGTTGTATTTCTGCGGTGAGTAGGGTTACCATAGCTCTATGGGCTAGCGATACATATGGTATTTATTGCCAGCGTCCATTGGCTACGGTAGCCGCTTACCCTCAGGCGGGTCGTACGCTTGTTTACCACTTTTGTGGTATAAAAATTAAACAAGTTTTAATTTCGCTCTTTTACTAATTAATTATAACAAGTCATTGAACAAGTTAATACGAGACTAGCATGGATGCTGTGTTGCATATATAGAATCTAAAGTTAGACGAAAATAAACTCTTTTGCAAAACAAAACGGGCACTTAAGCAAAGAACCAATTTTATTGTTACTATAGTTTGTTTGATAATTTTAGGTAGTCTTATCCTCAGAATTTTGTAAATTAATAAGCAATGATGGCTCCGTGGTAGCATTTATGTTAACATCAGCCTGGGTCTACAGTTTTACACATGACGCGAACAATAGTGAGAAATATAACCAAAATAAAAAACGAAATATTCCATATGAATGCACTTACGATCAAGAAACTCGTCGATGATCTTGGCCCACTTCAGTACCGATCCCTTATCATTAGCTCTGTAGTAGATTAAAGTACTTTCTACATTCGAGGTATCCGGCATAGGTCTGAAACCCAAACCTAAAAACAAAGTAAATTGTGTTAAACAAATTTCTCAATATTTCCGTCGATCTCATGGTATGTATGTGTTAAGGGAAATACTACTGAACACGAGTATCACCTCTGACAAGTAATATTTTGGAGCAGTCGCTATCATATTACCTACTCGCTTCAATACAAAAGACAAAAATGTTATTTTTGATTTTTTTTTTAACCAATACAAAAGTTCCTTAATGTACGTAATGTGGTACCTTATTTTTATCATACCATAGCAGGTGGAATCTCTTGAGTCTCAGTCCCAAGACCCAAGTCCCAAAACCCAAGAGACTAACGGGTAAATACAATCTTTCAATGAAAAAAAAGTACTCCTTCGTATCTAAGAGGAATATTCGTATAAAGAATTATAAAATGCTTTGCAAGTTCAGAAGCGTAATTCTGAAAGAAAATCTCTTGACAGTGAAGTTTTAGTCATTAAAAGACATTCAAATTCAGTTGGATCGTAAATAAAAATATTTACAAAGTACTATATAAAACATATACTCTTAAAAAATGTGCCAGAATTTAAATGGTAATCTACGATCTTATACTTGCCTGGGTTATCGCCAATCAGCGATGCGTCACGCTGCCACTTTGGCGTCTTATAGTCGAGGGTTTGGTAGAAGACCGCCAACAAAGCGGCGAAAAAGCCCACGAGCACAGCATAGAAGATCAAATAGAATAGAAGGATTTTAGCTGTTGACAAAAATGCTGTAATCAGTTTACAGACAAATAATTCTGATAGTGGGCTGAAAGTTAATTTTTTCTGACCCAGAATATCATTATAATATAAAGTATCCTAATTGTTTTTAATAAGTAAATTATCTTTATATTCTGTAAATTACGTTTTAATGTGTGAAACACAAGGATTGCTTATATCTAGTGTTGTATTTATAATGAAATATTAACTGGATTTATATTAAATTATATTTAAGAAACTGTTCAGTGTACATAAATCAAAGTTCTTTCAAAAATCTCCCCATAGATAATCTATCATAGATTATCATAGACAAGCATTTTAGATTATAACTTACAACATCTAAAATTAGGAAAAAACACAGTACGCACCACAGAAAAAGTGAATTGAACAACATCGTATTTAGTTCGATAGCAAAGAGCATCGAAACGATTCGATAGTAATTGAACTAAAGTGGAACAATAGATAGTTCCATAATACATTGCATGTCAAACGATCGACCGTATTTTTACATTCCAAACTGAATTCATTCATAAGTTTTCCTTGCAGTGTTGAACGAGAGACACAATACACATTATTTATTCACATTTGTTTTATTAAAACCTAGAAATGTAATTAAAGTTTTCACTCCAAACAGGCTTGCTAAATGAAAACTATTTTGATATTTATTTTTTTATATTATTTTAAATTCAATGAATTCAATAGATACATTTTTGAAAACTAATGCAGACAATTTTAAAAATTATCATAACGAAATATCGCGTGAACGAGATGATATAGGAGAAATACTTTACAGGCAACGCAATGAAGCTCTCTAGCTCTCTACTATGGTAAGAGATAATAAGAGAACTGCAGATCTAAGTCTCGACGATGCAAAATAATAAGTAAACACCTAAAAATAAGTGGACATAGAATACCCCGAGTCATACCGAAGATGAAAAACCTAAGATTGTAATCTACAGTCTTTATAAATATGCCCGTACATATATAAAATAGTAAATCCGCAAAATTTACTCCAGCAAGATTGCCTATCCCCGTTTGCGATGTTCATCATGACCGTAACATAGTTCTAACGATGTCCTAAGGATGTTATGATAAGTACAATTACAATAATTAGTGACTTGTAGTAAATTGTATTATCACATGACGCTATCAGACTGCGGTGCGCCCAGTAACCAGGACAACAAGGCTTTTGTAGAACAATGTATAATATTATTCGCCCAAATGAAAGATACTATATTATATTTCAATTCAAGTAAAATTGAGAAGGTTATTATGGTACTAACGTATTTTTCAGTGCTCGTCTGACTAGTTAATAGCCTCTTGTTGAAAATTTGTTGCCAAACACGTCTCAGTGTGTAATTTCAAAGGTACACAATAGAAGAAAGAGAAGAAATCACTATACATATCATAACTAAACTTCAAGAAAGAATTAAAAATCAACGAAAATTTCAGAAACTCCAAATGCAGAGATTGTATATTGGGAACCTCAACAATTAAAATTTAAATAAAACTCCATAAATTCAAATTTGCTTTACAGGTACTTACGTACAAAAGTAGGTACAGTAATGCATTTGTAGGTGCATAATTTACGGGAACTCTACGGGTCATACATAGAGAAGCAGTTCACGGAGCATGCGCGTTTGCAAGCATACTTCGACTTTTTATTAAATCTATTTTTAAAGAGTTCTCCATTCCGTTTCTTCGTTCATTTCTTCTTTGGTTATATTAACAAAGATTCATCATTAAAAATATGGAATAAAACTTATTTGTTTAGGTCTTGTGTTAGAACTCTATGCATGATATTGATATTAAACTGTTTTTATTTTATATATTGTATATATGAAAATTATTCATCTCTGAATATAGTCGCCGAGGAAGGTCACAGGCACGGTGGAAGGATTAAAGCAAGCCACAGACGCTAAGTGGTGTACCGTACGGTAACCCTGCACAGGGTCGACCGTACGTCGCGTTGTAGAGTGTATGGGACGGTGTCACTGCAAAACTTAGTTATCAATTTTGCTCCAGTCTCCTGCGCAGGTCCAAAAAGCAACCCAGGTTATTTCACGTTCCAGTCTACCTGTACAAGACTACCGTACAGTACCGTAGCGTACAGTAGACCGTAGTACGTGTGGCCCGCTTTAGAGATCACAGCAGACAAGAGCTCGACGGATTTTAAAAACCAATGATGTTTAGCATTCTTTGGAAGAAGTTTTCATCTGAAAACAGGTTCACGTAGCCTACTTATCTATATCTATAGTAATAGTATTTAGTATGATATTATAAAGTAATAGTGCCAATTTAGTGAGCTTGTGTATATTCGGAGGGTAATCTCCGAAAGTACCAGTTAGATGTGAAAAAATATTTTTTCTATTCATATCCTATTTATTCTAGAAGGTTCTAGCTTATATAACCTGCATTAAATTTGACGTTAGAGTCTTCTCAACAAGGCCGGTGAAGCTGTAAAAGCCGCAAAGTTTCCAGTAAGGCTAACAGTATAGTAAGTTTATTTATTTATCTACTTAATTAAGTGAATCTTTTGTCATTTTAATTAAATATGACATGATCTTTTCATTTTTAAATATCTGATATTTTATTTCTCATACATTTATGAATTACTAGCATCAATTAATTTATTTTTTCAACCAAAATGCCCTTTGAAAGCATAAGAAATTTTATTTTTCGTTTTTTTTTTCCGTTTCACGATGTTATACAAAAATGTTTCTTAAACGCAAAGGTTTATTCACGATGTTTTCTTTCACCTTCTTATATAAGAACCATGCGCTATATTATCATTTTATATGACAAGCAACGGCCTTTGAAATCAAGATACGACCGAGTTTTAATTATGATCTATAAAATATAAGGACGAATGCAATAAAATTGTCCAATAGTAATGGTATAATATCTTTTTTATACTATACTTCTCCTCCTTGGGGAAGGGCGGGTTCAAGGTCGGCAACGCGCTTGTAATTACCTATGGTATTGTAGGCATTCATAGGCTACGGTAGCCGCTTACCATCAGGCGGGCTGTAAGCCTGTTTGTCACCTTTGTAGTATAAAAAAAAAATACTAGCTGTGTCCGCGGCTCCGCTTGCGTGGACTACTGGGTGCAGTCGGTAGAGCGCACGCGCGAATCGTGCTGCCCCACTCAAAAGACGGAAGACAAAAATGCTGATTGTGGGTTATCCTTAGAAGATATATAGGTCTTTTTAAGCTCTACAATTATGCAGAACATTAATTTTATATACTCATCTCGTACGGTTTACTTTGCATAAGCCATTTAAACGCCCGAAATGCGTCTTTTTTTCGGATTGATTCACCATTATCGTCACTACTTATTTCGTATGCAACTTTATCTTACAAAATATGTCCTACAACCTGGCTAGATAATATAGCTATAAATTAAAATAAAAAACATGCAAATCGGATAAGTGGTTTTCGCGTAAAAAGAACATAAACGAACAGACAGACAGATAGGTTGAGTTTTATACTTACCTAGCAACCTATAGTTGCTTGGCAACAGATTTTAAACTTGAGGATGGTATTCAGTCAGGTGGGCCGTTGAAAATGCTATACCACCATCTTATGGTTTCATTACGACAATTTCCTTCACCAAAAGTTCAGGCACATTGTGCTTATGGTACCACTGAGTCATCATCTTTTCAAATCCTTAACTGAAGCGAGATGCCAAAGAATTCTAACTACCTCAGATAGTTTTGCAGTCTAGTTGGTGTAAGATTTACTTTATCAGATTTAAGATTACAATGATTTCAGTAGACGTCATCTCCCACATCACAGTCAGTCACTTCGCGGGCCAAATGGAGAACTACTTCATCTTAAATTTGGCTTATACGTAGTTCTTCTCATGTTATTAGCTGAAGTTCTCTCACACTCTACTATCATTATGTCTTGAGGACTCAGCTTTACATTTTTAATGCTATAATAATTGCAGAAGTCGGTGTTTTTGCAGCATCACTATATTTGGAGCGGGTCAATTAGTGTCGCACGCCATTACAGACGTGCTTATTGACGTAATTAGAACGCTGTGATGACAGACTGCCAGGCGTACTCAGCTCTATGTACATATCTACGTGTACACTAAATAATGAAATATTATTTGCAAGTTAGTTTGGGCCTAAATATTCATTCAGAAAGGATTACAAAGTACGATGAATTATAGAATATAGCAAAATTTGTTGTTTTATAAGGTTCTGTACCTCATAATGAAAAGAAAAAAACAATGATGAAGCAATGGTAGCACGTACGACTTCGCGTCGATTGACGTGAGTTCGAATCCCTGCAATAAGCTTGAGCTTTCGGTGAAGGAAAACCTCGTGAGAAGACCATAGCATGGTGGTAGGGCTTTTATTAATGCCCGCCTAGCTAGCTACCACCCTCAAATTGAAAATCTGTCACCATACACCAATAGGTGTGTTCGAACAGCTGCATTTGAGAGCCAGTCTTCCACCAGGTTTAGCGTGTTATCATCTGGGGCCTCATCGTCACTTAACATCAGTTGAGATTGTGGCCACTACGCCAAACCTAAAACGATTAAAAAACCTTATATCTTATAAGATCACTGTGTCGTCCATCTGTCTGTCTGTCAAGACCCTTTGTCTCGAAAACGACTTGAAGTATAAAGTTAAAATTAATATCAAATTAATACGAAGGTCTATGACCAATCTCAAGTTTAAAATCTATCGCCAAACAGCTATAGATGTTTTCCGGGAGCTGCATTTGAGAGCCGGACCCTCTAGACATAGCCTTTTATCATATTAGGCCATATTGTACTTAAAATCAGGTGTAATTGTAGTTAAAATTTACACCAATACAGAATCTAAAAAAAAGTCTTAGTGATCGAATGGTCAATGTACGCACAAGATATATTTCATCACCATTAAAATAGACCTTATAAAAAAACAATAATTTTAGCCTACCCTGTGTCGTACCAGCAAATTCCCTTTACCTTTACCCTTTACCAGCAATTCATAAACCGTTAACTGTTTTTAGTACCACAGCAAAGTGACGACACGATGGTACAGTATAATCATAATCCTAAAAGAATAAGTGACCATCAAGAGATCAGCCAACCCAGACGCGGGTACAGGTTCTTACCACCCTTCTTGATTACTAGATATATCCCGGCTTTTCCGGAAACGCGACAAGCCTAAACGTGCACTTTGACGGGTGTTACACCTTGGTGTATGGTGGTCTCGATGCAGTAGAACACAATCGCCGTGTCCTACAATAACCCAGCATTTCATCAGTAACTTCTTACAACTATATAATTTAAAGGGCACTTATAAAAATAAAACCTTGAGGCTAGATAATTGCGTCCCCATAGACATAGTGAAATACCGCTATTGGGGGCTCGCGTCTTCTTTAAACATATAAATATATGTTGAAAAACGTTTATATCGTCCAACATATAAATATATGTTGAACGAAATAAAAATAGATTTTTATTCGTGTAAAGTTCTTGAGGTGTTATTACGTTGTAATATTGTAAAACTTTGTCCTAAGATCAATATCAGGTAGGGAGGAAACGCGCGCACCTAGTTCCACTTTGGGCCACACCGTGGCGCCACTTGACTTTTTCTCTATTTATAAAAATGAAATTTATCCTTTCTCTTTATATTTAATTATTTTTTCTTTGCCTAAAACTCGACTCTCTTTATCATTTTCCAAATATACATTTCTGAATAACTAATGAAAGTTATCGACGCTAATTATATTATAAATTTGCTCATTTTACACTCCACAGTTGGGCTTGGTCGTTACCAAATTTAGAACAGTGTGGAATCCACGATGTTCCATTGTTTATTAGTAGATGATTTAATTTTTTGCGTGCTATGGACCAAGAATGTTATATAATCACGCTTCGATATGATTTACTTAATGGTTGATTCCGTGGGCGTTATAATAAGAAAAAATATCAGCGGTTTGTTATCAGCCTAGTTTGGAAAATAATTATAATACTTACAAGTATTTTGTTGTTTCTGTCTTTGATATTCGACTCGTAATTGTATTCAACGACATTAATTATGATTATTAATAATTACACTATAAGAATTTTGTATATTTAAAATATATGAAAAGTAAATACTGTAAGTGATATTTCTATTAATATTTTTGTATCAAAAGCTTCTGAACCCTCTACTTTGCTTTTCATTTACGTTTACTATGATTTCGTTATTCAGCAATTTTAATAAAATTACTTTATCACAAGCGTAGTTTTTTTTTTAATAAATATTTTCATTTAAAGAATTATGCCTGAATGAAAAATAGTACGCTCGAAAATGAAAATTTTAAATGAATAGTAAAAGAATAACTCACCCCAACTTGATCCTGTGCGGCCCAAAAACTGTCCCGTCTCCGAGTTCCACAGGAATATCCTGAAGCCCTCCCATTTCCCTAGGTCTGGTGGCGGGGAATAATATTGTTCAGCTACTTTTGTCTTGTCCGCCATGATCACACACCGAGCCGAACTGCGGGCAGGAATCGATTGCTACCGCCTTCGCCCCTCACGTAGCCTCTCCGCACGCCTCACCCCGCCCCGCAATCGACGTTACATGCGCCCTGCAACCCCCGTCAACCCCTTACGTAACGATTACGTAACATTGCGCGCGCATCTCTTGTTCCTACTTCCCATGCGCCAATCACGTTGAGCCGCGCGCATCCGGATTTAACCCTTCGGTCGCTATTATTCGCTTCTCCATGAAGAGGGCAGGGAGTTCTCGTGAAACTGGTTGTTAAATGATATTACAAATTTAAATAACGCTGCTAGAATGATCTTTATATGAAACGAGTTAGAGTTAAATATTGAATGATTCATAAATAATTTGTAAATGGCGCAGAGTTTACTGTTATTATGGAAAAATTGATTTTATGTCTGCGCAATGCACGGTCTAGATTTAGGCCAATAATGGGTTCATAATAAGCGGTATATAACATGTTGGTATATGTGTCAGCGTCCCGTAACCATGTGAGGTTTTGTTAGCAAAAATCTGTCGTAATAAAATAAAGCTTTTATCAATTTTTGTTTAACACACATTTTGTCTGTCTGTCTGTCTGTATGTTCCCGCTAATCTCCGAAAAGGTTGGACCGATTTTGACTGGACATTTACTGGCAAATAGATGATGTTATAAGGAGTAACTTTGTCTACTTTTATTTTAGAAAAGTAATTAGGGTTGCGAGCAAACAATATAATGAGCCTTTTTAGTAGTCCACGTGAGCGGAGACGCGGGCTCAACTAGTATTACATACATTTATTACTTCTGTATATCAGTAAAATGAGTATAGGATGCGCGAAGGGGCAGTAAATAACGACTTCACTAATTAAGACTCGATTTTTTTCTTCCCATCTTATTTACGTATCACGGGCTATATGTGAAACTCGATTCTTAAGGAGTAAACTCCAATAGAATGAGTTTTTTTTATTTAATTACGTTTTATTCTATTTTCCAGGAATAGCGGGGCCGGCGGGGACTTGGGGTCTAGGTTTTGTTCGTACTATTATAATTAGGGGATTTGCCATAATCGCCACGCTTGGCAGGCGGGTCGGCGATCGCAGTATGGTCGTGGATATATTCGAAGAACGCTGCTGCGCGTTCTTCGGCTAATACTTCAGTCGCATTTTAAGATACTCACAGGATGAGATGGGCTAGTGCGATTCTATGCCGGCACACACACGGCAAGTTATGATTTTCAATTTTCACTTTAACTAAGCGCCACGGTTTCAACTACGTAGTCGAAATGACAACGAGTCTCACACAGCCCTGCAATAAACTGCAAGAAAAAAAAGAACCGGTAGCCCTCTCAGTTCGTACTCAGTGCTCGGTGTATTAAGCAGGTCGTAATGAATTTGACGGGACTGTAACTGGCAGATAGCTGATCTTATAAATAGTAACTTAAGCTACTTTTATTATAGAAAAACAATTAGGGCACACATATTATTATAAGTATTTTTATCGTTAAAATAACCGGCGGGCGACTGTCACCACAATACCGACGGCATGCTGTAATCCACGCGAACGGAGCCGCGGGCACAGTTAGTCAACATGTATGAGTTTATAGCAAATATTTCCTTTTTTTCTTGAAAATAGAAGGTGCACAATGAAGAAAGCTGTGAACTGAATCTCTAAGTTATACTCACCGCGTCACATGAATAGGACCAGCATATTTTCCTTTGCTATCTAAGATATCAGGCAAAATAAGTATATAATAATGATACGTATAAACATCTTTAGGCACGTGAAGCTTAGCTAGAAACAATTGAACTTCTTAAAACTTAGCGAGTCTTAGTGACAGTGCCGGTAGGTAATTATGACGCGTCACTTGAATACGACCATTAAATAAAACACAAAAAATTTTGCTATTGAATAATATTTATTTAAACAAATATTGATTAATAATTAAGGCTTTTTCCCTTTTTTTGAATTAAATCAAAAATCCTAGACGGCATTGAATCATAAAGACTTCTTATGTATTTAATCGGCAGTTTACTCCAACACTTTTTTATACTCTTCTCGAGATCTTGCTTATTGTTATATTGTTTACCATTCTTATAAAGTTCACGTGACAACCACCCCCATACATTTTCTATTATATTTAGGTCGGGGGAGAGTGATGGCCAGTCGAGAACATCGATATTATTTTGTTGAAACCATTGACGGACATCATGTGCTCTGTGAATGCTGGCATTATCATGTTGGAAAATGAAACTTTTATCATCTGTGGCACGGCTAAATTTACATATTTCTTTTTTTAAAAGATTAATGTAGCTTCTAGAATTTTGTCTACCTTGTATCACCACTAAATCAATCGGTCCGTTGTATGATATTGCACCCCAGACCATTACTGAGCCTGCATCATTTCGCCGACGCGATAAAATGATTTCATTTTTTCGTAAATCATGAAAATAGTAAGAATACCCGTCAGGGCCATCCTATAAAGTTATATTTAGTGATGAAAAAAAATTCAATTTGGATGGCCCTGACGGGTATTCTTACTATTTTCATGATTTACGAAAAAATGAAATCATTTTATCGCGTCGGCGAAATGATGCAGGCTCAGTAATGGTCTGGGGTGCAATATCATACAACGGACCGATGGATTTAGTGGTGATACAAGGTAGACAAAATTCTAGAAGCTACATTAATCTTTTAAAAAAAGAAATATGTAAATTTAGCCGTGCCACAGATGATAAAAGTTTCATTTTCCAACATGATAATGCCAGCATTCACAGAGCACATGATGTCCGTCAATGGTTTCAACAAAATAATATCGATGTTCTCGACTGGCCATCACTCTCCCCCGACCTAAATATAATAGAAAATGTATGGGGGTGGTTGTCACGTGAACTTTATAAGAATGGTAAACAATATAACAATAAGCAAGATCTCGAGAAGAGTATAAAAAAGTGTTGGAGTAAACTGCCGATTAAATACATAAGAAGTCTTTATGATTCAATGCCGTCTAGGATTTTTGATTTAATTCAAAAAAAGGGAAAAAGCCTTAATTATTAATCAATATTTGTTTAAATAAATATTATTCAATAGCAAAATTTTTTGTGTTTTATTTAATGGTCGTATTCAAGTGACGCGTCATAATTACCTACCGGCACTGTCACTAAGACTCGCTAAGTTTTAAGAAGTTCAATTGTTTCTAGCTAAGCTTCACGTGCCTAAAGATGTTTATACGTATCATTATTATATACTTATTTTGCCTGATATCTTAGATAGCAAAGGAAAATATGCTGGTCCTATTCATGTGACGCGGTGTGTATAAAAGCTGAGATACAATCTATTAAATACGATTAAACAATTGACTTTCTTCAAACTTCAAAAAAATCTCTAGCTTCCGGGTTTGATCGTACCGGGCTCAAGGATCAGGTTCAGGATCATCTCCTTTTCTTAGAAACTATATAATAGAGGTAAAAAATCGCTTTCCCGAGCGTGCAACTTTCGTCGAAAACTAATAGATCTGCCTGTGTATATGTTATTTCTTAAAGGTGTTTTTCCTGACGACTCCATATCTCCGTTAATTCTGCATCTAAATTCTTCGATCTGTATTATTGATCGAAGTCTAAATTAATAATTTAAACATTTTTTTAAAGCTTATATTCTTCGATATTGATAAAACATATTGAGAAATCGTTTAAAATTATAAGTTTAGTTAATAAATTTATATTAAAAAACTTTATGCCATCTGTTGATGCTAATGAAAATATATTCCAAGCGCCATCTATTAACAATCTATTTAACTAAAATAACGGGTCAACTAGTATATTAGAATTTTTACAACTTTTATTAGTAATTTATGAGGTCATTTCTTACTGTATCTGTAGTCATTTGCATATTAATAAAGTCATCGTATATGTTAAATTACGTACACTTACTTTCGTAATATGTTAATTATTTATGTACCTACCTAATTCATATTCACCTGAGTCATATCCCGGGGTCGCTAGGTTAAGAACAGTAGGTATATGTATTTATTTACATTGTATTATCACAAACAATGAAATGAAACCTAGGCGATTCGTGCTTCATTTTCCGTTGTACTTTTAAGAAACCAATAGACGTTCATAGTAAGTGGTCAATGTGACTGTTGATCTTATCTGTATATTGTATAAAGATGTATGTTGGTGTATAATTCTTCCTTCCATATCGTTGATTGTTTTGAGTTTTACCAGTATTCGGACATCTGCTGAACGTTTAAAGATGCTACCTATAAGTCAGCGAATGTACAGGAAAAAGAGGGTACATATGACAGGGTGTATATGACAGGGTGTATTTGATACTGATAAATTTCGTAACGTTTGACCGATCACCGGGATGGTTGATAGATCTGATTATTTTTCATAGAGAAGATTTTAAACTATCGTTGCATGCTACAAGAGAATAATATTAAATAAAACTAGTTAAATTTTTTAGTTATGTTTATAGAACTTTTACAATTACATTTAACATTATACACCTTAATAACTATAAGTAAATAATAGTTATAAGATATATAAATATTTATCTATTTTAAAATGTCATTCCGCTTATTATAATTAATATAATATCTTTAAATAAGTACAACAAAAAAATATATCTTTTAAATACTCCAGGATACTGTTCTAGGTAGTAATTATTGTATGTAAGGTTATCTCTGATCATTGTTTATTATTCCAATAGTAAGTACATTATTACCTAAGTATATAAATCAAATCAATAAATTATATTGAACCAGGATCCTTATTTCCTTTTTTATCTAATATAGTTATCGTCCTATAAATGAACAAATTTTAAAACAAAAAAGTAAAATTATTTTTGTTTAATGTCGCGTAATATATATTTTTGCTTAATTATTGAATTTATAATTGGAATTATCCCGCTTAGCGATATAAATTACTTTGTTATGTGTTGTTACTTGTTATGGAACTTGATGGGGGGCAGACACATAAGGCTCTAGACTAAGGTCTCGTGGGCATCTATACAAAGATGTTAGACGATCCTGGACAGTATAATTTACTAGTTGATTCATATTTCTATTAAATAAAAAAAGTATAAAAACGCCTTCACGTATTTTATGGCAACAAGTTTCACGAAACCTTTGCTATTTAGGTGCTTCCATTTTTATTTTATTTTTGCTAACTTATATTATTCAGGCGATCGGGCTATTCCGGTATTTCCGTAGTCCCTTCTGATTTCCCTGTACCATCAGTTCCTTTGACTTGTGGTTTTGTCCACGCTTGACAAACACATGTAGGACCGGACCCAGCAGGTTGTGGGTTGGATACTTGGTATCCGCCACTCTGTCCATTAGCCCCCTGCTCTTGGCCCTGAAATTGTATGTTTTGTCCTGAAAACTGGCCGTATTGCCCGGATTGATTTTCATTTACCAAAGATCCAGTCTGTGTGGTCTGTGTATTCAGACCGGTGAATTGGCCAGTTTGTATTTGCCCGTGACTTTGAAGATATCCCTGGTTTTGTAAATGACCCTGATTCAGGCCAAACTGACTTGTTTGTTGATTCTGCCCTTGAATTTGGCCTTGGTTGACTGCAAACTGTGCCGATTGTTGATTTTGTCCCGGAACTAGAACCGGGTTTACACCAATTTGTCCGGTCTGCTGATTCTGACCTTGGAATTGAGTTTGTTGTGCTGGAAAACTTTGCGGTTGTACTGGCGGCTGTTGAATGTGCCCAGTAAAGCTCTGCTGATTCTGACCCTGGAACTGATTTCCCGATTGGTTTTGAGGGTACGTTTGGTACTGACTCTGGGTTTGAACTTGAGATCCCGTGAAGCCTTGCTGTGAGGGATAAATCATTCCAGGGCTGGTAGGATAACTGCCATGGTTGCCGTATTGGCCTTGATTCTGGAATTGATTTTGGGTATACGTTGCGGTTGGATAGGCGGTGCTCCAAGGCGCGTACTGTTGAGGGTACCCTTGATACGCTTGCACTTGGCTCTGCTGTGAGACCTGACTCGGCTTAGTTTTATAGCTCTCTACAATGTCAATCATCCCACCTATGATTTTTTCAGGTATGTGAAGAATTTTGCGTGGCTCTAATATTGCTTCTGTCATTTTTTGCACTGATACGATGATAAAAATCTGTAAACCAAAATTCTTTATCTAAAATATATTTTTATTAAATATTATTATCTATATTAATAAATCTATAGTTCTGTGTGTATATTTATAGTTTTTTTTAATTTCCCAATATGGATCCTATATAAAGGCACTGATCGCGAATATGCCATTAAAAATATTTTTTCTGTCAGTCTGTATATCTGTATATCCGAATTTAACTCAAAAACGGATTGACCGATTCTTATTATTTTTACCAGAGAAGCTTATGTCATTCCTCACTTGATAGGTTATGAGAATTGATAATAATATACGTAAAAATAAAGTTACAAAACAAAACACGTGCAGAGCCGCGGGGCACCGATAGTCTTTTATAATATCCTCGTATAAAATGAATAGTTCTTTTGTGACCTAGCATACCTATCTATAGCAGTCGTCCGATTGTGATATAACCTTAGTGAGTTGTTCTGTGCAGGCCTGCGAATACTTCTAAATTCGTAGAAGTATTTAATAAGAGGTGGCGCGCGAGTCGTTTAAACATTATTAAATTGAAGCCAACGCGAACGAAGTCACATGCACAGCTGGCAATTTATAATTTGAGATTTAAAAAAATATAAAACTGATGTTCGGTAAGACACTAGGCACTTAAGACACAAGGCTATTTCTAATGTTGGGAATCAACCATAACTCATGTTAAACTTTTTGGATATACTATATATTTTAAACTAGCCGGTACCCGTGACTTTGTCCACGCGAAAATGTTTTTATTATGCATTATGCGTGTACTACGTATTTTATCAGGACGAAAGTAGATTATTTCCTTAACAGAACTGTAACCAATAGGGTTACGCTACGATGAGGCTGACATATGGGAATTGCATAAAAGCCTCTAAAAATTTAGAATAAAAAAATGAATAAATCAAAGAATAAATAAAAATAAAAAAAGAACTGTAAGCTGTAGATCTACCATGAAGTATGTTGCCCTAAGGTGTATTTTGTATTACACTGAAAAATAATTTAGAAATATAAAAAATATATTATAACTAGCTGGTCCGGCAGACGTTCTGCATATCCGGTAGTTAATGGCTCGACCACAGAACAATCTATCGGATCCTAAAATATGTATAAACCATCATCTCGATAAAACAAATTCATTATATTCACGTGATCCGTCTTCAGTCAGATAAAATTAAAATCTAACAAAACACGATCCTAACATTTTCTTTTGTCTTTTCTTATCACGTAAAAAAAACCGTCGGTTTACGTAATTAAAAAGTTTTCAATTACTTCCGGAAAAACGTAGTGTGTGTAACTCGAATTCATTAAACCACAGTAATTGTCTCAAACCCTCAGTAAATTATCTATTAATATCGTCGTTGATAAATAACTTCGAATTAAGAATCTAAAAACTATTGTCATAATACATATATCGATTAGTAGAAGTAAGATAAAAATTGGCCTCACAAGCGCTGTAGTCTTGAAGAGTTCCATTGTTGGATCCTGGTGGTTGCAGATACGATTGCAGGGTCCATCGCAAGGAAGAAACTTTTATACCGGGCCGTGGAGATGAGGTACACCAACGCGATTTTCAGCCAGGGTTGTCACGTTAATTGCATTTTTTATTAATTAATAACGATCCAAGAATATCAGTATGTATTAATAACTACATACAATTATCAAAACTTTATATAGGATTAAAACAAAAAAAAAATTGAGAAATAAATCAAAGGGGGCAAATAGGGTTTGATCGATATAAATTTTGAAGCAAAGTTTTAGATGTTGACGATCTAGTTAAACTGAAGTTTAATGATTTGAGTTTGGTATTAAATAAATTACAATACTAAATGTGCCCCAACCGAGGTTTCACAAAATCTACTCGACCAATAACCCGCGCCGCGCCCGTGTAGGCTTATCTTTCTCACTCCTCGCCTACAGCTTGCCCGATTGCTTCACATTCATAGTTACTGTTCTGCTCCTTTGGGTCGTAGCGTGAATTTATATAGCCTTGAACCTTCCTCTATAAATAGGAAATAAAAATCAACAACATTTTTTCAAACCTGACTACCAGATTAGCCTGTTCAAACAAGCAAATGCAATGAATGATTGAAGCAATGGTGGCTCAGTGCTAGCGTGTACGACTTCGCGTCGATTGACGTGACTTCGAATCCCTGCAATGAACCTGAGCTTTCGGTGAAGGAAAACATCGTGAGGAAACCATAGCATGGTGGTAGGGCTTTTCTAATGGCCTCCTGGTTAGATGCCACCCTCAAGTTGAACATCTGTCGCCAAGCACCAATAGATGTGTCCCAGCAGCTGCACTTGAGAGCCAGTCTTCCACTAGGCTTAGCGTGTTATCATCTTGGGCCACATCATTAGTTAACATCAGGTGAGATTGTGGCCACTATGCCAAACCTATAACAATAAAAGATACATTGGATGATGTCTTTTCACAAGCTGCTTACTAAAAGTTTTTTTAACTACAGCTTTTTTTTTAAATCTCTTAGAAGAGTATAGAAAAATCTCTAACCTTTGTAGAAAGAAAGAAAATACATTTATTTCTTACACGCACATAAAAGTAAAATAAGCTTGATATCTGTACTTGTTGTTTGTTTAACACGCTAATCTCTGAAACTACCAATTAGTCCATTGAGTCCATGCGCTTTGCATTTTTAGAGGATGCAATTTTATTTTTAGGACATGTGTGGGGTTCAATAGATGCTTAACCTCAAGTTTGTGGGGTCGCCACCCTTGTCCTCCGGCCACCATCTTGGAAAAAGGGGTGAAAATACTTTTTTCGCGATATCTCAAATACTATGCGTCTTACAAAAAATTCGTGAAGACATAATTTGTAGCAAATTGTTTGCAAATTGTAACATTTCAATGGACTACTAAATAGGATTCGAAAAATTCTGTTTGTATATGATAGCCAGATGCACGAGGAATAGTATAGACTATTTAGCATTAGGCTAAACCTCTCAGCTAGCCTTAAATATTGATTTTTGATAAGTAAGTCGGAATTAATAGAGCAGCCTAACTGCTTTATCCGTGTGCGCTGGCGTAATGGTTATTGATACGTAAATACAATGTTCTACAAAAATATTGCTCCATAGTACACCTAAATAAAGTCTGTAATACCATATGCCTATCTCTTATATATAAGCCACAATAAGATATTTTGTGACAAAGTTTTATTGAAAATTGAAAACGAACGAAAGTTACTTCATTATCAAGATAATTTTATGTTGATAAACTTTGCCCTTTATAGCATGTTATTTGGACGAATAGTTTGTAAGATAATGTAAAATTACAATAATTCAACACTCGGCTTGAGTATATGACTATAGGTGTAGTGGCTCGAACGAGCTGTGTGAGTTGTGAAGCATAATCCTGGCCGCCCCATAAGAATATTGTCTATACTGAAGTATTATAAATGTATAATGCATCAATCAGCGATTTATTTTAAATTATACGCAGGTGAAACCTAGGGGCACAGCTAGTAAATTAATAACTAATAAAACAATTTAAAAAATATTTATAATAAAAAATCTAAAGTTTTCTTATTGTTGTTTATCCTGTTAGTGTTTACGAATGACATGTGCGTGTACAAATGTGCCTCGAGAGGGAGGGAATCCTCGAGCACTGTTTTCTGCTTATTAATAGAATATAAAAATGTAAGTTCATTAGGAACATTTTTTTTTAATTTTACAATTCTGTCCGTGTCAGCCCTAAATGCATGTGCGTAATAAATCTCAATGATCGATGACAAGTTGCACGGTGGCGAGCATATCTCACAGTTTTGAAAATTTACCGCTATGCGTGTACCTGGCCGGTGCCGTGCGTAGCGTTAGCGAATGTCGATAAATAATATAATTATTTATTATTATATTATAATATAATTTTACAATGGACCTTAACTTTCAGTGAAGCCATAGCCTGGTGGTAACTGGTAATATTAATATAACTATCAGGATGAAATTCAAAATCAGTCTCCAATTACCTATTGGTATGTCCAGGTAGATGACGTTGCGAGCCAACTCTTCTACATGTTTTAGCGCTACCATCTTTTTTTTATACAAAAAAGGTGACAAACAAGCGCACGGCCCACCTGATAGTAAGCAGTTACCGTAGCGTATGGTGGTGACATCGGATGTATCGCCAGCGCGTTGCCGACCTTGAACCTCCCTTCACCGAGAAACTCTAGAAACACTACTTACCGCAGAAACACAACACAATATTATTTGGCTTTTATCACTGTATTTCACTAGTTGGGTTACCCCTAGTAGAGTGAAATCTCCAAAGTTATTTATCTAAGCCCTACCTCTCATGGAAAATATCGTTCATTAGGCGTAATTATGATCAAAATAAATCATACTTGACTAAAATGACGCTTATATACACTTATAAATGTTAAAAACATTACTCCTAGTTAAGAAAATATCCCTCTCAACGAAATTACTTGGTAAGAAACTTGGTTATGATTATAAACATTCTTAGTAAGTTTTTTCTATGTATATTTTTTAAAGCTAACTCCTTGTAAAGCTTTTTTTAATTATGGTGATTTATAGATAGAAATCCTTTCCAGGCATTCACCCTGTAATAACATTTTGGCAGTTCAGTTAAACCCACCTTACATAGTTTATGGTCATACTAAATACCTGGAGTGCCAGCACGAATTACTTTGAACTAGAACACATCATCACGAGCGCTACTTATCTATGACAAAATTGTAACGCTTCCATAGTTGAATCCTGAACATCATAAAAAAATCGTTATCGACATCACCCTTTTCGAAACGAGTCGCGCCTCATCGTAAACGCCGCGCACTGCATACTGCGATCGGATGATTGACGCAATGCTCGTGCAAACGGACGTAAAAGTTTTCTTTTTTTGTTGGTTTTATCAAATTATCGTCCCATTTCGATATTACATTGAGGCAAATCGCCGTTGATGCCCGATAAATTATTCTCCCTTAATGTATTCGAAGAAATGAAATTAAAGACGATTCGCTTTAAAATGTTTTATATATGGATAAACATTGTTATTTTTTACCGGCCATCTTTGGAGCACAATCTCATTTTAATTAACGACGTGTTGTAGAACGTGACACGTTATGCTTGGAACGAAGACTTACGCTTGTGTGCAATTTCCGTAACCCACTAAAATAGGTGCTTGATCAGAAATTTTATACTTGACAGCGAGATATATCTAGGGTCGTCACCTTTTTTTGCAATTACAATACATTGGTTATTTAAGGTAAGGAAAAAAGTAGCATTTTTCTTGACACATTAAAAACATTTTTTTTTTTGCTTTTCGCAAGAGTTATTAAATTATTATCACTGCTAAACAATTGCACAGCATATTTACAGTCTATATTTAAGTTGGAATAAATAAGTAATTGGTTTTGTATCCGGTTCAGCGACACTTTGTGTCTTTCGTCTCGCCATTTACTATTCATCACAGAAAAACTCTCTCTGTGAATGCTGACGTGGCGGAAATAGACAGTAAAAATGTAATTATAAATGTTTGAAAAATTATCATCAGTCTTATTAAATACTTGCTGCCATTTTTGTGCATTAGGTAATTCCGCAAAACCCTTAGAACTATATATTTGCTCATAAAATTTGTTTATTTAATAAAGCAATTTATCCATAAAGATCATCCATATCTATATCAAGTTTTTGCAGAAGTAAATTGTGTATTACGTTAACAATATTATCAAAAACATTGCTCTTTAAATTTATATTCCCAAGTGTAAATAACCAGCTTGTGTCATTAGGTACTCTAAGGCTTTATCGATAAATACTAAAAATAATCATGTTAATTTTCCTAGTCAGTTCCGGTGAAGACAACAGTTTAATTTTTTTGCCTGTTTCATAGCCAAAAAAGAGAAATTGTTTCCTTTCGCCGATCCATCTCTAAGATTAACCATATCTAAGTAAAATTGTTATGCAATTGCATTCTAGATATTTTACGGCTTTATTCAATAAATTTAAAATGTGGCTACAAAAATGGAAATAAATTCCAATAATATCAGTTTCAGTGATGTTTCTTTCGGTGTTATTTGTCATTGTTTCAGTGTTATTGATGCTCATCAATATTTTTTGTAAAACTATTGGACAGTGGTCTAAGCAAAATAACTTCTAATAGGTGACCAATTTAATAGTAATGTATCAAACGCATGGCAAAAGGGAGAGCCAACTTATTCCCACGTGGCGTTTTACTTTATGAAAGTCTCAATGTACTGATGCTACAAATCTTTTCAACTACTCTCTTCTTACAGCAGAATGTGAAAAATGAGTATAAATTTCCTAAATCACATTTTATATGCCATAAGATAAAAAGCTCATCGCATGTTTCACGCAATTATGCACTATATGTGCGTGACAATGTTCTTTAATCAAACCTGGCACCTTGTAAATAAATTGGTAATGGTTGACACTAAAATTAGAATTTGTATTGTCATCACTTAGCCCAGATACATTATGAAAAGATAATTTATTTGCTCCAATGATTTTCGAATTGTTTCAAATATACCATTCGCAGATTTATCAGCGTTCATGTGGCGCTGACGACCTATGAATTCGGCACCAATCGATAACGTTCAGTTTTACGCAAAAATACTAACTAACAAACTTTTTTGAATCCCAGAGAATTCAAATCATGCTAAATAAAGTACTTTCACGTACATTATTGTTTTCATAAAGTATAGAGTACAATTACCAGAAATAACGTACAATATTTATTAAAAAGTACTGGTGGCAACCCTAGATATAACACACTCTGCTAGGATTGCATTACAATGTTTTCCACTATCGAAGCCTTGGTGTATGGTGGTCATTTATTGTAGCAAGTACTGGTGAGGCTTACTCTTGTATCCGAAATATTCTTAGACACGACTTAAACCCAACATTAAGAATATTGCTAAATTGTGATCTGGGGAGTCTAGGAGACAGTAATTATAATTTCATACTTTTTGTAATTTCTTTCACGATAGTAAAGTTTAGCAGTCAGCTCCTTGTACAATTAATGTATTTTCTTTTTGTAGCATGACAAAGTAACGGCATTGTTCCGTAAGCCAGTACTTCCACAATATAATCCAAAACAACGGCCACCATTGAGTGATCGGTAGTCCATTGGCTGTAGCTGTTGTCATGCAAGCCTTTCAGCGGCTGGATGAATACTGGATGATCCTAAACACGTCAAACTAAAAGAGTCACTATGATAGGATTACCACAATGTGTTGAGTCACGACCCAGTCGAGTACATTTCCCTACTATCTCGCTTATACACCGGAACGGCTGGAACACGACACGCCTAAGCGTAACAGTATGATCTTGATACTTGATAATCACCTGATACTTGATAGTCGTAATCCAGTGACTTATGCAGCTCACTAAACAATACTGCTAATAATATAAACTTATATTCGGCGTATATGAATGTTCTGATCTCTACGTAAGGGAATTGACTGACGTATATTATACCTATTATTTCCCAAAGGTTTTTTTTCCTGGCAACGCCATATCTCCGTTAAGTCTTCATCAAAATTATTTATTTAAACGTTATTTTAAAGCTTTTGTTCCTCGGTACTGTCCTTGATGTTAAGCACAGTAAAATCCAAACACAAAGGCGACCACCAAGAAATCTGAATCAATCGGTAGTCGTCACTGTCATGGCGGCCTGCATAAATATCTCTTCACGTTACGCTTAAAGGACTCGATGTCGTAAGAAGGAGGGAACACGCTTTCACGGTACGATAAAGATAAGTCATAGAGAACTTTTTCGTTCGTGCCATGATGGAGGTTACGTATATCTATCACTTATTTAACTAACTACACCTTCAGATTAAAAATGTGGCCCTAAATCAAATACCTTTCCAAGATTGCCTAGTGTGACGTATAAAATATATAAGTGGATCCAACTTATTATAGTACAAGTACAAGTACATATACATACTCGTATATCTGGCGCAAAGCAACAGTATTCTTCACGCTGCTGTGTTCTGGTCCATAGAATGTAAGTAGTTTGCAACACGCACTGGCGTACGAAGTATTCAAACATAGTTGTCAGGAGTACCAACCTATTAATGACTAGCCTCGTTTAGACTCCTATCTTTTTTAAATTGCTTAAATAGGTAGAGGCTACACTGCCCACTGATAGGTGGGCACAGAAAAATTTCTAGGAGATTTCTCTCTACTTAGAATACCTTGTGCGAATACCATTCGTGCGGTGAGTAGGGTTTCCAGAGCTCCATGGGGAAGGGAGTTCAAGGTCGGCAACGCGCTAGCGATGATACCTATGGTATTACAAGCGTCCTTAGGCTACATTAGCCGCTTACTATCAGGCGGGCCGTATGTTTGTATGTCTTTGTTATATAAAAAAAACTAAACATAAGGTGGACTGCATGCTTGCTTGCTATTTCGTACAATAAAAAAGTTCTTAAGTAAGATAATCTATGATTGATCTCGGATAGGATGTCATTGACTTTAACATTAGCATAGCATAATATAAAAAGTTTAGTTCGAAAGGTGAAGGTCGTCACGAATCGCAAGTGGTAATCACGGCCAGACACATATTGCTCGGATTGTTCCAGGTCTCGTGAGGGGGCGGCGGGATCGTTTTTTTTTTTTTTTTTTTTTTTTTTTTTTTTTTTTTTTTTTTTTTTTTTTTCGAACTGACTATACTGTTAGCCTTAGGGGCCCTGGAGCCTTTACGGCTTTTACAGCTTTACCGGGCTTGGGGGCGAGCGCTTAGGGCACTCAGCCACGAAAGATAAGCAACAACATCCGAGGGTGCCAAAGTGGCCGAACCTCGGCTCGGACTGTTGCGCGTATGCAATTAAGTCGCGATCTGACTAAATCCCTATCATTCGATCTAAACTAACTATACATATATACATGTTTCTGCCCCCTGGGAGGAGGGAAGGAACATGTGTATGTGTATTTAGTTGTCTGCAAATTTTTGTCTAATCTAACTAGGCAAAAAAAAGAAAAAAAAAGGTCCCTTACAGAACCTATGTACCTGTGTGTTGTGCATGTGTGTATAATGCAGTGTCATGTATGGCTGTGAAAGCTAGTGAATGTAGAGTCACTGTATCGCGCGAACGGCTGCTTGACTCAAGGGCTCCATGCCGATGGATCGGACCTAGGCTTGAGTTGCCGCAGAGGAGGGTGGTCGTGGCGGGTGTGCGGGAGCGAAGTTAACCGTACGTCCCCTGCGGAGGGAACGGTGGTTTCGCGGGCGTGGGCGCGAGCACGCATATGTTGCGGGAGCGGACGCGTAGAAATTGTTAGCTTTCTCGATGTCGTCATCGGGATCGACAAAGAGATTTCGCGGACGGCGTTTATAACGTTTGGCAACGGGGATCGAGTTGTCTGGGACGTAGTTCACGGTGGATTTTACGAGCGGGTTGGGATGATTCGAAGCGCTATCGAAGTATCTCCTGGTGAGATATTTCACATAGGCTTCTATCGAGGGAAGCCTCATGTCCCTGTGCAGGTCCATGTTCCTAACGAAGGCTGGAGGGTCAAGCAGGCGACGGAGAAACCGATTTTGGACTCTTTGCATGCGGGCAAAGTTATGTTTGGACATATGTGCGAACGCGGCGCAGCTATATGTCAAGATCGGACGTACGGCGGGATCGCTTGATGTCGTATCGTATGGTACTTTTAATTCAACTTTACAATTTAGATTGGTATAAACTTTACAATTAACCCGGTATCATTATTATTAAAGCTAGTAAAGGGAGTTTGCTAGCATTTGCAGGACTGATAGGTGCTTGACGACAGGTTTACAACTTGAAGGTGGAAGCCTGGTAGGTAGCTAGGTGAAGATTAGAAAACGTATTACCCACTATCGTGTGATGATTTCATGACGTTGTATTACTTCACCAAAGCAGTGCCGGCCCCAGCCTTTTGTCATGGTAGAGCGAGATTAGTAAACACAAAAAAATAAAAAAATATTCGTATTTTGGCGCCATTGCTATCTGGCGACTAGAGCAACTACTCATTTCACTCCACTCCAGGACCGGCACTACACCTACGGTTACTTATTGTAGATTTCTACTTAAAACCAATTTTGACCAAATTTGAATACTATATTTAAGTAAAAATGTTCTACGGCTTATTCAGCACGCCAGCCCAAGACTCATTGGGGATTTTAAGCCCAGAGTAATCCACAGTTCTATAATTTTCCCACATACTGTAACATTTCTCAAGCGTTTAGGTTATTCCGAAAAATTTGTTTTTGCAAGCTGGGGCTCGAGCTTGCGGATATCGAATCAATATTCCGCTAGTCCAAATCAATCGACCACAAAGACTTTTTTAAAGAAGTAAAGTTTGAGTAAAAGTATGTTTGAAAGGGGTAATCTTTGAAACTACTATCACATTCAGAAAATGATATCAATAATATGAAGCTATCTGCTACATTGTCCCTGGCTGCTGTAAAATTTGATTGCTACTAACGCGTACGAAATCGCAGACTATTGCTAGTATCATATAAATACGGACTTATAATTTATATTCAGTGTTGCATAATGTCGTTCAATTATCCTGAGCGTGGCGGGCACCGGACAAAGCGTACGCGGGCCCAGTTGTCGTGCGCGTTCTCAATTGGACGCCCTGCTCTCTTCTCCACGACCCTTGCCAGGTGAGTGAATAACTTTTAATATAATCCATTATAATCATTAAGACCATAATTGTTGATTTGGTAATGTGTACAAGGAAAATTAAAAAAAAATGACGAATTCCATTTACCTCCAAGTGTTATTCGTTCGTATGAAAATAATTTCTACTTTATTTTTATAATAACAAGAATTTAAACTAAGGAATTACAAGGAAGATTAGACACCGATCCGACTTCAAGGAGATTTTCTTTTGTATTATATCTTCGCTTTCATATTATCTGGGAAAGTTGACTTTTTTAGTGTTCACTTTTAAATTTGGATGATATTGTTGCTCCTGGGCTCGCGCTGGCTTATTAATCCCCGAGTTTGCCCGAAAAGCGATGGCTGATGGAGCTAAAACCCAATACGGGCGCTACAAAATATTTCGCCCGAGACGCTGGCATACCTTAAGCTAGCACTAACTATACTAGATCTAGAAAATCGGTATTACCTGTAATGTAAGCGAGGCCTAGTACAGGTGTATTTAACTATGTACCTAATTCATATACATATATCATTTCTCACATTATTTTGACAAATTGTAATTCCAGTTTTTTTTTTTCATATTTATATTGAATACTTCATTGGCGCTCTTCTATATATTTTTCTATTGACAAACTAGTCATATCGTGAACACATATTTATGATTAAAAAAAAAATACGTAACGTACTCACATTTTTAAGTTAAGGAAAATTCAGTACATACGATAGTAAAAACTGTTAAGTTGAAAAACAGCGGTGATCGTTGATCTAATGCTCCTTGCTCCGCCTATGCCGTATTGCATTAATTAACACGGTAATGTCACAGATGAGGCCAACATTATAACAAATTAATTTATACGTGACACTGTTAGTGACATTAGACCTTAAGCGATAACTCGGTTGGCGGTTATTTTGACATATCAAAGGGTTTTAGTGTCTTGTATATCGCATTAATACGCGTTTTCTACATTAACGCTGTTTTAAACTATGCGATGTACGCACCGCGTAACGTGACGTATGTAATTTTTTGCCGGGAATCATTGATTACCGTAGGTAGCAACAATGAAGTGGTCTAATGAAGATGTACTGAAATTTATAGAAATATTCAAACCGTGCTTATGGGATTCCGATTACAATCTCATAAGAATCGCTCAGTACAGAGCACAGCAACAGTATACAACAACAATGATGGCTCAGTGGTATCGTGTACGGACACCCTATCGATTGACGTAAATCCGAATTGCCACAATTAGCCTGAGATTACAGTGAAGGAAAACGTGATGAAATCATAGTATGGTTGCAGGGTATTTTCTAATGCTAATAGGTGTGATTGGCAACTATACTTAAGAGCTGGCTCTCACTAGATTTAACGAGTCATCATCTTGGGTCACATTGGAACTTAACACCAAGTAAGATTGTGTACATAACTCTAAACCGCAGTTAATGCGCTAGTTCATTAGAAATAACTTTTAGACTAGATCTGTAGCTATTCGTTGAACGTGTTATTTTTTAACACCTTATGTCGTTTTTCGACACAGACGTTAACATTAACGTAGATGGAGCAGGAGAATAACAGTAGCCGAGACAGGCCTTAAGTACTACTTGCAAATACCACTATACCTAGACATGCATTAGTAGATGCAGAAACGTGAAATACCATAAATAATGTCTCCAAATTGTGCATAGACATCACAATGTAACCAAAGGGTATAAATTTCTATCGATCTTCTGTTGGTTATTGCAATTTATCTATCTAAACTCCATTTGGCAATTGTGATTAATCAAAAAAAAATTGAACCTACTCAACAATCTCATTCTATGTTCCAATAACAAATATGAAAAACCGAAGATCTCAATCCAAACATCAAACAGATAGCTAGTTAATATTTTTTCCTAGAAAAGAATACGTAACATATATTCAAATCTATAACTTTTTCATATAAATCATAAAAGGGTCATATAAATTATACTAGTTGTGATGTCTTAAAGTGTCTCCTTCTATTTAATTATATTAATAAACCTGATCATCTTACTTGGTCACACATCTCGATGACTAAATTGAATTTGAATATTGTATATATTTTAACAGAAAAAAATATCGAAAATGACTGTGAAGAAACGAACATCGGACTTGACGAGCCTGGAGCGTTTCAACATGACGTATTTCAAGAATAAGGAGCCGCCCCTTACTTGTATGCAGCAAGTCAAAAGGTTCATATGGAACCCGAAAACAAAACAGTTCTGTGGCAGAACCGGTTCTAGCTGGTGTGAGTTCTTTTCCTTATTATGGTCTAAAGTGGCATTTGACCACAATCACAATTCATATTAAAGTATAAGTTATCAAAAGCGGCTTTCTTTTAAATACAGCTGCCGGAACACGCTGATAGATATTTGGCGACAGTTCTTCAATTTGTGTTTGATAGGCACAGTTTGACGTGACGTGTTATAATTTAATTTTTTAAACTCTACAACGTAAATAGTACGTACAGACGTCCAAACAGAAATATCGTGAGATTAAAATTACCAAAATTCCTTGAGACCTTTAATCCGAGGCCATCTGGAGTATTGTCTTAATGCCTTCACTTAATCTGTCAAGGATCGTATATCGTACAGTCCTGGACGGAAGTCGCGCCGTCCTCTGATTGGCCCAATGAGATCATTGCTACATCCTGCGCGCCGCATCGTACGTACCGGCAACGGGAAGTTCCAACCAGTCTAGACAATACTACGCTGATCACATCCTCAAAATGTTGATTGAAACTGGTTATATCTAAAAGAATTTTTCAATAGAAAACGGTTCTATTGTGAAGCATCTTCAGACAGCGTCTTCACTTGTAAGAGTAAAAATTTAATACTCGGTGTTACATGCAGTTTGAGTTAATCTGAAAAACCAAATTATAACATACAAGCTGGTGCCCGCGACTTCGTTTAAAATTTAATAGTAATAAAATATAGCTTAGCTATGTCACTCAGAGGGAACGTAGATTTCTATAAATTAAAGAATTTATAGGATCCATTCATCTAAACTGTACCTCTGCTATACATAGTATAAAACTTAACGTCACTCTGTCCGTTAGTTTCCTTTCACAAGAAATAATATATTTTTATATTTTAATTCATAGCTATGTTATCTGGCTAGATTATAGGATATATTTTATAAGTTAAAGTAATATACGAAAGAAGCAATGACGACGATAATGGTAAATCGATTCGTAAAAAAGACGCATTTGGTGCGCTTAAATGGCTTACGCTGAGTAAACCATACGAGATATATCAAATTAATGTTTTGCATATTTGTAGATCTTACAAAGACCTAGAAAAAATTCAGGGATACCATATATTTATCTTTTAAGGGTCACCCACATAAAGCATGTTCGTTTTCTGTCTCTTAAGTGGGGGCAGCACGATTCGTGAGTACGCTCGATACTGTAGTCCACGCGAGCGAAGCCGCGGGCAAAGCTAGTATATAAATAAATATAGTTATAGATCAAACTATATTTGTATTTGTGTCTTTCTATTTTTATTGCTATATTTATCTTGGTGGTAGTAATTTCATACCATTTACCAATAATATTTTTAATACCATTATGGTGGCAAACAACAGATAATTGTAAGATAATTTTATACGAGGAATAATTTTGATATTTTGACAGATAATGTATTGAAAAACTGACAAAATGTAAAAATAAAATAATATTTCTTTAAATAAAATAAAAAATTCTAATGTATATTTGTAATAATAAATTACACAGATTGATTTGAAGTGATGAAAACTTCAGTGTTATACAGGTTCGGACACCACATCGATCGACGTAGCCTTGGAATGAGCTATTCTGTGAAGGAAAACATCGTAACGAAATCATAACCTGGTGGTAGGCGGTATACTAATGTTCGTCTGGCTAGCTACTACTCCCAAATTTAAAGAATCTTTCGCCAAGCACCTACGGTTCGTACCGGCAGTTGCATTTGTGAGCTAATTCCTATAGGCTTAACGTGTTACCGATCTCGGGAACATCGTTAGTTAACATCAGAACATATTGTGGTCAAACGCTATAAGATAACCTATAAGATTTAAAATAAAAACATGAGAAGTTTCGGATCTATTTTATTCCTTATTTTTTAATGGATTCCATCACGTCACCATTTTACTTACATTGAGATTTTGAAACTATTCATGCTTTGTGATATATCTAATGCGTACCTATAATAGATATTATTAAAGGCCACAGGAAATTAAATATTCGAACTTATAAGGCACGCACCAATTGAATGTTTTTTGTTAGGTTTATATCTCACTAACAATTTAAACATACATCTAGAACTTCGTCATATTCGTGAAATAAATTATTACTATTGGATAATATACATGACTTGATTCTTTATTATGATTATTTTTTGGATACTTACAAATCACCCGACCCTATTAATTATGCTAGTACATATATGGCATATTACGGCAATATAGCGGTTTTCTTCAACTTTTTACTGAAATGGTATATTAATTCATTAATTAGAAAGATCAAATCACCATAAAAAGTTACCTTCCCAAATAAATTCTAAATATAGAAGATAGATAAATAAAAGTGTATGCACGAGTGTAGCGTCAGACGTTTTCTCGGTAAATAAGCTTAAAAAACTAAAAACACTCTTTAGTTACACACTAAAAATTTGAAAACTTTTTAGCCTTATAATATCTCGTTACCAAGCCTAATCTATTTGACTTGTCAAAACGAATCATATGAGCCTAATCTCGAGGGTTTTACTAATGATTCCACTATCCACATCCTGGCTCCATCACCAGACCCTCGTTAACAAACACAATCTATTTGACCTGTCAAAACAAATCATACAAGCCCAAACTCAAACTGGATGAATTTACTAGTAGCCACTGAAGTGTACCACAATCCATCTCCTGGCTCTATCATCAGATTAGCTCCGAGATACCAAATTATAGTGTTGTCAACTAAACTACATATACAAACAAAATTTTATTTCGATACGACAATTAAAAAAATAGGTTTAAATTGACTTCTAAGATTTTATTACATTGTTTGTTAGGTATGTAGTTATTTACAAGCTTAGCTAATATAAGCGTGTTAAAAAAGATATTACTTAAATAACATTATTATTGAATAACTGATGTAGTAACCGAGGTTGCTCCCTAGTTAGATAGAGTTTTAACGACTCGTGTGCTGCCAACTGCAACCTTGATTGCTCTAATTCTACCACTCTAGGAGTTAATTTTAAAACTGAAAAAATATAAGAGAAATTGATACCATAGCTGATGGTACTAACAAAATGAAGACAATTACTAATAGTTCTGTTTTTTTAAATATGCGTATTATGTCCACAGCAAAAATAGCTCTATTCTACTTCATATTCTACTCGGCACTCGCAATCCTCGTGGCGATATGCATGTGGACTTTCCTCCAGCTACTGGACGCACGGCAACCCAAATGGCAGTTAGAAACAAGCATCATCGGAACAAACCCAGGCCTCGGCTTTAGACCGACGCCTCCGGAGGTCGCCAGCAGCGTCATCTGGTATAAAGGCAACGACCCTGGCAGCTACCGTTTCTGGGTTGAAGAGTTGTCAAAGTTTTTAGCAGGTTTGTCTATTAAACTAATCAAAACTTTTATTATATTTAAAATGTAATGTTTTTCTAGATTAACGTTCTCAGATCCAGGTTGATTATAAACTTTCAAGCTACGTCCATCGACGCAGATTTTAAGGTGTTCATGTAAGCATCATCACTTAACAGTAGGCGTATATTACAAAATATTTAATCCTTCGAAACAACGAATAACTTTGAAATTTAAAAACTTACGCTTTATTTTATTAGTTATCGTAGAAACTTTTAAGCTATGCATTTACAGCTTACAAACGCGACGGCAAGAAAGCTGGAGCTGGTCAGAATATACACAACTGTGACTTCAAACTGCCCACTCCTGCTGGCAAGGTGTGCGACGTGGACATTAGCTCGTGGGGCCCTTGCGTCGAGGACAACCACTTCGCTTACCATAAATCAACTCCGTGTATTTTCTTGAAACTAAACAAGATTTACGGATGGCGACCACAGTTTTACAATAGTTCTGAGCACTTGCCTGCAGCCATGCCAGAGGATTTGAAGGAACATATAAGGAATATGACAGCATACGATAAGAATTATGTAAGTCTCTTTTATCATAAGGAACAGTTATATATCATAATATTAAAGAGGTACTACAACCTCTGCATGATTTGACATAAACACATGATGGCTCAGTGGTAGCATGTACGATTTCGCGTCGATTGACGTGAGTTCGAATCCCTGCAATGAGCCTGAACTTTCGGTGAAGGAAAACATCGTGAGGAAACCAGAGCATGGTGGTAGGGCTTTTTCTAATGCCCGCCTGGCTAGTTACCACCCTCAAGTTGAAAATCTGTCGCCAAACACAACAAAATATGTGTGTTCCGGCAGCTGTACTTGAGAGCCAGTCTTCCACTAGGTTTAGCGTGTTACCATCTTGGGCCACATCGTCACTTAAAATCAGGTGAGATTGTGTCCACTACGACAAAACCTATAACGATAAAAAAAAAACAGGCTCCATAAAGCCATCTATAAAAATAAAATGTTCTATTAAATTCAGTGCTCTATTTAGGTAAAGAATTCTGCTTCTATTTTTTACGACATCCCAATCATCTAAAGAAGGAGACAATGTTAGATTACTACATATATTTATTTGACTTAAAAACGAGACCGATTTTATTTAAAAAAATTAAATAATGATGACGTACCCGTTCCAGTTGAATATGGTGTGGGTGTCATGCCAGGGAGAGAATCCAGCTGATCGTGAGAACATTGGCCCTATCCAGTACCTGCCACATAGAGGTTTCCCCGGATACTACTTCCCATACACCAACCAGGAGGGATATCTTAGCCCCCTGGTCGCTGTGCATCTTCAGAGGCCAAAAAGTAAGTTTCAGCAATACTATAATCTTGACGCTGACCATTACTTTTTAAATATTTTTTTAATAGCCTCTATTAATAGCAAATTAATAATAAATAGCCTCTATTTAATAGTCACGTTATAACCCCAAAATTAAGTTGCAGATATCGATATATTTAATTAGATATCGTAACAATCACAAGTGGATTTTTGACATCATGTATTGTGCCTCTTGAGTTAATATGAAAAGTGAGCTACCTTGAAGATTTTAAAAAAATCAATGATGACTAGGTGTGAAGTGTGTTGCCAGTTCTCGGTTACCAAAAATAGGTGTCTAGCAGAGCTTAGATTTAGTTTCAATGCTGTAGCCCATCCTGTGGTGTGGTCCTTCTGTTAGCAAGGTGTGGTCCAGTTGGTAGGAACGTTAAATGTAACATCAGTTAATTTTAATGTTTATGAAAGCATAATGAAGTTATTTTTTCTTTATAATCACTTTCATATGACTTCGTAGAGTTAGTAATGTAGACACAATGTGATCATCTAATTATTTTCATGTTTTCCGTCTTAATCTAATTTTTTTGAAGTGAAAACTTCTTTTGGCGCACCGCACACAGATTTCCGTAGGTACTAAGTTAGGCTGATCCGTCACGCTCTGAGGTGAGACAGGCTCGATCGGGTGAACTCGGGACCGCCGAGTGTACCCGAACGAGAAAGATACAGTCAGCTGCTCTTCGCTGTTGTGTCGCTGTGTTTAGTATATTCAATTCATAAGTAACAATTATCTTTATTTATTTAGACAAATTTCAGACATTTCTATTTAAATCACTACTTTCTACATTTCAGCGGGTATGCTGATCAACATAGAGTGCCGAGCCTGGGTCAGCAACATAAAGTACGACAGACTCGAGGCCATCGGTTCCGTTCACATTGAGGTTATGATCGAGTAAGATAATGTCGTGTTCGATAGATGAAATGCGATGGTGGCTCCTGTAAAATACCTCATTAAGTTTTTTTTTTAATTTAACGCAATTTAGCTTCATGATAATTTGTAGCCTAATGTTTCTTAAATTATTCTTCCAGTTGTCTCTTTTCTTTGATAGTTTTACTTTAACTTGATTTTATAAACCTCGAGACTCTCATTGCATGTTTATAGGTTGAGATGTATTAGAAAAATACTCGTATGATGAAAAAAAAACACACTTTATCAAAAAAATATGATTAATAGTATTCTACCAAATATTATGTATTTATTAAATACATTTTCCGATTATAATTTTTGAAATTAATAATATTGTTTTTGAGTGAGATTAAAATGTGATTTATGATTAAATTTAGTTCCCAGTGTAAATTGTTTTATTTCATAATCGAAGGATCAAAATTTAATATACTTACTTTATTTCAATTCAGAGGGTAGAAAAGGTGTTCATAATCATCATAAAATAGATATTTGCTTGTTATTGGGTTGACGGCTGAAGGGCTGGCGAGAAGTATATATCAAGTTTATTAATATTCATTGGTACTTCTTTCTTCTTTTGTGTTTCTTGTCCATTTTTAAATTGCATTTAAATGCCAAGACCCTGAAAGGATTTTTCCGCGAGGTCTTGATCAGACATGTTGTTGTTTTCATTTTAATTCTTAAACATCCCTTATTTGGTCCTATACGACATATTGCTTAGGATATAGTTTCATTATTGGGCACAAATGCTAGAACCACGAGTATGCTGCTATATCTTTAAAACAATAAAAAAAGCCATCAGCTTGTTAAGACCAAGCGTGGCAAGCGTAAATAAAACTCATATTTGCACTTTTTACACCTCACGGCTACGGCAGCACGTGTAACTAGTAATAGTTATAAATTTTAATTTTTAGTTTTTATAAGTTGTGGCTTTATGTGCGGTACTTGTAGAAAAACAATAATACCTAAAAATAAGTCAATTACGAGCTTGGCTCGCTTACAGCTAGTTTCGTATACGTATTAAGTTCATAAAAAACGATAACAGCTAACTGACCGAGCAAAACAAATCTTCAAAGCAACTTGGAAGAAATGGCCTTTCGAAAATTGTTCGACGAAAATTTTCGAATCAATGATCCAATTTCAATAAAATATGCTAGAAAAATTTTAACGCAAATATTTTTTTTTAATCTATACTAATATATTTTTTAATCTATACTAATATAATAAAGCTGAAGTATATATTTTTTTTATATCTAGCATTAGTTTACTCCTCTCAGCTAGCCTTAAAGATTGTTTTTGTTAAGTCGGAAAATGTATTGAAAACTGTATAGTGATTTATGAGTATTATTATTAGGCATGGCATATTAATCCTTACGAACGAAAGTTACTTCATCATCAAGACAATTTTATGAACATAAGCTTTTCCCTTTATAGCGTGTTATTTGCACGCATATTTTGGGAGGTAATGTAAAATTAAAATAATTAAATACTCGGCTCGGGTCTATGACTATAGATATAGTGGCGCGAACGAGCCATGTGAGTTTTGATTGTGACACATAACCCGGGCTGCCCGATAAAAATATTGTATATACTGTGAAGTATTATAAATCATTAATAAGCGATTTATTTTATATTAAACGCGGGTGTAATTACGGGGCACAGCTAGTTTTGTATATGAGCTAAATCTGTCACTGTCGAAATTTTGGCATTCAAAATAACCACGAAAACAGGGTTTAAAAATTGAAGATCAAATAATGTATACATCACATTAGGGGTTTAAGTGTGAAATTGCCGTTATACATAGGAAAAAAATGTTTTTTTAAAGAAAATAAACAATTATTTAAGCAAAGTAATGACTCGCACATACTATCTGAATATTTCTGTTATCTTATAGGAAGATTATTAATGCTTATTATATTAGAACTTTGCGCTATGAGAATCAACCATGTTCGAAATAGCGCTATCTAATGATTTTCAAGAACTGTATTTTTTGCTTTGTTGGAAATTAATCATGCTATGCTTCCACTATGTTTTGTAATTTATTATTATTTGCCTTAGTGGCTGATCTTCCCCTTAGTTCATTTTGTAAGTCAAAATTTCCACTACGAAAGTGAATATACCAAAAACGAATATCGTTCGTTAGCCGTGGTCTCTCTGAATACAGTATTAATGTTACGAACTGTTTCAGCTGTGTCAGTGCCACGCGGAACTCATATTCAAAACTACTCCTCTTTTTGAAAGGATCCATTTTTGTTTTCAGATTGAATGTATAATTATACAAATGAAAAAGCGGGCACCTCACTCTAATATACTGGGTAATCCTAGTATATTGTTTGAAAGCATAGTTTAAATATGAAGTAGCAGTTCCATTTTTCTTCGTTCTTAAAAAAACGTTGGACTGCGGAACCCTAAAAACTCATTGTTCTGTGACTCTTCGATAGCTGTGAATTTATTCAGTTTCATAACACAGTAAAGTAGTATTATATCATATCAATTATAATTATTATATTATAAGATATAAATCTGGTTCGGCAAACGTCATTCTGCATTCTTTGTTAGTTAATGACTTGACTATAGCGCCACCTATCGGATCCCAACATAGCTCAATAGGTCAAGTTGTTCAGAACTTATAAAATCACAATCAAATCAATCAATCATACACAAGATTTTTATATATTATAATAATGTTATATTATATATAATATAGGGTTATAAGGAACAAGTAAAGTACATAACTCCTTAATAGTTTTAATTGTCATCTTACCTAATTGTAACAATAATTTATTTTAACATTCTGAAATCTCTTCAACCGACGCTTACCTTTGCTTTATTTAATAAAATTCTATTAACAAAATTCCATTTTATACACTTTCAAAGCGACACTTTCTAATGCCCGCCTGGCTAGCTACCACCCTCAAGTTGAAAATCTGTCGCCAAGCACCAATAGGTGTGTTACGGCAGCTGCACTTGAGAGCCAGTCCTTCCAATAGGCTTAACGTGTTACAATCTTGGACCACATTGTCGCCTAAGATCAGGTAAGAGTGTGGCCACAACGCTAAACCGATAACGAGAAAAAAATTATGAAAAGCGGCATACGTCCATCGACCATTACATTCGATTGACGACTATTGACGTGAGTTCGAATCCCTGCAATAAGCCTGAGCTTTCGGTGAAAGAAAACATCGTGAAGAAACCATAGCATGGTGGTAGGGCATTTATTAATGTCCGCCTGGCTAGCTACCACTCTCAAGTTGAAAAAAAGCATTCACGTCCATCGACCATTACATTCGATTGACGACTATTGACGTGAGTTCGAATCCCTGCAATAAGCCTGAGCTTTCGGTGAAAGAAAACATCGTGAAGAAACCATAGCATGGTGGTAGGGCATTTATTAATGTCCGCCTGGCTAGCTACCACCCTCAAGTTGAAAAAAAAGCATTCAGGTAAGTAAGGTACTGGCAGAGGCTACTAAGAGGTTACTACGTGGTACTGGCGCGGTATGGACCTATGGACGGATATCGCGGAGTTAAATAAACAAGCGTTTTTCGTAAAAACGGGATTTAAAACTTTTTTAAATAACTACGTTTTAAATCCGTCAGCCTCTAAAGTCTATGAATTGAAATTTATAAAAGTGGGTTGTTCTTAATTCTTTCTTTTTTCAAATGAAACAAATATTTACACGATTCGACTAGTATATTTAAGTACCCATTTATAACAATATTACACAAAAACTACAAAGTGTACACACACTTATAACATTATTTTATATAACAATAATTTCATTGATACACTTAAGAGAAGAAATTGTGTAAAACAGTTTTCAAAGATTAAAAAATAAATTTATCTAACAGATTTTACATTTAAGAAATAAAAACTGACATAAAATAGTTATAATATTGAACATTATACTTGGGTTTTACATTTTCCTATTATTTTCCTTCTTCAACCATTACGTATTTTATCGTAATTCATTTGCTTGCGTCGATTGCAAAAATGAAATATTTATTTTAGGATTAATACTACTTGTAAGTTGTGACATTAATTAACTGTATTCTAACATTTCTAACATCAAGTTTACATGTATTGTTTTAAACACATCTAGGGTTTTGTGCAAAGTGAATATAAACAACGGCATCATTTAACTAATTAATTAATTAACAGTAGGTATAAATTAATCAGATAACTTAAAAACTTTGCAGTACAATCACACATTAAGGCACAAAGGCTACTATCTATTAATCTACGTGCATTAACTATAGTTTCTGGTCCCGAGTTTCAGTCGATCATGATTTCCAAGTGGGTGGAGCCGAGACGCTCTTTTAAGCTGTCAGTGTACTGGATATTTTTAGCCCACGCCCGGCAACGGATGTTTATTATTTGATGCACTGAAAAAGGGAAAAAATATATATGTTTTTCTTTTTGGATATTAAATTGTCAACACATGGGCGTATTTTTAATGAATTTTGTTGTGTGCGGTGCCTTTGTTAGCAAGGTTAGTTTTAAGTGAAGTACCCACTGTGATATCCGTCAATCGCATCAGAGGTTTAAATTTTCCTATCAACCCGATTGAACGTTTTGTACTTTTTATAAAATCATATCATCATATCAATATCAAGATCAAAATTTTTTATTCATTTTAGGCCCTAAAAATAAACTTATAAACGTCAAGAAAATCAATCGGATTTATCTTCTTTTTTTCAACTGTACAAATAATAATTACAGTTAATAATAATATTAATAATTTAGTGGATGCACAGAGAGGGAGTCACTTCCAGACATCACTATATTCTCGTAATGATCCATCCTACATTATCATTTTAACAGTAAATCCTGCTTGACATTGTCCTTGAATTCATTGTCCGACAAATCAGTAATATGCTTCGGGATCTTATTATAGAATCTAACACTATTACCTAAAAAACTTTTATTTGTCTTACTAAGTCTAAATAAGGTACGGTAAAAGTCTATTCGTAATAAAATTACAATGTGCACAAAACGCGTGAGGTTAAATGTGTTAAAGTAATATACTTGACTTACAAGTAGGATTGAGGAGCTGCACAGCTACCAGAGGACTAAGGTATCCTGGTGTGTTGTCGTACGGATAATAAGTCTCAGGTAATCCCGGGTAAGGCCAGTACTTCAGAGGTCCCAGCGCTTCCACGTCAGCTGGCCGCTCACCTTTGCACGATACCCAGACTTTACGTCGCTGAAAATTAATTTATCTACATATGTAAAACTGAATGTTTGTTTGTACATTCGTTCGTTTGTACGTTAGTAAACCATTCATCCAGTTGCAATGAAACTTTGGTGAGTTGTATACGCACACACGCGAAGATTTATGTATTAATTCAACCAGTTGAAAGAAAAGATGGCATACAAGTTGTTTCCTTTTGTAGACAACGGAAACCAAATCGCGTTTGGAAGTTAATCGATATAAATACTCCTGTCTTTACTCCTTGGTCCTTCTTTAAAAAATTGTCATCAATTCAATCATTCAATAAAAAGTTATTAAAGTTTTAAGAAACCAGGGTTATTATAAGCACTCGGGTTTTCTGTCGTCCACGCGAGCGGAACCGAGGGAACAGCTAGTAAGTAATAAAAATTAATAATTTCCCTTTAAAACTTTGCATGTACTTATTCAAATAATTTTATTCGAATTTAAAGACATCCTAAAATTTTGGTTCCCTAACTTTACTATTCACTTCTTTTGTTTGCACTTTAGCGATATAAATGTAAGCAGGTAGCGAGGTTAGCATACAAGGAGAGCTTTATTTGAACAGAGGATAATGGAAATTATATAAACACTTGACGGCAAACTCACAATTTGTTGTTACAACCACGCTGTAGCTATGTAACGATGTTTTCATTCATCGAAACCTCAGGCTGTTTGTAGGTTTCGAAACCACGTCTACAGGCATAGTGTTCGAACGGAATACCACTTACCTATCATTGCTTCAAACATTATTGAAACATTCTGTATATATGATTTGTGTTTATAACTAAACATAATTTTCAATAATTTGTATACAAGTATGCCGTTTGACATTACTTCTCAGAATTTGACTATAGGTTGGAACAATAACAGAGTTTTTTTTTTTTTTGTAAAAACAACAGGATCGAATCCCGAGTAAGAGAATTTTCAAAAATCTAATGATGCTGTTGTATTTTATTTATAATCGACTTCAAAATTTACATACACACAGTTTCGAATTTAGGCATCTTCGCCCACTAGAAAATTCAACCTGTATACAATGATAAAATTTATAAACAAAGAGAATTACTTCTTGTGCTGTGGCGTTCACTATATAATCCTTTATATCTGGCGGCATATCTGGGGGTAAGTCGCCGGGATCGTCATAGAACTCAGGATTCCAATCATATAACTGAAAATAAAAATTAATCAGTATAGTATCTTAGGCTATATCACTGAACTAAGGTCGACATGAAAGTATGACGTTGCATCTAGTTTTTACCGAAGGAAGAAATTAGGTTATCCGGAAACTTCATACTCATTTTCAGTAAGCGACATAAGGGAAGTTTTAAATATATGAGAACAATTATAAGTTCCTTGTGTACACAGTATAATAGAGACGGTACTACAGACATATTTGGAAAAACTTTGCCTTTCATTATAAGTATAATATATAGCGCTGTGTATGGCGAAGGTGGTGTAGCCAAAGGAACTGTGCAGATGCGGTTTCCTAAGTATAAAGCTGGTGATTTAAACCTAGAAGATAGAGAACGCCCGAGTAGGTGCTCCACTTTAGATGAAGATCAGATTATAACTCGTATCAAGGACAACTTACGCTATACGAAACGTAAATTAGCAGAAGTATTAACAATATTAAAATCTACCATCTACGAATCAAACCAAAATATTAATGTCCTGCGTTTTAAGTTTATTTCATAAACGGCACGAATTTCAGGTCAATACATACATCTAATGTTCCTGCTCCAACTGTACTGTAATAATGGAGCCAATATTTTAATATATTAATTTATATGTGTCACTGTTAGTAGGAAAACATTGGAACTTAGGCGATAACTCAGGTGTCGGATTTTTCGAAACATCAAAGGTTCTATATATCATCAATCCGCGCTTGCTACATTAACGCTGTCTCATTCAGTAACACTGCTATAATGTACTTTTTTTGGTAATGGAGTGGTTAAATGATAAAGTACTGAAGCATATTGAATTATTTCAAATGGAACCATGCTTATGAGAGCCCCGATTACAATCTCATAAGAATCGTGCAGCATAGAAGAGCACAGAAATAGCATACGTTTTTATGCTATTTCAAATAACTCTGGATCAGAACTTAAAGTAACGTAAAGATAAAAGTCCTAACAATTTTCACTTCTTCGATCTTCTTTATAAATAGATAATCCATTTATAAAATTCATCAATTATGACATGATTAAATATTTATATTATTTTAATTATTAATGTTTTTCAAATACATTTTGTTCGTTTATTAGTTATTTAGTTTATATTTATGCGTCACATTTACGTAGCTATTCGACCACCAGAATTATAATAGTGACACTATGTTATTATCCTAATAGCATATCTTTTTAAAGTGTCCGGCAAAGTAACGGTACTATATCTGATGTTATGCACAGTACAATCTAAAAAGAATGGTGACCACTGAGTGATCATCAATGAAACGCCATTCGTCGCTGTCATACCGGGCTGCATACCGCGACCCAGTTAAGTAGATACTCTGACACCCTGGTTGATAATCGTTTTTTTTTCAAAAATAACGGCGACCACCGGTAGATTGTAATCCATCGGCGGTCGCCGCTGTCATGCCGGCCTAGATGCCGAAACGTGCCATTATGGCCGATGTTACACCTAGTATATGATGGTCGTAATCCAATCGAACACATTTCTCATATCCTACCAAACAGCATAATTACATGAATACTAATTTTAGAGTAGACATCGACTTACGCGATTAAGCTTGATGAAAAGGCAAGGAGTTCTCGCGGGATAGCCATAATCGTGGTCTTTGGCGCAAGGTCCAAACTGGCTGGTCATAAAAGAGCAGACTTCCGCGCGAGGCGGCTTGACATCACCACAGTCGCGCTGGTTCACCCCTTTGTTGATCAATAACGACTTGTTGTCGTAAGCTGAAATCGGAAGTAGAATCCAATCTTGAAACTCATAAATTTAAGACGTCTTAAACTAATATTAATCTATCTATATCTATAAATCTATGCCAAGAAAGATGCAGTGTTTTCTTTAAAAAATAAATAATGGTCTAAAACTCCAGCTCCAACATGCACGAACGCGACAGGCGAAGTTCTATATAAACCCAACTAGAGTAGTAAACAAGCATGAACCGCCTGGTTGTAAGCGGTTACCGTAGCATATGGACGCTAGTAATAACAGAGGCATCACTAACCCGTTGCCGACCCCTTTCCTAAGGGGTTCTGGAAACCTTACTCTCCGCAGGAACACAACACAAGGTTATTTGGCTGCGATCTTCTGTAAGGTATATACGTACTGCTCTGATATCAGACTAGTATATGTGCAGCGGCCTGTGTACACGAATACATATATACCTATACGTATATACGTATAACACATCGTTAGACGCTTTTTGAATGGGTGAAATCTCGTGAGTTCGCGTCACCGACATGCGTAATAGCAGTATATCTGTAGCTATACAGGTGACGTATTGTGCAACATTATTGCTGTATATTGTACAAGTAAAATTGAATGGATTTAGTAAAAAGTTTAATGTGTATATACTGTACATTTTTCAAATAGTGTTTGAGTTTGATTATTATCTTAATTGTTTAATTGTAGAATCACTGTGCAGTATAATAGTGAGTACTAAATAAACATACTAATATTTTTAAGTCGAAAAATATATAACAAATTTTCCATTATTTTAAATATTCGTATTTGTATTGACGTTTTAAATTAATTCTAAGTTATAGAAATAAGTTATACAAATAATTCGATTCTTTCATTCACGCGAGCGGAGCCGCGGGCACAGCTAGTATAATAAAAAAATCTTAAGCGCTAAATAAAATGTGGCCCAACACTTACGTGCAAGGAATTCATCGATATTGGCAACATATTTTTTGACATGGCTCGAGTTATCTGCGTTATACCAAATGAGGGCACCCTCTTCGAAGATCAAAGGCCTGTGACCCATACCAGGGTTTGCACCTGGAAAATAATGTATAAAATTTATTATTAAAAACGTCTAAAAGCTTTAGAAGCAAGTTTTTAAGTAAAACTTACCAATTGTTTTCATATTTGCTCTTTCATAATTATACTGAAAACCTTGAAATACCGTACAGTTGTATTTTGTTTTATATACAGTATCTAACAAATAATACTGACCTGGAAATATCCCACTTCTGAGTAACAGCTTGGAAACACGGAAATATTTCACGATCGTTCAAACTTCAACATGACATTATCTTTCTCTATTAGACGGTAGAGTTGCTAGTAAAGTCAATGTATGTTATTTTCGAATTTGCTTTCTTTCCTTGTTCATTCTATACTTCTACCGATATTCTACTTTTTGACTTTCTATATAATTATTTATATTAATTTTAATATAAACGTACAGCTGATCTGATGTCGATTTCAAAGACATAAATTATTTATAATCTATCTTTCGTTATGTATATTTTTTTTTACAGTTATCAATTATTCTACCTTTTTTTATCGTTATAGGTTTCGCGTAGTAGCCACAATCTCACCCGATGTTAAGAGACGATGTGTCCCAAGATGATAACACGCTAAACCTAGTGGAAGACTGGCTCTCAAGTACAGCTACCGGAACACACCTATTGGTGCGTGGCGACAGATTTTCAACTTAAGGGTGATAGCGAGCCAGGAGGGCATTAGCTATGGTTTCCTCACGATATTTTCCTTCATCGAAAGCTCAAGCTCATTGCAGGGATTCGAACTCACGTCAATCGACGCGAAGTCGTACACGCTAGGACTTAGCTATCATTAGTTCAAAATACTACATTCCTAAATACTAAAGCTGCGACCACCATGCAATTGGTGTTAAAACCGTCATAGTGATTCGCTTATGCGCGTCGCGTTTAGGATCAGTTGGTTCATATCCAGTTTCTGCTTACACTGGCCGACAGGACAGCAACAACTGGCGATGGATTGATCTCTCGGTGGTCGTCACTATTTTTAGGTACTTATCATCAGGCACAGATCCGTCCCTTCGCCGTGTTAATATAAAAAAGCTCTTTAATAGAAGTACGAAGCCACGAGTTTTACACGAGTACTTGAGTTACTCAAAATGGCCTTACCTATGATAGAATCAGCGAGTGTGAAGTAAGGTATCCGATCGTCCATCGTAGCCAGCAGCCCGCACATGCAGAGCGAGAAGAAAATGATGATGCATATATACATCACTAAATATATCATCCCGATTACACCTGAAATATGATAATATCGTTTAATTTTAAGTGTATTTGAATAAACTTTATTCAATTTATTTTTGTAGTTGTGGGTTTTTGCAAAGCTTGTTTTATATTTTAAAAAAATGTTTTTCTTTTATGTACGCTTTGTTCTTAAATGATTTTATACATAAATATTAGTTTATTAACTTTAAAATCTACACATATTATTATACCACGGTAACTAGCCGGTTGTTATTGAAACCAATTCACTATCGTAGATATCGTAGAGTGAACGACTGCTGTTTGTTCTGTGTGTTAAACAGTTCTTGTGATTTATATAATAGTGATCACACTATTATCACCTCGTACGGCTCGAATACGACATAACACTCACGATAGACAAACAATACAGTGTGTTTGTTTTTACTAACGAACGTCATGTCTGTTATAATATTTTCGAAGGGTTTCTCTGCTGCTGGTAAATGTGTTAAAGGAAAAATAATACATCGCATTGTATATGAAAACATTTTAAATCAGCCAGAGTAAAAAATATTGTAATTAAAATGCATAAAATATAAGACGAATGAAAATGGTTATAATTTTATATTGGACTAGCGGTGCCCCGCGGCTCTGCACGATACACAGTAATTGCTATAGTCTCGCAATTTTATCTTCGGTTATATTATTGACAATTCTTATGGTCTATCAATTTTGGGATGACTTATATTTCTCGTATACTAAATTTCGTGAAAAACGGCTGTGAATCTAAAAAAAAATAGTGGCATATGCGTGAACAATGTCTATCGGGAATTTTGGAAAAAAATTGCATACACAGACCCGAACTACAGATGTATTAATATAGATAGAATAATTTTCAACAAAAATGTAAGTTATCAGTATTGAACTTTAATACTTGTCTTATAACTTAACGGATGGGCAGTAAGATTAGGTACGATTTCCTTAACCATTCTATCTACAGGTTCATGTACTTAGGGGGCTATCCTTAATTTTTTTAAGCACTTTGAACTGCATTTACAGTTTTTGAAAATGCGATCAGTCAACAAGATAATGGTCAATTTACACAAATTTACCAAATTATGACTCAGTTGGTAGCGTGTAAGGACACCGCGTCGATCGATGTGATTTCGAATCCCTGCAATGAACCTGAACTTTTGGTGAAGGAAAACATAACGATGAACCCATAGCATGATGTATGGTTAGTAATGGCCGCCTGGCTAGCTACCACCCTCAAGTTGAAAATTAGTCGCCAAGCACCAATAGGTATGTTCCAGCAGGTGCACTTGAGAGCCAGTTCTCATACTAGGCTTAGCGTGTCATCGTCTTTGTCCACGTCGTCACTTAACATCAGGTGAGATTATGGCCATAACGCTAAATTTATAAAAAACTAATAACAAAAATAATACTACAATATATACAGTATATATGTTATAGGCAATGTATGAAATACCTATAAAATGCCTCAGAGTAGCAAGCAATGTATGATTTAGAAACATAATTATTTCATATTTTATTTCATTGTATAGAATTCCAAATGCTATTTAGGCAAAGTATAAAATACATTTCCGATTCGTTTCGAATATTACATTGTATTATTGGCGGGACCTCAAATTGTCATGAAATGTTTTTTTTTTAATTCGTAAACTTATATATTATAATATGTAAGCATTATAAGTGGTAGAGTTTGGTTTTTATGCTATTTAGGCAAAGTACGAAAAAAGGTCCTGATGAGGCGATCGTGCTCGTCCGACTCGGTTTCTGAATAGTCGTTCTCGGAGTAGCGATCATGAGACCATGGCGCATGCCGGCTCGTTAGTACTTGTTCCCAAGTCCAACCTAACATAACCGAGTATCGTCGTAATTTGGTAATAATCGCACTGTTATTATTTTTTCAGAATAAATTTTGTGTTTTTAATGAATGCACATCATTTATAACATTCCTAGGCATTCTGTAGAATGTACGTTACAAAATACCGACGATGATCGGTTAGGGTAGGTTGGACTTGCGAACGAGAACTAGCGAGCCGGTCGCGTCAGCGGCCGACGAGTACCACTGTCTCATACTTTGCAGGTCTCTCATTTGGAATTCTATAGAATGCCTAGGCAATGTATGAAATATGAATCATTTCATACATTGCCGGCTAGTTTCAGACATTCTATAGAATGCTGGCATTCTATACATTACCTATAACATATACATATAATAAAGTGTATTCTCTAAATTTAGAAATACGTGAGATTTTTATTGACCTCATTCGATTTAAATGAAATTTGTTAAGATTTTGCCGGAGCCCCCCTCTCCTCTTTGAGCTCATGTAGTTAATGGCCGCCTCCTAATGCTTTAATCTATACTAATATTCTAATAAAGCGGAAGAGTGTTTGTGTTTCTTTAAACACGCTAATCTCTGGAACTACCAATCGGATTACAAAAAATATAGAAGGAATAGTACCTAGCATTACGCTACACGTTTCAGCTAGTGATTGAATATTGATTTTTGTTAAATAAGTGGAATCAAATAGCGTACTCTAACTGATTTATCGGCGCGCACTGGCGTAATTGTTAGTGATACGTAAATACAATGTTCTACAAAAATATTGCTCCTTAGTACATCTAAAAAAATCCGCGATACCATATGCTCATCTCTTATAGATAAGCCACAATAAGATATTTTGTGACAAAGATTTATTGAAAATTGCAAATTGATTTATGAGCATTATTATTAGGCATGGCATATTAATCCTTAAGAACGAAAGTTACTTCATTATCAAGAGATTTTGAAGTAGACAATTTTGCCCATTATAACATGTTATTTGGACGAATAGTTTGGTAGATAATGTAAAATTAACATAATTCAACACTCGGCTCGAGTCTATGTCCCGTTGAGGTGTAGTGGCGCGAACGAGCCGTCCGCGTCTGAGTGTGACGCATAACCCTGGCTTAGCGATAAAAATTATTGTCTATACCTAAGTATTATAAATTATCAAATATCAAAATTTTAAATTATACGCGGGTGAAATCGCGGGGCACATCTATTACTAAATACTCGCCTTCTCTCTTCGTGTATACCTTAGGAAACATTAAAACAAGAATCATAATACAAAATCCTTGAAAAATGTACCAAGATGAATGCGGATGAGTAGTGCGCTAAAAGCTAGTATGTAAACATCCTAAATATATATGTATATATTGATCAGTAGATACCGTAGTTATTATGGAGTAATAAAATTTCTTTTTAAGTACGTACGTGTATGTTATATGTTTATATAGCTATCGGTTTGTAATCCATTTATATGCTGCGTCAAATTTTATGAATACTGACGCGGTAAATGTTGATCGCTTTCCTTGAGAATAACATATTATACAAACAAATGAATAAAATACACTTTTTGAATACTTTTATATTCTTCGTGTATTCAGATATACTCGAATTCTTTTTTATAGGATTTTAGCGTTTGGCAACAATCTCACCTGATGGTAAGCGACTGTAGTGGCCTAAGATGGTAACACATTAAGCCTAGTGGGTACTGGTTCTCAAGTGTAGCTGCCGAAACATACCTACAGATGCTTGGCGACAGATTGAGGGTGGTACATGCCTAAGGGGGCATTACTAAATGCCCTACCACCATGCTATGGTTTCATCACGATGTTTTCCATCAACAGAAACTCAGACTCATTGCAAATATTCGAACTCACGTCAATCGACGCGATGTTCGTACAGTTGTCATTGCAAAATTGTTTGGTGTAAATTAAACTTTAATAGTCTATATATGTATATGAATTACTTTGTCCCGAGTGACTCATCATCGCACAGCCCAAATTATTAAGGATATAAATGTGAAATTTGGCGACGTTATTGATTTTATAATGTAGGAAATGGTTATGAAATGTTGTATGCGAAATAATATGATTCGGCTCGGATTTACTTCAAACTTGGTATTAATAGTCTTCGGCACAATGAAACACACATATAACGGCGTTTTTCAAATTTCAACCCCTAATAGTAGAAAGAGGATAAAAAAGTGTATTAGAGAAATATTAATTTGCGGGTCAGATTTATTATGTGTGGACTGTTTAAAAGTCAGTTTCAACATCAGCCTGGCAATTTTAGCACCAAAACTGGTAATAAATTATAATATATAATAAATAAAAAAATATCATTTGTCCACGATATAAAGTTACAAGGAGCTGCTTTCTGTACCAACACGTCATATCATATAATAAAATATGTCGGAAAAACGTCGATATAATTATAAAAATCGTACTAATTACATAGGATCCGTACTATTGACTCTATTGGGTGAGGGCGCGATACCAACAGGTGTGCTCTGTGACCGCACGCACTTTATAAGCAATTTACGATTATCCGGGCAAATTTTCTTTCCTTTCAATCCTCACTCAGAATATTACTAATATTCTAAAAAAAAAACATTATTTAATTCGGTCCAGCCGTTCTTAAATGATGTGCTTACCAACAAGTTTTATTTATATAGATAAAAGTATCAATGAAATATGAATTAATTTTGTCCTTTTGCATATCTAGTTAGTTATACATATGTGTATATATAGATAGAGTCATTGCAAAGGCGTTCTAAATGTGCCCTTAGTACTTTTAATAGACTTATTAAACTGAAAGGCGCACTTTGCTGATGACGTCATTGTGGTGTAAACATTCTATGACTGAGTTTATGTAAGGCGGTCTATTTCCGCCCTGGGAACGTTTACAGTTCCCGATCCAGTTATATAAACACGAAACTGTTTTATTACTACTAGATGGGGACAAACGGGCTACAATTAGGCCTCATACGTACGAACGCTTTAGAAGCGCGCGTTCAAAAATAACAAAATTACTTCACGTTAAAAAGTGCCTCCATATGAACAGTTATATTTGCCATTTACTATGTTAAAATGCCTCTTTAATGCACTTTAGAAAAGCGCTCGTGGGTACATGGCCTTACGTGGCAAGTTTTATCCAAGCTATCCAAAATAACTGACTTTTACCTGATGGAACATTCAATACAGTACAAAAAATTGAGATTGTCTATAGCTGAGTATCTACCGAATCACTATGACCGGTTTTTGTATTTATAACTGTTTACCACTCCACTTCCAGAGTGGATCATTCGTTGTACAGTAGAATTTACTGCGTGCAAAAAAGGTTAAGTTTAGTGTCTCGATGTTAATGACACCTACACCCATATACCTAGATAAATAAAACTTTTAGATTATTATGACGCAGTGCTACCAACCAAATTTAGGTAATGTAGTGAAAAAAAAACATTATAATGAAACCATAAAACGATTGTTAAGGTAGCTACCGTTCTTGAAATGAATGTCCTAATGAACTACACTATGTTTTAACTAAAGATAAACAGGGCAAACTTAACTTTACCGTTAGAAAACTGTTGTTCCGATACATCGACATATGCCGCGGTTAATTTACCAATTGCAAATAAGCAAAAATTAGTTTTTATTAATGAATTAACTACAAATATACATTTTTTGAACTTTTTCCTTTACTTGTGCTACAAGACACTGCTTGTTGCCAAATTTCATGATTTTAGGTTAACTGGAATTACCCTATAGGTTTTTATTCCCTTTGAAACTGTTAAAAAATGCGACATAAAAAGCCGTATATTTCGATTGCGTTGACTTGAAGTTTGATATTTTCATTTTGCAGACCTGAGTTTTTGATACGAATTTCAACTTGATACCTCCACGCACTCCTGAGAAAAAGGGTATTGACAAACAGACGGACGGAAAACGAAGAGATACTATAAGGGTTCCTTTTTTCTTTTTGAGGTACGGAACCCTAAAAAGCATGGCAATGCTAACAAGCATCCTAGTGACACACAAATTATGTCACTATGGTATATGAATGGCATCAAGCAATATCATCCGTTATGTAAGAAATGATTCAGTCATGCATTATATTGGACTCTTTATTTCACACTTTCTATGTAATATGCTGATCTAACAAGTATGATATAACTATGATGTACGTGTAACATCCGTTTATTATAAAAATGGAGTGGGAAATGACTTAATTCTGACACAATTTTAATAAAAATATTGCCGGTAAAGGTTCGATATTGTCAATATTAGTGTTCATAAAACATCGATTAACGATCTATGAATCAATAGTTTATAGGACTATCGAACAACCGATTTCAATCGATTCAACAAGGAAGATTTGCGCGCCTTTTTAGCTCGCTAAATTATTAAAGTTCGTGACCTTTTTCTTAATCGTAAAGTTCTTATGGCCGGCTAACATGACATGTATTCCGCATTGAAAAACAAATCGATTGTCAGACAAACCGATGTTTACTAACACTAATCAATATTATATCTTTATATCAACTGAATTTTTAAGTTACAGTTACTGCTGAAGTATTTATGAACAGAATTCACACTACCTCCCACAATTAAGGTATTTCAGAAGGTGGATAAATTATCACTTGTGTTACTTATAGCACATAATAATTTGTTCATAAAACAAAACAAAACGATATCCAGCACAAAATCGTGGCAGAGCTATCTCGCATTGATATAAAAAAGTAACCATGAAAATATTTGACCATATTGATGTATCAACAGTACACAAAAAAACTGACTTTCAAGTTATGTAATGCTAAGATTCACTCTTATATCAGACATACGTAATAAACTGACTTATTTTTAATGTAAAAATCTGCTTTTATTACTATGTTAACGGTACGTAAAAATGTGACTTGTTAGTTATGTTAAAGTATGATATTATGTTACGTTATGGTAGTTGTACGAAAAAAAAAACTCTGATTTTATGTAACAGAATGATATTAATTTTACATCAGATGAACGTAACATAAAAATAAATAGAAACTTATGTTACATCAGTATGATGTTATGTTAATATCACTGAGTAATACATAACTTTGAGATCACTCATCATATCTGTTTACTCGTATTTCATGTATACATAAAAACGTTGTGGCACACATACGTGCGTGTGAAGTCAAAGTACGATAACGTGTTCACTGGGATGTATTTCACCTGATCTTAAGTGGACACTTTATTTTTTTATTTTTTTCGTAATGACTATACTGTTAGCCTTAGGAGCCCTGGGAGCCTTTGCGGCGTTTACAGCTTCACCGAGTGGACACTTCCTCATAGCTATTTATGAGTAATCTTAAACAGAACCAAAATCCTGATGTTAGTCAATAATAGTTTCTCTACCACTTTTCTATAAAATGATTCAACTCCGTCGAATATATTGAAAGAATGTATTATTAACACTGGCAAATGCAACAACGAGGCAAATTGACGAAAAAAAAGAATCGTGCAGGTAAGTAATACGTAACACCCCTCGCTCAGTTCTTTCTTCACCCCCCCCCCCCCCCACGCCAATAGAAAACCGCAAATCACTATGTATATATATATACATTAAAGATATAAACGGTAGATGTAAACGGTTTCCGAGGTCGGCATACTATTTGCAGAGCACGTAAACTTTACGATGTGACGTAGGCGGCCACTGCCGTAACATCTAATAATGCTATACGTACAGTCAAATACATAGCCTAAACCATTCGGTGCGTCAGAAGCACTCATTGCCAATCGAAGGTGACTGATTTCACCTTATACGAATTTATTAGCTTCAACTAGTATCCCTATATCGGCTTTATAACAGAATTAGCTGTGCCCTTAAATTTACTCTCCACCGCGTCACCACGCACCGCCTCGCCGCCAACGCACTCGTGTAGACTGTGCTTGTCTACAGGGCTACAGCTTGTCAGATTGCTTGCCGTGCCAGCTTACAGTTTCGCTCCTTAGACTCTTAGCGTTAAGTTATATAGCATACCTTAAAAAATAGACAGTAAATTAAAAAGAATTCTACAAATCTGACTAGTAGTCCCAGAGATTACCGTGTTTAACAAATAAACAAAAAAAAAGAATCTCTTGAGCTCTACAACGAAAAATACATCCCGATGATATACATACATAATAGATTATTATTCTAATCAAATTAAAATAACATCTTTTGTAATGAGACATTAAATTATTTTTACAGAAACAATTAAAAGTCAGCTAAGTGAATTCACATTATTATCATCAATTGCTAACTTCATCTCGTCACATTTCAGTGACATGATGCCCGCGCAGCTACTAATTTTACCCTTTACTAAACGCGCTAAAAGAACTGTAACTTTAATAATCCATATCAAATATAGCAATGATGGCTCAGTGATAGCGTATACGGATACCTCGTCGATCAACATTTTTTTCAGACTAGCACGACATAATGCCTGGTAGTACCTAGTTATCCTATAATGATAAAAAAAACTGCACAGTACAATTATAAACACCGGAGACCACCAGGAGATCGGCAATCGTTCCCTATCATGCCGGCTTGCAAACCTCTCGACTACTGGATACACACTACATACACGGGATCCCGAAAAGCGACAAATCAACATTTCTGTCACTGTGACGGATTCATAGCCTGAGCTTCCAGATAAAGAAAACATCCTAATGAAACCATTTCATGGTGGTAGGGATTCTCCCACCCCCTGGCTAGCTACCTAGCAATTCTTTTTCAGTTGCTGTACTTGAGAATCAATACTCACCTCTAGACTTAGCTTATGTTCATACTAGATCACACTGTCATTTAGCCGTTTAGGAGCTACGATGCCACTGATAGATACACAAACATACAGATACACACGTTACACTTATAATACCCCCGTTTTTGTGTGGGGATTAAAAATCTACAACATGACAGATTAAGAACTCGCCAAAAAGGAGTGTTTGGCAACAGTCATTCATATATCCTGAATCTTTTTAGGTGACCTAAATTTTCGACATACAGTATGTACTTAAGATTGATTTTGGCAACCGACGTTCAGTTACCAAGAATGTCCGGGAGTTACGATCGGGATGCCGTTCAAAATAATTTCGTATCGAACGCATGATTCACTGGAATAACTCAGACCATGCAGGAATTACTGTTTAGAATGTAGCTAACACTTTTATACTCACTGACTTATATGTCTACTAGACGTAGTTTAGAACAAAAACTCTATCGTAGATTCTTAAGACTTCACTGTATTGTGGGTACGGGTGGAGAGAATGTCACGTGTGTAATGTTCACGTTTGATGGCACTAATTGCTTTACGATAACTGTACTAAAGTATACTAATTTTATCATTACTGCTTAGCCCCTATAAGTGTAATGATATGTAGCTTGGATCCTTCCTCGGGATCAGTCCTGTATTAATCTGAAAAATATATTCATAGTGATTCAGCAGTTCAAATAACGTGTGTAAGAACACGGAACAATTACAAATATAATTAACAATGAATATTATTAAGAAAATACGAAAATAATTAGCTGAATTGCCTTAAACAAAGTTTAAAACATGTAAAAGAGAAAACAAATTTTTTGTGTCATATTCGTACAAAATTTAACATAATAGCCTATCCTTTTCTTAGCTCACAAAAAGTTATAAATATGGATTACGTACTCTAGGTATACTTTCTAACAAAAATACTCGTTTAAATAAAGAAATTAATATTTCTAACTCAACATTTAAAAAAAAACAATCGATTTATTAAATTCACAGCAAACCAATTTGAATAACAAGTATACTGGTTTTTCTTAATATGTATGTTGGCTATTCATAAACAAGTAAGACTTTTCTTCTGTTGGCGGATATTCTTCGAATTTTACAATATGATTAAAATAACAATAGGAAGATATGAACAAAAATAATCAACACTTGCAATGCAGTAATAAGCTTCTTTTTAAAACATTAATAAATTTATATATTGAAGTAATAATTTTAAAATAATAAAAGTATAAAAAATAAAACCCATAAACCCGTGGCCTGGTTATAAACATTTAGGTGTATATAATATTTATGTATTACGGGACGCATGGCCATCGCGTGCGTTGAGAAGCATGACCGAATGTTTACAATATTCTAAAATATTTAAAAAAACTTTTGCTAGTACTCCGCAAAGCGTGTATCCACGTAGATCGGCTAAATCTGAACGTGTTTAGATGTAGTCTAAACAAACTGAATATTCTTTTGGGACAGCTTTTGGCCGTCGCAGTTCAGTTCAAAAAGAAGCAGCAAGGTTTAGAATTTAAGATATATACTGTTACTTTTATTTAACAAAAAAAGAAGAATAATTTAACAATATAAACAAAAATAAACTCGTAACTAATTTAAGATACTTGGATGATGAAGACTTTACGGAACATAGAGATGTACCATTTCTAGAATAGTAGGGCTATCAATACGAGCATCCTTGGTCTTATGGAGGAATACAGTGTCATGTAGTTTGCGTCTATCTCTAAATGTCATCATTTTAAAATACGAGAGAATATATTATATTCATTTATATTTTGTATAGGTATTGTTTGTAAGTAATGATGTAGCCTAAGAAGGTATCAAGCTAAGCCTAAAAAACTGACTCTAAAGTGCTGCTACCGGAACACATAGGTACACTTACTTTTTTTATCTTATTAGCACGGCATAGTGACTACACTGTACCTGATGGTGAGCACACTGCAATCCAATAACATCGGCGACTACCGGCCTGCTTAAATATCTCTTCAGGTTATGTTTGAAGGACTCCATGTTGTAGGAAGGAGGGAAAACACTGGCCGGAAGACAGTTCCACAGCCTCACAGTTCGGCAAAGAAACGACGTAGCGAATTTACAAATTATATTACGCGATATATATTTTCAATTAGATTGAAATCAAATAAGCAAATATTGCTCTCATCATGATGTTTCTCTTTACTGAATACTCGGGATTATTGTAAGATCTGAATTTACATCAATCGACGCGCTATCTGCTATCGCTACTATTGCACTATAAACACGTCGCCATGTTATTTGTTTTTTAAATAATTGATTTTCTAACAACCAATTATATTCTACAATGTAAGTGTTAATATAAGTCGAAATGACAATTAAATTTACGCTCAACCTTGGTAGATAAAAGAAAAGTAAGTAATTAACTATTAGTTTAAATGGATCAGTGGTTCTGAGCTTTCGGTAAAGTATTGTAAGGTATCTGCCAACGTCCATACCACGTTGAAAACACCGGTTCTCGTCCGATCACCGAAGTTAAGCAACGTCGGGCGCGGTCAGTACTTGGATGGGTGACCGCCTGGGAATACCGCGTGACGTTGGCTTTTTGCATTTTATTTATTATTTATTATATTTATGGTGCAGTCATACATATCATGCAGACTATACTTTATTGGAAAGTGTTTGCCAAAGTCCATACCACGTTGAAAACACCGGTTCTCTTGTGATAAGGCATTTTCCGAATCCCGCCTGGCCTACAGTCTAACTGAAAAATTCCCATGAGACAGCTATCACGAGATACAACTATTCATGGACTTACCAAGTAAATTGCAATCAATTTACCGGCCATTATAAAAATGTTGAACAAAAACACCAATTTTATCAATACGGAACACTTTGAAACGGATTCCCGATTGGTCGCTATAGCAGTGACCTTAGCAAATTATGGTACGCTATCAAATTCTGTTGTTCTACTTACACGGAGGTTAATAAAACATTTTATTCTACTACAGAAATATCTGTTTAAAAACGAAAATAGCAAACAAGCATACAGCCCGCCTGATGGTAAGCGGTTACCGTAGCCTATGGATGCTTATAACAACTGAGGCATTAGTACCGCAGTGCCAACCTTGAACCACTCTTCCCTAAGAAGCTCTGGGAACCCTAGTCACTAACACAACACAACTTTATTTGGCTGCGATCTTCTGTAAGATGGAAGCATTTCACAAACCGGGATGAAAGAAATTTCCGAAGAATTTTTGTGTTCCACTTTTTGCATCCATTGAAAGAAGCCTATAAAATGAACACTTCTACATTTTTTATCGTTATTGGTTTGGCGTAGTGGCGTAGTCACCTAATGTTAAGTGACAATGTGGCCCAAGTTGCTTTTGCAATTGGCCACGATAATCCTCTCAAGTGCAGCTGTCGGAACACACCTATTGGTGCTTGGCGACAGATTTTCAACTTGAAGGTGGTAGCTGACCAGGTGGGTATTAGTAAATGCCCTACCACCATGCTATGGTTTCCTCAGGATGTTTTCCTTCACCGAAAGCTTATGCTCATTGCAGGGATTCGAACTCACGTCAATCGACGCGATGTCGTAGACGCTACCACTGAGCCATCACTGCTTCAATACTGGTTATCATAACTGTATACAGATTAAAAATGACAACCAGTATTTATTTGATTCAAAAATATAGAATACTTATAATCTGCTTTATAATTTGGTAGTAAAAATAAATCTAAAATAAAATAAATTTAAGTTAAACTGACGAGTACATTAATACTTCAACTACTTATATTAATTATTTCAACCGTAACTATTGGCAGAAATTATGTCCTTCACAAAACAGCTATTTTATTCTCGTATAAAACTGTTTACATAATAGTAAGAACCTATCCTGTTGGTCAGCATTTCTAAAAGGAACCAAGCCAAGCCATGGATTCTGTGGAAAATTCACCAGGATTCCCTGAATCATTATTTTTGGCTAGCAAATAATTCTAAATAATTAGTTTAAATATTTTTTCTAATAGCGTAGTAATAGGAATATTAGTTTTTTAAGCTTATATCAAATTGTACAATAAAATGAAAGTTATTGTGATGTTAATGTTTCGAAGCTTTAAACTTAGAAGAACCGTTGCGTTTAGGTACTCAAGAAATTTTCATTCTCCGCTGAGCATTGTTCCAAAACTTTATGAGTATTTCAATCGACGAGACAGTTATTTCAACATACATTTTTAATACTTTGCAAGGAAGATATACATTTATAATTATGAATAGCCGAAGAGTAGGTAAAAATGTGATAGGAAAATTAAAATAAAAGCTTTTAAAAATTGTTTATGTACAAAGTACAAATACTGACCCCATCGTCTGCCGGTCCGTCCCAGGAAGGTCCTCTCCTCGGGGTTCCATATCGCGTATCTGATGCGTTTCAGGAAAGGCCTCTGTGGCGGCCGCCGGCAGTAGTTCACGACGCCGTTTGGCTTGTCGGCGCCCATCTCGATCGACACCCGTCCGCACACTGAACACGATGTCGACACGGATGACGCGACGTACGGAGTCTAAGCATACTGCCTAAAACAAGCATATCGCTCAGAGACATACACGTGGGGGTCGTAGGTATTGACTTTTGTAAAATCATTGTAACATTGCAGTTTATATAACAATATTTTATGAGCAATATGCTATGCTTGCTGTGCTATATCTTCAGCGACTTTCCTGATTTGGTCCTAGTTAGGATAGGGTACAATGGGGCTGACACATGATATGACATTTTTATGTACTGAATCTAATAATAGTTGTATTGCTTTAATTTTAAAGTATATAACAAATCAACATATGTTTATTATATTTTACTACTAGTTGTGTCTGCTTTTTACTACAGACTGCAGAGTAGATCACACGCGCGAATCGTGATCGTGATCGTGATCCTTAGGGAGATCCATATGCTTCAACTATGTAGAACATTAATTTGATATATCTCTTATGGTTTACTCAGCTTAAATCATTTAAGCGCCCCAAAAGCGTCTTCTTTCCGCATAGCGATTTATTAAAAAAACATGTAAATCGGATTAGTGGTTTTAACGTCAAAAGAACATAAATGGACAGACGAATAGAGAAACGTTGAGTTTAAAATATGTATGTATAGATACACAAGTGTCTAACCACAACTTCACCAGATGTTTATCAATGATTATTAAGTGACATTGTGGTCAAAAATCACACCACCCTAGTCCTAGAATTAAGACTTCATCTCAAGAATGACACTAGTCATGTAACAACATAGCAAGGCTAACACTATTATAGTAGTACACAACGAAAATTATAAATTGAAATAACTCACTTAGGGTTGTAAACATTTCGTTTTATAAGTATATATTTTAAAAATAAATACACGGTAAAGTACTTCGGGATCGAGACCACCATTAATATATAGATAAGCTCGTCGTTATATATAACTCCATTTTCATGTATCATAACCACCAGGAGGATATAGTGACTTATGACATAGTATTCACAAGCCGACATAACAAGAGAGGAAGGGCACAGAGAAATTTCTTCGGAGAATTCTCTCTAGTTGTAGCAGCCCTACTGATGGAATACCTTCCCGCTACAGAAGATCGCAAACAAATAACCTTGTGGTGTTTTCCTGTGGTGAGTTTCGGTTACGGTGGGTTTCCAGAGCTCCTTGAGATAGAGGGGTTCAAGGTCGGCAACGCGCTGGTTGATGACCTATGGTATTATAAGAGCCCATAGGCTAAGGTAGCCGCTTACCATCAGACGAGCCATTACCTTGTTTGCCAACTTAGTAGTATGAAAAAAATATACAACATTTTTTTGTTAAATCGCAAGTTAAACAAGTTAAAGGTGTACGTACTATCAAAAATACCATAAAGCCCATTAATTATTTTTTGCTTACAACACTCATATTACCATACTTATTAAATAAATTATTCTATAGACTAATAATCAGAGCCAAACTTTACGTGAACTATGACGCCATCGCCTAATATTATAAATACTTAACACATGTCATACTTACATGTCTTCTCTGTATTTTGTTAATCTTTGCCACCTTTCCCGGAACCGACCGAATCTGCTGCTAACCGGTGGACCGCCCGCCCAAAGGCCACGACCAAGCCCTATCTCGCTAATTAAATTTCCACCCATAGATACATCATTGTTTTACTTAGATAATTGTCTTGTAGATTGAGATTAAGGGTGATTAAATTAGTTTTTATGTTTATCACTTATTGGGTTATAGTATTTTCATTTATTACCATAAGAGTGGATTTCTCGGACCTGATATTAAATTAATTTTATATGCGCACGAAACCATGTATATTTTCATAATTTAAAGCAAAGTAATATCAAGGAACAAGAGATTTTTTATGGTTTGTTGTAAAAAACAAGCATCCTTTCCAGTTGAAGGAAATGCAATCTGTAGCTTTTTATAACCTAAATGAAAAAAGAACTCGTCGATAATAATTTGCAACTTGTGAATAAATGCCACACCCTTAGAATATAATACGGAAATACCGGTGTGCTCGCACTGCTGCCACAAAATAGATAGTTACAGAAAGACTGGTCCGGACGACATTGAATTTATTTACCTATGATCGACTGTAGCACTAAAGCTGGATACAACATTCTATGGTAATGTCCATTTGAGAATTGTACTAAAAATATCAAAAATTATATGCGTATTTTATTTTAATAAACAGAAATCTATAAATTGGTTAGTGCAAAACTTTGTTTAAAAAAGTGAATTCATTTCGGTTTAATGTAGTATTTATACAACCAAATGCACAACAATTTTGATGCGCTTCTTTATTCGTTGTCAATTCCATTGGCGTTATAGGGGGCTGGTGCCTCCCCCACACCAGCAAGGTGTTGGTAGGCGCGTAGTAACCACAGAGTAATTTATATTATACTGCAAGCAGTAACCGTGCGGATGAAGAACGGGTTTCCAGTCAACGTATTTACTCCTTCCTATGACATTGGGTCCTTCCGACGAGGAGTGAAGCAGTATTTTACAGGTCGGCATGACGAGGACAACTGTCGAGGGAATCTGTCACCGACGGTCGCCTTTGTTTTTGAACTGGTACTTACTTACCATCAGGTGCAGTAGAGTCACTTTGCCATGTTAGTATAAAAATATACATTAGTTTTCACCTGAATCCCATTCGACTGGTTTGCGAAAACACGCAATAATATTCAAAACCCGTCACTCACATGGACCTCCACAGGGACATGAAGCTCCCCTCGATAGAAACCTATAAACGTGATAACCCGAAGCGAGTTATTGAGACGGGTTTTGAATATTATTGCGTGTTTTCGCAAACCAGTCGAATGTGACTCAGGTGAAAACTAATGTATATTTTTATACTAACATGGCAAAGTGACTCTACTGCACCTTATGGTAAGTAAGTACCAGTTCAAAAACAAAGGCGACCGTCGGTGACAGATTCCATCGACAGTTGTAATATGTTGTAAATATCTCACTAGGAGATGTTTTGATAGCGCTTCGAATCATCCCAACCCGCTCGTTAAAGCCACCGCGAATTATATCCCAAACAACTCGATTCCCGTTGCCCAACGTTATAAACGCCGTCCGCGAAATCTCTTTGTCGATCCCGATGACGACATAGAGAAAGCAAACGAATTTTACTCGTCCGCTCCTGTAACACATGCGTGCTCCCGCCCACGCCCGCGAAACCACCGTTCTCTCCGCAGGGGACGTACGGTTAACTTCACTCCCTCACACCCGCCACGACCGCCCTCCTCTGCGGCAACTCAAGCCTAGGTCCGATCCATCGGTATGGAGCCCTTGAGCCAAGCAGCCACTCGCGCGATACAGTGACTCTACATTCACTAGCTTTCACAGCCACACATGACACTGCATTATACTCACATGCATAACACATAGGTACATAGGTTCTGTAAGAGACCTTTTTTTTTCTTTTTTCCCTAGTTAGTTAGACAAAAAAATTCAGACCACTAAATACATATACACATGTTCCTTCCCTCCTCCCAGGGGGAAGAAACATGTGTATATGTATAGTTAGTTTAGATCAAATAATAGGGAATTAGTCAGATCGCGACTTAAGTGCATACGCGCAACAGTCCTAGCCGAGGTTCGGCCTCTTTGGCACCCTCAGATGTTGTTGCTAAGCTTTCGTGGCTGAGTGCCTTAAGCGCTCGCCCCCAAGCCCAGTAAAGCTGTAAAAGCCGTAAAGGCTCCAGGGCTCCTAAGGCTAACAGTATAGTCAGATCGAAAAAAAAAAAGTTATCACGTTTCGGGACTAATTATTGCATTTCATATTACAAAAGCAGGCAATTTAGACAATATATAACATTGCAAATCACTAAAGAACAAGTTTCAGGAATTTAATATCTTAACTTTGCCTTCCCAATATATTGTTACGGCTTGAACATAAAGAAAATAGAAAAAAATCACCTTTCTCGAAATTTCAAGGAGCCTCCGGAAAGATCATGTATTTATCATAGTGCACTCGTGTGACGTATAGTCTTAGGTTCAACGACACACACATAGAAAGTGTTATCGCTAAAACTGTCAGCAAACAATGGGCTAATCTAATCCCTAATGGTTACTTACTTAGGATTGAATTAGGACTCCATTTCACATAAGTACTATAAAAAAACACTGCGCCAATATAAAAATTGAGCGCGGATTACCCGCAGCCCTCTTTTGTTCTGATGATGGCCGTGAACAATAACTTTAGGTCTATATGGAACATGTAACAAGAGAATAGAAATATAATATAAATTCTAAATTTTACTTTTTACTTGTACTTTTTACTTATATTTTAAATTTTACTTGTCTATGTGAGTTATGAAAAAATGATGTTAGTTAATTTTTAGGATGTAACCAAATATCTTATATATAACAAAATATCTACAACAGTGAACAGTCTATGTTTCTTCTATGTCTAAAGTTTCTTGCTGAATCTCTCGTTTCATATTGATGAAAATAGTTATGCATCACATAACATTGAGTGTGAATATTCAATGAAATATAGCTTCTAACGCGCGTACATACATACACACATCTACTTTTATTTATATTTACTTTTTTATATACGAAACACTTTGATATAATTAATAAAACCAAAAAAGTATATGTATTTGAATACTTTGTTTAATTATTACAACTTAACAATTATTTATATGATTCATTATACCTATAATAATAATAATAATAATATTTACATTACAAATTAATATCTTCTACTTTGAAAATGTATTTTTATATATCTCCTGCCTGAACTCAGCTCGCGTGGACTACTAAAAAAAGTTTTTATTTTTGTGCGGAGCCCTAATTATTTTTCTAAAATATAAGTAGCTTAAGTTATGCCTTATAACATTAGCTATCTGCCAGTGAAAGTACCGTCAAAATCAGTCCGACCGTTTCGGAGATTACACGGAACAAACAGACAGACAGACAGACAAAAATAAAAAAAATGGGTGTTATCTTGTATACTTTTACCTGCATTTAGTAAAAACCTGTTATTTTGACATTACAAACAGAGACTTCAATTTTATTATATATCATATTTATGGTATAAAGAAATATATTAAATGTTCTAGTAAAAATTAAATATTACTGAACAATAGAATATGCAGTTATTTTACAAAAACAGATTAAAAAAACAATGGTATATTATTACACTCGAATTATTCTTTAAAAAATTCATAAGTACAAACCAAACTATAAAAAAAATACAATAAAATAACTTTAGTTCCTCACAAAATCTCCAGAACAACAAAGTCAAGAAATAGTTTAGCAAATAGTTGAAGAGATTTTATGAGAGGTGAATCATTATTGATTGTAACTACGGATATTTGAAACCTTTCAAATTAGTGACGTGAAAATAATGTTGTATATAAAATCTGTTTTAGAATGAATAAATATTTGATCCACTTCTTAATTTATTATGCACATAAACTTTACAGAAGATTTAGGTTTTGTGTAGATGATCCAGCATTATATGACTATTTCAGTTGTATTTGTATCTTCAACTAGCAATTGTATTGAAGTGTAACCAGATGCATCTTTTATACTCTTATTATAAATAATATTCTTCGCCCACGCTCTGCAGTGTATCGTGACTAATTTATTTACTGAAACAAAAAATAAAATTATTTGTGTAGCAGTTTACACGTGTCAGAAATAAAACCTAAATAAAAAATATTTTTAAATATCCTAAATCAGCGGGATTCGAACTATTGATCTATCGTGCGTACTGCGTATGAAGTCTGTTCGTCTCACACCATTAGGGCAATCCGACGACGACCACAATCATGAAAAACGGAACTTCATTAACCGTAGCTCGTAGGCTCATAGGCTTTAGATGTATATAGTTGTCTCTTTTTACTGTCGCTTTTTCATTTCATCGAGTTTCAAATCACAACTATGATAAAGAAGATTTCACTTGAAAAAAAAGGTGTGTGTGCGATTCACACACGATTGAAGTGAAACTTCATTTTAAAAGATATTTTACATTTTATATAAACAGTGTGCAATACACACGACATTTGCTCTCTCGCTCTGGCTCACGCAAAGAGGAGAGCCTGATAATGTGCATTAAACGTTTAAAGTGTTGGAAGTCGCATTAGAAGTTTCACTTCAAAAAAGAAGAAAAGGCATCAAAATTTGAAATTTTAACTACTCTCAATGATAATGATATATTTATTTAGATGGCAACAATCTATAAACTAATGAATATATGGTTACATTGAATGAATGAATGAATGAATGAAATGAACTAAAATAAATTAGTTTAATAGATTGTTGTTCAATGATGACTTTACATCATCGTACAACTACCGATATCCAGTGACTCATGAATGCACTATCATAAATTCACATAAGGATCCTCATTATTGAGTTGGGATTATTAGGAAGTCTACTTAGGATAGAGGTTAATTTCTTGCGCATAATGGTATAAAAATCATCAACGCGAACATACGCAAACATTCCAGATGTACTGCAGAGTCGCGGCAGTCCCAGTAATGCTCTAAAGGCTTTATTGTATTAGAAACGCGAAGAGCTAATAGTTTTTTGATTGAAGTTAACCCATAAGTTTCATCTATAACTTAAGTAAAGTACTAAACAAAAAATACTCTTAAATTAAGCAACATATTTATTGTATGTAATTATTATATAATATTATTTTTAGATATAAGTTCATCTTACTCATTACATATTTTCATCATCATTCATCATCATCAATATCAATTTATACCAAGCATTCGGTCATTTAACGGATGTAACTACAGATCACAAAATGTATCAAATAGCAGATGTCATCAGTGATGATGATGACTCTTCACGGTCGAACACGACAGCTATCTTACATGTACATCGCTCCATATACTTAATAAGAGCTCTGTATCAGAAGTACAACTGGTTGTACAAAAATGATACAAGTTTGTATCACTTGTGTACAACTACAAAAAAATACAAGTAACCGTACCGCGCTTATCTAATTTTCAGTGAAATATCCATCGCGCCGGAAATTCAACACACACAAATTATTACTGTAGTTTAAAAGTAAATCGGCGAAAATTAACGATTATTTGAAATAAATATAACGTGGGTATCACGTTAAGAATGTATCTGCTATCCATAAACAATCTGTTATAAAGAAAAATATCATTATTTAAATGAAAAAGTTTAAAATTGTCAATAAATTCAAATATATTTACTTAAGGTGTTATTGACGAAACTTGCAATAAAATAATATAATAGTTTTTTTTTTTTTTATTGTTAAAATATCGTCGAACAAATACGTGGGGCGCAATTAAAATTTCTGGAATGAATAAGAAAAAATTATTGATCAAAAAACACAGCTTAAAGCACTGTGATTGGTGGAAAACAAACGGTATACAACGCCCTGTCACAGATGCTGTGCATCATCACATTCCGATAGCCTTAGCCGTCCGATGCCTTAACTTCAATGTACTTTTTCATACTAGTAAACCAATTTGGTAAACATTTCTGCCACTCCCCCGTGGTGACCTCAGAAACGTGCTTTTTATACTCTTCAACAACCTCATCTGGTGTTGAAAAACGTTGACCGCGTAAATAATTCTTAATTTTTTAAAACAGGAAGAAGTTGCGTGGTGCATGGTCGGGACTGTATGCAGGATGTATCATAATAATATCTACATTTTCCCATTCAAAAATTAATTTATCTGTCTAGCCGTATGAGAGCTGGCATTGTCATGGTGCAACATGATACGGCATTTTTGGTTATTATTACGGAGTTCGTCAATAACTTCAGGCAAAAAATAGTCAAGTACCAATCACTATTCACTGTGACTCACTGTGAGAGAGGTAGGGCATACAGAAATTTCTTTAGAGGTCTACTTGGGGCAATCCGACTGGTAAAATACCTCACGCAGCCAAGTGTTACAGGCCCGGTAAAGCTGTAAAATCCGTAAAGGCTCCAGGGCCCCTAAGGCTAACAGTATAGTCAGTTCGAAAAAAAAAAAAAACCTGCGGTGAGTAGAGTTTCCAGAGCTCTTTGACAAAGAAATCGTTTCAAAGAAAGGTAGGGCACAGAGAATATTTTTTGGAGATTTCTTTCAACTTGGGGCCGTCCCACTGGTGGAATACCTCCACCCTATAGAAGGTCGCAACAAAAAAACTCATTGTGTTCTTGTGATGAGTAGGATTTTCAGACTTCCTCTTATCACCAGGCAAGCCATACGTTTGTTTGCCACTTTATTGGAAAAACAAGCATTCTCGTATTACATAATTCAATAGTTTAAATTACAATTAGTTACGTTAATCGTGTGAGGGCGTAAACCTGAATCTGTGGAATAGTATTTGTACTGAATTTCCTTTACCTGGAGGTGTCAGTCTCACAGCGACCAGAGGACTCTTATAGCCATTATCATTCTCGTAAGGGTAAAAATGAATTGGCAGACCTCTACCCCAGGGGTATTCTATCAACGTCTGATTTATATTCTCCTCTGAGCATGATATCCAAACTTGTTTCGCCTGGGAACAAATGGATATCTTAGAAATATGAAACATACGAGAAAATAACGTCGTCAAATAAGGCCATATCTATTTAATTGTGAATCTTCGAGAATTTTTTGGCCTTATCCCACCATCTCTCTTCCACTACAAAACCACACAGGCTGGTATACGAAGCTACACGGTAACATCCATCTCGGCACGAACGCAGAAGTCAAAATTTTTGTCATACAGTGTAGATGTGAAATTGCCCAGCCAGCGTTTTCCCTTCCTCCTATGAAGAGTCCTTTAAACGAGGCGTGAAGATGCATTACTGCAGGCTGGCACGACGGCAACGATTGTCGAAAGAATTTGTCACTATTGTTTAGACTGTACCTACCGTGCTTTCCTTCCGGTAGTGTGCAGTCATTTTACCGAATTATTATTAACAAAACGCACTATGTGAATTTACACCGTTAGTTTAGTGATCACGTGGTAATATGAAATAAGTGAATTCTTACCACTTTGACAAAAAGACGATTATAATATAGGTTTTATCTGTTTTTATGTGAATTACAATGATACCTGGAAAATATTTCTTCCCGGTAATTACGATGTTATGTGGCGAGAACAAGAAAAACATATATTTAGTCTTTATTCTGATTTGTTGTCAAAAATTACTGATACCGTAGGTCCGTATACACTATAATTATTATATAAACATATTGTATTTACCTCTTCCCTTTCTAATGTTGCTATGTAGTCCACTAAATCAACTGGCATGTCTTCGGGAAGATACTCATTGTCATAATAATCTGGTTTCCATCCGTAAATCTGTAATTATTTAATCAATAAGCGATTTAATCAATAATTTAATTAACAATTATTAAGCGGTAGAAACTACGCCAGGTTACACGGCAGTGCTCGTCCTGGTGAGTTCTGGTCTGATAGATATGTCATACGCAACATGAACCATTGTAGTAATAAACTAAAAAGATAAATGAGAAAAAATAATATTAAGTATGAATGTGGACGGATATAGATAAAGACCGAACAAGGTATGGAAAGACGTGTAAGAAATGATATGCGTATAAAAGTTATCAATACTGAGATGACACCTGATAGAGGAGAGTGAAGAAGAAAACATGGTGTGCCGACCCTACTTAGAGGAGATGAGGGCACGAAAAAGAAGATATTAAAAAAAATCACATGTTTGAAAACAAGGCGAAGGTATTATTCAATCTATCTAACAAGCAGCCTGTGTGGCTTCCTATGAATAGACACTACATGGAGACAAAAAATAAGAATATTAAATGTAAAAGTTTATAAATAATGAATATGACTGTAACGAGAAAAGCAGATATAGTACACACAAGTTCCAAAGAACTATGTATTATAATGAGTAAAATAGCAGAGAATACTCACTTTGTTGATTTTGATAAAGAAACAGGGAGTTTCTGGGTAACCATAATTATCGACGCTGTTACATCCACTCTTTAAATAATACCATCTATCACCTCTGTAGGCTGTAAAGTACAAACAGAAATTTATTTGTGTTATATTGACGGTAGTTTAAAAATCTACTATATTTAATAAAGTATACACTAAAGAGTTCCTCTGGAGGAGGACCTCTGCCTGATCGGTTGTATTTATTTACTGAGTTTTAATAATATTATTAAAGCTTTTCACATTACATATATCACAAGACCACTAAAGTGGTGGTGAGCGTTATATTCTCTATTCTAGACTGTATAATATTTAATACCAGCTGTGCTCGCAGCTCCGCTCGCGTGGACTACATAACTATTGTTTATGAAGATATCGTGATACTATTATTTATTCATAAGGACCAAGAAACCAAACAGTAAAAGAAAAAAAAACTATCCAGTAGTTTTTGCGTGATGCGCGCAGAACGGCAAACCTCATTTATACAGAAAAATAATAATTTTTAAGCAATGCATTATTTGAGGATTGGCTTTAACACGTCCACTTCTAAAACTGGTTTGAGGTAATTTATACTAAGATTGTGCAATAACACCTCGAGACACTATCCAGGGACTATAAATGACGGAATAGCGCGAGCGAGGCGGTAAGGTACTTGCAGTCCACTGAATAGCGAACACATGGTGAAAAACTCGTTCAAATGACTCAATTCTGTTGCATTTTCGTTTCAGACTTTGTATAATTAATCAGTTCCTATGAGGCTCACACAGCGTCAGTCGTTGCCCTTGGTGAGTAACTTTAAAACAATCAGTCTTTTTGTCAAGGTCAAAGAACAAAAAGGATTTGCATCCTTTTATTATACGCTCCAATGTTGCACCGTCGCAACAGAGTTTGTTGAATGGACGGTTGATTCTGCTGACCCCAAAACGTGTCGGCAGTCATGAATAGCACTGAGTCAAACACGGGCAGTTAATAGGCGCGCCCCCTACGCTCAAGTACGGGTGTGCCGCGGAGTATTGTTGATCAATGTAACGAGGCCATGGGAAAATCGATGTCGGAGTGGAAAAATAGGGTAACCTATATAAAGATACACAGCTACTTTCCGTTTTAATAGTCTTTATGTATCTATATCATACTAAGTGCGACACGGTTTCACGAGTAAATTACTTGGACTGAATCCCACACGAACCCAAGTAGCCTATCGTAATTTTCACTTTCCGTACATGCCTGCAGCTTGCAAGATTGATTCCCGTTAATGGTTATTGCTCTGCTACTAAGGGTTGTAGCGTGAAGTTATATAATCTGTAGGTGGATAAGGGGTGTCAAATTACATCTATAGAACTGAGACGCCCATGCCAACCTCATCTGCACGTGATGCACTCTGCTGATTAACGAACGACGATTGGGTCGCAACCACCATGCACGTGTTGAAAAGTCCTTCATAGTGACTCGTTTTTGCGTGTCGCGTTTCGGGATCAGCCTGTGCATATCCAGTTATTTTTGCAGGCCGGCATACCAGCGGCGATTACCGATGGATTTTGTTCTCTCCTTACCATCAGGGACAGTACCGTCAATTTGCCGAGCTACTATAAAAAAAAAAGTTTTTTCAATAAATATCCTATAAAATGAAAAAGATTTTTTTCTAATCTGACTGGTAGTTCCAGCGATTAGCGCGTTTATCAAAGAAATAAAATACAAACATTTTCTTCAGCTTTATCATATTAGTATAGATGACTTTTCTGTAAATATCCCATTGCTGGGATAATGCCGATTCCCGAGAGTAGGCACAGGCGTCATCACCACGCCAGCCCACGATGTATTCGAGATTTCAAACGCCTAGAAAATCTAGAATTCTATACTTCTTCAATGGCATTGTAATACTACAAGAATTGAAATTTCCTATAGAGAATATTAAGTAGATGAAAAATAATAAAAAAATTAAAAATGAATATAAAAATTTTAAATTAAAAATTACATTTAAACATCAATATGTCGATAAAAATAACAGTTTAAAAAAACTAAAAATACGCTTTTATATAAAATCCAACTAAAAAAAAATAAAAAAAAAAAATTAAAAATTTGAATTAAGAATAGTGTATATAAGAAGAAAAAAATTTTTATTGTAAAAAAGCGTGGGGTGCTTTTTAATATATTATCAAAATGATCCTATAAGGTCATCGGTCCTTAATAAGTTTGCCAAATTTCGAGTTAATCCGACGTTTTGAAGGGGGTCAAAATCATGTTCAAAGATTCCGTTACATACTAACATAATAACATACATACGTCTGAAGCTAATAATAATAATATCCTTATTAGTGTTCTATCGGGAAATTCTGAAGAAAATATACGTACAATCAGAAGTACAGATTTATTAGTATAAATCAGTATCCTGTTTTTAATCATACGCATGCAATTTGCCCATATGCATTACTCTTTATTGCATTTTAAATAGTTATAAATGGAGAACAGTAGATTACTTTAATAAAAACCTGTTGAACTAATAAATTGATAAGTAAATAAATTTAATTGTTATTTGTTAATGCACCTTATGTGTGAATACCGTGAGGTTAATAAAATCAGTTAATTCAGTAAATTTGCTCACAATAAAAATTTAGGCGTTTATGTATTTTGAAGCAATAATGGCTCAGTGGTAGCGTGTACGGACACCGTGTCGATCGAGATGAGCTCGAATCTCTACAATGAGCCTAAGCTTTCGGCGAAGGAAAACATAATGATGAGACCATAGCAGTTCTAGTTAAAAATCCGGGTCCGAGTCACTTGAGAGCCAGTACTCCACTAGGCTTAGCGTATCACCAACTTGGGCCACATCCTCGCTTATATCAGGTGGGATTGTGAACAAACGAGAAATCTATAAAGAATTAAAAAAGTGACCGTTTAATACAGTTGGGAATTATTCTTAAAATCCTAGGGGTCATCATCATTTTACTAGTAGGTAACCGACCAAGACTTCGTACGCGTCAATCACGATATAAAATTTAATAAGAATAAAAAATAGCCTATAGCTCTCAGGAATAATAATGTACCAATTATTCAAATGGACTCACAAACTTTACCTCTTTATAATATTAGTACCTTGATTAGTTTAGTTACCATGATTTAGTTTAGTTAAATTGTACAAATGAAATGATTTTTAATATAAGTACCTTATGTGTATTTTGAATTCTACTATAAGTTGACATGATGACGTTGAATATACTAAAATGTGTTGGATGTTTATTATTGGCAACACGTGTAAACCACACGGCTATGCGACACGCCAAGCGCCGTCTTGGGAGTCTTAGAGAAGTCGTTTAGCCGTTACTACAACTGCTTAGTTTTTTCATTAACTATAACCGTTCCAGTTTTCCCAGCCGTGTAGTTCGAATTCATGTAACTTCCCGAAAGGTATGATTATTCTTTTACATTGAAAGATCCCATCCTCGTCGTCAGTGAAATATTTAACGTAATGAAACAATGACAGATATTGCGAGACTGATATATTAAATTTCGTAGGGTACATAGAAAACTAAATATTAATGATTGCCTTATGTATGACTATACATTACAGATTACTCAAACGCACAAATGATTAAAAATGCGCATTAAACTATTATGAACTGCGCTGTGTGAACTCCCAAAACCATCTTTGGAAAGAAGTCACGTCAAGACACAAAATTCGACTGGCAAAAACCCAAGACGAGTAAGGTAATCGTGCACAAGCCATATGTAATATGTTTCAATTTTAATTTTTTACAGAGCTATAACTATTCAACCACATAATTGCTAAGATACACAAGAATACAGATATAAGAACCACTATATATGTAAGTGTGTGTTAAATCTAATTACATAATACTTTCACGAAAATAATATATTAACATTGTCAATTCACGTGAAGACAATTGAAGAAATACAAGAAGAACAGAATGACTCAAATAGGATAACTTACCATCAAAGAATTCATCTAACTGTTTAATGTATGTGAAGTTGTCAGGCTTTATACTGAGGTCAACGGAGATGGTGACTCCGACATCCGGCATCGGTCGATAAGTCACTCCTGGATTTGCGCCTGGAAGATTAAATCAGCTTTTTATCGATTTTAAGCTAGCATTTAACCACAGCTGATGTTACGTGAAGCTATGGCCGAAGACGGTAACACGCTAAAAAGGACGCCTTAAAAAGGAGATAGCTCTCAAACGCATTCGCTGGTATTCACCGGTAGGAGCTTGACGATAGATTTTCTATTTGGTGGAGGTAAGTAGTCAAATATTAGTACTACATTATGTTAACTCTATTTTATTAATGTGATATCGACCTAAGGCCTCCTCCATTTCTTACCATTCTGTTCAATTTAGTGTAGTCTATGTTTTCGTAGTCCTAGTAATGTTTTATCTGCGATTGCTTTTATATCATCATCCTACCTTTTGAAGATGTCTTCCCTGTTTTCGTTTTGTATTTCTGAGAAGCTAGAACACAATACTTTTGTTCATTTGCACTATGCAAAGATGTAGGTATATACGTACCAGTTTTATTAATTTATTGTTCCACTGAATTATGAATAAATTTTAAAATTACCAAGAATAAGAATGGATATGGCGTTAAAACAAATTTACTGATATAATACATAATATATCAAACATTTACAGCTTACAATGTAGTATGAAGAATGAGCAGATAGATGGCGTTTAAAACAAATGTGTTGGTTATCGCCCTACCTGTGACGGCATTTACAATCGATTTTCGGACGGCTTTTATTCGGATATCGCGATGATCGACTACAATTAGCCTGAGCTTTCAGTGAAGAAAAGATCGTGATAAAACCATAACATGATGGTAGATATTTTTTTAATAGCTATCTGGCTAGTAAGCACCCTCAAATTGAAAATCTAAGTGCAAGCACCCATGCATAGGTGTCTTCCAGCAATTGCACTGGGAAGCCATTACCCTTGGCTTAGCGTGGGCCGCATCGTTATTTAACTTCAGTTGAGACTGTGACTAAAACGCTAAACTCATAAAGGATTAAAAAAACATCCTTTACCGCACCATTAAATGTTTCATATCAGAAATTACTATAGATATAGATAATGTATTTATATTATCCCCGCTGATAAGGTAAATTTCTGTTCCCCTGATTCACCTTTAACAAGGTAGTAGGTAGAATGTATTTTAATTAATAACCGCTCCTAATCCGATTCAAATTTGAAATAAAATGTAAAAGCAGAAATGAAATTTTTTGTGCTCTTTGAAATTCATGAAACCGACATTTTATTGCGGCTGGCTCTTCCCGTTTAAAAATGTCCTTCTTAAATTACCTATCAAAGAATATTCCATGGTGTACGTTGGTTTTTTGTCATCCAGCGTTAGCAGCAAGCACCCCATGCAGACAGCAAAGAGTAGAGCGAGCACTCCGTAGAATATAATGTAGAATATGAACACGATACCTGAAAATTTTAAACTACACTTGAACACAGAATTATGAGTTTCCAACATTCACCGCTTTTCATCCATTCACATATGTGTTGTGTATCGGAGACAGATTTCGTGGCTCAGTGATAATAAGCAATACTATTGAGCCAATATATCACGCATTCAATTCCCTAACAGGTTGGACTAATAAAGCACTAATCAAAGAAATTAAATTACTATCTACACAGTCATAGACAAGTCAGAAAACACAAAATCATGTTTTGGCTGACACCAACTCCAAAAATAAGTGATCATAAATTTTAAATAGGTATGTATACAAATATCAATAATTTTGTTGGTTGTTTTTTAATGCTTTTTGCTTTGAAGTAATTAAAATATTATTTTCTACTTTTTTGTCTTTTTGTTTTTCTTGTCTTGAAGCCGATGTTTGTTTTTTGTTTTTTGGTGGAATGTAAGAAGTAAGAAGTTTTTTGTGTTTATGTGTATATACTAGTAATATGGGTAGGCCTACTAAACGCGCTGCTCGAATGAGTGGCATTTACGGAGCATTTACGGGGGTCGTCTTCAATGTTCTCCCTGCATCTCTTAAATTCATTTGACCACTTTTGAATTGATAATATTTATTTATTGATTGATAATGAAGGTGCATAATCGTGGTATCCAGCTATCATATCTTCATGAAGGATTTTTTGATTATTTCCTTATTTAATCACAGCGGAGTATTAGATTTTCTTTAACATTGTCGCGTCAGCCATTTCGATCGTCTTTCACTGATAATTATTAGAGAAGTAATAATGGTCATAATATTGTGAAATTTTATATTTACATTTTCTGTTATATGTAATATTTTCCCCTGAATAAGAATTTTAATGTTTATGGTGATTATAAGATTTTGTAAAAATTGTGAGAGTTGTTTGCACTATAACTTCATTTTAACGTTCACTAGTCGAGCTACGTACGTAACCTTTAAAGGCTAATTTGAAATTTCACTCTGCGTGAAGCGTCTGCTGTTCGGAGTGTTTTAGTACTATGTTCACTTCATTACTTAATTATGCCGATACCGAGAATACATTGAAGGCCTATCGTATATACTTTTTTTCTTTTCAAGAAACGCTGAATTAATTTCGTTAAAATTTATACCTATGGGTCATTAAAATCAATACATAATTGGCGGAGTAATCGCGTAACAAACATACAAAAAACATACAGTAGTAGGCACATACTTCCTTCTTTTTTGGAGTCTGTTAAAAATAGATATAAGCAGAGACTAGTAAATATAGGTAACTTACATACATCAAATAATATAATATCAAATTATTCAGGCATGGAAGAAAATGTCACCAACTAATGTAGGTATGCTTCAAAAGTGTATCACGTGGAAATTTGAAAAAAGAAATATATATATTAAGCAGTGCGTTTGGAAGTATAAGATGGGGTTAACCGAGACTAACTTGGATCTAATGAAGTCCTCACCGTCATCAATCTAAAAAAATGTAACAGGTTTTCCAAGGGTAGAGAAGGGTGGTGTTCCATCATTTCTGCTTCTATAACAGTGGGGACATGGCGTGAACATAGATAGATTGAATCCACCGCTGTTTTTACTATACTAAATACATTCGTCGGTACTCTATTTTAGTGGCGCTAGAAATATCCTGACATTTTATATTTGTCGGTTTGTTTAATACAGATCTGTATAAAGCAGGTACGTCATTTTCAACTTTAAAGTTAAGTAAAATAGGATTTAAATCGGAATAACGTGACAACTGTATTTAAGGTAATATCAATTACAAAGCCATTAAAATAATATTATATATTTATTATATGTCAAAGGTGTTTTTTTCCGGGCAACGCTATATCTCCTTTAATTCTTCATCGACATTAATTATTCAAACATAATTTTGAAAGATTATGTTCCCCAAATGCCTACTATTGACGAAAAACACAAAAATATTAATTATATTTTCGTGACGCTAATGAAAATATATTCAAGTAGCCATACCTATATTAACAAATTGTTTAACGTACATGGTAGCAGTTAGATAGATTACTTACATTTTACAATGAGACAAATAGTCGCAAGGGTCAACTAGTTAGATTATTTTTTTAGACTAAGCGCTTAATAAACAATCATTGGCGATGTGTTTTCACCAATTATAAGCAATATACGGTTCAAGAATAGAAAAGCAATTGATAGAGATGGTAGGGATTTATATCGCGACCAGCATTCTCTCGCCTGCGTAACACTCGTCATAGTGTGAGGCGTGTCGGGATCCGGAATCAGTCAGCTGCTGAAAGGCTTGCAAACCGGCATGACAGCGACAATTGGTAGTCACTGTTGTTTTTAAATAAACTGTGATTACCATTATGAACACTGCCGTCACTTTGACGTGCTATTATAATAAATAAAAGATGAGATGATATGTTAATAAATATGTCGCTAAACCCTTATATTAGTAGTCAAAAGAGGCAATCATAATCATAATTAAAAATAACTTTATTTAATTTAGACCCTAAGAAGGCACTTATGAACGTCAAACACTACTACCGGTTCAGAGAACATCCCAGTCATCGAGAAGAACTGGCAAGAAAATCAAAGGGCTTACCTTTTATAAATATTTTTTTCTTAACTGTATAAATAATATTTACAGTCAATAAGCATATTATCATATTAATAATTTAGTGGATGCACAGAAACGGATTTACTTCCAGACATCAGTATCGTTCACATAATGATCCACCCTATAATATACCCTTTAGACAGTAAAACTTGCTTGACTTGATCCTTGAACTCATTGTCCGGCAAATCAGCAATGTGCGTCGGAATCTTATTATAGAAACTAACACTATTACCTTTTATTATTCTTACTAAGTCACGCTATAGATATATATATTGTTCCACAAGCTACATCAATTAGAAGTCTCGGATAGGTTAGTTCATCTAGTTCACGATTTTCTACGCGACCGCACCTTCCACTACCGAGTGGAAGGAGTACTATCTACCGCCCACCCTATACGCTCAGGCGTCCCGCAAGGTTCCATTCTGGCGCCTTGCCTTTTCAATCTGTACGTCAGCGACCTCCCGAAGCCCCCCGGGGTCGAGGTAGGGCTCTACGCTGACGACACAGTCATATACGCGTCAAACAGACACAGAAAAAATTTTGCCTGCGCAGTCCAACGTGCCGTAACCACTCTCGGGAAGTGGTTTCGAACGTGGCGAATAGCTATTAATCCGGTAAAGAGCGCCGCGATTATGTTTGAACCGCATACATGCAAACTACCACGCACGGTAAGACCCCTCTCATTATTCGGTACGAATATCCCTTGGGCCACCAAGACTAAATATCTGGGTGTCACCCTCGACTCGAAGCTTAACTTCAACGCACACGTTACTATAGTCAGGAATAGGGCCATCTGGATCCTTTCCCGCTTGCGACCCTTGCTCAGTTCGGTAAGCAAAATGTCCTTAAGACATAAGCTCACACTCTACAAGATGTGCGTACGTCCGATCTTGACATATAGCTGCGCCGCGTTCGCACATATGTCCAAACATAACTTTGCCCGCATGCAAAGAGTCCAAAATCGGTTTCTCCGTCGCCTGCTTGACCCTCCAGCCTTCGTTAGGAACATGGACCTGCACAGGGACATGAGGCTTCCCTCGATAGAAGCCTATGTGAAATATCTCACCAGGAGATACTTCGATAGCGCTTCGAATCATCCCAACCCGCTCGTAAAATCCACCGTGAACTAGGTCCCAGACAACTCGATCCCCGTTGCCAAACGTTATAAACGCCGTCCGCGAAATCTCTTTGTCGATCCCGATGACGACATCGAGAAAGCTAACAATTTCTACGCGTCCGCTCCCGCAACATATGCGTGCTCGCGCCCACGCCTGCGAAACCACCGTTCCCTCCGCAGGGGACGTACGGTTAACTTCGCTCCCGCACACCCGCCACGACCGCCCTCCTCTGCGGCAACTCAAGCGTAGGTCCGATCCATCGGCATGGAGCCCTTGAGTCAAGCAGCCGTTCGCGCGATACAGTGACTCTACATTCACTAGCTTTCACAGCCATACATGACACTGCATTATACACACATGCACAACACACAGGTACATAGGTTCTGTAAGGGACCTTTTTTTTCTTTTTTTGCCTAGTTAGATTAGACAAAAAATTTCAGACCACTAAATACACATACACATGTTCCTTCCCTCCTCCCAGGGGGCAGAAACATGTATATATGTATAGTTAGTTTAGATCGAATGATAGGGGTTTAGTCAGATCGCGACTTAATTGCATACGCGCAACAGTCCGAGCCGAGGTTCGGCCACTTTGGCACCCTCGGATGTTGTTGCTTAGCTTTCGTGGCTGAGTGCCCTAAGCGCTCGCCCCCAAGCCCGGTAAAGCTGTAAAAGCCGTAAAGGCTCCAGGGCCCCTAAGGCTAACAGTATAGTCAGTTCGAAAAAAAAATATATATATATATATTGTGATACATGCGTCCATAGACTACGATAACTGCTTACCACCAAGTTATTTACCAGCTTAGTTGGATTAAATAAAGCGTATCTCCCATTAAAGCATAACGTGTCGATTCTCACGGCATGGTTGCCAACCCTAAGCAACCCCAGTTTAACATCAACATTTACATAATATTGTACAATACTCCTCTCAAAACACAAGTAGGTACATTACGACAGCTGAACGCTAAACTTGAATAATTGCAATAATCGTCCTTCATCGCATGTAAATCGTAAATAAAAGCATCAATGGAAAGGCGAGGGGCCGCGGCCGTTCTCTAACCGTGGGCATTCAGGGCAGCCCTTCAAGAGAATTACGAATAAACTAGTTCAAAAGGTACGCCGCCGGGCCTTTTCCGGAATTGATAATTTCTGGCATTTAAACAAAAAGATTGGTTAATACAATTACACACAATTAATAAATCCGTTGTTAAACAAATAAATAAAAGCTTAGTAACTAAACATAAAACACATTAACTAAGCAGATGCCTGTTTTATGCATTTCAGGTGTGATCTTTGTTATGACATTGAAACTACAGAGTTCAGATGACAACTGAGTATTTATTGAAGTACCTACAACACATTTATAATTATGCCCAACTACCACTACATCACATTTACATTCACAACATCTTCCCTTTAAAAAGAAAAACACTAAGAAGAAAATAAAAACTAACATCTAATACAATTATCCCTACACCCAAAATAACAAATATAGATTTAGAACTTATTAACGAAAACAGAAATAAAAAATATATCAAAACGAAAACAAATAGGAACCAATAACATCAAAATCCTCATTTTAGGTTCTTAATTTTTGCTTTACTTCGTGTTAAAGGAGGTGAACACTCGTCATCGTATAGTACAGTAAGATCATGAGAATAATCACTGTCATTTGAAGACAAAAATGTTTCTTCCGAAATATCATCGTGATCACTAATTTGCTCTGTATCAGGAATTAAATGTCGGCGATTTCTACGATATACACCCCTTTTATTTTTTATTACGTAAGAACGCGGTGTCTGCTGTTTAGCAGTAAAAATACCACCGCTACGTTTATTATTCTGAATTATTATAACATCATCATCAACTCTCAACCAATTATAACATCACTCCGGATGTTTTTTACTATGCAAATCATAATATTTTTAGCTTTTAATTTGTTTTTGAATTAAGGACTTATGGTCTTTTTCATCATTAGTTACATAATTCCTTTCTAAGAGTTCTGGATGTACCGGTAGTCTACAGTTTAACCGTCTACCCATAAGCAACTGCGCAGGAGAATTTATTTTGTCGCCAGGTGTGTTTCTATAACTTAATAAATTTAAATAAAAATCCGTGTTACTATCACTAGATTTTATTAATATTCTTTTTATGTTTTCTATCGCCCTTTCAATTTTTCCATTTGCTTGGCCGTAATAAGTGGATGACGTTACATGATCAAAACCCCAATGTTCAGAAAATTGCTTAATGTCATGACATGAAAACTGTGGACCATTGTCACTAATAACAATCTTTAGTATTCCATACCTGGCAAAATTTTCTTTTAGTGCATTTATAATTGTTGAATAAGTAGCATTATGTAATAATATTACTACTGGAAAACCTGAAAAATAGTCAATTATAATTAAATATCGTTTTCTTCTATACTTAAATAAATCAATACCAATTTTATTCCATGGCAATTTAGGAATAACAATAGGAATCATTGGCTCTTTTGATGGTTTATTTAAATTCTCTCGTAAATCGCTATAGTCTTCTAAAATTGTATGAACACGTCTTATCAAGCCTAAAATACTACAAGCTTCTCGGCCCAGCACACCTTGGCAATTGATATGAGCAATAGCAAATTTTAAAACATACATTTTATTTTTATGCCACCACGTAAGATCACATATGCCCTTTGTAGGTATTATATTTCCACTATATGATTGAAGTTTTATGTTCTTTTTCGTATTTATTAATTTAGGGTTGTAACCTAATTCTAAAAACCGTTGATGAGATAACACATTAGTGTCAGCACCTGTATCTAATTTAAAAGTTTCTTCAAAAAACTCGCCCTTGAGTACCTCGTACCATTCACTAGCCGATAAGTCCTCATTCATCACCTTTGATACCGTTGACACATAAATCTCCTCAGACTGATCACCGTCCACATCATGATCCGATTCACGTTCATGGATGCCAATGTCATACATTTTCTTTACACGATTTGATAATTTACACATTCTCGCAAAATGACCAAAGTTTTTACACACAAAACACTGAAGTTCAATTGCTGGACACGAGTTGGGTTCCAAACAGCTCCCACCGCATCGATGACACGACACAAAAGAGCCAGTAGGCGCATAGCTATAGCTCCACTGTAGCCACCTTCCGCGTCCCCGCACTCGCTGGTCGCTGGTCTCGTGCCGCCACGGGCATCGTCGCCGTCGCCGATTCACTACGCTCGCTGCCGCTGCCGCCGCCGCCACCGCCGCCGCCACAGCCGGTGCGAACGCGCTTCAATAACGCATCAACATGCACTACTCCCGCACTACTAGACATGACACGTGACTCCAGCAATCTATTGCTATCCGCCGATATTTCATTCACTTGACATATTTTTACAGCTTTATCGAGTTTTAAGTCCTCGGTGCGTAACAAACGCTCTCGTACTATCGCATTGTTTATCCCACAAACGATACGATCCCGGATTAGTTCATCTTCTAATATTTTAAATTGACAATGTTTGCTTAGTAATTTTAGCGCGATGACGTATTGATCCATGGTCTCACACGTTTCTTGATTTCTTGAAAAAAAATTATACCTCGCTAGTGTAATATTTGGTTTCACACCAAAGTAACTGTCAAATTTTTTTATCAATTCCGTGACATCATCTCGTTTTGTTTCATCTTCAAAAGTAAATGTCTCATACATATCGAATCCGTCTGCTCCAATTAAATTTATAAGTAATCCTGCCTGTACTCCTGGTTCTTCTTTAGCTACACCGGATGCTTTCATAAAGAACTGAAACTGTTTCTTCCATCTTTGCCAAGCGTCAGTCCTGCTGACGGAGCTGCCATCCAAACATAACTCCGATGGAGGTCTCGCGTGTTCCATAGTAATATCACTAATTACTATTATTCACTCGTTTAAATACTGATAATCACTATACTTAATACTTTAAATGAACACGAATAATTAATATTTTTACCGCTGCCACCATGTTATGACATTAAAACTACAGAGTTCAGATGACAACTGAGTATTTATTGAAGTACGTACAACACATTTATAATTATGCCCAACTACCACTACATCACATTGACATTTACAACAATCTTCTATCTACACATATTATAAAACTCAATGTCTTTTTTTCTGTCTGTCCGTTTATGTCCTTTCACGCGAAAACCACTTATCCGATTGATATAATTCATTTTTTTATTCATAGCTGTATCATCTGGCCAGGTTATAGGATATATTTTTTTGATAAAGTAATATACGAAATAAACAGTGATGATAATGGTGAATCAATTCGGAAAAAAGATGTTTTTGGGGCGCTTCAATGGCTTACTATGAGTAAATCATATAAGGTATATCAAATAATGACTAACATAATATTCGATCTTAAAAAGACCTACAAAAAAGTCAGCGATAGCATATATCTGCATATATGTGCGCTCGAACGACGGCATTTTGTAGTCCACGCGGGCGGAGCCGCGGGCACAGCTAGTTTATGTATATATATAGTACTAAAGATATTCGATTAGGTTTATATTAGCTTTATTTCTCGTGTTGACTACATTCTTATTAAAATATTAATAATTTCTCCGATAAATTATCTAAAAGTGAAAGTCATACTTCGTTAAATATAATAATATATAAGCACAATTTAACTTCATACATAAGGTCAAAGTTAGTAATCTTTTTAAATACAAATAAATATCCGTTGAACTCACAGCGTCTGGTCATCACAATGACATAATATAGATTCACTTCGTGTATTACAGTGAGTTATTGTAGCAATCGATCCGTTTAATCGCTGCTCCTGACACAAACTACACTTTTAACAGAATTAAATTAATAAGAACTATTCAATCATACAATTTGACGGTTAGATTATGTAGGTTAGTGCGCGTTCTAAGCTTAGTCAAACACTTAAATAATTTCACTAATATCTATATTAATAAATCTGAAATTCTGTCAGTAAGTAGGTACATATTTTTTCAAATTTGCTGATAGAGGTATATTAAAAAGGACACTGATCACATTTAAGGCATTGAAGAAACTGTTTGTATGTTCGGATTTACCTTAGAAATAGCTGGACCGATTTTAATTATATTTATACAAGGAAGCTTATCATATTTGTCAATTAATAGGCTATAAGAATTGTCAATAATACTTTTACAAATCTTTAAAACCACAAAATTAATTTATAGGAACTTAAAAAAATATGTAATTAATAAGCTACTCGTAACCAATGCTTAAGAAAATCATTAATATTTTTTTGTTAATATCAATTGATTTTTTGAAACATATATGGGAAGTATACATAATTTCTCAATTAATAGGCTATAATTATAATACCTATACCTATACCTATAATATTATCGGTAAAAATAAAAGTACAAGAAAATATTTACTACATAAAAACGCGTGCGAAGCCGCGGGGCATCGCGAGTATGTATATAAAAAGAATGTTTCTTTGTGTGTTTGTAGCCTATATGTTCCTAAAACATTCACAGGAAAACACACGCCAGAGAAGGTTTCTGTAGTAATAATCAAAGGCTTCATGGTCCTTACGGATAACAGTATAAGTCAGATAGAAAAAAGTACCTAAAATTACCAGTATGCAACAGATAGCTTGCACAGCTCGTTTCGTTTTCAAGATAACGGGAACGAAGACCCAGGCAAAAGCTAGTTATAATATAAATTGCACAATATGATAAATATTATAAAACTCTGTCTGTTTCTTACCTTTTCGCGACTAAACCCATGGCATATAGTCTGGGACATAGAGAAGGAGAAAGTTAGTAAGATAACAATAAAAAAAATCACACAATTGATGGTTGGTTGGATTTCAAGGTAATAATTAACTTGAAACGAACTGCATCGCAGTGTAACCGCCGCCGCGCCGCAAAGGATGTGTAATGTAATACAGATTGTCATATTACTCGTACCTACTCGTCCGATATGCGCCCGTACGCATCCTAATTAGTTTTAAATGGACTTTATAGGTTTTTATTGTTTGTACTTTCACCAATCAGATACCGTATTTTGGTTAAAAATTGAGTGGCACAAAATGTTTTGGGAACTTGATCTATTATTATATCTTGTTACGGCCAATTATTGGGCGAAATCAGTTTCATCCTGGGTTTCTGTTGTTGCATTGTGTATTATGCCTACATTGTAAAATGTAAATGTGTATGTTGTTTGTAAGGATTCAATACTGGGACAGGTTTAAAAAAATATATATGATTAAACAATTAATACACCACTATTTTTTTCTTTTTTATCTCAATTTTTCAGTTCACTTTTCGTATCGATTTATAGGTTAGTTTTTTTTTTATCACAAAAGCGGATGTTGAGCAACAACGTGGCCGAAGATGGTGAAACTCTAAGAGTAAAAAGGAATCTAGAAATTTCTGGCGGGATCTTAATCTGTCATGTAGTGATTTTTATTTATATTCATAAACTTGTGTTATTGTAACCTATATTGTGTAATATTGGTGGAATTTTAATACAAATTGGATTATAGTAGATACAGTGTGTTGTAAGTAAGTCTTTAAGATCTTGTATTCAGTAGCCGAAATAAATTATAGAAAAGAATCTAGTAAAATTTGAAAAGATATTCTTCAGTGTTGTGCCCATTGCTGATCAGCGCATTGAAACTGATCTACAACTTTTAGTCCAGCCTTTTCTTGTATTGAGGCAATTTAAAAATTAAACATTCTGAACTTACGAATTGTTACATCGTAGGTATATATTGCTGACTTATGCACAAACCGCCAATACCCATACTATTGGGGTAAGCAATGTAAAAGTGTATGTACTTGTAATTTGTAACATGTTACAGCTGGGCAAAGTCCTTTTCCCGGTGGAAGATACCCTTAATTACTAGTAACGCTGGCTCTCGACGTATTGGCAACTACGAACAAAGACAACTATAGCCCTTTATTTTCCCACCGCATAGTGGTACTGTGAGAACATTTCCTAACCTTTCTACCCAGTCCGGTGAAGCTGTAAGTCTTCTGAGGCTTCAGGGCCCTTAAGGCTAACAGTATAGTCAGATCGAAAAAAAAATACCTTTCAGATCTCCTAAAAATATATTTCTTCACACGTGAATTAAAGAAGCAAAAAAGAAAACGATTCTTGCATACCAAGATGCGGACCATGAGACATCGGTCTTTATCATTCAACTACAGATATTGTCCTAAGGTGCTTAGAAAGTGTTCGTTAAATATATATTTAACTTACTTAATTACTTTATCTAGTTTTTCTTTTGTTCTGTTATATTTTAAGAGCTGTTAAAAATACTATTATTATAACTTCACAAAGGTTTTATGCTTTAGTCCATTTAATCGCCAAATCAGTTCACATCACGCTAAGCGGTCACTGTAACCGATAATTCTATACCTGCCTTCACGACATATTACAACTTCTCTGGACCAAGTTGAAGGCTTTGTGTGTCACAATACACATTGAAAACCACATCCTACTAATCTTAAATTTATTTCTAATTTCCGCTAAATAAAAAATACTTAGTTACGTTAATTTAAACTAATTTGCAAATTGTTTAGTTATCGAATTAAACACATAAAAATAACAATTGTGATGGTTTCTAAAATAATGTAATAAAATTTATATTATTATATTAAAAAAATCTTACTCACCCCATCGTTTAGCTGTGCGTCCTAAGAAACTTTTATCATCTGGATTGTATATGATTTTTCCTAATCTCTCACAGAATGTGCCAGACTTTGGCGGGGCACGAACCCACTCGGATTCCTTGCAGTCCATTGATGAAATGTTTAACAGTAAAATGCGTCGATAATTTTAATTATTGCCACATGCACGCCGCGGTCGCCGCTAACGACCGTGCCAGGTAGACTGCGCGCGCGCTGTGTCTCGTGTCGCAGTCGTTCAAAATAATTATGTCATTTTATTTTTATATTACGGAATTTCGCGCGACATGATTTTGTGTTTATATTTTATTTGCGTCTTGTGATATGATAGTCTTCGTTAAACGCCGATATTTTACAAAAAGTATAGGATAAACTTTGTACATAAAAATGTAGATAGATTTTTTTCTACCGACTTTCCAGCGTTTAGAATCGGAGACGTTTTTTGTCGGCTCGATCAAAATCACTACTACCTACCTGGTGAAAACTACAGTGCAGGCAGTTCGGAAGTTATAGTGACAGTCCCAGTTACTTCAGATTGCCTGTTTACAAATATCACACTGAAACCTAGTAGGTACCATACCTAATACACGAATAATACGGAGTACAAAATTATGTCACAAGTTCAAAGAACTAAGTTGTAATAGGGAATATCCACGTAATTTAAATATCTGTCAAGTATTATTATTTGGAATTTTTGTTATTGTAGAATTTCACCTATTTTTTATTTATACGCTTTTTGTTTTTTATTTATTGTAGAATTACACCTATAGTTATTTTTATTTATACGCTTTTTGTTTACAGATTTTCATTACTAAAACGTGTTAAAAATACGAGCGAAATTTAAATTGCAAAATGCAACGCAATTGCTCAAATCCAATTGTGACGTCAAAGTCCGCGAAGTTTGTTCACAAGGGCGAAGTTACTGTGTGTCTTTATAATTTTGTGAATGTATTTATGATTTATAGATTTTTTTAGAATAAGTAGTTAAATATTGCACTCTTGGAATGCAAACTGAGGATTGTCGGTAGAGTATGTTCGGCCAGATCACCCTATGATAAGTGACTACCGAGTAACTCGGCCAAATACATCTGTAATATAAAACAGTATTTGCTTTTTTTTATAGTAGCACAGCAAAGTGGCAGCACTTTGCCCGATACTATGAACTATACAATCTAAATAAAATTTCGACCATCAGGAGATCGGGAATACTTCGATGGTCGTCACTGTCATGCCGGTCTGTAGGTATGCCTCCCGGCAGTTTTACGAGTATATATATACTGGATGATCCCGAAACACGACATTGGTATGCCAAAAGAGAGACACTTGATGAATTTATCATCATGTGTATTGTGGTCGCGATCCAGTTGGGTACAGATACCCACCACCCCGCTTGATTACTCGATACATAACGGCTGAGCCAAGAACTCGACACGCCTAAAGCGTGCCAAAATAGCGGGTGTTACAGACCTGGTACCTTTCTTCTTCTTCACCTTTCTTCACTTGGTAAGGTTCAACAGAATACTGTAAATTAAATTAGTTATTAATGGTATATATATATACATATATTCTATGAATTATCAAAATATGTTACAATACTTTTTCCTTTTTACCCAAGTCTAAATTGCATCTTGTGGTACATGGAAATATACTTTTTCATGTGTATTTCTTATTGTATTTTTAAATTTAGGTACATTACAATATTTATAAAATGGTTTTCCACTCCCATAAATATCGTAATTACTTGTAAAACATAAAAATATTAAGATAAAACGAATAAAGCACTCTACTAAATGGCAGTAGGTATACAAGATATTTATTTTGTCGCGGATTCTGACGTCACTTATACTCGGTGACAGCGCGTAAAAATGAAGGCGTTTAAATCACACAAATCTCTTTGCAGTATTAAATTTTTTTATATTAAATTTTAGTATTTTTATAAATATTTCATTATTTACGGTTTATACCATGTTACGCAATCGCAACGCGTCATAATTGCTTACAGAGAGTGAATATGGAGTCCGAGTTCCCAGTCCCACGGTGCACCTGAGATTCAGTCAATAATTTTAGTAGAAACGTTCGGCAACCCGACTCCTCCCTTACCACATTATGTTTTTATTAATTATTAAACCGCACTGTAAGCCTAGCATCGGCAGTATTTACATCTTATTAGTTTTAGACTAGTTTGTAATTTAAAATAATTTAAGTTGAAAGTAATTTTGGTATTTTTGGATCCTCCGGCTCTGACCTTCGCAATTACCATGTAAATAATTGAAAAAAATTAATAATGCATGCATATTCCCTATTTGTAGTTCGGATCGCGCGGAACACGGACGTCACAATGTAGAGAGTAAGCGAGATAGATATAGTAAAATGTCTGTCTGCTTTTATATGAGATAATAATATTCTGTAAAAAAATCGTTATAAATTGAATGTTCACTTAAAATAAATTACGAATTACGTACCTAATTTTTTTAATTTTTTTTAATAACACCACTAATTATTTAAAAAATATGTAATGAGCATTATTTTCTTAATTGTTTACATATCTAACAGGGTTCAATTTCGGTCACATTATAGAACAAGATAGGAAATATTAGTCCTATTAATAATTATTCTCTAATATATTGTTTTTTGTTTATACCATATAGGTAAATATACTTGTAGAAAAGTAAATGTTTATCTTAATAAACCTAAAATAGTAAAAACTAATATCTATTTAAATGCTATGATATTTGTTATTTCCATTAAAATAAATTTCGTAAGATGTGATACTGAAACCGCATTAGTGATTATTTCAAACACAAAATATGGTAGGTAGGTATATATATATATATATATTTAAAATTTGCTCTTTCCTTTGGATAGTTTTATAAACATTTTCAGCTGAACACCTAGTAAAAAGGGGTTTAAATATGATATTGCCATTTGATATAGAAAAGAAATAGTATATATTAAATAAGTTTTATTGCTGGCAATTATTATCCATGCACTTTTGTCATTTTAATGGAAGGTCACTGATGTGTTGGGAACTACATAGCATAAGGTAACTTGTATTCGAAAATAACGCGAATTTCGATTTTTCATGGTCACAGAAACAGCGATATCAAAGAAAAATCTAAAAACGGGAAAACAAATGAACAAGTGATTTAAAAAAAATAAAATTTTTCATACTTATTATAATATTAATATGACTTTGCAATTTTAAGCAGTATGGAAGATATCGATATTCACAGTAGAGTCAGTATTAAAAATCGACAGTTCTATACGTGAACCCCTAATATTACCTAACTAAAGCGGAGAGTCCTAAAGTGGGTTCCTCGGAAAAGTTACCAAGACTTCATGAATTGATTACATTTATTGAATCGTTGAATTAAAAATTAAATTTTAGCTCCTTTATCATAACGAATAGCTCCATAAAAGAGATGACAATTGTTCCGTAGCTTTAAAAGCTTAGGAACCGCTCCCGCGTTCTACTGAGATATATAATGAAATATTTAAATGCGTAAATGTTATATTTATAATATTTTATTGTGTTTCTACATTGACCGTTTAAACGGGACATAAATAACATTTGATCTCCAGATCTGGAGATGTAAGATCTAGATTATCTTTTAACGGCTTCTCAATTATACTTTATTATTATTACGGATATACCGTGTCCTTGTCAGCCTTTATTAATACTATAAATAGATTCATTTAATTATCATGACATCGTGAAGTATTAATCGCTTGAGTAACATCATATTTCATCTAAAATGCCATCTTACAACTATAACCTATAACCTACAAGTAGGTACTATAAGTTACTATAAGAACGGACCTACGCTTGAGTTGCAGCTGGAGCTGGCAGCTGGTCGTGGCGGGTGTGCAGGAGCGAAGATAACCGCCCGAAGTTTCCCTACGGAGGGGAACGGTGGTTTCGCGGATGGGTATGACGCGTTAGCTACCGTGATTTCGTCATCGGGGTCGGTAAATATGTTCCGCGGCCTACGTTTTGCCTTCGGGGCGTCTGGGACTGGGGTATATGTTGCGGCGCATGCTACTAACGGGTTCGGATAGTTTGAAGCTCTGTCGAAATAGCTCTTCGCGAGAGTTTTGATCTAAGATTTGATCGAAGGAAGTTCCATATCTTTATGGAGGTCTTCGTTTCGAGCAAACCATGGGGAATTAACTATTTTGCGTAAAAACCGATTTTGCAACGTTTGTAAGGGGCTGAACTTTGATTTCGCCATATGGGCGAATACTACGCAACTGTATGTTAAGATCGGTCGGATACAAGTCTTGTAGAGTGTAAGCTTATGTCTCAGAGACAATTTACTTACCGAGCATAGCAGAGGATGCAAGCGAGCCAAGAGCATAGCAGCCTTGTTTCGGACTCTACGGACATGTGTCCTGAAGCTAAGCGTATTATCGAGGGTGACACCCAGGTATTTAGTCTGGGTAGCCCAGGGGATCGGGACACCGAAAAGGTGGAGGGGTTCAAGTGTCTTTCGTAGTTGTCCGGGATTAAAGAGAATCGCGGTACTCTTATCAGGGTTGAGAGCTATGTGCCATTTAAGGAACCACCTGCCGAGTTGGGTTACGGCGCGTTGGACGCGTGATCTGAGGTGAGTTCTGTGCCTGAGTGAACTGTAAATGACTGTGTCATCAGCGTATAAGCCTACCTTGACCCCAGGGAGACGTGGGAGGTCGCTGATGTACAGATTAAATAGACAAGGCGCCAAAATGGAGCCTTGAGGGACACCTGAGCGTATTGAGTGGGGTGGAGAAAGTTCACCTTCCACTCGGTAGCGGAAGGTGCGGTCAGTGAGATAATTGCTAATGATATGTACTAATGTGTCTGGGATTTCTAATTGGTGTAGTTTGTGGACTAGTCCGGCATGCCAAACCTTGTCAAAGGCCTTGGCAACGTCGAAGAAGACCGCAAGTGTACGACGTGCTTTGTAGATTTCGCTGAAGTTAAATGTGATGTGCTCCGTGAGTCGGTGCACTTGATGTGTACACGAGTGTTGGCACGGAAACCGAACTGCTCAGATGGGAACAGGTTTTTGTCGTTTATAACTGATTTGAGGCGGTTCGATTTGGGGAAGGATCTCGCTTCCTGGCCATGTGGCTTCATTTACCCACTTTCGCCATCCGCGCCTCAAGCCTCCAACGGGCTTAGTTCGGCACAGCCCACAATAATGTTACCGCGATGTAGGTACTATATTCATATATACATTCATATTATAAAATTTGAGATTGTTTTTTTTTTCTTTGTTAAATCGATGTTAAACTATTTCTACACAGGGATAATTTTAGAGTAACTCGTCACATGATAACCGAATAACACTCAACTGTGTAGGTATATAAATATTGTACGATGACGTAATGTTTTCTGATTGGCGTTTTCAATCACGTGTATCCAAGACAAAAAATTCCAAATTCTTCCTAAGGAGCATTAAATCAATAATGAAATTTAACTTTTAAACATTCTGTCAACTCGCGTATTGTTCGTTTCGAAAAGTTAGGTTATGGTTGTTAGTATTTTTTTAAATAATACATTTGTTGTTTTAAATGTAATAATTTTGTTCGGTATATTAATATTTCTAATGGATCACTTAGCGACAATGGATACCTATTCAACAACTAGGTACTGCGTTTTTGTTTTATATTGTTCCATATCTTTGTCATGTCGGGGTAAATCGTAGGTCACGTTACAAAGGTAATGGTTTGAAGAAGGCTTACACTATAACTTCCTAATCGCTTAGTGTACCAAGAAAACACAATTTTTCATTTAACTTTTATTTCATACCCGCTGTAAATTGCCTAGGTTACATTTAATTGCTTGTAAAATCACATTATCTTACAGTAAGACGGACGAAACTAACGGACATTATATTAAAAAAAATACAAATTCATTAAAAAAATATATAAAAAGTATAATTAAAATTAAAATATATTTCGAGATTCTCGTAGTCATATTTCATTGCTTATCTCACATATAAAATATAGCATAAAAAACTGGACGGACTTATTTTTATATTAAAAATAATAAAACACAATATATATTTAAGAAACTTCAAAATTAAAAAATATAGAATACTTGATAAGTTTATGGATTTGTACAATTATTATATCTTATAAAAATACATTATAAATAGCTATAAAAATAAATAATCTCTGATTATTTCTGCTCACTTCGAATAATCATAAAATAACTGCAATCTAAACGATTATTATTATTTTTTTAATTATTTATTTCACTAGGTTTAGCAGAATAATTACACGAACTTCAATGATATTAACATTTACAGATCGTGAAATTATAGATGAGGTGGGTTTAGGATGAACATAGTACATGTATTACATTTGTAACATTATGGAATATTTTTTATATGAAGTTAACTTATAAACGACAATTAGGTAGGAATTTAAGAGCAAGCAAAAATCATACATTTATCGTTTCGATCTTTACAAATAAATAAAATTGAAGTGGATTTCTGTCCGTCTGTCTGTTGGTTCCGGCTATTCTCCGAAACAGTTGGACCGACCGTACTTTCACGATGTACTTTGACGGTACTTTCACTGGCAGATAGCTGATATTATATGGAGTAACTTGGCTACTTTTATTTTAGGAAAATAATCAGAGTTCACGCAAATAAAATTATAAACTTTTTTATCTTTAAAATAACCGGCGGGCGGTCGCGGTGAGTGGACGCGGGGTCACCACTATACCGACGGCTCCGTTTTGACCGACATTGAGTTTTATAATATAAAATATAGATGATATAAAAAAATGTATAAAGTATGGTCGATTTATAAATTTTAACGAGGTTAGTTAAGAATGGCTGATTTAAAACATATAATTTAAGAAGATTAAAGGCGCGGATAAAGGGGTAGAGGCATAGGAAACAATTGCAGAACCCCTCCTGCGCCTGTCTCTCGACTAAAGTCTTTATTTTGACCACTATCTGAAATTTCGAATCAATATTACGTCGATCTAAACCAAATGTTAACAACATGAATATTAGTTTTTTACTAAGAACGAATTTTGTAGATATCCAGGTAAGAAACCTCATACCAGCACCTGAGTCACATATTGTAGTCTTTCAAAGAACAATTCTTATACTGACTGTTTTACAAGGTGTTTATTTCCACATAATCCTTAATATACTTAAACAAAAATATACATTTATAATATATATAAATATTAATCAGTCTTCATACATCAATTTTACACTAGTGTTGGACGGTTTCGATGATATATATATTATACATATAAGCAATTTGCTTGTCAGTTTGTTATTATAAATATAAGTACGAATTCATATACTTTTTTCGCTTTTTGTAATATTTTTGTATTTTATAGTAATTATTAAAAGAGAGAGAGAGAGAGAGATTCATCACAATTCATCATAACTTTCTCTGAAGTTAGTCACAAGTTATTCCAAAAAAATATAAACCACTTAAAAGTTAATACCAATAAAATAATTACTTTTTATTTATTATTGATGTCTTAGTTCATTTATGCCATTCTCTCAAAAGCATTTGAGATTCCAAACAAATTTGTCGCAACCTAAGGCTGCATATCCACCAGAGAAGAGTTTAAAGTTACCAAAGAGCCGGGGCTAAAGTAAGCCAAGTATTAAAAGGCAAAGTCTTTTAAAGTAATTCGTAGGCAATTTATAAGGCACAATTTACTTTACGTTTTTTAATAGCCATGAAAACAATTTTTTAATGTGTTTTTGTTATTGTTAAAAATAATATAATATCTAATTATAATATATTATCTTGAATTTAGATTTAGATAGAATTAGAATCCCCATATTATTTCTTACAGCAAATAATAAAAAGTAAGACAATATAGTAAACTGCTGATTTAAAATTAACACATCTAATTTGAGAGTACTCTTAATACTACTTTACCTTAAGTTACATGTATGGTCTACTCGAAAGACCGCGTCAGTTGCACTAATAATAAAGTTTTACTATAAGAGTGGTCAATACAAACTTATTTTATGGTGGAAAAGGACGGTCTACTCCCGGTCTACTGAAAAGACCAATTTAAAATTCGAGCAAAACATTTTACAAATTAAGTACCTATCATAACTTCGAAGTGAACAACACCGATGCGATCTTTTCTGCTATACTGTATATTTGGCGCCCACGCTCGACACTCTATATTTATAACGATACCAGCTGTAAAAAATTTTACAATCATTTATAGGAATTCAACACGATAAGTAATAGCCAATGACAAAATATGTTAAAACTTTATGCCTTTGTATTATTTATGTATTTAGATAATTTCTATAAACTACTATAAATCTATAAATGCACTGTGGCCGCTTGCTGCACTCTTCATTTGTATTTTAACTGTACTATTAACAAATTGAAATATAATCCATGTATTTTGGATCGCTCACGAAATTTTCTAATGCAAGATTACTCTAAACATATTTTTTCAAATTTCAAATAATATACTCACTCTTCGGCTTCTCCAAATGAATGGCGACCAATGGACTCAAATATCCCTCGGCATTTTGATAGGGGTAGAAATATCCAGGAAATCCTGGGTAAGGCAGATAACTGATTGGTCCAATCATTTCTTTGTCAGCTGGAGTTTCACCGTGACATGAAACCCATACCATGTTGGCCTGTAAAAATTGAGAATTCACAAATTTACAGTAATAAACAACACAGACTTAAAGGCCAGTGGAAAATAGAGTTCTTGTTGTCAACATTAAACCACAATGTACGTTACACAGATAATATGAGGAGATAGAGAGAATAAAGGAGATTTGGTTGCAGGGTGATTATTTTTGAGTTTTCGAGAACCTTGTTACTTTAGGGGCCGTTCATAACATTCGTTTGCATTTATGAGCGCAGGGGATGTCCCTTACTGTACTTTAAGATGTGACAAGGGCAATCAAGGGAGTCTAAGGAAATGTGACGTTCGCAGCTCATCAATTATTATTTTTTCCACGCGCTGTCGATTCTATAAGTCGTTACGGCAACACGTTTTATTATTGCAAATAATTAATATTTAAACCTATCAAAAAATATGTACTATCGCCATATATGGCGGAGGCATATGTATCACGGTAAAGTTGCCATGTCTGTCAATCACGATTGAGATATTGTCGATCGCAATTAGGTTTTTATTAGTTTAAGCTTAGAAAAACTTCTTTTTTTTATCGTTATAGGTTTTGGTGTACTAGCCACAATCTCACCTGATGTTAAGTGACGATGTGGCTACTAATCCTAATTCTACACGCTAATCCTAGTGGAAGACAGGTTCTCAAGTGCAGCTGCCAGAACACACCTATTTGTGCTTGGCGACAGATTTTCAACTTGAAGGTGGTAGCTAACCGGGCATTAATTAGAAAATACCCGACCAGAATTCTATGGTTTCATCACGGTGTTTTCCTTCACCGAAAGCTCAGGCTCATTGCAGGGATTCGAACTCACGTCCATCAACGCGAAGTCGTACACGCTACCACTGAGCCACCATCGCTTCAAAACTTTTCTTAACATTAAATTTGTAATGCGCGTATTGCGTATTGAATGAGAGTTTTGAAAAGGATTTCAAAGTAGTAAGAGTTTTTTTGTATTCTTTAAAATTTGAGTTTATTTTAGGATTAACTCACATAATCTCTGTTATAGTTAGTGATGTTCTTAATGTGGTTTTTTAGGTCATCTGGCATGTCGTTGGGCAAATCATTCGGGTCGTTGTAAAACTCGGGTCGCCATCCGTATATTCTGAAATTTTAAAATAAACTATCATTTAATTTAAGACTGTAATTGGAATGATACAGACCTATATATCTACTCGTAAAGTAGTTTTCGTGTGATAAAGTGCGATCTTACTATGCCAATCGATGATGTATTGGCAATTTAAAATGCTTAGAAATATACAATTCCATATTTCTAATAAGACTACTTCACCTTCAGCAGATATTTTAATTTCTAAATATTTCATGAAAATTCAAAATATTTTATGATCATCTATTACAGTATTGTTATTGAATATTTAAGTGATTTGGAAGCCATTTCATTGTAAGGAAAATTATTTAATCAACTAAATAATACCATAACAGTTTGAATATAAAAATAACTATATATATAAAATATTACTGAAATTAAATATCATTTCTAAATAAGACAATTGGCTGGCTCCAACAGTCCCAATTGGCAAAAAGAAAGATATAATTTATACATAAAACTTACGAGAGTCTCCTACTTAGGAATGATTATGATATGATCCCAAATCAATTGAACTTTACACAGGCAGAATCAAATAGAAATAAGCTCAAAATGACCATTTAGGACAATTACTTGTTGAGTTTGAGAAAGATACACGGTGAAGACTTGTGGAAGGAGAAATGGTTCTCTTCGATGCACGGATCCAACCCTCGGATGTCCATGTCGCATACCTTGCCGTCTGGTGGGGAGTTCTTGAAATTGCAGTTGAAGAAGTTCTGTCCAGCGCCTGCCGTTTGACCTTTTTTCTTGTACACTAAAAAATAAATATGGTCCTACTTAGATCGAAAAGTAAAAAATTAAATAAAAATGTTATTATATATATTTTGAGTTCGCCTTCAACATAAAACTCAAAACCAAAACAGTTCCTGAGGATATAAGAAAATTTTATGTGGATTCTCATTAAGAGATAAGCAAATTGTTTGAAATTTTCTGACACCTCTTTATCAGTTTGAATCATAGTAATAAAAAGAACAAATAAAACTTTATCTATATGCACTTTATCTATAGGCACATCTAGTTATTCATAAAATCTTAGTTGATGTTCAATATGTCCATGTTGTGAATATACCAAAAAATAAATTAGGATTTTCTTACTAATAATTAGAATTACTAATCAGTACTTATCAATTAATATAAAGATATTGTGAGAATATTTGGAAATTCGAAAAATGCTCATTTAGCAAACTTTAGGACTATAAATACTGTGTTAATACTTCCTTGGAGTTTGAAATCTCCAAACATTTAACAATTACATCAAACAATTAAACCTTTAGATAGAAATATACAGGACATAATATTCATAGGCTAAGCATTACTATAATAAACTTTTAAACCAGTGCAGGACTGAGCATAGAAATTGTATTTTAATTGGGCAGCTTTCAGTGAGTAGATAGAGGACATTGGGAGTTTTTGGCGGATCTTAATATGTCATGTAGTAGTTTTTTACCTGACAGTTTTATTTTTTTACATAATTGCTCTACTTCAGCTTATATTGTATAACATTGGTGGTATTTTGCTGATTAGAGTGCAATAAGCGCACAAATGAAGTGGAATAGAAATAATAACAAGCAGGTAACTTGACTTTTTAAACTTTAGGATGTCACAAAAGCTTCCTTAACATTAGAATATATTAGAAAGTTAAGTTTAAAGGATGTTAATCCAGTGGTTTTAAAAATGTATTTTTAAAATGTTAGGATACCATAAAAACTAAATAAATAATAATTTTACAAACCTGATAGAAAATCTTTCAGCTGATCCTCCCAATATTTGTAACTTTCATATCCAGTTCCCTCATACCGTATAAGAGTACTTCTCACATCAGGTGGCAGGGGCCGGAAGCCCAAGCCTGGAGTTGTGCCTATAACACTGTATTCTTGTTGTAGTCGTGGGACCCGAGGATTAATGAATTGCTGCATAAATGTCACCATGCAGATAGCAAACAGTGCTGCCAATGCAGCATAAAAAACCATGTAGAATAAGATAATTTTTGCTGTGAACAAAAGACATAACTCACTATATATTATGCGACAAAAATTGTTTTTCTTTTTGTCTAAAATATGTGGCAAATAGGACTACAGAACACCTGACTATAGCTTACATCAAAGGCTAGAATTATCAATAATAAACATACAACAAGACTGCAGTTCTAAAGTCAATGAAAGTTCTGATGGCAGACGTGAAACACCAGATGCAAGTACAAAATACCCAATTACTAAATACAAGTGTATAATTTTTGAATCTGGACAAGAGAATCCATACTTTTTATCACTATTACATTTCTAATAAGATTAACTTGTATTAACTACAGTTTACTAAAACTGACCTATTTGACACTACTAGGTAGTGATACATAATTAATTGGATTATGAGGCTTCTTTGAAGATTGTGTCTTTGATTAATTATAATCCTATAATTGTTAACCAATGGATATATTTTTTAGAAATAATGAAATTATGTATAATAATTACTATCCAGTAACTACCAAGAAGCAATACTGTTAGACAACATTTTCACAGGGTCCATCTTTGCAAGTATTCATCCCGATAGGGAGTTAATCAGAATGAGTGCCTACTGCCCCTCTGTGGCAGAAACAACTGTTTAGAGGTGCTACCGCATTTGAACTTTACCTAGGTTCTATTATTAAAAATACATTATACACCATATTTCCATTTTTTCTCTATTTTTTGTCAGTACAGTGGATTTCGGTTATAACGAGATAAAGGGACCACTAAAATTCCGTCGCTATATAAATCGGTAGAAAGAAAGAAACAAAAGTAAGAAAGAAATAAAACATTTTTTTTAATCTTTGCATGGCATAGTGACTGCACTGTACCTGATGGTAAGCACAGTGCAATCCAATAACATCGGCGACTACCATGGGATTTACAATCCATCAATACATAACCAGACAATACAGCCACACAATGCACATATATCACCACCATTACTAGATTTAACTTTACCTATCTGAACTTTTTGTTATCCTTGACTTAGCGTTGTGGCCAAGATGGTAGCATGCTATAAACCTAGTGGAAGACTGGCTCTCAAGTGCAGCAGCCAGAACACATCTATTGGTGCTTGGCGATAGATTTTCAACTTGAGGCTGGAAGCTAGTCAGGCAGGCATTAGAAAATGCCCTAACACCATGTTACAGTTTCAACTATGTTTTCTGTAACCGAATACTCAGGCTCATTGCAGGGATTTGAACTCATGTCTATTGACGTGATGACTGTCCTACATGCTAGACTGAACCATCATTGCTTTTATAAGCAAAAGCATATTATTACAACTGCTGACCATCTGTGAATGTAAACAAAAGATAAGAAAACTTTGTGATTGAACAATGAACCTTTTTATATTTTTGATGACTCCATTTATCATCAAGCAAGGTATTTTTAAGAACTTGTAACAAATAGTTCATTAAAACTAGTTGCTATACCCGAAATTGGTGTTACATCTGAAGTCGCTACAGCCAAATTATTTTCCTCTAAAAGTATAATATAAATTCAAGGGACTTAAGATATACATTGCTATAAACAAAAGATTGTTAGAAACGAGGCCATTACAAATGAAATTCACTTAATTTTTTTAAGTCAAGAAATCAAATATAGTTCAGCTTTAGCAAAATAGTTATATTTATCATTGCTTCAAACTTGATACAGTCCTATAGATATTATAAATGATTCTGCTGACCACTGATACATAAATTAAAATTATTTAAAATTAACAATTCCTATTGACTGCAACAAAAGTATACAAAACCATAGCTGATGTATGAAGTACAATAGTAGAGAGAAGTGATACTCTTTACTTCTGCATATTGTAGATGCATCATTTATGGTGTGATGATAGATAAAAAATTATACACAAGGGATCCATAACTAATCCTTTTTAACCCTATTTTTCCAGAGTATTTTAAGAGTCAAAATTCAACTAATTCAATGGTACATAAACCATTAATTATAAATAATAATACTTATAAAATCTTATAGTGATCTCTTACTGCTAACATGACAAAAGATTTATTACCTACTTGTAAACTCTGTTGCCACGCCCTATACATTTTTTAAGTTTTTAAATACAATGAATTAATTTAAAGCTAATATGGAGTTGTATGAATATAAATTTCTTTATTTCAACAACTATGTTTTTAAAATAATCGAAAAATTAGAACACTAACCACATCTTTCAGGCGTCCGTCCGAGAATAGCGCCAGTCTCATTATTGTAACAGAAATTTAAGAATGTACGTTTAGAAGACCCACGAGGTGTTTTTGTATCCATCTGAAATTCTTCTAGCCCTGGATTCCGTATCATTTTTACATATAAAAACTTGTAAGATTAGATCGAAATATATTTTGAAATAACAACAACACACTCAAACCCAACCGCTGCCACAACTTAAACTAACTTAATCTGAATAGAATAGAGGTGAGGCTTAAATATTAGAACAGGTGCTCGTAGTAAGTATTTTTTGATACTAGAAAATACCTGTTCGAATACCTCGATAAACTCTCGAAAAATGTTTAAGTTGTTAAAAAAGGACTAATAATACAATATATACATATGAATAATCATACATTTATTTGTATCTAAAGATAACAAATAAGTTTACTGAAGTATACATACAAAGAAATTGAATTTACATATAATTTTGAAGGAAGATAAAAAAATACGATGTTTTCTCACTCGTTACAATCAAAAATATTTAAAACTCGTAAATACACCTAGTAATTATATAGTACGTACGATTTTTCAAAATATGGAACGAAAATTACAAGATTATAAAAATACTTTATTATATGTAGTAGGTGTCCAACAGCTATTTGGACCTAGTATTTAACGTACTAGGACTAAGTATTCCTAGTATGAGACATACTAGGTATGCCTAGTATGACCACCTCTAATGCAGAATGGTATGTGTTGTATAACATTGATTTACTATCGATTAATTGATGATCAACAGCAATATCAAACAATTAATAGTTAAAATAAATCATTTTTTTACGTGACAACGTTATTATAATAAAGTGCACAGCCTTCTGAATACGCAATGAGTTTTTTTCTCTGTCGTATATTCCGCAGTAAAAAAACAATCGATTGAATTTTTTTTTTTCGAACTAACTATACTGTTAGCCATAAGAGCCCTGAAGCCTCAAACGGTTTTTTACAGCTTCACCCGGGCTTGGGAGCGAGCGCTTAAGGCACTCAGCTACGAAAGAAATCGATTCATAAATAGTTATTTTTTTATACAGAATCCAAAAACCCTTGTTCCAACACTACTGATATGTAGACATGTAAATACTTAGAATTTGTTTTATCATTAGTAAAAGTGTTATTGTCATTTTTTTACCGCCTATTAAATGACTCCCTTGAACATGATACAATGTGACAAATATGAGTTTTTTCAACTAATTGCGGTCATACAAACAACATAAATATCCATTTCTGACAATACTACAACTTATGACAGTGTGACACGCAAGTACCTTTTCGACTATATTTCATAATCGATTACATGACAATATAATAAAAATATTTACATTTTACTTTATATCAGATTATTTAAGAATCGATTATCACATCACTACTATAAATTTTTGACGCTTTTGATTTTTCTTTTGAAGAAAAATAGAAAAGATCAAAAGATATATTTTGATATAATTCGTATTTTTTCTTAAAACTCAAAATATACATTATAATCAAAATGTCTACATCATTTCACAAAATAATTGTCATAGTGGGATTTATTTCATTATTCCATTCAGCATTTTCTGCAGCCCAGCGTAAGTACATGAACTAGTACTTACAAAAAAATTGAAAATAAAATTCAGAAAATTATATGTAATTTTCTCATTCCAGATAGATCATATCTTCGAATTACATCACAAGAATTCACAACACTACCTTTAGACGTTAGTATAGTTTTATATGTTACATATAAATAGTTTTGGTAACTTTCGAAAGATGAAAATAAACTGCATGAAAAAATATGTAAGGATAATACATTTAAAGTATTTGTATAGAACATCTATTATTGCTTGACATTAGTGTCATACAGAACTGCTTTAAGAAAACATTAATTTGTTGCAGATTGTTGTTCAAGCCGTGGTGAGTTTGTTTGCAGTGATGTGGGGTGTGTTAAATGTGGCTGGGAATCTCCGTGAAATACCAGCAGCTGCAGAGCTCAATACAATTAAATGGGAAACTCAACAGAACCTGCCTTCATTTTACATTTTCAATCATAGAGGGAAGGCACTGGCTCATAATTATGTGCCTAGTTTTGGAAAAGCAGAATTAGAAAATTTAGAATAATATTTTTATTGTTTATCTGTAAAAAGGCTCATTTGATTGACTATAGGCTGAAATTAAAAATTCATATTTATTGAGTAAGGTACCTACTACATAGGATTAAATTTATGAAAGGGAACTACATACTATACAATAAATTCTGTTATAATCAAATTGTTCTTTTTTATATACCCTGTTCTAACAAATATGGTTAATTATATAACACTTTTCACAAACAAGATGTGTAGAGGACTTGCATTAACTAAGGATGTCTAAAGCATATTCTGTATTGGAGTGTAAAGTTAATTCTGTGCTCCCTTCAGTATTTATTTCTATTTTTTGAGAATGTAGACATCCTAGATGATTTATTCAAATAGCTATTAACATATCGTCAGTTCATTTGACACTAAAATATTTTTAAATGTAAAGGTTTGTTTGAATGTTCATCCTTCAAACAACCCTGTTATAAGTAGTAGCTTGTGCAAGTGGTGCATTTTTTTCGATCTAACTACAATGTTAGCCATAAAGGCCCTGAAGCCTTACATAGCTTCACCAGGCTTTTCAAGTGGGACAGTATTTAGTGTCCAAGTTTATACATAAGACATGATTTCAGTGTAACAAACACAAGATCAATCCAAAGTACTGATCTAGAGCTTAAAATCCTTTTTTGTTGGTGAGTTCTATAAAACGAATTATAGAAAATTTAATATAATTTGGTACATAAGTACAAACAAAAATGTGAATATTTGTTTTAATATTCTAGTTTTAATTCATACAAATAATACAATATAAAACTAGGGTAATATATTTATTCTTATTAACTAGCTTAACATTAAAACAGTGTTTCGTTACAAAAATATGGTATACTTAAAATACAAGGTATTCATACTGAAAAAGTTTCTCATAAGTTGACAATAGTTAAATTACAAAATTTTTGTTACATCTAACAATTGATAAACAATAATAAATCTGTACTCAAACTTCCAGTTGTCATAAAGGTTACAAGTAAAAATAAAATACAGTATTGTTTACACATCAAGCCATCCAAGACTCTTTTAATTTATAAAGATCCTCCATATTTATGATGGACTAAAGTTATTGAAGTTACTTTTGTGGCATGGAACATTCCTTCTTCTTATTAGATATCACACCTCCACAAATGTTTTAATATCTATCAATGCACTATCTACCACCTCTGAAGCCACCACCACGATTATAGCCACCACCGCCACCTCTGCTGAAGCCACCACCGCCACGACCAAATCCTCCACCACCGCGACCGCCACCGCCCCTGTTATATCCACCTCCTCTACCACCGCCGCCACCTCTACCGAATCCGCCACCGCCGCGGCCACCGCGAGGACCTCCACGGCCGCCTCGGCTGCCGCCGCCTCTTTTGGCACCAGGCGGTTGTGGCAAAAATCTCTTCAGAGGTAACAATTTCGCGGGATCTATATAAAACTGTTGTCCGTCTTTGAAACTCTTCGCTTTTATGTTCTCTCCAAGTTTCACTGATACAAAGTAATCCCGAAGATTTCCAAATATTTCGTCAATCTTTCCAATTTGTTCCTTATTTTCAAGATAGATAGGCGCATTGAAATAAGGCACGTCTTCGATGTCAACCTTGCAAACTAGATCGTCCTGGACTGTCCAACCATAATGGCCAAGAGGAATGACACTTTCAGGTGGCCCAGCATCATACTGCTGTCGAAAACCGCCTCCTCCACCGCCGCCGCCACGGCCACGACCACCGCCAAAACCACCTCGACCGCGGCCACCACCTCCTCCGCGATTGCCAAATCCACCACGACCGCCGCCGCCGCCACCACCTCTACCGCGAAACGACATGTTTGTCTCTATATAATATAACCTCTATAAATTCAAAACGCGACGTGCTTTCAGAATTTACCACACGCTTTTCATATCATCTATGAAGTGTCAACAGTGTCACACATCTGACATATGTCAAATTAGTTATAATATCAAAATAAGTTTTTTAATTGCGTCAACACCTACGTTGCCATTTTAATTTTAAAAAGTTTAATTGTCAAATAAAATAAATATCTACCTAGATAGTTATGAATTATATATATGTATTATAAATTGTTAATTCCTAAATATCTAAAATATATAAAAGTATTTTCCTATGCTACAAACAAAAAAGTGTCTTGACAAGACAATGACCAGAGTTTTTGACGGGATATTGAAGTGTTTTGTGGTGGTCTTTGGTTTAATTCATATGCTTATGTGTTGGCCCTATTGTGTAATTTTGGCAGCATTTTATGTAATGTAGTTTGGTTATCATATACAAGTGAAGTGTATTATAAATAATACCTGAGGACAAGCATTTTAGGTTGCCACAAAACCTTCCTGAAATGTTTTAACAAGGGGCAGCCAAATTGTTAAAGCTATGTTTAAAGATTGCAAAAAAACATCTGGCTTGGCTGCATGGTCTTAGATATCTTTGCTTTTGCTTTCATGAAGAAATTAATAGAAGAAATATAGAAAAAAAAAATTACATGACCTATTTGACAAATTATTTTCAATGAATTTGAATCCAGTTCGGAACTTTAAACTGTACTCACCATTTTATGATGGAATTTTAATTTTATATAAATTGAAATCTTGTTTATTATAATACTGTGTAAATATTAGCACAGTAACTTGTATTTGTATGTGCTTGTGTGAGACTACATCTAGAAAACAGTGATACAATATAAATGGCGACCCCGGATGAAGAAATTCAATACTTGAAGGAAAACAATAATGAATTGGTGAAGAAAGTGCAGTATTGGAAGATGACGGCGGGGCAACGCGAAGACGAGAAACTTGCACTAATGAAAGAAAATAACGAATTAAGACTGAAACTGAGTGTAAGTAGTTTAAAGAACGAATACTTTATTGAAGTTGAAAATCGATGTATTAACGTCCTTATAAAACAAGTAATCGTTCCGTTTCTGCTTCAGGAACTGCTATATTAACGTGCTGTAAAATAGTATACAACAAAGTTTTATTTTACAGTCACATCTTTATTATAAGCAAGTCACTATTATAAGTGATTCTAATTTTATTTCACCGGAAAGAATTCTGATGTAAACGAATATGATAACTACCATACTAATTCTGAGGAACTGTTTAGGTACTTGTTTTCTTTTGATTTATCTGTTTGAATGTTGAACAGTACTATCTTAACAGTAGTGCATAGCTCTGAACACTGGGCTCTAGAGGGTGCAAGCCAGTGCACAAGTATAGATTTAAATTATTATAATATGCTACAAATTAAAATGTTATACTGTAGAAAGTTTATCAAAAAAATGTTTTTAGTTCATAGGTAGTTTTCATTTCATAAATAAGACTTTTTTGTATTAAAAAGAATCTCAAGAAAGACATGTCTTTGGTGATGATTTTCACATCCCAGTGCAGAATCTGATTCAACTTTAAACTAGCTACCATCAAGTTCAGACTTCCAATTTGTATTACAGTTAGATCACCCTATAATTAGGCTAAATATAAAATTTTACAGTGCGGAAATAAATAGTTTTTGAAAAATATTTTTTTATAATGTCATTTTCTTGTAAATTTCACATTTTCATATTCATAAAGCTCACTTTTGCAAGATAGGTAAACATTTTCGAACATTGTAATTTTTTTCTTTACATTTTTTGTTACTTTTTATATAATTATTGTTTGGTAATAATAAAGTTGACCTACTTCAAAATTTTGTGCCTACAAGTTTTTAGCATCTCATTTTCATTTTACCATTGAAGCGATAAAATTAGTTAGGTTAGGCAAAACCCTAGTTGTAGCCAGGAGGGGAAAATAGTTAGAAGTTGCCACGGAGGATGTGGCTGTGTGTGGTTGTGTGTTTGCCTTAAGCTGGCCGTCGAGAAAACGAGGCCTTCCTGTTTTATGGTCTCGGTGCAGACCACCTCCTGGGTATAATTGTCGAGGGACATGTAGTCTGGGTTGGGACTGAGATGCAGTACCTGGGCCTCATCCTAGATGGGTGGTTCGAGTCCCACATCCATGGATTCGAACCGCGGGAGTTGGCGGCTACAGCGGCTCTCGCTCGGCTCCTCCCGAATTTCGAAGGGCCGGGCGCAAGCTGCCGCCGACTTTACGCTGGGTTCATTCAAAGCAGGGTCGTCTATGAGACACCGATCTGGGTGGACACCCTTGGCGCCCAGAACAAACGCGTGTTGTGGCGCTAAGGGTGATGCGTGAATACTGATCGATGTCCGCGGGGGCGGCCTTTGTGCTCGTCGGCTCTCTGCCATAGGAGCTGGAGGTGATGGTGCTCGCCACCGTGAACTGATACATAAAAACCATTGGCCCGGTCCTCGGAAGTATGTTCACCAGTGAGCCGGGCTCCCTGACATTTAGGCTTGTGCAGGTGCTGTCAGGACATGGTTGCTTCAGATGATACCTGCACAAGATTGCTCGCAGAGAGCCGACCACCGCCTGCCATAAATGCGGTGCTGTAGAAGACACGGCGCAGTACAACACTCTTTCGGAGTGTGCTGCTTGGCAGGCGCAGCGCCGCGTCCTGGTCGCGGCGGTAGATGTTGATCTCTCACTACCGAGCATGGTGAGAGCCATTCTCGGACGGCCATGGTCTCCTTCTGCGAGGACGTGATATCGCAGTAGACGAACGCGCGGGGGGCGTTATGCTCGCCTTCTTCCTCCGCCCTAGCCGACCCAGGAAAGATGCGTCAGGGGGCCCGTCTTCCCATTGCACAGGTTTGGTGGATGGGGAGACAGGGTCGTACCCTAACGGGTTGTACGGGGCGACGCGGAAGAATGTTTGCGCGGTCCTGTGTTGCCCCATTATGGCGGCGGATGGTTCATCGTGGAATTTTAATGAGTATGAGTCTCACGTAATCACTCGCTCCCCCAAGCGGGTGCATACCCATGATAGGTTTTCCTACTAAAAAAAGGTATGAACTATGATCATTATGCACGAGCAGAGCTAGCACAGTGAGCGGGCCGTGGCAGAGGACAGCAAGTGCCAGAAACAAATAATTATACTTGTTGATAAAGGTAACCTCAAAAAAAAAAAATAATTTTCATAAACTAAATGTTTCCACACTCTTCGTTCATAGAGTTACCTTTCACTCTCCCCTCCCCTAACCCGCTCCTTCACATCATCAAATTCAGGAGTAGTTTATCTAAAGTCCAATCCACAATCTGTTTATTAAATCAGATATTACTAATGATAATATAATAATTATAATTTTGGGAACTTTTATCCCCTTAAATATATCAGTCCCAGTGTATGCACCCTATCATTCACATTACTGGTTACACAACATCTTGTAATATGTTCAGATAAACAATGCTCTGCAAAAATGCTGTAACAAAGTTATTAATTTGTTAATAATTAGATTTCTATTGTATTGTATATTCCTTGCACATACAATGCCCTTCATGGAGTATATTGATTATTTTTTTATTATAGACAATAAACTAAAATGTCCTTACTCTGTTTACATATTTGCTTGAGTCATTCAGAAAAGTATAAATGTATTAAAAAATGTATTGAACCTTATCCTTAATAGCACTGAATTAGGTTTCATACTGGATATTTGTTATTTAATCATTTTAGACGCTCAGAAGTAGTGGAGGGGTTCTGGCAAATAATCTGGATGCAACCATCCAGAAAGCAAGTGAAAAAGCTATCTCCCACTTAATAAAAGCATCCACAGAAATAGCACACATAACAGAAGTTGCAAAAGCTTATATGAGAGACAGGCAGCAATTGGATTCTACATCACCGCGATGGAGCACCCTCAGTGGTTCTCCAATTGCTGAAAAAACAGATAGAGTTCACAGGGTGCCTCCTATGATGATGGGAGGACAGTCTATTCAGCCTGTTGTAGCTCTGAGTCGTACTCTTTTAAATACAAGTAATCCTAGTAAGTCTTATTTTTGTTTATATTTTATACATATTGTGGTATTAATGAATTATGATTCATTTTTTAGTATCCATTTACATGTACTAAAATTAATGTTTTATTATAATACGGAACTTTTACCAAAAGTACTTACAACTTAACATAATATGTTCATAATATTTTACATTACAGTCAGGTCAATATCATAGAATAAAACATTGCTATATAAAGTTTCTATAATTTAAAGAAAACATGTATTACAGCCTATTGGAATAATTATGTGTTTGTTAAATTCTAGGGCCAGAGTCCAGAAGTATTAATCCAAACAGCAGTGTGGCTGTACGTGCTGTACCTATGCACATGTTACAAGGTAATTAGACTATATTTTGGACTTTGGACATAACAGACAAGTGCATGCTAGAAAATGTCTAACCACTCTATATTTGCTTTACTGATAACTCAGGCTTATTTAGGTACAGAAAACATAATAATTTAGTATCATCGTTTAAGTGCCCCTCTGATGAGCAAAAACACATGTTTAATGACCACACCAGCCCATGACATATTGGCATATTCAAACACTGAGAATTCCATAGTTCCATATTCTTCCCGCACATGGTGGTAATACAAGAATGCTCTTGCTCATTTTTTCTCAAATATTCCAGGTTTCCTTAACATGTTTTGCTTCACCATCAACCAACATGTCACCAATTCAATTTTTTTTAAGTTCCTTACGGACACCCCTTACCTAAATCAGGGTTCTTATGTCATCTAAAAATAATTATAGCATCTGTCCCATCCTGCAGTGAGTAGTTTCCCGAAATGATCCCATTCTATATTACTTTACAATTTTAAGATCTATTTATTCTAAATTTTCTTAAAGACTACAAAGCTTGCCTTCTCTTTTTAATAACTACTCTATCCTTATATCTAGCAAATGCTTCCCTTCTCTTTTGTTGTTCTTACTCTACCAAAGCTTCCCTCCTGTTTTTTTTGATCTTACGCTAACATTCCTAGACCTATCATCACAAGTGCATATAATTTTTTTTTATAACAAATAAACAAGTTTTTGGGCAGCAATTCCGAGTTAGTCGACACAACACGTCCTGGAATTAAAATTAAAAAAAAACTACAGCTAATCTATAACCTAATATAAATGTGTAAGATTTTGTGTCTATGATTTAAAATGTCAATAAATATTACATCTATTTTACAAAGTAATAAAATGTGTATAATTGAAATTGAATCTAAATTTAAATATTTTTTTTTTATCTTTGTAGTACTGGTATTGTTGTTTTGTCTAATGCCTCATTTATTCCTTTGCCCAGCTCTTTTTACGTCTTCTATAAAGTCCAGAAAGGCGTTGCGATGCTCACCAATTCAATTAGTAGAAAAACAGAAAAAATTGTTGTTACATGCCAGGGCTTGAACCCAGGGATATTGTATAAACATTCCGCTGGTCAGTGTAAATATTTGAAATAAATTATTTTCACAGATGTGTATATACCTTTAACAAGAATAGACGCTGGCAGTAGACAAACGGTTAACAGAAATTCGGAACCTGGTATAGAGAATGAAAGTGCAGAGAACAGTAATGAAGATTCCGATTTTGAAGGTATTGTGTTTATTCATTTATGTAGCGATGCATCTGTCAAAAATTGAAGACTAACTCGCCAGATTAGATGATTAACCAATGAAACTTGACAGTTGTAACTGATTCTACTCTCAGCTCCAGTTCAGTTGTAGGTGATGAAGGCATGGCATACTTACCATCATCCGTGGATCGCAATGAAAGTGATTTGGTATTTTGTTCCAAGATCAATATACTCTGCAACACACTATTTTGACTAAAAAGTAATTAAACTTTTTTTTTTCAGATTGTATAGAAGACAGAGTTGTTGATGATACACAAAATATGTCAGTGGGTGAAGATTATGAACAATCGTAAGTAATTTTTGGTTATTAAATATTGGACACTAATGCTTTTGAATGTTTGAATATGCAGCATATTCTACTATTTTTAAAATTCCTGCTTCATGTCTTTCTGATTTATGTTAAATATGGCTGAACACCTCCCATAGTAACTTCCTATGTATGTATGTAACCCACAAGTCGCAAGCCTATATTTCCACACCGCTCCTATAGTTTTGTTATTCATTAAAAATAAACATAAATAATAACAAAGTAACTATCGGAAAATTTATTAATGACCAATGCATCATGAAAGTACTCTGTCGTCATCTGCAATATTATTAATTGTTTTCAGTAGACTCGATCCTGTGATGGAAGACGTTGAACCTGAGGACGAAGTCACCCCACCTAGGTAAACTTTTTGTGTCATTTGACTTCTGAGTTTTCAGATAATTCACTCAAATATATATGTAATTATTATTATTTTATATATTTTCTTTCTTTTGCCCGGCAATGTCATATTTACTGGTCTGTGATATAATAAAAAAATGGCTGTATACCCAATGTTAAGAGATTACTGCAATTAAAAGATTAAAGAGTACTCCATATGAGACTAAAAATTTGTTCAATCTATAGATTTTTATTGATTACAAATTAATTTTAGATATATTGAACAAGCTTAAAGTACCTAGTTTTCTTGATCGATTGATAGTCATCGCTCAGCTCGTTTATTGTTTTGAAACTAAATCCAACGCGTCATAGTTGTGGCTCAGGATTGGTTGAACGGGAAACTATAAGGCGTAGATAAGTTTTATCTGATGTCTGGTGGGTAACTACTCCTCAGGACTCAGTTGGAAAACCTAGTGTACCGGTGTGCATTGCCAACCACATTCTTCGAACTGTAAAACCTAACAGTGTGGCCATTGCTGTTCCTCCACTAGGTTTAGCGTACTAGTTTACTTGGGTTCTGCCGGTCATTATTACGGTATTATACAATCTGCCGATGCTAAATATGTAACATCTCAACATTTTACTCACATAGTAGTATATATTTTTTGTTTTTCTTTATAGATTTGGAACAGAAAACCCCCTGGAAGGGCCCAGTTGGTTGTTAGACGCACCGGCAAATGACAGGGTAATGAAGATATTTAAATACAAATATTATTAATTTATCTACTTATTTCTCATTGTAAACAGTATTTATATACAAATTTAATAAACATATATTGGAAAGAATATTGAAACACCAAGATGATTAACATACAGATTTAATTGGTTTTTAGATATAGTAGATGACAATATTTATCTGTGTAGAAAGAGATAAGAATACAATTTATGGTCTATAAATAACAATTTAATATAGAAACGGAATGTTTCGCAATCTGTTTGGTTTATTTTTTTTTAATCATTATAGGTTTAGCGTTGTGGCCACAATCTCACCTGGTCTTAAGTGACGTTGTGGCTCATGATGGTAACACACTAAGCTTAGTGGAAGGGCTGGCTCTCAAGTACAGCTGCCGGAACAAACCTATTGGTGCTTGGCGACTGATTTTCAACTTGAGGGTGGTAGCTAGCCCGGGGCATTAGAGATAGCCCTACCACCATGCGATGGTGCCATCACGATCTTTACCTTCACCGAAAGCTTAGACTCATTGCAGGGATTCGAACTCACGTCCATCGACGCCATGTCCGTACACGCTACCACTGAGCCGTCATTGCTTCAATAAATGAGGGCTGGCACTCGAGTTCAAGTAGACAATTTGTACTGTATTTTTTCAATGAAGTTTCTTGCCGGTTCTTCTCGATGACTAGGATGTTTTCCGAACCGATACTAGTGTTTGACGTTCATAACGTGCCAAGGCCTAAACTAAATAAAGTATTTTTAGATTCTCAAGTGTGACCTTTTTTGTACTTTTTAACGCTGGCCATACACGCTACGGTTTACCGGAGAGGTCTACCTGTACAGGTAGACCGGAGCGTGTATTAGAATTGAGCTGTGCAAAGTCGAAAATAAATGAAATGACACCGTAAAATAAACCTGTGCTCATGTCCGATGTCCACACACGTTACGGTGCGCGACCTGCGCAGTAACCTCTCTAGTAAGACGGAGATTACGTGGCCGGCGTAAATCGTGAAAACTTCGGGCCTCTTCTAAGTTGACGGACTTTCTTTTTAACTGGTATTTGAACATTTGCTCACATTATTGTTAAAGGGCTCCACGTATACTTGTACCGCCTCGGAGCTTGATTCATGCATGCAATGACCGTTGGAGCCAAAACCCAACATCTTGGTGTAGGCGCGCGCTACTTTCATCTACGACCCCATATTATTGATGAAGTAATATATTTCTAGTCAAATGAAGGTGTTAAACGGCGCACGAACTTGGAACCAGATTCGACGACGGGAACTGATGATATCGCACGTGAACCTTCCCCGGACCCTCCAGCTGCCAGACGAAACAACGAACAGGTATTGTAACGAGAAATGTTGTGGATATGAGTTTTCGGATCTGGATAGGGATACCTTAACAGTATCTAATCGGATTCGGTTATGGATACGGATATCACATTATTTCAATTATCAGACAATTTGGTATCTTAGTTTTACATTAAAAAGGCCAGATTTATGAAAAGAAAATTCTTGGATTTTGTTATTAGGATTTGAATAGTTTGTTAACAGATATTTTGTCTCTTCCCGCACAAACAAATGTCGATGTAACCTATATTTGTATTTTTCTGTACCATCTATCTCCACGGTGTGGTCTGTGGAAGTTGGAAAATGATAATAGAACAAAAAAGAAAATGTAATTTAATAAGGCAGTTAACTTAAAGCAGGATTCTATGGCAGAAACGGTCGGTGTTTTATTTTTTAAATATATCCTATAATCTGGCCAGATAACATAACTATGAACCAAAGGATAAACAAAGTAAATCTGATTAATGGTTTTCGCTTCAAAAGAACACAAACGGACAGACAGACAAAGAGACGTTTAAAGTTTTTTATAATATGTATAGCTTATTTAATATTTTCAAAAAATACATAAATAATAGCCTTAGGTCATGTGACATAAAACACCAACCGGCTTACATAGCGTCATCTCTTGCAAAATTCTAGACGACGAACTCTGGTTCGTTGATTTAACACCAATCAGAGCGCATGACGTCATCGTCCTGGTTTTTTCAAGGTGTGATATCTTACGGGATGAGTTTGTTGGCGGTAACTTAAAGTGTCATGTGGTGGTTTTTGTTTTAATTCATAACCTTATGTCATTTTGCCCTATATTATGTAAGTTTGGCGGCATTTTACGTGATGTAGTGTGGTTGTTGTGCACAAGTGAAGTGGATTACAATAAATAACTAGGAACATGCATTTTAAGTTGCTACAGAGGCTCCCTGGAAAGTTTTAACAAGGGTGCCGCCATCTTGTTGGAGCGATGTTTAGATTACAGAATATTTCCCTCGCTTTGTTGACAAAATGTAAAATACTTGACACTGGCCTAATGCACGAATAGTGCCGAACCATAATTAATAAGAAGAAGAAGATCTTACGAGATATTTGATTATTTGGAACGTTTTGGTGGAAATACTTAGAGTGATTTATAAAAATGTAAAGTGCGACGTGTAAATTATCTTATATGTCTTATAATGTTTACCTTTTGATATAATAGACACAGAGGATTAGTATAAACTGATTTCTCAGAAACAGTAAACTAGCCTATTGTGATAGCTGTCTGTTGGTACTAGCAGGAGGAAGACGTGGTGGCGTTGCACGTGTTCTCGCCGACCGTGCGCCGGCGCAAGCGCGCGCGCCGCTCACCAGTCGCCCCCGCGCTCTCGCCCCGCTCACCTCACTCACCCCACTCACCTATATTCTCACCACCAAGACCCGCCTCCGCGAGAAGAAACAGGTATCCTTACATATTTTAAAAATCAGGTTGCGACTTTGTCGGTGACACGGCCATATATTTTGTTTTGTTTTATAGGTATCACTGGATTCCTGTACTGTATACGATTTCTTTATTTTGGTTTAGCTTTCTGACGAGTATACGTCGACTTTGTATAAAGTTTGTTATATACTCGCAATAACTAATCCACACTAACGTTTTGTATATGCAATCTATGAATCTTAATGTGTGTTGTAGATTTAAAGTAAAACGAGCATCTTAACCTCTCTGATTCCATAATTTATACTAAAAATGGAAATTATGTGACTCAGCGAAACGAGTTCAAAATGGCGGCGCTTTCCTCTGCCCTGCGCGTCATCCGTCACATTCCTCACTCTATGTAACGAAATCTTTGATCCTTTACCTATCGAGTGTTGTAATTCCATTATGTATGTAGATAATAGATGTGTAGCTGCAATGTCAAACTGTATGTATGCATAGTTTTGTTATCATCAGTTTTTTGCATTGCCCCCATTATGCAGAAGACGAAAGCAATGTTCGCCTGTTTTCAGCATGCGTTTGCGTTTATCAGAGTTTTCTTATCAATCCCAAGGTTCGCTATACTAGATAAAATTGGTTTATAAATCAAACGATATAGTGTCCTTCAAACGAAGCATGAAGAGGCTTTTCTGTAGGCCGGCATGATCAAATCAAATAAAAAAAAACTGTTTATAATTTAAGTCCTAAGAAGGCACATCAACTACTACTACCGGTTCAGAAAACATGCCAGTTATCGATAAGAACCGGCAAGAAACTCGATCAGGCTTATCTTTTTACTAAAAATTTTTTTTCTACATACATTCATAAGTCACTCCTCTTTCCCAAGGGGGTAGGCAGAGACCACGTCCTTCCACTTTCCTCAACATTCATAAATCTTTTCATGCATGCTCGTCGGTTTAGAGTACTCTTGACCTGTTGATTTTTTTTTCAACTGTACCTATAATTAATATTTAATGTCAATAATCTATTAATAATTTAGTGGATACACAGAGAGGGAGTCATTTCCATACATCACTATCGTTCACATAATGATCCACCCTATAATAATCTTTTGACTGTAAAACCTACTTGACTTGGTCTTTGAGCTCATTGTCTGACAAATCAGCAATGTGCGTTGGGATCTTATTATAAAATCTAACATTATTACCTAAAAAACGTTTATTATTTTTACTAAGTTTAAAATTCGGTACTATTAATTTATGTCTATTACTAGTATTAAAACTGTGCTGGTCTTTGACAAGACCTAGTTTGTCAAAAGTTTTTATGAATATAATAATACATAATAATAATTTTATTAGTGACCATAGTGTTTCACAAACAGTTTAGATTAAATTAAAGTTTTATATGGGTTTTAGTAAACAATACTTAAGCATTTGTACTGGCATGGAATATTATTTTAAAATCTTATAATACTTTGAGAGATAAATTCCATTTTAAAACAGTTAGCTATTATTTATATCAGATAAATTACAAAACAATCATTTTCGCTTAACATAATCCCGATAACTGTCATTTATTAAATTAATAATTGAATTTTATTAACACATTTAGCTGAATTTGTAGTAAAATGTGTATTGGATTAATGTAACATCTAAAATTAATAATTTAATTTATCTCTCGTATAAGAGGACTGTGAAAAGTTTAGTACAAAGTACACATTGAACAGACATAACCATTACATAAAAATTAAATATATATTGGTGATGTTGATATAATTTCACACGTGTGTTTTTGGATAGAACCCTATTTCAAGCAAGTATTGGTCAGTCTTTTTGCTATTATAAAATAGAGTAATAAAATTACTAGCTTCAGTAAAAATTGATGTTTCGCGTAACAGCATAACCGGCCGGGTATTGAAAGTATTGGTGGCGAAGATGCGGCTCGTTGAATCCGATCACGAAGATGCTGACGTGTCGCCGCCGAAGAGAAGCGCGCACGGCTCGGTCACGCCGGGCAGCTCGTTCCAGAGCCCGTCCGCTGCGCCGGGGGCCGCTGGGGGCTCGGGGGCCGCCGGGGGCGCTGGTGGTGCGGGGGCCGCTGGGGGCGCGGGGGCCGCCGGGAGCCCACAGCTCGCGCGGTTCGACGCACCCAGCCCCAACGGAGCCACAGACGCGAAAGTCATCGTTTTGTAAGCAATTCAATTAAACTATGCATGATGGCTCAATAGTAGCGTGTAAGGACACCGCATTGATCGACGTAAGTTCGAATCACTGCACTGACTTTAAGCTTTAGGTGACAGACATATTGATGAAATCATAATAGTATAATGGTCGGCCATTTTCTAATATTCGCCTGGCTAACTACCACCTTCAAGTTCAAAATCTGTAATCCAAACACTTGTGTTCCAGCAGCTACACTTGAGAGCTAGTTCCTCACTAGGCTTTAGTCTTGGACCACATCGTCACTTAACGTCAGGTGAGATTGTGGCCATAACGCTAAACCAATAAAGATAAAAAACGGCTTATTTTCTTAACCCAGTTCCGTGGTTACCGAGCGTAACTTGGTTACCGAGCGTAACTTGGTTACCTAGATTTATAGTAGTTAACATCTATCCAATAAAACGTAACTGATAATACTCACTTATGTCATTTAACATCATTTGAAATATTGACCAAAGAAAAGCTTTACCCGTTACCTAACATTATGTAATTTTGAACTATTGATCAGTTTCAAGTTAATTCGAAAGAGAATCGAATCCTGTTAAATAATATATTCAATTTCTATATCTATAATTTTTGTATGTTTGTGATAACTGTTATATAATATTTCGAGAAATTTTACAGGGAAACGAAAAAAGAGCGAGATAGCAGCGACGAGGGGCGGGAGGAGGTGTCGGGTGAGGGCGGGGGCGGGGGCGGGGGGCGCGACACGTGGCGCAATGTCAGTCGGCGCGTGCGGCGAGAGCGCGGCGACACGAGCAGCGACAGCGACACTGCGTCCGAGGGGCGCACGCGCAGGAACAGGAAACCTGTTACATATACAGAGATACCACTCAACAGGTAACCATTTCATAGGTAACATAGACAACTCAAAAGGTCCTAGAAACTATTGAATAGGTAAACAGTACTTTATTGAAAGGAATTTAGAAACCATTTAGTAGAAAAAATAAATTACATAACAAAAATTGGTATTAGTACTTAATAGCTAACACGAACAATCAAAAGGTACTAAAGACCAACTAATAGATAACATAAATTACCCAATAGGTAATAGAAACGAATCAATAAGTAACACAAAGTACTTATAAGGTATTATACAACAGTCCATGGGTAATATAAACCATTTAAAAATATAGCATAATATACTCTTTTAAAAAATGTAGGCAGCGGCGCGTCTCCTCGCGAAACCAAACGACGCCTACAATGCGCCTGAGCTGTCGACGAAAGTAATTATCGTATATGGCGGTAGGACTTTTACCCCTGGCTAGCTTACTACCTTCAAGTTGGAAATCTATCGCCAAGCACCTGTAGGTGTCCCCCGGCAGCTGCACTTGAGAGCGTTCCCCCAAGCTTAATGAGTGGTCATTTTGGACCAGACCAATATCTATAATAAATTAAAAATAACATATTAAGGTTATTTAATTTCTGCTTTGTTATTCAAACTCCATTTTACATCTCACGCTAGTTATAATAGCTTTTTTCTTTACAGAAAAATGAGGAGGTGATCGGAAAATAATAGATAGCTATATCAATTATATTAAACTAATAAAAATTGTAAAGACTGAGTTTTTTGTGTATAATAAAGTAACTGAACACGTTACGACTAATTTATGTCTATTTCTAGTACTAAATCTGTGCTGGTCTTTGACAAAACTTAGTTTGGTGAAGGCCGAATAAAGTAAACAAAACCGCGACTGTCGTGGGCCAACTGAAGTGTTACTTTTTGTAGTTTTTTTAAGTAGTTCGCCATATATACATTTTATATTTTGTGGATTATGTAATGATGATAGTAAATTACTGGGTACGATGAATGACACAAAATATTTCAATTAATGAATAAACACAATCAATTCCGTATTTAAAATCTTACTATTCAAATAATTGGAACGTAAAATATACGGTAGCACAAAACTACAAAAATGTTACCAACATTATTTACAAATTTGACATTATCCGTCAATTTATTTCGTGGGATTAAAAAACACACTATAGCTATATATATATTTAAAATTATTAAAGTTTTCAATTATAGATAGGTGAACCATAGTTGGCAGGAAAATTTAAATAGACGCCTTGGTGGTCCGTTTTATAGCCGCGGGACAGGGCTATGTTTTGCTTTTAAAAAAAAAATGCGGTATGTGTAAGTTGTGTAAATGAAATAACACAAAAATAAACTAACTATAACAATAATTGAAATTACTGTCCGGCACACTTGACATATAAGGATTTACATGTATAGAGTGCTTGACGCCAAACAAGATGGCGGTTTGTTCATTCGCTCATATATTTCGTTCTGTGTTGCTGTGGTAAAAATGTAGGAAATACGAAAATATTTTTATTCGATATTTAAACCTACTAATAAATTAAATGTACAATAAATAACTTTCGATTAATTCAATTTGTTATTTTTTTATTATTATTTTTGTCTACTCTAGTTTTAAAGACCATATAATGTATCGCTGCACATAGTAAGAAAAAAATATGAAAATTGTTAATATAGGGTAAGTTATTTAAGATTTTAAAGGTGTAAAATGTTTTTATAATTTTTTTTAAATGTGACATTGCCCAACTTAAGCACGGCTGAAAACTATGTCTGGCCGAAATAGACTAACTGGTGATATTGAGATTATTTATGTTAGCTATATGTAAAAACGCGGTTAAAGCTAGTGTTTTTATTAGTATTAGGTACAATGACGCTGTAATACAGGCAATGACACACTCTCGCAACACTTGACTGAAAACTTTCCAAATGCATGACAATCCTCTTTATCAATTAATTATCTAGTAATGCGGCGGGACTGTATCTTTGTTTTTTTTTTATCACTTGGCGAAGAGCGCAATATAATATTGATTTTAAATAATAAATAATTAAAATTCATAATTCTAAATATGGCAGTACAACATAATACATATATTGAACCTTTTTAAATTTTGTATGTAATGGTAATTGTGTTTCTTTCCAATACTGCCAACGTCACGTCAATTTATTATCCTTGTAATCTACAAACAAGATGGCGGCTCCTATGTTAAAACTGTCCAAGGAGTTTTTGTGGCAAATTAATATGCATGTTCCTAGTTATTATGTATAAAATCCACTCCAATCCACTAAATCGGCTTAGAGATGATTTTACATTTGTAGAAAATATTGCTATTGCTCTTTTTACTTCTCTGTCTCTACGGATACACTCGACGTGAAACTATTTTACGGTTTTTTAAATGTTATTAAAAAATCATTTAATCTTATTAATGTGAAATAAATGTAATAAAAAACAACATTACCTTTATTCAGTTCATTCTCTTGACAAGAAAAGTCAAATGTTTAGATATTCTGTCTTATTGCAAGTATCACAAAAAACATTCAGGATTCCAATTCAAACAATATATTTGGATTGTATTTTACGTCACGTTAGAGTTGAAATCTATATGCAATATTTTGTTTTAGGTGTTTAAGTTATGCTTATAATGTTAATATTTTTCGAAAACCACACAAATGAGGTTATTACTTGAATTGGCAACACAATTGTGTAATATTTTTTATCTCGAATTCCATTTCCTACTGTAGTTCATTTTAAAAATGGCTCCTTTTATTAATTGGATCAAAATTTTGTCATGGGCTTATTCTAAAATAGAATTAAACTTAAATATATTAAATTCTTTATTTTTTTGTTTATAATAAAGTGAATTAGGTATTAATTTCAATGTTATGTTTGTATGTAATGAATAATTATTTCGTATTTTTTTATTTATTAGTATTATTTATTCGATAATGTGGCTAGATACTTTAATTTAAAAATATATGGATTACTCTTTTAATTTGTTTGGTATTAATACTACATAGTTGGAAATAGCACTTACGAACGTATGCGCCCGCACACCTACTCACTACGGCTTACATTCGAACATTCTAATTATTCGTAATTATTGTCCTCTCCTTTCCACAACAGAACCACACGCGCTGGGCTTCGGAATCACAGTTTTACGGTAACCTCCATCTCGGCACGAACTAAAAACTTATCTTTTTAGTACTGTGAAACTGTGGAACCATCTCCCGGCCAATGTGTTCCCTCCTTCTTGACGTCGGGTCCTTCAAGCGTAACGTGAAGAGATATTTAAGCAGGCCGGCATGACAGCGGCGACCACCGATGGATTTCGATCTCTCGGTGGTCGCCGTTGTATTTGGATTGTACTGTGCTTACCATCAGGGACAGTACAGTCAATGTGCCGAGCTATTATAAAAAAAATCGATAAATACTCGAGAAGTCAAGCAAGCGCGTCGTTTGGTTAGAAGGAGCACGGCGCATGTTAAACTTCACTGCTTCGTGGTCAAGTCACGACTTCGCGCTCATTTTAGCTTAAGTGTGGCTATAATTTTTGTATTCAAAATGAGTGTTTGTAACAGTCTTCCTTTATTATTTTTAGGGGCTTGCGAATAAGTGCCTTACGGTCGTTTGGTAACTTGACTCATAGCGCTAAAGAGAAAGTCGATTTATTGGGCATTCTCTCTGCCTCAATCTCGACTATGAACGATGATGGAAACACTGTACCTCCTACCGTCCCGTGTTGCGAATATTCCATGCCGAAATTAGCATCATACAAGCGGATATCCAGCGAAAGCACAGTCTGAATATTCAAAAGTTAGTGGGCCAGATGGAATACCAGCAGTGGTGCTCAAAATGTGCGCTCCTGAGTTGTGTCCTGGTCCTGTGCTAACGCGCCTTTCGCGATCTCGCGTACAGACTGACGACCGAAGACTGCTCGTGTACAGCCAGTCCTGAAAAAGGGCGACAGATCATATCCATATATAATTACCTATCACTATAACCTCAGTTCGCTCTAAAGTGATGGAGCGTGTGATCAACACAAAGTTCCTACAATACCTATAAAATTTCTAAAAAGATGATATAAAATTTTTCCGGGTCCTGACGTTTTGAAATTTAGGTGCAGATACCTATTTTTTAATGTCTATTTTTAGGACAGAACTAAAATATCACAACGTGGGTAAGGCAAAAGACGTATCAAACTGTAGACTTTATGCCAAAGAAATAAACAAAATTTCGATGTAAGTGTAATTATCTATTAAATGTTTTTTTTTTTTAATTTCTATGATAATTAATTAAAAATTAATAAAACATGATGTCGATTGTATGCGGGGAAATATTATGATTGAGAATTAAATTTGTATTAAATGATTATTATTGAGGTAGGTAATTTAGAAGGAAACGCACTAAAGTGCGTTTAAGTGCACTTAAGTGCGCACACCTAAGTGCGTTTATCAAAACAAACTTTTTTGACATATTTTTTTGTTTATTTAAACACGCTAATCTCTGAAACTACCAGACAGATTCGAAAAATTCTTTTTGTATATTTTAGTCAGATTCACAGATCAAATATTTATTCTTATAAATATAAATTATACTTGTGCCCATCCAACTATTTAGCCGAGACTTCCACTGCTGGATATAGGCCTCCCCCAAAGATAGGTCCTGTGCTAATCGCACCCAGCAGGTTGCCGCAACGTTCACCAGGTCTTCGGTACACGTTGTCGCTGGTCTCTCCAGGCTGCGTCTTCCGATACGTGGTTGCCACTTAAGAACTTTTCAGCCCTATCATATCTACCATCTGCTCACGAGAAACGGACCCCGCCCACTGCCACTTAAATCTAGCAATTCTGAGGGCTATGTCGGAGACATAATTTTGTCTATTCTTCCTAAATTTATATAAAATGTATATATTATATAATTGTATAATGTATAAATGTATAATTGATTAATTTTATATTTTATTGTTTATTATAATAATACATGAATATAGTAAAGGTTTTTAACTGTTTTATTTATTTTAACCCTCAAGAAAGGCAACTCCGCATGATTTTCTATGAAGTAAGAGCCAATCGGTAATCATTTCATGGTGATTGGTCAAACGGTGTTAAAGTTTATCAATCTCACATATTTAACATCCATTTTTAATTTTTACAAATAATATATAGATATCGATATTTATTGATCACCTCGAAGGTGTGCTTGCGCATCTGTACAAACATAAGACAAGGCCGCGCGAGGCCGCCTTTTAATTACTGCACTAGCTAAATGTACATACATATATCAAAACAAGTAAGCATTCATTTGTTAGGCTCCAGTTGCTATAGGTAGTTACCGTGAGGCTTTGTTCTCCCTTATACGCAAAGCGTATCAAACATAAGGTAGAAGAAATAAACCGATTACGATCGGGTCCAAAACGAACTAAAAATTTCATTATTGGACAATTTTATTAATTGCTGGGTGGTAGGACATGACAGTGTAGATCGCGACTACCATACACATACACTAGGTACATAATAGGATTCCTAGAAAAAAAATCAAATTACATGTAAGGTTTATAGTATACATATATAGTTATATCTATAATAACTACAAATAATTTAATCAGTTTTTTTTATTAGATGTTTGTTTCAATTTGAAAAAGCTGTATGTTGTTTAAATAAAAATAATACATACATTTCCTAAAGTAATGTAATTGCCCATTACAGTAGATTCTTAAATAGAGTTTAAACAGAAACATCATTATATTATATCGACTCTCATTTGAACCTATGCGCTTTGATCTACGTTACCAGTGGCATATTTAAAGATTTACACCGATCTTGGCAATTTAGTATTGAAATGCTCCTTAGCTTTTTAAGAAATAGAGCATTCTACCAACATAAACGATATTAAATGAAAAACATTATATTTAAACTAAATTTTCTTAGTTCAGTATAAATCTTTATTACACAATATGATTTGTAACAGATAACTGTTTATTCCACGTTGACACTGAAAGAGAAAAAAAAAACGATGGACCAAAGAACCGCATAAGAAGATCACTTAATAGATGAGACAAGGAGGAATAATATTTAATATTCCTTACACTGAATGTAGTCGTTTCAAAACGTTATACTTTATGTACGAAACAAAGGTAGGTTTCCCATGTACGGGTTTGCGAACCTGATTTCAACTCTATATTACGTCAAATTCATTGAAATCTATAAAGGGTTAACCAACAATCGTTTTTTTTTTTATTTCAAAATAATATACCAAGTATACAAGTAACATCGTAACACGTTTTAATGTCTAACAATCACACATCTGGAAAGTACAAAAATAATATCATTTCACGTTCATTTAAATCGCTTTATCTGTGTTCACATCCGAGTCGTTAATCTAGAAGGGCCGAATATATATAGAATATCTTTTTGCTGAACTCATAATTACATAATATGTTGTATAGGACTAACGGTTTATACTTTATAGTATGGAAATTAACAATAATTATCATCATCATCTCGGCAGAAAGACGTCCACTGCTGGACATAGTTCCCCAATATCAATAATAAAAAAGAAAAATAAATATGTTTACTATCATATTTTTTTAAATTAAAAATGTTTGTAGATATAAATAAACACGAACACACATGATTCAAAAATAGGTACTTATTAAGTAGTTACCGCTAGACACTTTTCACAAGTTAATTACATTATCAAATTTAATAATAATAAAATAGCCTAAACGTAGCTTGCGTTGGGCCTGGACGTATATAAAGAGTTATATTTAGGGGGTCCGGACCTCTACCACTCTTCTGTCGTACTTGTGCTGGATAGCTAATATTTGCTGAATATATTTTACCTTCTATATTCAAGCCACAAATATAGGTACTATATAGTTAAATGTAATTTTCAAAGGATTGTTTTATTAACGTTTAGAGATCGGCTTTTTAAGGTGTGTAGTCACGGGTAGAACTAGTTTAACTTTATATATTTAAGGAAGTACCACTGCCCCTATGTCCGTGAAGCCGAAGCTGATATTTCTTCCATATAACAAAGTTGAAGATATAGAAACGGTTACCATCGAGGCTAACTATACCTACTGATGTAGTAGACGAAAAAACGATCCCGATCACCTCTCTAAAATTGTTTTACATTAAGTAATCGTAAATATTTTAAACGCAGGTACACACGATGTACTAAAGGGAATGTAATATACGCATTTTTAAAATTAGATACATCTACCTAGATAATTCAACTTTGTAAAGCTTTGATACCTACATAAACTGTAATATCGTAGATTAGTACAGGGGCGCTCAAACATAGAACGTCAGCGAGTTACCACAAAATATTTAGCTGGAAAGATCGAAACCAACTACATAATTTTCGTTTTTGAAAAAAAAAACAGTGTCTATGAAACATGGGATCAGATGCTATAGTTTTGAGATGTATATCGGAAATTCTCTATAATAGTACCTCATTTTGGAAAAGTGGCTGAATATAGTGGCCACCCCTGGTATAGTATATATGTTCATTTATTTAAACTCTGTTTTTAGTAATAGTTTTACTTGATTCCGCAAACAATATGTCGATTACTACGACTTCTAACCATTATATTTTAAGCATATTTGGTGAGCACACTCAGGCGGATAAGCCACCTTGTTTCACAATGAAATGAATAAGTCGATGCTCATTATTCTGATTATGCTTACTTTCGTACGAAGCTTAGTCTTTCTCCTTTTATAATTATAGTTAGAAAATACTTTGAATTGATGGCTTTTTCAAACCGAATTTGAGTATATAGAACTAAGAAAGAAATTACATTAAGGAAATAAGGAATTTTAAAATTACCTTTTCCTTACAAGATGGAACAAACGAAGTTATCAATTTTATATAAATTAAAAACCGAGTGATTACGTTACCTTAGTTTGACATCACATTCACATCATATTTACATATATTTTACACATATGATGTGTGAGCGTCAAATATATGTCATATGTTCACTGGTAACCAATTTGCGAATTTCGAAGGCGCCATTGACTATTTTTTTTTCTAAAGAAGCAAACACCAACGTAAATTATCTTATAATGGTCATTTATAACAATGTCAAGAATATTTGCCCAACCTAGAACAATCCATGTTAAGGTAATGTTTAAGCTTAGTAATTGTACCTACACCATTTCATTTTTATTTTAATATTGATTGTAAACATACTGATAAAGAAAATACGATATACCGCGTACGTAAAGTTTTGATTTATCTTATATTTTAAACAATGTATGTAACATGCGTGATTATATAACTTTGTTAAACATTACAACAATTATATATTTTATGTTCGCATTAAATTCAGTCAGTATTGGCGGGCGACTCGTCGGGCGGCGCTAGTCCGGGTTCCCTGGGCTGCAGCGTGATGGTCGCCGTCGGTACTACCTCAGCAGTCTCCTGAGAAAAAATCATATATATCATATATCTTTAATATATTATTTTCTTCATAGTATTCGTCGTTTGTTATGTTTGCCCTTATTATTTAACATGAGATTATGAACAAACGTTAAATACATAACAGACAGAGGTAAACACTTCTTTAGTCATATTTATTATTTCCTTAGTTTTAAAGTAATGAGTAGTTGCAGAAAAAACCGCAATAGTAAGAAAAATAAACGTCGAACGACGTTGACTGTATCAAATTTTATTCGTTAAGTGTTACATCATGCGTAATAATAATACTAGCATTATGGATTGAAAGCAAAGACTTCTCCTCAAGGTTTAATCATTACGCCTGATGAGAAAGCTCCAAATAGATTTTTTTTCGACTACGTGTGATGCGTGTCATTGTGATGTTTTCCTTTACTCTAAGCTTTGTTAATAGTAAAAAAAAGTAAATTATTAACTAATAACACATCGCGTCTTATTCTAATATTTTATTGCTTGGTATCGCGTCTGCGTACATTTGTCTCATTATATCGCGCTCATTTATCTCTCTCAGTTTATAGCATAATTATTTTTTGACGCTACTGCGTATAAAACACGTTAGTGTGAAATAACATTTGTGAATATATATGGTGTTCAAGTTAAAAATTAACAAATCTTAACATAATGTCGGCCTTTACTCGTCAAAAAGCCAAATAAATGATTACAAAAATCGTATACTATTAGAAAAGGCTTTTTAACAGCAATCCAGTAATACCCATAAAACACCACAGGATACAGTGAAGCAGTCCCGAGAACGTAAATAGTATCCGTAACATATCTACAAGTATTCATGAAAAAACCATTCCGTGTGGATACAGATCTACAAAACGATTTTTCAGTTCTCTTTGCGTCAGAAACATTGCATTGCAAAACGTCGCATAACCAATATCGCATTCTCTTGAAAATAAGAAGTTACCTGCACTGTCGAAGCGGCTTGTTCAGTTTGGTTCTGTTTTAATTTTCTCTTTTCAACATGCCCGAAGCAATGTTCGCACTCCTCGTCGCTGTCGTCGGAGTCGGATTCGCCGAAGCGCCGCGGCTTCTCGTATATACAGCAACCTGTGACCGTCAATTTAATGTATAGGTTACACCTTCATCTTATGATGTCTCAATAACAAGTTTTAATGTTTTCGCGCCTAATATTTGAATCTCCGAAAAGATTTAATGTAACTGCAATTTTTATTTTTGTCTGGTTTTTATATTTTTTCACGTAATAATGAGCATTATAAATAGGACTGAATTTTATTATTTTTACCATAGTCACGAGTTTGTAAAAACCAATTCCGCACGCATGTCATTCAACGTTTTTCGAGAAAACAGTACAATAGTTAAAGAAGCAAACATTTTCATTAAATTATTTTTAATAGCAAATAATAAATTATACAGACAGATCAGTACTCTTGGAAATAAAACTCACATTTGGATTTCTTCTTATTCATGTGTTCATTGTCGACCGTGTCCTCTGTCCAGACGACTTTTTTACGCTGTTGTGTACGCGTCGTCGGCCTTAACGTAATCACAGCTACACGTTCTACTGGCTCCTGGGGTTTAATCACATTAAACTATTATAAGCAGGTTTTACTGTCAGAAGGTATAGAGTGGATCATTATGTGAATGATAGAGATGCCTGAAAGTGAATCCCTCTCTGTGCATCCATTAAATTATTAATATGACTATTACCTGTAAGTATTGTTTGTACAGTTAGAATTAAAAAAAATATAGACAAGAACGAGTTTCTTGCCGGTTCTTCTCGATGGTTAGGATGTTTTCCGAACCGGTAGTAGTGTTTGACGTTCATAAGTGTCTTCTTGAGTCCTAAGTTGAATTTAAAAAATGATTTTGATTATTAATTATAAACTATAAAACAAAAAGTTATTTACCTCACAAAGTAAGTTTGATCAAATCGAATGTTAGGTATTATTGAATAGTTCATTGGTAAATGGTTCAAGATGAATCTAGTAATGATTTAATAGAAAAATATTTAATATTACATATGAAATAGGTATTTTGTTGAACTGGCCACCTTGATCTCAAATATCTGGCGTTTGGTTAGGCATTCCAAGTTCAAATTTAGGCTTGTGTATTTGTGTTTATTTGTTTTCGTACCATTTGTTTTTTCTTTGATATAATTCTTTTAAAAAAATGGAAAACCTAAAATATCGCGTTATTTACGAATAAGAGTTCCACCTTGGCATCAGCGCTGCAGAAACAGCTCGACGGATTAATGATGTGTATTGGGAAGCTACTGTAGAAGAAAACACGGTACGTTTTTCGTTCCAACTTTTTCGTTCTGTAAATTTTGACCTAAAAAACAAACCCCGTGGACGGTCGGAGACCCTAGTTTATAATGAATAATTAAAGGTTATCGTGGAAGCAGATCGCAAACCACGTCAGAGTTATCGGCAGGCTTCGGTGTGAGTGATAAAACAATTTTAATTCACTAGAAACAAATTAGGAAAGTGAAAAAGTTCGAAAAATGGGTACCGCGTGAATTGACTTAAGCACAACAACAAACACGCATTGAGTTGAGTTGAGTTAACATGGAAAAACGCACGATTGTTACATTACTTAACCGTCACAATAACGAGGGAATTTTGAATCGTATTGTTACTTGTGACGAAAAATGGATCCTTTACGACAATCGGAAACGCTCATCACACTTATTGAACCCAGGAGGACCGACCAAATCTTGTCCCAAGCGAAAGTTGTTTCAGAAAAAGGTATTGGTGAGTGTTTGGTGGGCCAGTGCTGGTGTCATACACTACATCTTCCTAAGATCCTGGTCTGACGATAACGACAGATCTGCTTTGTCAAAAATTGCAAACCAAGATGGAAAAGCTACCCGTTAAACATCCGAGACTGGTAAATCTCTCTAGCCCACTGCTCTTTAGGACAGACGGTAGCTAAATTAGAGGATCTGCAGTTGGAACGTCCTGACACCCGCCATACTCCCTGGACCTTGCTCCAACAGATTACTACTTTTTTCGTAATATAGACAATTTCATGCAAGAAAATAATTCGTTTTCGATGAGGCTGTCCAAACCATCTTTAAAGATTTTACTGATTCTATCCGATGCGTCCCGCGGCGACAATTTTTTTTATAGTAGCAAGAGAAAGTGAAGGTTTCTGTTGGTATGTACAATACAATCAAAAACAACGGCGACCATCGAAATCTATGGCAACCTATCGATGGTCGTCGCTGTCATGCCGACCTGTAAGCCTCTTAGCAGCTGGATATACATTGGCTGACCCCAGAACTCGACACGCCTAAGTACGCCAATATAGCGGGTGTTACACCTGGTGTATGGTGGTCGCGATTCAGTCGGACAGTTGTCGTGACCGACCCTTCAAGCGTGATTTAGGAAAATGTGTTAAAAAAATTAACGTTTCAATTATAAAATTCAACAGTTTATTACGTTATTACATAACGATATAAAAATAAACATGATTCTTACACAATAAGTACATAATAATATAATAAACTGTATTTCCATTTTTATCTAAATACCTGTCGCTTACATTATCTGAAATTTATTTTATGATAACAATTATTCTCTGTATATATATACTATAAATAAATAATATATTAGCTATCAGCCGTTCGCTTCGATGCACACAAATTATAAAACGTAAAAAAGTATTTTATTGAAATAATTGTACTAATATAGAATTTTAGGCAGTTGCGCACAACAACATACCAAAGTTTCGTCACAATCAGATAAATGGTTTAGGAATACATATATTAGACAAATAGTATACTAGAGTAGATTAAGGTTAACAATTTTCAAATGTTCAAATCAGTATAAAATTGAAAATAACAAATTTAAATTACCTTTTAGCTAAAACGAACAAATAAATGTTTTTTTTAACGTGTTATAATGTATAAAAACTTTCCCTCAGCAGATTTGAAACACTTAGCGACATCTCACATCCTAGAAGGTAATGAATTTTCATGTCACATTTTTTGTATGACTATTGTCAGTCTTCTTGTTTTACTAGTTTCTGGCTATGGTAAAAAAAGAAACGTATTCTACCTAAAACACAAACATTATCGAACAATTTTCTTCTCAAATAAGCAGTCTATGTCACTATCATGGTAACCTAAAAAATCTGTCAGTATTTCTTTAGTGTGTTGCCCCAAGGTAGGAGGTGCTGTTCTTGCTAAATTACCACCTTCACTATAGTTTGTTGGAGGCCCCACCACTTTGACTAGACCAGCATTTGGATGAGGTAATTCCTTCACTAAATCTATAAATTTCACATGCTCATCTTCAAAGACATCCCTCATAGTGTTAACTGGACCATTTGGGAATGAGGCATCTTTAAAAATCCTGGTCCATTCTTTATTCGTTTTTGTTTTTATAACCTCACTGATAATTTTAATAATATCATCTCTGTTCTGTACTCTTCTAGAATAATCTAGAAATCGCTCATCTTTAATTAATTCCTCTTTATTGATTAGTTTGCACAGATCTGCAAATTGGAGATTTGAGCCAGTTCCGATAACCATGTACCCGTCTTTTGTCTTGAAAGCTTGGTATGGTACCAGGTTAGCATGAGCAGTCCCCCATCTCTGACCTTCAATGCCGCAGTTAAGATATATGTGCGCTATATTGATCATACTGGATATTTGCGTGGAGAATAGATTGCAATCAATTTTCTGGCCTTTCCCAGTCTTCTGTCTATGGTATAGAGCAGTCACAATAGCTCCGAAAGCATGGAGGCCAGTGGTGATATCAGTGATGGCAACTCCAGGTTTGACAGGTTCACCGTCTCGTTCCCCAGTTGTGTTTAAAAGTCCACCCATGGCTGATGCTATAACATCATAGCTGTGTAAAAAGAATAAAGAACTTTTTATATATATTATGAGACTTGTTATACAATTTCATGTTTAATCTTCATTCAGGAATGTATTGACAGTAGATTAGAAATAATTTAATTTTAATATAAATAACATTCTTCCAAGACCAAAGTGATGACGGCTTAGTGGTAGCATGTACGGACACAGCATTGATTGGTGTGGGTACAAATCTTGAGCACCAGCTTTTGGTAAATGAAAATATTGTGGTGAAACTATAGCATGGTGGTATACTCACTTTTTCATCAGCTTTACTTAAGGACTGGCTATAAGCTTAGCATGTTACAAGTTTTGGTCACAACACCACATAACATCAAGTGAGATTATGGTCAAAAGGCAAACTTTATAAAGTATTTAATAAAAGATACTTTATAGTGGTCTTGTTAATTTTACACGAGTAATAACTACATGATTTTTAATGTCATTCAATTAATTTCATAATCAGTAGGCGAAAATTCAAAAGCTTTACCCAGGTTTCTTAGTATATGGTCCTCGGGGTCCAAAGCCTGTGATGGCACAATATATCAACTTGGGATTGATTTCACTCAACTTATTATAGCCAACGTCAAGCTGATCCAACTTGCCAGGTATAAAATTCTCTACAAGTACATCACACTTTCTTGCCAAATCATATATTACTTTTTTACCTGGAAACAATAAATTAAAATATTAAGGAATACCCAAATCAATTAAAAAAGAGTAATAAATAAAGTGTTGGAGTGTTGCAAGACTATAGGTACTATAGATTTAATATTATTTTTTCTGACTGTTTTGTATCCCATTCCTGATTTGTAGATTTAGTATGAGTTTTCTCAGTTGTGGAATGCAATCAATAATTTTGTTTACTTTCATACATTTACTAGCAACCTTAAAACCAATATTTGTCATGAAATTCAGAACATAACACCGGAACTTTTGAGATGCGTGATAGAAAATGCTTTGAAAAGGATTCAATTTTGGGTTTACGCTGGAGACCATCATTTGAAGGACATCATATTCAAAACTGAATAGTAATGATTTCACTGGTCTATTTACATACATTTCATAAAAATTATTGCATTTCCTTCATTAAAAAAATATAGTTCAATTAAACTGTCATTACTTTTGCGCCACAGAGTATTTTGAAGAGTGTGTACAGAATTAATCATACATGCTTTATTATATATCTCCAAATGACCAAATTATTGATCAGTATGTAGGAGATTCATTTACAGTATTAAACTAACTAATTGAAACTTAGTTGATGAATTATTTAGTTATGTTGAACTTATAGAACAAGCACCTGGCTTCTCTTTCTATAGTTTAGTTTTATAGTTTATTGATATAGTCAGCTATATCACTCATTCTATATCATATTTTATTTATTCATTTAGATATTTCAGATAATACAGCAAGATTGCTATGATCGTTTTCTCACATCAACATAAAAAATGCAACTAACTGTTTATCTTATTAACATGATTATTATATTTAAAAGCGAGAAACATTCTATCAATTATAAAACCCTTTCGAATCATAATAGTTGACAATTTTAAGAAATCCCCTGTAAAAGTTAAAATATATGTGTTATTATTATACTCCTGTAATACTACAATACCAATTTTTTTTACATTACTATTGTTTAAAATTTGTTATTGTTATTTTCCATCATTTAAGAATGTTGGGTATTTTATGGCCTTGAAGGAATTTATTTTTAATGGAGTGTTAGTTTGACATCATACTTGTAAATTACTACAGTATTTTTGTTTGTATTTTATCATGCTTTATGTGTTAATTAAATAAACAAATTCAACTTACCTTCTTGACTTTTAAAATCAACGCAAATACTCTTCTTGTTTCTGTTTACAGCAAGAAAGTAGTATGAATCATTGCTGTCTTTAATAAACGGCGGGCCCCACTTCCGTGCCTCGTCTCCATCTAAACTTTCCACTTTTAGCACATTCGCGCCTAAATCTCCTAGGGTCATAGTACAAAAAGGTCCCGCGACTACTCTACTCAAGTCTAGCACATTTATATCGTCCAACAGGCCCTTCGGCTGTGTCGAATATTCCGATTTCAAAATATTAAATTGACTTTTAAAAACAATACGGTAGAATTTCCTTGCCGACGTCATTGTTAACCGAAAGAAAAGTAATAATCACTCAAAATAGAATGAAATGGTTACTATCAACGTTGACTATTATTAACACATCAAATAAAAAAGATAACGAGACATAACATAATTTGTCGGATTTACCTCTTGTAGCTGAGGAGATACGGTCGCTACGGCTGTGCTTGTGGTCGCCATGTCTTCGGGTCTCAAAGTGCGCTGTCTATCTCCCATTAACCACTTTTATATACGCGTAAAATTTTCACATTATACGTTTAAAGAACAATATTTTTCCATTAATAGTGCCCTTATAATTTTCCTACTTTTTCGGAATAACCTGTGTCCGTAAAATATAAATGTCAGAAATGCCATTTTTGACGACCTAGTGAAGTTGGTGAAGACGCTGCTCCCCAAGAACAAGCATTCGAGAAATTATTGTCTATGAGTATCAAAAAGATGATACTTTGCTAAAAATTATGGTACATGCTTTTTGTAGCAACGACGGGGGCCGGGGCAGACGTCTATATCGCCACTGTTGTCACCGTCTTACTGCTTCACTTGCAAGTAAACCACCCATGGATTGTGTAGCTAGTTTAGTAGTCATATTTTAGTCTTAAGTAAAGCTAAGTTTACCTTGTTAAAAACTCGCAATTGGCAATTGCATTAGGTAGAATAAGTATATTTATAGGAGATATAAAAGAATCTACTTAACTAATGAAATGTTTTGTCTCTGCTCATACCAACTGCTTAGTATTGCCCAGAAAAAATCTGCTCTTTTTTCGAATATTAAGTGGCGTTGAAAAACTTTTTTCGTCATCGTCACTTTCACTCGCAGTTTAACAAAACTAATGCAACACATCTGTACAGTTTGTAACAAGTATCGTAGGTAATACTCGTGATATTTTTCCGCTTTGTTTCTGTATTATCAATCGTGAATGTATTATTTACAAGTACGATAAATGCAAAATTATAAGTAAAAAAATTCAAAACTATCCAGTGACTGATTTATGGTACATTCGCGTACCATCCTGGCTTTACGATTGTATATAGTACACATAACGAAATTATAGTACAAATACCATAATTGTGGTACGAATTACAACACTGTTTTCTTCTTCTTTTTCCTAACTTGGCAACCGGTCCTCTTTATTAAAGAACATTACTGCCATTACCGAGTAAATAAATATAGTTTCCAGTCTTATTACGATTTCAGGATCCTAACAAGGTCCCTTGTTAGAACTTTCTAGAGAGTTATTGTGGCATCTCAGAATTTATGAGCCATGTTATTATTTCCAATCCACTGCACTTGTGCACATAACCAAACTTTATTTTGCAAAATGCCACCTGTATTACACAATATAGGGTCAAAATAGATAAATTTATGAAAAAAACAAAAAGATTTCTAGTTTTTTAAACTAAAAATATTAGATTTTATTTGGCTATTATATCATATTTTATAAATTCATTGATATTATAAATTTGTATCCGTCTGCTTAGAAACATTTTATTTAATATTCATTAATTAAAATTATTAATATATTATTTAATTATTAATTAAAAATTTTTAGATACCTATTCGAATTGAATATTTTCCGTAGGTACCTATAAGAAACGATACATATTTCTTACTTTTGCATGAATTGTGTGATATTATCTTGTAGTAATTAATGTATGGACCCGCCTAAGCGTGGAACAAAAATAAATGTTAGGGCAATTGCAAGGAGTTTTCTTCTAGGCGATTATCATAAAATAATTTGCAATACTAAAACTTATTCAATGTCCTATTTAATGGGGATCATAGCGTATTATACCCATATATCATATAATATCATAGATATTATCTAGGTCTATGATAGAACTTTCATGAGTTTAAAATACTAATCTAGGCTTAGAAGTTTTATCCTGTAACTTTTATTCTATCCAACCAGAAAGGTTATTAGAAATCTTACTTATTATTGTTCTCTTGAAATGCATTTTCATACTGTGAACTCGCTTTAAGGCAAAGGCCACACTACGAATTTTTCCAGCGAGCGGTTAACTGCAATACCGCGAAAACGCTCGAGACGCACACACAACGTACGATTAAAAATCGCGAAAATACCCGCTATTTTAATTAGTTTGAAGACGGATTTCAAGAGAGCAGTAGGTATGAATTGTTTTTCTAATACTAAATAAGAAAAGAAGACTTCAACGCAAATTTCGTAAATATTGAGTTCATCCACTCACTAGCCTTAGATTATAGAAAGGCTTCTTTCATAAGAAATATCAAGAATTAAGATAACATCCTGAGAATTTTTTTATTACTATACTGACGCAAAGTAGTATCGTATTAAGCTGGTCTTTTCTGTACTCCATCTATGATTTTTTGGGATAAACTTTCATACTCTGTTTCGTTTGGAATAGGCTCTGACTTGGTCTACGATATCGTTGCAATGGCGCGACAACACTCCACACGGTACCGCGCGACGGTCTGCCGAATACTGCATGGATAATACACGAATATTAGGGAATATGGCTAAAAAACTCACCTGCAAGTACGGCTGCTTGTATTAGTTTCATGACTCACAAAATCACACGCTAAAAACTGCCGCGGTATAGCCGTAGCGGCCTAAGCCTAAGTATCGCGCGGTTGCCATTGCTTACCCGAACCCTGGCTCGACAGGGAGTACAATTAGTCGATTCCATAAAAGCCATCATTGCAAGTAACAAACATTACTTACGACATTATTCACAAGATGATCCAACTATACATTATATCTTCACATAGTAAAATCGGCCTCACGTGGTCCTTCAGAATGTTATCCGGCAACTCGGTAATATCCTTTCCTTATTATAAAACCCAAGGCATTTACATTATACCTAATTACCTTAATTTTTGCATCTATCTCTAATTTTAAGATTCCACATATTAGTCAGGCAAATCACACATTGTGATTCAATTTGTATCGTCCTACGCGAATTCTTATACCTATTTATTTATATTTGTGGAATAAAATATAATTTACAGCGCGGTCAATGCATCCGCGAATCTTTTACCTAGGATTGAATGCCAAAAAAATAAATATGTTGTGAACTCGTTAAGAATTCTTTGGAATAATTCCAGATGACGCCGTCTGAAAAAAATTATATCAGAACAGAAATAAGATAAAAAGAATTACGAGAAGTGCTGAAATCGCTTTTGGATTTAGTTTACGAGTTTCTGGAGTTATAATTAGATTACCTGCTGGTAGTTTCTGGATCTAGGTGAATCCGTTACCTATAGACATGTCTATTTCTGGACACTAGATGAACGATTTAATAATAAATTGATTTTGATTGAAACTGGTAAGAGAAGATTTTACTTGGCGGTAGCTCCGGGCGTTAGAATCAATGGGACGACGCGGCCCCTTAGAAGGGGGCCTTGATCCACCAATTAATCAGTTCAAAATGAACTCAAAAGTAAGGGAACAATTGGACAATCGTTGGCCTAATGTGTACATAGCGGATTTCAACTACTTATCTCTTAAAAAGCCTCGCAAAAACGCATTTTTCGTTTGGAAAGTATACAATCAGATGTAGATTTGAAAGTAGTAATAAGATGTCTATGATAGTTATGTTTTGATAAAGTCACTTTATATTTTAAAAAAAATGGCAAGAGAATGTAAGTCGCGATGTTCTTTTTTCGGTCATAATATTGTCAAATAAAAATACTAATTGCACACCTTGAGCGGGAAAGCGAGAAAAGTACTGACGAATAGTAAAAAATTAAGGGCGCTACAAAATATTTCGACCGGGGCTCTAGGATTGGAAAATTCAGTGCCGACTGTGGATTTCGATACATCTAAGTCAGCGTTACCCGGATGCGGTATACCTTGTTGAAAAACAAACGATATCAGCCCATGTATATCCTGCTGGCAGCTTTTTATTGGCTTTCTTTGTGATGTTTGTAGACAGTCACCGCTGCTGTAGAATCGTACCTGACTTACTATCAGTTGAAGTAAAAACACCTGGTACGGACAAGCCCCGATAACAGGGTGTGGGTGACTTGACTCGCGTTTCAAATATTTCTAGAGAAGGCTATGCAGCAACCAGGTATATATAATATTTTGTGCTAGCATGCTTGACCCTTTTTTTTTTAGTGGGGGATATCCCAACATCATTCCATTCTTCATGTAATATTCCTACATCAGTGGAATCACTGAGCTCGTCAGATTCTGTTACCCCTGAGGTACGCGTAGATCATGTCCCCTAATCTTTTTGAGACGGATATCGAACCGACATTAGATACCAATGATCAAGTCAAAGAGACGGTGAAGTCTTCAACACCACAGTCGGAAGAGTACTCTAGATATGATGGTTCAAAGTTACGTCCGCTGCCTAGGGTCGATTATAAACCATTTTATTAAATGTTGTACATTTACTTGTTAAAAAAATGTATGTTATACGCGCAATTACTTTATTACTAAAGGGAAGGGAAGATGTTATGTATATATATACTAGTTAGTAGTTATAAGGCAAGGGTCATTCATTAAACGACCAGTGCACTTATAACCTTTAATTTCACACGTCTCGACGTAACAGATAGCCGCCCGCCGCGGAGGAGAGCGGACTACCCACCGGGGTATGCTTCACCGATCGCAGCCCCAGCCTCCGTTCAATTTTTTAACGAGGTTTCCTTCCTCGGTAATGTTTTAACGAGGTTTTCTTCCTCCTTGTTCTGATCCCAAGCAATGATAGATCAGTGGTAGCGTGTACGGACTCCGCGGCGATCAACGTGAGTTCGAATCCCTGCAATAAGACTGAGTTTTCGGTGAAGGAAAACATCGCGATGAAACCATAGCATGGTGGTAGGGTATTTTATAATGCCAGCCTGGCTAGCTACCACTCTCAATTTAAAAATTTGTCGCCAAGCACCTATAGGTATATTTCAGCAGCTGCACTTGAGCGCCAGTTTTCCCACTAGGCTTAGAACCTTGTCCCCATCAGAACTAGCCACCAGGTGTGCATTAGAAAAAGCTCTACCACCATACTATGGTTTCATCGCGATGTTTTCCTTCACCGAAAAGCTCAGGCTCATTGCAGGGATTCGAACTCACATCGATCGACACGATGTCCATAAACGCTGCTGCTGGGCCATTACCCATCATAATTGTGTCCGACTGGATTGCGAACAGTTGCAATGTAATGCAGTTGTAATAGTTGGACGCTTATGCGTTCCGGGGTCAGTCGGTGTACCTGTATCAAGTAATCAAGCAGGGTGGTATGGAACTGTATCTGACTGGGTCCCACCCAATATGGTGATAAATCTGTCATAGTGACTCTATTATGGCTTGTCGCGTTGTGGAATCAACCAGTATGTATCCTTGCCGAGAGTGCAGGTCAACATGACAGCGACGATCGGTGATGATTTTCGAGAAAGCATTGTTTTTTTTTTGTTAATTATCTCTGGTTCATTTTGAGAAATGTTGCATATTGCGCCCGATGGATGTAGACTATTAAATGTTGTGAAATATGCATTAGCGCGCACATGTGTTGTATCTACTTGAATTTAAATCCGGCCGCGCAGATAATCGTGCCGGTTGAATTATTTTCACAATGTCGAGAGAATACATTACATACGATGTAATGCATTTTACTTTTCGTTTTAATCTATTATAACCAGCACTATCTATACTGTATATCTATAAATATAATAAAGTTGGTGTCTGTTTGAAGCCGCGAGAAAAATATTATATTTTTTGCATCAGTTGTTAGGATATAGAATAATTGTACCGATTGGTTTGTAACCACGATACAAATGTACCTAGTTAACTATTTGTTTGCAGCCTTTGTTCGCTTCATTATCTTATATTACCGCATTATTTGAAGAAATGGTTGTTCGGGGTGAAAATTCGAATTATTATCAAGTTTTCTAATAATTTGTATTTTTTATAAAAATTCATGAGTGTATCGATTAAATTTCATATATATACGATATTGGAATCGATTATTCGGAATTGAAATTGAATATTCGAAACTTAAATCAAATTATTCGAAAATTAACGAACTATTCGAAGTTTTCGAACTATTAATAAATTCGAATTGTTCGATTCGAACAGCAATATTCTGTTCGAATGCTATTCGCACAGCCGTAATGGTTGTCAAACAATCTTTTATATGACCACAGAATAGGTATATGACTCAAAATGATGTAATGTTTCTTATTTCTAGTTTCAGTATTTTCGGCGCTCCGTATATTATTTATAGTAATCAGCTAATACTTTTGTAACGAAACAATATAAATGAATACCTCGATGTACCAATTATGAGCTATTTAAATAATATTGCATGCCAGTATAATATGCTTACTTATTGTTTACTAAATCCATATGAAACTGTACTTTAATCTAAATTATTTGTGAACACTATAGTTACTACAAAAAAAATATTTTTATTAATAATTGCAACAATACGGGGAAGTCTGGGAGATATAAGATCTTAGATACTATTAGGCGTTCTTTATGAGAAATATTTTGGCATATAAACATTTTTAATCTAATGTTTCCCCGAAAAATGAACAGCATTTTTAGAACATTTTTAAATGTATCGACACAGTTACATATCATCTTCAACTGATTACCGAAATCTTCTTTAAAAGATCTGTTTCAGCTATACTTTTGGTTTTCCTCAATATACATTATACAGTACCTAGGTTACGGCCTCGATTTAAATATATTTAGTTGATAAATGTATATTTTTAGGACAAAGATAACTCAATGCTATGTTTCTATTCTTAATTGTAAGAGGTCATTGTGCATTGCTTCAAACTAATTTTACTCCGTGATTTTCTTTCCAGCGTTGAGTTTCTTTATAGTAGTTCGGCCAAATCAGGGTCAGTAGACGTATCATTTTCCTGGTACACGAACAGGTTTCAGGGTCTTATATCATGTACTAGATGAACATTATGGTCGTACGCAATAATACCAAGTTTTAATATCGATCAAGGACCCTGGTGTTTTGTTAACCGAGGAGCTCAAAAATTGTCGTCATACGTGGTGGAATACGGTATGAGGACCTTGACGTTTGCTAATTTTGTGCACGAAGGTGATAAAAAAGGCCCTTCGGGACGGGAGACGGAACTAAACTCCTGGTATTTGCTATTTGCGACATCTGTACAAGGATTATTGGGCCACAATTTGTCATGCCTGAGCCATATGCCTACACAGTATATAATGGAAAGTAAGGTGTAGACCAGAAAAAACGGCCGTCTGTAAAATTGCTTCTTCACTGTTCACACTTCGATTGAAGGACCCGATATCGTAGGAGGGGAAAAACACGTTAGCTGTGAGGCAATGAATTCAAGGACAATGTCAAGCAAGTCTTATTGTCAAAAGGTTATTATAGAGTGGATTACAAAATTTGAGCGTGTACTTATGTACGCTCGTTAAAAGTTACACTTCTTTGAATAGTCACACACAGTCAAAATGAAAAATCAAAAAGTTTATTTAGCAAAGAAGAAAAGATACAAAGTATGTGTCCTCAACTACCAAACTAGCGTAACCTGTATTTTGGCATTTCTTTCCTTTCAAGATTAAATTAATATTCAACTATTAATATTATAAGGCAATCCGGATTTTTATAGAGTGTTAATAATATTACTCGGATCAAATGGAATTGTGCTATGTTTGCGTAATATATATAGTCTGAAGTACATATAGCTGTCTGACTGTGAGAACTGCGAAGTCTACATAAAGTTGAGTTGTTGGGTACCTATAGAGTTTCTTTGTCATGGTCTTTAGGACTGCTCTTTGAGCTCTCTCTAATAGTGAAAGACTAGATGAGAGAGTACTTCCCCAATCCGGGATACAGTAAGTAATGATTGATTGGGCTAACGCAAAATAAAATGTTTTAAGAGTGTCAAAATTGGCAGAGTTTCGTATTTTTTTTAATACGAAAATTAGTTTTCATATGCGATTCCAGATGTTTGTTCCATTAAAGAGTATGTTCAATAAATAAGTCTAAAAACTTTATTTCTTTAATGCGGGTAATTACTGAACATTCACAGTTTTCTAGCTTGGTAATGTACCTGTCGCAATGATGTGCTTTAACAATAAAATTATGAATAGATGGATGGGAAACTTTGTTTAAGAAAAGGTTATAAATTTAGTTTTATCGTGGTTTATTGTAAGAGACTTTGTAGAAAGCCAATTTTTAACTGTACATAAAGCACTTTCTGCATACTGTTTAGTTTGAACTCAACAAGGTCCATGTAAGTGCCGTATCATCCGTATAAGTACAAATTTTACAGTTTTGTAGAGTCAGTTTGCAGAGACCGTTAATATATATTAAACATAGTTTAGGGCCTAGCACACTTGCTTGAGGTACACTATAGAAGACTCACTGGAACTAATGAAAATAATATAATAATAATTCACAATTTATCCGTAAGAACTGGCACAGAGACTGTGTCAAATGGCTGGGATAAATCTAGTAAAATACACAATGATTTAAAATTATTATCAAGGTAGTGGATAATGTTATTGACTGCATCTCCAGTAGACTTACCTTTCTTTACTGAAACCGAACTGGTTATTTGTTAGAACATTTTCCTTATAAAAGTAGTTCATCAGCCTTTTATCAGTATCGAAATTGGCTAATAATTATTGATATCATCCTTAGCACCAGTCATACAAATAGGATGAACTAGAGCTTTTTTAAAGATATTTTGGAATACAGCGGTTTCTAAACATACATTTAGAACGTATGTTATTACTATTTGTGAAACTCATATTTGGGCTAGTATTGATTGAGCATAGCTGTTATTTTTTAATTTAGTTGCAAGTTTCTTGCCAAAGAACTTGTTTACTAAGTTGACAGAAGATAATGGGTAGCTGGAAACATTTAAAAGTTCATTAGGAGATGTTCAGGTAGATTTCAAGTGAGCTATAGATTTTATGGTATCTCAGGTTGCCTTGGAATTTTTTTTGGCCTTCTCAATTTCGTTGTATTCGTAATCTATCTTAATTTTACGTACGAGGTTATTACAGAAATTACGGTAACGCCGGTAGATTATCTGAATGACCGGATTTTTAGGATATTTTTTCGCCTTTTGGTGCAGTTTGTCAAGATTTGTATACACCTCATGAGGCCAGGAGTAATCCACAGCTTAATGTTACGTTTACTACGGACAATTTTAGTGAGATTAGTGTTATTTTTAATTGTAAATGGTAATGGTAAGTGGAATTGGGAAATGGTAGATACTAGAATATTTGCTGCGTTATTAGTATCTTCAGATTCCTATATAGATTGCAAATATGATTGAGATAGATCAATGATGAAATCTGAAGTTAATACTCGTCGATTCGTTCAACTACTTTCGGTTTATTATCAATTATATTTGTTAGTTCTATGTGAAGGAGAATTGGATTATGATCGGTAATATAGGTGTCTAACAACAAGGTTGTAGAGGATTTGTCAGCTTAAAACAAGACGTGGTTTAAACAAGGAGGTGGTTGGTTTAAAATGGTTTAAAAAAGACAGCTGTCTTGGCGTGTGTGTAAGAAGTGGGCTTGGAGTAGTCCATGAAACGCAGTCATATTAAGATATTCATCAGTTTGTAGGGTTCTATTTGTAGATGAGATATCAACTGATAATAGCTACAGTCTTGAAGGAGGAAAGAGATACATTATTGAGACTGCTTAGGAAGTTATTAATATTTTTAGTAGCTGGAGAGCGACATATACCGGCTACTGCAATATTATATTCATACTTAAAAACTAGGCAGTTAACACCAGAGCTATACTTACCTGAGATACTGGGCAGAAGAGGCCGTTTTTTGTATATATAATTACTCCGACATTTTGGGACGAAGAATTGGAAAAAAATGAGTCATATCCCTCTAAGATTGGAATATTAATTACCTTTAATATTACTGCGTTACATTTAAACCCTAAGGTATTTAATAAAACTGTTAATTGGTCAAAATTACGGTTTATACTACAAATATTTACAAGGAAAATAGTAAATGACATATACGAAAAATTTTGTCGCTCTGAACATAAGTCAACTGTACATACCGAAGAGTTAGATACAAAAAAACACTTAAGTTCTTTTGTAATTATTATTAGGTTATTTATCATTATTTATGTTTGTTTGAGATGGAAAACAGTGTATGTGTGAGAGTTATCAGAAAATTGAAACGGAGTAGAAGGTACTTAGCGTAGACCGGTAAACACAGGACAAAACAATAGCAATAGAATGGAAGATATATGTTCGATTAATGTTAATAACTAACAAATCTTATGAATAATTGTAAGAAGCAAACTATAATAATATTTTTTAGATACTCGCGTTTTCGGATTCTGTTCGGATAATTTGCTATTTCCCCTAATAATCAGTTAAATACTACAAAGATGTTTCTCCTTCAAGTTTCCTCACAATGTCTATTAGTAGATAATGCTGTAATTTAAACTTATATTGTATTTATTATGATTTGTGAGTTTAATGAGACTATAGTGTATACAAAGTATTATTTCTAACTTTTTTACTTATTCTGCCCTAACGGGAGCTAATTCTGATTCGTTAAAACAAAACCATTCACAGCAAATCCAAGAATCCACTAGCAACTACCACATCCACATCTAGCAGAAACTGATTCGAATGTATTTTTTATTTCGCATTTTTTATATTTTATTATAAATCCACACAGCACCGGCAACAACGATCCAGAGGCGGAAATAGCACGGTTTTATCATATTCCAGAAATGCGTGCACAGTACAGGGACGGATTCGGATCCAAGTGTTTAAAAATCGCTGAAGAATTCCAGAAGGTCTTATTGAAACACAATACAATTGAAAATAAATCTAACTCTAAACCAAACAAAATATATTTTGAATTGACATCCGAGAACTGTTACGGTCTGACAAAATGAGTGCTAATTGCACGTAAACGTGAACTTGGCATCGAACGTCCGATGCAACCTGTAAATAAGATCCGAAAATGTAAAATGTCTCTCGAGTGTCGGCAACCCAACGACGAATTCTCACAAGACATGTAATTAATCACAACCAACAGCCAACTGAAAAATAAGCACATTAAATAATTATATATCAACGTTTATCCCTCGTTTCGCTTTAGTTCTCGGTGTAACGCGACTGAGGCAGCATCATGGCGATTAATTCAGAAGGCACAAACATTGTGTTCACGTATTGCATCCTTTTGTTGCTGTTAATTTCTCTATGGCTCCTCTATTCCGTATTCTAAGGGTGGTCTTGTAAGTAGAACAACAAAAATTTCATTTTAAAAAATCTATAATTATTCCAGTAGGCAAATCTTTTAAAAATATACAAATAGAACATTGTTTTGTTAGAACGAATAATAATCTAATCGTAAAAAAAAACTTTCTCTTAAATACATTTGTAATATGAATTGTAAATGTGTTGAATTTAGATTTATGTAATTGTGAAACTGAGCTGATATTTTCTTCAATTATGATTTTTGTCTTGAAGTAATATTAGAATGAATAGATCTTTTTAACATTTTCCCTGTGTTTTTAATGATATATATAATTGATAATTTTTAACCAGTTTTGTTAAATGCAAAAAGTGCAAGTAACTGTTTCTAAATGTATAAAACATCCAGTAATACCATAATATAAAATATTCCATTAACATACAAATTGAGAAAAGTCCTTCCGTCTAGAGTGGGTCCCTGGCTCTGACGTAGTTTTAATGCTTCTACCCAGTCGATGATCCTCCAGCGCGATCAGTTCAGCCTGTTCCGTTATCTTGCAATCATGCCGATCAACGCCGAGACAGTGAATCTCGCCGCAACGTACATGATCCTAGTGATCTTACTCTTCTGCCTTTGGCTTTTCTACTCCACCGTCTTCTAGAGGTCCGAGCTTAAAGTGTAAGTTCATATCGTCAGTGTTGTGCGTATATCGATAACAACTGTTAGTGAACGTTTTTGGTTTTCGTTAGAACAAATGTCACGGCAACAGATTTTATTTTATAAATACGTAGGTATATATTTATAAATGTGTATATTATTTGGCGTGAGATATGGGCGTGGCGTGGCGTAGGCGATCGTTCGACGGACGACAGTTTTGCATGTCCACTCAGTTCCTTGAAATCGTTTCTCCAGTGAGGGCGTACCGCGACCGCCATGCCGAACCACGAGACCACGAATCTCATCGCCACCTACTTCATCCTGGTGCTTCTTCTGGCTAGCTTATGGCTTCTCTACTCGGGAATGTTCTGAGGTGCTTATTCAATCTCATTTTGTGAAAAATTATAACTCTGAAAATTTCGGGCTAATTCCTAAATCCCCCCTAGTAAATATCCCAAATGATACCTTTTAACACTAATATAATAAGTATTTTTTATTGTGTGAAAAACTTTACTAAAGCTAAATTTAAACATAGGAAACAGAAGGTGACAAAAACGCAAATAGTTCATTATAAGTCAAAACTAGTAGGCATTATAAAGTGAAAAGTGATTTTGATATCCTCTACCTTTGAATTCTTCATGTAATACTAAAACCATTCATTCTTATACCTCATCTAATTCAATTATTCAGTTTTGTAGTAAATGAACAAACTCTTCTTAATAATTTATGACCTTTATTTTGTCATCTAATTAGTATTATAATTTTATTTTATTACAAGTAGGTAAAGCGAATTTCATGATCACACAGCTTCATCTTCAAATAAGGGATTACACTTACTTTAAATTTATTTCTAAACGCCATTTTCAATCAAATACGTAGCGTTAATGTAATTTTGTACAGAAGTTAAGTTTAAATTGAAAATGTAAAGGGTTTTAAAAATAGCAATAATTCTAAAAGTGCTCCGTCTAAAATCTGAATTGAAACATTTTTTGTGCAAACGTTTTGGATTTCACGAAGAACTGATTGAAGATTTGAAAACATCGTATGTGAATAATCAGTTAATCGGTTTCAAAGAACGCGTTCTTTAATTAATTTATTTCTCGACTTACCTATATAAATAAAAGTACGAAAGAACATACTCCAGATAACTTGCCGGAGAGAATCTAACGACGGCTCGGCTAGCTGGATATCTAAAATAGTACCGCTTCATGACTGGAAATACTTCAGTTATCATAATGTTCTCTGGGCTAAAATTACACTACATAATTGTACAGAAAATCTCAAAGACCCGTCGTAAAACACTCGGCAACGGACCGACAAAATACATTCTTATTTACATGAATATTGTACGTTTGCCAATTGTTTTTACTAGCTGGATCAAATTTGGCAGACCGGCTGTAAACATGTCACTTGATGACAGCGGCTTCCATCCGAAGCGACACGATGTTTCTATGGAACTTCAGCAACGTTTCAAAATCTCAACGTTATTCACTAAAATGAGTTGTTTAGAGTTCCCGTGAGTTATGTTTTGCAAGGCAGGATTAATTTATCAAAGTCGATCTAAATATGTGCAATGGGGATATTAATTTGAACGTCATAACAGGTGTAGTTTACGGAGGCACATGAAATATAGCAACCTCAAATTCCAATTTAGCTTCCACTTTGTTTTTCTATTGTCTAGGTACTTTTGAAGTGTTATAAACATTTTTAACATATTTTTAGAGAAATAAGGATTCTAATAAACGCTAACACGATACAAGCATTTTGAGAAGCATGGCATAATTAATTCCCATCATTGTCGTATCTAGTGTTATTTTCCAGGGGGCAAGCTTGACCTCTGGAAAGCAATGGCAGTTAAAGGCTAAGCTGGTGGCCGTCAGACAATTTTAGAGTGGGTATGGACCAACCTAGCGTCCACTTTATATAAGTCTATGATTTCCATCATTATTGTTGTTAATTGTCACTCTTAATTAAAAACGGATTCATTGCTACTACTAATCAAGACTAATAATCTTTGCTGTAATACTATTTGCAAGTTTTTGATAACTGATAAATTTTGTAATACATAATACAACAATCATTATTTCACTTGAGTTGTTACGGAATGACATTACATAAAATATAATACTAAGGACTTCTAGTTATATTGCTCGTAGAAAGTATAATACGTTTGGAAGTTAAGCAAAATTTCATTAATCGGTGTGTTGACACACGCATGCGTGTATTTTCAATGACTGCGACAGACATATCTTCTCAAATAATTAAAAAGTAAATTCTAATATAATCGACTAGAAAAGATAAATATAGCTATAGCCAGCAATATTTAATATGTGAAAAACATTAGTGAAACTAAATCTAACATCGAAGACAGCCGGACATTTGACGAAGCATAAACTAGCAATTCATCATTAGTAGAAACTGACGTCTCTGACATTGACATGTGCAAATTAGCCGTAAACATAATATGGAAAACTAATTATAATTATATATCATTTTTCAAAAGATGAAATACCGAACTAATTAAGAGTACAAAAACGTATCTAATGCTCTCAGAAGTAAAAAAAAATAGATTTTATACGTCTAGACTCGAAAAACTATACGATTGATATTAATTAAATATTTTTAAGTAAACAAAATGAGTTTTGATTTAATTTAACGTTTACAGATTTTTTCTTTTATTAACGTAGATACAATCAAAAATAACTTTAGAGAAACATTGAATTCATAGAATTAGAAAATTTAAATATATTTTATCTATTTGAAGAAAGTGTATTTATTTATTTATTCATTATATACAAACTTCAGAGCACATTTTTTAGACATTTTATAAAATATTAGAATATAATTTTAAAGTGCCAATTACTGGTGTTTATGGTACTCAATATATTAAACTGTAGGTACAGTACATGTAACATAAGTAGTATCTCTGTTATAATTTTATATTAAAGCTCTTATATTATATGCTTTGAAAATTTTGTGTTCAAAGTTTTATTATAATTCACTACAAATAGTTAGAGCAGACAGAATTACACCGAACAAACTCTCACGTATACATTACTTGGGTAAACAAGCATTTTAACGACCACTCTAGTACAGAATATTAATGTAATCATCAAAATTTCGTCTTTCAACATCCCACGCATATGAAAACACATAATAATTTCTTGCTGTTTGCCGGATATATTCGTGAATAGGTGCCACCGGACTGAATTCTAAACATAAATAACGAATTATTGCGACATTTAACGATACACACGCTGCACACATTTTATTCTTTATAATTTTTCTTTCGAACATTAAAATAATATATATTAAACAGAATGCAAGCTGACGTCAGGAAGAGAAAATAGTTCCCCTTTATTTTATTGTTTGAAGATTTATAGCAAAACAATTTGCAAAGTTTTAAATCTTTGTTATCTAACTGCACAAGTTTATATATATAAATGGAATATTTCTGGTTAAGAGTCGAATATCGATATAAAGCATAAGAAGTCATCTACAGGAATTCATTTACATTATAACATTTTGGGTTGTTTTTTTACAGATATTTTCGAGATAAGCCAACTCAAAATATGAGACCAATTGAAGATGGCGGATAGTTGAAACGCTATAAAATATTAATAATAAGGAACCGTAATTTTAGTTTCTAAGTTAATTTAAGTTAGATAATGCTATAAACCCAAGCATTTAAGTAAATGGAGATCACGACAGTTCTGAAGATCCTCTGTATTGACAGTCACTGCGACAGAACTGCGAATATATTTTCAACCACCAATTCGCCAGTTTTCAAATGTACGGTGCTGGGCATTCCAATATAAGTGAAGTCCTAATAAAGATGTATGTGAAAGACAAATATATGTCAAAATTTAATAACAATGTAATGTGGAGCTTTAGCTGATACTTGTTGATATTCGATTGATATCATCTCGATTAAGAATTATATCATTGTTAAGAGCTAAGAGAGTTTTATAATAAAGTCTTTAGAACTAACTTTTTTTTTATTGAACCATTCGTCCGTTAGTTAACCATAAAAGCAATGAAAATATTGCAACTTTATTTTCATATATATTTGTAGTAATAACGATATTTTAATTATTTTAAGAGAAAACAAATATTTGGCACGTACTCTCCTTACTGACTGTTTATTTTATATATAGAAAACTGAATCACAATGTTCACAAACAACATTCATAAACAAGAATATCGCTTCTGAAGAATTTATCTTAACCGGATGAAGTTTGGTAACCGCAGTTAGCTTTACACCGAAATAGTTGCATGTTTGGCAGGCGTCCAAGTAAACACGCCCCGGCAATTCATAAATGCGGGGTTATCTATGAAGCCGGTCATCAATGAAACCTTTGTATCCCGATAACGTATTCAAATGATACCCAACCTGTTTCAGTCCAAATTATATTTACGTAACTGTAATAAGAAAAGTAATTCAGAACATTTATTATAAATAGTTAGGAGCTAAAATCGAAGAACATCAACATTGATTTTAAACAGCGAAGCTATAAAATTAATTTTATGAGCAATCAAACGTGAATAAGTAGCGTACGGTTTTTCTCAAGAATTAGTTATTAGTTCATCATATTCAAAATAAAAGCTACTACGAAGTTCAAAAATACTTTATTATCATAGAAGAATCACTAAGTTGACGAAGACTTGTCATCATTGTTTTCTTCCTTTTTCTGGTCGAGCTCCGGGTGATTCATAACGTGAGTATCATTATCCAATGTTCTAGGATTGTGTTCTGTCGTAGAAGATTCATGTTTTAACTGTGGATCAGGAAAGTCCTCGCTAGTATGTCTTGCTTTCTCCGAGCTTGTTTCCGTTTTCTTATCATCCTCGTAACGTACTCTTACGGAACGTCTATTCGTTTTAGATGACTGTATTGATATACTATCGTCATCAAGTACAACTGGATTATCACCATGTACTGTATTAGTCATAGTTTCCTGAACCTGCTTTAATTCAGGTTGGTCATTGGATATAATTTCGCTTTCATCAGCTTGCAGGGGATTATTGACTTTAGATTTAGAATGTGTTATATCAATTGTTAACATGTGTTCTTCAGTTTCTTCGTCATTACTACTATGATCACTTATCTTTACAATAATACTTCCAGAGTCTTCATCTTTTAATTTGTCTTCTGTTTCACTTAATTTTTCATTCACAACTTCATTTGTTGCGTTAATTTCATTGAAAATAAGTGCACCATCGTTGATGGATTGATTACTTGATATGTATTGCACACTTGTGTCCTTGCCTTTACTACCTCCAACTACTCTCTCAGTAGCTAGTGCAACTTTGCTTAAAAGTATCGAAGAAGATGCAGCTATATTATCCTCCAAATAATTCAACTCTGTTGTCTCTTGATTAGACTGTGTTTTATGCGGTAGTGTATGAGGTATATCATGTTGTGATTTCCTAATAATAATTTCTTTGTTTCTACTGTCCTCAGTAATGTTTTCCAAGGTATTTCTGCTGTTCATTGGTGAAATTCCTCTAGATACCTTTTGTAATGAGGATTCAAATGTCGGTCCCTGTGTTAGTTCAAATTTCGGGGATTTATCTTGCGAATCAGAGTTCGTTGGTGGAGTGTGTGAAGAGCCTTTGCTTACTTTTTTGGTCGAGAAAGGTTTATCAATAAGCGATTTCTTAGTAAAAGGTCCGTAACTGTCCTTACTAGGAGCACTTTCAAAATCATCGCCTTTCGTACTTTTGTAAATTATATCCCTACTCAGAGGGAAATGTTTTAAAAGGTAAGCCCAGTCCTTAAGATGAAGAGTCAGCACTTGGGACTTAACCATTGTACAGTAAGAGTGTGTGTAAGGCGTATCACTTATCAATCCTTGTAACTAAAATTTTTTAACGATTTTTAGGTTAATTACACAAATTGAAATGATAAGAGAAATACAATAATTTATTTACCGCCGTTGGCAATAAGATTTTATACCGAGAGGCACTTATTGCTGTAGGGCACTGTAATATAATCATATAAATATTCAAAAACTTGACTAAAGCTTTTCTCCCCAAGGGAAGGTACTAGTTTACCACGCCAACCCAGATTGTATTAGCGATTTGAATCATTGAATAATTAATTGTTCTACATTAATTAGGGTACTACACGAAGATTTCATACAGTGCTTAATTTTTATCAAATTTAATTTTTATATGTTTATCAAATTTCTCATAACAGCCTAGATTAATACTACTGTTTCAAAATACTGTAGGTATTTGAACAAAGCATACGAACTACACCAAAGTAGGATCCTGCTGGATATATCCTCGGAGGACTCTCGCCCTCTTCGGTGGACTCTTGTATCCGTCCCGTGTGAATGAGATACATCGAATCAGTGATTTCACTTTCTTTAACAACGTACATATCTGTAGTAAATAATTTTTAATGTTTTGAGTTAGTATGTAAAATGTTAGGATAAAGCTGATTTCACTCTGTAAAAGCAGAATCGTTGCTGGGGTCTTGAAATGGCAAAAATGACATCCAATGAATTTCTTTGCTGGTTTATCTCGACGAAAGAAGGTTCTGAACAGGTGGAAGCACTTGCAGTGATTTTAATTACACTTACTTTCATTATATGTGTAAAGCTGTAAACATCCAACCAACTGCCTAAGAAATGCAGGTTCGCAGTTCTCGAATACGTGATGCTGAAATTATATTTATGCTTATTTATACCAATATCGTGTATTATAGCGTTAGCCTTTTCATGTTTCATTATAGCTTTGTAAAAACAGAAATATATATAGTTACAACTCAATTACTACGATCTTCTTCTGGGATATAAAGATCACAATTATATAAATTCAACTATTATAAGGTTTAAGGGATGTCAAATAACATCTTAAGATTTGAAAAATTCAAGCGAATTTCAACTACACTGCTGAGTACGAACGAGAAAAGGCTGTAAGCGTCCACCATGTATATGGTCAAAAGCTCGTAATCGTGATTAGATTATTGCTTCGTGAACAGCCGGTACATATCCTGTAACTATTTACTAATCCTGACATGTCTGCGGCGATTGGTGATTGATTGTTGGTCTGTTGGTTGTCACCGCTGTTTTTGAATTGTACTGTAACATCAAGTACAGTACCATCACTTTGTTGTGCATCTAATTAAATAATAATAATAAAGGCCTAAATACGTCTATACCCTGGTGAGGTGATGCAGGTAGGCAGCGGACATAATCTTCAGCCGCAGGCAGTGCGGAGCTATCTTCAAAAAGTGGGGTTGTTGCATTCCGCGCGATTCCCGCCACAGATGCAAGGAATATCTATTCACCAGCTTCACTAAGTTCTTCGATACGCGATTATTCTTTAAAAACTCCTAGATATTAATTTTATTTGAGTAATTGTGAATAAGGTATTGTATCTATCATCCGGAGAACATATATTTAGTGTACAAGTATTTTATTTTAACCTAATACAACAAAAAATATATAATCTGTAATGTTTATAAGATCTAAAACAGCTCAAATTTCTAGCACTAACCTGGCAGATGAACCGTGTGCTTTAAATATTTAGAGTAATAAATAACAATGTTACCAACTACAGATTGATGGCAAACTTGATTTAATATTACAGTGAAAAGACAATTTTAATTTAATATGTGGACACTATTTCACACACGGCCATTTAATTCCATACTAAGCATAGCTTGTATTATGGTAATTAAACAGCTGATATACTATACATATATATATATATATATATATAACTGATAATTATGCTCATCACACAAAAGTCAGTCATGGGCGGGGATCGAACCCGCGACCTCTCGGCTCAATAGAAGGGCTTACTACAACTGCGCCACGAGGCCTGTCAATAAATATAAATATCGGGATAATTAATATAAAAATAAATAAGTTCTAATTTGTATACTAAATACTAAACAAACAGGAGCACATAATGTTTAAGACCTCAAAACGACATATGATAATACAATAATTATAATAAATATACGTCAAATTACCTGCAACTCCAAATAATTGCAATAGAAGCTGAAGGATCTAAAAGATTGGTACTGTATGATATTGGAGAATTCCCCCACGTATATCATGTAAACCATTGTCGATATTATTTGCAGAATTGAAACAAACACAACCTGGAAAAATTCGTGTAGTAGTTAAATCATAATATCACACCTCTCAAAATTGCTTTGTGTCCTAGATTTTGAAGGATAAATTGAAAATCTTTTTCTTAATTTTTTTTTCAAGTAGTATACAGGTATGCAGTCCACATTGCAGGTCTACTAATCTTGAGTACGGAATTGGAACACCTCATGTACCGGTGTATGCTACCAACCACTTTCTTTGGACCGGAAGACAGCAGCGTGAACACAGCTGTTTTGTGGCAGAAATAGGTGTGTCGGTGGTCCTCCTGCAGTCGAATCTTGCACATGTTTTCGGTTTGTCGATGTTCGATGTGTTTGTCGGTATCGATCTTCATTGATATGATGGCCAGCAAATGTCGAAAAGCATCCGGCTATAGCTTGACCACCGTAACCGCGACTATCCTAAAGATCTGCGGGATGCGGAAGGGGACAACAGGTGTCGGCCTCCGGCAGCAACAGACTTTTGATACCCATGCTTATGCGGTTTTATTTTGTGACTGCTACACATGAGATATTTTACCAAGATGGAATTACGGACGCTGCGTCTTAAAAACAACAATGACAGAATGAATGATTTACAGTCAATGAGAAGTAATGCTTTAACTCATTTTTAGTCAATCATGTTGTAAATATATACTTTTATACAATATAAACTTTTTTATCATTATAGGTTTAGCGTTGTGGCCACAATCTCATCTGATCTTAAGTGACGATGTGTCCAAAGGTGGTTAGATGCTAAGCCTAGTGGAAGACTGGCTCTCAAGTGCAGCTGTTCGAACACACCTATTGGTGCTTGGCGATAGATTTTCATTTTGTTAGCTAGCCAGGTAGGAATTATAAAAAGCCCTACCACTATGCTAAGGTTTCCACACTATGTTTTCGCTCACCGAAAGCTCAGGTTCATTGCAGGGATTTGAACTCGCGTCAATCGACACGATGTCCTTACACGCTACCACTGAGCCATAATTGAACTCAAAGAAGATTTTTTTTTTCAACATGGTATTTTTTTGATTGGCATTTTAATAAAATACAGTAATATTGTGTATATTAAATATATTATTTATCATTAGATATCTCCCCCAGTTGCCATAATGCATAAACTATTGATCTTAAGATATAGGGTATCATCTCAATGCCGTGTATATCTATGAACACCCGCCGCCCCGCGTACCCTGAACCATCAGTCGCTTACAGCGATCGGCCTATAACTCTTGCTATTTGTATTAATTTTACGAATACGCAGTTCGTTTCCGTGGTTGCCCGTCACAATATGCAGACTTAAGGATGCTTATGTTACACCGGGCCAGGGCCGGGCTTGCGTCACGGCTATTCATTACTTAATACAAAAGTATACTATAGAAATAGATGTTTGACCCTGTCCCTGCTGGCGACCGGCAGCGAGGGATTTTTTAAATAATTTTCTAATGGATTTTTTACGAAATTACTTCTGCAAATTTATTTTATAAGTTGATTAACTATTACTCTGCGCTGAGTATTTACTCAGCACAATCTTAGAATTCGAATTTATAGTTTAGTTACGCTTAGCTCATGGTTAGCTAGCTTTAAGGTAAACGGTCAACGTCATCGAATCTATAAAATTTCGATCATTTTAAGTGATGACAGTCGAGATGGCCATAGTCTAAATGACCATAGTAGAGATGGTGACAGACGTTGCTTGCTGAGCCTCTTGGCTTATTGTTATGAAGATAGTAACACTCAATGTTATTTTTTTAAATAAGTATTTATTATTTAGGATTAAATTGCAAATGTTGCATTTTATTAATCACTTAATTTCAATAAATTATTTTCTTGTAAATTAAAAATAATTTTGATCACGTCAAAGATGTATAATTTGTAATGCGCATACGGTATAACACCAAAGTTATCCGTAAATCGTCGAATTCGATGACTTGAATTTTGCTCAGGTAAAGCTAAGCGAATGCTAACCTTTCGACTACAAATTGAATTCTGGACTTAAGGCTGAGATAATCTGAGTACGCTCTATATATTTCACCCTAAGGGTTCCTTTTGACTTCGGAACCCTAAAAAGTAGTATATAAATAAAGAAAAAGTTTATCATTCATTATACGGATTAGCAATACAGCCTGAAATATCAACTATTACGGGCCTCGCACCTAGAGCAGAAAATGTTTTACTTGTAAATTCTTGTACAATATTTAAAGTGTTCTGGTAACATTAACAACAAGAAACAGTTACCTTTATTAGTTTTAGCAACAATCTTGGAACTACCACTTTTTTGTTATTGGACACATTATGACCATTGTTAACCACATCATCATTTAATATCAGATAAGATCAAAGGCGAGCCTAAAACTTAATAACAAAACTTTTAAAGGCACCAATTGTAGTATTATTATTACACAATTTATTTATTACGTACCTAAACTGTACTTTAAGCGGAGCTCATATATTTATTAATTTGCTAAAAACAATACTGACATAAACAATCATACTTACATCATAAAACATTGTAAAGTACAAAAGTCAAGTGAAATTAACGAACCGTGTGCAGTTTGAGAATACTGATAGTTTTGACAACATGCCAAATTATACAAATGTACGGGTTTTAATAGAAAACAGTTTACGTAGATTGAACTGATACTATATCTTCACGATTCTAATCCAGCGGCTGATAATAAAATGTGATTTATGATAATTTGACCACAAATATTATTTTTACACTTTTGGGACATTCAATACTTATGGAATTATATGGCACAGGCAATAAGGAAAACCAAATGTTCGTGAACCAGATATAGAAATCGCATACCTCCGATTGTTTCTTCGGTATTATATCACCAACGCCATTCTGCGTGAATGTAGTAAGCACAAAATAAAGGGAGCAGATGTATAGATTGTGACACCAGCTACCGCCGTCATCTATGAGTTGAAATCGAAAAATGACATAATATAAAAGTCCAGTTTAATGTTTTTCACAAAGATACATATGTAATATAGTATACATAATCTTAAGGTGGAAGGAAACACTACGAATAGTTACAAAGAGTAACAATCCAAATTTAATAAGAACCGTCCCAAGACGCAGTATTTTCGGCATCGAATTAAAGTTCAAAATAGAAATGAACAGCATCTTTTATAAATCTCATGACTTCATAAATAGTAGATAAGTATCCAAAGATTTTGTAATCAGTGTAAATAAATTTAAATAGTTAAAAAAAAACTAAAAAACGTGTTTTAATCACGCACTAAAATTATAAAACTTTCTAGTGTTATAATAAAATCTCGTTTCCAAGCCCAATCTTTTGGACTCGTCAAAACAAATGATATAAGCCCAAACTCAAAGGGTTGACTAGTGTAATCACTGAGGTGTTCCACTATCCACCTCCTGGCTCCATCACCTGATCAGCTCCAAGATACAACATTATAGTGTTGTCATCCGAACTACATATACATGTAAAGTTTCATTTTTGATACGACAATTAGAATTAGGTTAAAATTAAATAAATATTGGGACACAATTTCACACACTTAATTTCCATACTCGCATAGCTTGTATTATGGTAACTAAACAGCTGATATACTTATACATATATATAACACCCAGACATACTACTGACAATTATGCTCATCACACAAAAGTTTGTCATAGGCGGGGATCGAACCCACGACCTCTCGGCTCAATAGCAGGGCTTACTACAACCGCGCCACTAGGCCTGTCGCTTGACTTCTAAACTTCTAAGATCTTATTACATAGCGTGTTAAAAAGAAAGATGCGATTGGTGATCCTTCATCAACTAATCCAGCTGTTATGTATAATCAGTATATGACATCATTGTAGAGTTGTAAGCAAAAGAAGTAATTTAAATATTTATATTTAAGAAAACTGTTGTTAGAAAATACCTAGTTACTTGTAGTAAAAATATAAAATAATAAATGATAACAAATATGGTGCAATTAATCCGATAAAATCAAAATCCTTTGTATAAGCATTATGTTTGTGCCTTCATTTTTGATGTGTTCGCGCATTGTTCGTCCAATTGGGTTTAAACCATGTACAACCACTGTTAGACCACTGTTAGCACTTTCGTGAAACTTTCACCACTTTTGAACCATTAAGTAAAAAAAGTACCACGCGAGTTGTTTCTAAAAATAAGTGTATTTCACCTAGTTGAGCGTCAGTTCATATATTTTCAGACTAAAATAAAACTTAAACCGAGGATGAATCAGGTTGCATATAGCGCTTTTCTGCGAGGGCTAGGCAGTAATCAAAAATAAATAAAGAAAATAAAAGACAGCCCACTTTTAATCCGGATACGACACTTAGTTCCCTTTGAACATCATAAGCATTTCACGTGAACGAAGTCACGGACATCAGCTAGTATAATAGAACAAAATTATGATATAATAATATCCATAACTCATGCTGATGGATAATGATTTTTTATCATAAATAAATACTGAATAACAACCAGTATGAAGCCATGATGAACCAGGCGTAGCGTTTTCCTCAATAACACCAATAAAGTACCAGAGGCAAGTCGTTGTGTGCACGAACAGCGAGAACCAGACAAGCACGGAGAATATTGTATTCAGCGTTAGGTCGATTGTAACACGCTCATGGCGTTTCTTCAAACATTTGTATACAGTTACCTAGCAATAAAATAAAAATATTAATGACATTAAAACATTAGGATAGAGAACGTGGTGTGATAAGCGTCCATAGGCTGCGGTAACCGCTTACGATAAGACGGACCGCTTGCTTGTTTTAAAACACTTTTAATTTCAATTCAAAAGTATGTTCACCAAAGACTTCCAAAAGTTTGCATTAAAAGTCAGATGAATAAATTAGAGATAATATAGGTATAGGGTTTGTTTTGATATTCATAGACGAGATTCATACAAAAGATTGTTTTCGAGTAATAAATACATCCTCAGAACGTGATAAAATAAAAAATGATTACTTAATAACTACTGTTTAAAATCTGCTGAGGGCATCTTCGAAACGGCTATACAATATAGCTAAAGGTACAACTCACGATCCTAAACATTCTATTAAGTCTCAGCACGGCGAAAAACATCCATCGGTTTTTGGAACTGAAGTAACTGAGCAGTTCTGTTGGAAGACATGATAATACGTCGTATTTGAACTCTCCTTTAAAATTCCTGTAAATTGTATAATAAAGTTGTTATTAAACGACAGTCAATTATAATTCATTGACCCCTGACGCAAGCAGAGTCTGTGGCTTCCAAACAGATGAACCAATTTTGATTTAGTTGTTTTTGGTTTAAAAGGTTTTATGACAGAGAGTGTACTTAGTTAGTCTTTAAAAAATCTGTTTAGCCGTTTTTATGTAATCGGCTCTTTTCTAGTTGATAAAGGGACGTGAACAACTTCCCCAAGTCGAATGAATTCGTAATTTGGTATCCTGTTACTTCAATGATACTGCAAGAACATCTTAACCTTGATTGACCTTGTTAATCTGTAGGATACCCAAATTCTCACCAAGTTACAGCAAAGCTATCTATCGTCTTTAGGTTCATTGAAATTGTCTCCAGGAATAGGTTATATGTACCGTTCTTATTTTTCGTTCAACTTTGACTAGTAACTTTAGTGAACGAAAATGTAAGAAAACCTTGTCTCTTATATAATAGGTCTTTACCTATGAAATTGCCGTTCTGCAGTACTGGCCATTTCAAATCAAAATAATTTTTGTTTGGCTAAGAATTCTAATTTCATATTAATTTAATTTTAAAATCATGGAATTCTTTTTCCAAAAGTAGTCATTTGTTTATTGATTAGTGTTACATTTTCATCGCATTTAAATATTTTTTGTCATCATGGATACGTTAAAAATTCGAGTAATTATGGAATATGAGTACCGTCGTGGCAGTAACGCGGCACAAGCGGCACGCAACATCAACGACGTTTACGGAGCTAACACTACAAACCAATGCACCACCTGTTATTGGTTTGCTCGCTTCCGTTCTGGGAATTTCGACCTGAAAAATGAACCTCGCGGTCGTCCGAAGACTTTGGTTGACAATGACGAATTAAAGGCGATTGTGGAAGCTGATGATACACAATCTACGGCTGAATTAGCAGCAGCTTTCGACGTTAGCGTCAAAACAGTATTGGTCCATTTGCGTCAAATTGGCAAGGTAAAAAAGCTTGACAAATGGGTGCCCCACAAACTCAATGATCGCCAGCGCGAAGTACGCGTCGAGACATGCCTTGCACTGCTCAATAGACACACAAATGAAGGAAATTTGAACCGCATTGTTACCTGCGATGAAAAATGGATTCTGTCTAGTAACCGCAAGCGCTCAGCAAGTTGGTTGGATCCCGGTTCAGCACCTAAACAATGCCCTAAACGAAAACTTACCCCTAGAAAAGTGATGGTCACTGTTTGGCGGTCTAGCGCCGGTGTGATTCATCACAGCTTCTTAACAAACGGGGTGAGCATTACTGCAGATGTGTACTGTGAAGAACTGAACACAATGATGGAGAAGCTGGCACATCTCCAACCAGCATTGGTCAATCGCGCGTCTCCGCTGTTCCTGCACGACAACGCGCGACCTCATACTGCACAACAGAGGGTCTCCAAGTTGCAAGAACTGTGGTTGGAAGTTCTCCGTCATCCGGCCTACTCACCAGACCTTGCGCCTACAAACTACTACTTTTTCCAGAATTTGGATAGCTCCTTGGCGGGAAAAAAATTCAATACCCGAGAGGCAGTACAAAATGCCTTTGAAGAATTTGTTGCCTCCCGTCCAGCTGATTTCTTTAAGAAGGGCATCAATAAGCTTCCACTGCGCGGGCAAAGATGCATTGATTGCATGGGTGATTACTTCGATTAATACAAATAAAAAATACATGAAAAAACATCGTTTAATTTTTTTCATACAAAACGGCAATTTCATAGGTAAAGACCTAATATAACGTTTTCATATTACATTAATGTAATGTGAAAAAATCGAGCAATCAGTTTCTCAGTAAGCCTATGGAAAACGCCTACTAGTCGCGTACTGGCGTAATTAAGTTCATAATTTCATCGAAAAGAGATCTTGTCACATTTATATTATCATGTATAAACATATGGATATTTTAATAAAATTGCGTACTTAGTGGTATTGTCATTTTTAATAGATCTAAATACTCACTCCGTTCTCGACGGCATCAGTAGTCTCCTAACATGGAAGTCATTTACGATCTGAGGTAGCATATACTGTATCAGTATCTTCACGCAGAAGGAGATGTCCAACACGTAAAGAATTACAAGGATCGCCGTACGGTTGTCTTGGAACCCAGCATTGTACAGGTCTATATGTACGCATATCAAACAAACGACGATCAAGTAGATTTGCAATATTTTATCCTCTACGTATAGATTATTTACGATACTTCTTCGACTTTTCATAGTAACACCAGATTTTAAACTTCTATTTTTCCATGATTTTAATGTGTCTTCGGCATTTCCCATGATATAATTCTACAATAATGTATCATCAGAAACATTTATACCTATATATTATTACAATCTGGCTCGGCAGACTTTCTATCCTTTCTGGTAGACAATGACTCGACCACAAGGCCAACTATCGAGCCCAGCATAGTTATGAACTACCGACTCGATAAAAAATATATATAATGTAAATATAAGGTCAATAATTATCCGAAATTCCTTTGCTACTTTCGCCTGCAATAGATGAATTGTAGTTTCAGCTACCCACAATATAAAATATTTGAATTTAAATAAATGTCTTAAATAAATTAAAAAAATAACAACAAAGATCATAATATGTTATATTCAATATTTTCAATGACTTGTCAGCCAATTCGGAAGGCACTGTACTTTACTAAAGAATCGGCAAGAAACTCTAAGGTTGCTGTTTTTAAACCTATCTCTTAATAGTAATAATCAACATTTTTTTAATATTTTTATATTCGTTAATGTAGATAATTACTGTAAAGACATAGATTTAATAAAAACAGCAAGAGTTAGAGTTTCTTGATATTCAATGTTGTAGGTAGTTCAAACTACGGTTCATTTATTGCAGGCGGTTTCCATAAAGTAACGCCTTCGTCAATCAAATATCAAATAATATAAAGTCAATAGATCAAGTCATTCAGAAGTTATTACTAACAAGGATTACTAACAAACGCACACACGATTTTTATATATAAGATAAAGTATTTATGTCTATATGAAATAATCTCAGTAACTACTGAACTAATTCAAAAAATTATTTCACTAATAGGAAGCTAGCCAAATTATTCACGAGTGATATAGTTTATTTATTATTCTTATTAAATAGTATATTGTAAGTAAAGCGATCAAAGTCGAGGGCGTTTGCTAGTGTATTATAAAACCTAATCGAGTAGTCGTAATGCTGCAAAAGTGAATCAATCCTTGGCAGGTAATATAAGTAAAATTTAAATTACCTTAGTTTCACTTTTAATATGATTTTGCATAAGATCCTGTACTAGTGGAAAATCGCTAATAATCTCGTGGAAAACTTTGGAGTTTATTACAAGTAAGTGAACTCTACTTGTAGCTATAAAAGTGTCGGGACACCGTATTGTCTCAGCACCTTCAATGTTCCCGAAAATACTAGTGTAAGAAAAAAATTCGAATGTTATTTTTATATAAGTAGTTAATAATGTTCCGGTAACATTAAATTTGATTGTTCTTTTGTTAAACTTAATAGGAGTTATTTTACTCCACACGCTTTTATTACGCAATAATTACACATACTTCCTATACACAAAATTTCATTAAAACCGTTGGAGAATAAAAATGCTTTTTTTTCTATATGTTGGTATTATTTGTAATTGTTATAGACTATTGAGGAATATCATATAATTCTCATGTGCAATATGTCATTAAGATCGAATGAGCCGTTTCTGAGTATGACCTTAATACATATATGTATATAAAGACAATCATACACACAGACATTTTCTTATTGTCAAATTACAGATCAGTGTCCTATAGATAACCGTTTATGAGTTTAATCTTATACATATATATATGGACAGTCAAATACACAGACATTTTCTTTTGTCAAATTTGAGATCAGTGTCTTATAGAAAAGCTATCTAGTACAAACTTGGAAAAAATACATGTTTATTATATAGTAATAATATTGATTATTACTACTTCTCCCAATATGATCTTACACTTATGATTTTTTTTTATTAAGAAACCTCCAAATTTTTTTCTTCAAGTTGATACATTACCTGCCTCTTGTTAACTTGACGACAGAGCACAAATCCCCCGTGGTGTGCCTAACGTCAACATCGCCGTAGTCTAAAAAGTACATGTTCTGGATGACGTCATTGGCGTCAATAATCTTCATTCCGCTCAGAAAGTACATACTCGTCACGGCACGTCCAACAATCCGGAGCAGGGAAACATCACAATGTGATAGTATTGGACACTGAACGAGATGATTTCTCAGTAAGTAAAGACAAAGGAGGCAACTTCCGAAAAAGAAACAATAAATTGTCGATAATCATTTTTATTGTCCATCAATCCATATATTCAGCCGAAAAACATTCAATGCTGGACATAAGCCTCTTCAAATTACCGCCACAAAGACCGGTCCCGCGCTGTTCATTTAACTTATACCTGCAATCATCTTTAGATCGTGGGTCCACCTTGTAATGGGTTTGCCCACTAAGTCTTCCGATGCTTGGTCGCCATTCAAGAACTCTTCGGTACAAATCGGCCGTCCATTCTACGACCAATGAGCCCAGCCTTTTGTCATTAATTTCTAGCAATTCTGAGGGGCTTTAATGGAGATTCTTCTGCTAATATCAATTCTGATTCGTTCACACAATGATTTGTCAGCATAAAAGATAGTAATAAAATATCGACTGTAGAAAGTACATACTTATCCACAAATATTTCACTTTAAAGATATTTATTTTATAAAAATACTTCTGGAATAAAATATCCCAGAATGTTTTATAGTGGTCATATTTTTTTGATATTTACTGTCATCTTATTAATACGTGAAATACTCGTAGTGAAATCGCTTGTTTTTTGGTGGTGTGGTTTTAGTTTTATTGTAAGGCCGAAAAGTTTAACATGATGGCCATGGATACCACAATGATGATTATCAATTCAACTGTTCCTTATTTATGATAAAAGAACAGTGTTTACCTGTGAAAACGTAGCTCCGAATAGATGCAATATGGCATCAGTTCGTAAAGTGATCTGGTCACAAAATTTCAGCACGCTTCTATAATCGGTACCTCCCATCTTATTCCAATTGTATTCGTAATATCTGAATACTTCCCTGTTAAAACATTAAAAATAAATCGACAATGTGTCTATATAAATTTAGCCAAGTTCGAGGTTTTAGGTATACTACTATTAGACTTGAAGAAGCAGTGAGTACCGATAAAGGACAGCTAGTGACTCAAAGTACTGATACAATATTAACAGTCTTTGTGACTATGTAAGCAATATGCCTACTTTTACTTCTCTCCTCTCTCTTACAACTTTTTTTTATTTAATACTGGATTATGAAAATTATCGTATAATTCAAAATAGATGAACTGCATAAAATTATTATTTTTATATTGTTTCAATTAATTTTACATTGAAATCATCCATCGTTGTGAAAGGGTTAGTCTGTTAAAGGTCATTTTTGTAGATTACACAAAATAGGTAAAAAAGAGTTACTTCTGCAGATTCTTGTCGAGATTCTCCCTCCGCATGAAGACGAGCATATCTTTGATATGTTCTTGGAAGGCAGCAAGCGCTTTGTTCACGTTTGCTCTTATACTGATGATACGCACAGAAAAGTACGTTGTAATCATGGCAGCTGCAAATAAACGGTAATTATATTCTCGTCATGTTCCATAAATCATATTCTAGACACAAAAAAGGATGGAGTTATTTAGTGTAGAGTATAGTAGAGTAGAGTAGAGTAGAGTTTTATTTAGTGTTATAAAAATGTAACAATAAAACATGGATCAAAAAAAGGCTCCCTAATGTTTTATTGCATGTGTAAAGTTACAGCAATAGACAATTAATGTCTTTTTTTCCTAGAGTCAGTGTTATCTAAATAGAAGTATACATTATATAAGTTATTAACTGTACGTAAATACACCAACAGATAGATTAAATATTTAATAAAGAGAGATATAAAAACTAACCAATCACCATTCCACTGAAGAGAATCTCCATGATATTAAAGTTACTCGGATTGAAACAGTTGTAACCTGTTGTGGTGGTCTCGTACACAACCCAGAAATAGCATGTCAAGTGTAAATTCCACGGGGTCTCAGTTAAATTAAAACGAACTGAAAAAAGAAATGGATTAGTCTACAATTTTGAGTGTATTTCTTAATTCTGGTGTCAGCAAATAACATTAAAAAATTAGGTCAGATTAGTGTATATCATGTCAATGTATTTTTTAATCTGATAATGGTAATAGCATTTGTGGCTTTTTTATATTTTACTATATACTAATCCTGCTTCTGAACCTTTTTTTCTTAACATTTACTGTAGATTTGTAGATGATATTTTACCATCGTAATTTAGGCCAGAACCATGTATAAGATTTAAAGATGAACTGAAAGAAAAGGAGTGTTCCATCAATACTGGTAACAATTATGCTTTTTAAGTTACCAGAGACCTTATCATTGTTAAAAATTAGACTATAAACTTACAGGTTTTGTCAAATAGATGTATCCAAGATCCTCCTTTGTCGTTGTGCGGAACTATCAACCAGTCGTTGTTATCAGGGGAGTAGAAGATATTCACCGAATAGAAAACCATGAAGCAAGTAAATACATTCAGCAGTGCCAAAAATAAGGGGATGGCTTTGATGCTGTACCATAAAAATTTTGATTATCTTACTAATATATATCCTTTATTAGAAAATTGTGAATCATATTGAAATGTATAGTATCACTAATATTATACAGTTTGTAACCACACCGAATTACTCCTGATTTCTCTCATCGAATTTATCATTACACCTCCTTCAAGAAAACTCTTTTTATGTAAAACAATATAAAAGGATCAGATAATGATAGCGTCTAAGAGTCTACCATAAGCAGTGGGAGTTAACTAAATATATCAATAAAATTATGCAATAGGGCATTGAAAATAAGTGACTTGTATATTCAACTAAAGTTAAAACTATCCACAAGTATCAATTGGCTCCATATGATAAACTATTACCGACATTATTTTGTGTAAAAGAAGCATGATTCTGTTTTAGAGTAAGACACCTTAATTGGGCAAAAAAAATTGATGGTTTGTTATTTTAATAAAAATAATTCTTAAACATACACAAGAATTATATCTCGACGCTCGATGTATCTGCTGATGACAAGCATGGCGCTGGGTAGCCTGTAGAGCTGAAGCAATCTATTCAACATCAGGAACTGCTTAGTTTTCGTCACTTGATACATTTGAACTGAGAAAATAATCAGTGAATGATTTTCCCCATTAACCTGTATCAGTTGATTGCTGAACATAAATTACATAATTATTAGAGAAGTAGGTTTCTTGAAATTTGTATTTGTAGATATCATTTTAAACTGTTCTTTATCAGTTTTAAAATAATCATGTTTAAGAACCAAGGCATAATTAATAGAAATTATACCTTTATAACATTTATATTTCGACTTAGTACTAAATGTTACAGATTCTTTACAAAAGATAATTTTATTTATAAAGACATGAATATATCTGCCATAACATAAAAGTATTCTGGAGAATAAATTCAATATTCATATTTAAATGGGTTGTTAAATGGCCATGTTAAACATATACTATGATCAATAAAGTTCGATAAACAGGTTCTTTGCATTATATTGGTTAATAAAATATAATATTTACGATCACCAAATGATTCTTTTCGAGGCGCATCAAGGTTCTCAAGAGCTAAACAGGCAAGTAAATCGACTATAAAAGCCCCCTTCAGATAGTGTACTGCAGTGCTAAAAGGATGGTAGACCAGGATACCTTTTTCATTGAAGTAACCTACCAGCATCCGTTGGAAACTACAAAAAAAAAAACATTATGAAACACAAATTACAAAAGGGTAGAAAAGACAACTGTAAATATAATGTTTCAACTAACATATCGAAATATGCTGATAAATCCAGGATTATCGCTATTAAATAAAGACTGGGCCATTGAAGTACGAGATAAGCGTAGCTGGGAAATACCATAGCGGAGATCATAGCACACGCGGCTCGGAACCACTCGTACCTTGTCAAGTATTGTCCGTCAGGGCGTATTGTGAAGCGCGGGAATATGTACCTAGAGATAAAAATAAAGAGGATACATATATACTTGATAACAAAAGAACTTATGCCCTTATAAATTACAAGTCTATTGTAGATTCAGAACCTTGAACGTTTGCTTAGTCTTACATTTCAACGTGTTAAACCATCAAGTTTTAAGACTTCAGTGAAATGTGCTTATATTTTTTTAAACATTTATACGAGATAACAATGAAGCAATGATGGCTCAGTGGTAACGTGTACGACTTCGCGTCGATTGACTTAAGGTCGAATCCCTGCAATGAGCCTGAGCTTTCGGTGAAGGAAAACATTGTGAGGAAACCATAGCATGGTGGTAGGGCATTTTCTAATGCCCACCTGGCTAGCTACCACCCTCAAGTTGAAAATCTGTCGCCAAGCACCAATAGGTGTGTTCCGGCAGCTGCACTTGAGAGCCAGTCTTTCACTAGGTTTAGCGTGTTATCATCTTGGGCCCTACTATCACTTAACATCAGGTGAGATTGTGGCCACTACGCCAAACCTATAATGATAAAAAAAAATCTTACCTTAACACAGAAAGAAAACCAAGTCTGTTGAATGGGTAAAGAAACTCGGTATCAAGCTCATGCTTCCTTGGTAGTCGGAATCTCTCCGTGTTTGGCGCCGGATCAAGAGGCATGTAAGAGATGAAAGGATCTCGATGATCCATGAGGCTTTTATATTCCTTGGAAATATTTCAACATTATTTATAGGAATTCTAAAGTAGTATGATTTATAAGTGTCTAGATTAGCTAGAGATTAGAAATTTATGAATGTGCTGCGAAGTTCTTATAAATAAGTAATAAATAATTATTTAAAACACTAAACAGAGCTCGTGGTGAAATTTCCGTTTAATATAAAAAGTAAATGAACAGGGAATTATATAAAAAGAAAAACAGAAAACGAACAAACAAACGAATCATTGTTTTTAAAACTAATCTATACATATGATAATAAAATTCAAGTGTCTGTTTGTAATGTCAAAATAACAAGCTTTTACTAAATGCGAAAGTATACACGGTACATACAACAATTTTATTTTTATTTTTTGTCTGTCTGTTTGTTCTGGGTAATCTCCGAAACAGTTAGACAGATTTTGACGGGACTTTCACTGGCAGATAGCTGATGTTATAAGGAATAAATTCGGCTACTTTTATTTTAGAAAAATAGTTAGGGTTCCGCACAAAAATTAAAAAGCTTTTGTAGTAAGTAGTGCACGCTAGCTAAATAAATTAGTGTTTATGTGTAGGTAATTATTTTATTTGCTTTTAGTTAAAGGACGTTAGCTGCTGCTATACAATGAAACAAGACTGTTCCGTGATAGATTTGATTGCGATTGACTTCATTGATTAATAAACTTAACTAACTCCAACAATTAGTGAGCAAAATTTCAGTGAATTTAAAGCGCGTTTTTAACAAAATTCGCTCTTGGCTGCGTCGAAGAACAATAGAAATACATAAAGATCGATGGACAACGGCCAGTGACTGTAGACAGACAAGGACGATATTGCCCATCCCCGAGACGCGATTGTCGGGGCGACTTAAGTAGTTGTCTTAATAAAAGTGATCTACGTGTTATGGTAGGCACTATAACTGGCCATTGTTCACTTAATAAACCTAGGTGTCATTGACAGTCCCATGTGCAGAGTATGCATGGAGGGCAAAGAAACCATCACCCACGTATTCCTGGAATGCGTTGGAGTTAAAACTTGACGAGCAGAAGTCCTTAAAAACTCGAGGTCGCTCCGAGAAGCCTATGAAAGCCCCAGGAGGATTCTGCACTTCTAGTCGAAGCTGGGCTAGCTGGAATAGCCGACCGGAATATCTACGCACAATGGAGCTATCTAGAGTCTAAGTGCGGACAGATGGAACCCACATAACATGGGGTATTTTTATTAACACGCTTATATTAGCTTCACTTGTAATTTAACTAACAAACAATGAAATAAAATCTTAGAAGTCAATTTTAACCTACTTATAATTGTCGTATCGAAATGAAACTTTGCATGTACCTATATGTAGTTCGGATTACAATACTGTAATTTGATATCTTGGAGCTGATCTGATGATGGAGCCAGGAGGTGGATAGTGGAACACATCAATGACTACTAGTAAACCCCTAGAGTTTAGGCTTAGATGTTTTTTTTATAAGTCACATCGGTTGGGCTTGCTATCGAAGGTCTGGTGATGGAGCCAGGAGGTGAATAGTGGTACTCTTCAGTGGTTATTAGCAAACCCCTCAAGTTTAGGCTCATATGATTCGTTTCGACAGGTCAAATAGATTAGGCTTGGTAACGAGCTGTTATATAACAATAAAAAAAATATAATTTTAGTACATAGATAAAGCGTATTTTTAACCTATTTAAACTTATTGTAATCACAATAAACATTTGACTGATTGAGCTTTTTTTAGCTCGTCAAGTTAGCAAACTACGTAAGCTGCGGAATACACGAATGACCTTTTTTTTCTCTGTGGTTGCTCGATAGGCTGACTTACATTTACTACAACGAAAGCTATTTTAAAGTATTTCGGTAATTTAATATGTATGTTCATTTATTTATTTGTATTTTATTAATTTTGTTTTTGTATACTAGGTATTTTAAACATTACCATTTGAAAATGTGGACTGATATCGCTCATCGCATATATTTATTTGTAACTGCTTTAACACATAGATTGCAAGAATTAAATTTATTTATTGCTCAAGTTTGCTATTATTTAATTTGAAGTGAGTTATTAATTTTATTTGAGTCCTTAAAATAATGTTTTTTTTTCCCGGCGTACAATTTAGATTTAATTGTTATGGCCGCTAGTAGGCGCTGGTATGTATGAAAGTGGTAATACCACTCGTGTGCCTTATAATTACTAATTAATATAATAAAAAAATGAGTAGTTATTAATTTCTGTCAATAAAAACAATCATTAACTGTAGATATCATTATTATGCTGCTTGCATGACATACATCTCAAAAATACTTCCCTCCTTATCTTAAGATAAGACATTATAGCATTTTCGCCGTCTATGACGAGCTTAATTCCTTAATTCTATGTCAAATTAGGAAATTCAGATAAACGGATAGCTCAGGGATAAGATATATAACCTTATATAAAATAATACTGATCCGGGTGGTTACAGGTTCGATTTCCCCTCTGAAATATAAAGCCTAAATAATACAAAACCTATTTAATTTAATCTAAAATTAATACTTACAGATTGCTTTTTAGCGAATTTAATAGCGTCTATGAGCTGAGGATTGTCTAAAGCGTGTAGCAGATATTTCCTTGATATTGAAAACAATTGGACATGAGTTGCAGCACGGACAGTATAGTACGCCGGTAAACCTAGTCATAGAATGAAATTTTAATACATTATTGGCCGATCGCTGTAAGCGCGACCCTCCTAACGGTTTGCGGGATGCTAGACGAAGACTAGGTCCGATCCATCAGTATGGAGCCCTTGAGCCAAGCAGACGCTCGCGCGGTACAGTGATTCTACAATCACTCGCTATCAGAGACACACATGACCCTGCATTATACACACATGCACACTACATAGGTACATAGGTTCTGTAAGGCACCTTTTTTCCTTTTTGTCTAGTTAGTTAGACAAAAATTTTCAGACCACTAAATACACATACACATGTTCCTTCCCTCCTCCCAGGGGGAAGAAACATGTATATATGTATAGTTAGTTTACATCGAATGATAGAGAATTAGCCAGATCGCGACTTATTTGCATACGCGCAACAGTCCGTGCCGAGGTTCGGCCACTTTGGCACCCTCGGATGTTGTTGCAAACTTTCGTGGCTGAGTGCCTTAAATGCTCGCCCCCGAGCCCGGTAAAGCTGTAAAAGCCGTAAAGGCTCCTGAGCCCCTAAGGATAACAGAATAGTCAGTTCGAAAAAAAAGAGACAGAGATTGGCACGGATATACACGATACTGACATGATATAATATATGTTAAGATCAATATTTTATCTATGTTATTGCAATTGGGACAGATGTCTAATGATAAGTAATATATCGAATACACATAATAGTGTTGTATTTATTAAAATGCTAACCAAAAAACTACGACATTGAACAAACATTGTGCGTGTATTTATTTATTTATTTTTTTATCATCTTGGTTATGCGAAGCGAAACTTCGTTGAATTTAATGGTATATATTGACAATATAATTGAATAAAAACACAATAAAGCATTACTTTCCATTGACTGTATAGTTTTTTAAAACGCAGAGTCCGTAATTTCATTTTGGTAAAATAGTGTAATGTCACAAAAATAAAACCGCGTAAGCCCATACGTCAAACGTCTTTCTTCCGGCGGCCGGCTAGCTTATTGGTCAAACTTGTTCCCCTCCCGCGCCCCGCAGACCGTTGGGATAATCGCGCTTACGGCGGTCGCAATCAAGCTATAGTAGTAATTGTCTCAGCAGCGCATCCTGGAATTGAATGGAATTCATCCTGTTCTCAACTCTAATTAATTTAGACTTAACATCACAGTGAGTTAAAAAGTTACGTTATTTTATAACTGTGACAATAAATGACCTGCGTCACGTACGGGCCTAGTTGTTAAAGTATGACCATTAGCGAATAGGCCAGTAAGATAAATGGGACAAACCACTTTATGCACGTTATTTCAAGAGCAGTACTCACGCATCAAACACACGAAGACTCCAAAATGGGCTTTTGTACCTATAGTTTGAACAACCTGTTTAGTTTCTGGACTTAGTATCTGCAAAATTATGAAAACGTATCTGCACAATTTTAAACATGTTTTTTTGGTTACCTTGATAATCTTTCTGTTCGTTTAGTAATTAAAATAGTAGTATAAACAAACTAACAATACTCATGTCGCTATTTGTCTAGAATTAATGATCTTAGAACTGTTTTACATCTTAGAGATATAAAACACTCATTATTAATACCAGAATCCTCTTCAGGATACGCAAAAGGAAATAAATGTTAAAAATTAATTCTTCTTAATTAATGCAGATTTCTGCAATCCAATGTGTATTTATTTTATGGTAAGTTGAAGTCATTTTATAATGTCAACTGTTAGACTATGAATAAACCAGTACCTCACAAAAACCCTTTTTAATGACATACATCTCATTGGTTATATCTCCAGTATTTAACAATATCTCGTTAGGTGACGTGTAAAATAGTCGGGCTTTTGAAGATATTTTTTTCAAGTCTTCCTTTTCGAGGAACTACAAATAACAGACAGGTTTATTTTAGGAATGATTAGATGGACCGTCAAAAGCGATAACCCATGTAATAATAGGTCTTTACCTATGAAATTGCCGTCCTGCAGTACTGGCCATTTCAAATCAAAATATTTTTTGTTTGGCTAAGAATTCTAATTTCAAATTTTATTTTAAAAACATGGAATTCTTTTTCCAAAAGTAGTCATTTGTTTATTGATTAGTGTTACATTTTCATCGCATTTCAATCTTTTTTATCACCATGGATACGTTAAAAATTCGAATAATTATGGAATATGAGTACCGTCGTGGCAGTAACGCGGCACAAGCGGAACGCAACATCAACGACGTTTACGGAGCTAACACTACAAACCAACGCACCACCTGTTATTGGTTTGCTCGCTTCCGTTCTGGGAACGGGAAAAATGCACCTCGCGGTCGTCCGAAGACTGGTCGACAATGACGAATTAAAGGCGATTGTGGAAGCTGATGATACACAATCTACGGCTGAATTAGCAGCAGCTTTCGACGTTAGCGTCAGAACAATATTGGTCCATTTGCGTCAAATTGGCAAGGTAAAAAAGCTTGACAAATGGGTGCCCCACGAACTCAATGATCGCCAGCGCGAAGTACGCGTCGAGACGTGCCTTGCACTGCTCAACAGACACACAAATGAAGGAATTTTGAACCGCATTGTTCCTGCGATGAAAAATGGATTCTGTTTGATAACCGCAAGCGCTCAGCAAGTTGGTTGGATCCTGGTTCAGCACCTAAACAATGCTCTAAACGAAAACTTACCCCTAGAAAAGTGATGGTCACTGTTTGGTGGTCTAGCGCCGGTGTGATTCATCACAGTTTCTTAACAAACGGGGTGAGCATTACTGCAGATGTGTACTGTGAAGAACTGAACACAATGATGGAGAAGCTGGCACATCTCCAACCAGCATTGGTCAATCGCTCGTCTCCGCTGCTCCTGCACGACAACGCGCGACCTCATACTGCACAACAGACGGTCTCCAAGTTGCAAGAACTGGGGTTGGAAGTTCTCCGTCATCCGCCCTACTCACCAGACCTTGCGCCTACAGACTACTACTTTTTACAGAACTTGGATAACTCCTTGGCGGGAAAAAAATTAATACCCAAGAGGCAGTAAATGCCTTTGAAGAATTTGTTGCCTCCCGTCCAGCTGATTTCTTTAAGAAGGGCATCAATAAACTGCCACTGCGCTGGCAAAGATGCATTGATTGCAAAAAATACATGAAAAAACATCGTTTAAATTTTTTCATACAAAACGGCTATTTCATAGGTAAAGACCTAATTTATACCGCAGTGGTACAGAAATATTTGCTATAGTTTGGAGATGAACGAACACTATTAAAAATTTGACATATTTATTACGCCCGAAATTTACTGTCAATGATCGATTATTAGTAGGTTTTAGAGAGATTATTAGAAGTATAAAGAACATCTAATCAGACTCATTAATAAACACGGAAAAACATAAATACATCTCTAATTTTAAGAAATTATATTCAAGACCCATACCTTCATAAAGGGTATACAAAGTATATAATTGCTACGTTGTCTGCCTAAGATATCTTGGTTGACGTGCGGTGGAAGATCGTAAAAAATCGAACTCTTCTTATTGGTCATCGAATAAGCCTGGTACGGAAAACATTATTTAATTCAGTAGTTAGGTTTAGTGTACCTTGACTAAAATTTTAGTGAAACACTTTTATAAGGTTAACGGTGCTCCTAGCAGCATTGCTTGCCTTTAGGAAAGAATTATAAAGAAAATACGTTTAACTATCTTTAAACTGTTCGATTTTTTATTAATTGAGCATTCGATATTGCTGAATATATAAATGTAAACACTATATAATATATTTTAATGTTCAAACCTTATCCGTATACCAGCATAATTGCAAATAAGTGATAAATCTCTGCCTCAGAACTGGATCAACCTGGTTCCTAATAAATAAATTCTTCACATTTGCAATACATGCATCGTAATCTTCCCTAGAAAATATAAAAATGTATAACGTATAGCGATATTAACAAAAGCAATATATAAAAATAACCAGATAGTAGATCACATAAATAAATAATGCTGCTTACTGATAATGATGTTGCTTACTTCAACACTTGTGTACATAATATCAGCTGTTTAAGATAGTTCACCAACTCACCGTAACGCTGTGGTAACCATGATAGTAGCGGAGTAAACCGCTTCCATGAACATTCGCAAAACAATACAAATTTCCAATACGAACATCGTATATAAAACATTGTTCCAGTTCTCAGGTCCCCATGTACTCTTGTGTGCTGAGAATAATTAATATATTGTTCGGTATGGATATATTACTTTGCAAATATCAAATTGACTTGTATTTTTGAAGCAGTAAGTTTAAGTTTAACAGTTTTGGATCTAAGATAATTATAGGTCAATAACTGGCACATGGATTAAAATTACATGCTGTCTCTGGTATTTGCCATTAAAACCTATGGTGTAGATTCGGATGCAAGTGTCTCCGTTGCTTATCTACCAAACAATCTCTGTCACATCAAATGCCAGTTTAAGGTGAACTATCAGTGGAAAAGCATCGGTCAGTCGGAGATGCTTATTGGCTGTGTAGTACATGATAGGAGCTATTATGTACGTATCCATTATAAATTTACTTGAACCCTAACCCTGTTCATGTCAATATCAAGAGAACAGTACAGGTTTTCTCTTCTACTCCAAACAATAGATATATGTATACCTTAATCTGAATTAAAAACTTTAGTTTTATGCTCTTACATAAAAAAGATGTACATACTAGTGAAAGTGATCATAGAAATGGCCCAGTAAAGGCCAAATGTGAGCCGGTTTTCGACTCCGTCATCATCCAAGGATTGAAGCTCCCAAAACGGTGAATGAGTAAAATTGGTCACTTGGCAGTAACCAGACCTGGAAAATTATATTATTATCAAAGAGCGCAGGAATAATCAGAAAACCCAAGCCAACCTGATTAAAGTTAAACGATTATTGCTTACGTTCGCTGTGGAGAAAACCCACCGAAATCAAATACAAATACAAACTTCTTGTTTTTTATTGAGAAGAAAATCTCGTAATCCACATACTAGTTTAATTTAAAACTCAGTTCAAAAATTTCAAAATATGAGTTTTCTATGCTCTAAAAGAGATCGTCATTGGTTTGACTATAAATGCTAGGTTTACATTAGTCAGTCATTCACTTACTGGAAGCACATGAACGCTTGCTGCAGTGTGGCTATGAGGTAACACGCAATTAGAAGCAACAGTGTGTAAGTTAGAAAACGTAGCACGTTGCTGCGGTATACACAAGTTTCCTCCATGCTCTTCAGCACGCGAAAAACCTGTATAAAACGTTTCATAAATGATACCTTATTTATTTTCGTCTTAACCTTGAACAAAGTAGGGGATATTCAGATATATGCAGACCTTTGGCAATCTCAACAGTTTGTTCATACCCGCGAAGTGACCGCTGCCCACAAATTCTAATATGGGGACAGTGCCCATGACGTCGAGCGCGAACCATTTGCTTCTCATTTGCTGAGATGAGGTTTGCGAGAATGTTATCGGGACCCCTACAATATGGATTAAATAAATAATAGTTTCCATAACCAATCACTTACATTCCGCTAATTACATAATATGGACTACGTTGAAGTCATGGATTAAAACGTTTATGCCAGATAGCTGAAAGGAAAATGAAGACGTATTCAAATAGCAATAATATAAATAAAGAGTTGGAATCGATGGTTAGAGCCTAAGATGAGAAAGCCGGCTGTCGGTGAGTCCAGACTGTGTATGGTTAGTATACTAACTTTGTTATTGAACTCAAAAAACTGCAATCAAAGATCATGCTCAAAGCACCAACAAAGAAACTAACCAAATTTCGATCCAATTTATCCACATGATAGCTTCAAACTTAAGCTTTAATAGGAAGTAAACACGACCTATGTTTATCCTACAGCATGCAGATGCTTAGATGATATAATTTTAGCGTTATTTTATTGTTTAATCGTTGTTTTTTTTTATTTTTTTATGTTTTCCAATATTGGTTATAGGTTAATTATATCTATAGCTAACATACATACAACAAAATATGTTAAATTTAGAAACAAATTGTAGACAGACTAACCGTTATTTTATAATAAAATTTTCGTATCAAAATATTACATTACCAACGCCATAACAATGGCGTTGTATGTGAAATATATTTTTCAATGAAACGATAAATTTAAAATGGCCTGACAATTGTTTTACCCATTGATAACGTCTATACGTACTACGTACGATTGATACGGCTATGTATAATCACAGGTTTTACCTTCCTCGACATTGGCTCCCGTTGACAAGTGCACAATAAGGTCCAGTATGTAAACTGCTGTTATAACGTAATCAAAGAATCTAAATTCAATTGGCACTTTCTTTCTAAACACCAAGTAGTAGGGATGCGTCTGAAATAACAATCATTTCATAAAATACCAAGAAGCACCAAGCTGTTTTTGAGGCCAGTACTCGTTCGAAGCTGCGCGTGCTGCTTAAATCAAGTGAAACATACGATTCAACGCTAGTATATGAAAATAATATAATATGTTAAGGAAAAATGTAGAAACAATCACATATATTGATGGTACGATTTGATTTGATCATGTACTAACAAAGCATACAACGACGATTAAGCAAGCCACCAAGGAATTCCAAGCGTTCTGAAGTGAAGAGTTCGGTTGTAGAATACAAGGAAAAGTCGACCGTAGACAAATGCCATCCGCTTCATCGGTCAAGGATGCGTCTGCCCCCTAAAACATATAATTTGTAAATAATTTAGTACAATCCAGATTCAGTGATAGCATTCGGGAGGCCATAGTCCATTGACAGTCGCCACTGTCATACCGACTCGCGTAAATGCCTCCTAACGTTTTGCTTGAAGGATACGATATCATAGGAGAGAGGGAATACACTGTCTGGGAGACTGTCCCATAGGATTCACGGTACTGCAAAGGTATGAAATTACAAACTATTTTGTTCATGGCTACCTTAAGAGGCTATTGTAAAGCTGTGGCTCCGGAACTCATGCTCAAAAGTAGCCATAAAACTATTATCAACCAAGACAAACATCAAGTGAAGAATAAAAAAAAACAGTATCGGTACTAACGTTCCTCATCATGTAACAGCCGGCCACTTCGAGGAACAAATCAGTTCTCGCCAGTATGAGGTTCCCATTCGCATCTGTTGCCTCTCGGAGTGCCAATAGGCTTCGTTTAAAGTGCAAGATACTGCTTTTATATCTATAATTGTAACTAAGTATGTACTTAAATTTCTATAATGTATCAATTTTTTATAAAATTGATCTAGGTTAAAAAGCCTATGATTCAGTTATCACAGAAAAAAAAACATATTTAGTATACAGAATAGCTAATAAAAACGAGTAGATATTGCAATATTATTATCTTCATCTTCATCCAAAGCCTACTTTGTTGATAAGCATAAAAAGTTAAAAAAACGAAGAGAAACGAAATACCACAAATTACACTTCCCATAATAATAATATTTTACTAACTTCACTATCTCCGGTGCTTTGTCATAGTAATGTCGCTTCACTCTCTCCAAATGTTCCTAAAATTGCCAATCATTTTAGGGTCTTATTTAGGGTTAGTCTTTGACTTTTAATACTTTGTTTAGTTTCAAAATAAAAAAGAGCTTGTGAAGTTATACAAATTATATTGCATTTTCAGATCTTTGTATATCCACTAAATTATAATTATAACTATTAATATTATTAACACAATTTAAAAAAAGATAAACCCGACAAACTCTATGACTGAGATGTTTCCCGAACAGGTAGATAAATGCCTTCTTAGAGCCTATATTGCATAAATACTTTTTTAATTTTGATTTTTGTGAGCAACTGAAAATTTAACATTACATAATTAGCAACAGTAAAAAATAAACAAACATTGAAATTTTCCAGTATAAAAGCACCCTGGGCATTACTTCTACCGTATTTGAGCGTCACCTTCCACAAATCAGCAGCGCGTAAGATGTGAGCCGTGCAAAACGTTGCTGCTCTAATCTCCAAATGAGATCTTCCGCAGCCCACGGCTGGGCAACCAGCGCATGGATTAAGCACTGTGCCGCGAGTCATTTGGAGGATTGCTGTGCTGTCGTCCTCAGCTGTTAGCATCTTGAACATATACAGAACAGTAATCATTATCAAACTAAACCCAAAAATATTTTATTCACGTCAGGCTATTTAGTACCCACCTTATCGAATTTCTGTGTCCTATTATTACCTTACAAGGAAAGAGAAATAGAGAAAGAATGCACAGAGAAATTTATTTGGCAATTTCTCTTTACTTGGGGCAATCCGACTGGTGGAATAAATCCACGCTATAAAAAGATCGCAGCCAAATAACACTGTGTTGTATTCCTGCGGTGAGAAGGGTTTCCAGAGCTCCTTGGGCAAGAGCCTCCCAGTAAGTGTTACCAAGTAAAACCTTCAGCTTAGACTAAAGTCGTCGTTGTTGCTCCGGATTACATAATAGTTATAGTAACGTCGATTCCACGATCAAACTGTGCACCAGATCTACTACTTTCAAAATATCTTACACAGTATCATCAAAATACCAAACAGGTTTGTTTTGGTATCTACTTATTTAAAGATTTTTGGTATTACCTCAACGTCCCCGTATGTTATATAAATGATAGACGACTTTGTCGACGATCTCTTAATAATAGCGTCCCCCGGGATGTAGTGTATCGTCTCCATTTTTTTCGCCAACTCACATAGGAACTGATAGGATAAGTCACGGAGTATTCTTGTCTATACAAAATAATCAGTAGAATTATATTAAAAAGGATTTTGACAATTTGTTATAGCTTATTGCACTTATTGTGATTTATGGGTCAAATGAAAACATTTCACAAGGAATTTCACTCAGGACTCACTACAAATAGGATTGGAGTAGTATTTCAAGATGCGTTATAGATAATTATGTAAGTAGCACGTTACTCCAAATAGTCTAGAACTTCGTTCGATAAGTCAGTTACGTAAAATATAGAAAGATTCAAAAATTTACCTTTTGCGTGGCTTCGAAGTAAATATCAGTATATATTGTTGCCGGCAGAGTGGGAGGAAATGTTGGAAGAAGTTGAGTGTATGAGACAGCCTTCTGTTTGTGCCAGTACATATTGTAGAAAGCCTCTACCTTGTCACGGTGAGTCGGCGGGATATGCGACTCCTTCTGCGTTGTGTGTGATAGATAGTGATTATTATAAGTTAAAAATTACGTTTAGAAAGGTCCTATGAAAATCTGGAAAACAAACAAGTTCTTTTGTACATATAATAGCCATCGATATATAACCTACAAACACCACGGAGAATAATATATATTATGAGAATAAATAGGAAGTTGAAAAATATATTAGTAATGTAATGCGACAAACTATAACTGGTTTTTCACGGGTAGTCACCAATGGAAACATCTCATATAAATCTATATTTTTAATCAAAGTGCACTAAAATAACAGCATCTTGTACGTTTCTACATGGTACCATAAAGTATGACTTTCGAGATAACTTCACCTACAGGCCTCGCTGAATATTAATTTAGATAATTATTGAGATATTTGAAATTATCCCTTACCATTTCCTTTATGATAAGCTTATATCTTGCACGAAAGGCCTCTTCCGGTCTCATGTATTGGCTTATGACAAGCGCGAGAGAGGCAACTGCTGCTCCGGTCACCACCAGGCACCCTGTTATCATCACTAGAAGGCAAGCTACGCGCTCTATGTCGTTGGCTGGTGCCACTGATGGGCTGGAAAACAATCGATTCTTGTTTGTTTTATTGGTGTCAAACAGAAAAATATGAATAAACTGAAAATCTTTGGTTAGTGATATCACATAGCATCCTTCTCATAAAAAAAGACACATAACGGCGTGTCTCGTCGTCTTCCCATCAGAGTTGTATTGACAATTAGTTAAACTTGCACAATCACATCATCACATACCACCACCATACCACGAGTGCGTGGTGCTGACCAAATGCTTCTCAATAAAAAAAGTTTTTATTCATACGAAGGCAGAGTATCTAGTTGACCTAATCCAATTCAATATCCAGAAGTAAAATGTTGTTGTAAAACTTAAAAACTTAGTATACCCAATAGGTATAAACATCTTGTTGACGATGTACAATGCGCTGAGGAACTGACTCACACCGTTGCTGAGTCGTTTGTCACCGGACAAATCTCCTTGCTGGAAACCGTACAGAGCGCGTCGGTTGTTTGCCGTCTTCACGTAGTCACGCTCCAACTAATCATGATTATATTAGCTTTTTAGAACATACAAAAAAATTGTCTAAATCTATCTATCTAAATCAAATCTTTTTAAATGTGTCTTACTATAGACTTAACATTACACAGTATATGATAGAAAATCCATCAAAATTACTACTCTCAGAAAGTTCTTAGAAGTTTACGTTCGCTCATCGTCTCATGCAAAGGACCTACGCTAGTTATTTAATCTCAGTATCAAAATTAGTAAAGAAATCATCCGTTAGAAAATCAAAATCGCCGACACATTTCTAAGAGTCAGGAAGCTATCGTGGCTGAAGGCCAGAAAGCTGTCAATCTTTGTTATAGACATTAGACGAGTTCCTGAGTAGAAAATATGCCTCAGTAGACGAAGGCTCCGATGCCCTCAACTATGTGTAAAGACCAACAGAGCGATTTATTACGGAAAGTTGAGGATCGGACATATTGCCGCAGATAGTACAACGTTCAGTGTTGGACGTTTAAATTGCGATGATGTATTGCACTTTATGTCATTTAGAAACTGGTTTTATGAGTCACTTACCTATTATTTAGATACTTTTCTAAGTATAACAACTCTCAAACTACCTACAGGCACTACCTATTGCGACAAAATATCGTGATCATTAAGCCTACCGTTGCCGTGTTGTGCGTCTCAAACGATCCTTGTCGTCCAAAGCATTGACTATCTACATGTCACTCTCGCTTGTATTTAATTCACACGATGTAGTCCTATCCATGTACTCTCTACAGTAGATTATGTGCCATTTATTACGCCCATGGGAAGTAAAATACCGTAATGTTTCAAGAAAATAATTTATTAGTACTCAAAGAAATACAAATTAAAAACAAACTCACAAACCGCTCACCGAATGCACTTGCAGAATAACGATGTATGTACTTACACACTCGCTTTTATACCCAAATGAGACGATGACGAAATCTCTAGAAGTTCCCTGAACTCTTAGCAAGTTGTAAACAACTTACATCATGGCTTTTAAAAAGAGAGGAACGTTTGATTTGTAATCTATTGTTTGTTGACAGTTGAAGCGATAAGGCTTTCTATGTGTGTGGTACGAACCTATGACTACACGACAAACGACTACACTATGATAAATACACGATCTTTCGAGCACATTCCGGACGATTCTTGAGATTTCGAGAATGGTGTTATTGTTGTATGTATGTATTTTTATTTTTCTCTTACTCAGGCCTTAAGGATATTATTATTACTTAGTCTTAGGAAATTATTTTAAGCAATCGAATACTTGAAAAATGCTTAAATAGTTTTACGGGAAAAACCTCGTCAATATGGAGCCAGATGAGAGCCCACGTAATTCTCAACATCAGAGTTATGTAGCAATACTTCAGCGTTGTTCCGAGAACACTGCCCTTCATGTTGTAATCATTCAGTGCCCCTGAGAAATGCATATTTTATTAACAAAAACGTGTTTAAAGTTAACATATTTAAGTAGTTACTCATATTTTTATTAGATATTGATAAAGATTTTGGATATTAGTATATACCTACTTACTATTTAATGACGTAATTTTTTACTACCAGTCCAATTAACAATTATTACTGCAATCAATTGGAAAAACATCATCGAAATAACACAAAATATTCGCACCTTTATTTCTATTTCCTATATTACATATCGTTGTATTGAAACAACCTAATAGTCTCTTATACAGAAATCTATATTATGTATAATGTATATAAATAAAATACAGAAATTACCAATCCGTGATTTCTTTAAAATTCAAGATTATATTATTATTTTCTGTAACGTACTGCGGTAGGCATGACGAACTGTGATCGATTAATTGAAGAATCATACGGTCCGCCTGATTGTAAGCGGCTACTATGGACGCTTGTAATAACCATATGTATCAATAGTGTGTTGCCGACATTGAAACCCCTTTCCAAGGAGCTCTGGAAACCCTACTTACCGCAGGAACACAACATAAGAATATTTTGGCTGCGATCTTCTGTAGGGTGGAGGTATTCCACCAGTCGAGCTGCCCCAAGTCCAATCTCCAAAGATATTTCTCTGTGCCCTGCCTACCTACCTGTTTCGATAAGAACTATAAAATAATTTACAAATAGTTGAATGTAACCAAATAAATGTAAAGAAATGACTGTTTTTCACTTTTACTCAAAATCTTTCGAGAACTCGAACTGTATATTCTCTATTATGTTGTGAATCGATTCATTACATTTTATTTAAATCGATTAAAAAAGTCGATATTTTTCGGGAAGAGTCGCCATCCCTTAGTAGGTGTTCATTCTCTTGATATTACTTTTTATTAAATTAAAAACAAGAGTAGGTACATTAATTACGGTCTGATTCAATTATGAGAGTAATGAGTTGTGTGAAATCAAATAATTTAAACTTACACAGGTATCGGAGAGGTCGGTGCAGGCGTAGATAATAACAAAAAAGTTGAAAATGTTCATCCGAGCTGACGTAATGCGAATAAGTCACAAAGTCAACAAGAAACCCCACTGCGAACGTATGCAAAATAAGTAAGACTTATTGAAAACAAATAAAATAAATTATAAGCCATAGGTATATTTGCAAAATTTTACTTTAGATCATCTATTATTATTTTAAAGAAATTAAATAATAGTATAAAACATCTATATTAAAGTTCCCAAAAAAAAAAAAAAAACTATGAATTAGAAATGTGTTTATAACAATTTCGTCAATTTCAGCAATTATCTTCTGCGTCAAAATCTACTTTGATTATTTTTTTCTCAGATTAGTAGGTACAAAATGTTATTAATTATAGAATATAAAATTCTCTTAACATATTATATAAAAATACCATATTTACCTAGATACCCAAGTACAAATATGATAATTATTTGAACTATTCAGTAGTAGGTACTCTTAAAACAGCTATTGAAAATGAATGCAATCAAGATATATTTCTTGATTTTATATTTTGTTTAAAATTGCATAAAGGCATTAATCATAATTACACTAAATTACTACATTTTACTAAAGATGGAAAACAGAACACAAAAATCTCAATTTAATTCCGTTGGTAAGTTATCAACAGCTTAGTTTAAAATAGTCAAAGCGAAAGCTTTTCTCATTGATATTATAAATCTCGGTTAAGCAAAACGACTAAATGCGTTTTTACGTATTTCATATTTAATTCCATGCTCTAGTAAGTAAACTTAATTCAAAAAAATATTTATAAACATGTTTTTTTATAGTAACATGGTGAGGTGACAACATTGTAGCTGATGGTGAGCACATTATAACCCAAAAACAACATGCATTGCCGGTCGCCGCTATCATGCCGGCCTGCAGGGCTGCAAGTCTCTCGGCATCTGGATGTACACTGGCTGATTCCAAATCGCGACAAACCATTAGAGAGTCACTGAAAAGCTTATCACCGTGTACCTACTATATCCACTTGATTACTTGATATACACATTGAGGTATTTATACATAGAACAGTTATTACAAACAAAAATTGTGCACCACCACGTACCCCGCGAAGAGAGCGCAAATTAGTGATGTGAACCGCTTACCTACTTAAAAAACATTTTTTTTCGGATTGATTATCTTAATACTTAAAAATAAAATAAAGTGAGGTTTTATTTAAGGGGATTCGGTGCTGAGTGATTGCTTCATCGCAAGCTTGTAGCGGTTCCATAGGACGAGGTAGTTTGTGTGAATTCTGACAATATTTTACTAGGATTAAGTTATTATGTTTACGATATTCTAACAATAACGTAACTAAGTAACATAATTCGAGCTGGTTCACATCTCTAGCGCAAATGTTTATAGTTGCCATAGTTACACTCGAGAACACAGGAGCAAGAGCCTTAACGCATATTTCATACAGTTTGGTTGAGACGTCGTCTCTATGTATAAATACCTCAATGGATATACACCGGCTGATCCAGGAATGCGACATGCCTAAGTGTGCCACAATGGCAGTTGTAACACTTGGTGTATGGTGACTATGGCAGGTGTTACAATTGGTGTATGGTGACTATGGCAGGTGTTACACTTGGTGTATGCTATTCGCGATCCAGTAGAACATAACTGTTTTGTCCTACCAACTATATTTTAACCTCTTGATATATTTTAACCATTGTCCGTGAAGGGAGTAATGTTTTACGACGGACTATTTTATTGATAACATGAACTAATTGTTCTAAAAGGCATAATAATAATGGTATAACTTACATACGGTCCAGCAAGTGATGTCAGGATGATCGTTGTTACCGAATAAGTTACAAGCGATGCTGATGACGTGAATGGCGTAAGAGATGTTGTAGATGAGATCAAACAAGTTTATATACGAACTGTTAAAATTAACAGCCACCCAGACGATAGCCATTAACGCTATGAGGCAGATGTAACAGTTCCATAGGGTGTTATCTGGGAGGGCGTGGTACCATGCCATGAAGCGCGAATGAGTCCACCAAGTTTGATACTCTAACTAAAAACAAAAGTTATAGAACCTTCGCTAGCTTGCAGAGCCGTTACACCTTCTTAGTAAGGTAGTAGGTTCAGTGTTCGCGATTCTGGGTTACGGTCTAAAAGATGCGGTCGTAAACACAACTTTGAAAATAATGGCAGAGTGTTGTAACTAACACAAAGAAATATTATACTACTAGGTTCAGCCCGCGACTTCGTCTAATTGGATTTTATAATTGTGTCTTTACCGAGATAAAAAGTATCCTTTGTGATAGTCCAGGTTTTAAAACAAGTAAATGCCAAATTTTATCCGATTCCTTTCAGCCGATTTTGCGTGATTGTTTAACATACATCCAAACTTATTAGGAGTTTTGACTTCGAGTACCTCATTAGGGCCTTATTAGGCTTTATTTGATTTTTGTCTAACGTGCTGTTAAATTTCATGCCGTTAACTAACTTAGTAGCCATTATTGTGTCTCAGTAAATAAAAAATAAGTAACAATAAAAACGTATTACTATATTTATTGGAGAAAAGATTATATTTATTTATTTATTAAGCCACCAATAAGGCATACACTTCAGCAAAAATAAAAATAAAATGTAAAGGTTGCTCTGACAAGTTTAAGTTTAATAATAAAAAATAAGTTTAAATACTAATTAAATCAAGATAATGACATAAATTTAGAGCTGATATATTTAGTCTCTAGGTGCATGTGTGTTTCCAAACATTTTCTCTATAGTCTTTGTAACTTTGGCCGAATATATCTATGTTGGGTTCTTTGCTTATGCTGTTGTCATTGAGGTATTATGTAGTATATTCAGCTTCTCCAAGTAATAATCACGTTGTATACGTTTGATGAGTGCCGAAACTTCGCTAGTTGATTATTGACTGGGAAAGAGTTCCACAGCCGTAGTGCAATAATCAATCGCAAACCTTGGTTGGTACGTTGGTCTAATAAGAATTTCATGTGAAAATGAGAATTATACAGTAACCGCTATTAAATTATTGATATCCCATAGTTCGATTTTATGCCTTCCCATAATACCTCAATGACTGTTTTATATAATTTAAAATTATTTGTATCTTAGCTAGACAAATTGACTACACTTTATCTAATGGTAAGAGGAATCTTAGGATAGTGACGATCACGAAAGATTCTCATTAAACAGTCGTCATCATCCTGCTGGTCTATAACCGTATCAAAACGAAAGTAGCTATGTATGGCATACACTGGCAAACCCAATTATGACACACAGAAGTGTACCATAGAACCATTAGTTGTAAAGGTGTACCATCAGAAAGAGAACTAGCTGTCAAGTGCTGGATTACACCGATAAGCGTTTGGGGATTTTCAAAATCTTCACAGTACATCCTTACCTGTGTCTGTTTCATATGGAATTGGTACTCGACGTCTTTAGTTTGCCCGGTAGAACTGGCTTCAGCGACAGTTGTCTGTATTTCAGACAACACTCGTTTATTCCTCATTTTTACGAATAAATACAATTGTTATTTGATAAAACATTATCACTCAATTGACAGATAGACACAATCTCCTATATACAAATGTACTCGGTGGACACAATTAAATTGATTTAAATTCTTTATGAATCCTCAAACAAAAAGAGGTTTCTTTTGTTCACACTGGTAGTAACAAATTCTTCCTCAGCTTAAAATCTCTTATTAAAAGATGTCTGATTTGCACAATTAGTCTTAATTAGTCTTATATTTAGTATACAATAACGATTATATATATACAGGGTGTCCCAGAACTCAACGTCAAGCCGAAACGGGGTGACAGGATTGATTGTAACCATCATGAGAAAAATCAGAAAAAAAATCTATCCCATGCAGTTTGGAAATTATGGGCATTTAAGTAAAACCTAGAAATTTGGTCAAACTGTAACCATTTTTCGGTTATTGTGGTTAATTTTTATGATTTTTGTTCATTTAAACTTTGGAACCGTAACCCTAAATAACATTTCTAGAACCACAGTCAACAATAATGACACAACTGCCCCAAGTTTTCTAGAATTAAGACTATTTGTTAAAGTATGAATTTAAAATTTTCAAAATTTGTCGACTTTGAAAGGCCCTCCTTTAAAAAAAATGTACTAAAGTGCCTTGGCAAGTGACATTAAAAGTTCGCGCATTTAATCAAGATTGTAAAATGATACAATACTTGTTAGTTTCATACTAAAAAAAACTAGTAAAAAAATAAAAACCTCGAGTAACCCGATTTTTGCTAACCCATTTTACTCAGTTGAAATGTTTTTTATTTGCACAAGCTCTTGGTAGGTTCTTAATTTTACGGCACAATGATGAGAGAGATGGATAGTGGACATGTTTGCCATGAGCGACCGAGACAGATAGTGACGCCACGCAGTGAGACGGAGATGCGTCTGACACCAGTTAGTACGTTTCGCTCATTCGTCTACTGCGCACCTTTCCGTATTCGCTTGTGTTGATTACATACCGGTAACTTTGGCTTCTCTCTTTTAAAAAACTAGTAAAAAAATAAAAACCTCGAATTACCCGATTTTTGATAACCCATTTTACTCAGTTCAAATGTTTTTCATTGATGTCAGAGATGGATAGTGGACATGTTTGCCATGAGCGACCGAGACAGATAGTGGCGCCATCTTTACCAAAGTCAACAAAAGTAAGTAAAATTAATAAAATAATGAAATCCAAGTCCAAAAAGAGAAGCCAAAGTAGTCAGTACTAAATCAACACAAGCGAATACGGAAAGGTGCGCAGTAGACGAATGAGCGAAACATACTAACTGGTGTCAGACGCATCTCCGTCTCATGCGTGGCGTCACTATCTGTCTCGGTCGCTCATGGCAAACATGTCCACTATCCATCTCTCTCATCATTTTGCCGTAAAATTAAGAACCTACCTAGAGCTTGTGCAAATAAAAAACCTTTGAACTGAGTAAAATGGGTTAGCAAAAATCGGGTTACTCGAGGTTTTTATTTTTTTACTAGTTTTTTTTTAGTATGAAACTAACAAGTATTGTATCATTTTACAATCTTGATTAAATGCGCGAACTTTTAATGTCACTTGCCAAGGCACTTTAGTACATTTTTTTTAAAGGAGGGCCTTTCAAAGTCGACTAATTTTGAAAATTTTAAATTCATACTTTAATAAATAGTCTTAATTCTAGAAAACTTGGGGCTGTTGTGTCATTATTTTTGACTCTGGTTTTAGAAATGTTATTTAGGGTTACGGTTCCAAAGTTTAAATGAACAAAAATCATAAAAATTAACCACAATAACCGAAAAATGGTTTCAGTTTGACCAAATTTCTAGGTTTTACTTAAATGCCCATAATTTCCAAACTGCATGGGATAGATTTTTTTTCTGATTTTTCTCATGATGGTTACAATCAATCCTGTCACCCTGTTTCGGCTTGACGTTGAGTTCTGGGACACCCTGTATATATATATATATAGCAACCTATCCTAACCGAGCATCGTCGGTATTTTGTAACGTACATTCTATAGAATACCTAGGCAAATTATGTAGTCATGACCATCTTGAGATCCGCAATCCATCACCGGTTGTCATTACCGTAGCTTGCAAGTCTCTCCGCAACTGGATATCTACGTGCTGATCTCGAAACTCGTCAAACTTAAAGAGAGTCACTGAGACGGGTTTAACACCATGTGCATTTTGGTCGCGATTCACTAGGTTACAGATCCCTACCACCCTATAGCCTGAAATCAGAAGGAGAGAGACAAAATAGTTCTCTCTTTCGTCGTATCACAGTATACTGTGAATGATAAGTCGACTTTGTTTCGCATCAATATTGGTGCTGCCATTATAAGTGCTGTAACAATTATAGGGGGTTTTTAATGTATTATTATAATCAAAAATGTAATTTATTCAATTGTATCACATTGGTAAGCACAATGCAATCTAATAATATCGGCGACCACCGAGGGATCTACAATCCATCGCCAATCGTTGCTGTTACGCCGGCCTACTCAAATGTTTCTTCATGTTACGAGTTAGAAGGTCACGTGAATGTATAAAAATATTAATTCCTCAATATAGCCGAGGTATAATTAATTATAGTCTATATGCATGCCATTCTACACCACGAAATTGTTGTACGCTGTTTTTTAATTGTAACTCAAAATGCATGTTTCTAGTTATTATTTCTAATCCACTTGTGCACAATATCTAACTACATCATGTAAAATGCCACCAATACTACATAATATAGTATCAAGTGACATAAGTTTATGAATAAAAATAAAAATTACCACATGACAGATTAATATTCTGGTAAAAAGTCTTTAGGGTACAGCCCGTACATCCTTTAACACGGCCTAAAAAATTGTTATATATCTCTACTATAGATATTATAACATCTATGATCTCTACGATATCTATATACTCGTAATTAATAAAAATATTAATTGGCGTTGATTATTTATAAAATTTCTTACGTCCAGATACGAATACATTCGAATTATAATTCTGAAGACAAGTTGTACGCAACGTGTACAGAATAAAATAACCGATCTGTAATGCAAATATGAACGAATCGGCACGCATCAGGTGCTCAGCAGACTAGCGGACGATTCAATGTATGTCCATAAACTATAAAATTATACAAATCTACGCTTGAGTTAAATGAGGGGTTAAAAATACAATAATTCATGAGATATTACTGAAAGGAAAACCCATCAAGCATATAATTAGTCGTCAGTGGTAATGCAAATTATTTTATGTCAAAAGACTCGATCTCAATAATTATTGATTACAAAAATGTATATTTATTTTCACATTAGATCCATGTTCAGGATTGATTTTTAAAGCACTTTGTAGATTTTACTAACACCACAGTATGCATGTACACCCACACCTAGCGAATCATTAAAAAAGTTTTCTCTCTTCCCTGTAATATCATTTCATAATGACATATCCCGTTTTGCAGTATCAGCGACGTATTATTCAATATTGACAATACTACAATACGTACATTATTGACAATACTCATAACAGAAGCATTTTTGTGATGAGAGGTTTAACAAAATTTAATAATTCTTCAAAAGTTTCGCGGTTCATTCGCAGACGTAATTTAAAATCATTTTCATCTAAAATTCTTATCAACTTCATGTGACTAAATCCGTAGCGTTCTCTTAAATACAATTTCGCCCATTTTTTTTTTCGCTTTTTACGTGATGGCTGTATCGTTTCTGCTAGTGTTTCCGCTAGCACCATCATTTTTGTGTCCAACGACATGGTGAAAACGATGTGCACTTGAAGGCTTACGTGAAGCAACTGTACGATCCATCGTCTGTAGCGAGAACGGATTTGGTAGGCGGATTTGGTTTGCCGAACAAAATTCGAGCGTGTGTTACTTCTTTTAGGTTCGACTGGCGTAATTCAAACTGGTCAACTGGGTGTTTCCGTTTAGGTAGCAGACAACCTCGTGCTTCCTGGGATCTAATTAACATCTCATCTCAACTTTGGGCGCTCGACTGAGTTAACAGCTTCCAAGACATTGGGGATCTTCTTAAAGGTTAGACGGTATTTCACACTGGACCAGCTTCTTAACTTATATCAAGCACAAGTACAGTCATGTGTGGAGTACTGCTGTCACCTTTGGGAAGGTTCAGCCAAATATCAGTTAGCCACTCTTGATTCCATTGAGCGTCGAGCTCGTCAACTTGTTGGCGATGAAGCATTGATGAAGACAAGAATGCTCAGTCTAGAGCATTGACAAATGTTACTTGCCTCTCAGTGTCTACAGGTTAAACTTTGAAGAGTGTGCACAGTAATTAGTCGATATGATTCCGCCTAATACGTTCCAGCGCAAGACAACTATACTCCGTGAGGCTTTCCACCCTTATTTGGCGGACATTCCTTCAATTCGCACGAAGCGTTCTGCTTCGTTATTCATCTTGCCATCGGCTAAGGAGTGAAACTATCTCCCGGCCTTTGTCTTCCCGCCTACCTATAACTTGGGAGTTTTCAAGCGTATAGTAAACAGGCTTTTGATAGGTAAGCGCGATCCATCGTCGAACTCATCTTTACTTACCTTCAGGTAAGATCGAGGCCATGTGCATATCTATGGTCCAAAAAAAAAACTATAAACAGTGTAAATTGTATGTATATTATTATAATAAGGATTTATATGTAGATTAATAATTATAATTATAATATAAAATTACGTATATCATTCATGTATTTTTAAAATTCGAATTCTGGTTGTATTCCAAACGGAACTGTTCGTTAATCTTGGCGCCGACCTTTGTTCTTATCCATACAGGAGCTATTTTTATGAAGAAGCACTGGAAATTAATAAAAAAATATTTAACCGTCACTCAGAGATATAGAGATGGACTGGGAACTGAACGTTATTAGGAAAGTGCAAGTGCGGATACAAGACCAGGGGGCAATACCTTAACATTGCTCTCACAATACATCCTTGGTAATTTAATGTATTATATTATGTTCGTAAAAATTTGGATAGCTGGATTTTGTAAAGGACCGGCATAATTTTAATACTAGAAATAAACACAAATTGATCAAACCCATGTTTTAGACTCAGTAACACTAATAAAAGTTTTTAGGTTATAGTGTCAGGTTCTTTAATAAGGTCCCAAAGCACATTACCGATTTGCCGAACAATAAGTTCAAGGGCCAATAATTCAAGCACGTTATTATAGGCTATATTAACATAATTATGTGAATTATAATGATTACTGGAAATGACTCCCTCTCTGTGCATCCACTTAATTAATATAATAATAATAATAATGTTTATTAAATAATTACAGTACAGCTATGAGGTTTCATTGTATCCAAACAAAAATAATGTTGTGTCTCGGATTCCAGTGCACATAAAATTACATATAAAATTCATATTATCATAAACAGTCGCATAGTAAAACATGTAAAAAGTGTTTAAAAGTGTAAAAAGTGTTCATGTAAATTGTGAGAGTCAGCGTAAGTATGAATGAGTGTTATGTTTATGTGAAAATATGAGCTAAGTTTTAGACTGAATTACACGGGAAGCCCTAAATCATAAATTAGGTTCGTGGGCTTCGAAATATTAAAATAAGTACCAGATACACAGTGTTGTTAACAATGAACTGTAAATATTAGGTACGTATAGGAAATAAAAAAAGAAATGAAAAAGATAAGCCCGATCGAGTTTCTTGGCGGTTCTTCTCGATGACTGGTGATGTTTTCCGAACTGTTATAACGTTCATAAGTATTTTATAAGGGCCTAAATTTTTATTTTTTTTTCATCCATTCGCTTTTACTGCCACGACTTCATATTTCTACATGGCTAACAAAATCAAATGCTTTTTCCATTATGCAGAATTTTTGCCCGAAACATATTCATTATACGCACACTGTCAGATGACAAGAAGTAAAAAAACGTAAATAAAGCAAAATAAAGCATCCCCTTTGACCTCTTCCATTAATTTACATCCATTATAAAGATCTGGACAAGTCCGATGCAAAACGGAATTAATGATGTAAGGGAGAACCGATATGTATCTCGTAAAACTAACATAAAAAAATAAATATGTTAACATACTTGGACCCCATGTAACCAATATCCTGTTGTGTTGTTCACCCTTCCCAACGTCGCAACTGCATACTTCGCGTATGTAGCCGCATCAGGGACAAAAAGATTTCCATCTAGCAGTTGTTGTGAGAACGAGTTCATCTTCGTGGAGACGAACAAGGGTGAGAGGTGCTGCACGTGGATGCCCTTAGGTGTGTACTCCTCACGTATGGCCAGCGTGAAGCTTTGCACGTACGACTGGAAGATTAATGTGGTAATGTGAATTCATTATGTTTTGAAAGCAGTTAAAATACTGAAGATTGAATTTAGTAGTTGTGGAATCATCTCCTACCTATGGTATCAAGTCTTTTACACTTGAGAAATCTCGCATATTAATCTCAGATGAATGATTGAATGGTTTCAACTGTTTTCGAATAATATCACGCTGAACATCAATTTCAGTGTTGTTAGTACGATAAAAAATATTTTGATTTAAATTTATTTGATTTATTATTATCTTTTTAATATTTTTGTGGACAAAATACTTTATTAATGCATCTTATGGTCACTACATAACAAAGACCTAAGGTGCAGTCGAAAGACAAACGTAGCTATATTGCTAGTCACCGTGCTTATCTAGAGGTCCGCTGTATCGTCAAACCGACTGAAAGCGAGTCAATAGATCGCCTTAGTCAACAGCTTACCTTAGTGGCAGCATACACCGTCATAAGAGGCAGCGGTTGCAGCTCAGATCCAGAGGAGACGTTGACCACAGCACCGCGACCTCGTCGCACCATCTCGCCTAGCACCAGCCGCGTCATGCAAGTCACTGCTCCCACGTTCACATTGATCACTTCCCAAGCTTTCGACATGGGCAGCTCGCATAGCGTCATAGGATAATCATACTGGACACCCACGTTATTAACTGCAAATTACAATTATTTTTTTTAAAGTTGCTTTTCAAAATGTCAAAGGCTGTTTGTAAATATAGTGAAGATCAATCTATACTTAATTTAATGTTAAAGAGTTTTTTGTTTGATTGTTTGTTTAAATACGCTAATCTATGTAACTACCATTCGGATTCGAAAAATTATTTTTGTGTATGATAGCCAGATTAATGGGGAATAATATAGGCTATATAACTTCACGCAACGACCCTAAGAGGCGGAAAATTAACTATGAACGTCAAGCAATCTGTTAAGCTGTAGGCAAGTACGTGATATGGAACAACGATAGAGCTACACGGGCGCGTTGACGGCAGTGAAGCGCGGCGCCGCAGTGAAGAATTTGTCGAATAAATTTAAGACGGGTGAAACCGTGGGGCAGAGCTAGTATTCTTATAACAGATTATCTTAATCACACCTAATTATATGTGATTTAGATGTGGTTGTGTCGATCCTAAGCCTATTGAGAGGATTGTATTTTATATGCAGTTGCCGGAACACACCTATACGAGTAGATGCTTGGCAGCAGATTTTCAACTTGAGGGCGGCAGCTAGACAAGCGGACATTAGAAAATGCCATACCACCATGCAGACTACAACTCATGATTGTAAGTAGTAACTAGTATAGTGTACTAGAAGCTTCTACCTTAACCACACATAATGGCAAGATTCGAAAAGGCCGACGGTAAGCGTAGAACGCAAAACGTTAATTTACTCTTCGCTTTAAGACTAAGAGGGAATGGGTCTCAAGTGCCTTGCAGCTGCTAGAACACACCTATAGGTGCTTGGCGACAGATTTTACACTTAAGGGTGGTAGCTAGCCAGGCGGGCATTGGAAAAGAAAGCAGAAAAATGTTCATAGCTTTTATTTGCTTCTCCTAACTTACCTAATATTCCAACAGGTATATCTTTAATCTCTTCTTCAATATGTGCGTAAACCTCAGCGCCTCTGCTGAAGTCTGCCACTATTGTCTTCGTTTTCACTTTATGTTCCTTTACTGTAAAATAGTTAATTTTTATAAAGTTATCTATGTACGCATGTTATAAAAAAATTGTTTCGATTCACATCTGCATTCGTAATTGGTTTTTATTTAAGTTACAATTTATAACATAACTTCATATTAATTAGAAAAATTTATAATGAGAACCAATTAATAAATATATCCTGCACATATTAAAATAGTATCAGATGCTATAATAGCTAATTAAAGCGAAAATCATTCGCCGTATATACAGTTCCGTATTTTAAGAAGTTTCAACCTGGGCTTTTAAGCTATGCCTTTCATAAATGAAGAAAAAAGATATGTATTGTATATCAAAGGTAACAAATGTTACTGGAAAATCCTAGGTTTTTTGCATTATAATAAAGGAAGTTAAGAAAACAAAACGATCACAACTATTTTTATGTTCATTTCTAGGCAATTTGTAGGTACCTACTTATAGAGTCACATCTAAACTGAACACAGTAATTATTCATCACTAAATCTAGACTGGAACATTGATATCATTTTGCGCACACAAGTACATACCTATATATTTACACTTAAATCTAAAAAAAAACTATTTGTAGACTAGGTTGGTACGAACCTTGTTCTCGAAAAATTTAAGTTATTTTTGCAACTCACGTATTTCGTTGGCGACAGTCTTCAGCTTATCTGGGTTCCTGCTAATAATGACTATGTTGATACCACGCTTCGCCAGCTCCAATGCATAATGTTTACCGATACCATCTGTACCGCCCGTGATTACTGAAAATTTAAAGTAATTTGTTATGATCTGTTTAAAAATGAACTATTTTTGAACATTAAAGAAATTACTGGAAAACTCTGTAATTCTACAAACATCGAGCATAAAATCCGTAGAAAAAGATAAGGCACCGCGATCGCGCGGAACACGCATATTTAAACCTTACCACTACTAGTATCGGCAGTTTTCAAAAATGGCACATCTCCAAACATTGTTTAAAATTTAACGTTATTTCAATAATTTAATCAAAACACTTTTTAAATTTCGACCCCGCGGTTTTATCGGATATTGTATAAGAGAGCCACATTCAAAAAGAGGAAAGTATTATTTTGGGCATAGAATCTAATATAAGAAGCGAGAAACGGAGGAAATGTACAAGAGAACAGTTACTAAGAACACTTGTAAATAAAGATTTTATCCTACTTTTGTCTTTTTGTAGGTACTCAAACTCAAACTCAAAGTCTTTTATTTGTGGTGATAGGTTAACAAAGATGGTGTTTAATATTAATAAATGTATCACTATGTCCTGCTAGTAAAGCGTACAAATATTATGTTTAAGTATAATCTACATAAAAACATTAATCTTAAATTATAATTATTTAACTCTATTCTACTTTATCATCTAAATTATCGAATGTTATCGTCTAAATATTCTGACATAGTATAGTAAGCCTTATCTAATAAAAATACTTGCAATTTTTTCTTAAAATCTTGTAAATCTACTGTCTTCAAAAATTTTATAGTTAGTTTATTATACATTCTTGTTGACATACTAAAAAAACTCTTGTCAAAAACGGCAGTTCTTTGAGGTAGCGAAGAAATCTTTAAAGCATTCCTAACAGATTGCGGTTTTGCAAACAGATGTTTGTTCCTTTTGACAATTAAATTAAATTCGATTAAATTATTTTATTACAATGAGCATTTAATTACCAACGGGTATAAACATTGTTTTATTTTTGAAACAAATTATTATCATTTTTTCATATTCTTATCATTGACGGCTAACTTCATCATGTCGCACTATCGTCAAATAATGCGCTTTTTTTTGAACTGACTATACTGTTAGCCTTGGGAGCCCTTGAGCCTTACGGCTTTTACACCTTCACCCGGGCTTGTGGGCGAGCGTTTAAAGCACTCAGCCGCGAAAAATTGTGGCTTGGACTGTTGTCACGTTTGCAATGAAGTCGCGATCTGACTAATTCCCTATCCGTACCATGGGAGGATCGAAGAAACATGTGTGCATGTATTTGGTAATCTGTCAAATTTTGTATATACTTGCCAAAAAAAGAAAAAAGTTCCCTTACAGAACCTATGTACCTGAGTGGCGAGCATATGTGTACAATGCAGTGTAATGAGTGTCTATTGATAGCTAGTAAATGTAGAGTCACTATATATCTCGAGCGGCGCTTGGTTCAAGGGCTCCAGCCGATGGATCGGACCACATGACGCGCGCGCAGCACTAAATTTTACTCATCTACTAAACGCGACAAAAGAATTAGTATAACTTCAATAATCATAAAAGTGTGTACTTAATTATATCAAATTCATACAGGTGATTGCTAAATATAAAATAATATTGAAATTCCACAAAAAAAAAATTTTTTTTCGTTTATTGCTATTAAAAGAAAAAAGGTTATACTATGTACGTAGAAACAGATTTTTATTATTTATACATGCATGTCAACCAAAAACCCATTCGCAATTTTAAAAAAAAGCGTTACGTTATATTGAGGCATATGGTCCCTTACGCACAGACGTTTTTAGAGCGTTTGTTTTTTTATTATTTTTTAAAGTTTAACCAGAATCTCACCTTATTGTTAAAAACCTTAAAATGGTAACACGTTAAGTTGGCGACTGACTCTCAAGTTTAACTACCGGAACACACCTACAAATGCACGGTAATAAACTTTCAACTAGATGGTGGTAGCTAACCAGGTGGGTTTAGAAAAAGCCCTAACTTTATGCTATGTGCAGTCACAATGCTTTCCTTGGCAGAAAACGAAGTTATTGTAAGATTCGAGATTTCTAATATGGCGCCAAAGTGCCTTATATGCAACATCGCGATTTGTCTAACTCCCTAACCGTAATTCGATCTAGCTATATATACTAGCTTCTGCCCGCGGCTCCGCTTGCGTGAACTACAAAAATTGTTGTTACCAGGATAAAAAGTATCCTATGTGTCAATCCAGGTTATAAACTGTGTGCCAAATTTCGTCCAAATCCGTTCAGCCGCTTTTCCGTGATTGAGTAACAAAAAAACTTACTTTCGCCTTTTTAATATTATAAGGATAATATTAGGATTTGGATACATGTTTCTGCCTTCTGGGAGGAGAGAAGAAACATAAGTATATGCATGTGAGTATTTAGTAATCTGTCAATTTTGGTCCTAGGCTTGAGATGCCGCAAGAGAGATCTTGGCGGGTGAAGTTAACCGCCCGTCGATGCGATTGCCATTTTTTATCGCAATCTAACAGAATGTTTAATATTAATTTATTAATTAATACATTGATTAAATTTTTTTAGTAAAACTGATACACGAGCTGTGTCGTGTTATTAGATCGCTTTTTTAAAGCGTCGTGTCTAGGGCCTTAATTTTTTTCCTTGAAGTTGTGTAAGAAAACCCTAATATAAAATGTAGAAAGGATAATAACTTCAATCAAGTACTTGAACGTATAGCGTTCATGTCGCAAGATTGTACCTATGTACAACACCCAAGTATTTATATCTGAACTACATAGCTGTATTGAGATTGTTGTTACATATATGTTTAAGGTATAAAAAAAACTTTTAATCCGGTTATGTATGTAGATAAATGGAATAAATTTATTTTGGTAATTATTTTTTTTACCGACTTCAAAAAATGAAGGAGGTTATCAATTCAACTGTATGTTTGTTACGCAATTACTCCGCCAATTATGAATTGATTTTAATTATTATTTTTTTGTTTAGTAGGTCATACTTCAGAGTTAGTTCCATATATACGATGGGCGTTCAATGTATTCTCAGTATCGGGATAATTAAGTAAACATAGAACTAAAACACTTAGAACGGCAGTCGTTACACGCAGAGTGAAGCTATTTTAAATTAGCCTTTAAAATCTTTAATGACAAAGTAAGTAGCTGGGCGCGTCACTATTAAAAATGAAGTTATAGTGAAACAGCTCCCGCAATTTTCATCTAGTTTGACTTATTGCGCATTGAAAGAATATCACAGCTCATCACATAATCACCACAAATATTTAAATATCTTATTCACGCGAAAGCACTAACTATACCAGAAGATATAAATAGAAAATTTCACATTATTATGACCATTAGTTCTCTAATAATTCTCGATGAAAGACAATCGTAATCACTGACGCGACAATGTTGAAGAAAATCGAATACCGCGCTGTGGTTAATAAAATAAGAAAAAAATAATAAAAAAATCCTTCATGAACGAACATATGATGGCTGTTTACCACGATTCTGCCACCTTCATTATCTGCAATTCAAAAAAGGTCAAGTAAATTTAAAAGAGGCAGGAAGACCATTAAAGACCACCCTCGCACGGGCGGCTCCGTAACTGCCACTACAAAAGAAAATTTGAATAAAAATATTAGCAGAAATGAGCAACCTATCCTTTGGTACCACACATACAATTCTTCACGATGGAAACTTCTACTGGAGGGTGCTCGCATAAAGGTTAAAATGGTACATTCAATTTTCTAGGGTTCTCTGTAATTTTTACTGTAGGTCGTTGTCATACAAACAAACTATTACGTGACAAATATTACCCTACCTTTAGTTTCATGATAGTTATGTTGTAAATGAAATGATCTTCCAACGCTACATACATATATTTTACTATAACTTCCAGGAAAACATTTCATTGTAAACCTAGCAACACTGTTGTAGTTTTGTAATCAATAACAAATAATACGGAACATAATATCAAAAAAAGCTCTTTTACCTATAAAACGATTTTCCCTCTTCCTCTTATGTCTTCAGGAAGAATTTTTACACAAAAGACGGCAAATTTTTATATAATATTAAAACATAAGGGGTGCTGACATTGCTTGACGTTTCCTTTCAAAATTTGATCCAATTGAATACTAATTACTAACATTGTTAGGGACATTTTCGTGTTCTGTCAGGCTCCATCTGCCTTTTTCTCAAAACCGTGAATCTAAGCATAACAGTATTTGATTAGAATGATTATATTATTAATTTTAGTTTTATCTACTTGCACAAGGGACGCTGCAGGTAGATGTAAGAAATTAAACGTCGCGTCGCTTCGGTCGTATTTGAAACCATGAATGTTCGTAAAAAGTCAAAGGTTGCGTCGTTTTTTAAGCAAGACGTGTGTCGTAACATGAACCTATAGTTGATTCTCAGGTAAAACATCTTCACGTATATACGTAAGCGCGGTTGAGAACAAACACTTTTACTTTAGAACGACTTGACCTAACTAGGGTTGCCAACCGCAACGTGTGAGCTGAGATATCTCGTTTTTTAAGACTTTCAAATAGATACTCCAAGGCAAGCGTGTGCGATATATTCATATTATCTAATATATATAATATATTAATATTAAATAAAACTGCGGATCTTCATGTGTTTATTATGCCATTCTTATAATTCCATCTTTACTCATAATATATGATTTTTTTTAAGTTACATAGATAATTTTTATCCTATCCTATATGTATAATAATTTGTTACACCTATTTATTATTCGAATGTGTGTACTTTTAAATGATTAAGAACGCAAAGATCAAAACTGTTCCTCCGGACTTTCAGCATTTATGGGAGGCCTAGTCTTAAAGTATGATATTTTGCATAGAAGTTGCTTATAGTATTAAAAATTATAAAATGCTGGTTATACGAGCTAAAGTAGGTTAAATAAGATAAATAGATACTATAACTAGTTAATAATAAATAAAAATTGTAAAGTAAATAAATGTTGTGTAGTATGTTAAATGTCCTCTATTTTTAACAGTAGGTTTAGATAGTTCTTTAGTTGAAGTCGATATGAAAGCCAATCGCGCATACCGCTAGCGACATAAAATATAAGTAATTCAATAGATGATGATAAATGATAGCAGATGTCGATAGCTGATAGCTGTATCGATAGCTGTCGATTGAAATACTCGACTTCGATATTGAAGGTTAAATCCGTGGTTACACTGTGTTACTGTGTTAATGTGAAAGTGAACGACCTTGAAATTAGTTCGAAACGACGTGTATACGCAATTACGCGGATTATGCAAGCGTCTTCTCGACCATCGCTTCCTTTCTAAATTAATTAATTTAAATGTATACTTTCATAATATTTATTTCGTTTTACTTTTTCCACGTGTAAGTACGTATTATAATGTAGGTATCCTTAATCAGACCGAGACTTTTTTTTATGTTTGTAGGTTTGGCGTAGTGGCCGCAATCTCACCTGATGTTAAGTGACTCTACATTCACTAGCTATCAACAGATACACATTACACTGCATCATACACAGATGCACGCCACACGGGTACATAGGTTCTGTTAGGGACTTTTTTTCTTTTTTGCCTAGTTAGCTTAGACAAAAATTTTCAGATTACTAAATACAAACATGTATACATGTTTGTATACATATGTACATATGTACATATATATGTATAGTTAGTTTAGATCGAATGATAGAGAATTAGGCAGATCGCGACTTCCTTACATACGCGTAACAGTTCCAGCCGAGGTCCGGCCACTTTGGCACCCTCGGAACTTGTTACCTTGCTTTCGCGGCTGAGTGCCTTAAGCGCTTGCCCCCAAGCCCAGTGAAGCTGTAGAAGACACAAAGGCTCCAGGGCCCCTAAGGCTAACAGTATAGTCAGTTCGAGAAAAAAAAAGCGCGTGGGCGAATTCCCGTCAAAGACGCGACGTCGCTGCTACCGCTGCCGCGCTGCCAGGCCACGCGCTTAATATGTTCATTACGTACATTATTTTCGTCTAGTCCACAATGACGTCGGTGAAATAGACGATCGGTAAGTATACTATAAAAATACTGTATATTGTAAATTCTTTTAGCCTATCAATTGACCAATGACATAAATTTATTTATTATATATGAAATATTGTTAATATATTTATTAACATATTCATTCTATATCCTAAGCGATACCTTTATTTAATCTTCTTGCCAATTGTATACGAGTATATTCTAAATTCCAAGACAGTTCTTGAGGAATAAACTTTTTTAATCACACACACACTTTTTTAATCGCTATTGACGATTTAACTCGAGCATGACAATTTTTATTGAGAACTCTATATATGTTTACATAATACTGGATATTGCAAATGGATGATTTTCTCATCCCTCTATAGTCTATACCTTGTATTTTGTATTCAATTTCAGAGTGTGATTGCTAGTAAAGCGAGCTTTAAAAAATACCCTAAAACTTTCAGGATCATCGTAAGTAGGATTCGTATTATCGTCGAAAGATAACGCTGTCTGGGTCCCCTAACTGCGTTAATTGCTAACACTGACCCGTCGTCGCTTCGAGCTGTCTACAATATAGCATTCTCGTCATATAAACAATATCAGAAGAATGCATACACATTTATTTATTTACTAGCTGACCCGACTGACATTGTTCCGCCATATACAATAGTTAATAACTCGATTACAGCGCCACCTATCCCGAATTTGTTTACCTGAAAACTTTTCCAGGACCATTACGAACCAAACAAAATGAGAATTACGCACATCCATCGTTCGAACGGTGAGTTATGGTCTTGAATTCATACAAAAATCCAATGGAAAGTGTCTGAAAATGTAAATATCTAATTTTCCGGGTAACTTTTCAAATTTTTATCCGTATATCGTATATCCTTATACGGGTTATTACTACCATTTAAAGAAATTTTGGCAAACCGGCCCAGATACTCGTATATCTCAAGAACAACGAACAGCATTTAATCAATATTTATATATATTTAATGAAATTTACATCTTTGATATAAAGGATATAAACTAAATTGATAAATAAACCATTTAACCAATAATTATTTTTTATTATTATACACTTACAGGTATATTGGTTGAGTTTTAACATGTCAGAAATGCGCTCGTACCTTATCAACAAAATAGAGTATTTATATCAAAGCACATCAAAGGGCAGAACAACTGTGTCCCAATCTATACCATTTTGTGCCTGTTTATAAACCGGTCTTTATAAAGTCGCTGTTGGAGAAATCGGTCAGGATGATACACGCACTATTTACATACTAATTAGAGATAATTTCATTTGGTTTCTGAAATATTTTTTAAAATATTATACTATCGTATTGTTTTGATTTCATAGCTCCAAATTTGTCGGTCAAAACAATTATTTCCGACACAACTCGCAGTATCGAACGTAAGCGGCAAAGCTTATTCAAGTCGGTTTTTATGCAAAAAAAAAAAAAAAACAATATTTCACACAGTTGATCAACGATTTAGCAAAATCAAATGTATCGCTTTCAAAGACTGTACAGATAAATATGATTAATAATACTCGGTCGTGATTTCAAAATTATGAATTGCGCGATAACTATGTTAAAAATTATTGTCATAATATTTCAACGCTTTCGAAATATGACTTTCGTCGAAGTTTAGTTTCGTTTTTTCATGGAATTAGTCGTTATAAAGTGTCGTTATGGTCCTGGTGCAAGAGTGCTCTCTGAGTATGAGAGTTCTTTCGCGAAATTATTTTGACGACTATCAAAATGATAAGTTATTTCGTCACTAAATCTATCATTTGTTGAGCATACCTTACTATTTCTCTCAACCATGAGTCCGGAGTAAATAAAGGTAAATAAATTAACATTCATGTTACTTATAGCAGCTAATAATTTTTTTTTTTTTTTCGATTAGTCTACATTTTTAGCCATAAGGGTCCTGATGCCTCAGAAGGCTTTTATAGTTTCACCGGGCTTGGCGGCGAGCGCTTAAGGCACTCAGCCGCCATAGCAAGACAAGCAAGTTCCAAGGGTGCCATAGTGGCCGAACCTCGATTGACGTGAGTTTGATCCCTGCAATGAGCCTGAGCTTCCGGGTTAAGGAAAACATTGTGAGTAAACCATAGCATGGTGGTAGGCCTTTTTCTAATGGCCGCCTGGCTAGCTACAACTCTCAAGTTGAAAATCTGTCGCCAAGCACCTATAGGTGTGTTCCGGCAGCTGCACTTGAGAGCCAGTCTTCCACTTGTTTTAGCATCATCTTGGGCCACAAGAGGTAAGATTGCCAAACGCCAAACCTATAACGATAAAAAAAACTTCGGCTCGGACTGTTGCCGCGATGACAAATAAGTCGCGATCTAATTCCCTATCCGTAATTCGATCTAAACTAATTATACCTATAAAGATGTATCTCTTTGTTCTGAGAAGAGGGAAGGAACATGTGTTTATTATTTTGTGTATAATTATGTATTTACTATTTAGTGATCTGTCAATTTTTGTCTAAACTAACCAGCCAAGAAAAAAAGGTTCCTTACAGAACCTATGTACCTGAGTTTTGTTTCACAAAAACAAACTCTTATTTTATACCCAATGTATAAAACAAAACGATACCCAGCACAAAATCGTGGCAGCGCATATTCGTATTAATATAAAAAGTAACCATGAAATTATTTCACTTTATAGATATATCAAATGTACGTAAAAAACTGACTTCCCATTTATGTAAAACTAGCTGTGCCCGCGGCTCCGCTCGCGTGGACTGTAGAATAGGTACCGTGGGTCGAGCAGACGCGGGGATCGTACTGCCCCCGCTGCTAACTACTGCGGTCGTCCGCTTGTCTTTTTAAAGACAAAAATGCATATCGTGGATTATCCTTAGAAGATAGACGTACTATCGCTGACTTTTTTGTAGATCTTTTTGAGATCTACAATTATGAAGTACATTATTTTGATATATCTCTCATGGTTTACACTCCGTAATTTCGTGTGTTACTCTAACAAAATATATTCTATAATCTGGCCAGATCTGAATAAAAAAAAAGAACATGTAAATCGGATAAGTGGTTTTCGAGTGTAAAGAACATAAACGGACAGACAGACAGATAGACGTTGAGTTTTATAATACATTCAGTCAAAAAAGTATCGGGAATTAATGATTTGTTTATGGTTCCAAAATCAATTTTATTTTCTAAAGAATTATCATTTCTCAATAGCGATTCTATGCGAATTATAACCTTGAATGTCGCTTTTGAACGGACTAAGTCCAAGTCGTGAGTGTCCGCGTTTGCCAATATATGTAATTATCGTGTTGTGTGTGAAACTAATTTCCAAATTGACAACGAACAAACGATCTTATAATTCTTTGTGTATTTGGTTGTTTAAGTACTGTATTAAACTGAAATTATTGGCATTTGTTTTAAGTTAGTCTTTTATTTATTATAAATAAATGCGTTTAAATAATGCATAATAAATACTTTTTATTGAAATTCACAAATTGCATTCACAGAACATTGTAGATGGCAGCAGCGCTGCCTACAGTCTAGCGTAGGTAGTTAAACTCAAGGTAGACCGGAGCCATCTTTCTATTCTTATCTATTTTGTGATCAAGTTACAATAGCAGTCACAGTCGACTGTTTACTAAAAGACCTTTTACTGGACCTTGACCTTTAACAACCGCGAATATAGAAAATATGCCAATTTCCTTTATGGATTACAAGTATGAGAACATAGGTAGGCATATTGAAAAATTGTAATACACTCGATTATACATTTTTACATCAATAACAGTGTTGTAACAATAAATTGTTTTAATAACAATAATATTGTCTTTTATTGAAGATAAACGAAAATATTACAATAATATGTCCCGTTTGCAGTCGTATTTGTTATGCTGATATGATACTTTAGCGATAAACATTAGACTGCTGGAACTTTATTCGCTGATTCCGCATCACGACAGAATGTACGATACAGGTATTTTTAGCGTTTGGTGGTTTATTAAACTTCTAATCAAATTCATATACCTTGCCACAACCATGCAATTAATTTATTTTGATACACTTCCATAAAATTCTGGCTTCCTCACTTGCAGGTGCAGACAAGATTTTATGAATGATGCATTGGTCCATTCATTACATTCAAGTTAAAGTGGCTTATAATGGATTTTCGATGAAGGTTGTTCCGACCACATTCTGTCAACAAGTGTTGCACATCTTCAATCGATCAACAAATGGATATTTCTTTATTTTTTTGTAGTGTTTGCATTCTTAAACCATTTGCCCGATTGCTATGAAACAATGGTAAGTTGTTGCCCGTAGGTACGCCCTCGAAGATTTCTTTATTAGTAAAACCAGTTTATAACAAATTGAGTGCAAGTCGATTTACTTTCAAGATGACGGGAGCGAAGTCATGTTTAAAAACAAGTAATAAATTAAAAATAACATAATTTATCCTGAAATAATAACTGTGATTTGAACTTCTCTATACAATATTTGCTAAAACTATATCATACCACTCTTTTCCTTTTGATAAAGATGCAAAATTGAAAATCTACTTTGTTACTTCATATTTTAGGTAAATTTGTCTATGATGATACTGAGTACTACGTACATCACGTAGATAAACAAAAAAAAAACTCAGTAAAAAAAAATTACGTACTATATTATAATTTTAATATTAAATAGTTTCCGTAATTTAAATTCTAACAGAACAATAAAACTTACAATTAATATTCATTATCACGTATACATTTTTTGTTTTAAATTCTAATTAGAATATCTCTTTTGAACTCTATTTAGGACTGTCCGACTGGTGAAATACCCTATAGCCTATGCCCTACAGAACATCGCAGCAGCAGTGAAAAGGGTTTCCAGTGCTCCTTAGGGTTCATGGTAAGCAACCCTTCAGCAGTGTTAAAATTGGTAGATTTACTGATTTTGAATTTAGTCTACCTATCTACCAAAACAACCCTTAAATCTACCTATCTTTTCAAAACATTCTTTACCAACATTTTAATTGTGCCCTACGTCCACAACTGAATATTGTGTCTGACTGACCTATGACAGTGACTGTTACATTAGAGAAGTACGCATTTATACATAAGAGAAGTAGAGTCACAGAGTAATTTCTATATGGTAGAGTGAGTTGTGTTGATTTGTAATATTCTAATCTAATTAAAAATATTCATTTGATATTATATGATTATTAAACTTCCATAAACTATAAATATATTCCTAAAAAGGTTTTAGGCTACTGTACGTTGGTAAAGTACCAAAATTACTGGTAGAATTTCCGGATACTAATACGCTGCACGTAATATGTGCCAGCATTTTGGTCACCTGAAACATCTACTAGTCAACGTGACAAGTCCTTATAAATTGTACGCTGCCGGTCCCCACGTACCCATCGTTTCGACCTCAAAAGGCTCAAATATGTAACCACTATCTACGGTAACATACTTGCGCCGTTCAAATATAATAAATACTAATACGCCAATATTGGCATACTGTTTTTTCTATTAATAATATAAAAACCTGCCAGAGAAATATATTATGCACAAACACTCTAGAAGTATTGTTGCGTACTCTACTAATAGGTTGACCGAATATACAAAAAAGGGCATCCTAGCTGTGAACATTTAAAATTAAATAAATAAACAATTTCTTCTAGAAAAATTTTCAATTTACCCATTTTTAATGTTCTTTCTTTAAAACTCGACTGACCTAGAGTGATAGAGTAGGTAGGTAGGTAGATTTACCGAAATTTAATTTTACATCCTACCAATTTTTAGCACTTCATCTACTGATTTTCTCAAATTGTGGTATTACAAGCGTCCATAGGCTACGGTAGCCGCTTATTATCAAGCGGACTGTACGCTTGTTTGCTACCTTACTTTAGATTTACCATTAAATAAAATTGAATGCGCCCTCGAATGCTTTAGGCGGTGCATTTTTTTTTAACGATAATTATGTATTATATTCTGTGATATGTACTTATATTTACAAGCAATAAAATTAGCATATTTAGTATTAACATTTTATTGTTTTTGTAAGATATTTAAGTCGAATGTACTAAAATATTTATAACGTTGACTTTGAATATCAATTATCCCCAATAGTACTCTGGTATTATTTCTATAAACCTTTGAAAGTGTCATAAATTAATATTTTCCGATTATACCGGAATATTTTTGTTACAAAAATACATCCCATATTTTATATTAGCATTGACTTTCACTAACATAAGGAAACTTTGTATAACTCACCTGCCCATTGTCCAAACCTCTTCGACAACGGCTGTACCTCCGTCGGTAGAAAATACGGCATTAGATATGAGGATAAAAACTCCAACGGACTCCATAATGAGTCGATGAGAAAGAAAATCACAGCTAAAGCCCCGACTAACGCTAACATTAACACGAGCAACATGCCTGGTAGTGAATGCACAGGTTTATACAAATAATTCACTTTCAGTTTCGAACGTGTTTCCTCGGAGAATCTGAGAGCGATGCGATACGCGTCATATCACGACGGCTGAATAACTTCGACTGACAGATGCCGAATTACCAAATACCAATCGCAATCCGCTCAACTCTTGTATATACAGACTACAAGCCACAATACATCCAGCTGGTTCACTTTTAGTTTAACAAATGGCAGTGCTGAAAATTGATATTCATGTTTGTAGACTTTTAGCAAATTAATAAACGTATACAAAATCCGAAGAATTCGAGCTTCAGGCTAGCTTTAAACGAGGGATCATAGATTAAATCACACATCCATCATATAAAGATTGAGGTTCAGAATCTGATTGATTTTATCAAGTTATATGATAGTCATACTAAAATAAATAAAGATAAATGTTTATTAGTTTATAATTCTGACTCACCCATTCATCGATCCATTCAGCCTCCGGCTACCTTCACTTGATTGTCGTTCACCTTGTGTCGGGTCTGCCCATACTTCGCCTTCTATTACGTAGCCGCCACTCGAGAACTATACAGTCCAATTGGCCATCCGTTCTACGAGCGATGTGCCCTGCTTACTGCCATTTTAGTCTAGCAATTCTGAGAGCTATGTTGGCGACTAGCGTTTCCTGCGTATTCCTCGTAGTAATTTCCTTCTTAAAGTCGATTCTCTTGCAGAGTGAACCAGCTGAACTCTTTATTATGAGCATGTATATACCTAGTTACTTATAAGTCACTGACCTATAAAATGTCTTGTGTCATGGACGTGTATTTATAATCATAAGTACCTATTATAGCTGTTATCTACATACATTGATAATCTTTACCATTATTATAGAGGTAAAGTTTGTAAACAAGGATGTAGCCAGGACCTTGGCAGGCAACAAAGAAATAAATATTTATATTACCAGCTGTATCCGCAGCTTCGCTCGCGTGGACTACTAAAAAAGGTTTGCTATTTTTTGTGCGGAACCCTAATTATTTTTCTAAAATAAAAGTTGCCTAAGTTATTCCTTATAACATCAGCTATCTGTCAGTGAAAGTCCCGTCAAAATCGGTCCGTCCGTTTCGGAGATCGCCCGGAACGTACAGTTAGGCAGACAAAAATTTTAAAAATAGGTTTATTGTTATAGGATCGTGAATACTTTCATATGCATTTATTAAAAATCTGTTATTTTGTCATTTTAAACAGACACTTCAATTTTATGATATGTATAGGATTGGCTGCAACACTACCTCGCTGCAGCATTACCTTCTGTAGAAATATTTTTAAGTCTATTTCCAACGCGGTAACGTCTTCAAGTTGTTCTTTAAAAACAACCTCATATATTTTTCCAACCAGTATTACACCACAGGTAACACATTATGCTGGAGTATTGGCGCTGTATGCGAGTCACATCAGCCAGGGTTAAAAAAAGCAAAACAAAAGATATCGATAAACCAGCTGACCGTGAAAATTTTTATGCGTATTCCTTTTACACTGTAATCAACTAAGCTAAGCTAAGCTCAATCATTAAGGAAAGATTTTGGAAATTGAACCCCTAAGGTGGTGATAAAAGGACGAAAGTTTGTATGAAAATTCGTCATTTTTGAAGATAAATCTATGAAAGTTGGTACCTATTTAGCATTTCAATTAGAAAATAAAAAAGATGGTGCATAACTATGACGCGAGTAAGGCCGCGGGAAAAGCGCCAGTTTCATTATAAATCAAGTATATTTCTCTAAGTTGTCAAAAGTTTTTGCGATTTGGAGAAGAACAAATAATAAACGTAAATAATTTTACGACATTTCTTTTTTTTTTCAAATGACTATACTGTTAGCCTTAGGGGCCCTGGAGCCTTTACGGCTTTTACAGCTTTACCGGGCTTGGGGGCGAGTGCTTAGGGCACTCAGCCACGAAAGCTAAGCAACAACATCCGAGGGTGCCAAAGTGGCCGAACCTCGGCTCGGACTGTTGCGCGTATGCAAATAACTCGCGATCTTACTAATTCCCTATCATTCGACCTAAACTAACTATACATATATACATGTTTCTTCCCCCTGGGAGGAGGGAAGGAACATGTGTATGTGTATTTAGTGGTCTGAAAATGTTTGTCTAACTAGGCAAAAAAGAAAAAATAAAGGTCCCTTACAGAACCTATGTACGTATGTGGTGTGCATGTGTGTATGATGCAGAGTTATGTGTGTGTGTGAAAGCTAGTGAATGTCGCTAGTGAGTCGCTATATCGCGCGAGCGGCTGCTTGGCTCAAGGGCTCCATACCGATGGATCGGTGGATGGATGGATCGATGGTCGGCTTGAGTTGCCGCAGAGGTCGTGGCGGGTGTGCGGGAGCGAAGTTAACCGTACGTCCTCTGCGGAGAGAACGGTGGTTTCGCGGGCGTGGGGAATTTTAAGACCCTAACGATCATTTCCACCGTAGGAGATTATAATAAAATTATATCTCATTTTTTCTGTTTACTCCAGTGGTTATATTACAGAATATGTTATATAAAGTTACCTAACACACCGACAGGTATATCTTTAATCTCTTCTTCGATATATGCGTAAATATTATCTTCGTTTTCACCTTGTATATTTTTTCTGTAAAAATGTAATATTTAAATCATTAATGAAAATGTTTACTGAATAGTAATCGAAGCGTAATGTGCTAACTTACTAGAACAACAATTTCTAGTCTACTGCAGGTTTCAGTGTTGATAAATTAGCCAATTAAATGTGTAATGGAGGTACTCAATTTTCCATTCTTTTTGTGCTCGTGTTACAGTAATAAAAGTTCTGTATCGTCTCATTATTCGTCTTGTCTAGTAGTCTCGTAGTATCGTCTAATCTTATTATTTATACATATTAAAACTTAATGGATTTGTTTTTTTAGAATATCGCTAAGTACATATTTGAAGCAACGATGCTTACTTCCTCTTAAGCCATTCGAAAATTTGACGTTCTGATTATTCGGCGAACAAAATTATGTGTTAATAATGTTACGTCTGTGAGTGAAGTAAATGCAGTTATATTTCGAGAATCGTTTTTTTTTCTATTTTTACTCAGATCGTTACAATACAAACATATAATTAGTGTCGGCACATTTTTTAATCAATGCCTAACTAGCCACCAAAAAATTCAAAATTTATCACCAAACATATTGAGCGACTAACTCGGCACATTGATGGTAGTGTCCCTGATGGTAAGCACAGTACAATCAAAACACAACGGCGACCACCAAGAAAACTAAATCCATCGGCGGTCGTCGCTGACATGCCGGCCTGTATAAATATCTCTTCATGTCACGCTTGAAGGAGGAGGAAACACATTAGCCAGGAGTTGATTCCACAATTTCACGGTAACAAAGATAAGACATGGAGAACTTTTTAGTTCGTGCCGAGATGGAGGTTACCGTAAAACTGAGATTCCGAGCTCCAGTGTCTGTGGTTCTGCTGTGGAAAGGAGAGGAGGAAATTAGATTAAATAGGCCGTCAGAACTAAGTGTTCTGACGGCCTGTTCTGCCATGATACAGATGGTAGAACACGCTCAGCGAGGTGATGTTCCTGCGCAACTGAAGCAGCTCGATGTACCTATTTAGTAATGTCTGCATCATTAACAATGCGAACAGCCCGTCTCTGCAACCTGTTCAGGATTCTGAGTCTCAGAGATATAGTAGAGATGACACTCCTGATGTAATCCCTGGAATTGAGGTCACTGCGAACATCCACACCTAGGATATTGAGGCTGTCACGTATTGCTAGTGAGACGTTCTGAAGAGTCAGGAGGGGCGAAAACTGAGGTTTTTCTGAAGAAAACGCGCACACATAAATGGTGCTGTAATCTGCATAGCAATAAGTATGGCCTAAAAAAACATATCATTGATATGCAGAAGAAACAGAGTGGACGAACGAAAGCACAGAGCTTTAAGGAACTCCAACGTTAATCGACATGTAACTCCAGCTTTAATCGACAGGAAATTTCAGCGTCAATCGACATGAAGCTCCAGCGTTAATTGACATGGAAAGCACCTGATCGTAAGCACTCTAAATCGGAAGCAATCCAAAAACAACGGCGACCACCGTGACATCGGCAATCTATCCTCGGTCGTCACTGTCATGCTGAACTGTCAACCTTTCGGCAGCTCGATATAAACTAGCTGATCCAGAAATGCGACAAACTAAAAGAGAGTCACTGGAAGGATTCATCACTATGTGCATGGTGGTCACGACCCAGTTACAGATTACAGAGTACAGATCCCTACTAGCCCGCTTGACTATCCCGAGTCACTGGTTTAGAGTTTAGAAAAGCATTAGCTTTTCTATAGATACTTATTCCCAATTTTTTCGCGAAGTCCCATATATCATGCAATGGAATATATATAAATTATCAATTTCACTGGCCACAGCATTCAGCTTCTCGAAGTTCAGGCTGATGATTACCACGTTGATCACTCATTTGTAAGCTGAAGTGCGTATTGCTTGCCATTGCCATCGGTGCCCCCAGTTATTACTGTTGATACAGGTGATTAATATAGTCTAATATAGTCTAAAGAATATGTGATTAAAATAGTCAGACATATATCTATATCCAATATGTATATCATCGTAACTCGTTTACCCATAACTAAACGGGAAATCCGTTTAATAAAATATCAACTTCACGTTTTTTTTTTCTATTGCTTAATATACAATTGAGTGTTATTTTAGCTTAGTTGTTATTATATCTTCTCATGGCACATCACATTATCTTCATGTCATCTTCACATCAAATAACAGCGATGTAATATAATAATTTCAGACAACTTTTATGAAGAACATCACCAAAAGTTACTTGACAATTATAATTTGATAAATTAAACGATATCCTTTGATGAATATTATTGTAAAACATAGTTGCAAGATTTCAACTTTATTACTATAGGTTGAAAATCATATGAAACGAATTAAGTAAATTAAAAACTCTCTGCCGGGATAAGGTTCGCAAATAATCTTCTCCCTGCATCATTTTACAAAAAAATCATTTAAAAACGAAACACGTTAAGACAAACGCTATTTTATTTTAGCGAGGCACATATGACACAAAACGTAATTCGTACCTTTTGATTTAAAAACAAATCACGTTGGATAAACACGAGAAAAATAAAACAAAATATTGACTTAAATTATTGTAACCTGTTTTACAAGTTCATATATAAAACACGTTTTATTTATTTATTTTATTTATTTAAGGGCCGATTTTTCAATCAACAGATAACTTTATTTGAGGTTTTTTTTTATTTTAATAGGTTTTCCATACATTATCTGTCAAAACGTCAAAATTATTCTTCGTATAAAATTATCCGACGTTTTATTAAATCGGTCCTTAGATGAATAAAATTATTAACATTTTAATTAAAACTACAATGATGTCATCAAATATCTTGCCCGTGCATTAAGGTTGAAAAACTGGTATATGAATTATCGATAAAGTTTTTACAACATTTTTTATGACATTTGTGAAGAAAATATTAATGCCAAGTGTGTGTCGGGTTACGCGAAGTGTAGGATTTCGTATTTACCCGTCACAATATACAGACTTAGAAGTGGGGCTTTCAAAACAGACTTAGAAGGGCTTTAAGTAATTTTCACTGGGATTTGTACGAAATTACTTCTCCAAGTATATTTTATAAGTCGGTCGACTATTGCTCGTTAATTTGTGAAGTCTACTTAGCTGTGATAGTTTTCCTTTTAACTTCATTATATATATAACTGCCGAGCTAGCAGGGATTAGCACATAAGTGCACTTCATTCTAACAAAAATTTGCATTTTAAAGCTTAATAGGTAGTGGTCCTTACATATGAAATTTGCGTTTTGTTGAACTGGCCACCTTGATTCAAATATCTGGCGTTTGGCTAGAAATTACAAATTCAAATTTATTTCAAATTCGGCTTGTGGATTTACACTACAGTTTCCTAAGATCTGGTCAGATAATAACTGCAGATCTGTATTATCAACAATTGCAAAGCATGATGGAAAACCTAGCCGTAAAATAACCGAAACTGGTCAATTTCTCTAGCCCACTGCTGCTTTAGGACAACGCTAACCCCATACTTCACGACAATCGGTCGCTAAATTAGAGGTGCATATTGACTCATATGCAGCAAATCGGTTCGCGAGTAAGTAGGTTTTTAAAGGGTCGGCTACGCGCATGCGAAGCTTCTGGTGTTGCAAGTGAGAATAGGCTGCTTTGACCACTTACCATCAGACGATACGACAAGCCAGCTTGTTTGATACCAGTATTAAAAAAAATGGTAACATTAAAAAACAAGAAAAATGAGTGCCTCATGATTTCACTGATATGCAGAGAGTAGCGCGCGTTGAAGCTTGCCATATGATGTTAATTTCCGTTTTCGTTTGTTTAAAAGTTTTCATTATTGGAAGAACAATATAAAAATGTATTATTGTAAAACTCTCCTAACAAATAGCAGTACCTATACGTTGTTTTAGTTTAAACGAGAACTCTTACAACTTACCACCTAACGCACTTCGTAGTCCGCTGACAATGACAGAAATTAGGATATTCGATACAGAGATGTATAATAAACGTTCGTTACAACGAAATTGCTGTTTAACGCAGATAATATGTAGACCGTACATATGAACGTCTTATCTAACTCTATTAGATTAATTTATCACGTTTTGTAACCAACCACAGTACTTTTATACCGGTTAGTAAGAGCACGATGATTTCCTTGAAATCTATGAGAAAAGTACTTTTTTCGATTTCAGATATTAAAAGTACTCATCGTCGCAGATAGTTTAATAATGTTTTGATAATTATAAAAAACAGAATCATCGATTGGCATCATTGAAATATATTGTGTAAACTGCTTATTTTTTTATTGACTGTACTTGTTTATCTGTGAATACAGTTCCATATGTATAAAAAAAGTTATGGGCAGACGCCTTAGAATTAATGATTAAGGTACCTACACTACACACCTACCTGTCCTCACTGCCCCGTCCATAAAATTCACAATGTATTATACGATTATTAAAATGTACCAAAACGAATGAAATACGTAGGTACCTACTGCGTCAAGGATTTCAAAACAAGTTACCTACCTATTAACAAAAAAATCTATACCTGTAAAATTTAAATTATAAAGAAGATACTATTGTTGAAGATAATCAATTTTATGTAGTTATAAATATTGTAGCCTATGTAGGTGTGTTTGACCTTTGGTAAAATCGAAAATATTTCAATATTTTATACAATATTTATTATAATAGGTATAATGATTTTTTTTTAATAAGTTAATGTTTTTGACAACAATAAAACATGCTAATGAAGTTAACAAAAAACTGCCTAGTAACTTATCTACCTAATTCATATTTTGAACTGGGGAGATAGTCTTAAAACTGATTAGAAATTGATTTTGATTCAATTTAACTTTTGATTCGAACTTGATCCTACAAGCGTACTCTTGAACCAAACCGAAACGAAAATCAAGATCGAGTTACGATCGAATCATATTAACGTCGTTACGTGTATCCGGTCACAGTACACACAATACGTCACCATAAAGTATTATAAATATTTGCTTGGATTCTTTTTATTCTAACATTTTATACAATTACAAATCTATCATATTTATCCTTAAATAATTAATTGAAAAGTTTAAAACCAAACTAACTGCTTAACTTTAACTAACCAAAGTATCAGGTATAGGAAAAACAGAAAGGTAAAAGAGAATAGAAAAAGATTTTTTTTTTCAGGTATACAGAAAGATAATTTCTTATTATAGTTGTCGTTATTCTGCTGTTGGGTAATTTGCTTTTATGTATCGTACTATAATTTGTAAATGGCACCATAGAGAATGACACGACAATGATAATAAAAAATAAAAGTGAGTTTTATGCATTCAAGAATTACAATCGTAAACATGGAATATTCATTATTCGTATCGTAACTTAGAATGTGGGCAACATAAAGATCTCTCCCTTACACATCTATAATATTGATGGTTACATAATGCTTACTTGTTGACACGCTTTTTTTTAACGTGGAGTAACCCGTCATGGGTACACACCCGCCCGGGGGGACGAGTGGTTATGTGAGACTCCTACTCACTAAACCTCCACGGTGTACCATTCGCCGCCTTAACGGGACGACGCGGGACCGCTGGTAGCATACTACAGCGTCGCCCCGGCGGCAGGTCCGGCAAGTTGCCAAGCCCCGGCGTTAATAGGAGGCAGTCGCCTGGAGGTAGTTGGCATGGTTATACTGCATTACTGGGCCATATCAACTACCTCCGACCTAGGTCCCCCAAAACGCGCTCCTAGGAGCCTCCTATTGGTAGTAGGAGGCCTGAATTTAGCCCCCCCTCCCATGTAGCGGACCGCGGACCTACCCGCATCGGCACATACGGCGCAGTGCAACTTGACAGCTGCACAGTTTGCCACCGTATGTACTGCCCCCCCGCACAAGGCGCCCCGATCAGCTGTGGACTCGCACGTTGGGCGAGTGTGACCCAAGCCTAACTAATCCTAAGCCACTTAAAGCAGCGCATGGGCTTTTCGTCCAGTGGCCGTATGCGGGCTACACTCCAGCCGATCAAAAGGCATCTTGCCTCCTCCAATTTCTTCGCTCCCTCAATTGGGAGTGACACATATGCCACTCCTCTTCCTAATCTTGCCGAATAGAGCCAACCTTGGTCTGGGCTGGCTCACATCCGGTCTTAGCCACTATGGCCAAGACCACCTCCTTCTGGTCGACTGAGTCCTCCAGACCGATGACCCGAAGCTCCGCCCATTTGACTGGCCTGGTTACTAAAGCAACTTGTTGACACGCTGCGATAACACTGGCCAACCATTGTCCTTGTCAACAAGAATAACGAACAACGGATAATCGATAGCAGAATAATTGTCTTCAAGTTTTTTTTATTCGCTGGAAAGGAGTTATGCATTATATTATTTTTTGTTGTAATAATGACCACCACTAAATTTAGAAACGTAACTTAAATGTAATTTTTTTGTTTAATACCCTTGTGATTAAGTACTCGATGAAACGCAAAAGCGAAATTAAAAAGAGACACGAATAAAACTCTAGGATTTATCCTGCGAGATATAGTGTTAGAATACATTATACAGTGTTTCCTATTAATTATCTCGGTTTTCTCTTTATACGTGTGGTTGTGCCTACTTATTACGAAGCCTTAAGAAAAGGCGTCATAGCTAGCGTAGTGTATTTTTCACGTTATCGTCTATGTGAATATTTTTATGTTTTCTGACAGTTTCACTTCTACCACGTATGAACTGCACACAAGTTTTTTTATTATTATTTCTTTTTTTATTAAAGAGAAGTGAATAAAACAGAGTACACAGCCATCTCCCGAGTAATGGTCTTCAATTAAGAAGACCGGTTGCCAAGTAAGAAAAAGAAGAAGACCAATTTTTAAAATTGTTGCCTGTCTGTCTGTTTGTTCCGGATAATCTTCGAAACCGTTGGACCCTATTTTGACGGCACTTTCACTAGCAGATAGCTGATATTATGAGGAGCAACATAGGTTACTTTTATTAAAAAAAGTTAAGGTTCTGCGCAAATAAAAATGAATTCGGAAAACAACTATTTTAGGGCGCTTAAATGACTTACGTCGAATAAACCATAAGAGATATATCGAATTAATGTTCTATATAATTGGAGATCTTATAAAGACCTACAAAAAAGTCACAGCTAGCATATGTCTACCTTTTAAGGATCATCCACAATAAGCATTTTTGTCTTTAAAATAACCAGGATCGACGGCATTCTGTAGTCCACGCGAGCACAGTCGCGGGCACAGCTTATCTCCTATACAATTACATCATTTTTAGTGTACCTTGATAACCCCAAACCCCGTGTATATAACGATTAATATATAAAAAGGACGCTTGAAATATTATTGATAGCAATAACTATGGTATGTACATTAACTATTTCGAAATCGAAGGTGAACATTTTTATTTCGTTAGTTTTTTTTAGTTTACTTTGAATAAAAGGCCAATAATTACAAATGGTGATATTGTTGAATGATTTTTAGAATTTATACCAAATATAGTTCATAAAGTTAAAGATTTTGAAAATGCTGTGTTAAATAAACTCTTAAAAAAAGATTGCACGTAATGAACTGTCGTGTCAGGAACATATTCAGGACTTTATACGCAATATACATGAATTAAAACCATTAATCCTTTAGCAGATCTTATACGTTCCTTGCACTGCCCATTCTTTAATTTTACTAGGCACTTGTGCAGTTGAATTCGTACCCGAAGCAGTATTTTTTCGCTACTTTACAAGAACTTTATAATTTATTTACAATATCTACTTACACATCGTTGGGAGATCTTAGTGCACCGCACAGTGTTTTATGGAAGTCAATTTTGTGATATCCCTTTCTTATTGTTTAGCTTGTAAATAAAATGATCTTCCAACGCTACATACTGTATATATTTTACTATAGAAAATATTTCATTGTAACCTAGCAACACTGATGCAGTTTTGTAATCAGTAACAAATAACACGGAAAATAATATTAAAATACCTATGAAACGACTTTCCCTCTTCCTTTTTTGGCTTCAGGAAGATTTTTTACTGTGTAATTACACACAAGACGGCATATTTTTCATATAATATTAAAACACACGGGGTGATGACATTGCATAACGTTTCCTTTCAAAATTTACAAAATTAAATACTAATACTAAAATTGTTAGGCACATTTTCGTGTTCTGTCGGGCTCCAACTGTCTTTTTATAAAATTTGTGTAAATACGTAAACGCATTGAATTATCTTTCGATACTTATAAAATTACATTAATGTTATGACGTAGACCAGAATAATATATAGTAATAATTATTATTTTTAACAAAACAAAAACAATTCAACGAATTATCTACTTGTGCGAATGCTACATTATTGTTTACTCAAGCTATATTATGCTTTGTATTATTACTAATGTTAGGAATAATCGATTTCTATAGTCTGTATTGTGTCTATGATGATTTATTGATTTTCCATGTCCCCACACTACGGCATTGCCGCACTATGATACGGTTCACATTTCGTTGCATTTCGCGAATCAATCTGATAGTCTGTGTCGCGATTATCTGTCATTGTATTTGTATCGCCTCGGTAATCTAATCTCATTGCAGTGTCCGTTGCGTTGAGTACATGAAAAGATTGGTTCCTTCAAAATGTAAAATCGCGCCTTGAAAAACTTATCAATTTTATATCGGTTATGTTCGCAGTGGCTTTACTAGGATGCCTCCAGTCAATTCTAAGGTGAAAAAGACTAATGCAGAATATGAGGTAAATAGTTGTGATATCGTGTTCTGAAATATGTGAGAAAAAATGATTTTATGTCTTCTTACAAAACTAGTTCTTAGCACCTTATGCAGTGTAGTAGAAGTACTTATTAGAATGTCTGTTTGGAAGTCTTTAAATGATACTACAGTAGAAAAGATTTCTGTAAGTTTTTCAGTTTATATCTCAGATATAAATCACCGTAGGTAGGGAAATTTAATACCACATTTGTCTTATTACCTATCTGGTTCCATTTATTGTTCTTCTATTCATACAGACCTGATTTAGATCTATGTGAAGTAAAATACTAAAAATTGTACTAGGCACCTAATAAATTTAACAATAATTATACCTCTCACTTATGATATGCCGAATATTTTATGGTAATAAACCTGAATTACCAGATTTACAGTTATAAAATATATGGAGCTGTTTATTGAGTTAAATTTTGATCTTAATCTTATTCTTGTTTTTTTTTTGGTGTAGAGGTACAAGTCTTATAGCTAAAAGATTTTAAGGTTTACATTTAAAAATACCAATTCATTAAAACATAATATTTTATAAAGTCCCTTTTCCAGATTAAGAGATCTAAGTAACTCAGGTAGGTTTTTAAATTTTTATGATTTAAAGTTTTTTTTTTGTTTTTAAGTTTTGTTACTGTGCACAAGTGAAGTGGATTAAGAATAATAACATGGAACATCAAATATGAGATTTTACAAAAACACCCTGAAAAGTTCTAAGAAAGGGGCCATCATTTTGTTACGACACTAAAGTCACCAAAAAACACAATCTAACTATATAATACTAAACAACTACCTGCTTGATAATGGCAGAAATAACTTTTAATAACAAATGGATACAAAAACAAATAAGTAAGAACAAATTTTCATAAAATCTAAATAAATAAAATGATTGAGGTTTACCATTGTGTACGTATCACACAAAACTACTGTTTTTTTTTTTAGTTTTACTCTTTGGATACTTAGTCCTAATGAAAAAAAAAATCACAATATCTTCATTCAAAAAAAGCTGATAAAGTTTTAAGAAACATTATTTTTATAATGCAATGAATTAAAATACTTATGAGTATAACCAAATAAAATAATTTTCATTATGAACCGATATTAAAGAAACTGTAAAAGTCTTATTCTGTATGTACTTCAATATAAAAATGTAAGGTTTTGTAATCCTTTAGGAAAAGCTAAGCTTATTGAATAATTTTATATTTATCAACCCTTGATATCCAATGAGTAATGGAATATTATACCTATAAATGTATATTTTAATATCATTTAATAAAAAAATTGATATATCTCCTATAGTTCACTCAACGTAAGCCATTTAAGCGCCCTAAATATGTATTTTATCCAATTTGATTCAATTATTATCATAACTGCTTAATTCTTATGTTAATTTATCTTACAAAATATATCCTATAACCTGGCCAGATAACACAGCTATGAATTAAAATAATAACCTTGTAAATCGGATTAGTGGTTTCTTGTGAAAAGAACATAAATGGACAGACAGACTGAAGTTGAAGTTTATAATATAATAAATATATAAAGAAGATCTATTACAGTATTATATATACATACATTCCTTTTTTATATGTACATAACCTAAACATAATTTCTAACCATACAAATGTCCATATGTCAATGTACCTCTAGACTATAAACTACAATCATAACAATTTTCATTAAATCCGGTTCAGTAGTTTCAGGTGTACAACCTAACAAACTGACAAAAATTTCAAAAACTGCCGAAACATGTTCTGTCCATGATTCTTAACCCCCCATAGTATTTTTTTTCTTAAATGTCTATAATGTACAGATTTCGATTCTACTGTTTTATTAGAAGTATAGATTAAATATTACTTGTGTAATGTTAAAAATTACACAAGGTTGTCTGCTAACTTGAGTTTGTGTTAAAAGTGTTATATAGCTGCTTGACAAAGTTTACTATGAATGCCTATTTATATTACAATGATGTTATGATGTCTTCCTGCTATAATATTATTGTATCTAAAATTACTGTTCATATATTTTTGTAATAATTCAATATGTTTGTGTTCAATAATACATACTGATTGAGATATCTATAGAGTCAGGACATATTTACATAACATTGTAGTGTTATTTGACAATTGTAAATGGAAAAAACTTACTACTCAACTGTTATGTTTAAACAAATATTATATTGTATTAAACCTAGAGGATATATTATGAATATTACATGATTTTTTCATGTAAGATGTTCTCTTTGTTTTTAAAGTAATTTACAAGCTAATCACAAACTTTGTAATTACTCAATATTTCTATCCTCAATCATAAAAAATATCAGAAATGTCTTATTCAATTAGACTCTGCAAAGGAAGCCACTAATGTCAGAATGATTACCCATGTAGAAATTATTTCCACTGTTGAAAAATCCTATTAGAAACTCAAGTAACACTTGAACTGTGCAATAAATATTCAAGTTCTGTTTGAATACATATATTATTTGTTTGAATATATTGGTTTCTCTGTAAAGATGGAATGGTATATTTGTAGATTATTTGTAGATTTATTAAAATTTCCGAAAAAGGTATTTTGTATGAATTTTAATAGTGATTGTTTGATTTCAGAATATAATAGCGAACAAGAGCACTGCATTGGATTTTGAACAGTACATACAAGAGAACAAGACATTGCTGCTGAATGATCCGCTTAGGGATATATTATTATATCCAAGTGATGATGTATCTGTGAGTCTACATTTATTTCTATCTATACTTACCTCACATTATTTAACTTATATTGATAATTATGGTCAGATCATATGTCCTGGTACACTGAGACTTGTCCCTAATAGTAAGTTAGATGTCCCGGTTGGGGAGTTCAGTTAGGCGTGTTAAAATGGATATAATTATATACTTTTAAGAAAACAGTTCATAATTATAAATTTTATTTTAGCTGTTAGTTTTGTTGACCAGAGTCTGAGTATGACATTTGGCTAGGAGGAGAATCCATTGACCTCACACACTATATTATGGGGAATCGGTTTTGGTGGGTTGGAACACTATTCCTCCTCAGTCTTGTGTATATGGCTACTACTACCAGAGCCCTTAAGGTTTGTCGCTAAATCATTGACATGTTTTGATAGCTTATTCTGGTATTTTAGACTTCCTATGATTATTTCTATCTTAACAGATGTTAGGTTCAGGTCTTGTAGGATGTATTTGTTTCTGATTGATTTTGAAATATTGAACATGTGTCTCATGGTTTTGGTCTGGAATCTTTCCAAGATTTCAATGTTGCTGTTAGATGCTGTGCCTCAAAGTTCGATTCTATATGTCCATACCGGTTTGAGTATAGTCTTGTAGATTGCCATATTGCTTTCATTATTTAGCTAGGGTTTTCTTCCAACGAGTCAGTGCAAACTTCTTAACATTGTATCAAGCTGTTTCCGCTTATTCCATAATTATAAAATGACGTTAACAGACATTTGAATTATCTATGGTTTTAATTCTATTCCTATACAAAATGTCCCGGTTAGCCTTCCAGTATTTATGACAAGTGTACTGATAATCTGTAAATCTTCTTGTATTTGGGGCAGTCAGACTGATGGAATACTTCCACCCTACAGAAAATCGTAGCCAAATAACCTTGTGTTGTGTCCCTGTGGTGAGTGAGGTTTCCAGGGCGCCTTGGGGAAGGAGGTTCTAGGTCGGCAAGACGCTAGTGGAACAAGCTTCCATATGCTACGGCAGCCTCTTACTATCAGGTGGGCCGTATGCTTGTTTGCCACCTTAGTAGTATAAAAAAGTATAGCTTTATTTCTATTTCTACCTATACTAACTGGTGATGGAAAGCATGTCATTTTCTCTATCTCTACCTTACGTTATTTCACTAGTGAAAGTAAGTTTGTAAATTTTATTTCCATTTCTATATTACATTATCTGATTATAGAGACACGGATTGAGAAAGGGATGCTTAAATGGATTGGGCATGTAGAGAGGATGAATGAAAGAAGATTGACTAGACAAATTTATAAAATGAGTGTAATTGGTAACGTTGGAAGAGGAAGGCCTAGACGAACGTTTCACGATCAAATCGGGGACGTTTTGAAGAAAGGTCAGGTCAAGAGTACTTTAAACCGACGAGCATGCATGAAAAGATTGATGAATGTTGAGGAAGCGAAAGTTGTATGTCAGGATCGTAGCAAGTGAAAGGACGTGGCCTCTGCCTACCCCATTGGGAAAGAGGCGTGACTTATGTATGTATTATCTGATTCATGAATGTTGAGATGAGTATCATACTTGTTATTACTTAATTGATGATTGGAAATTGACCACTTCTAGGTCCCAAGCCCGGTAAAGCTGTAAAAGCCGTAAAGGCTCCAGGACCCCTAAGGCTAACAGTATAGTCAGTTCGCAATAAAAAAAAAACATTAGGTCTAGAAAAGAGCATAATACGGCTTTATCTGACATGAAACTGCAGAATAATATGAATTGTGGACTCACATTTTTTTGTTTTAATAAAAAAAAACAAAGCTAATGTTTTAAAAGATTAAATGCGTTCAACAGACCTTTACGTGAAGTTTATGTATTTAAATCATAAAATAAAAATCTTCAAAAATTTTGGATTATATTACTTTTAATAGTCTTGTCTGTCAGATTTGTTTGTTTGTTTTTTTTTTAATCATTATTATTTGTACTGAACTGTGCATGTATTTATTCAGAGTGTGGTGCTCCCCCGACGCTGGAGGACGGTCACCACCGCAGTGCCGGACGTGAGGACCGCCGCCTCATGCCCACTGCTGACCAGACAAGCGCTGCTCAGTTACGCGTCAAGTTGGAATCTCATACATTACAAATACAGCAACTATTCCGGTTCTTATCTAAATCTACCTAGGTATGTATGTTTTTTTTATTAATTTGGTTTTGTAGCTTATTGAAATAAATCTAACCATAAAAAAAAAATAGATCTAAAACCATTCGCCATTGACAAGTAGCGTCTGTTAGTGGTTTTTTTTATAATATGTCATTTGTCTACGTGACAGAACAACATAAATAGTGTTTAATTTTAATCGTGTTTAATTTTAGTCGTATGAATATGTGTTGAAAAAAAAGTTTATAAATAATCTTAAAGTAATGTAATTTAATATTCAGTTAAGTGAACTTAATCTGTTATACAAATAATAATTATCTAAGTTTAAATCAATCTGTTTGTACAGTGTTTCAGTTTTAATTAAATTTAGTTTATTTTGTTTTTGGAACCTAAGCTTTATGAAACAGAGTGAAACTTCCGGTTGAGATCCGAAAATTGTATAAATTAATATGCATAAGTTCAATTTGATAGTAGAAGTCAATTAAATTATTATTTATGTATGTAAATTGTCATCGATTTATTAGAGTTCCAATCCCAGACTGGGATCTCTTTTGTTAAGTCTACGCTGTTCTACGTTCTGCATTTAAACGACGTGTGTGTATCTTTTGAATATGTATTATTTAGGAGGATATCTTAATAAATAATAAAACTAACATATATAACGTATATTAATAAGGGTTCCCATACATGTTCCTATTCGACCGATCTCACCCTTACAACACCGGCACATAGTTTCCTACGATAAAAAAAAAGTTATTCTGTTCATCGTTAAAAATGGCAATACATAAAAGCTTGGTATGAATATAGTGCGAACTCTAGTAAAACAAGAAATAATTTGAAACAGCCAATAATTGTGAGTAGGGCTCATGCTAAGGATTACGAACTGCATGAAAGAAAACATTTTTTATACATTAAATACATAAAGCAAATATATTATCTTGTGCAAAGGGACTATCGATGCGTGAGTCCGATTCGCACTTTTCCGGTTATCACTGTGTTTAATCTCGAATGCATTTTTTACATTAAAATTCCATTTAGTACCATGCTACTCTTAGCATTGCGGTTTGAACGGTAAATTTATTGTTTTTAGAGTTTTATTAGTATTTTGAACAACAATATTTGCTACTTTGAAAGTATGGAATTTGTAACAAGTTTTGCAATATTTCAAGATTTATAGTGGTTCTAATTATTTCATCGAAATAAAAGTAGCCAGGGGTGAAGTATGAAAATTAGTTTAATAATATCTATTATTATAATAATATCCCAAGGAGCCATTTGTGTTTGTCAAATTCTTCTGTCCTACTGAGAAGGAATGATCCCAAACATAACTGAGAAGTACAAGCGTGAAGTTCTGTGAGAATTGTTTTAAATAAGTTTACTTAAATAATGAATGTATTTTAGGTTAACGTTTCCACAGCTTTTTGTGGTCAACTATCGTGTCTTGCTAAAGGATACTTTTTATTATATCTTCAAAAGGACTACGTTTAACCTGATGATATACAAAATAAAGATCAGAATAGGCGGGTGATCACAAAGGGCTACTAGCTGATTAGTATTAAGGGGAATATGTTTGTTACTTATGATTTAAAAGGGTTTTTTTACATACTTAGTGGATTTTGCAGGCGCAATGACTATACACAGGGTTATCCTGAAAACAGTATAGTTATCGCGAACCGAATTCAGATTAAAACACAGTTTTAAAAGCCAACTAAAGTTGGTCATATTTGACGTAGAACCGAATACCCAGCAGTGGACTGATAAAGACTGATGATAAACCATTAGGGCACCAGTGGCTTGTCTTACCATTAGTGATTTCCTCGTTTGCTTCTTTAGCAAATAGTACTGCACGGTAGCTAGCCTGTCTGTTTGAAATATTTCTTAGACTTCTCAAATCATGATTGTCACATGTTGCTATATATAAATTGTTAGCTTTAGTAGTTTTTTTTTTCGAATTGACTATACTATTAGCCATAAGAACCCTGAAGCCTCAAACGGCTTTTACAGCTTCACCCGGGCTTGTGGGCGAGCGCTTAAGGCACTCAGCCACGAAAGCAATGCAACTAGTTCCGAGGGTGCCAAAGTGGCCGACCTCGGCTCGGACTGTTGCAGAGATTGCAAACAAATCGCGATCTGTCTAATGCCCTAGCACTCAAACTAAACTAACTATACATATATACCTGTCGCTATCCTCCGGGAGTAGGGTAAGAGACAAGTGATTGTACTAGATTTTTACTTTTACAGTTTTATAGCCAGTAAAGCAGATATGACTGTTAATATTAATGTTTCGTAACTTAAATACATAATTTATTTTCGTTTAGGATATGATAAACACGGCGGATGTGTGAGCACTGGGCATTGTATGTGACCTTGTGCGGACTCTGTATCTATACACCATTTTGTCCATAATCATGGCGGTACAAACTGTGTTAATTAAATCGCTAACGAGTACGTACACCAATTTTAATGACGTGCATTGTTTATTTCTTATGATAACAAGAAACGTACTAATTTAAGTAATTTAATAATAGATGGTGTGGCAAAGTGGTTGCCAGTTTCAGAGCTAGTGGTATATTTTAATCTTTAATATTCGTAATAAACAAAAATACTATAAAGACAAATCTGTCTCCACTGATTACTTACGACATAATTCATTTTATTACAATGTACCTTTTTCAACATTTAGCAACGAATATACTTTATTTACTCAAATAAAATGAGGCAACCCTAGTTCTGAGCAGTGGCAAGCATAGTTGGCACCCGGTATGAAAAAGTGTGTGTTTTTAGGGCGGCTAGAACAGAAAAGGTATAAACACTTTATTTACAGCCACTTCTTTGTAAACAGTTTAATACATACTTGATGAAAACCCAGTTATAGTGCCACGCGGATGGATCCGCCAGTATAAACTGAGTTTATTTAGTGTTCTCAACGTGGTAGGTTTAAAGGCCTTCATGCCGATGGTAACTGTTTATATATCTCAACTTTTTGGTGGGCTTCGGTGTCCTCTATGGTAGTTATCATAGTCGAAGCGCATTTTGCTAAGATTGGTTAAAAATATGACTCAGCCATAACGAATCTGATAAAGAATTGCACTTCATTTTTCCATCTTTATGTGACGTGTTAACCTGTGTTTAACTCAATAAAATGAAATAGTCTAAAAGATTTCTTTAAACTACTTGTTACATATAAATAAAAGTTGTGTGGTTAGAATTTTTGAATCATTTAAGACATTACATGGTATAATTGGCGAACATATTTTGGCACGAGAACAAACATAATATATCTAATTGCTCAGATAAATCATTTAACCGTATCAGACTTTTAACCGTATCCAGATGTTTAAGAGAATGTTCGATCATGCGATATTTTTAATATAATGCACGAGTATATTGGGTCAACTAAGTTGACAGCTTGTTCTTTAATTGAAATTATTGGAATCGTACAACTGATATCATTCGACATTGTATAAAATTATTACTTGGAAATGAATGAATCAACGTTATATCAAATAGAATAAAGAGTGCATTGTACACGTTTGTTTCCGATTTTCAAAACATTAGCTATGCGATTGTATCAAAGTTCGTATGAATAATATTATTACAGATAAAATGTATATTGGACATGGACTTGTAGAATGTTTTTTACGAAAAAATAAAATTTACTTTGTCTTTCACGTTATATTATTTTTTTATAAACACGATCATCGGTATCGTGTATTTAGTAGTACCTATTGTGTATATTATAATAGGTGCAACAAATATGACAAACGTATTGTAGTTTATAGAGAATTGTAACTCATGTTGTGTCTTGTAGTACTTTTAGAACCGACGTTTTTGAACGCGAACCTGAAATCCGTCTATATTAACGTCATTGTTTACAATACATTAATAGGAGTACTAGCTACATCCAACGGTTTCACCCGCGTTAAATTTAGATTAAACGAGTACGTATGCCCGTTTTAAACCCGCAGCTACCGCATCGATATCGCCTGTCTTTACCACTTCGCGTACTTGCCAGAAAGATTACCGTTTGCGGTTACTCCTTATTATCGTACCGTGAAAATGTATAGTCTAAAAACTTCTTCTATGAATTGTACTCTTATTAATTCAATAAATTAGGTATCTAACGCACGAGGAATTTTACAAATCTGACCGGTAGTTCCTGAGGTTAGTGCGTTCAAATATAGAAACTCAGGTTTTATAATATGAATACCTATAAATATAAATAAGGGAACCTATGATTTACTAGTTATTATCATGGATTAAATTAGAATGTTGTAGATAATATTGTAATATAGAGACGGGAAACCTGTTTTAGAGCCAGTGAAAGCTTACTCATCTTCAATTTTAATATTCTTGATAGTGTTATAAATATATGTTATTGTGATATCGTTTTCTCTTACTTTATGTAATAGAAGAACTAAATTATATAGAATAAATATAGGATACAAATTACGTTATAAAGAATAAACTAAACTAATATAATTAAAAAATAAAAATCAATAAGGATAATGACATCTATTTAAATTTAATGAAATTGGAATGCCGCAACTATTATTGTGATATTAGTTAGTTTATTATTTTGTTTCTATATTATATACTAGCTGTGCCCGTGGCTCCGCTCGCGTTTACTACAAAATGCCGTCGGTCGAGCGCATGCATGAGTCCTACTCAGGAGGAGGAGGGCTCCTTCCCACCCGACGCCCCCGGTTATTTTAAAGATGGTTATTGTGGGTGATCATAGACTTACGCTATCGCTGACCTTTTCGTAGATCTTTTTAAGATCAACAATTCAGTATTACATTAATTTGATACATCTCTTATGGTTTACTCAGCGTAAGCCATTGAATCGCCCCAAAAGAGTTTCTTTTTTTTTTCGAATTGATTCACCATTATCGCCATTGCTTATTTCGTATGTTACTTTATGTAACAAAATATACTATAACCTGACCAGATAATATAACTATAAATTAAAAAAAAACATGTAAATCGGGTTAGTGGATTTCGCGTGAAAAGAAGATAAACGAACATACAGACAGGGAAAGTTGAGTTTTGGTTACACGCAGAAAGCAAAGACGGGTCCAAGATTAGGTCGTTTGAAATTATTTATACCAAAATTATATTAAGCCTTATTTACATAATGAACTATCTAGAAATTTATATTTATCAATTTAATTTATTTATGGTTCTTATACTTGATGACTTACTGATATTGAAGGCAATAATTACTTGAAATTGTATGCCATATTATGCATAATTATAAGAGATAACACATTATAACTTCTACAGGTTTTTGTATGTAATGACTTGTTATTGATTAACAGGTTCCTTTTTTGTTTTTATTTTAATAATTTCGCTGTTAGTCATCCTTATTAATAAATAAATATCTAAGCGGTCGAGTTTTGGTCGATGTCTTGAAGCACCTAATAATAGTATTAGATGTATTTCGCTCAGATTCCTATTAAAAAGTTTTGTCAAATCACGATTTCTTGTTAAAGCGAGTGTTGTGTGTATAATAACAAACCTATACTGTAGGAACATCTTTCATTCTTATCATGTTTTATGTAATATATGTTTAACAGGCCAATAGAAAACAAGTGTCCTGAGGAAGTGTATTACATAGACGCCGAAAGCGAAAGCGACAATGAGAGTCAACCGGCGAAGGTGGACCTCGGCACCAGGGAGGGCTACCTCCTCAAAGGGCCGGAGATCGGAAGCGATAGGCTATTCGGCAACCTCGCTTCAAAGTCATTCAAGAAACGGTATTGTTCGATGGCCCGAGAGGCGGACGGTACTTACGTACTGGAAGTTTACAAAGACGAGAAGAAAACGGACACTAAACTTACCGTTGTCATGGATTTCTGTTCGGACGTTGTTAGAGTGAGTATCTTATTTGTTTAATTCGTCTATTGAAATCACACATGTCAGTTCCATCGTAGCCCTATCCCAGTACACACATAATATACTAAACGTCATCGACTATCTACAGTACGTCACAATGAGGTGATTGTCTTAATTTCATCACAGGCTTAAACTTATTTGATGTAATAACTTCCTGTTTAGCTTTTTTTTATACTTCAAAGGTGGCAAACAGGCATACGGCCCGCCTCATGGTAAGCGGCTACCGTAGCCTATGAACGCCTGCAATACCACAGGTATCACAAGCGCGTTGCCGACCTTGAATCCCCCTATTCCAAGGAGTTCTGGAGACCCTACTCACCGCAGAAACACAACACTAGGTCATTTGGCTGCGATCTTCTGTAGGGTGGAGGTGTTCCACCAGTCGTAGTCTACCCGAGAGTTGTGACGGGAAGAAAAGGCAACCTAACGTTTGCATATTCTATGGCCTTTATTATACTTTCAATTGGTATGGAATTTGTCTATTAACCAAACCAGTGAAATCTTGAAAAAATGTTTTTTTTTTTAATCATATCCTGTACTGAATTTTTTTAGGCAACCCATATGCAATATATTTATTGACATATTAAATTGAATATAAAATACGTTTTATCCATTAACCAGCTCGGTGAAGGTCCTTTTATACCGGGATATTAGACTATAAGGTCTTATATCAGATTCCTTCCTCACGTGATCTTTTGTTAAAATATGTTTTCCAGCAAGTAAAAGTTTCTTTAACTTTTGATAATACTTCTTACTAATCAGGTAAATCAGGTCAATGACAATTTTTTCTTTAGCTAACTTACCCGCATTCTAGTTTCCCTGTAAGCTAATATGTGCTGATACTCACTGTAGTTACAGATCTACTCCAGTACTAAGTAAAACATCATTTAAATTAGATCGATTTTTCAATCGTCAAATAACTTTATTCCAGAAATAATTTAAAATTAACTTCAAAACGAACCTCAAAATATAGTATTAGAGTAGTAGTATTATTGTAAATAAAATACAGTATACTGTGAATATATACCTGAATATAGCTGTTATAAAATCGGTACATATGACACACCGACAGATCTGCAATATATTGACGGTCGCCGCTGTCATGCCTGCCTGCAAACACCTTGTCAGCTCAATATATACACTGGATGATTCTGAAACGCAACAATCCAAAAGAGTCACTGATACTGGTTTATCACCATGTGTATGGTGGTCACGACTCAGTTTACCCCTGCTTGATAACTGGATATACATCGGCTGGAGGGTAGACGGTGCTTGATGATGTGCATCCTCATCCTATAGTGCTAATCTAACTCCCTCTAGGGCTATAAATTAGTTCTTTCTTTTGTTCTCTCTGGCCAAGTACCAATCTTCCATCCTTTTTCGTTAGAAACGTTGCACAGAAATCAGACCGTGGATTTTTGCTTCAATAAGTCTGTGGATGTTTGGTTACAGAATCCGAAACGCGGCAAGTATTGCTTCGAGCTGCGCATGTCCGCCGGTAAGGGCTATACCTTCTCAGCTGAGAACGAAGACGAGATGAACGATTGGATAGACGCGTTCAAAGCTGCACTCAAGAAGAACCATGACGGCCAGGACACTCATCAAAGCGACGAGGGTTTGGATAAAGGTACGTCAACGATTTATACTGAACTTAAGAATTAATTCATGGTTTATCCACGGAGCACTTACCTGTTGAAATATACGTATGTATAATTTTGCTGGAATAAAATTACGTTTTTTTATTGTTATCTTGTGATTGATTATTAGACGTGGTGCGAAACAGTAAACTATATTTAAGGTGATTGCTATGAATTAATTCTAGATCAGTAATTCATAATTGAATATTGAACAGTTTTTTAATGTATTCAAGCTGATGTGAGATATACAGTTTGGATTTTTTTATGGTACATGGAGGATATGTACACGAAATATTGAATATAGCAATTTTTTCTTAAAGGAAACATTGTGAATTAATCAACAATTGGACAAACAAAACAATTGGAATATAATTTACCAGACATTAAAATTGAAATATTAAATAAAAAATTCGCGTTGTAATTAATTTATGGGCAGTCTGTTTCTATCTTCTTGCCACTTCAAATTTATTACCGAAAAAACTTTCAATGAAAGCTGAAGTGGCGGGAACAGAGAGTTTTTTTTTCATTTGGTAAGCTATTGGATTAATTTTTAAGTGTATATTGCCATTTTTGTCAACAGTATTTTTCTCTGAAAAACTTTACTATTATTAGTAGATTTTCTTTGGATCTATACTACTATACTTATAAAAGCTCTAAGTATCGTTAAATAGTTCGGTAATTACCTATATGAGTGTTTCGTTTTAAGCATCGCAGTAAATATTGTAAATAAATAATTTTCTCATACATTATTTTTATGCAAAGGTATAATGTAAAGTTATCAAAAAATAATGTAGGATTCTGCATTATAAAGTCTGGCTGGCAACCCTATCGATTGGTATAATAAAAAAAAACATATGCTTTTGGCGGTAACAAACGTGAATACATTATAGTTTTATTGCATAGGTTACTCTTACAGACGCCGGTAAATGTCACTGTGGCATTTTGTTAATAGTTCATTATTAGATGAACTATGAACTTAGATAACTTTGAGACATTGTAATGAAAAGGTTATTTTTATTTTCCTTATGTGTCTATCAAAAAGCATGTTTAGTTATTGTATTCCATTTAATTAATGTAGTCCATTATTTATGTAGAAATATTATAAAAAACTGGAAAATTAAGATTTTTCCTCAAAGTGTCAACGTCGACATTATTTTGGACGACAAAACTTACCTTTTTTGTAACATAATATTATACCATCATACTGATGTTTTCTTTTTAAAAAAACCTACCATCGTGCATATCATTATTACGGGTTGTATGTCGTAGTTTGGAGGGAGATATCGAGATGTACATTTTGATAATATCTGAGGATATTTAATATATGATTATAGGTGTAGACGTGTCCCTGACCGGCGAGCCTCCTCCTCCAACGTACGGCACGCTGAAGGGACTCGAGCACAGCATGAACCCGCTGCTGATCCGGTATTCGCGCGAGACGGATCTCTCAATAGCGGCCTCGAGGAACGAATCGAGACACAACATATTCACGCTGCCGTACAAGAGAGCACCCTCACCTGAACCTCAGTTGGAACCTTTCAAGTAAGATTCATCGATTTTATACTACATTTATTTATCGTAATACGGCTAAGTGACGTCACACAACAGTACTAACTTAAAAACAACGACGACCTCCTAGTCATCGGCAGTCCATCTCTGTCATGTCGACCTACAAGCCTCTCAGCAGCTGGATATACTCCGACTGATCCCGAAACGTGACAAATTAAAATGAGAGGCACTGTGACGGTTTTATTATCATATGCATGGTGGTCGCGAACAAGTTAGGTGTAAATCTCTACAACTACGCGACTATTTAGATATACATCGGCCGATCCCGGATCGCGACATGTCTAAGCGTGCCACTATAGGTTGTGTTACATCTGGTGTATGGTGGTCGCAAACCAGTCGGACATAATTGTCGTGTAATAGGAAAAATAAATGTTCAAATCTTCCATAGAGTTACGTTAGGAACGTGTTAGTTCGGGCGCATTTGAAATGAGAATCAAAAATAGAACAATGGAAACGTTGCTTTAAAAAAGCGTTTGTGTGAACAGAACGCGTGTTATTCCAAGACGCTTTGAAATCTTTCATGGGGCCTTAAAAGTTAATTATATTTAACACAATGAACCTTTTAAAGCCAGAAAACATCCTGTTGCGGGTTGAAAATTAAATAAAAATATATTCAAGTTCTATTATGTAAATCGTATATTTTTGTTTATTCCCGGGTATCCGCCCGAAAGTATAGAACTAGTTGTTTGCCTGACGTCACTCCCATGAAAAGTTTCAATCGTTTTTTTTTTCATAATTTAAGTAAAGGGCGCAAACTGAAATACCTGAAAGCTTCGTAATCGCGCATTGCGTCTTTTTAGTATCAAGATCATGACTTAAGTCGTCTACAAGTGATAAAGTATTGTTCTCGTATTGTAGGTACTGAGCTTACTATCGGACACAGCAAAATATAATCGAAAATGTTTGTTCCAGAGAATACTTCGGCCAAAGAATATTGTTGAAATGCGAAAGCTTAAAGTTTAGGTTACAAGCGCCCATCGACGGCGACAAGGAACTGCTGTGCCAAGTGGAACCTTACTACACTCGCCTGGCGCTGTACGACGCGAGGAGCGGCAGCAAGCTCACCGAGGACTTCCACTTCGACCTGAACCACGACGCGGTCAGGGATCTACTCCACGATACGGACTCTACCAAGTCATTAGTCGAGAACTTTAGCTACGATGTTAAACTAGATATAAAACAGATACCCGATGAATGGTTTAGGTCTAAAAGACAAGTAAGCAATTTTCTAGACTAATAGATTAAAACTGGTTTAGGGATGAACGATGTTATTGAAATATCAGTGATGAGTTTGAAAACATCGATATTAGGTTTTCGACAATGTCGTTACATCGAATTTATGAAGAAAATCATCGAACAGTTGATTTTTCCATATTTGAGTGTTGTAAATGGAGTTAAGGTGTCTACAAAACAGCACGAAACATTGATATTGAATATCATAGATTCTATTATTATATTTTTTTTTCGACATCATATTTACTTATATTGATATCGATATTTTTCTAATATCGCTCATCCCTATACTAGGTTATTCATAGGTTTTCCATACAAACAATTTTTAATCAGTCTTGTAGAATCTCGAATGCTCCAATAGACGATTATTGTTAACATGAAATAATAACGATGTACGATCACGAAGAAAAAACGAACTAAACATCGACTGAGATTTTGGCCAAAGTTATTAAAGGTAAATAAAAAATAAAATAAAAAGTAATTAAATAATAAAATTAAAAACAATCAGAGGACTTACAAGAATGCATACGATGTTAGAGAGAAGCGCCTACACCAGTACGAACGTGGTGTTACGTTTTCAGGCCATTATGTCGGTGAACAATCCGCACCCGGACCTGTTCCTGGTGGTGAGAATAGAGAAGATCCTGCAAGGGCACGTGAACCAAACCCTAGAGCCCTACATGAAGGCGACGAAAGACCCTCGGCTGGGGCTGAAGGTGCACAGGTCGGTGCAGGCGCACGCGCACCGGGTGCCCGGGTACAGGATGCCCTTCGCCTGGGCTGCGAAGCCTCTCTACAGGTAACTACACCTTTACAAGTGAACCTTCTATGGTCTAGGGTCTGCACTCTATTTCTTATTGTTTTATATCTGTTTATCTTTATATTTATAGGTTAATTATATGCATCGTAGGCTGGATAATTAACTTTGTCTTTCTTTCTTTGAGAGTCATGAGAGTAAATTCGAAAATCGACTTTTATTGCAATGTCGTTCAACAAAATATTTCTAACGCGAAAATGGCGAAAAATAGTTATTTGTTCAGAGAGAGAGATATAAAGAGAAAAAAGGAAAGATGTATGCTATAGACCGGGAGAGGTATATGTACGCGATAGTATAAGACAGGTATACGCACGTACGCACGTATGAAATCAAATAACAATGATGAACAAGTATTATAAGAACACAAATTGTGTTTTTGATTAATTATACTTAGTTTATTATAAAAAGGCTTGCATAACACGTGTCAAATGTTTAGTTTAGAGATATAGCAAAATTATAATTGGAAGCTGATTTTACAGTTATGCTTGAAATCAATTGAGAGATGTTTAAGCTATAATAATTAAATAAACTATGACAATAATTGAAACCGCAATCTGGAACACTTGAATTACTGAATGTCTGACGCCAAACAACAAGAGTTATTCTTTCAGTCAATACTCTTTGTTGCGCGTTCCTGCAGTCAAAATGTTAGGATGCCGTAAATATAACTTTTTTTGAAAATTAATTAAAAATAACAATAAACTAAATTAATGTTTAATTATGAATTATGAGGAAGCGAAAGTTGTATTTTAGGATCGTAGCAAGTGGAGGGACGTGGTCTCTGCCTACCCCGTTGGGAAAGAAGCGTGATTTATGTATGTATGTATGAACTAAATATACAAGGGCATTCGATTAATTCAAATAATTTTCGAATATGATGAATTTTTGATTTCTCGGTTTTATTATTTTGGTCTACTCTAGTTTTAAGTAACATAGAAAGTAAAGCTGCATGTATTAAGAAAAAAAAAACGAAATTTCACAAAAATAATTGTATAAGATATTGTCGTTCAAAATGTTTTTTTATAAAGTTTATAACTATAAAAATTAGCATTATAATGATGATTGATAGCCAAAAGAGATGTTTTTAGGTTATGTCATAATTTGCACGACGTGACTGTTTACATTCTGTGGATATGTCACGCGAGCCTTGTTTCTACGATCATAGTATAAGTTTCACTTCTGTCATCTGTCAGTTGTCCGCGCTCTTTTTTATTACTTTATTATCGGCATGTGACGATGCACAGCATCTGTGAGAGGGCGTTGTATACTTCCGCTTGTTTTCCACCAATCACAGCGCTTTAAACTGATGACCTTGTGCTCTGCAGCGCCATCTACTGAGTTTAAGTCACAGGAGGCCGGTGGGGGCATTTAATCAGTCATAGCAGTCTCTCATCAGGAGCTTTGAAATGGATGCTGTGCATCGTCAATGCTCAATAATACAAGTTTTATTTTTATGTAAAACTTGCACCATTATCGGCATGTGACGATGCACAGCATCTGTGAGAGGGCGTTGTATACTTCCGCTTGTTTTCCACCAATCACAGCGCTTTAAACTGATGACCTTGTGCTCTGCAGCGCCATCTACTGAGTTTAAGTCACAGGAGGCCGGTGGGGGCATTTAATCAGTCATAGCGTCGTTACTTCCCGAACGAGCAACACGTCTACAGACCTACGTGGTCCTATATTCGACGAAGTTTAAAAACCACTTGGGTTTTTTGTGTGAATTTGAGTTATATTTTTTGTTGTTCGTTTAAAAAAGTTAAATAAAATAGTGCAAGTGACGAGTGTTTAGTACAAGCGATATGAATGTTAGTGCGCACGCAGCGTTTTAACACCGGTTTAGCACTGTCGCGCCCGACAGGCGACGGCCGGGGCTCGTCAAGTATATCTTAACTCTCGTCATCGTTGTTCCTAAATTTTTCGGATAGCGAGGTAACATGGAGAAGATGCGGTGAGTCTAGTTTCAATCACTAGTTTACTTACACATGGAGAAGACGCGGTGAGTCTAGTTTCATTTACTAGTTTACTTACCCTCATTACGGGGCGAGGATATTTTATTACAAAAACAATGTGTAATAATTTATGCGCTTTAAAATCGGAGGGTCTCCAATACGCGTGCCATCTGGCACCGGGTTAAAAGCGGCTTACTGCAGTTACTATTGAGACCTTTCCTTTACAATCGCGTCTTTTAATTCATGAGTACATTAAAAGCCATTAGAGTACCTCTGTTTGATCCTGAACGCTCAAAGCGTTTGGAATGATTGCATATCGGGTCCATCTTGATATACATTCAGTATCCGATACTGAAAATAATACTCGGTTTCGTAGACCTGGAGTAATTTTTTTTAATAACTTTTAACCTGTAATGTTTCTTCTGGTACGATGTTATCGCTAAAACAGTATTATTATGGTAAGAGTATATTTGAGATTTCTGACCTTATTCGAAATTTCACGTAGTAGTCACAGACCTCTCATGGCGCAGTGTTAGTAAGCCTTACTATTGAGCCGAGAGGTCGCGGGTTCGATCCCCGCATATGACCTTTACATTTGAACATAATTATTAGTTGTCTGGGTGTTAAATACCATATAATATATATGTGTACATCCAAAGCTATACTTAGTTTAGAATTAAAGTGGTGGTCGTTTATAAATGTGGGGGACACACGCCCATACTTTTAGTAATGAAATCATGTCATAGTACTAACCACAGTACAAACAACCATACTTACATACAAGTAACCATAGTACAAGCGCTGTTTAGTTTGGAATTAAGTGGTCGTGTAAATATGGGGATTTAACCCATATTTATTTTATTTAGTACTGAAATCTTTCATCCATATTTGCATGTGTATATTAGTTTTTAAACGTCGTACAAGTTATGCTTAACTGGAATGAAATGGTCGCGTGTGCAGATGAAGAAAAACCCCATATTTATTTTATGTACGGAATTATGCACACGATATGTAACATACGGTCACAACACCTTTAAAACCGCAAGGAGCGTATCCTGATCGATTTGTGTGAAGATTTGCGTAAAATTTATGTACGGAATTATGAACGCGATATGTAACATACGGTCACAACACCTTTAAAACCGCAAGGAGCGTATCCTGATTGATTTGTGTGAGGATATGCGTAAAATCCGCGCAAGTTTTAATTTTATCTTCGACAAAGAGCCGCTATTGCTTTACTTTTACTTTACAGTATTGCTTTACTGCTCTAGATTCCGATCTGAAGTTCTTGTGTCGCGGCATCAGATTATTATACTAACATTTTTGCAAACTGACTAGATGTTCGGGGCTTACTCCACTTCATGTCACGGGTCGTCCCGGCATGGCAGTGCCACCGGGATCGGGCCACAATGAAATAAAATGTTTGTTCGAAGGGAAAATTGTATGAAGCTTTCACTCTTTTGTATGAAGCTTACACTCTTGATACTGGTGGAATAGATAGTTGGATCCAGTGGTTTGAAACTGAAAAATGTATTCTCAAACAAAGTTTATAAGCCAGTATTTTCTTCTTGGCGAAGAGAAGGGAGGGCGAGCAGTATTGGTGACAGTGGCAGACCCTGCAGGCCTTCTCGTATCACGCGAATGCGCCTGCCAATACCCCCTAAGCCCAAGCTTCTCGTCTCATTCTAAAACACAGTCTAATTAAAATGGGTCTTTATCAGCAGCTTCAACCCGAATTTTACGAGGACTGTACCCGAGCGTATCGGGATCAGTGGCAGAGCTGCAGGCCTCATAAGCCCTTCTAATTTTCACGGGAATGTGTCTGCATTCGCCCTCAAGTTTGGCCTTGTGAAACAGTCTGATCAATTACCATCAGCGGTTTCAAATTTTCACGAGGGCTGTCCCCGAGCGTATCCTGGACAGTGGCAGACGCTGTAGGCTCCGTAGGCCCTTCTCAAGATTATCTTGGGAATGTGTCTGCCATTCACCCTCTAAGTTCAACCAAGTGTCAGCTTAATGAAACATCATCCAATTAGATATGTCACAAAAGATAAGAATCCAAGAACGATGGTGTGAACGATGATGTCGACGACGGGCAGCAACTCGGAGCCCAGTCTGATGTTGACGACTGGCAGCAACTCGGAGCCCAGTCATTTTACGAGCATATTTTTGTCAAGAGCATTGGGTTTTTAAGACCCTGCTGAACACTCTAAGTACATGATGTTCTTGAGGTTACTGACTGACAGAAACTCGAAGCACAGTTTCTTTATGACATGTTTTTGACTAAAACATTGGCTCTTTAAGACCCTGCTGAACCAGGTCAAAGATATACAACACTAATCGGGCACTTTCAGATCCCTCAATTCCCTCGGAGGACAGAGTGGATCGTTTAGCTCAATTTATTTCATACATACTTTCAACACACCTTGTGTTACTAAGGTGACTGGCCCGTCGTTGGCTTTGTAATCCAAAGAACTTTGAGGTAGTGCTACTGTTCTGGACGATTTTCGTCTATCTGGTCACACTCGTTACTTCAAGCTCAGGTGTGGAGTACATGAGTTCAGGACGAGTTTCATCTAACTGGTGATGTTCGTTATTTCAAGCCCAGATGCAAAGTAAAGGAGTGAGTGAATGTATATATTGGTATATATTGAGATGTACTGTCATTCACGTGAAGTCAGTATTGAATCCAGGTCAGCAGATAATTGGGGCTGAAAAGTCTACCGTTGACTGAGACAGATTTTCTAGGCAGTCAATGGAATAATCCGTATTATATATTCGCAAAGAAGGCGGACATCGTCACTTGACAGAGACAGATTTTCTAGGCAGTCAATGGAATAATCTGTATTATATATTCGCAAAGAAGGCAGACATCGTCACTAATCCCAAATGGAATAATCTGTATTATATATTCGCAAAGAAGGCAGACATCGTCACTAATCCCAAATGGAATAATCCGTATTATATATTCGCAAAGAAGGCGGACATTGTCACTAATCCCAAGCATCTTGACATGATCTCTTTGATATCTACTATCTCATCACGGATAGATTCTCACGAGCAAGCAGCTGAGTAGCCAGCGCCGAGGACAAAATTTGTTTATTTGGATTCTCGGAAAACATTCGTTCGCTTCCATACAAATAGTTATGAAGAAATTACGTTAGAAGGATAGTCGACGTCACACAGCCCATCCAGGATGTCGGCTTATTACTCGGAGTGAAGGCATTACAAACCGCTCAAACCCGCAAATAACGTTTAAACTTAAGTTATAGAATATTAAAAACATACAAAGCCTCATGGGATTGATGGGTTAGGTCAAGCTGTGGAATCGAATTTTAGATTCTTAACATTATAATTCCTAGAAGATACATTATCTTACCAATCTAGTTTATTGCTTAAAACATTATGTACTCGCGAGAGAGTCGTAATGGCAAAAGCTTTAATTCAAATTTTTTGCTTAACATTATGTACTTGCAGGAGAGTCGTAATAGCAAAAGCTTTAATTCAAATTTTTCTTAGTTAAAAAAGTGTAAAAGCAATTTCTCTTCGTAATTTAGAGCAGAGAAATTGTCAATTTGGTGTCCAAGTGCCATGGTTGTCTGAGGTTGTTTTAGGATAATCTACCGCGAAGGACATAAGGCGTCATGTAGGCTTGCATTCTGCTCTTGGCGTCAGGCCGACGACTACACTGCCTAGTTTTATTGGAGGCGTTTTAAAACCTCTACAACGATGCTTGTCATTTTGATTCCCATCTCTATGTAAAGCTGACGCAGGCTTAGACAGAGGCTATGGAGTTTCAATATCTTAGAATAAATAATATTCATATTCTCCGGAATCCTGCCAGTGGAAATTGGTATTATATATATATATTGGTGCCACACAAACTTGGCCGAGTGTAATAGTTAGTCTTTTATTACTATGAAAGCTAAGACACAAGCTGCTTAGTGAACTCTTGTTGGTATCTGGATAAAAACTGGGTTGAGATTGAGTTAACTGAGTACTTTGGAATCGGTTGTCTTTTTTTAAATGGTATCGGGATTGCATATTCTTAGCCATAGTTGCTGGTGTAACAAAAATACAACTCTTAAGAAAAATTCAATAATTTAAAAAGTACTTGGTTATTTTTATCTCGTATAACTTATTATTACGATGATAAATTTAAGTATTGGATTTATTACCAATAATATTTACTATAATAGAATTATTTTACTAGTGTCATCGTGTGACTAGTTTAAATTATTTCTGTGTGATTACAGCTTAATAATACTAATTACATCCACTTCACATAGCGTCGTTATCGCGTCACCAGGAGTTATAAACACGTCTCTCACAGATGCTGTGCATCGTCACATGCCGATAATGGTGCAAGTTTTACATAAAAATAAAACTTGTATTATTGAGCATTGACGATGCACAGCATCCATTTCAAAGCTCCTGATGAGAGACTGCTATGACTGATTAAATGCCCCCACCGGCCTCCTGTGACTTAAACTCAGTAGATGGCGCTGCAGAGCACAAGGTCATCAGTTTAAAGCGCTGTGATTGGTGGAAAACAAGCGGAAGTATACAACGCCCTCTCACAGATGCTGTGCATCGTCAATGCTCAATAATACAAGTTTTATTTTTATGTAAAACTTGCACGATTTTTATGGTATGAAGTTGTAGATGTAGTGTTTATTTAACGTTAAGTGGCGTCCTTTGTCCATAGTTATTTATAACTGGCAAAAAATACGACTCGTCGGCCAATTAAAAAAGTTGAATTAATTATGTGTGGTAGTTCACCATATTAATTTGCGGGTTTAATAAAGGAGAGATGTGAACTATATTTTTTGTTGTTAATGTTATCTGTATCGTCCAAATGCAAATAAGGTTCAACCAAAGAATGTGGCGGAATCAGTTGAGCCTTAGGAAAGAACACATACACCACTTACTTACTATTCTTGGTGGTTCTTTAAGCACGGTCACAGCACTGTCATACACACGCGTGCAAGAAGCGCGACAGCAGAACTTTGTTAATTCGGATCTGCGCACGTGGCTATTGTTAATTAGCGAGTCGTACATAGACTGGTGCGGTGTAACGGTGTGAATTGTGTAGGCAAAGGTAGGTATAGTAGTGGATAGTGTACACTTTTCGACAGAGGTAACACACAGCGCAAATATAATATCCTCTAATAACCAGTTTCGGGAAGACTGGAGTCCTGACCATGATCAGTCAATAAATATGCTGCTACTTGTAAGGATTGACTTGAACACGATATATACCAGTATGTTGCCAACCAAACCTTCTAAAGCAGAACACAGAATGCAAGCATTTTTTATTTTTTATCGAACTGACCATACTGTTAGCCATAAGAGCTCTGGGGCCTCGAACGGCTTTTACAGCTTCACCCTGGCTGGGGGGCAAGCGCTTAAGGTACTCAGCCACGAACAACGCAAGCATTTCTGTTATGCAGTAGAAATAGATATGGCAGTAGTGCGTCCGCAGTCGAACCTTTCTATCACTCTATGAATTAAAGGATATTTTTTTACTTGTAACGTTTCAGAATGTACAGCAACGATTTGGACACGAGTCCGGAGTTCCCGGCTATATACCGGCAGGAGCCGAGCAAGATGTCGGACGAGGACCTCGTGAAGATACTGTCGGATTTCCGGAAGCCGGAGAAGCTGGCGAAGCTCACCGCGATACCCGGATGGCTCAGTATCAACATACAGCAATACAATGAACAATTACCCAGTAAGTTGTATTTTGCTGAAATGAATGAAATGCATAGAAAGCTCAGGCTCGTTGTAAGGATTCGAACTCGCTTCGATAGCATACGCTACCACTGAGCCATCATTGGTTCAAATATCGCTGTCGGACCATAGATGATAAAATCATAATTCACGTCCAATTGTTACTCGTGTCTTTTGATTTCGTCGATTATGATAAATTCATGAAAACTCGAAGTCTAAACAAATTTAAAATTAGTTACATGTATGTAATTATTGTCGATGGACTAAAATGATTGAAAGCTGGTTCCCTTTTTTACGTTATAATCATAAATGACTTTTTTACACTACAAAGGTGTGTAAGAAGAGGCGGCATAGAGGCGGCCTCGTGGTAAGCGATAAGTTTGTTTGCAGACTGTATGAGCTGCGCGTACGCAGCGCTGAAGCCGTTCCCGCTGCCGCCGGCGGCGCCGCTGACGCTGGAGCTGGCGGGTCCGGGCGCGGAGCCGGAGCAGCCGCACGCGGCGCACGCGCACCGGCTGTACGTGCGCCCGCTCGCGCTCGCCTTCGACTCGCAAAAGGTGTTCGCGCGCGCCAGGAACATCGCCTGCACCGTCGAGCTGAGGGACTCCGACACCGGCGATAACAACCCGCTAGAGGTCATTCTCACCTACTGTTTTATCCTCTATATCTCTTTATTTTTAATTATAGTTAAGCAGTAATATCGTGTTGAATCGCGGCTCTCATCGAGTGTACGGTAAAAACCCGTCATTGTGACACGGTATTTGCGCATCGCTCAAATCAGCTACTTCACTGATGTTTAATTCAATTTGCCGAGCATTTGCTAGTATTATTGCTTAATACCCATATCGTTTCATTTTTCTATAATATCTAAGCTACTGTGGAGGCATTAATTACACCTCCACATTATTAGGTCAGTCTTACTAATAAATAAATACTAGGCAATACCTATAATGAATGTATTGCGATAATATACAGAGATTAACAATTAAAGTATATGCAATGGCAGCGTGTCAACAACTGTGCGCTAGAGGTGGACGTCTCGTCTGAACGTAGGCGCACGTCGCATCGCTCGGTTCCGTGACGTCACATATTGTACCGCGGTATAAACGTTATTAGCGGAGCGGGTAGTACATCACACCACTATGGCACATTACCAAAACAAGACCTAGGAAAATGGTGGTGATACCCTAGTAAATCTTTCTTAAAATGATTGAGGCAATTAGCAATGAACCTTTTCCATCTGTCTCCCACATCTTCATCAAAATCAACAGTCCTAAATTGCATAAATAAATGATATTTCATACTCAACAAATTATTAATATTATCATTTCTTATCTTTCCTCAAAACAGTTTTCAACTATAAAGTATGGTCGGATCTGAACATCGACCTCACTGAACGTGCGCCTAATAAAATTGCCAAATTAATATTATAATTTGTTTACGTAAAGGCAATATACGGACGCACCGGCATGAGCACGCAGTACCGCTGTACCGTACTGCATCACAACGCGAACCCCACCTGGAGCGACGAGGTGAAGGTCCGGCTCCCAGTCACCATCACCCCGCACCACCACCTGCTCTTCACCTTCCACCACATCTCCTGTGACCTCGCTAAGAAGAACGATACTAACGTTGAAACTTGTATCGGGTATGTTCTATAGTTTACGCTATGCTACTGAAGTGCAGTGAACTGGTACAATACTGATTTAAACTTTTCATGGGACACCAAAGAATCTACTGGAGACCTAATGTGTCCAATTAAATAACTTTTTTTGTTTCAGTTACGCCTGGGTGCCGCTGCTAAAAAACGATAAATTCGTCGAGGAGGTTATAAACCTACCGATCGCAACCCACCTGCCGTCCGGCTACCTGTCCATCCAGCCACTCGGTTTGGGCAAGGGTAACGCCGGCCCCGAAGTAGTTTGGGTCGAAGGGGAGAAGCAGCTGTTCCGTTGTCAGCTAGTCCTCGACTCGACGGTGAGCACGCGGGACCCGCACCTCCACAACCTGTTCAGCCAGGCGGAGAGGCTGGTCAGGGCGAACTCTCCCTCGAATTCCCCATCAGCGCCGCCCTGGAACGATTTGTGCAACGCATTGAAGGCAGCACACGCGATAAACCTCGGCTCTCTGATCGGTTTCCTGCCAACGATACTGAACCAACTCTTCGAGTTAATGGTGAGTGCCCTTTCTATACACTAACAGAATTTAGTCGTACTGTTTGGCGGTTTGACCTTAAGAGCCTACTTATGACGGATTAAGGAAAAATATGCGCGCGTCTTCCATCATCGTCGGTTTAATTCTCTTTAATTCCCAATGCTTTTTGTAACGAACGTTTGGTTTATTCTCATTCGTCCGTTCGGCGTAGACGTCACGCTCCAGTCAAATTATGAATGCATCTTTTCACGGTAGATATTTAAAAACGCAAGTAGAACAAACTCATTATTCAGGTGTTCTCAGTCGCAGTCCTCGGTTAGACAAAACATGTCCACTACACACACATACACTATGAACTTGTACTTACAGTCTTTATTGGAGTCCTCTTGTAGATTTCTTACTTTCTTTCTTCATACTTTTGCCGTTTTGCCGAGAATTGTCCTGCGTCGGAATATGGCTCGCTTATATGACCAATAAAAACGATGAGTCGAAATGGAAACGAGTGTGACCTTCACGTTTAAAGAAAAGGGAATTGTGCTATTTTTAGATATTATTTGTTTGTTCATATAATTGGAACGATATGATTTCAATGTGTGTGTGTTCCGCGACGCCTTCTCTTACCAACAAAATGTTCGAAAATAATGTTTTTTATACAGGTTAAACATTACTATATTGTTCTTGAAAGTAATTTATTAATGCCCCCTCTATTATACTGTAATTTATTTGCCTAGAATGTATGAATTGCATTTCAAATAGTCAATACTTGAGTAAAGTTACTTAAACTTTATTATATTAAATAATTTCCTCTTGTTTTGTTCGCAGACAGTTGAAAAAAGCTACACATCAGATCTGGGCTATCAAATTGTTAAGTTGATAATTCATTTCGTTCACATGATACATGACTGCGGACGGAAGACTCTACTGGATAGTTATGTTAAGGTTAGTATTCATTTTTGTTATTTTTACATTTTACATACATATCATACCACGAGAATAAGCAGCTTAAGAAATGGAAACTATTCACTAACGCTTCATTTCTGGCCACAGGTGAACAAAAGAATAGGTTACAAAGGAAGCTAACTCCAAAACCGTATCGATTGATGTAATTTATAATTCTATGAGCCTGAGCTTTCGGTGAAGGAAAACACTGAGATAAAACCATAGCATGGTGGTAGATTTTTTTTCTAATGGCCACCTGGATAGCTAGCTACCACCCTCAAGTTTAAAATCTGTCTCCAAGTACTTGTAGGTGTGTTCCTGCAGCTACATATACGAACTAGTCCTTCAAGGTATAGCGTGTTAATCCTTACGGCCGCACGACACATTAAATATTACGTGAGATTGTGCTAAAACGCCATACTTGTAACTCGATTTAAAAAATTATGTTTTCTAAACAAGTAAGATGAGGAACAAGTGTACTATCAGCTTGATGGTCGGTTACCGTAGCTTACGGATGCTTGTAATACTAGATGTATAAATAGCTCCTTGAGATGAGCTCTGGATTCCCTACTCGCCACAAGAACACAACACAAGATTATTTGCCTACGATCTTCTGTGGTGGTTGTATTTAAAAAGCGTGGCTGCCTCAAGCAGAGAGAACTTTATAAAAAAAAACTCAGTGACTTCTGCTCTCAAATATGTAAAGTGTATACTTTGTTCATCATAAGAAATGTTTAGAACGTAAATTGCTTGGTCGTGCAAATTACGACATAACCTAAAAACATGCATTTCAACTATCAGTTATCATCCTATTTTTTATTAATACTGATAAACTTTATAAAAACACTAGCTGTGCCTCGCGGTTTAACTCGCGTATAATTTAAAAGAAATCTTTGACTGATGATTAATAATACTTCGGTATAGACAATATTTTTATCGGGCGGCCAGGGTTATGCGTCACAACTCACACGACTCGTTCGCGCCACTACACCTATAGGCATAGACCCGGGCCGAGTATTGAATTATTTTAATTTTACATTATCTCCCAAACTAGGTGTCCAAATAAAATGCTGTAAGGGGCAAAGTTTATCTTTATAAAATTGTTGTAGTAATTTTCGTTCGTAAGGATTAATATGCCATACTTAATAATAATGCTCATAAATCACTTTCTATTTTCAATAAAACTTTGTCACAAAATACCTTATTGTGGCTTAAGTATAAGAGATAGGCATATGGTATCTTGGATTTTTTTTAGATGTACTAAGGAGCAATATTTTTGTAGAACGTAATATTTACGTATAACTAACCATTACGCCAGAATACGCGGAAAAAACAGGTAGGGTTGCGCTATTTCTTCTGACTTACCTAACTAAAATCAACATTTAAGGCTAGCTGAGTGGTGTAGCCTAAAGCTAGACAGCGTACACTATTCCTCGTGAATCTGGCTATGATATACAAAAACAATTTGTCGAATATGAATGGTAGTTTCTGAGATTAGCGTGTTTAAACAAACAAACAAACAACTGTTCCGATATATTATATTAGTATAGATTTTGCACGACAATGTCCTAAATAAGTTCCTCTATAAAATGATTTTTGTGAATTTTCGTTTTTTTTTCTTACTACGTAGAACGTTACTTTCCATGGTTACTTAAAACTAGAGTAGACCAAAATTATAAAAAAAAATCAATAATTAAAAAAATATCCTATTAATCGTACGAATCGAAAATTAATGAAATCAATTCAATTTGTTTCTTTTTCAATCACAAATAAAAATATATGTTATAGTAATTTCTACATTTTCACTGCAGCAACACGCAACGAAGAGTATTTGCTGCAAGAATTACTCATGTTGTTTGGCGTTAGTCATTCAGCAATTCAAATGTTCCAGATTGCGATTTCAATTATTGTCATAGTTTATTTTTGTTATTTAATTTACACAGCTTACACATCCCTCAATTGATTTAAAGCATAATTGTAAAATCAGCTTACAAAGTTAGTTTTGCTATATCTCTAAAATAAACATTTGATATGTGTCATGCAACCTTTTTATGATGAACAAAGTATAATGTATAAGTATAATGTTCTATAAAAGTAATAAGTATTTTTTATTTTTTAAATCTCAACTTTCAGTATGTATTCAACTGCGTGGAATATAAACTCCACACGGTACTAACGGCGCCGTTACACATGTTCCTGGATCCGAATCAATCCGACTTTCTGTTGGGGAATAAGTTCATGCAATATTCTGGTTTTTTCTTCGACATTATTGTCAAAAGTATGGCACAATATTTGATCAACACCGGAAGAATAAAAGTGAGTTTCGTGATCATCTTCACTACGAAACTGTATAAATCATTCAAACTCTCGATGCATGTAATACCTAGTATTTTTTTTTAATTACTCAAGCGTTTACAAAACTTTTATAAATTCATCATCTTATTCTATCAATGTCGATTGTTTGTTATAATTTAATAATAAATTATTTATGATATTGAAATTACTTTAACAATTATAAAAAAAAAGTTTTATTCTATAGAATTTTTCATATAAATTTGCTTGAATAGATATATTTTCTTTTTAAGATGTCGAGAAACGAGAGATTTCACGTTGACCTGATGACGAACATCGACATGCTAGTGAGTGCTGTGGAGCCGGCGTACGTGCTGCAGCAGCCGGTGCAGACGCACGTCTTTAACAAAAATCTCGCTCTATTCCTTAAGGTAAATTATTCTTATTAAATTATCTAATTAAATTATTATTATTAAAAAAATATTTAACATTAATTCTTACAGTTAACTGATACGCAATATAAATTTTCAATGCTCAGAACTCGCTTAAATACACGATGTTATGAAAATAATGTTTATACAGTGAATTAAAATTAAGTTTAGTGACAAATTTTGTAATAAACTTTGGTAAACTGTAAATATATGTTGGCAACACTGAAATTACATTCGCAGTCCGTGTTTCCTATTTCTAGGCACGATACCGTTATCACTAGTATACAATATATTTTACTTACAGCCACTTTGTCGTCGTCGCGGATCAGTGAAATATAACTGGTCGTGAAATATCGGTCGTTATATCACGTGATAAAAAAAATAACTTCACGACGTTCCAGTTATATTAGAGGAGCTATAATTTACATGCTTGGTTAATTCACAAACTGCCGAAAGTAATTGGCAGTGTGTGTTGTTAACCCTTGGAGTTTCGATATGTTGTGTTATTTTCCAGTCGTGCCTCTCGTTCATGGACCGCGGGTTCGTGTTCCGTCAAATAAAGAAGTACCTCGACAAGTTCAAACCTTGCGATCCGAAGGCTCTGTTCGATTTTAAATTCACCTTTCTACAAACGATATGTTCGCATGAACACTACGTGCCTTTCAACTTGCCGCTGCAGTCGAACAAACTAGCCAAAGACTGCAATCAAGGTTTGTTTGCATTTTATATGACGTTGAGAACCGAAGGGTTAAACTCGATTGGTTATGTCTTCAAGTTGTTATTTAAGAATGTTCGACAAAAAGAAAACACCTTCAAATATTTTGAGGAGTTCCCTGGTGTATCTGAGAAGTCGAAGGTTGGATGAACAACTCCAGCGGTAGGTCCACGGTCACAGGCATGTATACTTGGGCGAGTACTACACTGGGGGGACTTGGGTCATCATGTAGTTGTCTCAAAGCACATAGCTTAACAGAAGTCTGTTAAGATCTGCACATTTATCTCTTTGGATATATAGACCCTATGACCCTTAAGTCGAAGTGTTGTTTTCTTTGAAGTAAGTTCATGAGTTTTACAATTAAATTAAAGTTATATATTTAAGTCATTAGCCGTTAAATATAAAGAGAGCTTGTTTTATAATTGACATAAATAATTTTTGTCATGTTAATGTGCTTAACGATATAATGTTGAATTACAGAACCAGCAAAATTGAAGTTGACAGAGGAATTCATTATGAGACACTTTCTTGCCGGGACTCTTCTAAAGCATGTAAGCTTGTTACTGTTTTTTCTTCTCTTCTAATACAGTTTTAGATACCTTTCAGCAAAGTGGGGTGAAGAGTCTGGAAGTTCTTCCTTTATTGCTATATTAACTATGTGATGTGGATTAAGAGTGAGAGTTTAAATAAATAAATTAAATAATGTAGGCACATCTCTGGTATTTCGGTTACAAAATATTCCATTAACATTTTTGTATATAGTCAAAGGGTTCGTTTTCTTTCTTAGAGTTGGTAGCGCCACTAGCAGATAGGCAGTGAAACTTAAAGAGACGGTACAAAAATCAAAGACGGTCTAATTGCATGGCCGTGATAAGGAAAACTAATGATGTTCTTGTTTTTTTTTATTATCATAACCGCCATTATCAAGTGGGTAATTGTTTCGTTAACAAAGTTAATGTCTTCTGGTGATTTCAATGTGTAACAAAATGGTAGCGCTCTTGTTGGAACTTTTCAGGGAGTTTTTGTGACATCTCGGAATTTGTGTTCCATGTTATTTATTATTCCTAATTTATTTTATTGGTGCATAATAACCAAACTATATTAAAGCAAAAGCCATGAATATTACACATTATAGGATGTAATAACGCAAGTTTATGAATTAAAAATCGGGATGTGTCTGTTTCGGATACATGGCTGTGTATTTCACATGAATACTGCTTCGCGTCCGATTTATTTTTTTACATGCCCGACACCGTATTACTCTGGCATATGGTTAGAAACCCTTTCTAACCGTATACGATATATACAGGATGTCCCAGAACTCAACGTCAAGCCGAAACGGGGTGACAGGATTGATTGTAACCATCATGAGAAAAATCAGAAAAAAAATCTATCCCATGCAGTTTGGAAATTATGGGCATTTAAGAAAAACCTAGAAATTTGGTCAAACTGTAACTATTTTTTGGTTATTGTGGTTAATTTTTATTATTTTTGTTCATTTAAACTTTGGATCCGTAACCCTAAATAACATTTCTAGAAACACAGTCAAAAATAATGACATAACTGACCCAAGTTTTCTAGAATTAAGACTATTTGTTAAACTATGAATTTAAAATTTTCAAAATTTGTCGACTTTGAAAGGCCCTCCTTTAAAAAAAAAGTACTAAAGTGCCTTGGCAAGTGCCATTAAAAGTTCGCGCATTTAATCAGGATTGTAAAATGGTACAATACTTGTTAGTTTCATAGTAAAAAAAAACTAGTAAAAACATAAAAACCTCGAGTAACCCGATTTTTGCTAATCCATTTTACTCAGTTCAAATGTTTTTTATTGATGTGAGAGATGGATAGTGGACATGTTTGCCATGAGCGACCGAGACAGATAGTGACGCCACGCAGTTAGAAGGAGATGCGTCTGACACCAGTTAGTACGTTTCGCTCATTCGTCTACTGCGCACCTTTCCGTATTCGTTTGTGTTGATTTAGTACTGACAACTTTGGCCTATCTCTTTTGGAATTGGACTTTTGTGTTGGCATCCTTGTTATCTACCATGCCTACGCGCTACACTTCACAAGAATATGCGAACATGCACCTCATTTATGGAGAATGCAGATGCAACGCAAGTGCCGCTGCTAGACTTTATCGTGAAAGATATCCGAATTTATAGCGCTATCCGGATCACCGCGTGTTTGTTAATGTGCACCGTTCACTCACGGAGGACGGCCATTTCCCGAATCAAATACGGGCTGGAGGTAGAGCTCGCTTTCCTTACGAGGAAGAATAGTTGCAAGAGGTCGCAGATGACCCAAGTATTTCCGTTCGTGGAATTGAAGAAAGAACGGGAATACCCAAAAGCACATCACATCGTATTTTACAAAGAACCGAAATGCATCCGTTTCACGTACAACGAGTTCAAAGTCTTCTTCCTCGAGATTATCCTGAAAGGATTTCATTTTGTAGAACAATGCTACAGAGGCATAATGAAAATCCCCAATTCATCCAAAAAAATCTCTGGTCAGATGAATCTACATTTAAAAGAAAAGGGCGTTCTAAAAGAAAAAGTTTATTCAAAGCCCATTGACAGCGTAGCCGAGCTGCGTGAACGAATTTCTCAAGCTGCTGAGGACATCAACTCTCGAGGATATGTCCGACTAATAACTAGATCTTTTTTAATAAGATGTAGTGCGTGTATTGAGGCTGATGGTAAACAATTTGAACATTTATTGTAATAAAAAATGTTAACTCCCTATCTGACTTTTAGTCCAATAAACCTAAACTAAACTAGGTCAAGATTTTTCATTATTTTATTAATTTTACTTACTTTTGTTGTCTTTGGTAAAAGTGGCGTCACTATCTGTCTCGGTCGCTTATGGCAAACATGTCCACTATCCATCTCTCACATCAATAAAAAACATTTGAACTGAGTAAAATGGATTAGCAAAAATCGGGTTACTCGAGGTTTTTATGTTTTTACTAGTTTTTTTTTACTATGAAACTAACAAGTATTGTACCATTTTACAATCCTGATTAAATGCGCGAACTTTTAATGGCACTTGCCAAGGCACTTTAGTACTTTTTTTTTAAAGGAGGGCCTTTCAAAGTCGACAAATTTTGAAAATTTTAAATTCATAGTTTAACAAATAGTCTTAATTCTAGAAAACTTGGGTCAGTTATGTCATTATTCTTGACTGTGGTTCTAGAAATGTTATTTAGGGTTACGGATCCAAAGTTTAAATGAACAAAAATAATAAAAATTAACCACAATAACCAAAAAATAGTTACAGTTTGACCAAATTTCTAGGTTTTTCTTAAATGCCCATAATTTCCAAACTGCATGGGATAGATTTTTTTTCTGATTTTTCTCTTGATGGCTACAATCAATCCTTTCACCCTGTTTCGGCTTGACGTTGAGTTCTGGGACACCCTGTATATATATTTTGATTTGGATTTATGACGAGTATAGGCTGACATTGTATTAGTTATGTTAATGTGTATCTATAACACCATATATTTTTACCGTAACTATTCCTTACTAATGTTTTGTATACACAAGTGATGAATCTTGACGAAAGTTGTCGATTGCAACTAAACGAGCGTCGTAGCGTCTCTGAGTCTTAATTTATACAAAATGGAAATTATCTGACGTGGCTAAATGTTCTCAAAATGGCAGTCCGTACTCTACGTTACGAATTCTTTGATTGTTTAACTATCGAGTTGTGTAATTAAATATGTATGTAGATGATAGATATGTAGCTGCAATCTCAAATTGTATAACTGTTTATAATAATTGTTTTTTGAATAACATCACAGTAAGAAAGTAAATTTAAAAACGTATTCAAGTTAAATAAACACTACATGACAAAGATCCCGGCAATAAGAGAGTAAGTAAATGATGTTAATTATAGGTAGAGATGTCGTTGCGCGAGGCGCCCGGCAAGCGGCGCGTGGCGCTGGGTGTGGTGCGCGCGCTGCTCAGCAAGCACGAGCACGACGACCGCTACCGGTCCCGGCAGTGCCGCGCGCGCCTCGCGCTCCTCTACGCGCCCTGGCTCACGCTAGTGCGAGGTACCACTCGCTATCGCTATACTCCCGCAACTCCTCACGTCTCTCACAACAGACGACTCTTTTAGCGTTACAAAATGGCGGCTCATCACGCCATCTGGGGTTACCATTTTTTACTAGATTTTAAAACAAAAAAAAAAGATAAACTATTGTTCATTCTTCTAAAATACTATTTATATTCCTTCCCCGACCTTCATATACTTTATTTCTTGTACAAAATGGCAACTCTAAATAACGGGATGGGCCGCCATTTTGTGACGCTAAAATAGTCATGTTATGACAGAGACCGCATCCTCTCAACGGTCTAACTATATACCTACTATACTATGTTCATCATAGGAGAGGTTGCATGACAAATGTCTAATTTCTATTTTAGAGATGTTCCATAACTTAATTCGGAAGTTCGCTTTACGGTTATCGATACTTATATAAAGCTAATCATTATTAATTATAAGTATACGCTTTAAAAAAAATTAGGGTCGTTTAAGTTATGTAAGTGAAATAACAAAAATAAACTATAAGAACAATTGAGATCACAACCTGAAACACTTGATGTGCATGCGCACTGCCCACTAAGTACATGACGGCAAACAACAAGATGACGGCATGTTCATTCGTTCAGTTAATATACTTCGTCCCATATTTAAGTTGAAAAGTTGGTTTTGTGTCACTAGGTTAAGAGGCCAGTCCTTTTCTTTTTTAAGTTAACGGGTGTTTTTATTATTTTATGAGCTCAGCATAATTACAAATACACCGGTTAATATCGAGAAATCAATTAATCCATCTCCAGACATCGATGTCGTAAACAGATATTGCAAATGCATCTCTATAGGCCTACCATACGTGTACTAGGTTGTGCTGATACGTAACATGTCCTTAGCAAAAGCGCGATTAAATATAAATGAACACGTTAAACAGATAACGCACACCGGCTGGTGACGAAGTCGCTGCCGAGTCCGATAGTAGAGACGGGCGAGGAGAGGGCGGGGGGTGAGGGTGAGGGGGCGGCGGCGGCGGCGCAGGCGCAGCGCGAGTGCGCGTCGGTGAGCGGCACGCCGCGCAGGAACCGGCTCACGCTGCACCTGGAGCACGCGCCCCTCACCTCCCTCACCTCCGCCAGGAACTCGACGCATTTCAAGGAACCGCCGAGCATTCTCTTGCAAAACACTTCCATGTATGGAAAAGGTTTGTCTTGTCTATACATATATTTATAATCTCAATGCATACATAACGCGCACACACACACATTTATATAATCAACAGTTATAAGTATGTTCAATTAATTTATATAATTAAAACTGTTACCAAATGATACCTTCATAGTATTATTAAAAATACCTTTCAAATTTGCTTTTAATATGTACTTTATAGAAGTTGGAATGTTGATATGCTTGGTAGAAGCAGACGAGGCGCAGACCGCGTCGCAGAGCTCACTCGAGTCCGTGTCGACGCTGTCGGGCGGCGACTCGAACCCGGGCCGCTTGGACTTGAGCGAAATCGGCGATCAGGTTAACAGGTCTGCCTCAATTTTATATTATTATTTAAAAAATGCCTTTCTGCAGTGAAAGATGTGGATACTAATTTATTAGTAAGGTTAAGTTATTAAAAAAAAAGCTGTGTGTGTGATTCACACGCGATAGAAGTGAAACTTCATTTTAAAAGGCATTTTCTATTTTATTTAAACAGTGTGCAATATACATACACACCGACATTTACTCTCTCGCTCTGGCTCAGACAAAGAGGAGAGACCGATAATGTGCGTTAAACGTTTAACGCTTGGAAGTCGCATAAGAAGTTTCACTTCAATATATATTTATCTTTTTTTGAGTCTAGATTTAACATTTATGAACGAAGCCAAAGACCTTTGTAACAACCACCAGTGTGATGTTGCTACATTTAAGGACTTGTTTTATTAGCAGTACAGCTTCGAGCAAACTGTCACTTAACCATTGAGTTATTACATACTGCGTGCTAGAGCAGCTATTATAAACAACCGGTTCCGCTACATTCTTTCCTTGTGGATGAACCTTATTTGCATTTTGTCGATACAGATAATATTAACAAAAAATATATAGTTCACATCTCCCCTTTATTAAACCCGCAAATTTAATATGGTGGACTCGACCCCACATAATTAATTCAACTTTTTTAATTGGTCGACGAGCTGAAATATTTTCCAGTCGTTTTTTTAGGTTTTCCTCGAATCGGTCACATCTCTAGCGCAAATATTTATGTTGTTATAGATTAGTCCACTCGCGCAGATACGACATACTGTTTATTCTTATTACTCGATTCTGTGAACAGACACACACACACAGTGAATATATAAAAAGAGTATTTAAACTTTAACAAAATATAATTTAAAAAAAAATTGCATTTAGACCCTAGGAACGCACTTATAAATGATAAAATGCTACTACCAGTTCGGAAAACATTAAGTTATTAATTCACTGATTGCAGTAATAAGTAAATAAATAATGTAGATTTCTATGAGTGAACAAAATTTCAAAATCGGTGCAGTAGTTACAGAGATTACGCTCTCCACATATAAACAAATGTCTGAATATAAACAACATTAAATTTATACATATAAATAAAATTACCTTTTTATAATATTAGTATAGAAGTATAGATTAAACATTTACAGTGTCACATCTACACATAGAAATGTTATTACTCTTTGACTGTCAGCGAAATATGGCGTTTAGTTGCCATGGTGACGCGTCATTGAATGTAGGAGCATGCACCCGAACGCGTGTTTCAAACAATCTGGTTGAGATGTCACCTTTAGTACGTAGTACATAATACCTCAATGCAATTAACTTACTATTATATTTGAAATATTTCTTTTCCTTTTATACATTTACTAGCAGCGACCTTAGCGGAAATGAGGAAAAACCAAACCTAGCGCTATATGTTTTCCCCTTTATTAAATTAGCCAACAGTTATACAATATTTCTATAAAAAACAAAACAAGAATCAGAATTAAAGTTAGTTTAAAACGAACCCTTTCAGATTCGGTGTGATGTCTCCGGAGGAGGTGCGCGACGTTCTCTTGTGTTTCCTGTTTGTGTTGAAGTATTTGGACGAGGAGAGGCTCGTTGAGTGGTGGAAAACGCAAACCCAGCCGCAGCAGCAGTCCTTTTTTAGCGTTCTAGAGTGAGTTGTCATATAATTTAATCCTTGGTATATTGGAAAATGGTTTTAACATGTATTTTAATGGCTTATATGTTTTTTTTATTTCTTCTCTTTTTTGTATAAACCTTTCTTACCGGTATTTATCGATAATAGAGATAATGGTTAGGCTAAAATATGGCAATAATAATAGTCTTATGCACAATGATACAACTTCCATCCTTTTTCCTAGTATCAGTCTATCCCTTTCTCCCCTACCCCTACACCAAAATGTCAGTTCGAGTTTTAAATCGGAACGACGAACAACAGTGGTGACTGCGCTATTTATAAAAAATATAATAATAAACTTTTAAATATAATATTGATTGTGACGGTGCTTGGTGCCTTGCTTGAACATCAGTGAACCAGAGAAAGCCTCAAAAAACTTGTAAAACTGCATACTGGTGAGTCCATTATTTTCCTTCTTTCCGTATCATTGTGCATACCTGCAAACGACCTAGGAAGGTTGCCCCTTCGTTAATCACGCTAATTTTAAAAGTTACCAAACCAGCGCTTACATATGGTCCTATCGATCGCGAATTATCGACATAAAATAACTATTAGTCGTGATTAATTATTGTGTGCGGGGTAGTTATCGATATTTTATAAAATGCCTTCTGATCCACGTAACGACCGTAAGTTGCAAAAATTGCAGAATAAGATTACAGTTTTGTATGAGAGACTACAACAATTATATGATACAATTGCGGAAATTGGTAATAATACCGATAAAATAGAAGAATTTTTAGCGGATACTTTTACTATTGACACGTTACGAAATGATTTTATGGCAGCCGTTGAGGAACGAAATTCCTTTGAATTATTGTTATCGGATGTTCCCCCGTCTTCTTATAAAGTAGTTATTTCTTTTGAACAGTTGTTTAGTAAAATAAAGTATAAATCGCATCAACTGCAGTCGCAAATGGCTAAAGATACTAGCCGCGATGAGCAGGGTACCGTAGTAAAATGCATGAAACCATCGTTAAAATTACCGCGATTAGAACTTTGTGCATTTGACGGTGAAAATGAGACTTGGCCTATTTTTCATGAGACCTTTAAATCGGTTATTCACGAAAACCCGGATCTAACTGACGGCGAAAAAATTCAATATTTAATTGGTAGACTAAAGGGCAAAGCCTTAAATATTTGCCAAGGTATTTTACCCACAGCAGAAAATTATAATGTTGTGTGGAAAGTCTTAGTGAATAAATACAATGACAAAAAGATATTGGCCGCTTCGTATTTGGATAAATTGCTTAACTTGCCAAATGTAGGTGAAAATTCTCCTTCACAATTAGAGGAATTTATAGATAAGTTTTCATCACTGTACTCCGCTTTGAAACAATTAAATTTAAAAAGCTTGGAGGACTTTATATTTATTCACGTTGCGTGTAAAAAAGTTGGGTTCGAAACAGTAAAATCGTTTGAGCTTAAATTCGACGATTCCGAAAATAATTCAACTTGTACGGAATTCATCGATTTTGTCAGAAATCAGTCTCACATTTTACAACGCGCTCATAATGTGGCGGGTACAATCGCTACAAATATGAATGCGGGGCGGACTCAGGCGCGTAAAAATAATAATACGGCATCGTCATCAATTAGATCGGGGGCGCGCACCTCCTATAATAATGTTAAAAGTTTTGTGAACGTACAGGAACATAATACATGCTTATGTTGTGGGAAGAGTGATCATTATGAGTTAGCTCAATGTCCAAAATTCCTGTCAATGGTCCCTAATGATCGTTACAAATTAGTGAAATCAAATAAATATTGTGTAAATTGTTTAAATAGCAAACACATAATTTTGTTATCAAGCCGTTGTTCTCAATGTAATCGTAGTCACCATAGCTTGTTGCATTTTCCTAATAGTAAGTCAGCATCCACTAGTATTGCTGTGGAACAAACTCATACGAATACGGCGATAGTGCCGGGGAGCGCGGCCCGCGTTTCTGAATACGTCCCTGCCGCGACCGCCGTGTCACTGTGTGCCGTGGGCGAGTGCGCCGCCGTAGCGGAGAGCGCGAGTTCGAGTGCTGCATCTTCCGTCTTGCTCGGTACCGCGCAATGTCATGCTGTTGACGCCGAGGGAAATATATTTGTATTGCGAGCGTTAATTGATAGTGCGCCTCAAAAGGATATTATAACTAATGAATGTTGTAAAAGATTAAATTTAAAATTAAATGCGTCACAAAGTAAATATGTGTCAGGCGTTGGTGACGTCACAAATCCTGTATTAGGAGTTACCTGCCTTACCATTCGGTCTCGCTTCGACGATTCGGTTAGGTTCACTATTCAACCGGTGGTCGTCAATCGTATCACCAATGAATTACCTACCGCGAAGATAGACACGGCGCGTCTGGATTATTTAAATAATATTACTTTAGCGGACTCTAATTATTACACGCCCGCGAATATTGATCTCATTTTGGGAACGGATTTATTTGCTCGAATCTTAGGTCCGAATTCTATATCGCGTGCGTCCGGTGAACCTGTTGCGATTGAAACCTTATTAGGTTACATAATAATTGGTCAGGCTCCGGTCTTTAACCCCGTGTGCAATATTGTTCGTTCGTATTGTACTATGGATGAATCATTCGAAAATTGCTTGAATCGATTTTTCGAATTGGAAGAGGTACCTAATGTGTCTAATTATCTAACTAAAGACGAACAAATTTGCGAAACATATTATTGCGATACCACTCGCCGCGAGTCGAACGGGCGATACATCGTGTCGCTGCCGTTTAAAGACGATCCCTCCGCTTTAGGAGACTCGATGCGCGCGGCCGAGCGTAGATTCTTATCTTTGGAGCGTAAATTATTGTCAAATACAGCTGTTAAATTAGAATATGACAACATTTTTAAGGAATACCTTCAGAAAAATTATATGTATCCCGTAGGTACTATTTCTGAGATTGGTTATACTAATAATCAATTCGTGATACCGCATCACGCTGTGATACGCACAGACAAGTCTACAACAAAATTACGCGTAGTATTAAATGCGAGTAACGAAACTAGTACCGGCAAGTCCTTAAATGATTTATTGTATACTGGTTTAAATCTACAAAATGATTTATTTAAAATAATATTAAAATTTCGTTTGTTTCCCGTGGCTCTAAGTGCCGATATACGACAAATGTATTTACGTGTTTTAATTGACAGAAATGACACGAAATTTCTTAGGTTATTATATAGGTTCGTCAGTAATGACGAAATTACCGTTTTTGAAATGTCACGGGTACCGTTCGGCCTGTGCTGTAGTACATACCTAGCTATACGTACCATACGTCAGCTCGCCGCCGATGAATGCGAGCGCTTTCCGAATGCTGCTTCGGTAGCCACGAAGGATCTATACATGGATGATTTAGCGACTAGTTGCTCATCCGTAGCTGAGGGTGTCGAACTCTCAAATCAGCTGATCGAATTTTTCGCGGCTGGAGGGTTCGAGCTAGTAAAATTTTCTAGTAATTCGCCTGAAGTTATGTCTAGTATTCCCGCGGCTAACCGTGTTAGTGAAGCAGTGGAATTCAGTCCGGAGAGTCACCTAAAAATACTTGGTCTTCTTTGGATACCGGCTGACGAGATGTTCACATTCAGTGTCATTTCAGAGTCTCGCGAATGCACTAAACGGAATATCCTTTCAACTATTGCCCGACTGTGGGATGTTATGGGATTCATAGCTCCGGTAACATTATTAGCGAAATTAATAATAAAATCATTGTGGGAAAATAACGTCGGATGGGATGACATTCCCCCTCCAAATGTCGTGTCCTTATGGCAAAGGATTGAAACTGAATTGCCATTATTTCAGAATATTAAATTACCGCGATACATAGGCGTTCATGACAACTGCGTTGTCTCAATAGTAGGCTTTGCGGACGCGTCAGAGCGCGCCTACGGTGGCGTGGTATATTTACACGTTTATACGCCAAGCGTAAATCGTTGCGTCACTAATTTAGTTTGTGCGAAATCAAGAGTAGCGCCTTCTAAAACTGTTATTAGTCTAGCTAGAATGGAGTTATGTGCTAATTTAATACTAGCCAAACTGATGCGTTTAGTTATTGACTCGTATACGGATCGTTGTCAAATATCCAATATCCACGCGTTCACTGACAGTACGGTAGCACTCGCTTGGATTCACTCATCTCCTACTCGATGGCAGACTTTCGTCGCTAACAGAATCTCGAAAATTCATAATGAGTTAAATCCGCGACACTTCCATCATATTAGTGGAAAAGAAAATCCAGCAGATTGCCTCTCTAGGGGACTGACTCCCGCTGAGTTACTCGAGCACCCCCTCTGGTTCTGTGGACCCTCGTTTCTTCGACTACCAGACACTGAATGGCCCGTAAATTGCTTTGTTCCCGCTAAGGTAGTAGACGAAATTCCTGAAATGAAGGTAAATGTCCTCGCTACTACAGATAGTGCCTCTTCCACTGCTACGCCGGTCTTTTATGCTTTATCAACTAGAGTGTCCTCGTGGTCTAGATTACTGCGAATAGTTATCTATGTCCTTCGGTTTGTGAAAAAAGTACCTAAAAAATTTGTAATTTCTCATTTAAATCAAGCCGAAGAATATATAATCAAAGACCTTCAGAAAATTCACTTTGCTGACGAGATCAAAATGGCGCAGTCAGGAAAGAAGTTGCCCCCCGCTTTCTTGAAGCTTAATGCTTTCTTGAAAGACGGTGTATTCAGAGTAGGTGGCCGACTGGTTAATGCGGCTTTGGATTATGACAGCCAACATCCCATACTGCTCCCTCGAAAAGACCACATAGTAAACTTAATTATTGATTATTATCACCAAAAATATCTACATACCGGACCTCAACTATTGATGTCTTTATTGCGACAGAAGTATTGGATATTGTCTGCTCGCGATATTGTGCGTAAACGAGTGCAACAATGTACAGTCTGTTTCAAGGCAAATCCGAGAAACAGTGTGCCTTTTATGGCGGATTTACCGGCTGCTAGGGTCCAGGAAGCGAAAGCGTTCTGTCATACTAGCATGGACTACGCGGGTCCCTTGCATATATTGCCTTATCGACGTCGTGGAGTGCACAGTATAAAGGCGTACATATACGTGTTTGTATGTCTCGTAACTAAAGCGGTACATCTCGAACTAGCGACAGATTTAAGTACGGAAGCGTTTTTAAATGCATTGAAAAGATTTATATCGAGACGCGGTCCCGTAGCGGTTCTTTATTCGGATAACGGCACGAATTTCATAGGTGCGAAGTCGTATCTCGACGGAATGTACCAGTTGTTAGAGTCTGAGGATTATAAAGACAAATTCGCTAACGTGGCGCGCGATAATAGGATAGAAATTAAATTCCATCCACCATTAAGTCCTCATTTTAATGGTTTAGCGGAAAGTAATGTTAAAAGCGTTAAAACCCATCTCGCTAAAGTTGTAGGAAAATTACTGCTAACGTTCGAAGAAATGATTACCGTACTCACTCAAATTGAGGCAATCCTCAATTCGCGTCCGCTATCAGTGCTAAGTAGCGACCCTGCTGAACCTCTAGCATTGACTCCTGCACATTTTTTGGTTATGACCCCACTGAAGTCGTTGCCGGCAGAGGATTTGACAAACGAGAAAGTCCCTCTTCTTCAGAGAAAACGTTTAGTTGACCACCTAGTTCAATCCTTTTGGAAGCGATGGAAAATCGAATACCTGAATACTATGCAGGTTCGAAATAAATGGTTGACTCCGAGTGTGCCCGTTCAGCAGGGAACGGTTGTTCTGCTTAAATCAGACAACAGTGCTCCGTTGGATTGGCCCTTAGGTGTAATAGAACGGACGTTTCCTGGTAAAGATGGCGTTTCGCGTGTCGTAGACGTTAGAACTAAATCCGGAATCTATCGCCGACCCGTGGTGAAAGTATTCCCCTTACCTAATTAATAATATTAAATAATTTTATATACAGTCCACAAATTTATCGTTTATTTTATTAATATTAACTCAACATTTATTGTATAATACACAATAATTTTTCATGTAGATTAAGCTAAATTAAATTCTTATATTCTACTGTTTAATCTTGAAGGATGATTATCCTGTCAAGCCCGGGGGGATGGTTAGGCTAAAATATGGCAATAATAATAGTCTTATGCACAATGATACAACTTCCATCCTTTTTCCTAGTATCAGTCTATCCCTTTCTCCCCTACCCCTACACCAAAATGTCAGTTCGAGTTTTAAATCGGAACGACGAACAACAGTGGTGACTGCGCTATTTATAAAAAATATAATAATAAACTTTTAAATATAATATTGATTGTGACGGTGCTTGGTGCCTTGCTTGAACATCAGTGAACCAGAGAAAGCCTCAAAAAACTTGTAAAACTGCATACTGGTGAGTCCATTATTTTCCTTCTTTCCGTATCATTGTGCATACCTGCAAACGACCTAGGAAGGTTGCCCCTTCGTTAATCACGCTAATTTTAAAAGTAACCAAACCAGCGCTTACAGATAATAATAGTTCCGATTTTCGATATTCAAAGCAGCCCTATGAACTCGATGCGTTGAATGAAGGTTACTTGGATTTTTTTTAGGATATGCGCTGAACAATTCCAATACGTAGGCAGGAAGAACATACTGTCGGAACTGAAGACTATCACTCCGGAGTGTAACGGGAAACCGAAGGCGGTGAAGGCGAGGACTCTGCCTGCTCGGATGAGTCCACCGGACTTCTCCAAGGAGCCCCCAATCGTCGTCGAGAAGAACAACACCGTCAACAGGGAGAACCTCGCGAACACCACCGTCACAACGGGTAAGAAAAAAGTATTCCTCTGACATTATTCATGAGGGCAATATAAAAATAGCACTATATTATTCCGATACTGGTAGTATTGGTGTTGACTTTAGTTTTGTTATTTCATTTACACAGCTTACACACCCTTCATCTCATTTACAGCATAATCATATTATTGGTTATATTTACTTCTAATAAAGAGTTGGTAATCGTAAAATCAACTTACAATATAAATTATGCTACATCTTTAAATAAGTATTTGACATGTTGAATTTGCGTGTTGAATAACTTGAACTAATCCAATTGCTTGAACTTTTTGAATTGTTCGAAATATTAGAATTATTCTAATTGAATCGATTTCCATTATTCGATTGATTCGATCCAAATACTATTCGCACATCCCTAGATTATAAAGACCTTCGTAGCGGCTACCGTAGCGTATGGACGCTTGTAATACCATAGGTATCAATCAATAGCACGTTGCCGACATTGAACCACCTTATACCTAGCTTGAGGCAATTGTGGGAGATTTTCTCTGGCAGGAAAGGGTAGCACTCCTTCATTTTAGCAGAAAACGACCCTGACTTGCGTTAGGGGTTTCGGTTTAGGGATTAAAAAAAAAACAAACTATACCTTAAGGAGCTCTAAAAACTCCACCCACCACAGGAACACAACACAAACTTATTTTGTTACATTTTTCTTTAGGGTGGAGGTATTCCTGTTAATCTTAAGCACCCTGAAACCTCTTAAGGCTTCACCGGACTTAGTATCTCTAAAATAATAGATGAATATCGTTAACAGAAGTGGAAGCGATAGCGGAGCACGCGGTCGTGTCTGGTGGTTGCCTGGCGACAGAGGTGGGGCTGATCGTGATCGACCGCGCGTGCCTCTTCATGAAGAACCTCGGCGCCGCGGGCGGGGTCGCGGCGCGCCCCTACCTCAAGCTGCTCCAGTACCCTCAGAGCGAAAACTTGTACAAGCATCTGTTCGCGGCTCTCAGGGCCTACATCAATCAGTTCTCCGAAACTCTTTTTGAAGGTAAATCTATTGTCGTATCTCGATATAAAATTGCTCAGAGTCTGATGTAACGCTATCGCCATATATCTGCTGCAAGTAGCAGTATTCGCCATATTAGACTGATAGACCTTAGCTAGAGAACGACAGGCACAATTTCAATATTAGCAATAAATATGAAATAGTAATCTTATTTTATTAACACAGAGCCGATTTTTCAAAAGAAATAATTTTGACGGTTTGATGTATCTTTGGACAACCCGACAAGATTTGAAAATTATTCATTAGATAAAGTTATCTGTTTATTGAATAATTGACTTTAGTAATACAATTGAAAGCTTTTTAGGTGCATAATTGGGTTTTTTAATATTTTTTGTGATAATTGGAAAGACTATATTTAAGTTTTATATAAAACTATTTTTATTTTATTTTTTTCGCATTATTTCAAAAGTTATTTCAAAATAAAAATTAATTTTTGAATTCAGTACCGAAAACGCGCCGATCGTTCTCGAATAAATCCGAGCGCGTGTGACGTCACAATGTTAATTTCTACTCATTGTAGCGCACAGCTGATACAGTGCTTTAACTCTGAATCGATGAAATTTCTTAACATTATGACGTCACAAATCTGGCGATCAATCTTGGCGCGTTCGTAGTCATGCGATTTTTTTTAAATATTACAATTTTGAATTGTTTATTATTAATAAAGAAAATGTTTTAAGAGTTTTTTCACTTGACTATTATCATATGATAAACTTTTAAAATACATAAAAAATCATTTTTTTTTGCAAAGTCTCAATTGTGTTAGGTCCTACAAATGGACTTCTTAAGCAGATTACCGATTTGCCGGATAATAAATTGAAGAATTATGTTCAGCTAGCACTTGCTAGCTAATAATACCTTTAAAAATTAAAGTTAATGATAATACTTACCCAATATGGTAATATGCTAAACCTAATCGGAAAACTGGCTCTCAGATGCACGTGCCGGAACACCTGTAAGTGCTTTACAACTGTTTTCAACTAAACGGTGGTAGCTAGCCAAGCGGGCATTAGAACATACTGTACCGCCAGGCTGTGTGGTTTCAGCACAATGTTTCCCTGCACTTAACGCTAAGGCTGATAGCATGTCGGTAGACAGTACCGCTGAGCTATGATACGTGTGCGGTATGTCAGGTGGGAGCACGTTGTGCGGGGGCGTGGTGAGCGCCGTGGTGAGGCTGTGCGGGGCGCGCGCGGCCTGGCTCCGGCGCGAGGCCGCCGCCGCCCTCTACCTGCTGATGCGCGCCAACTACCAGCACGGCGCCGGCGGGGACCTGACGCGCGTGCACCTGCAGGTACTCACCTGCGCCACTACCACGCATCCTCTACCTCTACTCATATACTCATCGACCGATTACTGCTTCAGCTCGAGCCTGATGTCATTATTGTAATGCCAGTTATTATCTATTACTGCGTCAAGTCGACATTAATATCATTATTGCAATGCCAATTATTACCTACTAGCGACCCGCCCCGGCTTCGCACGGGTGCAATGCTGATACTAAATATACCTACCTACTACAGAATGTCCTTATAAACAACTTTTACAGCTTTTTTGTCATTAGACAATACAAACATGTTTCGTTTAGAGGTCACTCTTAAAAGAGCGACATATAATTGACCATGGTACACTGAAAAAAAAGTTTTGATAATTGTAGCTCAAATTTTATCTATTAGTTACAAAATTCGGGGGACTACTAAACTGAGGCCTACTAGTAACCAAACTCAGTTTTGTAAAATAATTTTAGTTACTTTTTGATAAATTTATTTTGTTGGCTGGTAATTAACTAGTTTTGTGGTATTAACAAAACTGTTTATGTACCAATAGCTTAACAGCTTTGCAATTACTAATCAAACTGCTTTGTTTAAAAATAACAACAATATTTAGCTGTTTTCAAAATTTAGTTTATTTAACACAGCTTTTAAATTGCTTAAATTAGCTTAACTTTTTGGTTACTACTAATTAATTGTTTATCTATTAATAACAAAATTTTTATGTTACCCGATCAGATTTATTAAGCTAATGCTAACTTAATTATATAGTTACTTTAAAATAAAATGTTTTGTTACCAGATTGAATAAATTTGGCTACTGCAACCAAAGTTTATCTACTTTTAAATAAAATGTTTTGTTACTAGATTTAATAAATTTGGCTACTTCAACCAAAGTTTATCTACTTTTAAATAAAATGTTTTGTTACCAGATTTAATTAATTTGGCTACTGCAACCAAAGTTTATCTACTTTTAAATAAAATGTTCTGTTACCAGATTTCATTAATTTGGCTACTGCAAACAAAGTTTATTTACTTTTAAATATAACGTTTTAGTTATTAATAACTTAACTGTTTATTTATTACTTACTAATATTGCTTTGCTACCTGTCGCTAGTTGGTTAGATGAATTTTTATTTGTTTTATTAAACTAATTATCACGATTGCCATTAATTTAAATTACATTAAAATAACTTACATGAAACTTCTAAAGTAGAGATCTGGCCTGCGTAGAAATCCTTATGGGAAGTTCTCTAGTCAACATTTGATTTGTTGTTGTTTTTTTAATATAACAATATTAGCCAATTGCAATCGTTTTAATTAGTTAATCTAAATAAAACAAATAAAGAATCAGCTAACCACCTAGCGACAGGTAGCAAAACAATGTCAGTAAATAATAAATATACAGTAAAGGTACTAATAACCAAAACGTTATATTTAAAAATAAACTTTGTTTCAGTACAATAAATAAAAGATTATACCAATTTATATTTTGTTTTTATTGATGTAATAACAAAAATTTACAATTAAAATTGGTATCGCCATAAATGTAGCTAAGTCTGCAGCCTCTTCGTTACCCTCTGCAACAAAAAGATTACTCTAATAATTGATTGTAATACAAATGTATAGTAAAATATATTAGCATATTAGCCCAAATAGGAACTTACCAGCTATGTCTTCTATAATTTCTTTTAAAATTCTGTCAGTTCTTTTCATTGCAATCATTTTGGGTCTTGTTATATACCAATTATTACTTAGTTTGTCATCATTTTCAGGATACAAAACCCTGAAGTCCTTCTTCAAAAACTGCAAAAAATTAATTACGTATTGCAAAAGTATAATTAAATACTATATTTATACAATGTATTATATAATTAAGAAACTGTATCACATTATCACTTACTAATAGATGAGATAGTGGTCAGCCTCTAGCCTGTCACATATAAAAAGTTGACAAGATGGTGGCCGCCTTGTTAAAACTTATCAGTTCAGGGAGTTTTTGTGACATCTCAGAATTCATATTCCGTGTTATTCTTTGACATCCCATTCACTTGTACACGATAACCAAGCTATATTAAGCAAGATGCCACTAACATTACACAAAATAGAGTCAAACTACGCATGATTACGAAAAAATACTAAAACCAATAGTTACATAAATGACTAAAATCCCGCCAAAACTTAATTCAACCTGCCAGTTGATTCCTATTTTCTTGAAAACTAAATAATAAATAATATTGCGTACCTGCAGAATTATCGATGTAGATTTCAAGACCCCATGATCGTAACTCATCGGCCATCGGATCGACTGGCATCTTTCTCCATGTAAGAAAGTCGTCGGTGTTTCGTTTTTGAAAGTAATTTAACATACACCATGAATATTAAAACAGAGGCACTTGAAAAACGCATAAAGAATACTCTTCATAACAACAAAGTAATTCAGCAACTGTCGTCGACGGAAAGAAGGAGAAGAATAATATAATTTTAACACTATGTACCAGTGTTTCCATATGAAAATTAAAAACTACCGTGTTTGTAGCTTGAAATTATCGTGTTCAGAACTAGAAATACCGCGCATAAATAAAAAAAATATTATCTTGTTTTTATAATAAAGACAGTTTCAGACAAATCTTGTAAAAATCATGTCTAATACTAAAACTTTCTATAATTTTTCGAAACCTGTTTTTTCTAGTGGTGAAACATATATTTTTAAAACTTATCATATGGTTGGCACAATTTTATTAGGGTCTTCAAAAAACTCTTGAAGGAAGCGCACCGAAAAAGAAAAAACGGGCGATAAAAACATATGTAAACTTTTAAAGAGGTATGCAAAAGTAGATTGCAGTGGTGCTCTATTCTTTCTACCTTTCTTCCCGTGAGAGACATTGCGTGAAGTTAATTAGTAAATAAATCTGTGGAATGCAGTGGTGGAGAAGAATGTCGCCTAAAGTTACAGGGTCTCAAAAATACGTAAAAATAAATAACAAAATATTAACTTATTGTATTTTAAAGAAACTTCATAATTATTATGGTTGCGATCAAATAGCGCTGAAAAACGCAAAAGTAAAATAATTCACTTAACTATAGAAAAATTTCGCAAAAGGGCGACAAAAATCACCGAATCTAGAGAATAAATCGCTAAGGTAGCAACACTAATAAGCGCAGAAACGCGTACCGCGAGTGTATAGGAGATTCGTGTCGAAACAAGTTCATTTAGTTAAAAAAATTTGTTAATTTATCTACTATTTATTAAACAATTTGAAATAGATAACCAAATTTTAGCTAGGAATGTTTTTAATAACTTAGTTACATATAACTGTAAAAGTTTGTCTTCTAATTGATAATAAATTTTTGCTACAATAGGAAAATAAATTAATAAACATTTAATGGATTTGTTAGTCTATTATTTACTTAATACTTGCTTAGATATAACTAAACATTTTGTATAATAATTACTAAAGTGTTTGCCTATCAGTAATCAAATAGTATTTTTTTACTAAACTTTGTTTTGTATAAAGTAGATAAACGAGTTTAGCAAACCCATTTCATTAAATAATAGCCAATTTTTTATTTAATAGCAACAAAAGTACGAATAGCTGAACTAGTTTGGGAAGTGCAGCAAAACCAGTTTAGCTATTTTAACAAAAGTTTGGTTACTAAGAAGTAAATTTAAGCTATTTTCTGATTAGTCAAACTAGTTCAGCTATTCATTTTTTTCAGTGTATATAGGGCCGATACCGCCGCACTTCCCTACATTTTAAATCTGTAATATCTTCGGGAATATTCATTTAAATTACATGCTGTAAAGGGCTGTATTGATCTATATTAAATGGACAATGTATTTAAGGTTCTTAATTGGATAAGGATTAATGCTGTATTGCTTATAATCACTTCATAAATAAGCCATTTTTTCCCGTAAAATGTAAAGGATAAAAAATGGTTATTGTGGGTTATCCTTAAGAGATAGACATATACCATCGCGGACATTTTTGTTGACCTTTTTAAGGTGTACAATACTGTAGTACATTATTTTGATTTATCTCTTGGGGTTCAGCTAGAGTTAACAATCTAAGCGCAAAAAATGTGTTTATTTACGACATCACATTAGAAACCTCTAAATTTACCAGTGTTTCTCTACAATATTATGTGTGTATTATACATATAAACCTTCCTCTTGAACCACTCTTATCTATTAAAAAAACCGCTTCAAAATCCGTTGCGTAGTTTTAATGATTTAAGCATACATAGGGACGGACAAAGCAACGCGACTTTGTTTTATACTATGTAATAATTATAATGTGAGTGTTCACATATTTGAAAAATACTGAGTTTTTTTATAGCAGTACAGCAAAATGACGGAACTATGCCTGATGATGGTACGCACAGTACAACCCAAAAACAGTGGTGACCACCGAGAGATCCGTAATCCATCGACTGTCGCTGCTGTCATGCAGTCATACGTAAATACAAACTAGATGACGGCCGAGATGATGGTTGATAACCAGTTGGGCAGCACAGCCCCTACTACCATGTTGAACCGTATTGGTTTATTTTCAGAAAGTGGTATAATACTAATTTCTCACATGATACATCCGTAGCGGTATGTTCGGGATTACGTAGAAAATGAAATTTCCTTAAAGGTCTTATAATAATTTGTTAGGTTAACCACAGTAATTACTCTTAAAATAGAATATGCAATCTCGAATACTTCGCTTACGACACTCGTATCACCTTCTCTCTCACACCTGACTTGCTCCCATCCTTTCCTTCCTATAGTCTCTTTCACTCGCACTCTTGACTCGTTCGCGACGTCAACTCTTCCACATCGTCATTCACTCTCTACCAAAGAAAAGCATATAGATATTTCTACTTTTAATTCCTCCAACGATATCACGCATATTACATACTCATATATTTTTTCAATGTAAATTAATATAGTAAGTTTAATGATGTCAGGTGATAATGGCGGTGTCGAAATTACTCGATAACTCAACAGCGCTGAACTGCAAACGGTTCCAGGAGTCGCTCTCTGTGATCAATTGCTTCGCCACCGGCGATAAGGCGATGAAAGGAACCGGTAAGTATTATCCACGCTTTACGATTAACTATTTCACTCATCTTTATTTGCTCTGGTTTGTAGTAAGTACATCCAATTTCGAAAAAGAGGTCGAGACGGGCTCGCTAACTATGAGCCTCATCTCTTATGGTCTCATGGTCAATGGAGAGAGGATTATGATTGTTGTTTCTCTGTGTCATCACTTTAGGAATGAGGATATCCGCAGAAGGAACAAAGTCGACTATATAGCTCTTATAATTGCTAGACTTAATTAGTGCGTAGCTCGTAGAGCGGATTGCCAATGGAGCCAAAGAGTTTTCGATTGGTGAGCTGGTACCGATGACCTGGCAAGGATTGTATCTTTGGAGGACGCCTTAGTTCAGCAGTGGACATTTGTCGGATGAAATGATAACGATAAATTACGTGACCAAGCCAACTAGACGATTGTCAAATGTGACGTCACTCGTTACGGATTGCAAAAAAATATATATGTACAAAGCATGAAGTTGATCCGTCCAAAAAAATTTAATTTTTGTCAACTATCATTAATTTAAGATTCGGTTATCGGTTTTTGGGATTAATTTACTTTAAAAAAAAAAAGAAAGAACTGCGATATAAAAAGTATGAACTATAACAAAAATGATTAGCGTAGCGTACGACGTATGCGTATTGTTCCTGCGAACGGTAGTTACAGGAACGCGATACACCTGTGGCGTCATGTGGATGGGAGGGGGACCCAGCTGACTTGGCTGATTAGTTCTGGGCATGGTTCAGTCATAAATATAAATGTTATGTGATAAGGTCTGTCGAGCGAGGTGGCGGAGCTGATGCGGCGCGTGCGCACCGTCGTAGGGGCCCGCGCCAGCCTCGCGGGCGTCGCCGGCGCCGCCCTCTCAGGTAACTACTGACTACACGGTACATGTACTTGTCATGATGTTTATATATGTGAAAATATTATAACCAATTATGAAGTAGTCGACATATGCGGTGGTATGTATATTTACAAAATTTCTGAATAATAAATTTAAAAATCATATAAAGCTAGTTTTATTGTCGAAGCGAAATTTTGTTATGAGTGATGGTGATGTTTAAAGTGATACCCTATTTGTACACTCACTAAAGTTTTCGGCGGGATGTCGAAACTGTCATGTATTGGTTTTTGTTTTTATTTATACATTTGTGTTATTTGACTATGTTATGTAATACAGGTGGCATTTTTCATTATAAAGCTTGGCTATTGTGCACAAGTGAAGTAAATTAGAAATAATAACATGGATAATGAAATCTGACATGCTACAAAACTTCCTAGAAAGTTCTAACAAGGGAGCCACCATCTTATTAGGACACACAAATCATCATAACACTGGAAACTATATTCACTCGATAATGGTTTTGAATGGAGAGAACCAGTTGCCCAGTAGTGGTCACTACTGGCGACTGCAAGCTCTGATAGGAGCGATGGGTCAGTTCCCGCTGTATCGCGGTAGGTGCCGGCAGCGTGCAGCTCGCGGAGCTGCAGCACGCGCTGGCCGCGTCCTGCCGCGCCACGCCGCGCCTGCGCCACGCGTGGCTCAGCACGCTCGCGGACCACCACCTGCGTCACAGCGACAGGGACGAGGTACCGCGCTCTCTCATCTATGCATATTATAACAACTAACCGTCATTCTGTCTATTTGTCCGTTTATGTTTTGTTTGACGCGAAAACCCTTATCCTACTTACATCTTTTTTATTTTAATTCATAGCTTTGGTTACAGGCAACTGAGATAGATTTTGTAAGATCTAGTAACATACGAAATAAGCACGAATAATAATGAATCAATCGGAAAAAGACGCTTTTGGGGCGTTTAAAATGGCTTACACTGAGTGAACCATATGAGATATATTAAATTAATGTTCTAAATAATTGTAGATTTTAAAAAGACCTACAAAAAAGTCAACAATAGCATATGTGTATCTTCTAAGAATCCACCCACAATAAGCATTATTGAGGCAATACAATTCGCGCGTGTCATGGGCACATCTAGTCTATACTAAACTGCACAAATAACACACATATATCATTCATATAATCCATCCATGCATATCCATACGAATTAATAGATTATACTATCCGTGCCTAACATGAAAATAATAATTCCCATGAAAAACAATTTTATAGACCTAATAAAATAGATTTTAAAGCAAAATTAAAAAGATAAAGGCGCTACGTCGCAAAGGATGTATTTTTTATCTGCTTTCCAGAAGTTTTACTTCAGAAACAAGTATTCGCATGTTAAAATTAATTAAACAATAAATACTCACACCAACACATTTGGACACATGACCACATACGCTGTACGCACACCTTCATACAATTCTATACACACATACAGACACTTATATTATACGATTGCTTAAGCCACCACCTTAGCGCCTTGTGGAATAATTATAAAATAATTCGATTGTTATGACATCGCACATTAGTTAAAGTTATACGAGGACGAACTTTTGATGATTATATCTTTATTCAAATAAACTCTAGTAAATGTTCATTACGACTTTTCCGTTTGTCTCGTTTCTTTGGTTATCCACACGCATATGTTCGTGCAGACAACTAAACATGTAATATGCTTATTACACTTGGACGAAGTATATTTTTTTCCAAAAATTAATACATTCCATCTTATTCAGTTATTTTTATTTACATTGTAAATATTTATATTTGTAATAATCTGCTCGTTATAAATTAGTAAAATTATTTCGGGTAGTATAAGATAGCAGTATTTGTAGGCGATGTGCTGCCAACTGCACATAGCGGCCCTCATAGCGGAGTACTTGAAGCTGCGCGGCGCGCTGCGCTGGGGCGCCGACCGGTTCGCGGACATCTCCATGAACATACCGCGCGACGAGACCGGCCTTAAGATAGACGAAGGTACGTCCTTTTCAAATTACGAACTAGACAAATAAACAATTTATTCTATACTAAATAAACCTTACTTTTATATCTGCTAGTATTGGCCTTCAACGGTTTCTCATTCAGCTTAATACTACAGTACTATACTATTGTAGCGCTGATTCTCCATAAAAGGACTTGATTTTTTTTATCGGCAATATTTTAGCCAATCATAAAGCAGCACGTTCACGCGATTTGAAATATACATTGCGATTGGTTAATTACCGGCGTTCGCTTATTCTTTTTTCAATTGCCATTCGCCCGATAATTCCAGTTCTATAATTATTACTCGATTAAAATGTTTGTGGACAGCTTCAAATATTTTTGAAAAAACGTGTACTATAGACAGTTTTTGTGAATATATTATGTTGGTTAGATTTGGATTTGGAACGACCGGTAGCCATTTCTGTATTTGTTTGTCTTTATTTTAATTGTTTTTGGCTGGCCTAATTCAACTTTAACAGCTGTAGCTAATCAAGCGAATATTAGAAATTGTCATACTAACATAATTTAGCCTTTTTAACAATTTTCCTTCAACATAAGTCTTATAGGGGGCTTCAGTGTCGCTTTTCAACATAGAGTCTGAAAATTCATCGAAAATGAGTTCGTATTACACATGTTCGTATTTTTCGGTATTAATACCAATAATAAAAACAAAAAAGCCGATTTTTATGTTTAAATAAATAAGGATTAAATATCGTCATAATATATTTAATGTGTGAAACATAACGTTCATATTTAAATACCAAAGCCTTCTTCTGTTAGTTGATAATTATCTTACATCGAAATTAAATGCTTATATTTCAAGCTATTATAATTAATATATACATTATGTCAATGGAAATTAATAAAAAGGTAGTGCAACCTAGAAATAATACATTTCTTTGATTCATCCATTCGTTAATCAAATTTGTAAACACAACTGCATTCCCAAGATTCCGTCTAGAGGTTTATATATACATATATATACTCTGATAAACCTAAACACAATATACATTTTTATTCTGATTAAAACTCTGGTATATGGAAAAAAAACAGGTTTGTTTCATTTTTGAACTAATACATTTCAAGCGCGTTTAAAAAAAAATGATGAGAGTGAATTTTTACGATGCGTCCGCAAATAGAAACATAATAAAACGTGAAAAACATTTCACACGCGGTAGAAATGAAACCTTCAGAAAAGTAAACAAATAGGAAACACTGTATAAATGTTCTATCTCATTCTCTGGCAAGCTAAACCCAATAGATGTGTTTTTGCCTTTTTTTGTTTCAAATCACAATGTTACCAAAGAAGATTTCAATTTAACAGTCTACACCATGAAATTGCTTGCTAAACTTCTTGCTTTACTTTGGTGAAGATAGTCACACTCGATTTTATTTTTATTGCCATCTAGAAATAAATTACAAATGTTGAATCAATTATTATGAATGCTCTTTGGTTTTTATGTTTAGTTCATAATTATAACGCTAGATGTCAATGCAATATTTTTATACTTTTGAGCCTTTAAAACATTTTTTGTGACTCATGACTGTTCAAATAAGTATAACTTTTAACGCTTGTACAAAAGTACACGCATCCTCCACTTTCTTAATCTGATTTATAATTCTGGCTTATAGTGATTTCAATGAACTAGTTTGTTTTATGTTTTGTTAAGTCTCCCTTAAGCCTTAACGTTGTTGGATGATGTAATCATACTATATATTTAATGAATGGGTATTTTATAAGTAATAAGGGGTCCGTGCACATTTTGTCGTGTCCAGAGGTTGGTTTTAAGGAGTTTTTTCCCCATTGAAACATTTTAAACGGTGTTTATATGAATGCTTATTTGTGTAAACTGCGAACGATTACGCTATCACTTGGGTTTACATCACCACGGTAAGTCATTTTGAAACCGATACTTCACGTGTGTACTACTACATAGGAGCAACGGCTTTACAGTCTTCTTTATAGTTATGCGAAACGATGTATTTGGTAAGTTCCTTGAACATTTCGAGCGGACAGAATGCGTTGCAGCCTGGCACCTGCATCAGTCTTGGTTCCGCCGAATCGTCGTCCCAGTAGTAAATCTGAAATCGATAAATAAATTCATAGGTCGAATGATTTAAGCTAGATTGATGTCGATTTCACCTAGTTCACTAATTTGTAAGGACAATGTAAAAAAAGAGAGGTAGGGCACATATAAATTTGTTGGAATTTTTTCTTTACTTGGGGCATTTAGATTGGTGGAATGATGATACAAATGATCTATACAGCTCGGCCTCCGTCACCACTTGATGGAAAGTGAAGATGAGGCCGATGATGGTACGTGATCTCTCATTAAAAACTGATTCACTCTTCTTTTGAAGACCACTATGTTATATGAATCAGGAAAAACATACGCGTGTAGTGAGTTCGATTTATTTCCGTTTTTTTTTCATAATAAGCGAAGATACAAAGCGCGTTGTGCGGATTAATGGAATATCGACTATGTTTGGTTGGCGACCCATAAGGCGTCTGGTATTCCTGTGATTGATCGAGTGGGTAGAATTAGTGGGTGCAGTTCTTGCACACATTCACCAAAGTGTAGCCTATAGAAGACATCACAAGGTAAACAAGCTCACGTCGATTTTTTTTACACTTGTCTGTATTTCATCACCGATGAGCATTTGAAATCGTCAATCGATAGAGTCCAGTGTGGCCAGCTGATATTAGCCGGAACCGTCCCAGATATAATACGGACCTCCATACTGTCGTATTTATGCTAAACACAGATTAAGAAACTGCCCCGGTGTAAAGTAAAGATGAAACGCATCTTGAAAATAATCCCTAGGTTTTTGGTAGCTATTTTAGCCTTGGCCTCAATCGAGCGCTCAAAGTTTAGGTCAGCTTTTTAATGCATCCTTATGAGCCCGAGGCTCATTAACCGATATGGACACAATTTGGAGAGTTGGAGTTAAACAGAAAAGATTGCGGTTCATGGAGAAAAGACACACCTATTTTTTCGTTGCGTTAAACTTAAAGATTCGCATCACTTCGGTCAAATATGAAACCTATGAGATTGATTATGGCCTCTCTCAGCTTGTTGGTTTCATTCTTGTCAGCGCGAGGGCTCGATAGATATGGTTATCTAGGTAATTGTGCCATCACCTATATAGTATACCCAATGATACCGGGTTTAAGCAGGTCGTTGCAGAGAGTATCGACTCCAGAAGAACTCGGGCATTATTTGCCAAAGAATCAAAAGAGCAGTCATCAAAAATTGTAGTGACTGTTCATTCAGGACGTCTTTGATTCAGACTTTCAAGCTATCAGGGATTGCAATATGATCGAAACTTGCCTAAAAGTCTTCCGTGACAAACCCAACCAAAGGCCATGGAAATGACAAGGGACTCGGTTAGGTTATGTATTGTTCGACTTTTGTAATCGCAATACGGTACGTGCTGGCGTAGTAATTACATTTCTCACTTGTCGGATATTAACATGTTGGTATTGTTGAAAGATTTAAAAAAATATATAATATGGCTTTGGTTTCATATACGTACAGCACATTATTCGAAGAGTTTTAAATTATAGCCAAGTTTTCTTTAGTATATCTAGCACATTGTGTTAATGCTGAATATAGAATAAAATGCCATTACTAATCCTTTGTAAACGTACCTTAAACCCGAATCGTTTTCCGTCATCGAGTTTGTTCTTGTCGTCCTTCACGTGATCTCCCGGAGGAGGCTGCCTCTCGTGCAGCTCGAAAAGTAACGCGGCCCCGGGATCTGGCAGACGGGGCGGGGGTGCCACGCAGGCGGACAACAGGGCCGCCACGTTGACGGGCGTGCCCGTGCGAACGATTGCGCGCACGTTACCGCCGCCTAGCGCAGTCGATACCGCCTCATTTACGATCTGTTGCAGTAGCGCCCCTGGAATTTAGTTATATTGTTTGTAAATACATTTTACTTTATTTTGAACCTACCTTGTTTGCCCATAAATTTATTAGTTACAGTCTTAAGTTAATGTTCCCTTTTGTAATAAATAAAATAAAGAATAAATAATAGCCAAGAGTTATTACCCCATTTTTTCTGATCATGTAGAGTGATGTAGTCTAAGCACTTTTACGTTTGGTTTATTTACTTTAATTAAATTAGAACATGGGTTTCCCTGTCCTAAAAGTTGATGCGTCAAATCTAGTTTCTATAAGATCATCATATGTACGGTAGTCGATAAAAAACAGGCACTAGTGCATTGCAGTCTGGTCTGCCTTTACGTAGAGGTAAAAAAATAGGAAACGGTTACTCACCGCCGCTAAGTTTCCGAAGTAGGTTATTATGAAACATCATGGAGTACTCGAGTCTGGCGATGTCGGCTAATTTTCTTCTAACATGTTTCGCCCATTTTGGGTTCGCAACTTTGATATCGTCCTGAAAGAAATTTGTTCATCATTCATTCTTTATATGTATTTATGCAAAATACATAGCAACTGTGCAAAATGGGTGCAATTGTCAGATATGCAAATAGACTATAAATTGATTGGTTATGTTGATTCAAAAAGTACTTAATTGGTTGATTGTTATATATCTTTGTTTATTTACACGCGACCCCGCTGTGAGCTGAGATATTTCTTTCAACAAATGAAAAGAACGTTTTTTTAAACAGCGTTAATGAAATCTATAAGAACGTATAAAACCAATTTTGATCTCACACCTAAGAAATTAAAGTAAATGAAAACAAATAAATTAAACGAAGAATAGAAATTAAATACTAAAATGTGGTCGCCTTTGTAGTAACCTTGTAGCAAGAATTTCTAAACTGGTTACAATTGAGGAAAAAACATATTAAACCTGTATTAGGAATAAATTATTCAGATAATACGCTTCTTGTGGCGTACTAAAATTCGTGTTGGTCATTTGTGCGATCTTGTGGAGCAAATCTCGATACGGTACCAGCAGACCTTCGTCTTGAAACGCTTTCAATATCCTCTCCTTCTCTTGTTTGTAACGTGAACAATTCTCTTCATACAGAAGCTGAAATGTATAACTAATTGAATTATATTTTCTTATTTTAATTCCTTTCACTAGAAAGTTGGCGATCAGCCAACTATATACCTTAGTATATAGTGTAATTTCCATGACTGTAATGTATAACCAACCTCAAAAGGACCGCAGTCCTAAAGCTAGTCATAATAGGTTGCTTGTCCTAAGGACTGAGTTGGAGCGGCTCGTGTGCCAGTGCCTGTTGCTAAGCACACACACCCTTCTGATGGGAACACAGCCGCGTGAACACTGCTGCTTTGCGGCTGAAATAGGTGAAGCGGAGGTGCTTCCGCAGTCGAACCTTGCATAGGTTCTAACGAACCTAATAGCGAATTAATTACAGTGGTATGAGGGCGTTGTAAGCTGATTTATCAAGACGATAGAGCTAATCTAACTGGACTGAAGTGAAGATTTAATTGACTATGAGACCTTATAAGACTTTGGATATAAATTTTCGCTATATGAGCAATATGAGCTTCGACTGTGAAAAATTATAAGAATTTTTTAACTACGTATTTTACTATACTATCTTTGGAATACTTTTTTATTTCTAACAAAATAACTAGATTTATAATTTCATATTTCTCCCCTATAGATGTCAATTTTCCAACCCGTGCAATGATTTACGTTTTTGACAAGTCATAATTGCACATACTTATAAAGGTTAATAAACTTCAAGTGGTCTGTTTGAAATTTACACTTTTAGTTGGAAGTTTCTGGAGATTTCTTTTAAATGTAAATATTTAGCAGTACTCACATAATCTTCTTCGCGCGGTGGATAAGTATACGGTACCGGTTGCCACATGATCGTGTCGTTCCAGAGTTGTTCGACTGGAGGCGGCCAGAGTCCCGCCGATATCAGCAAGGCCGTCATCTTGCTCAAATCCGTATCTGATGCTATTACTATAGTGTTCTCTGATACGATTAAATAAGTTTTATTATTTTTATAAGTAGTATCGGAGAAAAATCCCATTTATTGAACAATCGGTAAGATAATTTTTGATTTTTACAAAATGTTATGAAAGACTATTTTATATATCTTCTATGTAAACATTTTTCCTCATCTAAACTGAATGAATTAATAAAATACAAGAGTTTTTTTCTTGTTGTCTAAGTGTGTAATTTCATTTTAATTTTATGATAAATGTATCATCGTTTAGGCAGGGTAAAGGAATTTGATTATTGTTTCTAGATTGGCGTAAGAGTGAAAAGTTTATTTGGAATACTTTACAGTATATGAGCAGTAGAAGACAATCAAATAATTGTGAAAAATAATGCGTTTGCATGCATATGACGTGAAAATAATGATGTTATTTTTTAAGATTTGCTTACCGGCTTCGTAGTAAGGTCCTAGGAAGTTGTTATATCTCTTTCTAAGTAATGCGCCCATTTCAAAAGTCAGCATTTTACCTTCCTGTAAGTAAAATACTTTTTCAACACATTTGCTCAAAAAATGAATTTACAAAGGCTATATACATTGTTCGAAAGTTAAAAATTACGCACAATACAACGGAGCATGCGGTAAATTTTTTATCAAACGCTCCATTGTATTATAGCTCCATAAAAAAAGCATTCCACCATGGAGCTTCACATTACGAGGATAAATATGTTGAATGAGCGAGCTTTGGAAACATTTTTTATTAATACATTTGGCTCATTTTAATACTAAAGAGAAAATGAGACTAAAGATGTAGTTCTAATTTTCACCCCGGCGAACGTGACGCCATTTGCAATTGCGCGCCATTTTCATATTAGAAACGTCTTAGATTGTTGTCACTTTCCGACTGATATTTATAAACAAAATAATAATATGAGTTCAAGCGAGGGTCTACTTCACCTGATCTTGAATAAGGCGCAAATTGCAGATAAAATTTCCAAGAGTAGTGACCTATCTGTATAATTTCTTATTTTCTTTTAAAAATAATGTAATAAAAAAGTTTGCTTCATTACCTATTGTACTGTTTTCTCGTAATTTGTTGAAAATCTTTGTTAAGCCCTTGACTTGTCTACTCTTTTGTAAAAACGAACTTACCATTAATATCATAAATAACCATTTAATAATTAATATTAAATTTCACCGCACGCTTCGTTGTATTGTGCGTAAATTTTTACTTTCGAACAAGGTATAGGTACAGGCTTCTAAAATGCATTTTTTGAGCAAATGTGTTGAAAATAACTATAAATTTGCTGCTTTCTGTTCTTTTCTATCTGCTTGTTCACATCTTCGACGACATCGTTACGTAATATCAGGTGATATTGTGGATAAAAGCTACAGCTTTTATGAAACTATGGACTCGCTCTAAATTAATCAGCACGGCATTACAGATTCCGTTGCAAGACCCCGAAATTTAAAACGCTAATACGAGTTGGTATTGGGGATGGATTTAAATCCAGTTCTTCAGAAGTGCTCCCATCAGTAATTTTTTCCTTGATATAGGATTAGAATACATAGACAAAAACTCTTTAAAATATTTTTTTAAGAAAAATAAATGCCCTTTGACAAATGACCCCGGGAAAGAAAGAGATGGAAAAAAAACACTCCGATTTTCTTTTTATACGTATGTGGTAAACGCGAGTTGATTGTTTAGCGCCAATATTAGTAAGTGATGTACATTTTTAATTTGTTTCTACATTCCCGTGGTTATCAATTAGGTATTATTAAAAAGTTAACGTGAATGTCGGACTTCGTGTAAAAATTTTACAGCCTGAATTGCCCGTAATGATTGCTTATTTTTTGCATACAACAGTAAGTGTTAGAAGCAGGTTGCCGGCCCCCCCCCGGAGTGCTTTACACAAGTGTCGTGTGATGCGCGAGAACTCATAAATCATTATTAGTGGCCGCTGTCGCCTCCCCTCCGCCGCGCCCGCGCTATACCGCTTTGCTGCGTCGCGTCCGTTTAATTTAGACCCTAGGTTCTCAAACTTATTTCACCCACCTTACGAATAAAAAAATTCTACCGCCCCATAAACTTTTCTACTTGCTATCTGTGACTTATAGCCAAGAATGGTTATGAGGAATAAGGCGTTAAATTAATTACGTAGTTACAGTAGGTATATAATTTTAGTTGGATTTTTTTTTCAGTAGTTTATTTTATTCAGTATAGGCCCTAATAAGATTAATGAATGTTAAAACACCACCACTGGTTCGGAAAATGTCTTAGTCATCCAGAAGAATCCACAAGAAAAAACTCGATCGGGTTTATGAACATTGTTGTTAAGTTCTTTTCTTTTTATTTGCCTACGTCCCTATAGACCGCGTTAGTCTCCCTTGATTTTCTCTTAGTGTTCTACCGTCTTCGTGAAATTCTCCAACGCCCACGAGGGGTGTTATCGCCCACTTTGAGAAAGATAGACTTAGAGCGATTTCGTTTGGGAATCGAATCTCATTCTCCCTGCCGCACTGAGAGCGGGAAGCGCGCTTCGTTATACACTCATTGATCTTGGTGTAGGTACAGCTGTCCTTCAGATTGTTTGAAGCAATTCGGCAGGGTCAATGTCACCGCTTCACGAATCTATGCCGCCTGCTGCGCCGCGCCGCGCCGCACTCATGTTCACTGATTTATTAATCACTCTAAACAACTTTTTGTCTAAACTGTACAAAAATATTAGCGAGTTTCAAATGTTTTTTTTTTCACTTATGGTGATGATAAATGATAATTCTATGGAAATATAAATTAAATCGAAGAGTTCATTCGTTGTTTTTTTTAATAATGCTATACATATAAGGTTTTAATTATTTATCTCTTAAATACTTCAAGTAAAACTAAGATTTAAGAATATTAATGATTTATTACTTTCATTTCACTCCTAAAATAGTTCTTGTTTTTTACGTGGTGGAATATAGTCGTAGATTGAATATCTACTGGTTCGCATTTATCAGAATTTGCGTACATTCACCAATTTGTATGTAATGACATTAATTAAAATAAATATATATGGGGACCAAAATTTCGCACAGGGCCTTTTAATTCCAAACTAAGCATAGCTTGTCTTATAATAACTAAACAACGCATAATACAATACCATACGTAATGTATAGATTACTAGCTGTATCCCGCGGATCTCCCGCGCATAATTTAAAACAATTCGCTCATTGATGATTTATAATACTTCAGTATAGATAATATTTTTATCGGGCAGCCAGAGTAATGCGTCATAACTCACACGGCTCGTTCGCTCCACTACACCTATAGTCATAGACCCGAGCCGAGTGTTGAATTATTTTAATTTTACATTGTCTCCCAAACTATACGTCCAAATAACATGCTTTAAAGGACAAAGTTTTTCTACATAAAATTGTCTTGATGATGAAGCGATGATGGCTCAGTGGTAGCGTGTATGACTTCGTGTCGAGTGACGTGAGTTCGAATCCCTGCAATGAGCCTGAGCTTTCGGTGAAGGAAACCATAGCGTGGTGGTAGGGTTTTTTCTAATGCCTGCCTGGCTAGCAACCACCCTCAAGTTGAAAATCTGTCGCCAAGCACCAATAGGTGTGTTCCGGCAGCTGCACTTGAGAGCCAGACTTGCACTAGGTTTAGCGTGTTACCATCTTGGGCCACATCGTCACTTAACATCAGCTGAGATTGTAGCCACTACGCCAAAAAACTATACCGATAAAAAAAAGTAATTTGCGTTCGTAAGGATTAATACACCATGCCTAATAATAATGCTCATAAATCATTTTTCAATTTTCAATAAAACTTGGTCACAAAATATACCTTATTGTGGCTTTATAAGAGATAGCCATATGGTATCGCAGACATTTTTTTAGATCTACTAAGGAGCAATATTTTTGTAAAGCATTGTATTTACGTATCATTAGGTACGCCAACAAACGCAGTTAAAGCAGTTAGGGTGCTCTATTTATTCAGACTTACTTAACAAAAATCAATATTTAAGGCTAGCTGAAAAGTGTAGCCTAATGCTAGATAGCCTATACTATTCCTCGTATATCAGGCTATCATTAATAAAATGAGTTTTTTGAATCCGTCTGGTAGTTTCAGAGACTAGCGTCTCTGTTAGTATAGATTATATAGATAGATATGCTCATTCGACCTGGTAAAGGTTGCGGGAAGCCGCTGGATGCGGGCAGCACAAGACCGGTCGTTGTGGCGATCTTTGGGAGAGGCCTATGTCCAGCAGTGGACGTCTTTCGGCTGAAATGATGATGATGATGATGATATGCTCATCACATAAAAGTCAGTCACGCGCAGGAATCGAACTCATGACATCTCGCCTATCAAACTGAAGTAACACTAACGGTTGACCCGCCACGACCGCCCTCCTCTGCGGCAACTCAAGCCTAGGTCCGATCCATCGGCATGGAGCCCTTGAGCCAAGCAGCCGCTCGCGCGATACAAGTGACTGCACAATCACTAGCTTTCACAGCCATACATGACACTGCATTATACACACATGCACAACACACATAGGTACATAGGTTCTGTAAGGGACCTTTTTTTTTCTTTTTTTGCCTAGTTAGAATAGACAAAAATTTTCAGACCACTAAATACACATACACATGTTCCTTCCCTCCTCCCAGGGGGCAGAAACATGTATATATGTATAGTTAGTTTAGATCGAATTACGGATAGGGAATTAGTCAGATCGCGACTTAATTGCATACGCGCAACAGTCCGAGCCGAGGTCCGGCCACTTTGGCACCCTCGGATGTTGTTGCTTAGCTTTCGTGGCTGAGTGCCCTAAGCGCTCGCCCCCAAGCCCGGTAAAGCTGTAAAAGCCGTAAAGGCTCCAGGGCCCCTCAGGCTAACAGTGTAGTCAGTTCGAAAAAAAAAAAAAAAAACTAACGGTTGAAGAAGAAGAAAAACACAGTGAGAAAACCTGAACCTTTGAAAAATATTCAAATACGTCCCGTGTAACTCTGCTATGACATGATGATTTAGTCTGTGTCGTTGTCGTTTAAAAAACTGGCAGTTATTGAAATCTGTTCAATTTGGCGTAAACGAAGCAGTATCATTTTATCCCTTACGTTGAAGGCTGCTGCTAATTCCGACGGTTTGAGATAAAACAGCTGCCTTATGTCTTTCATTTCCTCGTTTTAGACTTTCGTTTCCGGTTCGCCACGGCACTAACGGGGTTAACGTCCATCCTAGTCCATGCGTCGTTTGATATCGCGTGCGTATTACAAAATAATGCGAATTTCGATTTTTCCATGGTTACAAAAACTGCGATATCAAAGAGAAAAGAAATTTCATAGCTATATTATAAAATTAATATGACTTTGCATTTTTAAGTAGAATGAAAGATATCGATATTCACACTAGTAGACAATATTAAAAATCGACAATTTCTTACTTTAACCTCTAATATTAAATAATACTCCAGTCTATTGTAATTTCGTGTTTATAATTACGTTCGTGTTTTCAAAATCTAATTAACGTACTTTCTTAATACCGCAAGGCATTTTCTTCCAACACATATATTTTATGTGACTCTGGTTACAGAAATTGCTACAGGATTGATTATGGTAGCAAGCTGCATTCAACAATTACCCCATGGCTCAAACTGCATGCTCTTTCGCTACATAAAAAAAAACAATAAAAGATATCACAAAATCACTGACAATGATACGATTATCAAGTTTAATGGTATGACCTCAGAGCAGAGGCGCGCCTCGCATGTGTGTAAAGCGTGTATATACAGGCTAGCTTGTGTGATGTTACGGATGCTGTTCGTTCGTTCGTTACGGATGAAGGACACGAATGCCTGAAATGCGGATCTACGCTGAAAGCCTTCATTGTTGTGCGGCTAGCGTTCTCACGGATCATTGTGATAATGTAATCCGAAACTGATTTTATTATGTACTCTTATTTAATTTGTATATTTAATTTTTTGTTTTTTTTTTTTAATTGTGGTAAGCAATGCCGTGCTGAAATCTTAATGTGGAGATGCCGCCTTATTGCCAGTCACTATGTCGTGTTCTCCACTTATGTGTATGGTGGACGCGATTCCAGTCGGATCTAACTACTAACGTTTCAACAACACCACGTTTTTTTAGGGTTCCAAAGTCAACAAGAACCCCTTATAGTTTCGCCATGTCCGTCCGTCTGTCTGTCCGCAGTTTAGTCCACGATTCAGAGATCCCTTTGAGTCGAGGGTTCCCCCCTGCCAGCTAAGTGGTTGAATTTGGAAATGTGAACAATTTAACGGCATATAACGAAACTAAAAAGAAATCTATCACAGCTAAGTGGACTTTACAAGTTAACGAGTAATAGTCTACCAACTTATAAAATTTACTTGGTGAAGTCATTTCGTATAAATTGAATAGAAAATTATTTTAAGACTCTAAGTCTGCATATTGTGACGGGCGACTACGGAATTGTACACTGCGCGTGGCCCGACGCGCACTAAGCATTTTCTTTATCTGTCTAAGGCTGCGTTTTGGTTCTTTAAGGATGGTATTTTCACATCCTGCCTTTCTTTTCTACTCAATCATGCAGTCAGGCGCTCAATATCCGAAGCAAAAAGTTTTTTGATATTTGCTCTTTAAAGTAATTCAAGAAATATATATTCTGCCACAAGACGTGCCACAGATAAAAGATACTGTATCATTTCTAATAATTGTATATCTGCGCAACCGAGCCAAGCTACAAAGCTTGAACAAAAAACACTTATCTAGATAACCTTCGCATGTAAAGAAGGATAAATGGATACAAAATTTAATCGAAAACGGATAAAGCTGTTTCCAAGTAACCAATTACATATTTTTTGTATATACATATTAGGGTTGGCTCGTTATATTGAAAAGCTCATAGGTTTCGCAAAAGTAAATAAAATATTGTCTTAGTTTCACGTTTCTATTTTAGTATTAAATAAAATCATTTTTCATCTAATTGAAAGTCTAAAATTATAATAACTAAAAATCTGTAAAATTCTAAAATATAAATTCGAAGGTCTGCTAAATTTCTAATTTTTTGAAATGACTATTGCTGAAATTAAAATTAAATTATTCAATGCATAAAACTCTATGTTGTTCATATAGGTAAATTAACTTACAAAGAGGCAATGGTCAATACTAAGATAAAAACTATACAGATAATATATTTAGTTTATTTGCTGGGACACTAGGAGCCCAGACAAAACATTTCAAATTAAGGACCACTTTAATAATATAAGAATTTATTAGTATTAGATATCAGTTCAGTTTATCTATGTAGGTTTCTCAGCGATCTATACTCACATTAGTCATTGCGCCAGCGCCGTAGGGCGCAAACACGTGGTCGGGAGGCGGCGCGCCCAGCATGGCGAGCTCCTGTTCGCTGGGCGTGCGTTCCCCGTGCGACATTAACTGTAAATGAATACATTTTGTACTAATACTAATAAATCAATACGTGTAAATTTTTTTTCAAATTTCCTTATTGACATGTACATATTATAAAGGATAATGATAACGAATATAATATTATTTTGACTGTCTGTTTTTCCGAATTTATGGTTAGACCGATTTGGATTAAATTTCGTACACAGGAAATATATGTCGCGAATGTCAGATCGCGATGCTGCATACTGGGCGACATACAGCCCAAGCCGAGGTTCGGCCACTTTGGAACCCTTGAGCTTGTTACCACGCTTTCACGGCGGATTACCTTCCGCGCTCACTCCCAAGCCCTATGAAGCTATAAAAGCCGTCTGAGGCATTAGGGCACTTATGGCTAGTAAGATCGAAAAATATCAATTTATAAATAAAACATAATTGATGTAATTATTCATTTTTGAATTTTGAAACAATGTTGCATCTATCAAATATATACGATATTAATGTCATATGTAAGATCATAATAACTAGTTTATAGCCTAAAACTATAAATATATACATATAAATTATGAAACAAATATTGAATTACCACGTGAACTTGCCGCAGTTTAGTGACCTCCACTGTGGTATCCTTCATCAGGATCACGGCAACGAGGGCTAAAATATCAATCATAGTCTTAAAAAAACATTATATGAGCAGTAAGTAATTTATATCTAAAGTGCCATATGTATACATATTAAACTTAGTTTCTTGAATTCGTACCTATTTTGTAATTATAATGTATTTAATAAATATATATATATATATATATATATATATATATATATATATATATATTATTTGAAAGTGGTCTATATGGATCTCTTAGAATTAATTTTGGTGTACAGCTTATTATCAGATACCAAGTTCGAGAATCAGACTCGAAGACGGGGGGTCACTTATAAATAAAATCATTTTTATATTTTAGTCTCATCTGAAGCAAAAGTCGAAAAGCTCCTGGTGGTAAAAAGGGTGAAATATGTTAGGGGTGTATAAGAATTGATGTTTCAGCTTTCTTTTATAAATAAAAAAGTACGATATTCTGCATTTTTTTAATAGCCTCTGGCGATTGGTTGTACAAGGAATAAAGATATTATGGTACTTGTACCGGTGATGAGCGAGATGCCCACCAAGACGCCGAGGCAGCAGCAAGTGTGTTCAGTGCGCACGCCCTGTGTGGGAGCCGCCGCTTCCGCCGCGTTGGTCGGCTCCTCCTCGCGACCGCCCTCTTTCCTACATGTATATAATACCACGTTAATACTATTTAAGTTTTCACAGTAAAAGTACATAGGTTCTGTGAGGACTTTTTTTTGGGCTGTTACACTTAGAAGAAACAAATGTCAGATCAACTAAACACAAACTACGCATATACTTAAATATCTGTAGTTAATTAGATCGAATGTATAGTTAGTTAGATTTATTCAGCGGAATTGCATGCTCAGCAACTGCCCAAACCACTTTAGCACCCTTTCTAAGCTCACAACAAAGTCCGGTGAAGCTGTGAAAGCCATCCAAACCAACAGCATAGTTAGTATTAAAAAAGAATTTCATTCCTATTTCGACTTTAAAAGAAGAAGAAGAAGAATTTCGGGAATCATTGTTTTTTAGAATCTAAACCGACAACTATGTCACAGGAAGTTTATATCACGTTTGAAGAAATATACGTGCATTTTTTTAATACTTTTATATACCTAGGTGCCTATAGTGCATTTTAAACACAATCTCACCCGATGTTATGTAACAACACTAATTCTAGAGAGAGATTGACTTTTCAAGTGCTGCTGCCGAAACAACAATATATTCGAATATAGCCAAAATAAGCTAAAAAAATGTTATTAAAATACATTATAAAACTAAAATAAGTTTTAAAAATATTACCAATTTTAAATAACGAAAACTTTTTTCTGAAATTGTTAGCAATGAGAGAGTTACAAGTAACGTCACTTCTTCAAGCTTTTCTATTACAATTTGCATCAATTAAAAAAAATTAATTATTAAAATAACAATTAATAAATCCTCGTCTTTCTCATTTCACTATTTGTTTAATTATTAGAAGCAAATTAATCAATATACATTGTCAAATATGTAATCAAATATTGAATTAAATTTATGTCAACGGTTTTATCCAATGAAAATCCCTTAGATTTTCCTCCGTCGAGCCGGCAGCTGTACATCTTAATGATGTTTCAAATGCCCTGATTCATATGTAAACAAATCAATTAATATACATTGTCATATGTCAAATATTGAATTAAATTCATGTAACCGGTGTTATCAAATGAAAATCCCTTACATTTTCCTCCGTCGAGTCGGCAGCTCTACATTGTAATGTTATCTCAAATGCCCTGATTCACATGTAAACTATCATATTTGGATTTCTATAGACACATCCGCACAATCGGAACAGATTCGAGCACTCGTCACTGGAGTCAAGGAAGAGGGAGCGCGCGCCTCGCTTACCGGCATCCCACTGACATAAACACGGGATGTCACTCAACAGTCCGTATTCACGGTCGTCCGTCGCCGCGACCTATACTCCGCCTATCATAGAATTTGTCCAGCAACTGCTCCCTGTATTACAATAGTTCTGTTTCAATGACTCTTTATTTTCAATATATTTGTAGGTGAACAAAATCTCTTTCACACAATATCGTCAGCACTACTCACACTAAAATAACTGTACTAGAGTCTAAATAAGATAAATATAATGAGATATCTGTGTACTTTTGAATAAAATATATCGGTAGTTATAATACTGAAAAATAAAAAATAAAGGAAAAGTATGTCGATTACGGCTAAAGCATTATCACAAGTCACAACCTTTTTTATCGCATTCTTGAAAGGACGTAAGGGCCTATTTTCAATGGTCAGATAACTTTATTTGAGTGATAATTTTGACGTTTTGACAGATAATGTTTGGAAAACTTCTCAAAATTTTAAATTATTCCTGAAATAAGTTATCTATCTATTTACGAAATAACTCGTTTAATATAACTAAGTCTGACTTTCAAATTGACTAATATCTCGTCGTCTATAACAGTGATCGAGAAAGAAGAAAGAAATAAATCATTTATTCATAATAAAGAAAACAAGACGGCGATACAATACTATCTCATTTGATACCATTGATATTGGTTTTACATTATACATTCATTATAATGTAACTTTAATTATGTAATTGTAATTTTATACATTAGATTTATAAGGGAGATCAATTTTAGATGTAAAAAGCTAAAATAAGCAATTTTTCCATTCATATTTTCATAAATTCACCACGTCACTAGTAAATGGACGATAGCTGATACCAATATATATGTCTCTTGAACACCATCACCAGATTATTTTTTGGTTTGTTCGCTTGTTTGTCACTAACAATTTCAATGAGCAAGCTTATTAGTACCGTTCGACGCATCTCTATTGCCATTTTAATCGTGACAGTGGAACCGATAAGCGCGTGTCATTGTCGACGAGAGTATGAATTAACAAATTGGCTGCTTGTCGTGAGAAAATGCATCATGTGTACGTCTGCGCCTTCCGGTCAATGTGACCTCCCGGGGGATCTCTCGAGTGTAGCGAATAATCATGGTGATGTAAGTTTGGTCCCCACCCATTTTTGTACTGGTAGGATCGGAAATGATTTGAAACAATGAATCCTTTTTTAATTTTTTTTGACTGTACTCCACGGTTTCACCGTTGTTAAAGTTATTCGTCCAACTCCCCATCACGCCACCGTCAACGCACCCGTGTTATCACCGCCTATCGTTGTTCTCACTTCCCGTGCTTACCAACAGCTTATCAGATTCCATTCCTTGAAAGTCGTAGCGTGAACTTATAATATACGCTAAACTTAAACTGATTGTACTAATACAGAAACCTATGCGGACGTACGTGCAAGAACTCAACAAAATTTTATCGCAATCGGATGAATGGTTTAAGAACGCATAGAATATAATGAAACATTCATTTATAATATACTAGCTGAGTCCGCGGTTCCGCTCGCGTGGAATACAGAATGCCGTCGGTCGAGCGCATGTATGTGTCCTACTTAGTAGGAAGAGGGCTCCTTCCCACCCGACGCCCTCCGGTTATTTTAAAGATGGTTATTGTGGGTGATCCTTAGAACATAGACATAAGATCAACAATTCAGTAGTACATTGATTTGTCACATCTCTTATGGTTTACTCAGCGTTAGCCATTGAATCGCCCTAAAATAGTTTCCTTTTTTTTTAGAATTGATTCACCATTATCTTATGTTACTTTATGTAACAAAATATACTATAACCTGACCAGATAATAGAACTATAAATTAAAAAACCAAATATGTAAATCGGATAAGTGGATTTGGCGTGAAAAGAACATAAACGAACAGACAGACAGAGAGACGTTGAGTTTTGGTTACACGCAGAAAGAAAAGACGCGTCCAAGATTGGTTCGTTTGAAATTATTCATAAGAATAAATTATAATAAGCCTTATTTACATAATGTACTATCTATAAATTTATATTTATCAATTTAATGTATTTATGGTTCTTATACTTGATGACTTACTGACATTGAAGGCAATAATTACTTGAAATTATATGCCATATTATGCATAATTATAAGAGATAACACAATATAACTTCTACAGGTTTTTGTATGTGATGACTTGTTATTGACAAACAGGTTCCTTTTTTTGTTTTTATTTTGATAATTTAGCTGTTAGTCATCCTTATCTAATAAATAAATAAATATCTAAGCGGCCGAGTTTTGGTCGATGTCTTGAAGCACCTAATAATAGTATTAGATGTATTTCGCTCAGATTCCTATTTTTTTTTTGTCAAATCACGATTTCTTGTTAAAGCGAGTGTTGTCTGTATAATAAAAATTCCACCGCCAAAAGACGAAAGACAAAAATGCTTATTGTAGGTGATCCTTAGAAGATAGACATAATATGCTATCGCTGACTTTTTGTAGGTCTTTTTAAGATCTACCATTATGTAGTACATTATTTTGATATCAAGTGCGTATTTTTTCCGAATTGATTCACCTTAATTGTCACTGCTCATTTCGTATGTTATGTAACGTGGCCAGAAAAACATAGCTATGAATTAAATTAAAAAACATGTAAATCGAATAAGTGGTTTTCGCGTGAAAAGAACATAAACGGACAGACAGATAGATGTTGAGTTTTATAATATGTATAGAAATAGATATAGACGATACGGATACGATACATAGATTCTATTTAACATTGGACTACAATCGCACATGATGGTTAAAGGTTACACGCTAGGGCAAGTACGGAGCTGAATTCATGTGCGGTTGCTGATGCACGCTGTTACGTGCTGAACTATAGGTTTTCAACTAGAAGGCAGTAGTTAGTCAGGCAAGCGTTAGGAATTACCCTACCACATGGCATATCACTTACCAAACCATCGTGACTAAATTATAATTATTGTGACTAAACAATTGCTTATTCACAACATTTTTCTTTGCCGAAATTTAAGGCTAGTGGCGCGGTAAAACCTAAATTTGATGTCTTTAAAATAAATTTCGTAAGGCTCTCTGGTCAGTAGGAGGCTCTAGGTTTTGTATGATAATAAGATAAAACAAACCTTTTACAAAATATTCTCAAGATTAAATGTGAGCTTAAGAAATAACACTAAGAAGGTTGGCTAATTGGAAGACCTACCTCCATAAGTAAAATATTAAACACCACCCCAACCTAGACGCCGTATTGACGGTTCATAAAGGTAGAGAAATATTTATGCGTAGCAAAACGTAACAAATTCTTCATACTTACTCGACACATATAGCTATTTTTAACACCATCTTAGATTCTTCATCAGCAGGGCTCCGTGTAAACTTCTGCTTCGTATTCGATTGAATAAGCAAATAGTCTTTCGATCACGACGCAATATATTGCGTTCCTCTCCTCTTCCTTTACTGAGTTATCTTACTAAATCATATAAATAGCGCTAGTGAAATTTTCCTATGGTCTTTGTGTGCATATTTCTAGTAATGAAAATTACATGCACTAATATTTTATTTTAGTGCAGACTGGATGATGTACTATAAAGCCGAATAACGTACTTAAAGTAAAATTTGATAACAAAAATAAAGTCGTAAAAATTTCACGTGTCCCACAAGTATCGCGTAATCCTCTGACAAATCACATCGTAACATCGACGGCCACGCGGTCAAATAACAATTTCACGTGCACTAATTTTAAACGTAGACCAATTCACGAGATATGTCGTACGATTCAAGCATCGCATCACCCGATAAACTATGCAAATGTGATCATAGGATCACTCTCTCGCTCATGGTACCGGTACAGCTCGGCTGTCATTAAGTAATTATATCTAATCAGTGTGCAATTAATGTTCACGGTGGTACTGGATGCCGGTCGTGAGAGACAATGCCTTACTTTGCATTGATTCTTATCTTAGATGTTTCCGTTTAGCGAGTTAGATTAACTGTTTTACTTAGTAGATCTTATAATAAACGAGTATGTTCTTATTGTTATCGCAAAGGCTTCATCTACAGTCTAAAGTAATCCAACTACCGCCAAATAATTTTATTCTCTCCTGGATTATCGTGTCGGAGCGTTCACATTGCATACGGATATTCTCATGGTCAACAAAGAGAACATCATGTTAATCAAATAGCGTAACTCTTCATAAAGCCACTCTTGATAATGTCACTAATACTCGTTAAATCTCTCTCCGTCTAACATCTAAAATTATAATATAATAAGTATCGGAATGTAGGGGGGGGGGTGAAATAACAATTTAAGACTTGAGACACCCAAGCCGGTTGGGATGCACCCTGCTGAGTAACGAACGATAAAATGGCGATAGCGAGATGGTAGGTCTGTACAGTCACTATAGTCCGATTGGGTCGCGACCACCATGTATATATCGAAAACTCTTTCATAGTATTCACTCATGCGCGTAGCGTTTCGGGATCGGCAGGTGTATATATACGCTTTCTGGTTACGCAGGCCGGCAAGACAGCTGCGACAGAAGGTGGGTTGTTGATCTCTTGGTGGTCGTTATTGTTTTCATATTCCACTATGCATACCATTAAGGTTAGTTCTGTCACTTTAACGTGCTACATTATAAAATATTACTGCGCTGTTCTATACTGGAAATTGAACATAAGGTGATAAACGATTGTCTTAAACTGAAATAATCGCTTTTCAAGAAAATCCTATGCATTAGACTAAATGTGATTAATCATTTATGTAATTTTAATTTTGCTTTCACTATTTCAACTTCGATTTCAGTACATGTGTTTAGGTGTTTAGTATTTTATTATAAAATAATACTTCTTCTTTTTACCCGTATCCCACCTAACTAGGGTGGGCACAAAATGATTCCTCCTCTACTCATCTCTGTCAGCTGACATCTCATTATTAATGTCACGGTCTGAGTTAGAAAAAAATCTAAAAGAAAAACACATTTCTCGAAATCCCAAGAATCATCTGGAATGTGCCTAAAATATAGTGTATTTATCAAAGTGTAGACACGTATCGTGGAGTCATAGGTTCTACGACGCACACATAGAAAGCCCTATCGCTTCAACTGTCAATACACAATGGGGTATAAACCAAACGTTCCCCTCCTTTAACACGATTACGTAACGCGAGTTAGATCGGTTCTAATTTCGAAAGCGAAGTGGAAACAATAAGCGAAATAAAAGATGAACTACAAGAGGAACATACAGGCTTATTCTGTAAGTACATACAGGCTGATTCTGCAAATACATTCGGTGAACGAAGGATTTAATGGATGCACAGAGAAGTAGTCACTTCCAGATATCACTATCATTCACATAATAATGATCCACCCTATAATAACCTGCTTGATATAGTTCTTGATCTCATTGTCTGGCAAATCATTAATGTGCGTCGGGATCTTATTATAGAACCCAACACTATTACCTAAAAAACTTTTATTTGTCTTACTAAATCTAAAGCACGGTACGAGAAATTTATGTCTATTTCTAGTATTAAAACTGTGATAGTCTTTGACAAAATCAAGCTTTTCAAAGTTTTACAAATATACAGAAAACTATCAAGAATATATTGGAAGGGCAAAGTCAAGATATCAAACTCCTGGAACCTGTTCTTTAGTGATTCGCAAGGTCTCATGTTATATATTGCTCGAACTGCCCGCTTTTGTAATATGAACAGCCCAGCTGCTGAACCCCACAGCAAATTACCGTAAGACATTATGCTATGGAAGTAAGCGAAGTAGACTAACCTATAATAAATATCAGTTGTAATAGCAAGAAAACAGTAGTAAACAAAGAATTTAATTGTATTAGAAAGACTTTATTTAAAAAAATTTGCTTGCTTTTGCCCGCGACATTGTTCCTGTTATCTTCGAAGTGAAACGAATAATGTGATTCTAATAATTCAGAAACGTTCACGGGCATACACGTAACAATTCACCATAGGTTCATCGTAGTCGTATAAATTGTATAGGAGCACATAGGGGACAAACAAAATACATTTTATTTATATAAATTATTAAAAAAGAAAACACATTGTACAGACAACAAATAGACATGGTTTTTAATTAAAATACAGCAAAAATTCACAGCCGCTTTCATATTTCATTTGATCATACAATTTATAAGTACAGTCACGCATACAATAAAGAAAATACCGCTATAATAACTAGATTTAAAAGGTTCAATCGATTTGTGCGTGAATGTCTTATATTTATACACACAACAATACTATTTAGCTACGTTTCTTAGTTCTACCTTGTTAACTTGTATAACTATGGAAGGATTGAACATTGCTCTCGCCACTCTTGTTTAGGCATTAAGAAGTCTCGGACGAGAGTAACAAATTTGTCATAATCGCAGAACGCGCCTCCGCCGCAACCGGAGACTGGAAGTACCTTTCCTGGTCCGCCAGCTTCAGGCGAATACACCACCTGTTAACAATTTTCGTTTATTGTGCTAGTGTTCATGACTTCCATATCAATGAATATACAAGCTTATAATAATGAATGATAAACCCAATCGAGTTTCTTGCCGGTTCTTCTTGATGACTGGAATTTTTTCCGAACCGGTGGTAGTGTTTTAACATTAATAAGTGCCTTCTTATGGACTAAATTGAATAAAATATTTAGTATTCGACGACTTAGTCGTGTGCCCTTAGTTGTGTGTCCTTTACATAATTTCAAATTAGAAAAAACTTACATTTTAGCAACAGTGATTATTTTTATCACAAAATAGTGGTGGTTCAATTTCGCGGTCGACTGGATTTACAACTTCAATGAAAATTACCTCTGAAAACGTTTAGATTGTAATCAATTTTGTCGATCTATTCTTTATACTTATTAAACGCCTTCAGGGTTTAGCGACGGTGCTTAGAAAGTTCGTATGGAAACTCGATCTCTTTACGAATTAGATAGTTAGCCGCGCAAAAATTTAGTTTTTAATGTACTTTTAAAGTATATGCGAACGAAGGCGAACGCTATATGGTTCTGTTATGGATGGCTAAATGTATAACTAATTCCCACTATAACGAGACTTAGAAATAAAAAAAATCCATCATTATAGATAGTATAAGTTTTAGAACATCGAAGGTCGCAGATTTACCACGTACGAGATAAAGGCAAGTGAAGCAAAACGTTAATTTATTGCTTTAGTAACTATGTATTTCGTTTCTTATCTATTTCTGTAATCCATATTTTAGGTACTATAGCAAAAAGAAAAAGTTTGTATGTTTGGAACTACTGACCCGATTTTAAAAATTCTTTCACTAATTGGAAACTGCATTTTAACTGAGTGATATAGACTATTTTTAGATTTAGAAAATGTTATATTGTAATTATCGCGAAGAAACTCACGGGCGGTTGTTAGTAGTTGTTAGTAGTAGTTGTTGTACTAAACTTGTATAGAAATATACTTGCAAAATTAACATCTTATTCCAAATACTTAAAAGTCGAGCTATCTGCCTAAAACCTGCTGTTGCTGGTTCAATGTTTACTAAAGCGAACTAAATTTATGTAGTTTATCTAGGACTAGGACACAGTTTGCACAAGTAGTAGTACCATTGTTACGGTATCTGTGTGCAAAAATGCAATTATTTCATTTCACAGAGTATTAGCGTGTCATAACAAAATTCATTAGAATTACAAATAGTTAATTATAATGTACTGTTCACACAAGATTCTTTCCGTTTAGTCTCGACGATAACTAATTGAATTATCTCGTCACGTCTCGCATCGAGTTTGTAAATATTATATATAGAAAAATTTGTACGCGACTGTACAGAGTAAAATCCGGCGCAGGAAATTACTATGTTCGTTTTGTATTTCATGTATACACGTATGTGTAGAACGTAAAATTATAATATAATAAATAATGTAAATGTTTTAATAAGAACCTGGCTCACATTCTGCGAATAGTGCAAGTCATGGTCTGCAATGTTGGATAGGTGGATTCGTCTCTGGTTTATCATGAATACAGATCAAGTACAGGGCGACAGATTTGTTCACCTTAGGTAGCTAGCCAGGCTAAAATAGAATAGAATATAGCTATACATGCTACAGTATCATCTAGATTATTTTTTGTTTTAAGACCCTTATAGGCATTGCGTTTAATCAAAATCTCACCTGTCGCCTAAGTTAAGATAACACGCGACAAGCTTAGAGAGGGACTGGCTTGGCTCAAACCTCGTTAAAGTCATGTCCGAAGTATAATATATAAAAAACATTTACTCAGTTTAGTTAACGTTCGATAATTATTCTATCCTATGTTAAGCGACGATGTGGTATTTCACGCTAAGCATAGAGAGACCGGTTCTCAAGGGCAGCTGCTGGAACATACTTATAGGTGCTGCGAGGCAGATTTTCAAACTAAAGGTGGTAGCTAGCCAGCGGGCATTAGAAACTTCCCTTCACAGAAAGCTCGACTCCTTGTAGGATTTAAACTCGCTGTGCCTTATCGTAATCACAGTACAATTCAAAGGAACGAGGTGACCACAGGGAGATCGACGTTCATCGCTGTCGTGTCGGCCTCCAAGCTTTTGGCAGCTGGATATAAATTGGTCCAAAAATGTTACGCACAGATCTCTGCCACCCTGCTTGATTACCCGGTTTACACTGGCCGATCCCGGAACGCGACACTCTTAAACGTGCCACTATTGCGAGTGCTTCACATGGTATATAGTGGTTGCGATCCAATCCGTTATCGAAACCAACAGGCTTTTAACATTGTATTTTACACGACGACGACCATTATAGATGGGCACTTCTCTTTGTTATTGGATTATATGGAACACTTACTTGAATAAATAGTGAATAATAGTATGGAAGGTACATACCACAAACCCGTATGTTCCGGATTCAGTGTTCTTTCTCAATTCTATGGAAACCGTTGAACCGTACTTTGGCTGGTGCGGTGTGAACACACGAGCGGCCGCCATAAGCGCGGCCACGTTGTTCTCGTGGGCGGAGTAGATACGCGCCTTGGGCTGTTCCGTGTTACCGGCTATGTACGATCCTGTCGCATTTATTATCTCCTCCATCAGGACACCTGAGATACATAGTTTTTTTTTATATTATAAAATATAATTGTGTTGTTTTGTAAAAGACTAAGTTAACCGGAGTAATACTAACTAGTAAGCTGAATTGCCAAACGGTCGCGGACGGTCAAATCTATCCAAGAAACGACAATGTGACCTTGAATAATGTTGACAAGGTGGTAAGATACAATACAACTGGATGGCGAACACTGAATACCGTGTATAATACTCGCCGTATTGGTTAGATATGTCACGTTCTGGGATCAGTCGGTGTACCTATATCCAGTAATCTAGTGGGGTGGTAAACCCGACATAATGAATCCCTTTTGATTTGTCGCATTTCGGAATCCAGCTACCGAAGGGTTTGCAAGCCAGCATGTTAACGACGACCATCGATGGATTCCCAATCTCGCGATAGTTATTGTTGTTTTTTGATTTAACTGTGCTTACCATCAAGCACTGTGCAATTTTCAATTTATTAGGAAATATATATCAGTAGTTCCAGAGATTATCTTCAACTAACATAGAAAATGTACCTCTTTATAATATTACTAGCTGCGCCCTACGGTTTCACCCGTGTTTAATTTATTCGACCAAGTTACTCTCGACTACGCCTGTAGCCTATCGTTGTTCTTACTTCCCGTACTTGGCTACTAGTGTAGTCAACAAGTTATAAAAGGTGTGAATTCGAAATAAAGCTCCTAATAATATGAGCGATGTATTAGCACACTAAAAAGCAATAGTTATTAACAAAATAAGATGAAAAAAAAACTTTTCCATTAATAACCAAAAAACTATTAATATTTAAGGAATTTTGATCGAGGGAAAGATCCTTAAAGAGGAGGAAATATCCGATAAAAATTTCATCATTTATATTTTTTATTTAACGCCGAAAATGAAACAACTACGCCCTGCCATTGTGGTATTGGGCGCATTGACGCTGAAAACAGATTTACATATATATATATATATATATATTATATATATAAATATATAAATATATAAATATATATATATATTTGTATTAAATATCAATTTAAAAACTTGAAAAATTATGCTATTATCTGAATACTTGCAAGAATAAAGCCCCGTTGGAAAAACATCTTTATATCAATTTTTCAAAAGTTATACAATTGTTAACTTTTTTTTTCCAATTTCCGTTTTTACAAATAATGAGATAGAAGTTTAAATATTAGACTTAATTTTTTTTTGCCTCTTTGAGCTCTTAATCACGCGATGAAAGTTAATAAAAGTTTATTATATAGTAAATTATATTTTTTTTAAGTTAACACAAAATGAAATATCCAAAAAAATATTATATTTTCAGGAGCTTTATCTCGAATTTACACCATTTTGAATTTGTTGACTATACAGCTTGCCAGATTGTTTGACGTTCATATTACTGCTCCGCTCCTAAGCGTAAAGTCATATAACCTTCCCCAATAATTAAACTTTAAAAGGCAAAAAAATATTATCAAATAAATGTAGATCTTTCCTTATGATATTAGTAGGTAATAGGTATAGGATAAGTCATGCTCGGTTACAACGCGAAGTATCAAAAAATACATTAAAATTTATTTAGTGATAATAATTAATCTATGATTTAATTATTTTTTTAATGTGAACAAAGGCAATATGTCAATCAGTGACGTTTTCTTACCTGAAGCAAGTCGTATTAATTCAGAGTTGTAAAATTCTGTGGCGTATTCAATTTTCGTCACTTCTTTTATTTGTGGCATGACTTCCTCGGCCCATTCAGGCGTCTGAATTCCGACGTTTCTCTGTATATATGAATTATAATTAATTAGGCAAGGTACTTAATAATATTCAAAATAGATTTTTTTAAGTGGAATACTTTTTATTTATTTCAGAAAAGTGCAAAAAGGAAGTTATACTTATTTGGCGCAATTAACGTTGTAAAAATAAAAGAAATAATTTTTTGTCACAAAAAGAAGCAAAACATAACAAAAAAATAACAAATATAATAAACATAAAATATTTAAAAAAGGAGAAACGACGTGACAATAATATTTATTGTCTATTAGTCGTTTGTGACGAAGATCATGACGGCGCTGTTTATCCAGCCAAACCTTCGGATTTATCATTTGACTAATCAGAAATAAAAATAATCACAAACGTTTTTTTAAGTTGATTACATACATGAATTTACGTGATTGTCATTTTAAATATTTTCAATGAATAGAAAGACAAAAATACTTGAAAGTATTGATTTCAAAATTAAACACTATTAAGACAGTCACGAGATTAGAAGCGATATTATGTGAACTCTATTACTAGTTCAGATTGTTGTAATACCGATAATAACTAGCAAGAACCTCAATTGAAAATAATGTCTCATCAACTTACCAAAGTTTGAAATAGATTGTCAAGGAAAAACACGTCTTCGGGTGTTGTTATATTCGTTCTAGTATTTTCTTGGATATAATCAAAAAGCCGTTCGTATGGAGCCAGCCAGTTTACCACTTCGGGGTCACCGTATGCTTTATTCCGAAGCGCTATATATCGCGGACAGTTGTAGTAATACAATAACTAAAAGATAGAAAATATTTCATTATTTTCATTATATCAATATTTCATTATTTTCATCATTATTTCTGCTTAAATGAAATAAAAGTCGGAAGACAGCGAATTTTAATTTGTTAAATGTGAAAAAATACCGCTCCATTCTTCTACGCTGTCTCCTAGTGGTATTGCATTACAATAGTTTTGAGTAGTAGAAACTGAGGCGGAAGCACTACAGCCACATTTATTTTCACTGCAAAGCAGCTGCAACGTTGTTTACCCGTCCGAAGGGTATGGTTGGTTATAAATAGCTATTGGCCGGAATGATCACTTAATATTACATGGACTGCATGCAAGTTTGCTATTCCATAGTCCATACCATAAAAGAGATAATAGTTGTAACTTTTTTGGTCGGACCATGTATGTATGATAAATAGTAATAATTTATGTACCTATACGTTTTACGTTATATTCAGATAGGAATAAATGTAAATATTTGTAATATATAATTTTGTACTATTACAATGCGCACATCGATACTAGCCCATAGTGTGTTTACATGAAATAATCGAATGAATTATGGAAAAAAATCTACTTCTTTTTGTTTTTGGTTATTAGAACAGGTGTGATGTCAAGAGAAAAATAATAGTATTCTGGAGACTTGGATAGTAAGATCTATAGCAACGTAAGCTTATCTCAAACATACCATCTTGATTAGATTATAACTATTGTTAGATGTTTAATATAAATTTTACATCGAAATATTTAACAAACGCGTGACACTTCCTCAAATTTCCTTCATCGGGAAGAGGGATCGCATCATCGAGGGAGCCCTTGTATTTTTTCAGTAGGTACGATATGGTGGACTGATTGCGTGTCAGAACCACAGTCACAACGCGGTGATTACATCCATCCACAACGATATTTAAATACAGCGCACCGTCCCTGGCCTGTACGCAGTCTGTACGTGCACTATACGTTTTCGGCAATTCAAACCCCTTCAATTTACTATTTAGATCGATGTTGTGCCTTCCCTTACACGGTTTTGACGATTGCCACATTTTTCGCTACTCACAACTTATGCTGAATCCCATGTCAACTAATTCAGCAGCAGTTTCTCCACTTTCAAAACATCCTAAAAGGCCAACAGTATAGTAGTTCGAAAAAAAAAAACCATTTAGGCGGGGTAGGTGATTAAAAAAAAAATAACACTTGTTTGTCTCTTAAGTGAGCGGTCACGTGTAACTCCGAAGGATTCTGGGTAATGATTGTGACGCAGAGTTATGCTATTAAAAGAGACTTTTAACTCGCATTTGTCCAATAACAATTCCGTCTTAGTAGGTACTTAGATTAGACCGTGGCAGATCAATAAAATGTAATCACGTTGCCGTGAAAGAAATGGACACTGGAAATAAATTCACGTGTAAAGTGAATAAAATCGTTATGTAGTCGCAAAGTGTATAATCGATTTGGTATTTTTTTTTTAACACTGGTGTGAAGAAACAGTATAATTTTATCGATGATAAATAACTGCTACCTATAAGTTATTAGCGTTTTAATTATAAATTTATGTTTATTTTCTAATCTGGTGTATGTGGTTAGAATATTTTTTTTATATGTATCAAATGTACTAACGATATTTTATTAATCGAAATTTACTTATTTTGGTTTTAATTATTAAGACACTATCGGCTTATTGTGAAGAAAATATTGTATATTGATTTTAACGCTTGTATAATGTTAGTGTAGTAATAACCACACAATCTTATTTGGGAAAACATGTAAATTTATATAGTAGTGTATTTGATGTGGTGATTAGTCTCTTGCCTATTCTCAGAATATGACAGGTGACATTATTTTCATATGAAATCTGTTTTTTTTCTCTTGTTGTTACCTAAGTCTGCATTAAATGGCACTCCGTAATTCATTCACTATGTTAAAGATACCGTTCTACAGTTGAAAGTTCAATGTGGTTGACTAAACTCACGTTGACAGATTTTGTTGGTAATAAAACCTGTTTTAGTCATAGCCAACTCCATTTTAATAAATTTCCCATTTTAAGCTTTGTATTAGGTTATGAGTCATATCATATAGCAAAGGTCAGGCTAAAATAGCAGATGGAAAAGATGTCATAATAACATCACGAGACATCTAAGCGAGTTTTGTCTTCATTCAATAAGAAATCAGGAAATGTCAAAGGCGGAGGAGGTGATAGGTTACTCGTTCACGATTCGATGGCCACCGCCTTACACATGACAAACATATCCTAAATAGTAACACGCTACTGGGATTCACGTTTCGAGATTAGTCATTGTTTAGCCGACCATTGGCTTTCCTCGTGGTAGATTTATGAGCCGGCATTACGACACTGACTGTCGTCATTTTGGACTGTACTTTTCAACAAACTTGTTTAAAAAATACATAACCGACCGACAATTTATAACTACATACGAAAGAAGTAATTTATTGAATAGAGAAACCTAGTGTCAAAATATTTACGATAGAATTTGACGTTATTATAGAGTAAACAAAAGCAAAAGCGAATAGGGAGCTCGTAGCAATAAGGAAGATAATAAAACGAACAAAAATATCAGATTTTGTAATAAAAAAACGTCTACGACGAGTTTATTAGCTAGAATAATTCGAGACAGAGCAGCCGATAGGAATGCTTATACAGTTTTTAATTAAATAAAATTATATAACAATCACTATTATGACCCTGAACTGCTAGCCGCTAGCTAACGAGAATTTTTAAATAAAACATTCGCAAATTCTAACAGTAAAAAAACTAATGAGATAACATAATAAACTGGTTCTACCAAGTTTTTGTACATTAGTTAGGATTGTTTTTTTTTTCTATTATATTTTAATTCGGAAAAATTAATAATCTACTCGTGAATTTCGACACGGTACAATCATACAACGACATCGATCGCATTTATATAAATATCAAAGAAAAGTTGCCGTCGTCCGCAGAACCTGAGAATACAAATGCGAAAGCCTTTCCTCTATGTTTAGTTGGTGCATAGTAATTTCATAGTAAATCAATAGAAACGGTACTCATCTAAGTAATTAGGGCTTACGCCATATCAGTCCACGAAGCTTGGAATACTGACTGCAATAAGTCAGATTTGGCTGAAGAATTTACCCGATTCATGGAAAAAAATACTTTTGTACACCATCCCTCCGTACAAACAAATTTGTTGTCTCCTTCCATCACCGCTAAAAGCGGGTTTGCCGAGCCCCCTTCCCCCACCTCCAAATGCGAGACTGCCCCGAGCATTAAGTAAAGGAAAACTTCGTGATGAAATCATTGCAAGGTAGTAGGCAATTTTATACTGTGGATAGCTACAGATAGTTTTTAAATTTCAAATATGATTTGGTAAGTACCTGTCTATCTTTCGGCAGACGTATCTACTTGACGTATTGTCGACACCGAATATAACCAGCGCAAAGCCGGTCATTGTGGGCGTCAATGGGGGAGGCCTAAGTCCAGCATGGGCCTATTTTCGGCTAAAATAATTATGATATTTTCGAATTTGTACAAAAAATAATAACTTACATCATCATCATTATACGGTGGAGTGTTATACGGTATGGGTTGCCAGTTCAACTCAGGATTCCACTTCTGAGCGGGCGGAGGCGGGTACAGCCCCGCCAGCGCTGTCAATGCTGTCATCTTAGTCCTGTCGTAGTCCGTCGTGCGGATGATTATCTCATCGCTCAGGTACAGCTGGGAGAGGAGGCTGTTGTAGCGTTTCCTCAGATATTTACCCACGCTGAAGCTGCGTTGTTTGCCTTTCTGCCCAAAGGAATAACAAGATTGAAAAGTTTGTAACACACTACGAGTAAAATTGATAACAGCCCTCGCTGGTTCCACTACTCAGTGTCGGTTACTTTTTTTTCACGGCTGGGTTGCTTGGGTCATATCAAACATTCAATTTTTCGATTAATATTTTATTATTATTAAATAGCTACATATGACAAGTGTAATCATAAATGCAGAAAAAGCATCGAATAATTGGTAGAATATAATAAAAATGTTATGAAAGATTGGTGAAAATGACCTCAATTTCAAGACTGTATTCCAGTATAAGTTTCATGTAAAAGGACAATAATATAAGTAAAAGCCAAATATTGTTATATTTGGTGTTGCTTATGATAAGTATAGAAAAGAAATCTTTAAAATTCAATAGTGAAAATCTCCATGTTAATAATTGCAAAGATTAAGCATGTAGATAAGATTAAAGAGCAGCATCGTTTTTTTTTTTTGTTTCACAAGTGTTAAGTGTGAACAAATAATTTACCTAAAATAAAATAGGTATCCAAGAGGAAAAGGTAACTTGGTAAATAACAGACACCAGAATGTACACACATGTGCTAATGAAACATAAAATTAAGGCCGTAAATGAAAACATATTAGTCCTAACTGACGCCCTTGTACTTAAAATATAAATTGAATTGTAAATATTCCCAATAAATACAAAATTTAATTAGATCCAATAATATTTTGCTTCTCCTTCGACAACTATACAGAAAGTTTATATTTGACTTACAAATGTCTATACTACCCAAGACTTATGTGAGCTATTTATTCACCTGAACATAATCAATACATTTTTTCTCTTATCCGAATTCTAAATTAGAAAATTCATAATATTTTCCATTCTTTCAATTGTGTATAATACCGTAACTAAATAGGTTTGTTACAGATTTCATAGTAGACATTTTTAATATTCTTGTATTTCTTGCCGGTTATTGGTTATTGTACAATGTGATATTATTTTGTAAACTTTTTTTACTATCTCTCTCTCTCTCTCTCTCTATTAGAATACAAACGAACTTCTCGCTTTTTATTATATTAAAATAATTTACATTTGAATGCATTTACGTTATTAAGGACCGATTTTTCAATCCTCAGGTAAATTTATTTGAGGAATAATTTTGACGTTTTGACGGATGATGTATGGAAAACCTGTCAAAATTTGAAAATTATTCTTCAAATAAACTTATCTGTTGATTAAAAAATCGGTTTTTAGGTTAATTATTGAATATTATATATAATTTATATCGTAAACAGTCAATTTATATCGGAATTACTGTCACAATAATTTTGATGATTACACGTTGCAGTAATGCGAATTTTAAGATGGATTTGTGGTGTAATTAGAATAGATAAAATTAGAAATGCGTATATCAGAGTAAGTGTGAAAATAGCACAAGTCACAAAGAAGTTTAACACAGTGATAGCTTAGTGGTAGCATGTAAGGACATCGCGTCGAGGAGTTCGGGAGTTCGAATCCCTGTAATGAGCCAGACTTTTCAGTGAGGGACAACATATCAAGAAAATAATAGTACGGTGGTAGGGCTCCTTCTAATGCCACCCTCAAGTTGAAAATCTGTCGCCAAGCACCAATAGGTGTGTTCCGGCAGCTGCACTTCAGAGCCAGTCTTCCACTAGGTTTAGCGTGTTATCATCTTGGGCCACATCGTCACTTAAGATCAAGTGAGATTGTGCCCACAATGCTAAACATATAACGATAATAAAAAAAAGTATTTGAGTAATAAGAACGTTAAGTATGAAGGTAGACGGATATAGGAATAGATGAAGACCCTTAGAAAGTATGGATGTATACGAGTGATATGTATATAAAAGGTGTGTATACTGAGATGATAGAGAATAGTGAAAGAAATTATTAACTTAAGGTAATTTAGCTTAAGGAAAATTTTGTATTACAAGGAAAAATAATTTATTAATTCTTACGTTAGTCAAGGCCTTCTTGCCGTATGGAAAGAAAACGTTAGTTTCGTGCTCGACTGGGTAGAGGGCGAGCTCCTCCTGATCCGGAGTCCTGTCTCCATGGCGGAACACCTGTGCGACACATGGGATATATTTGCGATTCAATCATCCGACGTAGATGGGAATCATTTTGACAATCATTACCGATGTCATTGACCATAATTGATTCGTTCGGTTTCGTCCGTCCCAATTGCACATAATACAGTATTATGTGAGTTATAACAGAGAAATATAAATGTACATACACAAAACAAAGTATTTTATAAATAACACATTTTTATATTAAAATGAATTTAAATTTACATACCTAAGTTGTATTAAAAACAACCGAACAAAAATAAAATTAGTCATGAAAATTTACTATATTTTGTACATTCATGAGAAACAACATACCACATAGACCTGCTGTAATACAGTACTGTCTAAAGTGTCCTCGGTCCCGTCAATGGTCTTAACCACTCGACTGGTGGGGGTGGCGTCGCCCCACGCCGCCGCGAGCGTTAATAATACCACCACTGATAACAGCATCATGATTTATATCTCGACGGTGTGAAACGTTCCGATCCGTTATCAGCGGTACATAGGTACGCGCGCTCGCGGGCCGTTTTCGACTGCAGCACAAAGAGACTCTGCCCCATTTATATAGAGATGATAGAATAGTTCATTGAAGAGGGCCGGGCACCGGCGCGGTTTCACGATCAACGGTGGTCGTGCGAAATTATCGCAGATGGTTTTATCTCTCAATTCGCTTCATCTACACTCATGGACATATTTAGAGGTACTCAAAAAAAAGGTAGAATGAAAGAAAATATTTTCTTGATTCATAGTGGCCATATATACGCGTATAATATAATTTGAAGAAAAGATTTTGAATATAATTTTTTGAAGTGAAAAGTTCTTTAGCCGCGTTGAGCACTTTTTGGTAGCAGAAAATCTTACGTGTTCGCGTCACCGACATGCTAATGTTAATTGTATATCTATATCTATTAGTATATATAACTAAAGCACGTACTGCTCTGATATCAGACTCGCGCATGTGCAGCGGCCTGTGTACACGAATACATATGTATTCGTGTACACGTATAACACATCGTATATACCTGACCGTGTGCTGTGCGTGTTAGACGCTTTTTGGATGAGTGAAATCTTTTGAGTTCGCGTCACCACATACGCAATAGCAGTATATCTGTAAATATACAGGTGACTATTATGCAACATTATTGCTGTGTATATCTTTACAAGTAAAACTGAATGGATTTAGTAAAAAGTTAATATGTATATAATGTACATTGTTCAAATAGTGTTTGAGTTTCATTATTATCTTAACTGTAGAATCACTGTGCAGCACAATAGTGAGTAGTAAATAAATATACTAACATTTTTAAGTTGAAAAATAAATAGTGTTTTTTTTTTAATTACTTTAAATATTCGTATTTATATTGGCGCTTGAAAATAATTCCAAGTTATAAGTTTTCACTTCTATCGGCAGTCCCTATGACTACCATGTTGTTTTTTTTTTTGCTATCTGTTAATATCTTTGGTACCATTTTTCTATCTTCATCCCATTTATCTTTGGTTACCATTATTTCTATATTTTTTTTTGACTAAAGATTGTTATTATTCTGTGAAGAGAACTTCACTTGATAAGTTTGAGTGATAACGCTGGATCTCAGCGTTGCTCAGGTGTCTAAAGCTGACGTAAAGAACAAGGTCTGCAAAAGAGAAACAACAGAAGGGACAACAGATTTATTGTAAACAGTCCTCAGACACCACATTTTGACGTCTTCCGAGGTACGAAACAAGCTTCAGGAAGTTCGACAAGTGACAGCACTAAAACTACTAAAAGAAGATTTAAGGCGGCTGGTAGAGGGGCGTACTTGCCCGTCAGGGACCCTATGCTCAACGGAGGTTATCAAGTAGCTCGGTCCAACTTTGCTTGTTCGCGCCGAAATTAGGATGTTGACGCTTGGGGAAAAGTGGTTTGTACTGATGAGTTCAGATTCTGTCTTAAATCAAGTGATGGAAGGGTCAAAGTTTGGAGATAACTCTGAGAAAGATACGTTGAGTCTAACATTGGTGGAAGAGAGCTTTATGTTGGAGGGTCAGTAATGGTATGGGGTGGTATTTGCTTAGGAGCACGTACGGAACTACACGTAGAAAACATTTTAGAGCAGATTGTGATGTCTTTTGCCCCATTCATGAGGATAATTTTTTTTAATGCACGATAATACTCATCCTCACGCTGCGGCGGGAATATCGGAGTACCTTACTGAGGTCGGGATCGAGTCGGAAGTTTAGGTGTGGCGAACACGCTCGCCAGACCTAAATCCGCTAGAACATGTTTGAAATAAACTGGGAAAACAAATTAAACAAAGAAATCCAGCACCAGCTAACCTAAGGGACCTCAAAACTGCATTGGTTGAAAGAATGTAACGTAATGCCATAGAATTTCATTGATATTTTTTAATAAAAAGTATGCCCAGTCGGATGCAGGTAGTTTTGACAGCGAGAGGAGGCAATACAAAATAATGATTGTGTCAACCATTACGAAAAAAAAAACAATAGAAAAGTATTCAATTTTCATAATGCTAGGTCAAAATTCCTTTATCATAATGCGTTTATTGCCTCTAATTTGTTTTTTTTTTTTCGATTAGTAAATTTTTTTTGTGTTCAATAATTTTATTAATTGATTCTATTCAAGAATTTTAAAAGCTTATATTGAATTTAGGAATTTAGGATTGTATTTAGGAAGTCGGTCTAAACTTGATTAATTGTAGGACGTGTATTGTTTTTATATTTATGTTTATTTCTTTCATCAAATCTTTAATGTTATCTGCATTTTATATGGTGGTGTGCCAAATGCAGACCAGGAACGAATTGACGATTACAACTTAGGATCCGAGATCTCTCTACATACTAACTGATTGGTCTCAAAATGCAATTTTTCTTTTAACAGGTGATAGGTAATTGACCATGTTCTTACTTGAGTGATGTGATCTAAGCCTATAGTAGAACTGGCTCTCCAGTACAGCTAAAGTTAACACACCTAAAGTTGCTTGGCGACAGATTTTTTAATTGAGTGCCAAGCCCGGTGAAGCTGTAAAGGCGTTTTGAGGCTTCAGGGCCCTTAAACTAACAATATAGTCAGATCGAAAAGAAAAAACAACAATTGAGTATGTTAACTAGCCAAGTGGGCTTTAGAAGAGCATCATACGTATGATTTCATCAAAATATGTCGATATTTTTCTTTCTTTTTTATAGTAGCTCGGCAAATTGACGGTACTGTCCCTCATGGTAAGGACAGTACAATCCAAACCAACGGCTACCACCGGGAGACCGGTAATCCATCGGTGCTGTTATGCCGGCTTGCACGAATAACTGGATATGCACAGGCTGATCCCGAAACGCGACACGCAAAAGCGTGTCACTATGACGGACTTTTCACCACGTGCATGGTGGCCGCGATCCATTCGGGCAAAACTACCCTACCACCCCGTTATCGCCATATCTTCGTTCGTTAATCAGCAGGGTGCACCACATGCAGATGAAGTTGGCTTAGGCGTCTCAGTTTTAAAGATGTAATTCGACACTCCTTACAACCCCTTTATCGAAAGCTCACTAATTGTATGATTTGAACCTATTTAGCTCAATGCGATGTCTGAACACGCTGCCACTGAGTCATCATCATTTCGCATTTGGTTAGTGGCTTGACTGCAGATTTATCGATGAAGGTTTCTGATCCTACAACAAGCTTGAACTTGAGTTAATGTTAGTGAAACCAGAGCATAGTGCTAGGAGTGTTTGTAGTTCTCGCCTAACTAGCTACCATTCACTAGCTGAAAAATCTGTCTCCAAGTATTTAAGAGTGTGTTGAAACGTGATGATACAATAGCATGGTTGTAGGCATTTTATAATGCCTGCATAGCTACTCGTAACTCTTACACTCGTGTTGAAAATCTTTCAACAAGCGCTTATAGGTGTGTTCCGGCAGCTACACTTGACAACCCGTCTCTTCATGCTTAGCGTGATAGACCACATTGTTGCTTAACATCGGACCTAATAGTTATCGAACGTTAACTAAACTCGGTAAAAAAATCGAATATACAATACTTCGGGATATGACTCCAACGAGGTTTGAGTTTTATTGGATAACCAAGCACGTAACATCCGGTTGACTGGATGGATAACCGGTAACTACTTCTCCTATACCTACTAAAAAATAGGAATGCATTATTAATTTCAGTAGTTCCAGAGATTATGTCCTACAAACATATTCACTAAACTTTGTGTCTTTAAAAGTAATATAGAGTCTCGCATTTAAATATATTTTTGTATGTTTGCAAATATTATTTCAAATGTGGATTTCATTATTAGTTTAATTATGTTTACCTTAAAGTATATTTACATTAAGTTGTTTTTAGTTACTGTCCGGACGTTTTTATAATTTCGTCATCCGCTGATAGTCTTGTCTAGACTAGTTTGAGTTTGCTACGATAATAATGGATTTTTATTTTTTATCGGTTTTTATAATAAAATTAAAGTGTCTTTTGTAATGTCAAAATAACTGCTTTTTACTAAATTTAAAATACTAAATTTAATTTAGAAATATAATTAGGGTTCCACACAAAAAATAAAATACCTTTTTTAGGAGTCCACGCGAGTGGACCGTGGCTCGACACAGCTAGTCTTTTATTAAGTACGTGCTTTTTACGCAAAGGGGGTTTCCGCAATTTTTATATAGGTGGTTACCACTATATTTAACGGTAAAAAACACATTTAACTTAAAGAAAAAATTAATGTATCCTATTTTGACACTTATCATGGATATCGAGATTTTACCTTTCAAAATTTTAACTGCGCTTTGTGAATATTAAATTTGTGCTATCTCCATTTGTTATACTCTACGGATTTTTATTTATTTATCTTTTACTAGTTGTTGCACGCATGGATGTAGCTAGGCCGGGGGGCAATGAAAAACGAACTTTTAGTTAATTTTTATACTAACTGCTCATAATCCCTACAGCCCCCGACCGCCCATACTTGGTTTCCCATGGTTGTACTCGACTTCGCGTGTTCTTCAATCTAATGTTATAATATACACATACATACATCGAATACTAACTGCCGCTTACCGATAAACTATGTGAAATACACTAATTACACTAGCATTCGTATTTTTAAAACAATTCATGATATAATTATTTCCAGGAATGACAGACGTGCATTATAACGAGCAGGCCCTCCTGGACCAGATCGTGGTCTGCGCGGAGCATGTCGACCAGGCGGAGAGATATGAACTCCTCGGGCCGTTATACCGTTTGATAATACCTATATACGAACGCAGGAAGGACTATCAGGCCCTCCTCGCTTGCTACCAGCATCTAACGAAAGCTTACGCGAAGGTGATAGAAGTGACGAATTCTGGAAAACGTTTGCTCGGGAGGTTCTATCGTGTCGCGTTTTATGGGAAATCCCACTTCGGTGAAGACGAGGAAGGTGTAGAGTTCATATACAAGGAACCGAAGTTGACGTCGCTCAGTGAAATCTCCGAGAAATTGCAGACATTCTACGAACAGAAGTTTGGTAGCGGTACCGTCAAGATGATTATGGATTCGGCTCCGGTGAGTTCACGACTAACATTTTAGTTGAGGAAAAATAACACTTCAATGGATATAAATAAACACACATCAGTAGCCATGAGTCAGATATGTAGAAATCTTATTTGTTGGGTTGTTGGTAGGAAACGACGATTGCGTTCGAATGGATCGTGATCACTATATACCAAGTGCCATAGTAACTCGCTGGTCGGTATGACAGCGATGACCAGTAAATGGATTGTAAATCTGTCAGTGGTCGCTGTTGTTTTTGGATTGTACTGTCGTTATCTTCAGGCACATGTAATACTCTGCTTTCTCATACATCGGCTGGTTAATATTATTATTTCAATATAACCAATCAAACAATATACGTGTTATGTATAGGTTGATAATGAACACACCATAATAATAATGACGTCCTCGTGGCGCGGTGTGTGCACAGCTGTAATTTGGGTGTGCGAGGTTGTTCCTTTATTTAAAAAAAAAAACCGTATCAAAAAACTATGTAGTTGTATAGCCAACTGGCGAATAGGCACGATATTAACGATGTATTTAAAATTACGAACAGACAGGGAATCATTTCCATTATCATCCCGTAATTCATGTAATTATTCACTCTTTTGCCATTAAAGTCTATTTGACATTATCCTTGAACCCATTGTCTGGCAAATCAGTAATTCGTTTTAGAACCCTATGACAAAACCTAATACTATTAGTAAAGAAAATTGTATTGTCTTTTCGAATCCTAAACATGATTTGACTAATTAGTAAATTTCAAAGTTCAAGGTTTATTTCTAACTAGCTGTGACCGCGGCTCCGCTCGTGTGGACTACAATTTTTTTTTTTTTAAATGTGGAACATCAATTATTTTTCTAGAATCAAAGTAGCCTAAGTTATGCCTTATAACATGAGCTATCTGCCAGTGAAAGTTCCGTCAAAATTGGTCCAACCGTTTCGGAGATTACCCAGAACAAACAGATAGACAATAGTTTTAAAAATGGATTTTTTGTTATAGGTATCGTGTATACTTTCATATGCATTTAGTAAAACCTATTATTTTGACGTTACAAACAGACACTTCACTTTTATTATATGTATAGATGTTAAACTATACTAGTCTCTTTTAGTTTTCGCATTTCGAGATCAGTCACTTATGTCCAGCTGCCGAAAGGCCTGCAAACCGGCATCACAGCGGCGACAACCGATGGATTTTTGTTGTCTAGGTGGTCGCCGATATTTTTGGATTGCACTATGCCTATCATCAGCCATAGTGTTGTCACTTCGCCGTGTTACTGTATATATTTAAAAAAAAAACGATATAAATAACTAGGTGAATCGCGAGGAGTTGGACAGCAAGTTGGCGTACATACAAGTGACGTGGGTCCGTGCCATGGGGGAGGGCGGAGTGGCCGTGGCGACCTCTGGCCTCGGCGGCGAGGGCACGTTCGCACGCGCGCACAACGTCCGCCGGTTCCTATACGAGACGCCGTTCACACGACACGGCTCAGCGAGGGGACCAGTGCATCATCAGCGGCTTAGGCTCACGCACCTCACTAGTAAGCAATTATATCTTCTTAACTTCAGTCGTGTCTTGCATTATCCCGAGATGTGTTTTTTTTTAAAAACTATGTTGTTAAACAAGCTTACCGCCCGCATGATAGTAAACGGTTACCATAGCCTATATACGCTTGTAATATAAGCCTCCACTGCCCAATAAGCTCTGGAAAATCTACTTGCCGCAGGAAGACAGCACAAGGTTATTATTACTGAGAGAAATTTCCGAAAAGATTTATTTATCTGTGCCCTACCTCTCTTTGCTTTCACCTCTTACTGAAAGTTAAGAACTGTTTTTTATTTTAGAGAATGTTCAGTGTACATCACCTCAATTTGTTTTAAATAAAACTGTTATGCTTTGTGTATAAACTTGTAAGCTCTTGAAACTCTCCTAGGAGCATTGCGTCGGGTGACCCCTTGCACTCTAGAATGTTTTGTATTTTATACTGCTACTAACTGTGCTCCGCGGTTTCATCCACGTATAATTTAAAAGAATTCTCTGATCGATGATTTATAATACTTCAGTATAGAAAATATTTTTATCGGGCGGCCAGGGTTATGCGTCACAACTTACACGGCTCATTTGCACCACTACACCTATAGTCATGGACCCGAGCCGAGTGTCGAAATATTTTAATTTTACATGTTTATATACACATAAAGTTGTCTTGATGATGAAGTAACTTTCGTTCGTAAGGATTAATACGCCATGCCTAATAATAATGCTCATAAATCACTTTTAAATTTTCAATAAAACTTGTCACAAAATACCTTGTTATGGCTTATGTATAAGAGATCGGCATATTGTATCGCACACTTTTTTTTAGATGTACTAATGAGCTATATTTTTGTACAATATTGTATTTACTTATCACTAACTATTACGCCAGTGCACGCGGATAAAGCAGTTAGGGTGCGCTATTTCTTCCGACTTACTTAATAAAAATCAATATTTAAGGCTAGCTGAGAGGTGTAGCCTAATGCTAATATCGAGAACTATTCGGCCGGATAACATTTATTTATAAAAGTGGCCGAATACCCATAAGTAACCGAATAGTCGTGGCATCGAACCTAATGGCTCGTTATCACATATTTTGCTGTTAATGTACCGTTGCTGATTTAGCGGAACGGTAATCGGCTCGCTGCGCTCTTACCAAATATAATAATATATTAGGTCCATATACCTATATGAAATAGGAGTTTTATTGAACGGGCCACCTTGATCTTAAATATTTAGCGTTTGGTTAGGAATTCCAAATTCAAATTTATTTGAAATTTAGGCTTGTGTTTCGAATTTAGTGATTCATTTGTTTTCGCACCATTTGATTTTTTTTTACATACTTTTTTTCAAAAATTTAAAAATTTATAATATCGTGTTATTTACGATATGAGTTCCACCATGCCATCAGCGCTGCAGAAAGAGCTCGAAGTATTAATGATGTGTATGGGGAAACTACTGTAAAAGAAACCACGGTACATTTTGGTTCCAACTTTTTCGTTCTGGAAATGTTGATCTACGAAACAAACCCAGTGGACGGCCGGAGACCCTAGTTGTTATAAAGAATCAAAGGTGGTTATGGAAGCGGATTCATCGTAAACCACGTCAGAGTTAGTGGCAGACTTCGGTGTGAGTGATAAAACAATTTTAATTCGCTTGAAACAAATTGGATAAGTGAAAAAGCTCTAGAAATGGTACCGCATGAATTAACTGAAACACACCAACAAACATGCATTGAGTGCAGCGTTACATTACTCAACCGTCACAATAACGAGGGAATTTTGAATCGTATTGTTTCTTATAACGAAAAATGGATCCTTTACGACAATCGGAAACGTTCATCACAGTGGTAGAACCCAGGAGAAGCGGCCAAATCCTGCCCCAAGCGAATGTTGACTAAGAAAAAGGTACTGGTGAGTGTTTGGTGGACCAGTGTTGGTATCATACACTACAGCTTCCTACGATCAGGCCAGACGATAACGGCAGATCTGTATTTTCAATAATTACTATCCATAATGGAAAATTATGGTAAAATACAACATTATCTTTGCATGGGGTGAGCAGTAGTCTGATACAGGCATTGAAATCCTTCTATAGGGATTCCAGTGGTTGTGTCAGAATAAACGGAGCGTACACGGGATGGTTTAATATCCAAAAAGGTGTTGACAAGGATGTGTAGCGTCTCCATGGCAGTTCAACCTATTCAGGGATAATTGTCTGACAGATTTGAAAGAGAGTGACTGTGGACTGAGAGTGAATGAGTTACTTTTCAAATGTCTTCTTTACGTCGATGATCAAGTATTACTTGCATCGTCGGCTAAAGATTTAGAAGCGATAGTGACTATTATGAATAATGCTTTGGAAAGAAAGGGAATGAAAGTGAACGCAAAGAAGACTAAAGTTATGGTGTTTGACAAGGAAGAGAGCATGACAGAAGTATGTATCCGGATTGGTGGCGACAAACTAGAGCAAGTGAATGAATTTGTTTATTTGAGATCAATGTTTACTAATGATGGAAAGTGTGAAAGTGATATTGAAAGGAGAGTTAATGCTGGTAATAAGATGAATGGGGCGTTGCACGCCTTTATGAACAGCCAGAAAAGCTCGTCTAGTTGTACATGGAGCAGTGTTAGTTCCAACACTCATGTACGGAAGTGAAAGCTGGGTGTGGCAGAAAAAACATGAAAGTAGAATAAATGCAGTAGAAATAAGAGCGCTAAGAAGTATGATAGGAGTGAAATTGAGTGACAGGATAAGAAATAGTGTAATAAGAGAACGTTGTGGTGTGAAAGAAGATATAGAGATACGGATTGAAGAAGGAATGTTTAGATGTTTTGGGCATGTAGAGAGGATGAGTGAAAGAAGATTGACTAGACAGATTTATAAGATGAGTGTAATTGGGAACGTTGGAAGAGGAAGGCATAGACGAACGTTTCACGATCAAATCGGGGACGTTTTTGAGAAAGGTCAGGTCAAGAGTACTCTAAACCGATGTGCATACATGAAAAGATTGATGAATGTGTTGAGGAAGCGAAAGTTTTATGTCAGGATCGTAGCAAGTGGAAGGACGTGGTCTCTACCTATCCCGTTGGGAAAGAGGCGTGATTTATGTATGATAGAAAAGCTAGTCGTTAAACAGCCGAGACTGGTATATTACACGGAAGCTGTAAAATTCAATTCGGTAAGGTCGTAAGACGAAATTAGAAAAAATTACATATTCTTACAAAGTATGCGAAAAAGTGACCATAAGGTGACCTGCCAGGCGTCAACTATTTTTAAACCATCTTTAACTGAAAAAATTATACCTATATATCTATTTATGAATCTACTACGTCTGGTAACAAGTATTATTCGCTAGGTGGCCCGCCAGCTAATATGGATTCGAAATTATGGCCGCGTCTAAAATTAATTGAGCAGCCTTGTCCTAGATTATTTGTAATAATAAAAAAAATACACTTGTTGTATATTTACACATACTTACGAGAATAAAAGAGACATTAGGTAACCCTATGAGGACGACTTCTTCCATTGACCTAAAAGCGAGAAGTCTCGGCACTCGTTCGACGACTAATTACTACTATTATATTACTTTTTTTTATCTGTATACATACTGCTATTTTACCATGGACACACATTTTACCCTCAACGAACTAGAGACTGGGCACCACTTGTTCATATGAACGTGTGTGAAACACATATTGTATGCACTATACATTGTAAGAAAGGAAGTACGTTTATTGCAGACAGCTTACGGACAAGCAGTTATATTACAGTATAGACAAATTAACATGACATTACAAATTACAGAAAATACCAACAAATATAGAATCGAATTACCAAATATTCAAATCTAATAAATTTGGCATATATCGTTAAGTACCATCTCCTTGGCTATCGCTTGTTACCAAGTATAACAATCTAAAAACATTTCATAAATGTTTAATTATTCATCCATTGCTAGTCCAGGAATAATTCGTAATTCTTTGGCCTTTTTAAAGGTCAACTTGCCAGCCCAATCCAATTACGAGCCTAGGAGACCCTAGGGTCCGCTAGCGAAAATTATGTTTTTAATTAAACCAAAACCCGGAAAAAAGTGTTGTAGCCAAAAATTAATATCATATTTATACACAGCCGAGAATTGGTTCCCGTACGTGAAACGGCGCGTGCGTGTCGTCGACACACAAGTCGAGGAAAAGAGCCCGATAGAGGTCGCCGTTTCAGAAATGGAAACCCAAGTCGCGGAGCTGACGGAGATCGTCAACGCTAAATCGCCTGATCTGAAGAAACTGCAACTCAGGTATATTTTACTTGCTGTGCCACGCGGTTTCACCCGCGTATAAGTGTAGGCAATATTTTTATTGGGTTATGCGTCACAACTCACGGCTCGTTCACGCCACTATACCTATAGTCATAGACCCAAGCCGAGTGTTGAATTATTTTAATTTTACATTATCTCCTAAACTATGCCTCCAAATAAAATGCTATACAGGGCAAAGTTTATCTTCATAAAATTATCTTGTAGATGAAGTAACTTTCGTTTGTAAGAATTAATATGCCAGACCAAATAATAATGCTCATAAATCCCTTTTTAATTTTCAATAAATTTTTGTCACAAAATACCCTATTGTGGCGTATGTATAAGAGATAGGCATATTATAGTAACGCGGACTTTTTTACATGTACTAAGGAGCAATATTTTTGTAGAACATTGTATTTACGTATCATGAACCATTACGCCAGAGTACGCGGATAAAGCAATTCAGGAACGCTGTTTCTTCCGGCTTACTTTAAAAAATCGATATTAAAAGCTAGCTGAGAGGTTTAGCCTGATGCTAGATAGACTATATTGTTACTCATGAATCTGGCTATTAAATACAAAAAGAATTTTCCTTATCCTGCGGGTAGTTCCCGAGATTAGCGTGTTTAAACAAACAGACAAACAAACAATAAACTTTCGCTTTATTATATAGTATAGATTCTATAATTTAAATATATGAGGGCACTAATTAGCGGAATTGGGAAATAAAACAGTCTTGTGTTCTTGTCTTATACTAATTGTTTACTCGTCTTTGTTGACTGATTCGTGCGTCCTACGCTTGTCTTATTCTATAGTGTTCTTCTATCTCTCGATGTATAGCATCTTTCATTTTTCTCTTACTTTCTCTCTATATTCTGTTCTTTTTCCAGTAGAAAACGTTGTTGTAAAATTGGACTATTAATAATAATAATATTATGCACGTGTAGGTTACAAGGCAGCGTTTGTGTGCAAGTAAACGCCGGTCCCCTCGCGTACGCGAACGCCTTCCTCGACCCGACACTGGCGCCGATGTACCCCGACGAAATGGTCGACAAACTTAAATCTATATTCAAGTGAGTTCAAAATAATTGTCGATTTTTTTTAAAAGAGGTTTCGGCCAAAAATGATGGTTTTAACGTTCGTTTCGGTTTCGCTGAAAAATCAGTTGAAACTAGAGTTTGTGTGCTGCCGTTTTCGAAGCTCGCCTATACCACTTGTTTTTTTTTTATCGTTATAGGTTTGGCGTAGTGGCCACAATCTCACCTGATGTTAAGTGACGATGTGGCCCAAGATGGTAAAACGCTAAACCTAGTGGAAGTCTGGCTCTCAAGTGCAGCTGCCGGAACACACCTATTTGTGTTTGGCGACAGATTTTCAACTTGAGGGTGGTAGCTAACCAGGCGGGCGTTAGAAAATGCCCTACTTGTTAAGTTTAGTTGGTTACTAATTTGTGAGTAATCTCAACTCGATTGAGGCCTTTGTTTGGGTACGGCAGTATGTGGGTGTTTTAATATTTTACCATATATTTACCTCTTTATGGCTGATACATCAATAGTCTGATTGTTATTTATAAAACATGGATATGAAATAAATTAGTGATTGTTGTGCTAAAGCAATTTCAAGTGCTTGAAAAATTTGGGACAATAGAAAAACCAGATGACGAGTAGCAAGCTCAGGTTATGAGCTGGAGGCACTAGATATATTAATAAAAGGTAAAATATTAGAATAATGCGGAAATTCTACATACTGCCAATCAGTTGAGATTCCTTGCATTTTAGGGAACTCTCCACAAATTAGCAACTTGGAGTCAAACTTAATAAGCGGTATAGGCGAGTTTCGAACGCACAAGACTACGTATAGTACGGATGCACATGAACACTAGTTTCAGCCGATTTTTGGACGAAACAGAAACTTCGGTTACCGAAGTTACGGTGTCGGTTTCAACTGAAAATCCGGTGTCGGTCGAACTAATCGGTAAATATAACTACAGGATATTAGAATTAATCGTATTATCGTATTTTTAGAGAGTTCCTGACGATATGTCACTCGGCGCTGCAACTAAACGCTAAGCTGATCAGCTCGGACCAGACGTCGTACCACGAGGCCCTCGAGGCCAACTACTACAAACTAAGCGATTCGCTCTCTAGAGTCCTGGGCCAGCCGCTCCACGATATACTGATGAACGGCAACCTCACTGCCACCCTCACCGGTGTCGAGCTTGACTCTAGCAATGCTTAAAATTCTCGTAACTTGTAATGTATCCTCGATTGACTAGACTAATACAATGCGATTATTTAATTAGTCAAATGTAATTGACTGTTAATCAGGTTCAAATACCATTATAAAAGAAATATTTTTTCCTTATTGTGGAAACATTCTGTCAATTGTAACCATCCAACTAAGTTCATGTAATACATAATTCTATATTTAGTTCATTTGGAAACATGTAGTTTAGTAGTAAACAGTAGTTTTATCCAAATAATAAGTATATGATCGTTGTCGTATCCGTATCTGTATGCGCGACAATGAGTGGACTGTATGGAAAATGTTACTAATTCAATAATGTTAAGTAGATAATGTGACACAAGTTTTATAAGTACCTCCGAAGACCAAATAAAATTATATATTTGTGAATCGATGCGAAAATGGGGAACAATATATGTAGGATAGGTAAGGTACTCACTCGTGGTCCAAGCTAATGATGGCTCCTTTCTCCCGATTTGGATTACGCATGCGTGTGCGCGCGTGGTCAAGCTCAACGGCACAACTTGCTCGGAGCGATACGTCCGATTCGACCAATGACCCTAAGAGACACAATGCGACTTGCGCGCAAGCCGGCGCGAACGACAACACTGAAGGGTGGTAGGAAAGTAGATGGAGCGGGACGGGGGTGGATTGAGGGATGGGATATTAGCACATCGATTCACAAATACGATAAATTGGCGCAAACAGTATCCTTTGCAGGATCGAATCAAAATCAAAAAATTCGCCGATAAACAACCCAATAACCATATGATAGCAAACTGTACCACAAGTTCACGTCAAACTGCTGTCGGCAAGTCGTGGACAACTAAAAGGCTGCGGCTGCGACTAGCTCTCATCCTAAATTAATCAATTTGTATGTTTTTAAATTATTGAAATTAGGGAATTTATATGCAGTCATAATGCGTTTTTGCGAGTTTCCGTCCATTTGCGACGGCAGATTGCTATAAATTTGCTGTGCAGTTTGGCGTCCGATGGGAGGCAAGTTTTGTAGTTCCCAACTGTGCAGTCAAATATTGCACAGCAGATTGTGATAGTTATGACATGTACCTCAATTAAACGACCTTGGACCCGCTTGTGCTACATTCACTGAACTCCGCTTCTTTCGCTCTAGAGCAGGACCACTTGCGCTGTGCGCTTATAAAACTGAAACTAAACTCTGTCTTTGTTAAATTTTCATTATATGTATAAAACTCTTTGAAATCGCTGAAGGACTGCTGAAGGAGAAATAAAACGCCAATCAACTATTGTATAGAATTTATAGATTGAAATTTGTTTAGAGAATTACACACTAATGCGATTCTATCTTATCCTATAAAGAGACAATGATTGAACTGAATCTATCTCTAGCAAGAGTCTTACCCAAATGTCGATATAATTTATCGATAAACAGAACTGAGATCGAAACAAAACGCGCGAGTGCCATGACTTTTGTATCTCTTATATCGATATTTAAAACATAGTTATCGAGCATATGTCATATGTATGTATATTTCGCATTGTTTGAAACAATATTTTATCATGCTAAGGTAATGGTAGTGTTTTTGAAATATAGAATAGATGCATAAAAACGTACCCTTCCTTAAACTAAGCACAAATTGTATAGATAAATTGAAATTTCGTCAAATTAAATATAATTATAAACGTGTTTAAATAAACAATGAACAAACATTAATTACATAAGATATATTTTATCCAAGCTTACTTAGCATTAACAATTTTGTATCTATTATGTACTCGATAAGACATAGTTCCTTATATTATTTCTATTGATTATTAATAATAATGTATTCTGAATACATTACCTAAACGAAAAATTCAGGAATGATCGAAAATAATTTGCTCCCCAAACTTCTAATTAGCTCTCAATCTCCAGTATTTCCTTTCTATACTAAAATGGCCTAGAAGTGGGAAATATATTAATCTACGATTAAACGTTACTCAGTGAGCCATTTTTGTTCGAAGTTTTATTTTACTGATATATTTGTAATGGCAATTTCATACCATCGAAATCTTAATACTATTATTTATCGACATTTATGTACATTCTTATTATATATTTTTTTGGACATAAATATAGATTGAACTAGTAAATTCGCATTAGTTAGTCTATTTTTATTAGTAAATGTATCTCATTTATATGTAATATAAAGTTTTGTGTTAATATTATTTTTATGTAAAGAAGTTGTTCTGTATTTTTATATTAACTGTTTAATTTATTTTGTTTGTTTTTGTCGTAAGAATATGGTTGTAACGATACTCGATTATGTCGATAAACATAACAATTTACTAATAATATACTTTGATAGACACAATTTTAATTACTCGATTGTAATTATAAAACATTCTAATAGAGAAATATACATACGGTATCAAATTTATGACGATTAAATTGAGTCAGCATTGCTACAATTGAATTTATAAATCATTTCGTAGGTACTTCTTCAGTGCGCTTGCTTAGAGTCCGTCCATGAATTACGTGGGCTCAAAATGGGGAAGTAGCCAGCTAAATCACATGTGAACATTTTAATTTAGAGAATATAAATAGGTATTTTGTTGTTTAAAGCTAAACAAAGGGGCACATCAAATAATTTTAATTATTTAAAAACTAAAGGTAAATTCTACATGATGAATAGGAAGAGAGGTTCCAATTACTAAAAAAAAAACAGCACGTAATTAATGGACTTCTACTAACAACTTTAACACGCTTATTGGAGCTGTCATATTATGAAAGATAATAAAGCACGCTCAATGTCTAAACATGTCTAAGGCTTCGCTGCTCAAGCGGTATCTGTTATAATTCATATATTCTATATTTAACGCCTTACCGATTTTTCCGCTTTTTCTATATATCGATATTTAAGTAAAACGATAATATCGATATCGAGTGAGACTCGAGTCGAGTATCGTTTGCATTCACGCGTAAGATAATGCTCTAATCTCAATAATTTTATTTACTGTGGGTATATAATTACTGTAGATATATTTTTTTATTTCAAAAAATGTCGAGTTCCTGCAAAAAAGTATTCTGGTTGTAAATAATTTCTAGTTCGTGGAATCAAAATTAATAGAACGCAAAACGCACTAGTTGATTTTGTTTACCAATAAAAAATCATTGTGTACCGACAAACTCACCCATTTTTTTTTCATTATGGTATATCGGATGATGTTGCATATATTTATAATGTAAAGCCAATCCGTAAAAAAAAATCAAAGGGATTTTAAGTTACAGTAACTTTTAACATGTAATTAAAATAATTAGTTTCTGCAGTGGCGTGTAGTTTACACGGATTGAATATATGAATGTAAACTAATGAGCTTTCTTCATTTTAAAAGGTACAAGCGTACTTTTATAGTTACACATTGATACTCCATTCATTCCACTGTTATTTTATTGTTTTAATTTTTTATCTGTTTAATGACGGATAGTGATGCCCTAAAGTCATTTAACTTTTTTAATTCAGGACTGATAAAACTACTCATGTCTTATATTTTTTATTGTTATTGAAAAAAATATTAATTATTTGGTTTGAATTATTATAAATGTAATTTTCTATCGGACAAAGTATTCCAAGTACTTAAATAATATATCTTATCTTAAAAACTTATTGAATTGAAAGTAGGATATAAATAACTCGAGTGTAAAAAGTCAACGTATTTTTTCCATTTTAATTTTGTAGGAAGTGAGATTTATGTAAATCACTTGTCGAAACTTTGCTCATACTATTGCTTCAAACATAAAACCCTAGTATAAAAATTTTTTTTATGTTATTATTCTTGTTTAATATTTATGTATTTCTGAAAAGGACCGTTTAAGTAGTTATCGTTGACCTAATGTATTATTCTTCAGTATAAATTCATATAGAAATGTATCCAATTGATCTTGAATACCGGCTGTGTTAATTTCAATAACCACGTAATTCGAATATTTATATGAAAAATCATAAGTGAAAAGCGTAAATGAAATTTTACTATCGTATTAAATTATTACTCGCAATATTGTTTGTGATTGTTATAAACTTATTGCACGAAACCTAAAGTAAGATACACTACTTGTAATCGCGATTTCAATGTTTTAATACATTTTATAAAAATAAGGGAGCGTTTCATTTTATTTCCATTGAAAGAACATCAATTATTGTTTACTACAAGTCAATTATAAGTCATAGTAAATGTATAGAAGAATCACTCCCATCATATTATGAACTTTTTTAGCCTTAATGGTCTTGGAACCACTGTTGGTGAGTTTAAACTTACAAATAGTTAATAGTCACGGGTTTAATTATTACAAGTTAGACCGCACTAGGCGGTTAGTGCAGCGGAGCGGCGCGGTAAGTCGCGGCCAAGTGTTCTATATATGAAACTATATGGGGCATACCGCGGCCGTGCCGTACCACGCAGATCCGTAGCCGCGTAGTGCGGTACATATATTATATTTAGCGGTCGCGACTCCGCACGCGTTTATTACCCAGTAGTTATTTATATCTAGTAATTTTATTTTTACTCGTATTACTGTCAATTCATATAGTCTTATCAATTGAGTAATGGCATATATTTCACGCGTACAATTTTCATCCAAATTAGTTGAGAATAAAAGACTTACTTTTTATAATTTAATTTTTATATGTTTTTTTACTATTTTTAAAAATATTATTATCATTTCTTATGATCTATCAATTATATAATAACATAGGTATACTTCCCGTGTACAAAATTTTATCAATATCGACTGATTATCGATTTTTTTTAATTCTTTTTTACGATTTCTAAAAATCATCAATAGTACATTGATGGTTTCTTATAGCCTATCAATTGACCAGTGACTTAAGATTTCTGTGTACAATATATTATAAGAATCGGTCAAACCATGTTTGAGTTATATTTAAATAGTTATACAAAAAATCTTTTCACCAAAAAAAGTTTCAACCCCTATTTATACATCCTTTACTGATGAAATTTGATAATATATGGATATATGTACATGTTTCATTATTTTTATTAAAGAATTTAGGTACAAAATTTCTATTAAAAAACAATGTTTATTCACTCACCCCATACAAACTTTCAACCCCTATTTTACAATCTTTTTCAACAGAGGTTGAATTTCCACAAAATCCGTTCTTAGTAAGCGTCTACATCGCGAAAGGAGTAACTAAGCTAAATTTCAAAACAATCAGATCTATAGTTTCGGAGATCTCGTGATGAGTGGCATTTCGCTTTTATATATAGGATATAGACACAGATATCTACAATACAATTTTCATCCCTTAATTTAATTTAGGGGAAGAATTTTTCAAAAAGAAAGGTCTTTAATAAAGAAGACCAGATGCCAAGTTAGGAAAAAAAAAGAAGAAGAATATATCCTTCATAGTTGCCATCTCTAATAAATGTCAATGTCAGTTGTCAAATGTCATTCCTTGATAAAACCAATGAACAATCGTTTACGGTTCAATGTAATGCAAATGTATTGTGTATTTGTGTAGTGTACAATAAAAGTGCAATTTTCGTATATAAATAATCACGTTTTATTTCCTAAAAATTGAACGGTGATATGGAAGACGAGTTAGAAGACCGAGTCTTGCAGCAGACGTATCTGTCGTTCATGAAAATATTGTCGCGTTTGACTAACAGCGTACCGCTGGATACTCCCGTGAGCTATTTATGGAAAATGGTGCGACTTTATTTGCTACGATCTGAAGTGTTGGTGTTCACGCTCGGCGTTATAATATTCTTGATGTATCTCCAATCGATTGAATTATGGAGTCGGATGATGCTGAGCAGGTTGTCTCAGGCGATGAGTCCCCTAAGTGCGGTGCAGAGAATGAAACTTATGGAGAGTTCTGAAGCGGACAAACAGAGCTGGGAGCAAAAGGGAGCGCAGAGTGCTGCTTACGCAATCAAAGGAAGAAGGATGCACATGGAAGACAGGTTTATAATTAATGAGAATATTAATAATACTGGGATATCCCTCTTCGCTATATTCGACGGTCATGGCGGTGAGTTTGCTGCGAACTACGCAAAAGATCACCTCATACAAAACCTTTTTAACAAAATAATAGAACTCAATGCATTTAAAGATGGAAAAGTTATAAGCACTCCTCCCAAAAATAGTCCAGATGAGCCTAAATTAAAAGACGAAAGCCTATACTTGGATAGAAAAAGCAGTTTTAAAAAATCTGTCAGTGCTGCTGACGATACAAAGAAAAAAGAAATAACAGACCCAGAATTATTAGCTCAGTTGTCCAAAGCACTACCAATTACAAGAGAGGTGAGACCTGCAACAAAGCCTGTTAAAAATGTGGCTGTATCCTTATCGAATTATATGGATAAAGGAAAAGTAAATTATGGAAAACTATTAACTGATGAAGTGCTTGCTGCAGACAGACTGCTGGTGGAGGCAGCTAAACGGTCTATGAATGTGGCTGGAACCACTGCACTAATAGCCATAATGGAGAGTAATAAGTTAATCGTTGCTAATGTCGGTGATTCAAGAGGTGTGATGTGTGACTCCAGGGGTAACGCTATCCCTGTATCATTTGATCATAAACCTCAGCAGGTAAATATAAATATTATCATATTTTTTGTTGCATTATTACTTATTATAGCATTGAATAACTTTTCTTCATTTTAATAAAAAAGTAAAAAAACTATTAATGAAGCAGTGATGGCTCAGTGGCAGCATGTACGGACATGAGTTAGAATCCCTGCAATGAGCCTGAGCTTCCAGTGGAGGAAAACATAGTGGCATAAAATGGTGGCAGGGCTTTTTCTAATGCCCGCCTGGCTAGTTACAACCCCCAAGTTGAAACCTGTTGCCAAGCACCTATAAGTGTGTTCCAGCAGCTGCACTTGAGAGCCAGTCTTCTGCTTCAGGCTTATCGTCTTACCATCTTGGGCCACATCATCACTTAACATTAGGTGAGGTTGCGGCCACAAAGCTAAAACTATAAAGATGAAAGTCAAATTCTACCACCACACAGAATGTCAAAAAAAATGGAATATAGTAACAAAACTCCTATATTGTTCAAATTTTATATTCATTCACATCTAAATATGAAAATTTACGACTTTATAAGTTAATAAAGCAAATATTCACTCTTTTAAAACATTTCTTTTATCTTTTGTAATGTTATGTTCATAGATTCTATTTTACATTTTTTATAATTTTATTAAACATTCTTAGAAAAAAAGCACTATTTTAAAAGAAATATATTCAAGTATTCAGGTATGTCAAAATATTTTTTCTCAATTTTGAATTATATTATCCCATGAAATAAATACAAATTATTAAACATACATAAGATAATTTAAGAGACAAAAAGATAATTTTGTCCATGATATTCAAACCTACGTCATATTCATATTCAACTATATTTCACTTTCTTTTCCATTCAACCACCATGGCCTTTTATTACATTAATTGCTTGTTGTGGTATGCTATATTCCTCAAGGTTACTTGTATGTAGACAATATATATTGAACTGTTTATAACATCAATTAGCCAAAACTCGAAAGTTGCATCTGGCCTTGACATAACCCAGTTTCAGTAACATTCTACTTCTTTGTTTTTTATACTATAATTATTATTTAGGTGTTTGTAACTAACACCAGAAATAATAATTGATTGAAACCATTGATTTTTGTGTATTAAGTTGTGGCTTAGAGAGATGGAATGAAATGTGTTAAAGGTCTGTGGGTTTGAGCCTCGGCATATACCAATAAATTTTTCAGAATTAACATATATATTCGAATTGGTAACTGAGGGTATAGTAAATAAATCTGAACGTTTGGAAAAAAACCTTGTAGTACTGTGTGTGGAAAAAATATAGAACTGTGGACTTTTCTACATTGAATCATGGCCTGACTTGATGATTAAGCCAGTGCTTTCTCTCGGGAAGAGCCCTTTGCTCAGCAGTGGGACACTTACAGGCTGGTATTAATATTATTTAATATTGATAAGTGTATATGAAGGTATTAAAGCAGTTGATAGTAGCTCATGTGAACACTGTTGTATTTGATGGAGCCACAACCTACATGATAATCAGTATCAACTCCTGATTAATACCTTGGCAAGAATTGACATGAGTTTCAATTGGTCATACATCACCCACACATAAATGTATATTGAAGATCCATATGATTTTATAGTTTCATCAATCACATATAGTTAGATAATGAAACCAAATTGTGAGCTAATAGGTAGTATGTTTAAAAAATAAACTTAATTATTTAATCATATTGATAAAATGCTTATATACTAAAATTGTGGAAAAAATAATTGTTCATTTACACTCAAGTGTGGAAATAGTGGCTGGTTAAATTGAATTTGCTCACAATACCTTTAACTTTAGTTTTATTTATTGAATGATGACATCACGCGTGGGCTTTGAGTATAATGACGCGATTGTGGCATATTTGTTATTTAAATTGAAAATATTTTTATGTTAATTTTAGAAGTGTAATTAAGAAAAAATATTAATTCATGGCTATTTATTACAACATATAAAGTCCTTATAACAACTTTTCTAACGTTTGTGTAGTCCCAGATTGAATAATGTTCTGATTATCACATTAATTTACAGTTTTATGTGAAGGAAACACTAAAATGCAATTCCTTGTTAGATCTTATTATCACTATTAAAACATGTTTACCCTATTAATTATTCCTTGAATATTTTTAGTACATAAATTAACATAAATTAAGTGACTTTCATAGATTTGCCATTAAGATGCTCTTCTCTTACTAGGGTCAGTTAAATCATGTATATTATTCACACTTACTTATTATAGAACATCTTGTACAACCACTTCAAATAGATCTAAAATAACTCATATTGCCATAACCATCCTCTTGAATATTTTATTTTTTTCCAAAATCTTTTAACAAATGCCTTCTCAAACCAATACCATCACAAATGATAATAAATTCAACATAACATATGTACATTCTTTTTGTAGGTGCGTGAACAAAAGAGGATTGAAGCAGCTGGTGGCTATATCGCTTTCAATGGAGTGTGGAGAGTTGCAGGCATTCTGGCCACATCCCGAGCGATGGGTGACTATCCGCTAAAGGACAAGAAATTCGTTATCGCCGATCCTGACATACTCACATTTAATATTGACGATCACAAACCAATGTTCCTAATACTGGCTTCTGATGGTCTATGGGACACATTCTCAAATGAAGAAGCAATCAAATTTATAAAGGAAAGATTAGATGAACCCGATTTTGGAGCTAAAAGTTTAACACTTCAGGCATATTACAGAGGGTCAGTAGACAATATTACCGTTTTAATAATAAACTTTTTACATAATAAAATTTCGACGTCCAGTGCCCTGTAAGAGAATTTATCTACATCTGTTTATATGTATTGTAAAGTTTCAAATTTTTGAACGGTTTATATATTAAAATTGTTATAATTAAAAGATACCAACATCCAAAAATTCTAAAATTTTCTAGAAATTTTTACTGTATTCTTCAAAATTTCTTATAGTTCATGGGGTATATAATAATTAATAGGTATGAGTTATATTTTCGATAAAGATATTTATTACCTCGACTAAGTACATAAAAATTGAAACATTTTCATTTAGAAGAATAACATTCATTTGTTACCCCTACTTATTTTAGGTAATGTTGTTACTAAAAAATTGATAACTTCTGTAGGGTTGTTTATTTAATTATTTATCACATGAAGACTCTAATTCCAAAAATTTATGTAATGTTGCAACATAAGAATTTTTTTTTCAGGCTTTATAAAATAAATCATGATAATATTAAGTATATGTCATAGATTTCATAATTAGATTTATAAATGGGTCAAAATGGAATTTAAATTATCATGTATTTTTCAAGTTTTTCAAGTAATTTAGTCATCTGTAAGTTTTCTAAGTATTTCATTATCAAGTTGTGACATCATCTCAAGTAAATATATATTTATCTATGTGTACATTTGTGTCTAGAGATGGACAGAGTTTATCCAAGTACGGAATGAGAATCAAGTATCGTTCATCAACAAAATTATCATATTATGGCCAACTAAACTTATAATAAATAATAAAATCATTTGGTGTTATTGACTAATAATATTTGTAAATAGTTACGTCCAGTAGTTAACCATTATTAAGAGTATTTCTATATTTTTTAAATGTACACTTTCATATTATAGTAGGTACCTATATAATATTATGGATCTAAAAGTTTTGAATTTATTTACACGGTTGTGATGTCTCAATGGAGTTTTTAAACACTAACTTGTGTGATAACTGAATTCATTCTAGTTGTGTTGTATTTAACTATGTTTAATTTTATTGTTGTAAGTAGTACATTTAGGTAAGATAGGTTACGTAATGTGGTATTTAGGCCCAGAGTTGCCACTCACTATTTTTATTTTGTTTTTCATAATAGCTATGTCAAGTCTGATCGCCAGAGCCTCCCCCAGCGGTGCAGTACATACGCCAGAAGATCACCCGTTGATCGATTCTGGCGAAAGCCATATTGACGAGCATCAATCAAAGAATGATCTTCTAGGTAACGGACAAGCTGGGTGTTGATGATCCGCTACATGATCTTGTACAAAACTGAGGTTGCGGCAATTGGACGGTAATTGACAAGATCTGATCGATCCCACTTCTTGGGAATCAGTTGCATATTATAGCCTTCCTCCAAACCCGAGACAGGACACTAGAGAGGTCGGACATGTGGTAAAGGTGTGTCAATATTGGAGATAACTCAGCTGCACATTTTTTAAGTACTACCGTTGGGATACCATCCGCATCACTGGACTTCCGAACATTGAGAGATCGCAATTCCCTAAGCATATCACATTGCCTGAATCGTAACTCGGACATTATGACACCACAACTGGGAATTATGGCGGTTGTGCATTGTGATCACCGAACCGGGAAAAGCTGAAAGATATTATTAGCTAGTAATGCCGCTTTCTCTTGCGGCTCATGAGCTAGTGATCCATCAGAGAACCTCAGCGGGGGAAATATGCTGGACGACAGAAATTAGCTTGTGCAAATGTGTCCAGTAGACTCGACTGTTAGCCGGTTGACCTACGAGATCATGACCTTTCCGTGCAATGCGCTGGGCATCCACTAATGTAGGCTCTCCTACAGGCTTTGGTGGCAGAATTGTACGCTCATTTAAGGGGCTTAATATTAGGATCCTTGATTGCGCGACCCCTGGCCCAGTCACGATACGCGACTTGCTTCTGACTTACAGCATCAGCGCAATCGCGATTGTACCAAGAGTGTCCTGCATGGTCTGTTTTGGAGGAACCCAACCACGATTCGTGGTGTTCGTTAAAGTCTCTCAAGGCAGTTCAGCAGTAGGAGACTGCTCCTGTGCGTCATCTTTTGATCTGCCCAAGTACTCAAAGCGCCAAGTATTCTCATCAGAATACTTTAATAGAAAAAAGTTCAAAAGTAAGACTGAATAAAAAAATTACTGTTATAAAGATATTGGAAATAAAAAGAGATTAATTCAAAACATAATAGTCGTCTCGATTTATGGTTAACTTACAATCAAAATGACTTGTCAATATTTCCATATACGACCGAAGGGTGGCAACTCTAAGGAACTGTCGATGTTTTAACTTTATATGTCGATAAAAAAATTGTAGAAGTGAAATTTTTTAGCGACGCATGCGTAATTGATTCGTATATAGAAAAAAATCGAGTGATTTTAACAGTTCGAAGTATTTAATGTAAGATTTCCTCCAACGCTCGGATTATTCAGCTGGATAATAGTTACCTACATATAGTATGTTTCGACATAGAAGGTTTCACTTCTGCCGTGTGTTCTCTTTTCAAAGCACACCCGGTTTTACTTCGTAGTTTGCGATAAAATTGTCACAACAGTGTTAAGTGTTTCAAAGAGATGATAACAGTACGGACGCCATTTTGCTTCGTTTTTCGTTCGTAAATTCAATTTGCGCATGTTTATATAAAAAAATGATCTATGTCTTTTGTTCCATTAAAGTGATAAAGAAATGTGAAGAAAAATGGCAGTCTATTTAATTTTCTGTTTAAAATGGAACGCGTAAAGTTTTAATACGTTTCAGCTGTTCGTGCTACCTTTTGCCTTTCGTGCTAGTCATATAATATATTACTTTTGTTTTCTGTTTTTTTATTACGAATATTGTTCTTACAATAAACAAAGTACCATTTGTGCAATACTGTTGCATCATAAAAGTAAATGTATTTTTGTAATCTGACCTAAATTTTTAAGGTATTTCATACTCTATGTAACAGTCTTCAATTTTAGTACAACATTTCATCGTATAACGGCCTACGTAATGATTAGGGTTGCCAAGCATTTTCTGATTTGGAATTAATCGTAAAATTCCTAAATTATATATATATATATATTTATAAAATGGCGAAAAAGACATTTTACAGGTTTGATTACACGTTCCGCTTTATTTATTGTGATTTATTGAATGATGAACTTATCTCATTCTTAATATTATATTATGACCAAAATACTCTATAGAAATGGCAACCCCAGTAATGATACACATAAACAGAACCGTACTATAATGGGGCCAATTCTTAAATTCAAACTGGTTGGTGCGGTTTGTGTAATCTTCAGATAATATTATGTACTAGTTTTGAGGTGCCAATAATATGGTTATATAATATTAAGTTTTTAACAATGGCAGTATCGTGTACTTTAACGCATGTCGCCATTCCTAGTAAAAATTTAATTTAATTTTGGTATTATTGCATGATTAAAGGTCGATATAGGAAGTTCAGTACAAGGAAACTTGTGCTTTAGAAATATTTTGACGTTTTGCGATGTGTCTCGCAGTTAACTTCGGAGGAGAAATCCGTTCCTTGTATTATATATTTATCTAATGTTTGATGTTGTCCAATCGTTAACTACAACTACCAAAGTATAAAAATTAAATAAATGGGAATATAAACGCGTTGTATTAATTTTTGCAACATCTAGAATTCTAGAATATCTATGTCCTATTTTTTACCTGAAGATGGAGAGACCTCTGGAAATTTGTCATCACTTGGGGAGCCTGACTGGTGAACTACCTCCATCCCACTGAAGATCGCAGCCAAATAACCTTGTGTTGTATTCCTGTGGTAAGTATGATTACCAGAGCTGCTCGGGGAAGGGAGGTTGAAGGTCGGCAGCTAGTGATACCTCTGGTGTTACAAGTGTCTATGGACTTAGGGTAACCGCTTACCATCATCAGGCGGACCGTATGCTTGTTTATCACTTTAGTTGTATAAAAACAAAACCAAACGGTACCGGTTCGCGCTTTGAGTCGATGATTTCAGTTCAGACACGGTCTAGTATTCAGGTTAGAGTATGGTCATTTTTGCACTACCAAATCTCAAATTACAATTTTACGAACAGATTCAGGTGACAAAAATGAGCGCGTCTCCCATCATCAATTTCAAAACAACAATATATTATAAGATAACGTTTCATTTTAGTAAAATACTTGTAAAATATTATTATAATATATTCGTATTGTCATTATTTGTAAAATTTTAGTAAAATACTTGCTTGGTTCCATTTCCGTAGCCACTATATTTGCGTAGACTTGCCTTTATTTAAAAAAAAATGAATATCTTTTTATGAAATATTTTTTAAGAGTGGTATAGTTTAAGATTGAAGGATTGTTGTATCTACGATCTTTGAAAATTCTGTTTCTTTTGTATATTATGTTGACCCCTATGACACCGTATTAGGTCGGCGCCTGTAGTCATGCGGTGATGACCACACTGACTATTAGAAACGTGTTCCGCCAGTCTGGGTTTCATTTGTGCACGATATTTCATTCGCACGTCTAAACAAACATACAAACTGAGACGTTATGTATATTAAGTAAGACGTACTATTTAATGATAAACCACCTGAAGAGTAATAATTAAAACAAACGTTTCTCTTTTTTCACTTTTATTTAGAAAATAATATTCGTTCTTTGGCAGCTCCATTGAATAAGTAATTCATTTCTATGGAAATAAAAATAAATATTAATATACAGTATTAATATTATGCTGTAACGGTTTTTAAGATAGTAAAAACAATCTAAGGTTTAATTAAATCCCATCAACACTATTTAACAGTAAAAACAACTGCCACGGGTGTGTATATGTTTATATCGAGTTAATTCCTTTCCGTGGTATAAAAACTAAAAGAAAAAATTCTATTCGAAGAAAATATTCGATTCTTCCTTATTTTTTATTAGCATAGGTAATCTAATAAAACTTGTTTTATGTACCTATCGAAATTCATTTCGACCGGTAACTAAATTAAATGATTTCTTGTACATAATGTATTGCAACTAAAATCGTTATAACCCGCTGCTACACAAATATAATTACCATTAACAGGATCGTAAGAAAACTTATAGTACATCAACTAAAAATACTATTCCATAAATTATACGAAAACGAAATTAATCTTATAATATCAAAAATGGCCGTTCATTTCAAATTCAATATAATATAAATATCATGTGCCTGTTTTGACTAGAAAAAAACAGTTACAACTACAAATGTCTATATGGAATTTTGTTATTATTTAATTGTTAATTTTGATGTGAAACATCTAATGCGGCAGGTCAGACCGACTGCTGGCGTGGCGACGCGTCGCCACGTCATGCGTCGCCACACGATATTATAGTTAGTATGAAACATCCAATACGGTGTCGCCAACACGTCGCCATACGTGACTGTTTATTTTTGATTGTGCCATATTTATTTCCTTTCATAAACTAATGCATAATGTTATCTGTAGAAAATAATTTCGATGTTTCACATCTGTCAGCCGTCCCGCGACGTCTCTTTAACGACAGTCCATTGTGATAATCGGTTAACAATAATTATCGTTGATTAAATTGAACATATATTTAAAAAAATATCCAATCAAGGCAAGTATACTACTGACTGAACTATTAATACTTTCTGATATTTTTTTTATTTAATTATTAATTGGAAATCTGCTTAATCCGAGAGCAGACAACTCTTGAAAATTTATTTTAAACACTTTATATGTGGAAAATAACACCCAAGAATTGATATTTATTCGTTATTACATCTTTATTATGTACATATTTATAATTTAAATAAAATTACGCAAAAAACGCGGTATTACATTCATGTTACCGCATATGATGTCATCATTGAATCTTCGTTTTTAAAGTCACTTTACATATGTAACCTATACTTTGTTCACCATAAGAAGCCTGGCATGACGCTTGTCAAATAATTTATGTTAGAGATGCGGCATAACTTAAATTGGAAGTTGATTTACGATTCCGTTTCAAAGCAAAATATAATCGATAATACATTTATACCTTCGATCAATTGAGGGGCGTGTAAATGAAATAACAGAAATAAACTGTAACAACGAGACTAATTCTGCCAGACAATATTCTTCGTTGCGTGTTGCTTAAGTAAAAATTTATAAATTTCGTAAATAAATATGATTCTAAATTAAAAAAGAAACTAATAAATTAAATGTACAATGGCGTTCGATTAATTTTCAATTCGTATGATTAATTTTGATCGTTTTGATATTTTTTTCGTTTTGATTCATTGATTTTATTATTTTGGTCTGGTCTAGTTTTAAGTACCATAAAAAGTAACGCTGAACGTAGTAAGAGATAAATACGAAAATTTGCTAAAATCATTGTATAGATGAAGTTATTTAAGATTTAGTCGAAAATGTTTTTATACTTTATCAGTATCATATATTTTTTTATAATGATAATTGATAGTCGATATGCATGTTTTTAGGTTATGTCGTAATTTGCACGACCTAGCAATTTACGTTCTAGAGACACTTCTTGCAGGACTTCTTATGATGAAAAACGTATATTAAGAATGACACTCAACCGTGTACATTTATTGAAAGATGACGTCATGTTTCCTGATTGGTTTTCCAATCACATGACTCAAATAGTACTAATAATGTAATGGTAATAATAATAATAAATATCTTAATTTTTCGCAAAGGTCATTTAAGCGATTGAATTTTTTCGGTTTGGATTTTTTGTGCTTTTTATCGATATACCAATATTTAATAACTTCAATTTTAAACATATTGTCAGTTCGTGAATTCCCTAATACATGAATAACGTCAGTTACCTTATTATTATTATTACAGGAATGTATTATAGAATTTGCACAAATATTGCACAAGTCTTGATTATTTAAAGGCACTGTAAAATATAAATATATTAGCCGAAATTACAGTCTATTCATTAACTGTATGTATATATTTTCATAGGCACGATAATTATAATACATAAAATTAATATTAGTATACACATTTCGTTATATTTTAAATACACAAAACAAATTAATAAGTTGTCAAGTTCTAGAATTTTCTTTTACATAATATTACTTACTTTGGATTTCTTTAATCTTAAAGAAGATTTTATTTTATACTAACGAACATGATGTATTTTCCATTTCTATGATTTATCGACACATAACGAAACAGTAAATAAAAAAAAATGATCAAACTGTATGAAATGCTTCCTTTTTTAAGGCAAACGCAATAGTACTAATAATTACAGTTCAAAATAAAAGTGTTGTTGTGACCATATTGCAAACGTCTTGACCGATTAGCAGATTAAAAAAAGCTGTATGCAAATAATTATTACTTTAAAATAAAAATCGTAATTAATTAATTCATTATTTACTCTTTAAATTTGTTGGAGTAAAATTATCCTTGGAAGCTGCATACAAAAATAATATAACCAAAATCTTATTAAAATGTAATGGTTAATCAATTTATAAATAATTTTGAATTAAAATGTAGTGTATTATTTTTTTACAAACCACTCACCTAACATAGTCGACTTCAAATCTATACATAGTTTTGTCATTGATAAACGATTTTCGCATTAAAACTATTTTTTTATAATATAATATTATTATTGTTATTTTACGATCTGAAAGAGAAAGCTGTGATGTTGTTTATGCTTAGAGAATTTCAAATTCTTCGTCTGAATCATCAAATTGTCTATCTACATCTTCGAACTCTGCAAGGAAAAAAATATTAATAAGTTATTCCACACATATTGTAATCAACCATTGAAACGACCGCTCGGCGCCTCGCAGTACAAACGTACATTCAAAAAATTTCATTATGTGTTCGGTATTTGTAACCAAGCGCGATACATACAACAAAATTGAAGCAGACACTTAATGTACTGTAATGTAAAAATAACAGCTTTTTACTAAATACAAATGAAAGTATACACGGTATCTATAACAAAAAAATAATAATTTTTGTGTTTGTTTGTTCCGCGTAATCTCCGAAACGGTTACTGATTTGGACGAGACTCGCTGGCAGATAGTTGATGTTATAAGGAATAATTTAGGGTCCTTTTATTTTAGTAAAATATATTGTGGTTCCGCACAAAAAAAAACTTTTTTAGGAGTCCACGCGAACGGAGCCGCGGACACAGTTAGTCTAGAATAAAAGTTTGAAGGGGTCATACACTGAAATTGGTAAAAGTTTTTTTTGTTTGTTTTAAACACTCTAATCTATAAAAATATTTTAGTAGATGATAGCCAAATTTACGTGGAATAAATAGGCTATCTAGCATTAAGCTATACTTTTTTTCTTTTTCGAACAGACTATAGCCTACTATGGACTATAGCTATAGACTGTTAGCCTTAGGGCTAATATATATATTAAATTAATTATATATTAGATTATGTTACGAAGAATATAAGTAATGATTTTTATAAAAGGGAGAAGGGACATATTCGTGGGACAACCGTCAGGTTACAGGTGACATTTATCATTTGTTGTGGGAATATGTCTCGACTGAGGAATTGCGACACAAACACATACCCAGAGTACTGGAGCAACTAAAAGCAGTCAATGTTATTTAAGGAAAATCCGTCTAATGCAACCAGAAGCTTGAAGGACATTGAACACATACAAGAATCATAGATTAACTTAAGGGAATGTATATGATCAATGAGATAGATAAAATTACCCGTAAACAATGATGCGGTCTGTAAGTCGAAGTCAGCAGGCGGGCCCCAGTGCGATGGCCTCTTCTCGCATATCTCGAACAGCGGTTGAATCTCATTCATCAAAGCCTCCTCTATTGTACTACAAAGCTCTGTGAAATCGTTTCTCGTACGGCACAGAAAACACTGCAATGAATATTAAATTTATTTGAGTCCAAAATATACACGAAATCCCTGAGTGCCAGCTTCGAATGGCCTCAGGTAAACGATAATCATTTACATCAATCATAACTACATTTATTACGATAATAATTTACATCAATCATAACTACATTCATTACAATAATCATTTACATCAATCATAACTACATTTATTACGATAATCATTTATATCAATCATAAGTACATTTATTACGATAATCATTTACATCAATCATAACTACATTCATTACAATAATCATTTACATCATCATAACTACATTTATTACGATAATCATTTATATCAATCATAAGTACATTTATTACGATAATCATTTACATCAATCATAACTACATTCATTACGATAATAATTTACATCAATCATAACTACATTTATTACGATAATCATTTACATCAATCATAACTACATTTATTACGATAATAATTTACATCAATCAAACTAAATTTATTACGATAATCATTCACATCAGTCATAACTACATTTATTATCTATCTGTTATAAACATATTCTAGCTTAATCTCTATTTAGATAAACTCTCCATTAATCCATTGAGGCGAAAGACGTCCACCACTGGGCGTAGGAAAGTTCCAATAATCATTCCATTCAATGAATAAAATATTTTTTTTTTAAATTACACCTATACTGTGTTGATCATAACAAATGTTGCAAGACGTGTCCTTAGAACGTAAATTGCTAGATCGTTCAAATTAAAACATAACCTAGAATCATGCATTTCGCTATCAAATTATCATTAGAAATAAAATATATGGAGCTGATAAAAGTTATAAAAATATTTTCTAGTCAATAACTTAAATAGCTTTAAGTAACGACCAAATCCTCTACTAAGAAATATAGTTTTGCTACGATTCAGCGGTATTACACCGATATATCGTTTCAATAACAATGTTCGTTGTGCAACGACGAAGCCTACCAAATAGTGCTATCCGTTTTTAAATCGAATGTCATGTTACATGTTGTATATGTTGTTGATGTTGTGTAAACACACTGGTTAACTCACCACGGCCACGGACGGATCCATCGATAGAATTGGTATACGAGAAGCATATTTACAGTGATATGTACAATCCATTTCTTTCTGTTCATCCGTTAATTTATTCTGTAAACACACAAACAAACAGAACTTTATTATATCACACAAACAAAACTGATGGCTTATGTTATGCTTATTATAGCTTATGTAAAAAAATAAACTACACAAAATCATTTAAACGAGAGGTATTTTTTTACAAATATGCAAATTAAGTTAATTATGTTTGGGAACTTTGTATCATATCATGAGGTTTCAAATATAAAAAAAACAGCTACTTTAAATTAGATTTATTATACATATCTATAATTTTTTTTAAATAAATTTAATAATTTTAAATCACTCTCTGTGCTTGTCAAAAAGAATGTGTCAGGTTAATAATTTCACAGCTACCACCTGTTGTAATACAATCAAAACTTACTTCGACTAATCCTGACCGTTGTGTTGTGTGCGGGTCCAAATAGATGACCTCGTCTTCGACGCATCCGATAAGGTACAGCGCCTGGTTCGGTTTCCCGCCTATAACTCCTATCGACTGAGGGCATTTGAAGCACACCTGTAAATTATTCAGTTATTTAGTAATATTAGCACGTCTATTATACTCATGAGGAAATCGCTATTTAGCGGGCGGCGTTTTGCCCATACAGACGTATACCTCTGTTTTATCCAAAGAGCTTAGTACTAATATAGGGTCTACAATAGAGCCCCGCACTAGAGCAAGTATTAATATACCATGCAATCCTATATCTACCACTCCCGTGTTCCTAATTTTCGAGTTCTACCATAAACTAATTATGGTAAGGATAGCCTTCTAAAATTGCCCAGTTATACTGCCAAGTATCAGACAAACAGCACGAATTTAAAAAAAAATTGTCACAGCCAAAGCCCTAAAATCGGTCCAGGTTTAGGAAAACAAACAGGGGAATACACAATTATTATTTCGTCAATTTTACATAATAATCAGTCAATTCAGTCCTAATTTCATTAGCCTCTCTCGTCTTCTATTCGAATGGTAGAGCATAAGCGAACTTTTTATCTGATAAAGGTTCTTTTTTTTTCACTATAGTTTCTATATGCCATCGGCAGGATGGACAGGTAGCCTGCTAGAGATAGGAACGCTCATACAAATCGAACTTACCTGCGTTTCAATGTAAGTTTCAGACGAAACTAACTCTTATTCTTGAAACGCAAATTATGGATATATATACTGTTTGTACTAATCCTTTTTTTTTCAATTCCTAAACAAACCTTTTTATGTAAAACGAATCGTCGCAGTTAAATGTAGTTTATAAGTGACATTGAAATTTTACCTTAAGCCCATCTATATAGACGGGATTAATCTCACTGAGGCCGAGCCTCAGTGGAATGATCAGCAGTAGAGGCATCCAATCACGTACCGCAGCTTCGGATGAGGTCGAAGAGTCACCTCTATCATTATTAACAATACACTTTTGTACTGGGAACAATGTATAATAGATATTTAGTAATATCCACATGCTGTTATAAAATTTTCTTAATATGAAATTGGTAGTTTGGTCCTTTTATTATAGATTAATTTAGTATTTTAACTTTGCCCTCCGAATACATCTTTGAAAATTTAATGTATACACTCAAAATAACTGATTTAAGTTTAAACCTGTAAATGGCACAAAATCAATACTAGAAGAAATTATAAAATAGTCATCCATTTCTTAGACTGAGTAAGACAAATAAAAGTTTTAGATACTAGTGTTAGAATCTACAACAAGCTCCCTAGACAATAAGTTGAAACATCATGTAAAGCAAGCTTTATTATTGATCACTTAATGAATGATAGTAATGTCTAAAAGTAACTTTGTCTCTGTGCAACTACAAAAAATATTATAGATCTGTTTGAGATTCTTGCTAGTTCTTCTCAATGAAGGGACTTTTTCCGAACCTGTGTTAATGTTTTATTTTGACGTTCATAAGTGCCTTCTAAAGTCCTAAATTTAATAATGTATATTTGATTTTGAATTTTATCAAATGAGACTGCTAGCATAGTGTTTAGAATAGAGTGGTTAGATAAAGAAATACAGAACTACTTACAAATATCTTCTTTAACAACAGTATTGTCGAGGGCAACATGTATCACCAGAGAACTCCATTTATCATAATCCACCAACTTTCTGAAATCAATCTCGAAGATAAATCATTAATTTTAAAACATACCTATGATATTATTATTTCTTTATTATTATTAAACCTTTATTGCCAACTAAAAATATAATAAATAATCTTACAATATATATAAACTTTTGCTATGTTTTGTATTGCCATTACCATTTTTTGTACTATACAATTAATTGTTTAACAATATAAATATTTGTATTAGTTATTGGGCGTCGGCGTGTCTTAGTGACACCAGCCCAAGCCTCCAGCTCAATCATTCTGATGTCATTGGACCAACGTTTCCTTTGGTTTCTTCTTTTTCTCTTTGTTTGGAAACTAGGGGTCCATACGGTTATATCTTTTGTCCATTTATTACTTTTCTCTCTCATCATTCATTTAAGTTTTTTGGTTTTAACTACAACATGTTCGATTCTCGAAATGTGTCATATCTACGGTTCTTTTCCTGTCACTTTTTGTGTAACCCAGAATACTCCTTTCCACGGCTCTTTGATATGTAATCAGTTTTTGGTTTTGTTTTTGTGTATTTGCCCAGGTCTGACACCCGTAACTTAATATAAATAACCTTCCGAGATAATAATACATAATTTTTTCACGCGAAATTTGCGAATATAAATTGTCTATAGGTTGCGCAAAATTAGCCCGTGAAAACGGGATACATTGATACCGGATTTAATTGATCATTCAGTGATACTTTAACTATAAACATTATGAAGGCCAACAGCATACATTAATAAGAGAAAAAAAAAGTAGAATGATTAGAGATTAAATAAGGTGTAAAATTATATAAAAATTATGTAAGTTATTTTTTTACTGAAATATTGTTAAAATTACGAAATTGAAATGGTTAATATAAATGGATGTTGGTATATATGAAATCGATAAACTCCAACACTTTAACCGATCATCATGAGAGTGTCTAAGTGATGCAAGTGTTTTTTCATGAAGAAGGATTTATGCTATCCTTGAATGCGATCAGTGGAGTTACTGACTACTGGAAAAGGCAGAATATAATCTGCTGGGCCAGCTAGTCTATACATATTATAAAACTCAACATCTCTCTGTCTGGCTGTCTGTTTACATTCTTTTCACATGAAAATCTCTTATCCGATTTACATGTATTTATTTTAATTTATAGCTATGTTTTCTAGCCACTTTATATGGTATATTTTATTAGATAAAGTAATGTGCATAATAAGCAGTAACGATAATGGTGAATAAATTCGGAAAATAAATGCTTTTGAGGCACTTAAATGGCTAAGTGGAGAGTCACTTCATGTAATAAATAATAACAAAAAATATTGAATTACTATCCTATAAAATAATATACAAGTATTTTTATTCGCGTCTGCTATATAGAAAAAATATGGAATATAAAATATTGAATACTAGTCAAAGTGATAAAACGTATGAATAACTTACTTTAAAACTTGTGCTACAGTGTTGGGTCCAAACCATTCACCTACTCCCTTCCCTTCTGAGGCACCCATAAGTGCTACTTGATGGATGGAATAAGGAGCTTGTTTTCTTTCCTCAAACCTTTGTACAATCTTCAAATATGTTGGATCTCTGAAAATGATGGTGTATGAACATTTATGCAGTGGCTACACTATCTCAATTCTACTCATTCCATTCCATATCAGGACTACCAGACCCTGTATAGGTCTGCACTCATATCTAGTTGATGTCCCATCCATATGCATGAAGTACAATGCATAGTGTTACATTATGTGAACCGGAAATAAATGGAATTCGCAACCTGTGTCTATTTTTAATATAGAGGTATTTAAAGAAGAGTGAATCAGTTTTTAATGAGTGAATGTATACCATAAGAGGCCTAGAGTCAGGCAAAAAATTAAAAAAAACATCAACACACTGCTACTTTAAACAATTCAATATGTTTTTGTACTCTTCCAACCTTATTATCACATTTAAATATATTTATTTGCTTAAATACGAGATAATTAACTTTCTAATTTCTAAAGCAAGGCTGCACAAACTGCAGCAACGAGCCAGAAAGTGGCCCTCTAATGTCCCGCAGACAGAAATAGTGGCTGCCATTATGTGAATGATGACCCATTTTTTAAAAAAATCTTTTTTAAAAATTTGCGAAGTAACAGATACCAACCTATCAGCTCACTTCAAATGAAAATTATAGTCCACCTCTAAAATAAATTGGGCAGCTTATTTATAAAAAAAATATTTCCAAAGTGATCTATATGGATCACTAAAGGTTAAAAAAAGTTAAACAAAGCAAAACAACAATAGATGTAGTTTATAATATAAATAAATATAAATATAACTATGTTGGCCAGTAGAAAAATTAATTGCTGCAAAGATATATTCTTACAATGTTCTGAATTATCATTTGTCCCTGCATGAGGAGAAATCTTTTTCAAAGTTGAATTTCTTCATTGTACATTTTACTTTATATTACCAATGAAGACATATTATAAATTTTCATTCAATGTAAGTTTAAGCTGAAATTCTTTACTTTGTTACTTCAACTTAAAATGAAAATGTAACTATACAGCTTCAATCAATGATAAATAATTGTAGCCTGATCAATTGTTACCTAGTTTCAGGTGTCCAAACCCAGTCCGTGCACAAATGTATCCTGACAAGTGCAACTCCTAGAACCATTTGTCCACATCTCAGCATGCAACCCCATCCTTTATCAGAGGTTAGCCCTTCATCACCTATAGGAACAAACCCCTTTCGGTATGTACACCAAATGATTGAAGTGATGTCACGCCTAATTCTATCCAAATCTGGAAACAACAAATAAATAATCATTGGACTGCAACTTATTATTCATTAGCTATTTTCAAAGTCATGAAATGTTCATAAAGTTTGTATAAGTTTTTTTGTGAGCATAACAAAAGTCTTAAAAAGACTGATTCTTCATCAATCAACCAAACATAACAATAGACCAACACTTCTAAATGTTATAGATTTTTTTTCAAAAATTAAGTATAACTCTAAAATACTGTATTATGTACTTGTTTACTATTGTAAGTAAAAATAATAACCCAATACTAGCTTTCATAACATTCGTTTGGAGTTTAAAACAATAAACTATTTAGATTATGATGACATTAGGGTTGGATTTAGAATCATTTAGCATGAATTGGGGGTTGAAATCGATAGAGATTAGTTCCCTGATTATAATAGTGCCACTCTCATTACAAAGTAATTCACCTTTGAGAAAAAAAAAACATTCTAAACTCAAAACCTAAAAAATGTGAATTGCCCAATCACTAGACAACCAGTGAAACAAAACATGAACACCAATTTACACCGAACTGCAAACTTATAATTATGAAATTTTTTAAACTTTATTTTTTATTATTAAGTTGTTCTACTAATATAGCTAATATCATGCACTGTTTTTGTAAATATGTCATAATAAACATAAAATAGTGGAAAATAATTATACACTAAATTTCTTTTATAAAAATAAAATATTGTAAATTGCATTCTTTAAATAAAAGGGATACAAAAGTTTTACCTAAAGTTTAGCCATTGAAAAGCAAATAGGTAGCAAGAAACAACTGAAGGGATCGACAAAAGAGTGTTACTTTTGTTGTGATGAGTAAAAGGAACAAAGAAGCGAGCACAGCGAGCATGCCAAGGCGGCCAGCAAGTGCAAACTCTAAATTTCATCGGCCAGCAAGTGCATACTCTAAATTTCATAACTACTTCTGAGTTCAGTTTCCAAAATTTCAATTTGACTTTGAATCTTTGAATCCCTTATAAGTCAGGCTAGAGGCATTTTTTTTATCTGAATGGTATCAATAGATAGCGAACTGTTTCCTCCACCCACCCTATATCCTCTCCTGCTTCTTAACGTGCAAAACCAATACTAAATGACAACGTTGACCACCAGTAACTCAGGCTAGGTGTATTACTTCATAATAGGAGTAGTGCCAAGGGGTTGGAGGCAGCTCTCTCCCCTCCCATTCTCCCTCCACATGTCAAATAATTCTAAGTTTTAACCAGATATTACTTATCAGTAGCACTGGTTACACACATTTTCATATTTCCTACTTTACTACAAGATACTGAATTTAATAAACCATTAATATTCCAATAACAAAAAAAAAAACAATATATTTTTAGTGAAGAAAAATTCTGAATTATAATCTGACTAGTTGTGCCTGTGGCTCCACTCAGAATGCTGTCAGTCGAGCGCATGTGTGAATTATGCTGTCCCAAAAATGCTCATTGTGGATGATCCTTAAAAGATGCACATATACTATAGCTAACTTTTTTGTAGGAGTTTTTAAGATGTACAGTTATGTAGTACATTAATTTGTTATATATCTTATGGTTTACTCAGCGTAAGCCATTTAAGTGCCTCAAAAGCGTCTTTTTTCATTATTATCGTCACGGCTTATTTCGTATGTTACTTTAACTAACAAAATATAACCTGGCCAGATAATATAGCTATGAATTAAAAAACGATGCATCTAAATCGGATAAGTGGTTATAGCATGAAAATAACATAAACGGACAGACAGAGAGACATTTAGTTTTATAATATGTATAGACGCCTAATATTTGGATTACACAGCTGATTGCAAATATCATTGTTATTATATTGAATGTAAACACAATCGTCATATAATGTATACGTGTAATAAGCAAACGCAGGTTTTTGCTACTGTATATTTTAATTATTACGGTCAAATTGGTCGCTCATCAACTCACCCTGTACAGCGCTATATTTCTTCCCGAGTATCCACACATTTTCCTTTGTCTTCGGAATATCATCCGGTTCCACATTATTACCGTCTGATGTAGATAAGTAACACATATCAAACATGGCATCCATGTTGGAACATATTTTTTTAACAAATTAAAAATAATAAATCAAACGAAAACGTTTCGAAGTCTACAAAAATATATAGTAAACATGAAATTCACAATTTGTGACAACAGACAATTGACAACTAGCCAAACTGCCAAAGCAAGTGACAAATTTGCTTGAGATATAAATAACATTTTTAAAACAATGAAACTTTTTTTTTTAAATAGATACTTCATAGTATATGAAGAACTACAGGTATTGTTATATACCTTCTTGAATTTTCCTGTTATATACGTAATGTTCCAAAAATAATTTTATATTTCTATTCATAATTGGACAAAGAATACCTAATACAATATTTGTTAATATCTGCGTAAAACGATTCTATCACGGGAAAATAAACTCAGTTATATCATTCTCGTCAAATGTCGTTGATGTCATATTTAAACAGCTGTTGACAACTTGTCAACTTTTGAACAGAATGTGTTCCGAAATATTGTTTTGTTGATATTGAGTATATTAATTTATTTATACATTATAAATAGAATGGAGTCAAGTTCTTTAGACTACGTTGCACAAGCGTGCATGGACTTGACTGAGGCTTTGAACGGGATCGACTGTGAATCAGAAGGAAGCACTTTGATCTTAAACCATATAAAGAAAGTTTGGTCAACAGTTGCTCCTGTGGAAGATTTCAAGAAAAGTTAGTATACTTTCTTGAAGGAAAATATTTTGATGAAACCATAGTATGGTGGTAGGGTATTTTCTAATGCCCGCCAATCTAGCTACCGCCCTCAAGTTGAAAATCTGTCACCAAGCACCTATAGGTGCGTTCTGGCTGATCCACTTGAGAGCCAGTTCCCCACTAGGCTTAGTATGTCACTATATTCGGCCATATCGTCACTTAACATCAAGTGAGATTGTAGCCATAATAATATATCTAAAAAAAACATATATCTATTTGGTTTTGATTTTACAGACTTGGAATGGGTGAATGTATCAGAGCCTATATCATTAAGCCAACATTGCAATGATAAAGTGGTAGTGCTGGATTTCTGGACATATTGCTGCATCAACTGCTACCATGTGCTACCTGATTTAGCTCACCTGGAAAAACTATATAAAGTCGAGGATGGACTTGTAGTGGTAATAAAAAAATTTATAACATCACATCACAGTCCATAATAGCTTTACAGATGTTTCTGGGAATCCGTCATTTTTATTTTATGTATTTTTACCTTTAATTCTGTTACTTGCAAATATCCAAACTAACAAAATATAGATAAAAAAGTATAAATGCTGCATAAAAAGGTTAGTTGATCTTTGTATGGGTACAGTCCACTTTTATATCTATGTTAGTAGTGAATCTCTAACCGCCCACTGATTTCATAGTAATAGTGATTAATTAAGTAGATAATTAACTTTACTTCTTAAAACTTAAATTATATAATAATTATTTATTAAATACTTTATGTTGTATTTTGTTTAAGTTTTGCAGAATAAGTTTATAAAATAATCTATGTTATTATTTACTTTGCAATTTACATACATAAATATATGAAGGCACTAATGGATTGTAGGGAGTAGGGATCAATTTAACCACTGATGAATGAAAGTATTCAATGGGAAATTAAATCAAAAGAAAAAATGTGGTATGTTGTTATCATATTTACTTATTTACATTCAGATTGGAGTCCATTGCCCAAAGTTTAATAATGAGAAGGACTCATCAAAAGTACTTGCAGCAGTTCAGAGGTACAACATTCAACATCCAGTGGTGAATGATCCAGACAGTTGTGTGTGGGACAGCCTCGGAATTCGGTGTTGGCCTACACTGTTGATTCTAGGTATCTTTGTGTTTCATTTATACATAATAATCAGTTCTCTTTCACAGCATTTCCACAAAATAGTTACAGAAAGATGACTCTGGCCAACTTTGAATTTAGTTATCTATGCTGAACTGTAGCGCTAGGGCTGGTATTTACAATATTCTATGAAAATTTCCATTTGGGAATGTCATTAAAACATTTATTACAAATTGCTTAAGCTCATTTGTTTCTAATAAATGAAAATCTATAAATTAGTTACTGAATACCTGGTTTAGAAACATGAATTCATTTCGGTTTAATACAAGCACTTAATATACAAGAATGTCGATAAGATCATTTATTATTAATGTGAATTCAGAATCTTGTGTCACACACAAAACAATAACGACGGACACTTGTGACTGGCGTTCGACTGACTTGATGAGATCCTCGTATGTACGTATTTATGTGTGTGTGCACCGTTACCACTCGTTCTATAGGGCAGACTTTCTGTACCTATGTATTTTGTGCTATTACCATTATGTTTCTATATTAAATACCAACTTTTTATCGATAACTCTAGATAATCATTTTTTCAATTATAATAGTTTGTACAACTGTAACTTTGTCTGTACATATTGTAAACCTCTAATAGTAGATTTGCAATAGCACAGCTTTATTCGTTCACCAACCATAATATGTCAAATACTAAGTTACCAAAATACCTGTTAGTAATTAGTACAATGATAGGGTTCACCCTAGGCTTTTTCAAGTCATAACACCATGGCTTACAGATAAAGAAGGCTGTGATCATAGGAACTAATTTTTGTACATTTAATCATTTAGGTCCTAACTGCAAGCCATTGTTTGTGTTAACTGGTGAAGGCAATAGAGATGAGCTGGTGTGGTACGTGAAAGCCACAATAAAACACTTCTCTTCTCGTCTATCTACAACTTCTCTACCAGTAGAACCTTCAAAACACTTGAAGTCAAAACATGAGGGTGTACTGCGATTTCCTAGTAAGGTAGATATCATTTATTATTAATATTTCTTACTTGTGTTTTACTCTGAACCTCCTGTCTGCTCTTTTTTCTTACTTTCCGTTTTCAAAATTTATAGTTAGGTTTTTTTTTGCCAAATTATTTGATTACTAAAATATCGCGATAACAATTATTCCGGCAACAGACGCAGCGTGGGCAGACCTGCCACAAGGTGGACCGATGACCTAGTGAAGGTTGCTGGAACCCACTGAATCTAAACAGTGCAGAACTGATTTGTTGAGGGAGGCCTATGTTCAGTAGTGGACATCTCCGGCTGAAACGACGACGATGATGATGATCACAATTTGACACCATGTCAAAATCAAAAAGTTTTATTGAATCGTTGAATGCTTGCTCTACTTCATTGATATTTTTATTATATAAGGCATCCTATATATAGGCTCTTATAAACCGCGCGTTAAAAAAGGACCAAAGAAACCTTGTATTAATAAAGTTCTTTTGTCTGCATAAATACAGTTTGCCATTCTCTCTTATGTAAGCCTTTTTAATGGAAGATGAAGAATAAGTTATTTTATATACAATTGTATATACTTAGTTTAACTCAAGAGTGAAATATGTCATTAGTGAATTATTCTAATCATAATTTGTTTTCTGATTAACCAATAAATTTCTTTACCAGGTAGCTCTCAATCAGTTTTATAGAGGTCGCTCCGAGGAACCTTTCCTGGCCATATCAGATACTGGAAACCATCGAGTTTTACTCACAGATTGTTCTGGTATAGTTCTACGTATTATCGGAGGTCCTGATCCTGGTTTTAAAGATGGGAGTAAGTTATTTATATTTTTAGAAGTATGTTTCAAGGGTCTAAAAAATATGAAGAAAGCCCAAATCTATACAAATCGAAGAATAAATATTCATAAAATTTAACATGTAGTGTTGTATTATGTCGTAAAATGTGTATTTTAATTAAATTTGTCTCATTCCTAGTTCTAGCTTCTTGTTCTTCTCTTTGCCTCTTTGCAGAAACACTTGATGTGTCTTTTCACTTCCTCATAATCTCGGTTGGTTTAAAAACTCGAAAAGATAAAATATTTATTTCATAAAGTATTTAGTTAGATATGTGTTTACTAAAGTATTTAGGTATGTATTTATGTAATAAAGTATTTAGTAAATGATATTAATAACTTATTACCAAAAAAGTTTACAAAATACAATATAAATTTTAAAGATTAAGCCTACATATAGCCTTCATACACAATTTGGTAATGGGACAAAATCATCTAGTGCTGTGTGGCGTGGTATTGCCTTACCTTACCACACAGCGCTGGTTTTCAGTCTGCCCCATACTTTCATAAATAATTAATATTACGTGCAATCAGTAGCTCACGTCCCATGATATTACAACTAATTAAACATTTCAATGTAAGACAAATAAGAATCGAATTTATACTTATGTCTTTGATATTATTTTAGATTAATTATTAGCCATATTACGTGGTGCGTGACCGACTGTTATAAAAATACTATTTAGAATGAATATTTATTCAATTTTAAATTAGAATGAGGCTTAATTTAAGAAGCGTGGCTACTGATCAAAGTGTAATCCAATAGTGGCCCGAATGAGACTCCGTATGTGAGGCGATTCTCACGTTGGTGACGAGTACGAGTTCCTCGTATCGATTAATAATAATGCAATCAATGGTTATCATGTATTATGACGGTGTAACAAGCCTAAAGAAAATAATAACATAATAAAAACTAAGTAAGTAATTATCGAATGTTCTATTTGTTTTTCTAAACGAGCTCTATGCATTATTTTTTTTTAATCCCCATCTTGTTTTAGAGTTAGTTTGACAAATAAGTTTTTTAAGATTATTGTGTTCGGTCCTACGATAAACTTCTTGAGTACGTTACCAATTTGCCGAATAAAAATAAAGCAAGTTTTGTTGTCGAAAGGGTGAATGATAGTGATGTCTCAAAGTGCCTTTTTTTAGACACACTCAAAATTATAGTAACTGTAGACAAAACTTATAAAGTTGAAAAAAAATATCATTTAAAAATATTGATAAAACCAATCGAGTTTCTTGCCGGCTCTTTTCGATGACTGGGATGTTTTCTGAACCGGTGGTAGTGTTTTAGCATTCAAAAGTGCCTTCTTAGGGCCTAAATTGAATAAATAAAGTATTTTTGATTTTGAATGATTTGCTTCTAGAATTAAACGAAGCCCAGTTCAACAGTCCTCAAGGCATTTGCTGGTTGTCTAGCAGCGTGCTCGCTGTCTGTGATACCAATAACCACGCGCTTCGGGCTGTACACATCGACGAAGGCACCGTCGAGGTCCTAGCCGGTAACGGACAGCAGGCCACGTTCGGAGACCAGGGTATAAGATATTTTCAAACTTAATTCCAATTTTTTTTAGCTTTCAACATGGAATCTTTCAAAAATAATGTGAAGTGGCATTTGAGCAGGTCAGCGTTAATACAATGGTCCTTCGCTAGTCGCCGATGTCGAGGACACTGCACTGTGCTTAACATCAGGTGCAGTCAGTTACGTCACGTTGGCGTGCTAACGATAAGCGATGATGTGACCTAACATTAACACAAAGGGACTGGCTCTCAAGTGCAGCTACTGGAACACACCTGTAGCTGCTTCACAACAGGTTTTCAACTTGACGGTGATAAAGAATACCCTGCCACCATGCTATGATTTAATCTTAATGTTTGACTCCCTGGAAGACTTAATATAATTGTAGAATTTAAACTTATGCACGCTACAACTGATAGTTGACATAACTTTGAAATAGTTGTAAATAACACATTAACAAGTCACCTTAACTTGCCTTAGAAATCTTAAAGAGGAAATGTGAAAAAGAAAAGCTGAATATTTTAGCAGTACCTAACGTAGAAATTGCTAAACAATATGTCTGAGGTACAGTTCGAATTGTGACTATCGCAGGAGGCAAGTGCCTGGGTCTTCAAGCGCTCTCATCCCCTTGGGATGTGGTCCTCTACTTGACGCCCGACTTGGACTTGTCTTTGCGACCCGCTCTGCACCCGCCTGCGCCGCCGCCCCCGCCCCCACCGCCCCCGGCATCGGCCCCCTCCGCCCTCTCTATTACTGAGGAAAAGAAGAAAGAGGAGCGTAAGGAGAAAAGAGATGCTAAAGGTAATTATTATATAAATACAAAAAATAAAAGAACATTTGAAACGTTTTGTAATGATTCAGTTCATATTTGTTCAGACATATGATAATTTGTACAGTAAAAATATCGATATTTCACATATCGATAAATGCATCAATCGCTTATAAGTATACCGAAAAATACTAAAATACCGATACTTACATACATGCGTAAGGTAAATTTTAACATACTAATTTGTTTTTAATAGTATTCGGCAAATTAATGTCTTTCTGCCTGATGGTAAAACACAGTACAAAACAAAAAATTAACAGCGAATGCAGAGAGATGGGCAATCCATGGCCTGTCGTCACTGTCATGCCGGCCTGCAAGCTTAGCAGTTGGATATACACCGGCTAATGTCGTAACGCGACGAACCAAAAGAGTCACTGTGACGGGTGCATCACTATGTGTATGTGCGGCCCACTCTAGTATACAGATCCATACCTTGAGAGTTTTTGGCGGTAACTTAAAGTGTCATGTGGTGGTTTTTGTTTTAATTCATAACCTTATGTCATTTTGCCCTATATTATGTAAGTTTGGCGGCATTTTACGTGATGTAGTGTGGTTGTTGTGCACAAGTGAAGTGGATTACAATAAATAACTAGGAACATGCATTTTAAGTTGCTACAAAGGTTCCCTGGAAAGTTTTAAGAAGGGTGCCGCCATCTTGTTGGAGCGATGTTTAAAGATTACAGAATATTTCCCTCGCTTTGTTGACAAAATGTAAAATACTTGACACTGGCCTAGTGCACGAATAGTGCCGAGCCATAATTAATAATAAGAAGAAGAAGATCCATACCATTCCACTTAATTACTTGGTACGCGACGACTAATTCCGGAACGCGACACGCGTATGCGTGCCACCATTGTGCGTTTTACACTTGGTGTATTGTGGTCGAGATCCAGTCAGATACAATAGGCATGATGACTAATTTTGAAAAACATTTCTTACATATTTTACATATTTATTATTCACAAAAACCTTATTTTTGCATAAAATACAGGGTTAACAGTAAAAATTTGCTTTTTTAAAAACAAGTTTTAAATTGACGCCAAAACGCTCGAAGTGGCATGGCGTCCGCGTGACGTCACGGGGCAGTAAGCGCCGCGCCGTTTAAACAATAGTAAACATCAAGGAATATATACTTGCCGTATATATAGTCAACATGCAGTGCAGTTCAAACAATAATGTTGTTATGTTGTGTGTTAAAAATGGATTATAAAGAGTATAAGTAGTGTGCGGTCCTACAAAAACTTCCAAAATGTTGTTTATGTTTCATATAATGTGTATAATAAATAATACAGGCCGTATGCTTGTGTAGTATTAGATCCTTATATATGAAATTGGCGTATTGTTGTTGAACTTGTTTTGTTGTCACTTTGATCTCAAATATCTGGCGTTTGGTTAGGAATTCCAAATTCAAATTTATTGTAAATTTAGGTTTGTGTATTTGTGTTGCGAATTTACTGATCTATTTGTTTTCATACCATTAGATTTTTTTCAAAACTGAGATTTTCTAGTGACTTTTGTTAATTTTTACGAATTATGATTTAACGAATTATTCAACTAATCGATATACAAAAATTATTATTTTTCCGTTATGGTCCTAGAAATGTTTCCAGGAATACAAAATTCTGGATAGATGATCGAAAAATGTCCTCGAGTTATTGACTATCTGCCAGGTTAACTAGGTAGTCTTATATAAAAATATTTATCATTTTTTTTGTAGATAAAGAGAAAAAAGACGAGAAACGTCGCGTTCTTTTAATAGCGTGCGCGGGTTCGCATCAAATATGGGCTCTGTTCCTCGACAACACAATCTGGTGGAAATACAAGACTTATAGCGAAGGTAAAATACTCCAATTTAATTGTATACTAGTTTCTGCCTGCGACTCCGTACGTGCTTCCAAATGAAACTTATTTTTTGTTATTTTTACACTTCAAGTTACCTTTGTGATAACCTTTGGATCACCATTTATATTTAGAAGACAATTTTTATCGTTTCACTAATTGTGTATTCTACATAAAAGCAGTGATGGCTCCTGTGGTGGTAGAGTTCGAATTCCTGCAATGAGCCTGAGCATTCGGTGAAGGAAAACATCGCGATGTAACCATAGCATGGTGGTAGGGCATTTCCTAATGCCCGCCTGGCTAGCTACCATCCTCAAGTTGAAAATCTGTCTCCAAGCACCAATAGATATGTTCAGGCAGAGCCAGTCCTCCCACTAGGCTTAGCGTGTCTTGGGCTACATCATCACTTAACATCAGGTGAGAGTGTGGCAATAACACTGAACATATACAGGAAAAAAAAGTTTATCTGTCACCGCATGTACATATCATATTCATGCATGTAACTTTAAAACTGAGATATTAAAAGTATAAGAGTTCTTGTTCAAATTTTATCCCCTTTATAATATATACATATGGGAGATCGGTTTTCCTAATTCCCAGTGATTCAGGCACTACATTAATATTCATGTAGGTTCATGTAATCTATACATATAAGAAATAATATTTATTTGTTTGTCCCGTATGCGTTCCTATACCATTCAACCGATTGCTATGAACATTTCTAAGTTGTTATGCATAAGCCCTAATCAGTACAGACATTTTTCAATCAGTGTCGCGTGACTTGTTTCATTTTTGAAGACAACGAGTACAAAGTTGCGGACAAATGCTATTTTTTAAATAATTACCCAGAACCAGATACGCTATAAATCTTCAAACCAGAGATGATATTATGAGCCTGTGGTTTTAAGGTCCTTATGCGTAAAGTACAAATGCTAAGCTTGTAATATTTTTAATGAAAATGTTGTGTTAAAGCTAGTAAAAGTTTGTAAAAACTATGTAAGTTCTGTAAAAAGTTCGTAAAATTTTGCACCTAATTAAATAATATTGTTAATACCGTTATGTGAGTAAGGAAGAAGATCGAGTGACATGTATGTTTCTGCAGGCACATGTGTGTGTATAGCCGGTTCCGGGTCGGAGGCCTGTCGGAACAGTGCGTACGCGCACACGGCCGCGTTCGCGCAGCCCTCCGGCCTAGCGCTCAAATACGGTTAGTACACCTTTAAAACCATTATAAACTTCACTGCACTTAATGTCTCCTATTTTTAATAAGTTTATTTAGACAACAAGTATATACACAATTCATCCTTTTTGTCTCCTTGTATCTGCCTTTCTTTTGCTTCCCCTTCTTCTCTTCCCACTGTGACAGTTCAATTCGAAGCAATGATGGCTCTGGGTAGCGTGTACGGACATCTTGGCGATTGACGTGAGTTCGAATCCATACAATGAGCCTGAACTTTCGGTGAAGGAAAACATCGTGAGGAAACCATAGCATGGTGGTAGGGCTCTTTCTAATGCCCGCCTGGCTAGTTACCACCCTCAAGTTGAAACCTGTCGCCAAGCACCAATAGGTGTGTTCAGCTGTACTTGAGAGCCAGTCATCAACTAGAGTTAGCGTGCTACTATCTTGGGCCACATAGTCACTTAAAGATCAGGTGAGGTTGTGGCCACAAAGCTAAACTTACAACGATAAATAAATCATCGAAAAATTTATCGGCGAACATGAACGGTTTTATTCCCGATATTTTGCGAGTGAAAGTTGTATGGTTCATGCTGTTATAACTGTGTAAGAAGACGAGACCCACAAAACCTCAGTTCAGCATTGTTCTAGTAAGTTCCCTTTTCCTTTATCCCTTCAGTATCGTTGAGCGTAATTGTTGTAATCTACTGGGGAACTATTTCACACAGTAAGCGCTCGCCTCCAAGCCTGGTGAAGCTATAAAGGCCTTCTGAGGCTTCACAGCCTTTAAAGCTAACGGTATAGTCAGATCGCGAAAGAAAACACATTAAAAATATACTTTTTTGAAAATATAAACCAGCGCTAATATAATTAAACTTCTTTTGTATCGTTGTGATTTGAAACTCGATGAAACGAAAAAACGACACTAATAAGAGACAAAAACATAGTTCTATAGGATTTAATTTATAGAGAGTGAGACAGAATATAGTGTTTTCCAATAGTAATAATTTTTTGAAGGCTACATACATAATTATATCATATTTTCTACATCACGCATTATAGGAGCATATACGTGTCGAGTTGCGGAAACTTAGCCTGTCTAAACCTGATAACCTTTCATATTCTCTATACTACCATCTGGTTACTACATTCCACTCGAAAATCTGTAGCCAAGAACTTGTCAGCTTATTTCGGCAAGTAAATAAGGAAAATTAATAAAAAAATATTAAACAGTGGGTGCCTAGCACTTATTTAACTACTTAAAATACATAAATAATGTATAGTTAATTATGTCTTCAATTCAAGTTAAATGTATTGTTCATGACTTAAAAAATATTGTCTTTTGAATTATAACATCATGTATGTGTTTACAAAAAATTAAAGGTTCGAACCCGGAGGTGTTCATAGCTGATTCTGAAAGTTCTTCAATAAGACGACTGGCTCTGTCCACCGGGCAGGTTTCCTTACTATGCGGAGGCGATAGGAACCCTCTGGTAAGTATTCGATTAAATTAAAATCAAATAGATACTTGTTAATGTATCAAACTGATTATATTTCAGTTTCGTTTCAACACTCTTCTTATATTTCAGAATCTTTTCGCGTTCGGTGACGTAGATGATATAGGTGTGGACGCCAAATTACAGCATCCATTGGGCGTCGCCTACTGTGAATCCTCAAAAACCCTCTATATAGCGGACACGTACAACCATAAAATAAAGAAGGTCGATGTTGGACCCCAAAAGGTCACGACCCTGAACCCGACGATGATAGACACCGCGGATCCGGCGCTGTTTAACGAGCCGTCCGGCCTTTCGGTCAGCAACGACGGCAAATACTTATACATAGCGGATACTAACAATCACTGCGTGAAAATCCTGAACCTAACGAAGAACGTGTGTCAAGATTTCAAAGTACGTCTCGCTGAACCGAAATTCTCCGAACCAGAAAGTTTGATTATATACAAGAACGATTTATTCGTTAATAGAAAGTGTGGCAGCTTGATTATATGTTTCAACGTGAGCTTGGACGCGGATATAAAGAATGTGAAATTCACGCCGGGAGCGCCGCAGAACTGGCACGTGTCCGTCCGGGACGAGGACAATAGGGACGTTACGTTAGAGGATTTCGAATTCGCCGGGTGCAGTAATAAGGGTTCCGAATTGCCGGGTAGGGTCGACATGAAACTAAAGCAAAGGACGGACAAGACGCACTACCGTTTGTATTTAAGTTTCCATACGGCGCTGTGCGACCCGTCCGTTTGTTTCTCTCACTCGTTTACGGTTAAATCGACGATTCTCGTACGGGATTCGGTGAAAATGATCGAATCGTATAAAATCACGTGCCGGGTGAATCCCGTCAACCACGAGAACAAGTCGAAAGAGAAACTCGCTAATTAATTTTAGTTTATTTCAATGTCTATTTTACTATTATTTTAAGCGAAGATCTGTTGCGTTCGCAATGTTTTATTTATATGAATTCCGTTGATTCTGTAAAATTATTTTACTGAAAAGTTTTAATAATAATAAATTCTGCTTTTAATTCGTTTTTATTACCAACTTCGAGTTGTTTGTGAATTTGGGATTACGAATAATAACAAGATTTTTTTGACAAAAAACCGTATGGTGTCGTGTTTGAACGAAATTCCTTATTATAAAATATAAATCTTTTTCATTTTCTATTCGAGGTATAATGAAAATAATTATTCGGGTATACATTTTTTATTATGGTTATTTAATCTATAAAACTACTTTACAAAATTATCTTAACACCTTTATTTTATTTTGCAATGATTTATAAAAATATATAATAATGATACACAAAGGAAGGGCCATTTACATGAATAATAATAACAGTCATCACGTAGACTATACATTAGACACTGTGTAGCCATCATACATAGACATACATAAAAATCTTACGCTTTTTAACGTTACGGACGTTTAATGCGCAATAAGGAACTTCGTTCCAAAAGAAAACCAACTTCAATTATTGTGAGGAGTTATCTGGTGTATCTTCGAAGTCGAAGGTCCAATGCCAATGAAACGGGACCACCTTATATCCCCTTTCCAAAGAAAAAAGACTCATCTCAGTCGATTCATAAACAAAAAAGCTATGGCTGAGAACATTAATAAAAATATACATTCGAATTGAGAACCTTTTTCCAAAAATTCAAAATTATTAGTGTCCATTCGCAAACATTAACAATTACCTGTTGACATAATATATTCTGACGCACCTGATCGATGCGATGTTTTGGTGTCACTAGTACCGACTACCCGCCAACGCTTCGTGAAGTTTAATAATAAACTGGTTTAATATTACAAAATTAGATTAGCACTTTTGTTAGTTGATTAGAAAGTGACCCTGACATTAAGACACGGATACGAGGAAACTAAAAAAGAATCAATTCGCGTTATTAGTTCATGACTGAGCTGACCTTACCAGAGTGTACGTCAGTTCAAAACGAGTGCTATCAAATGTGGATCGGGCGGATCCATTCACTTGTTAAATTCGTAGCTCCGTGGTTCTATTTCTGATACACTATAATATTCGTGACCAATTATTTATTACACCAATGCTATATTTCTCCTTTAACGCCTGGTATATGTATATATAGCAGTACGGCAAAGTGACGGACGAAACTATACCTTATGATAAGCATAGTACAGTCCAAAAACATTGGCGACCACCGACAGACCAAGAATCGATCGCCAATCGCCGCTGTCATGACAACGTGCGTAAATCAAAACTGGATAAGCATCGACTAATCCTGAAATGCGATGCGCATAAGGGAATTAATATGACGGTCTTTTCGCCACATGTATGGTGCTCATGTCCCAGTTGGGCTGTACACCTCTACCTCCGCTATCGCAATTTTCCTCATAACGTACAATATAATAAATACTAAAATTTATTTTACAATTTGATTGTAAAGTTCAACTGTGATATCTAATAGATATTTATTTACTCATTTTTGGGCAACATACAGATTATTTTATTTATCGCTAATCTTAACAAACAAACTCATACACCAATTATGTTTACATAAATATTATTTGCACGCCGTATTATATAAGTACAGAAATAATAATAATTTATTAACTAAATATATCTGGAGTATATTATTTAAAAGAAAAAAGGAGCTTAATACAATTCCATAATATCTATTAACAGTTAAGGTACATAATGTTAATATATATAATGGCAGCACATTATATATTATATAATTATAGACAGTATATATATTTATTGACAGTATAGCTGCCGTCATCTAAGTCTACAAAACTTTCACGATGAAAAACACTAATGAGCGTGATGGTCTGCCGAGTATTTATTTGTATATTGTCGAATCTCTGGAGACCCTTCACTGGTAGATAGGTTCTTTGAGCTGCCACCAGGTGTTCTTTTTAAACAGAAGAGACCAGAAACTGTTGACTTGACGATTATTCTGACTGGTACAAGTGCTGATCCTTATATTGTTGACGACGAAATGTCCTAAGGATGTTGACTTGTGATGTAGCACGGATCCTTATATTGTTGACGACGAGATGTCCTAAGGATGTAGGCTACTACTTCTACACCTTTATCCTTATTGTTGACGACGAAATGTCTTAAGGAATTCTTAAAGATGTTTTGAAGTCAAAGAAAAAGAATCTTCTATTTCTTTATTTACAACTTAATTCACAATTACACTTATGAACGTACAATAACGTGAAACAAAAAATAAGAACTGTGTAATAAGAAATAAGAACGTCGAAGCTACGGCGGCTTCGTTTATATAGGGTTGTGGTATTGCGCAGTACTAATGTGAATCTTTCCAGAACATTTCACAATAACTTGTTTTTATTGCATAACATTATGTTTTTATTGCGTCAGCCTAATGACGTCTTGTATTGATTAAAAATGCATAGTTGCATTTTTAGCTACGCAACAATATATTTATTTCTGAAAGTTATTTCTGTGGCAACGCCATATCTTCTATAATTTTTCATCAAAATTAATAATTTGAACATAATCTTTAAGCATATGTTTCCTCGCTGTTAACGGAAAATACTTTAAAGCCAATGGTTACGTTAAAAAATCATGTTAGAAGCGCCATCTGTTAATATTTTGTCTAACTAATATGACAGCTGTTAGATTGTTTACATTCTATAATGTGCTTAATATTCACACGAGTTTGCTAGTATAGTTATATTTCAAATTCCTTCATTGGAGTGTTATATTTCGAGGCAATAATGTGGAGAGCACTGGGTTAAAACCATTCACAGTACATCGGTGTAAGCCTTTCGAAATCAGTCAGCTTATGTCCACTTACCTGAATGTTTTTACCGTACTATTTCGAGACCCAGTTGGTATGATACTAGACTTTTTGTAGCTTAGCTTCAGTCAAAGCCTTGATGTTGTCAGAAAATATATTTTTTATCTCGATTTTCTTTTTTTTTCTTTTTATCACTGTTTATTAATTTTTCGGTATCGACGTAGTTATAGAGTTTTAGAACTTATTTTAACCCCACTTCCGACGTTTGCTTCATACTAAAAAGAATTATAGTGTTTATTATGGCCAGGAGATAGATTAATGTTTTTTTTTGAGAGCCGAATTGAATAAAGACGTTGATGACTAGTTAATTATTAAATTCCTGAGATTATCTGGTATTGCAGTGTTTGTAATTGCAATGCAGAACGAATTACGAAACTCGTGTTTCGCCGATTACAATACAAATGTATCTAATAGCTTTAGATTAAGCGGTGTATGCAGGTACGCCGCAATTTGTTTCGGACTATATAAACATCGATGCACGAAAAACAAAGACGAGCGATAGTAATAAAAAAAGAGTACGTAAAATAACCAGTAAAGGGTGCACCCCTATCAGGCGTAAGGTTATTATTTACACAGTATTTCTAATGCACCAAAATATTTAATGTTATTTATTAGATGTCATGTCTAGTTTGCCGATCAAATAAAATATGAGAAATTGCCACTAGTGGTTTGTCAGTGTGCTATGGAGCGGAGTATACTTGAAATAAAGCTTACAGATCGTCGTCGGAACTCAATTCTGTAGTTCCAAACTAAAATGAGGCAAGTGTCTTAAAAAAATTGACGGTCTTTGTGGCTCAGTGGTAGTATTATATTAATAAGGTCGTACCAGAATTGGATGGAAGGGGTGTCAAATAACATCTTAAGACTTAAGACACCCAAGCCAACCTCACCTGCACGTGCTGGACCCTGCTGAGTAACGAACGAGAAAAAGGCGATAGCGGGGTGGTAGGACTGTACCAACTGCACAAGCTCAACCGTGTGGCGACTATCATGCATATGGTGAAAAGTCCGTCATAGTGATTCGCTGATGCCTGTCTCATTTCGGAATCGGCCATTGCATATTTAGTTTCCCTTAACTCAGGCATGAGAGCAGTGCCAACAACATGATGAAGATAGCTATCAATTATAATAATGTGAAAATATAGAACCGTTGATTTCTCGGGTTTTGGGTTTCGGGTTTCGGCCCACGTCGTGGGCTGGCGTAGTGTTTTAAGCTCATACCCTCGTTTAGGAAGATGCCTTTGCCAAGCTATGAGACACTTACAGGCTGATTTTATTATTATTTATTATAAATGCGCGAAAAGAACTTCCTGTAACTTCAAAACCCTACAACACAAAAAATATGTATTTTTAATAAATCTCATTACGAGGAAGGACCTCAAAGTACGTACCTACGTGACACAGCGCAGCTACCGAGGCCGATATGAGTTACGGGCGTCATGAAGCGCGGGCGCATCCGATCACGACACGCTTATTAACAAGTGATGAGTGGTGCGAGTTCTGAGGTCTCTACACTCATTTGCATTAATAACTATTGGTTATTAAAACAGCGGCCTTACTATCTAACTTAAACATGAGCAGCCTTGCATTTATTAGTCTTAATTTACGTTCATATATACGCAATGGTCATATATTAACGATTTAACTTCTATATAGTTAAAGCTAAAGAAGAATTATTTTGATATTTCATTAATTATCAGTTATCTTAAAACCAATTCAATAAATGAGTGAGAGTTTTTTTTTTCTTTAAAGGTGGACAAACCCACAATCTTAACTAGTTAAGCGACGATGTGATGTGATGCGATGTGACCCAAGATAGTAACACGCTAAGTCTAGTGAGAGAACTGACTCTCAAGTGCAGCTGCTGGAACACACCTATAGGTGCTTCGCAACAAATTTTCAACTCAAGGGTGGTAGCTAGCCAGGCGTGCATTAGAAAATTCCCTACCATTATGCTATGGTTCCATAACGATGTTTTCCTTCACTGAAAGCTCAAACTCGTTGCAGGGAAACGAAGTCACGGCAAAACCATCATTGCTTGAAATTTGATAAACGCGCACGCCTTTTTATTTCTATAAAGATAAAGATTGATTAATTCTATTGTTGTGGTTTAACAGTTAAGACCAATCAAACTTCAATTTTTACCAAAATTGTTAACGAAAGCAAAGGAAAACGTCGTGATAGGATCTGAAACATTGAGTGATACCTAGCAACATCTTCTTACCTTTATCCCAACTAAGTAGGGTCGGCACAACATGTGTCTCCCTTCCACTCTTCTCTATCAGATGTCATTTCAGTATTCACCCCTTTTATACGTACATCATTCCTCACATAATCCACCTATAGGTTCTTCGGTCTTTCTACTTTTATATCCTTCCATCTTCTAGTAATATAACATTAATTCCTCCTCATGCCATATCTTACCACGCTAAGCGGGCCACTCACAAAAAGACTGCGACCGAGTACGATCGGTATCCGATGACCTGCGCAAAGAGAGTCTTACGCGAAGGAAATGTTAGGGAATGGCAAGTGCTCTACGAGTCTTCCGACACGGGAGGAGTGACGCGGGTCGTCTTTCCGAAGGTGGATGAAGCCCACCGGAGAAAATCAACATCAAAAATATTTTATTTAATTTAGGCCCCCAGAAGGCACTTATGAATGTCAAAACACTACTACCGGTTCGGAAAAAATCCCAGTCATTGAGATGAACGGGCAAGAAACTCGATTGGGTTCTTTTTTATTCTCTTTTTCCAACTGTATAAGTAATATTAAAATTTACAGTTAATAATCATATTAATATAATTTAAAGGATGCACAGAGACGGCGACACTTCCAGACTTCACTATCATTCACATAATAATCCACCATATGATATAATCTTTTTACAGTAAAACCTGCTTGGCATGGTCCTTGAACTCATTGTCCAGCAAATCAGCAATGTGCTTCGGGATCTTATTATAGAACCTAACACTATTACCTAAAAAAACGTTTATATTATAAGTCTTAGTAATTCTAAAACACGATACAACTAATTTATGTCTATTTCTACTATTAAACCGTGCTGGTAGTGAAGAAGAGCCGCCTGTCACCCATCCACATGCCTGCACGGTCATGGAGCTTCACGGCGTACATGCACCGCTTTAAAATCAAAGACAGCGTGTGCTTATGATCCGAATACCGCCGAGACAATCTTCCACCTTTTCATAGATTATCCAAGATTCGGTTCGTCCTGGTTTGACTTCGAAACAAGGTTGGGCATTAAGCTTGAGCGAAATAGTCTGCACGTTCTAATGGGAGAAGACGAAAATCGCTCAACTTTTTTAGAGCTCACTAAGGTTGTAGGAAAAATAAATAAATAATAGTGTTTAAAAAGGGACAAAGTGAATTACATAGATACAAAACGACAAAATGTATTATGGTTGTCAATATAAATAGTTTTTTTTTTTCAAACTGTTTATACTGTTATCCATAAGGGCCTTAAATGGCTTTTACGGCTTCACCCGGGCTTGGGGACGAGCGCTTAAGGCACTCAGCCACGAAAAAGATAAATTGGACGAATGAAAACATTATATATATAACTGACATGGAAATATACAGTTGTGGTCATATAATTAAGAATTATTTAAAGGGAAGATTTTTTCAAAGTAACAAATATAAACTAATTACATTTTTGTTTTTTTTGTATTTCTCTCGGTATCGCATAACCATACTAGCGGTACATTCGTTGATACACATGATTGGTTAAAAAATAAATAGATAAACTTTATACATCACATCTGAACATAGTATTACAACTTACTGGCTGGTCACATAAGAACGCTGAATAGTTTATATTTTTATTCAAATTTAAATATATAACACTCTGATTATCAATAACTTAACAATCTCACTCTGATTGCTTCATATGAAAACAATGGGGTGAAATAAAAGTTGTGATAAATCTACAAGTGAAATTATTAATAAAACTTTTTTTTCGTACTGACTATACTGCTAGCCTTAGGGGCCCTGCGGCTTTACAGTTTAACCGGGCTTGGGAAACTTCGCGAAAAGAATTGGTCGTATAAAAAGATAGCCGACAATCTGCAATGCTCGAAAACGATGGTTTTCCATGCTGTGAAGCATTTTGCCACGTATCTAACAAAAACAAAAACAACAAAACAAGCCTTCAACAATCTCGGCTCAAACTATTCGATTGCGTTTGGTAGATGAAAAGTTGCACGGAAGGATACCTTGGGCTTGACCTTAATATCTCACAAGGAAAACATTGTAATTAGTTTTTCAATTAGTACTTCATTGTCTAACCAGTAAAAATTATAACAAAAGTTAGAATGATGTTCTTAGCAGATTTCGATATATAGACCCTATAATATGTACGCCTGAACTCTTCGGGTACATGTTAGTGCATAAAAATTTGCAAAGTGCATGTCGAGCCACGATCAATTTTTGGTTCCGTAGTTGGCCGTCACAATATTAAAACCTAAAGGTGGCTTTCAGTAATTTTCAATTGAATTTGTATTTAATTAAATTACTTCTCCAAGTACATTTTACAAGTTGAATGACTATTACTCGTAATTTTTAAAGCCTTTTATCTCTGACAGTTTTCATTTTAACTTCATTAAATATACTACTAACATGATTTTTTTCACATATCTAATAACAACCATTTAGCTAGTAGAGGTGACCCTTTAGCCCGTAATCATCTTCGAAACATTGAGGTTTGCCGTTTTGCGCGCATCACGCAAAAACTATTGTATAGATTTTGATCTTTTTTTGGTTTACTGGATATATACTTGGTCCTTATTAAAAATATATATCACGATATCTTCATACACAATAATTATGTAGTCCAAGCGAGCGGAGCCGCCTGCACAGACAGTTAAAGAGTAAAAGAACATTTTTGACGTTTTATATTCCAACCACAATAAAATTTTCTTTATGTATATATTCTGTAAGCTTCCTTGTTAAGACGAGCGTCTTAATTAGTACTTTTTTTGTAACGATATGTGTAATAAACACAGGTCAATAAAGAGTATAGACTTCAAATAATTAAAAAACGATGCTGATTCTGCAATATATATATATTATTTATATTAACCGTTAGTTACCTTATGACGATGCTTCTAAATAAGATAAAGACTTATTATTATAACTAGCTGTGCCCCGTAACTCCGTACCAGTTTATTACGGAATATTTATTTTAATCTCGTAATTTTGTTTTTGCTCATATTATTGCCTATCACTTAAAGAATGACATATGCTTTCCGTGTATAAAATTTAATCAAAATCGATTAAGAATTAAAACAAAATTTAGTTATTACTATTTAAAATTTCTAAAAGTATTATTGAAAATTCTTATAGCCTATCAATTGTGAAATAATATAAACTTCTTGTGTATAAAATTTCATAAAAATCGTCATCAAATTCAGAAAAAATCATCAAATTCAGACAGACAGACAAAAAACTTAGTGTCATATTCGTGATCATTGTCTTTCATAATCGATGTCTATCAAGAAATTTGGAAAAGGGTCAGACCGGCTGTTGACATGGCAACGCACGTGTTTCAGCATTTGAAAAATAGGGACATAGGCTTCGAAAGTAGGAATTTCGATCTGATTTTTGTTTTATAGGGAAAAGAGCATAATTTAAGTATATCCATTAAACACGAGGAGTGGTAGAGGTCGTGACCACCATACACATAGTACTAAAATAAACCTCGTAACAGTGGTTTTCTTTTGGTTTGTCGAGTTCCGGAGTCAGCCGGCGTATATCCAGTAATCAAGCAAAGTGGTGGGGGGGTCGCGCGACCACCATACACATACTATAGAAAATAGTTTCGTTGTTTCACATCTGTCAGGCTGTAAAAGCTTTTTTTGCTACTACTATTGTCAGAATTTGTACTCATTGCACTACAAGAGACAACTTTATTTTGAGACCTGACCATTATTTTAACCCGAGAGGTTGTTTCAACCTCCTACCGCAGGTGACGTGTATAATGTATGTAATACCCGTAGTTAATAATTGACTTCGAAAATGATGTCTACTAAAAACTTATGATGACAAATATCTAATTGGATAGGCACGATGCAATTGTTTCGGGGCATGCCCGATGCTGTAATGATAGAGATGACCTTAGCCCGCTTGAGTTTATACAGTTCCATCTAGACATTGTTTAAATGTATTTTGCTGGTAAAAGTCAAAACGGACGATCCGGTGTTGTGGTTTTTACGAAGGTCGTTTTTATTCTAGCAATGTAATTTACTCGGATGTCAATGTCGAATGCTTTTGTTGCCGCTATCTGTGACATTTCTATGGTGGAAGCGATAAATCTTACCATTAATTGGTTAGACCTTATTTTGAGTATTTGGGACTTTTAACGAAAAACAGAGTAACTAAAATTCAGTTGTATTTGATTGTACCTACTTTAAAAGTCGGTCATCGAGTCTTGAGGATGATTTATGATATTTTTTGTATTATTATAGTAATCTTCCATAAATACTACATATAATAAAATTGAAGTGTCTGCTTGTAATGTCAAAATAAAAGCATTTTTACTAAATGCATGTGAAACTATATACGGTACAAATAACAAAACACTAATTTTGAAAAAAAAAGTCTGTCCGTTTGTCCCAACTAATCTCCGAAACGTTTGGACCGATTTTGACGGGACTTTCACTGGCAGATAGCTGATGTTATAAGTTTATGTTAGATTCTGTAAACCAAAGCTAGTGTAATATAAAATTTAGAAAGTATCAAGAATGTCAATCCACATAAAAAATGCAATTGTTGATAAACATTAATATTAGGAAAGTTATTTATTGGAATAAACCAATATTTTTTTATTTATCATCTTTTGCCTTTACCCATCTACGAAAGACGCTTTAAGCTATGGAACCTTTGGTGACTCATTAAATTGATATGGGAGTGAGAGCAATGGCCATACTGATTACAAATAGTTCATTGCAGGGATTCGAACTCACGTCGCAATTAAATATAATCTTAATGCGTTATTGTGCGCAACGTTCTTCCTTGTAATATCTCAGAACATTTAAAACTAAGAAACATTAGATTATGTATAGCGCCATCTATGAATATAATAATGAAAAATACAACGTTTTGTTTATTATTTGTATTGAAAATTACGTGTAGCCTCAAATGGGTCTTTGCATATACGCGACAAGAGGGGTTTTATTATGGCACTTATGACAGTGTTGCAAGTCGCAAGACAAGGCCGCAATCAACAAAATACTACTCTTTTTATAGTGTCACGGCAAAGTGATCAATGATCCATCGCCAGTCACCGCGTCACGCCGACATGCGTAAACAGAAAATGGATATGCACCGATTGATTCAGAAAAGCGAGGCACGTAAGCGAATCACTATGATGGGTTTGTCACCATATGTATGGTGGTCGCGACCCTGTCGGACAGTACAGCCCTATCACCCCGCTATTGTTCGTTATACAGCAGAATGCACCACTTTAAAGGAGACATTTTTTTATATAAAGTCCCTACGACACCCCTAAGACACATCAGGGATCTTATGTCTTCTAAATAACTTTAAATTCTAGGCCCATCCTTCTGCAAGGAGTTACCGCAGTAACCCCAAGCAATATTGTTTACATATTTGGCATTGGCAAATTGGCATGAGTATTTCAAGTCTTAAGTAATAAGACTTAAGATTTGTGGTAACTGGTAGTGGCTTCTAAGTAAAACGTGAACTTTGTTATTGATTGTGCGTTTGTAATGAACATTATTTACCTACGTAGCATATCCGATTCGATTTGCTTGTTTGTTATGAGTAAGAAACATACAAATAAGGGTGCATCTCGTATACACGCTAAGCTATATTGCAGTTATAGCGCTTTTAATCTACATATTTTTATTTTTTTTCAGAATTTTCAGTTTGAAAAAAATATCGGACAAGTAGCTACTAGAACTTGCGGTCTGAGGGTTCCGAACTGTTTGACATACCGTACATTACTGTACGGTGTTTTAAATAAATATAATTTGTATATTATTCTTATATTCTCCAGCAGCTCTCGGTCTATCCGTCTGTCTATCTGTTAGTGCGCTTGTAATTCAACAACCGTTTTCGTTAATTATCTTTTTATTATTTAAGTTATATAACAAAACATAGGAATAAGCAACAGATATAATAATAGAAAATCAACTTGTAAAAAATCACAGTCAGCATGCTTTCTAGAAATACGCTGCCAAAACCGAACTATTAATATGGAGAGTCTTCTGAGAGTTATCTATTTATTGTGTTCACTAAGAAAACTATTGTTTTTTTACTGCCATAGACTTAAATATTCTATATTAATTTCACCTCAAGTCGTTTTCGATAAAAGGGGCATTGACACACACGGACAGACAGACGGACAATAAAATCATTCTAAAAGGTTTCAGTTTTTCTTTTTTATTATGAGGTACAGAGCACTAAGAATGGTATTTTGACTGAATATAATAAACTAATATTTTTCAAATTGCATTTTGGCGATGGTTAACTTGTTTTTGAGTCGGTATGTTATAAATCTTAGCGCAGCCTGTGGAGTCTTATCTTTAGAGCAGTGTTGCAGACGGAACTATGTTACTTGACGTTCGAGGCTTGAAGTTGATATACATTGAAACAAATAGGACTTTATCGCAAGAATCTGCCATACCGCTCAAACAATTTATAGCATTCCTTCGTTAAAATGTTTTATTCTATTTTTTTTTTTTATAGTCACTGGTCATAATCTCGCATGGTAAGTGGACGATGTGGCAGATCACGATTTGATGATACACTATGTCTAAAAATTAAATCGTCTCCCGAGTGGAGTTACAAAAAAATAGCATTTAATTTTCAAACTGATTTCATTTAGTATTGTATGTGGTAAGACTGTTAATCTATATTTATAGTAATTTAGTAAGTCTTGATTTAGTAAGTCAGCTTTTTCACTCTGAAAGCCAAATTGTTTTAAGTGTTTGTTAAATGAGTTACTCGTATATAAAAATATTATAAGTTGTAGCCTTCGATCAATAAGGTTGTGTCTAACAACAAACGGCCTATAAAACATTGATTAATTTATCTTTAGCTCTGTTTCTTCTAATAACATGGATTAGAAAAAGAGGGAAATACTTTCATCGCTGACAAAATTTTATCAATTCTCACTTAACATGTTTACTTTAAAAATAGTTTACAAGTTTAATTTAGATACAGTTTTTACAAATTTTATAAGCTCATATTTTTTTTTATAAATAAAAATATTTTTTAATTCCAATCTGAAGGGAATTTATCCAAGTTTATTTTCAAGTGTGTTTTATTTATTTCAATTTACATAATAACAAAATCGGCTGATGGTGAGGGAAATCAAATATACAAAAGTTTAAGTCTCTACTTAAGTTTGAAATTGGCAAACTTAGCCCAGAATCGTTGGCTGGCTTGGTAAGTAAGGTCGTACCTACATTTTGAAAGATGCCTTTACCCAGTCTTGTACCTTATAATTTACAAGCTGTTAGAAAAATATATAAATGACTTGTATAATTTATTCCAACGTATATGGTCTATGATTTTGACCTTCGTTATCACATGACTCCGTGTTTAGATTTGAATAACTAAATAAAATGTTTACTAAACTACCCAGCATTTGTATACTAATGTACGGTATACGGTGTATTGGACTGTTCTTGGATTTAGTATGATACGAAACTTATCGCGACGTATGCTCAAAGATGAGTATTTTGGCTTCTTCTTTACCTTTTATTACCAACGAACTAACAAACTGTACATTCAGTGTTTTATTATTAATTGCATTATATGTCAATTGGATTTTGTGAACCTTAAACTGATCTATGTCATTTATCCGAAAAGAAAATTATTGCCAAGGATGAGACTGTGGCATTAATACTTATCGTCCAATGCCACGAACGCTCGCTTAGCTTGCTCGGCACGCGTTTGTGATTTCATTCAATTAACATGAAAATAATTTTGAGCATTTATCAGGCCTGCTTACTTAGCAGTTCATAAAATAAGATATACTGTGCTTCGGCCATGTACAGTAGCATTAATAAACAAAACATCTCTTTGATATTCTGTCGTCGATTTGTGATGACTTATTGTTTCGAGAAGCGGCAATGTATTTCACATTGTGTGAATAATGTTGTTCCCACATACAGTTCTTTTTTATATTTTTACAATAGACATTTAGCAATTGTTTACTATGTTACTATGTAAATGGATATGTTGATCGTATTATTTCTTGTAACTAAACGTCGTGATGGTCCAACGGTTAAAACCAGTGAAATAATGATACGGTACCCACTGGTTTGCACTATGCACGTAATACCATAGAAATTCTTGACATTTATTAATTTGAATAAAAAGGTAAAACTATCGGTAGGGTGTTAAGGACAACATTTTGAGGAAACTTAAACATTTGAGGAATATTTTCATAATACCAACATAATGTGTTGGAAAAAAATACAGAACAAAAAATACAAAACTTTAAATTTAAATCATGTACATAATTATACATTATTATGACCTATTTTCTTTCACTTTTCTTTAATTCTCCATACTTATAATAAAACAGCAAAGAGTTCTTAATTTGTGCATTAAAGATATCCTACAAAAAATTAAAGAGGGTTTTATAGACTCATGGATAGAACACATTTCGACCAAAAATTTTGTATATTGAATTACTTTAGGATTTTATTTCATTGCGTAAAATGCGTGGTAGAAAATGGACGGGATTTTCTTAATATTTCATTTCTCTATAAAAGAGTAAAAGACCTTTGTTCTCTGGAAATTGTGTGTTGTGCTGGTGTGACTGGCTGCTCAACGAGTTACCAAGAAGAAAATACGCGCCTGGCACATGTGAGAAACGACGCATTAAATTAAATTCACATCGAAGAAGTATAACAGAATATCGAATGAGCCAAAGAAATGAAGAGCCAAAGGAAAGGCTGACTGCTAACCGTGAGTATCACGCTGTGTCTCAGGAGACATTCACAGAGTACGAAACACAGTAAAGTCGCTGAGGTTAAATTTCAGTACACCTACATATAGTTTTTTTTTTTCTATTTCTCATACACAAAATTTCAAGCGGACAAAATCGCAGGCACAGCTTGCAATAAATATCGTTAGAGATGTGAAAAAGTAGATGCAGTTCAGAAATTATCAGCCGAAATAAGTGGTGGCATAGAAACGTGGCAAGAAAAATGTCGTATAATAAATATATGACTAAATATGTCATAGCAAAATGGCCTGAACATCATTAACACAAAACCTAAAAGAATTTCTTCAGCAGCTAAATATCCAGATTTATTTTTAGCATGAATGTTTTCTTATAAGTATGTCAAACGAGCGTAGATCGTGACCCTTACCTACATAAATAATTAAAATATTCAGCGCCTATCACATGACCGTCTGCGACTGCGAGATGTATCCGATGCATTTTTTCCTCTTGGACAGCATATTATTTTGCAATCATTTTGTTTGTGTTCTTTCTTAGTATAATAAATAATATTAACAACTGTTTTGATTTTAAGTTATATGCGTAAATGTGGTCAATATACTGCGCAACTGGCAAATGATAGGTTAAATTAAAGTTAACTGACTAACTAATTAACAGCTTACTGACTGACTCCGCTTAGGACTTGTATAGATGGATATCTGAAGTAATTACACATTTCTTACTTCCGTAACAGCATCTACTTTGTAATATGCTATTTAGTAAAAATAAATGAATTTAAATAATTTAAGATTTTGTATTTTAGCAATTTTAAACACAGTTTTATTCTAAATACCAAAGAAGGTAATGGTAGGTAAACAAGAAATCCGCACACAGGATTCCATCATTAGACGATCTCTGGGTCAAGAACGTAGATATAACATGTTTACTTACGTCTATATCAGTAAGTTGTAAATATTTATCTGAATCAGTTAATTAATCAATTAGTTTTAAACCCAAAAGAAGTACCTATATCAATTAAAAATTAAAATACGTACTTATGTAGATTAGTATGTATATATATCATAAATCATAAATACTTGTCTAAATCAGTATTTGTTGTATCAATGAAACATTTTCAAAATTAATTCAATTTTCTAATTATCTTTCTTACATTATAAACAATCTTTGTGTTGCTAAATTTCTTGATTATGCTCGTTTTTTTTTATATTCTTCAATTTAAAATTAATTATCATCATCATTGAACAGATCAGCGAAAAAGAAACAAACATAATGTTTGTAAAGGTCAAAATAGTGCTAACAGAGTGTTAACAAAAATTACGGCAAAAGTCAGGAAACAAGGAATTCCTAATCCAGTGTGAAAGTATAATACAACAAAATTATATTATGTTTTATTTTTATTCTCGAAAAGGGCTTAATGTATACTGTTGAAATTAATAATGTATACTAAGATCTTACTAAGGGTACTTCCCGCAGGCCTACAATCTTGAAATTTAGTACGAAGGGATATCTTGTAACGAAAGTTAAGGAATAAATCCGAAAATAATGAATTTGTAATCCCATGTGATATTATATTGTTTTATTTCTTCTCTCGATAATGGTCTCAGGTATAAAATTGACATTAATATTAAATTTTAAGACCTGTGATCTGACACTGCTGTAATAAAAGACAAGATTCTAGGTTAACGTAATGAAGAAATATAGATACTTAGTACGATATGGATACTTTATACTAAAAGTCTAATTTAGTCGCACACATTGTCCGATTATGAAAACCTATAGGGTACTTCCAAGCTACATACAATTTTGCAAGTCCTCCTACAAGTAATGCATATAATGTTAAACAATGATTCGGGTCGACTTTTTGAGCATAAAATTCATTCATTGGTATTTGACGTATATTTTTAACATGAAATAAACATTTTCCATTTATCTGTAACATTAAATTAATTATCGTGGTTTAAATATTAAAGTTAGTTATAGTGTATAAGGATTTAGGTATTTCTAGTTTACACAGATGTCTATTACATTGTACAAGATGACCTTATCTTTATCACCTATTTGTACTGTGTTTCTATTATCCTAAGTTGTATCGGTTTTAGCGGCGTATTCCAAAAAAGCGTGCTTTTAGCGATTTTTATTCTAGTTGATTTTATATTATCATTACTTGTTTTTCCTTATGTTTTATTACATAACATTAAAAAACATAGCGTAAACCATAAACATATCTGTAGAATAATAAATATTATTATTCGAAATCGGTTAAGCGGTTCTTCAGTTATAAACACTTTAACATTCAGTCAGCCAGACAGGATACTCCGAGAAATTTTGGAGAAAATAAGGACAATAATATACAAAACTATATTAATATAAAAGTCGGTACAATAATGTACCGATGTAATGTAATCAGTATGTACGGAAACCCTCAGGACGTGTTCTACTCGACTCTTGTACGATTTTTTTAAATAAACCTAAGTTTTATTTACAAAAGTCTTATTTTGATTTGACAAAGTACCGTCATATGAATAAATAGTATTTGAAAAAAAAACAGTGATTTTAGTTTATAAGTTACCTAACAATAATTATTTGAATAATTATTAATTGGTAAATGTGGAAATAAACATCGGTATACAAACATTTTAAAATAAAGCGATTGTATATAACAAGAGATTAATAACGACAGCTCAATAGGTATATTGACATTATAGAGCAAGTTAATACTTTTAATCCAGTTATAACAATAATCGTTTAAAATGTAATCAAAACGCGCCCGAAAATATAACAGAATGTAATGTACTGCCTTGAACTTAGGTACATTCTCTTCCGAGAACTTAAAGGTTGGAGACGTCCGGATGCATTGTCTACTGTAATTGAACTTTTACGATGTCTTTAAACTATATTGGTTAGCACAATTTTGTAGAAACAATAAGGATAGTTTGCGTGAAAAACTTAGGATTTTCATTGACTATTCCACCGTAAATGGAACTAGTCTGGCCATAAATATTCTTACAACTAAAAAAAAACTGTTATTTTTTTTCTTTCCTTAACTGAATCCAAATATGAAAGGCGTTTATTATGTTCAAAACTTAGATAAATTGCCCGCTATTTCACATATTTCTTTCGAGATTAATATTACATTTGCAATATGGAATGGAATGTTAACAGAGAACAGTATTGCAGCGATTGCCTTGCACAAATAGGATATGGAGACGTCGGCGTCAGCCATTTTCAAGACTCTTCAAAAAATTGGTGTAACGTACTATCGACAGATATAAACAGTATTGCAGCGATTGCCTTGCACAAATAGGATATGGAGACGTCGGCGTCAGCCATTTTCAAGACTCTTCAAAAAATCGGTATAACGTACTATCGACAGATATAAACAGTATTGCAGCGATTGCCTTGCACAAATAGGATATGGAGACGTCGGCGTCAGCCATTTTCAAGACTCTTCAAAAAATCGGTATAACGTACTATCGACAGATATAAACAGTATTGCAGCGATTGCCTTGCACAAATAGGATATGGAGACGTATGCGTCAGCCATTTTCAAGACTCTTCAAAAAATCGGTGTAACGTACTATCGACAGATATAAACAGTATTGCAGCGATTGCCTTGCACAAATAGGATATGGAGACGTCGGCGTCAGCCATTTTCAAGACTCTTCAAAAAATCGGTATAACGTACTATCGACAGATATAAACAGTATTGCAGCGATTGCCTTGCACAAATAGGATATGGAGACGTCGGCGTCAGCCATTTTCAAGACTCTTCAAAAAATCGGTATAACGTACTATCGACAAATATAAACAGTATTGCAGCGATTGCCTTGCACAAATAGGATATGGAGACGTCGGCGTCAGCCATTTTCAAGACTCTTCAAAAAATCGGTATAACGTACTATCGACAGATATAAACAGTATTGCAGCGATTGCCTTGCACAAATAGGATATGGAGACGTCGGCGTCAGCCATTTTCAAGAATCTTCAAAAAATCGGTATAACGTACTATCGACAGATATAAACAGTATTGCAGCGATTGCCTTGCACAAATAGGATATGGAGACGTCGGCGTCAGCCATTTTCAAGACTCTTCAAAAAATCGGTATAACGTACTATCGACAGATATAAACAGTATTGCAGCGATTGCCTTGCACAAATAGGATATGGAGACGTCGGCGTCAGCCATTTTCAAGACTCTTCAAAAAATCGGTATAACGTACTATCGACAAATATAAACAGTATTGCAGCGATTGCCTTGCACAAATAGGATATGGAGACGTCGGCGTCAGCCATTTTCAAGACTCTTCAAAAAATCGGTATAACGTACTATCGACAGATATAAACAGTATTGCAGCGATTGCCTTGCACAAATAGGATATGGAGACGTCGGCGTCAGCCATTTTCAAGAATCTTCAAAAAATCGGTATAACGTACTATCGACAGATATAAACAGTATTGCAGCGATTGCCTTGCACAAATAGGATATGGAGACGTCGGCGTCAGCCATTTTCAAGACTCTTCAAAAAATCGGTATAACGTACTATCGACAAATATAAACAGTATTGCAGCGATTGCCTTGCACAAATAGGATATGGAGACGTCGGCGTCAGCCATTTTCAAGAATCTTCAAAAAATCGGTATAACGTACTATCGACAGATATAAACAGTATTGCAGCGATTGCCTTGCACAAATAGGATATGGAGACGTCGGCGTCAGCCATTTTCAAGACTCTTCAAAAAATCGGTATAACGTACTATCGACAGATATAAACAGTATTGCAGCGATTGCCTTGCACAAATAGGATATGGAGACGTCGGCGTCAGCCATTTTCAAGACTCTTCAAAAAATCGGTATAACGTACTATCGACAGATATACTAACACTTCTTCTTTCGAAAAACATTAAAGGTCTGGACGGCCGCATACTTTTAGAATTACAAAGGCTGTTAAGTTGTTAAGGTCAGAATTTTTCCGAAACCCCTTAAGGAAACAAATAATATTAACCCGAGAAATGAAGATTCCCGGTAGGATTCCATCGTTAAACGAGATCTGGGACTCGGTACTTATCGTCGAGGACATGCCATAAACCAATCCCTACAGTTAAAGAGAGTGAATCAATCAAAACGCTTGCTGTCTTGATATGTGGGTGAGATTTAAACGCCTTTAAAAATATATTTGTAGATAAATTCAGATCTATAGATATTTTGTACAGGTATTTGAAGTGGCCAATACGCTGGCTTGGTGGTCAAGCCCTTGCCTTCTCTTGGGAAGAGGCGTTCGCCCAGCAATGGGATATTTATAGACTGTTATAACAGCAAATTACTGGATAACTGAACACGAATATTGGTTAATTAAAGAAAAACCGAACTATTCAACATTAGTTAAGCGTCCTTAAGCTACCGCGATCGTTTCCGAAATGTCAGACCTCGCCTATCGTTACCGGTTGTTTATCCGGGACAAAGGACTTACAAAATACATCCAATAATGCCGATATCCGCATTTAAACAGCCTAAAAAGGTCAATACGTATCAATTTTCCATTTAAATATATAGTTTGTTGCAATTTAAGAAATATGGCTGGGTAGTATGTTATGACAATTTTGTTCTGACTGAATCGCGACCATCACACACCAGGTGTAACATCCGTTATAGTAGCACGCCTAGGCGTGTCGCATTCCGAGATCAGCCGGTGTATTCCCAGTAAAGAAGCGGGGTGCTGGTGGGTATCAGGTATCTACACCCGACTGGGTCACGACCATAATTTACGTGGTAATAAACCTTTCGCTATGGCTCTCTTTGAGTTTGTGAAGTTTAGGAATTAGCCAGTACTGCTGGCATGACAGCGGCGAGCTAATCTCTTGATCGTAGCCGTTGTCTTTGGATTACCATCAGGCACAGTGCTGTGCCTGTGCACTTTGCCGTGATACTATAAAAAAAATTACACTATAATAAAATTGTCATAGACCAAAATTTCAACTGGTATAAACAGCAAGCGATTGCCGTTTCCTTGTCCAATAGTACGAACCGGATGCTTGAAATGATCAAGGATTTGTGTGATTCATACTATCAACAAACCATTGTTGGTTTCAAGTCACTGAGACTCGAATTGAACAGTCAAATGTCGTTGAGAGGCGAAACACGTGTAATCGATTGTGGTCGTTTCACGTCTCATCTGCAACATAATTCTTTTAAATATATATTTTTTAATATAATTCGTATTTTTTAATTATTTTAAAATGTTTCTTTATTATTATTCAAAAAATTTGGTATTTTTAAGTATTTTTAATTTACTTATTATTTTAATAATGTTTTAAGTACTCTTATTTAATTACTATTATTATTCTTTTACTTTCCGTAATTATTATTATCATATTTTGTTTAAGACATTCATTAAATTTATTAAAAAAAGATTTATTTTCAAACGTTATATATGTTGTACGAAGACGAAACTACCTGGTAATCTATTGCAGGCAGAATTAGCTAAGAAATTTCGGATAAATTAATGAAATGTAGTGCCCGCAAGTACAATAATCCATTACAATTGGTGATTTGATCAAATCCCTAAGCTAGATGATCAATTCACGATAGATGTGGCTGGGTTAGGTTAGGCTTGACTTGGGATAAGAAACAACATGAAACAGCTGTGGTGTTAAAACTAGCTTGGCTGAAAAACATTGTTCTACCCTAACAGGTAATTAATAGCTAGACCCCAGCGCCACCTATCGGATCCTAACTTACCTATAAACCATCATCTCGATAAAACAAATATATTATACAAATATGAGCTCAATCAACCAAGTCGTTCAGAATTTATAAGCACCACTAACAGAGGCACACAAGATTTTTTATATATTACTAGTGGAACCGACAAATGTTGTTCTGCCCTAACGTTTGCTTGTATAATAATAAAAAACCTAGAACTCGCTTACAGCGCCATCTACCGCGTCCAATCATGAATCTAAACCATCCAGAGACCAACGCAAACACAAACAAAAAAATTCATCAAAATCGATACAGCCGTTTAGGAGAAGTTCAGTCACATACACACTTACAGAAGCATTATTTATATAACTATCTGTGTGGAGTGGATGATGTTTAATTCAGTACGTTCCTTCCTGCCTATGCCCCTATAACAGTGGAACAATTACAGTCGGACATTAATTAGTATTATTATCATTATCGATTTTGAAACAAAAAAATTAGTAGGTACATATTCCAATTATAATTGATTTCTTTTAAATAATAAATAGAAAAACCTTTAACCTTTGCATACATATAAACAATTTGATCGTGATATCGTCATAAATTGCAATGCCGCGACCCTGCTTTCAGCTGAATCACATGATAGGATCCGTCAGCTTTAGGTGTTAAATATCTATACCATATACGGATATAGTGTATCAGCTAAATAGCTACCATAAAACAAGCTAAGCTTAGTTTGGAAATAAATGGCCATATGTGATATCGTGTCCCAGTATTTATCTACACTAATAATATAATAAAGCCATAGAGTTTTTTGTTTGTTTATTTGTTTAAACGCGCTAATCTCTGGAACTTGGAACAAAAAAAAATCTGTTCATGATAGTCAGATTCATGAGAAATAGTATAGGCTATATAATATCACGCTACGACCCTAAGGAGCGGAGCAGTAATTATGAACCTCAAGCAATCTGGCAAGCTGTAGGCAAGTACGGGAAGTAAAACCACGATAGGCGCACGTTGGCGGCGGCGCTGTGAAGAGTTTGTCGAATAAATTTTACGCGGGTGAAACCGTGAGGCTTAGCTAGTTTATTCATAACTGGTTTAGCGTGCTTCGATCAGCTATGAGGGGTTCGAATAAGGCGTCGAACGTCCTAGATTCGAGTCATACAATGAGCCTTAGCTTTCGGTGACGAAAAACATTGTGATGAAATGGACCCTCAGGTTGAAAATCTGTGATCAGGCACGTATAGGTATGTTAAGGGTTAACTTGATAATCAGTCGGTCTAGGCGTATCGTTTTAGCGTATTGGGTCACTTCATCACTTTACATTACGTGAGTAACATACAAGTCAAGATTAAAATTTAATTAAATTTCTGACACAAGTAACCTATTCATGAGACCATTCCAGTAAGCCCAAACACGATTTATCTGCTGTAAGCTGGTGAAGGGTTAGATATCCATATGATACTACAGTATCAGTTCAATGTTATCTTGTTCTTCTAATATTGAAATAACAGATAACCATTTCGTCTCTATCAGACCTGTGATAGACGCTCACATCCATTTATCAATTAGAAAAAATCTGATAATCTTCAAATGGCTCAACAGATTTTCTTGGATCATAGCTAAGAACACTCTGGATTAAGTGATCTTATAAACAAAAAAACTAGATAAAAATCGGTTCATCTGTTTGGGAGGTACGATGCCACAGACACAGATACATACGTCAAACTTATAACACTCCTCTTTTTACATCGGGTGTTAATAAATAGTAATAAAGTAATATAGCTCAAATGCTGGTACGTAACCATATTTATATTGGAAACTCTTCGCTGAGCATAATTCTCTACATTCGAAGAACTTGTGTCCCAAGTAAGTTTAGCGTGCTATCTTAAAATTTGTTACTAAACATCAGCGGACATTTTTGTCAAACTGTATGAAATTTTCAAGCTATGATGGCTCAGTCGAACAACGTGGATGGGTGCGTCCGAAATTTTCATGAAGAACAACATCATAGTAATAAAATAACATAATGATAGGGTATTTTCGTTTGCTTGCCTTTATAACAACCACCCTCAAGTTGCAAGTCTGTCGCCAAGCAACTATTGGTATGTTCCGGTAGCTTTAATACTTGGGAGCAAGCCCTGTTCTATGCTTAACGTTGAGAATATGATAATGGTATATGCTGGTTGGTAGAATACGACAATAGTGTCCGACTGGATAGTTACCACCATGCACATGGTGAAAAACTAGTTATAGCGACATTCTTTTTGTTTATCGCATTTCGCGATCATGCAGTGCGTATCCAGTTGATGAGAGGGTTGTAGGTCGGCATGATAGCGTTAACCGGTAATGTTTGACCAGACTCTTTTTTTTTTCGAACTGACTATACTGTTAGCCATAAGGGCCCTGAAGCCTCAAACGGATTTTACAGCTTCACCCGGGCTAGGGGGCGAGCGCTTAAGGCACTCAGTCACGAAACCAATGCAACTAGTTCCGAGGGTGCCAAAGTGGCCGAACCTCGGTTCGGACTGTTGCAATGATTGCAATTAAGTCGCGATCTGACTAAGTTCCCTATCACTCTAACTAAACTAAACATATATACCTGTCTCTATACTCTGGGAGAAGGGTAAGAGACAAGTGTATATGTATTTAGTAATCTTTAAATTTTGATCTAGACTAACTAGCCTCAAAAAAAGAAAAAAAGGTCCCTTACAGAACCTATGTACCGGTACGTACGTATGATCACCGGTCTCTCGGTGGTCTTCTTTAAACACGAAATTCTCGCCTATGTATCGATAAAAAAATAGTTCTCAAAAATAATAACCTGATAAGCTACTGTCCTCAGATAGCGCTTCAGTTATATTCGACGCTCGTTAGACCACAGGATGCATACACTTAACACAAGGTAGACTGTCAATTTGCAACCTTAAAACTTTCGCTTCGTGGAAACAACAGCATTTGAAGTGGACATACAAACTTCATCATGAAACTATTTAGGCACTTGATCACCGATGTAGGGAAAACTTGTTAGTTCGTGAGTAAACAGCGTACTAACGAACACTTAAACTATTGCTTATTACAAACAAATATTGTTCATAGGTTACAGTGACAGTACAGCAGTGTAGGTGTTGAAATCCAAATATATTCGACGATATATAAGACATATTATGTAATACCAATATAAGTCATATAATGTTCAAATGCTGGATAAAGGCATCTATACGAAGGAAGGTATGGTTTGTCCTGTTTGCTCTAACTATACTAGCTATTTACCCACACAATGGCAGTACTATGAATCTTATTGAGTATCACGTCAACCGTCGCTGAGGGCAAACATATTTTTATAGATATGTTTATTTTTATTTTGGATAATAGGATATTGTGTCCGGCTGAATCGCGATCACCATACACTTGTAACATCAGCTATATTGGCACGCTTAGGCGTGTCGCGTTCCGAGATTAGTCGGTGTACCTATATTCCTTATATTCAAGCATGTTCTGGGTAGGGAACTGTATCCGATTGATTATAATGTTATATTGCATTATAAGTCTTACTAAGTATGATCCTTGTTAGTACTCCTGTTTTTACGATAAAACGAAAAAAATCTTTGAATAGAACATATTTCTTGTATACCTAGGTGACCTCATTTTTTTCATATTAATATATATATTATGTTATTATAACACATATTATGAGAAATTTCAATTCACTGCCTATAACAATTCGAAAGATACAATCTGTTAAAGGTAGGACGAACAGTGTAGGCTTAAGAGTAACAATAATAAAAGACAATACAATTTTTACCATTGTACAGCCTTCTTCTTTGTAAGCAATTTTATCATTTTTTAGAACATTCTAACACGACATTGAAAGTGGTTAAACTGAAAAATATATACTGAACAATTTAAAGGTGGTGTAAATATTAATGTAGGAAAGAATTACACGTATTTTTATAAACAATGATGTTTTTACATAATAGACAAGGGATTTGTTTTAGAGGTAAGAGAGAGTACCGCACAGAAAAATTTATTTGGAGATTTATCTCTACTTGAGGCAGCCTGACTGGTGGAATACCTCAACCCTACAGAAGTTCGCAGCCAAGTAAACTTATGTTGTGTTCCTGCGGTGAGTAGGGTTTCCTGAGCTCCTTGGAATAGGGGAGTTCATGGTCTAGTGTGCGCTAGTGATATCTATGGAATTACAAGCGTCCATAGGCTACGGTAGCCGCTTACCATTAGGCGAGCCGCATGCTTGTTTGCCACATAGGTAGTATAATAATAATAGTGTTGTATAGTGTAAATATTACAATAATGGTATCTGCACAAAAACAATTGACGTGTTTAACCTGTAGATTAATTCTATATATTATACTTAAGTTAAACAAAACTAAAGCTACAAGTAGTGGAGGCCATCCTACTCGCCGCCGGAAGGAAACGTACCCAGAAGGCTGGTCGCATTCCCTGGTTATATGGGAATGCTTATTCGCTGACCAAGGTATCGGTCGCGGATGAGTCGACCAGACGACTTTTAAAATTAATTTTGTAGGCCGTTTTATTTCTTTATCAATATTTACTATGTGATACAGATGTATCTAGAAACATTAGTTAAATTATTAACAAGTTTCAAAGTGTGTCTAGATCTAGCTAAAATTTGAATACAGTAGAAACGTGTCCTGAGGTCAGTCGTACTTGATCAGTCATGTGTTTGTGAGTACGGCGCGTCTCGTTCCCCCATGCGTTTGCGCATCCCCGCTACAATCGCTATAAAAGACATCGCCCAAACTAGCCGCGCGCTATTACAAAACAGTGCGTCTGTGATTTTCCCGCCGCGTGTATTTATTTAAAAACAAAGCTAAAGGTAAGTGAACTTGGTATAACGTTCGAGATGATACGACAAAACCGGCTTATTATTAAAAAAATACGATTGACATATAAAGGTTATTTCGAATGATCTCGAATCATCCTGTCTCTTCTTCCTTTAATTAAACAAAATATCGTTTTTATATTTTAGTTTTTATAATTTATTTTATAAAGTCTGCTTGTTATATTCCTATCAAAAGCTTTTTGGCGTTTGAGTGCTTTCCGATTATAATTTATTAAAAATACAACAATATATAATCGCAAAAAATATCACTTATTATCTAATATTGTACGAAAAATATTTATCTGTGAATATTCTTTATAAAAAAACGTTTTTGAATATATTTAAAATATACAATGGATTTATTTAGTTTGCACGATACATAAGTGTTTAATATTAAACAAAGTATGTATAAAAAACTATTTTGATTGTTGAATGACATAATATTATGTATGCAGTTGTCGTAGTAGAGTTACCGTTGAACTGAAAAGTCGCGAGTTCAATTCCAACACATAACAAAATATTGAATGATAAATATGCATGTCTACCATCATAATAAAAACGCCGATTTTAAGATTGTCCTTCACATATAAATAAATAATTATTGTATAGAATTAAATTAATTCAACACTATGACGTAATAGCGTGAGCTTTGTTAAGTGTGGCTTCGACTTTAAAGTGTAATTTGTCAGTCTTACGGCGGATCACATGTAATTTATCATAGTTTGTAAGGACGCATGCTTGAGAATCGTACGCGTTTAGTCTCGGTCGCGGATTACTTACAGCCGGTGCGGCGCTGCGCGTTGTATGTATGTCAAGTCGTTGCAACACATAAACAGCCGATTCCGAGATTATGACTGAGGGCCCTTTCCTATGCGAGACGCTTTCGTCACTTATTCCACGCATCGGTACAATGTTGATGAGCGCATGCCAATTATCTATTTAATTATGTGACAATAATATAATAAAGAATAGGGGTTTCACAATTTAAAATACGGCTATTTAATTCCAAACAAGCATAGCTTGTATTATAGCAACTAAACGGCTGATATACTAGTTGTGGTCCACTGTTTCACACGTAATCAGTTTATCCGGAGAGCCACGGCGCTGCCGCCAACGTGCCCTTGTAGCTAATTAACACACAACTGGCAATTATACTCATCGCACAAAAGTCAGTCATGTGCGGGGATCGATCCTGCGACCTCTCACTAGTAGTGCTTACTATCACTGCGCCACGAGGCCAGTAATCCAGGCCAACAATAAATGTAATTGCGGGTTGATAGAGCGCGACTTGGTCGTGACGTTGTAAAAAGCCAGTCATAGTGACTCGCTTTTGTGCGTAAAGTCTCGTGATTAGTCATGTATGGGTTATGGCGACTGTCGATAGATCCTCATCTTCCAGCAGTCATCGCTACTTATTAGTCATTGTGAAGATAAAAATACGAGTTAATAATCCAGTGTGATTAATGTCTAAAAGTAACCTGTAATAATCTTTTAAACTGTATTCATCTCGTATTGATCGAATGCCTTCTGTAATCATTTATATGAAACATGTTACAAAATTGCGAAAGATGTTAATTACATAGTATGTAATTATTAATAAAATATGTTAAGTACGTACTCAGTATTAAAATACGATATATTTAAATTTTAGAGCTATGATGGTCGGGGAGCAGAATAACTAAAACTTTTAATTCATTGATGTAACTAAGGATCCGCGCTCGAAAATGTCCAAACTAAAATCACTATAAATCGAAACATATAATTACAATTAATACATGTCAAAATAAAATCGAATCGTCAAAAAGACATTTTTGTAGACCTTGCTTCACCTTTCGCCACTGTAAAATGTAAAATACTTTGCCACTAAACTCTATATAGCAAACTTTATTTACAGTAACTTCTTAAAACGTAGAAATTACTTGAATTTAATTTTTGCGCATACGTTGATACACTTTATATAACTTGAAAGACACCACTCTAAAAGCAAATGAATAAATACGTCATCATTTAGACAGCATAAACATAGATTTTTAAATTTCTATCGCTATAAGCATTCGATGCAGGAAAATTACTACAAAAAATATTGTTGTTTTTTTATCCCTTTGACTCTCAACGTAATAAAAATTGCGCGTAAAATTGGTATTAATGCCATGAAAATCAAGTTATCCAACATAATTCCACCGAGATAAGACAAACACATAAGAAAACACTAGCGCAAAAATCCATCATACAAGAATCCATAAGAAAGGTATAATTTGAAAAGAAAATGTCAATAATTATAAACGAAAAGGTGAATTTGTAACATTGATATTTTTTCTACATCTCATTTAACAAACACTCTCGATAACGCAATAAAATACTCGGTTCATTAATTGATTTTTATAAATAAAAATGCTGGCTTCGCACTCTCCTGCGAAAATACCTAACTATTATTCTATGAAAGCATTTATCTCAAGAACGACAAATATTCATGCTAATTCGTGAACAATAAAATTCAAGAACATAGTTAATGAAAGTTCAATGATCCGAGTAGGAATCCAGTTTTAAAAATTACCGCATATATTAACAAAAAATAATAATCAAAAACAAAATTCATTAAAAAACACACGTCTTGAATTTATAATTAGAGAATTATAATCATATAATCTTTGTTATATGTTATCTTTACCATAGTTTTAAAATTAATATCGACTGGTAAAACTTAATTTAGAGCTTTAACTGCTTCAACTTTTTTTTAAAAGATTTGTTTTTAGAATTTTATATTAAAACGTAGGTAGTTTAGATAAGAGGCTGCTAAATAATATAGGCGTTAGAACATAAAATGTAGCCTAGTTACATACGATATTAATAAATTCGATAAGCCTCTTTAGTGATAATAAAATTTTTTTGTTCTAATAATATGATACGTTTTTGCAATCAAACGACACCGTATGAGATTGTACCAAAAAATGAATACAATATTTTCCTACATATTCTTCAACATATATTTATTTATATATATACTAGCTTTAACCCACCGTTTCGCCCGTGTTAGATTAATTCGACAAACTGTACACGGGCGCGGCGATTAATTGATGTTCTGTTACTGCTTCGCTTCTTAGGATCATAGCGTAAAGTTATATAGTCTATAATACTATTCCTCATGAAGATATACGAAAAGAATTTTTCGAAATCAACTGGTAGTTCCAAAAGTTAGCGCGTTTAAACAAACAATAAAAAAATATCTTCAGCTTTATTATATTTATTATACCAGAGACTTGAGCTTCCCGTGCACAAAATTCACAAGAATCAGTCTAGCGATCAAGTCGTTTTTGAGTTACATTTAAATATTTTCACCAAACAAACTTACAACCCCTATTACCCTTTACTGATGAATTTTGATAAATGCTGATACAAGTTTTTCATTATTTTTATTAAAAAGCCTAAGAACAAAATTTAAAGTAAAAAAACTTCTTTTTTACCTAACCCGCGCAAACTTTGAACCCCTATTTTACAACTTCAGAGGTCGAATTTTCCAAAACCCGTTCTTAGTGAACGTCTACATCGCAACACGAGTAACTATGCTAAATTTCAAGTTAATCGGACCTACAGTTTCGGAGATCTCGTGATGAGTGGTATATACATCGCTGTCCCCATCGAAATTTTATATTGGGAAAAAATTAGTAACAGGCAATTACAATGACTAACTTTTACCGCGTGTTACTATTACGATACTGTTCAAGTAACAAAGCTTATTGATGTTTATTTCTTAAAACATATAAATTTTGTTTGTGTTTTTTTATTGTATGACGTAGAAAGCATGCATGCAATTCATCCCATGTTTAGTGGTTACTGCAGCCTATAGCTATTTAAAATCAACTTCAAAAAGAGCACAATATTAACTGAGACCAGGGATAATAGGTTAGTAACTAATGAGGACTGAGTTTGAACTCATGAATTCATAAATATATTATCTGGCCAGGTTATAGGATTTAATTTGGTTAGATAAAGTAAAATACCAAATAAGCAGTGACGATATACGAGTAGGTGAATCAGTTCGGGAAAAAATACGCTTTTGGGGCGATTAAATGGCTTACGTTGAGTAAACAATAAGATATATTTCAAATGAATGTGCTACATAATTCTAGATCTTTAAAAGACCTACAAAAAAGTTACAGATAGCGTATGTATATCTTCTAAGAATTACCCACAATAAGCAATTTTGAGGCAGCACAATTCACGCGTGCGCCGACCGACAAAATTCTGTAGTCCACGTAAGCGGAGCCGCAGGCACAGCTAGTATATAATAACGGTAAAAAAATAGCTTTCGTTTGGTAAAAAAACAATCTGCCTGCGTTGGGTGGTAATTAAAATATACATAAAAGCAGTTTTTCTCTCCTGTAAAATTCAGCTTTTACAATAAAGATAATATTTGATGGGGACAGCGACAGCATATATTTCATATACTAATTCACGCTAAAATAAACTGTTTTAAACGATTCTCGATGGCCCCTAATCAGTAAAATATGGTGATAGATAAAATAATATAAACGGACGTTGCTATGACAGGTATATTGGAATATTTTTAGCAACAAAAATATAAGATTTTTTACCAAGCTATGAGCTCTAAGGCTTTGCACATAAACACCTTATGTTTTTAATGTCATGTTTTTTTGTTTAACCTAATATGGTCATTTAATCCTTAACGGATATTTGATTGTATATTTCCAATGGAATAAATAATGTTCCTATTATGCTAATCTTATACGTTACAATCTTATTTGTTTAATAAATTATTATGAATCCGTCTCTATCAGTATCATGTTCTATTTTATTATTTATTAGAATCGTTCTTACAATAATTTAACATGTTATTTATTTGTCACTAAATTTATTTATTCTTTTCGCAGAGTGTTTTTTTATATAACATTTAATCAATTATGTACGTATAAGTAATAACAATTAGCGTTTAGTCTATAATTATACGTAATTTCAACATTTGGTACAAATATATATTTTATCGTTTTAAATTATTTTTATCGTTTAATCCGAATGTGCCTGTAGGACTAGGCAAAGCTCTCTCGGCTGTTCATTATTCCAATATTTCCAATATTAAGATGGTAATGCTAATTAATTTCGGCCTCCCACATTTTAATGTGTTCCATTGAATATATAGTACAGTGATATGTATAAATATCCAACGGACGGTAAAAGACTTTTCCCTAGATAATTTTTAGGTAGTTTAATCACCACACCAACCCACGATGTACTGATTGTTTCAAACGCTTAAAAACCAAGTTCCATAGAACCGAATTCTTTTTTCTATTACATGTTAGTACTACATATTTTCTGATACTAACATTATTATGATAATAATTCTCTATCGTTCATGTTCCCTCACGATATTTTCTTACAATACCACTCTATAATATAACTAATTAAATTTAAAGTTTTTAATTGAAAATTTATTGGTGAATGCCGTGAATGTTTCACCGACCTAAGTTACTTTTTTATGTATAGGTACGGAGAATAACTGTGTTTTTTGTCATAATTCTTGGCATGAGAAAATGTGGAAACTCCGCTGCGACACAAATACATAATTTAGGATAGCAAAGAGGCGACAAAGTTCTGATGCAATCAAAGTACAAACTAATCTCATATTGCACTAGGTGTGCCCGCGGCTTCGCTAGCGTGGACGACAGAAGAACGCGTAATGGTTATAAAGCTATAAGCACTAGATATCCTAGAAAGTGTCAACAGCTTTATTAAGATTCCAATGTAGCTCTATAATCTTTGTTAATAAATCAATTTACCTCTGTTTACACTATCGACGTATAGCGTAATGATATGCAATCATCTTAGACTGCAATGACGTATTGACCTTGAACTTAATTTTATACAAAAACATTTCGCCAGAACGCTAATGTTAAACGCGATGAACTTGCATTGACGTCCTTGGGCGATCTTATATCCAGTCATGACCTTTAATGATTTAGCGTTGCATGTGTGATTCTTGTTTCTAACGTTATTTATTTGTAGCTATCTACTGCCTACGACTTTGTTCACATCAATAATATAATGTTCCACGGAAACTACGCATCTTATCTAGATTAAAACTAAGTTGTCAAATTATAATTTTATCACTATTTTCTATCACGAGGAAAACTAATTTTCCCCAATATTATTAATTCATCACAAAAGTCATGGTGTTACCGGTTTTACCTATTCGATTTCCGCAGGTTCGAGTCTCGGCCCGGCATGTAACACAAATTTTTCCAAATTCGCGTGCTTCTACTAATTTGGATTCGTAACACCATCGGCTGACGATGAGGGAAAACATCGTGTCCTGAATGCTTGAGAAATGGTTCTGTAATACCACTGTATGTGGGGAATATATAGATCTTAGGATTACTTTGCGTTTTAAATTGTCAATAGGTACGTCGTGGATGGGGTTGGTGATTAAGCCCTTGCCTTCCCTCGGGAAGAGATCTTTTCCCAGCAGCTGACTGGTGGCATACTGCTTAATAAACAATTGCGGAGACGCAGGGCACCGCTTGTATAATATATAAATTGAAAACTTAAGACATTAACATCTGATTTTATAATGGTATTATATTTTTGTCGAGTTCTACTGCAAAATTCAGCTCACGCCGGCAACGTGCTACACAATAGTTGTGCATATTGGAACCGCATACTACAAATAACGCGAAAGATACTTGAACGAACAATAGCCATACTACGTTCTTTGAATTACGATTACGTATTACAGAGACTTGAGCCGCGCTTTGTTTGTTCACTTGATTTTGATGCACAATTATTTCTAGAGAACATTCTCATGGAGGCTGCAATATGTCGAATGTTAAAAATATTATTGTGAGCATTTTCTATTACTAAATTCAAAGCTGAGTCAAATGTGTCTGCCACCTGAGTGCAAGATATAATTTGGCTCCCCTATAGACTACATTAGTCAATGTTAGTTGTAAAATTCTATTTCCTCGATACATTCCATGTAAGATTGTCTACTTTAAAATAATGTAACACTTTCTATACTAAATTAACTGAAAAAATTAAGCACAGAGGATATGAATTAAAGTGTACCTAGGCACTTAGCTAATGCTTTTACTTTTAACATACATTCCTTAAAAGACACTTAAAATACATAACTTTAGTAATACCATTTTCCACACTTTATTCACATGGCCCGGTTTCATTTACTTTTTTTCATTTTACCGCCCCTAGTAGGTTTTGCCTCCTGGATGCTGTACCCTCGGCACGGTTCGACTCTGACTATTATAAATTCTCCAAACACTTATCCATGTGATCCGGCACAAGCTATGCTAAATTTGGAATCAAAAGAACATGAGCGAGATTGTCTCCTCATTAAAATTGTCAATTTATTAATCATATATATTATAAATATCGTTACTGTGAATATTGTATGGAAAATGTTTAGTATAAAGTTGACGATCAAAACGATAATCTATTCCTCGAAGAATTTTCACAAGATAAAAAAATATGGAATCTAACTATCACACGTATATATTTAATTAAATTCCGTTCTTATAACAAAATAATATCCCACGTGAGAACAATGCGATGACATTCGGTGTATACGTACCGTACTAGGTCTCATGATTGCCGTATGTCTTTTATGCAATCAAATTAATTCTCCGATATTATCGCTTAGACTACGATGTTTTATCTGACTCGCCCTGTCGTAATCCTCAGTTCGGATGTAGATTTTGAAAGGCGACCGAGCACGCTGACGCGTCCACAATTGACATGTCTAAGTTTTAACAAATGTCAGTTAGTTGCGCAAAGGTTCAAGGCTACGAGATCTTTTATAGTTCTCATGAATATTACACTAATAGCGGTAATTATTTTAGTGTTTTTTGTTTTGTTTCAATTCTCGCAACAGGAACTGAGTGTTACGAACCGGATTTTCGCGTGCGTCGGTCGTGTATTATCCTTTACAATTAGCATTGTATAATTATCATAATTTTCTTATTTCTTAATGACTATAATAGCAATTAACGACAATTATCGTGTGGTGTATAGTTAATAATTAAATTTTTAAGTTGAACGGAGCGCGTTGATGTCTTTTGTTCTGTAATGAATACAACATTTAGACATAATACAACAGTAGTTATTTAGAAGCTATTATATAAAATTTTAAACGTTTTCGTGGTAACCATAACTGGCATGATGAGGAGGACTGTCAATTATTTATTTATTTCTTGTTAACTCCTTCAACATAGTATTGGAGAACATTACAATTAACAAAGTAATTACCGTTTCACATACGTACTTTACCAGGAGATATCATACTTTTAATATAGTTTACCTGAGCAATTTGTTTTTATATGTTTATTATATAATCTCGTCTGTTTTTCGGTTGTAATTTTCAGTTGACTTTATATTAATTACATCATTAGTTTTATTTTATTTATTTTTGATTTGTTAGATTATTTCTTTTTAAATTGCAATTGGGCATTATATTTTACATAAATATCATGTGAAGTTAAATTTGTTTTTATCTATGTCCGTTGCTCTTGACTCGTAACGTATTTACCATTAGGTGAGATGAAGTTATGTTAATGTGAACCGATAAAAAAAGGTAATGAAGTTACCTTATGTCACGAGTTTAGTGATGCAATCAGTATTCAATCTAATCACTCATTCTCTTTCATCATATTTAAAAGGCTTGGCGTCCAGCTCGTATGTACTTGAATAAACTAACACTTACAATATATTTTAATGTAGTATTATATATTTTATCAAATATACATGATGAGGACATGATAATTCAGTGATGCCAAATTTAGAAGCTACGTTGAGGGATATGAAATCAAATCATATAACTATGCATAGCTTCCGGTGAAGGAAAATTTGGTTTCACTGTTACCTTCATAATTTGCATAGGCAATTTATAATGCTCACTTAGCTAGCTACCACCCGCAAGTTGAAAATTTGTCGTCAGCCACTATCGATATGTTTCGGTGGCTACATTTGAAAGCCTTGCCCATTTCTAAGCTTAACGTGTCCCATCTTAGGCCAAATGAAATAATGATGAAACCTATAAAATCAAATAAAATTGCGCAGTAGGCTAGGCACTAGATAGAGAATCTAACTGTAGCGTCATAGTGTCTTACATTAGTGTTTCGCGTTTCGACTTGCCCAGTATAATGCGGCCACCTTTCGCCGTGGCACAGTAACGATAATTGTTTATTGATTGATTATAATGATTTAATGATAGATTCTCATATGTTGGTGGTACAATCGTTCAGACACTATGTTGAACTGGAATACAAAATACGTGTAAAACCAGTAACTGTTTCACATAATAATATTATTAAATTTTATTTTATCAGGTTTATGGCAACCCTAGTTCTTTCCTCTCGACTCCATGAATTATGTAAAACTTATATCGGTTTTAAATAACGGATTTCGCTGCGTTATATAATATTATAAACATTTCGCTGCTTTTCTAAGGAGTGTCATCATATTATGTGAACTTCGAATATCTATTTCTGTAGCACCAACTTATTAATAAGCTACGTATAAAATAAGCATTAATAAAAGTCAATATAATCTAGTTATGGTTCTGGAAATCAGTTAATGTATATTTTTTTATGAAAACTATGAACATTCGCGCAATTTTAAATATTTAGCATTAAAAAATATGTACTGCTTTCGTCAGTATCATTTCAAGATTATTGAAATTTGTGTATTCAAACTTTGATTAAAAAAATCGAGAAGTAGTTTAAAATAAAAAAGAGCAAGAAGATGATTGCGATTTTTGTCAAACATCGAATACTGTAAAGTGTACGATATATATACATTGTACGATGAACCGTGCAGCTAAATTGTATGAGTAATTACTATTGTAAAAATGATTCAAATGTGTACTTTAAAGGTTTTACACACGATTCACGGTTCACCCGATGTAAACAAAATTAACTATACCTAACATTCTCTATATCCCCCGGCGAAACAATACAAGTTATAGTTATATACAAGGAAGCGGTTCGAGGCGGTATTTTTAGATGGGGTGCTTTGTTGTTGTTATACTAATTTACATACTTTATTTTTCGAATCGACAAAAATCTCGTTCTTCCCAAGGCCGTGATATTTACTCACATCCTTGTATTTCATCTTCCTCCTAGATATTAAAATGAAATGTATATTATAAGATTTACGATAAAAATATTATGTGGAGAACATTTAAAAGGATTTCACTTGATAAAATGTTGAAGTTTATACTTCTTAACAAGTGTCTTTAATGTCACTGGACGAAACCTGATTACAAAATAAGTAGTATAAAGATTTCGCTTTACTGGATATATTATATTCCACATCCGAGTTCATGTTCATGTTCATGCTCGTATTACTTGGAATACTACGATAATTCTACGTATTTACACTACAAAAAGAGGACATTTATGGTATAAAATAATCTAATCCTTCTAATACTAAAATACAGAGCTGCACAAGTAATAGGATTAGGATAAAATTCGTGCGACACGAAGTTAGCCATCAAAGATAATAATTTGAATTCATATTGCTGACTTTTTTGTTGTATAAAAATAATCTAAAATTGTATGAATGAATTTCTTTTTAATGTGATTAGAAATTATTTTTATTTAGTTAGATGTTGGAATGCGGGATAGGATTTTTTTTTGAGGTTTGTTACGTTATGCAAAAGAAGTACAACTTCTTACATGCGTACATAAGTACACACAACTTTCTTTTTAGTTCATTTTACAGTAATTAATTTTTATAACTATGTATGTATTTATAAGAAGAGTAATTTGTAAATGAAACTCATGTCACAGTTTTAAAGGGCTTCCTTGAAATGTGCGACATGAAGTTCGTCATTGTCAAGAAATGTCAAGAAAGATCATCATCTTAACATTGGAGAACAAATCCTAGAGCGCATTAGCTTCGCAAATGTCAAAAATTAGTTACAAAGGAAAAGTTTTAAGAATTACTTAAATAATCATTAGTATCAAATCTAAGATAGCTGTACAAAATATAATAATGAATTAGTTAGAAAATTAAGTTAGGTTATATCACTTTTGGAACGGTAAATAATGAAATTTTCCCAAGATTCAACTTTGTCTTTTTATTTCGGTCTCTACTCGACCACTTACCCATATTTTATTTCACACTTGTCCGCCATATTCAACATTATTCATGTTTTTTAAATTAAAATACTACTCCGAAAATTTATTCATATTGCAATGTAGTTATGCAAAGTAATATGTATAGTAAAACGAGCGCAGCGCTACCTGGTGGCAAATTTAGGAATATAATCCATCCTCCGTTATTTTGGACGCATTTACTGTGTCTATGTCGATCGTTCTCCTTATTTCTAGGCTGTATTTCGTTAGAGTAGTGATTTTAGGGCATAACTATGTTTGGTAAGGCTGGTGCTGAGAGCACTGTATCTCACGAAGCACCTGAATCGTGACCGAAAGCAACTGACGGCTGGCCTCGGTGAGCTTGCGAAACGAAGATACATTGTGGTTGATGCAAAAGTAAATCCGCTATCGGCACAATGAGGAACACTATACCATTCAACCCAAACATATCGAAATGAACTCGTATTGTTTATGTTTTGAAATTATTTCTTAAAGATTTTCTATTTCTATACACTATTGTGTTGGGTTTTGCGTAATATTATAAAAAGCTCTTTGTACAATAAGTTAATTTCGTTAAATTAATTTTGTCTACATAATTAAAAGTGATCCGTAGGCTCACTCATTCATACTTAATCGGACATCATACTAGTTTACGCATTTACATTTTTTAATACTTGACGTTGCTAATGGTGGTGCGGTGTCAACATTTTATGGTTTTAAATTCAGGTAATTCCAATGTAATCTAGTCAGTACATAGAAGATTACCAACCTCGTTGAAAAACATTAGGATTCATCATAAAAATATATGTTAATATTCAGTGGCTGATTAAGCTGGGTGATCTATATTCTTGCACCTAATGGGTCGCTTTCGCATGGAGACAAACCCGTAACAGTAACTCTATGGTTTGCCGCGTTTCGGGACCAATCAGTGTATGTCCAGCTCTAGAGACTTGAAGGCAATGAACATTGAATGAGGCATTGAACGACCGGCGATGAATTGCCGACCTCTCTGTAGTTGCCCTTATTTTATTATTGACTGTGCTTACAATCAGGTAAGGTGCCGTCACTTCACTGCTATAATATCTATTAAGTAAAGTTTTTTTTATCGTTATAGGTTTGGCTTAGTGGCCACAATCTCACCTAACGTTAAGTGACGATGGGGCCCAAGATGATAACACGCTAAACCTAGTGGAAGGCTGGCTCTCAAGTGCAGCTGCCGGAACACTCCTATTGGTGCTTGGCGGCAGATTTTCAACTTGAGGGTGGTAGCTAGCCAGGCGGGCTAACTAGAAAATGCCCTACCACCATGCTATGGTTTCCTCACGATGTTTTCCTTCACCGAAAGCTCAGGCTTATTGTAAGATTCGAACTCACATCAATCGACGAGATGTTGTAAACGCTACCACTGAGCCATCATTGCTTCAAACGCTTCATTGCTTCCTTCAAAAAGGTTTTATATTTTTAAATAGTCCCTACGACGCTCCTAAAACACGTCAGGGACTTTTGTCTTCCAAATAAATTTAAATTCTCCGCCCATCCTTCTGCGAGGAGTTACCCCAATAACCACAAGCTAAATTGTTTACAAATTTATATCTAATTCTTAATTCTACCAATGCCCAATGCCTTCAAAAAGGTTGTAACTTAAGTGATAAAATGTATTGAATTATATACGGGCAAAGGATTAACAAACAGCATTGCAAAGATATCAAGGGCAAGTCATACACGTTTAAGAAGCTAAGGCGATCCGCATGACAACCAATGCTTCCGGGTGATGGCAGTTCCACGAAGTCACTTATTCGACTCCACGGCGGGTGATCACCTTCATAATGGTTTTTGTTTTTTCATATCTATGTTTGCATTTATATTTAACACGGATTAATTAGTAATGATGATTTCCAAAGCATATTTGACGTAAAAAGTCAATATGACCTTTGTTTTGCGTGACATAATTTTACGATGAATAGGAAGTTATGTGAAGGTTACTGAGGTCTGCCTGTAGGTTAAGGTATGAAAGGCTACGTCTCAGTAATAAGTAGGAGTCAATAAAGTACAATTCACATTGCGAGTGATCGTGTTAGTTTTATCAAAATAATGTTAAATTAATGTATATATATTAAACCATAACACGTGTATAGAAACATCATATACAACTATAAGTTTTTCTTTATTTAAGACATAGAAGGAGCAGAGGTCGCTGGTCATCTGATGTTAAGCGGTCAATAGCGTCTATAATTATCTATAACTAACTTTAAAAAGAACTAAAGATTGATTTTAACTTATTTTTTTTATGTCAAAGGACGCAAATAGACAGACGGCCCACCTCATGGTAAATGGTTACCGTCGCCTATGGACAACTGCAACACCAGGGGCTTTACAGCCATGTTGCCGACCTTGGAGACTGTATTTCAATCCCTATTTGAAGAAGCCCATGTCATAAGCCCTGGGGGAAAACCGTGCAACCCATTTCACAATCCTAGCGTACGTGACAGGAAAGTTCTAGAGAACCTTACTGTTGTCGCGTTTCGGCTAGGTTTTAGAATATAAGGATGAGCAGCCAGCCAACGGTTGTGTTAGTACACGTTGTTAACTACAACATGTACAACAACAACTAAGACATGTCTTTTTCTCTTGATCTCATTCCGCAGATGCTATTAAAACGAATTTATACATGTGAGCGCCATCGCTAACGCTAGCGTGCGCCTTCCGTTCATACTTCCCGTACTTGAGCTTACCAGATTGCTAGACGTACATAGTTACTAGCGTAACCTTAGGGTTGTAGCGTGAAATATAATAACCTTCCTCATTAAATATGCTGTAAAATGTAAAAATAATGTGACTGGTAGTTTAAGAGATTAGCGCATTCAAACAAACATACACACAATCTATTCAACTTTATAACACTAGTATATTTCGTAGGTAGTAGGTATATAGGTGTCGTTCGGCCGGGTTCGGAGCGCCCGCGGTACTTTAAGCCTGTCGCGTTGAAGTGGTCAGCGGCACAAGTTTGCGTTTCATTTACGTAACAAAGGTTGACCAACATGACAGCCACCTAACTTACAGCACCGAGCGACCTAAAAACAATCGAGTTTATTCTCGGTCGCCGATGACATCACACCGCGTAAATATTTGCACATTACACGCTGCTTGCTCGCATGTCAAACAAGGATGTAGTGGAATTCCATATTAAAATTATGAGTCCGATTAACCTACGTTGCGTTTGTCGTAAAAAAGTTTCACTATAGCTAGAATATTTATGTTTTATCGTGATTAGATTCTGTACCTATACAGCATGCGCATAGATCTTTATTAAAAACTTGTAGTCCTCTCAGTATATGTATTTATTTTTTTCAAAATTCGTGATAGAGATATATTATAAAGGACACTTATAACTAATATGACTTTTAAAAAGATGTCTGTCTGGATTGAACTCAAAAAACGACGTGACCAATTTTTATAAAAAAAATACAAGAAGTTTATGTCATTTGACAACTGATAGAGAATTGTCGATAATACTTTAAAGCCCCTTGTACACAATGGCGATGGCCTGTAGTGGGCCAGCATCGACCATTGTGTACAGGAAGGAGGCTTTAGAAATCGTAAAATAACAAGAAAAATACGAGATGAAGAAATTACAGACAAACGTGTGCGGAGCGTGATACTAGTTGTGCCCGTACCCGTATTAAAAACCTCTCCACCACGCTGCCACGTGTGTACACGCGTAACCTATAATTTTTGTTTTCATTTCCGATACTCGCCTACAGCTTGCCAGATTACTTCACGTTAATGGATACAGCTCCGCTCCTTAGAGCCATAACATGAAGTTATGTAGCTTTTAGCCTTCCTCAATAAATACGCTATAAAATGATGTTTTCAAATACGACTGGATTGATTGGACAGAAGATCGCAGCCAAATAACCTTGTGTTGTGTTCCTGTGTTGAGTAGGGTTTCCAGAGGTCCTTGGTGTAGGGGGTTCAAGGTCGGCAACGCGCTAGTAATAAATATGGTATTAGGTACAAGCGTCCATAGGCTACAGTAGCCGCTTACCATCAGGCGGTCTGTATGCATGTTTGCCACCTTGAAACGTTGAAACAAAAAATCATTTTTTTTAGCTTTATAAAATTAAATGATGTCGAGTGGATGTCTGATAAGTCACGTCTAGTTACGAATGGTCTATGCATCTATAGTTAACTTTAATTAATTAGTAGTAATAAAAACACGTACCACGGTTAGTTAAAGACTATGCTAACATGATTCTTTTTTGCAGACCATACTAATTTATATTTAAAATGAAGAGAAACGATAAAGAACTAAATCGAACTTTATATGACATTTCAAAATCGTTTTTCATTGAATAATTTACATTTAATAGCAATCAAAATAAAATTTATTATGCTTATTTTGACGAATGTTTTACGTTTTGACAATATTGTTGAAATAGATTGGAATTCAAAAGTTTTTTTCTCGATATTATAGGGGGAAACCAATTCACATAATAAAAATTTGGTTGGTCGATTAATTAAGCTCTGCTTTAACATTCACTACATTATCTATTACTAAATTAGTCTAAGTTACTTATTTCCATATAACATATGTTATTTTAGTTTGATGATCAGAATTTATTGACTTGAATACATTCATTCATACATTCATTATTCACATACACATACTGGCCCTGTAGCGCCTCGATCGCCACTATTGTTCCTTGTGGCAAATTGGAATGTTGAAATATAGATCGGTTAGAAAACGATTAAAATAGTGACAAATATTTTGTACTGATAAATTTCCTAATATAAAACAAGACAGAAAATATTCTTTGAGACTTCCAATTTTTTACTATACAAATGTCCTAGATTTACTCTTAATAGTTATAAAAGTATTTTATTGAACCATATTAAGTAAAGAAAGTTAATATTACAGTAAACCTTTTAGCCGAGTTGTTATTTGGTAGTCAAGTATCATATGGTGGGCCGAACATACTCAACCGGCGATACCCTGTCGAATATAAAATACTATGTTCTGCCCGTGACTGTATTCGCCCCTGTCTTCGAAATGAAACTTCTCGCACGCCACCTACTGTAAATTGGTAAATTTATCTTAAAAAAGAAAAAAATAAAAACATGTGAGCGATGAAGCAAATAGGATTTAAGTAAAAATCCTTAAAGAGTCAAATGAAAAGCAAAAGTATATCGTTGAGTATAGAAACAGATTTCGAAAAAAATAACACGACCGTGATATTATTTTGTAAATAAATAAGCTCTTAATACGAGCTCTAGTCGTATGTTTATGCAATAAATTCTTTAGAAGTAGCTTATAAACCGGTATCTGTGAGCCTTCACCTCTGAATATACAGTGATACATTACGATATAGAAACCATGTTAGGTTTACTTATTAATTAAATAAAAAAGTTATAATTAATTATGTTTTATACATATATGTTATAATAACGTAAATTAATGGTGAGAAGTAAGAAGGATTGAAGTAGATTTTAATCGTGAACACTATAAAAATAAGCATTCTTTTAAATATGTAAAATATAACTTTGTTAGCGGTGTCCTCAAGTGCATTTTTAACGCTAGTTAATTCAGTGGTAAAATTTGATACGTTAGTCATTTACGGAATAACCACCTCAGACTTTAGATGGAGTTTAATTCTTCTAGCTGAAATCAGCTAGAAGGAATATATATGACACCGGATAAATGTACAAACCGTTACTTTATAAATAATGTAGGACCTTCCAGTGAGCACTGTAATATGTTATCATTAAAATACCGAAGAATTATAAGCGATATGCGATTCCTGTATGATCTAGTTAACTCAATAGCAGATTGCCCAGAACTCTTAAGTAAATTAAATATCCGAGTACCTACTAAGCGTACTAGGAACCCCAGTTTTCTCGCAGTTTCTTCTGTAAAACATACATATGCTCAAAACTCTGTCATTTATATATGTACTACGCAGTACAACAACCTTTTAAATGATATTGACTTATTCTACCTTAGTCGAAATCAATTTTTGAAGTTGGTCTGTGCAAGGTTAGTTTAGTTTAAAACGAATACAGGAAACCTAAAACACTCAAATAATAATCATAACAGTCACATTCACTCCCTCACACACAAACACACACAACATTATTTATGCAAACATCATTCTAAATACATTCATACACACGGTATATGAAATGTAATATTACTACTTCTTAATTAGGACTTTAAAATTATATTCTAATATTTTAAAACTGACAAAAAATGTGCTGTGATGTTTGTATATAATAAATAAATAAACTGTCGGTAGATTGAGAACCATCAATCGTCATAAGGTGAAAAACTACTGTTTTTTTTTTTCGATCTCACTATAATGTTAGCCTTAGGGGCCCTGGAGCCTTTATGGCTTTTACAGCTTTACTGGGCTTGAAACTATACTGGTACGTGCTTGAAGTAGAACTAAAAATAACTAGACAAGCATTACAATATTTTATGATATGGAGATGATATGTACATGTTCTTCACTACTTTATATTAAAAAAAACGCATGTAGTCCGTTTAGGCACAGTGTTTTTCTTCACTCAAAATTCAGCCTTATTGTGGTATTTATTAAGCGAAGTCGTAGAGATGTTACTGCCCAGCCCGGGTGAAGCTGTAAAAGCCGTTTGAGGCTTCAGGGCCCTTATGGCTAACAGTATAGTCAGTTCGAAAAAAACACATGTTACTGTCGAGCTATCTAAGCTTTTTTGGGTTCTACTTTAAATATTTTTTTGGGTTTATTTTATCTATTTTTTTTTTCAATAGATGCAGACGTGGCTGGTAGTGGGATGGCTGGTCGCGCTAGCGATTCTTGCAACAGCGCAGAAGCCAGAAAGGCCAGGAAGGTTCCTGTCCCTCCCCGTCCCTCAGAAATGTGCTAGCCGTAAGTTTTAACAAATATATTTTTATACTAAACGATTATATTTAGAATGGAATATTGAAAAACGAAACAAAAGTATCGATATTTGATATCGTATCTAATTCATTATGCGCTTTATGAAAAAAAAAATAGATTGAATATTTGCGATGCACGCGCACATTGTATGTAACAAAAGTCTATATGAAGTTGCTTGATAAAACTCTTGTTTTAACATAACATCGAGTGTGACTGTTCAAAGAAATATAACTATTAACACGTGTCGGTATTTATTTTAATGTCTAAAATTGCGATACCTGTGGCCAGGGTGTGTCGAATAAAACATTCGGTAGTATTAATTATAATTGAAGTGTCGTCAATGGCGCCAGAACGAAGTTATTCACCACGGAACAGGTTCATCCTATCTACTTTATTATATAATACCTATACTCGTTTTTCAAGCAGGTATTTATATGTTTTCATTTCGGCGAAATAATTTACAACCTTTGTAACGTGTTTATATTGAGTTAGCCGTGTTGGAAACACACTTGGTATCGTAAGTGAAACCGTTTGCAAGTTACGTGTCATTTATAATTATAAAACGCCATTGTTTTGTTTTAGTATATTATTTTTTTGTTATAAAAAGTATTTTTGATGGTATTATACGATAGATCCGTACTAATTTCAACATCCCTTTAAATTCGGTCAATGCTTGTTTTCCTTCACACTAACTATTAACAGCGCCTCAGCGGGAACGAGAACTAACTAAAATTATCAGCATTACATGTTGATTTCACTACAGCGATGTTCTCAACTGGTAATTTAACTTTGATTAGTGTACAGGTGAAATGAATTCTAAATATAAACACAAAAAACGAAAATTCTGAGTTGCTTTAAAATATGGTTACAAACTTTTACTAAGATATCCTATCTACTATAACGTCACATCAACATGTTTGAATAATGCCTTAAACATCTGAACAACATAAGATTACTTTAAACGAAATTAATAATTGATGTATGTTTATATGACAAAATAATAAAAATATACAGGTGAAATAACACTGAGAACAGTCATTGAGGGGAACTCTGAAGTTATAAGTGATAGAGAAATAAGTTCTTAAGAACTATGATGACGTCGATTTTAAAAGTATCCAAAACTTTATATCAAGAAAATTTATTGTGTAGTTTGTGAGGAATAATTGTTGCTATGTAATACTACCTATCTAGAATTAAAAGAATATTCTGTATTTAATTATTTTGTTCTGAAATGTTTACATTAACAACCATTTTCTTGGATACAAAAATAATCAAACATTTTAGATAATGATTTTGTTAATGCGTTTTGTAGTTTCAAGTGGTGTGTTTGTGTTAAAATGGTCTCTAAGGCTGCTGTCAGACCTTTAAAGGTGTCGTAGCTAATCCATTGTTGTTGGAAGTTATATATATATATATATATATTTAGATAGCTCACTAGATATATAGTAAAGTTAAATATACGACCAATTAATATAATATTTATTCATTATATCCGAAGGTATTTTCCATGATTTCATTATTGATATTAAAAATGTGCATATTTTTAAATAAACAATAAAATATTTCAATGGAATTAAATCAAATCTATTTTGTCATTCTTTAATATTATTTGTAACGGAGATCCGCCTGTTCACAATATAAGAACAAGAAAATAAAACGGTAGCCATTATTTAAATTAAATCATATCATCTCATAAATTATCTTTTAATGTTATAATTTAATCTATTATTACCATGAGTTGTGTTAATTCATAATATGTATTTTTAATAGCATTTTGAGGATGTATTGATTAAATTTTTCACAACATGTATTGTGGTTTAGACGCAATCAAGTAGTCTTCTTGCTGTTATAATATGTGGAAACTAATAATATGTATTCAAGCGCAATAATTAATGATCTTACAGTCCATACTATATATTATTTTATTACCTGGTCCGGCAAAAGTTGTTCTGCTTTTTCCGGTACTTAATGGGCCGACCACAGACCCTAACATAGATATGAACTATCGTCTCGATAAAACAAATATGTGAATTCACTGATGTTCAGAAGGTACATAATCACTAACAGCCGAACACAACATTATTATATATAAATAAAATACCTTAATTTCTTTCCGTTGTTATACATATAGATTTTTTTTAATTAATTTTAATTACTTCTTAAAATATTACGTCATTATAATATTTAGTTGATTACAAATAATAAGTGCGACATGCATATTATGTAAATGATATATTACAAAACATCCAAGTTTACTTTAGCTCCAATCAACGTTATAAATCTATGTAGGTACTAGAATAGAACAGCCATTCAGAATATAAGTCATACATTACGTCGTATATGTTAAACTTGTTAGTTTTATCAAATGACATAGCTAGACAGGTATACCTAGTCAGCCTTGTTCACATCGTGTGAAGGTAAAGGGTTTTCTTCAATAGTCTTGAAACATTACCACTGTAAAGTTGCACAATAAGCAATTTAATGCCCATGTTAGGCATCTCTTTCGTGGATCGTGTGCCAAATACAGAAATTCTAAGGAGAGTAAACGGTCAAGACATTGACAAGTGTGTCATGACTTTAAAGTAGATGTAAGTGGGCACTTGGTAGGATGAAAAGACTTACAAGGAACTAAAATTAATTTGAAATAGTGGCCCAGGGATGGGAAACTACTGTTGAGCAGACCAACAGCCAACGGTCCGATGGTATAGCGAGGGTGACGGGTAATCTTAGGATGAGAGCAGCGCAGTATCGTACGGGTTGACGTGAACATAAGAAAGCCTATACTCAGCATTGGGTGAATGTGGGCTGAATGTAAGGAATATTAAAAAAATCGACTACAAATAAATATAACAAAGTTATTATTATCTTGACCGTTATATCTAGTAGGTACGCAGAACATTCGTATCATTGTTTACAGTGATAGATTAAAAATGATATAGGGTATTATATAAAGATATCTTTTTGCTTATCTATGACGATCTGAGTTCGAAGCAAATAATACAACCAAGGTTTGTAAAAGAGTATCTTGATAAAAGCAAAGCATACTGGTAAAAAAAATTCCTTAGACAGCAATAACAAGGGAGCCACAATCTTGTTAGTGCGATATTTGAAGACTACTAGTACGTTAGAAAACTAGTACGAAGTTAGGCTTAAACGAACTGTATCCGGTGGCGTTAAAAATTGAAAAAAAAAGTGCTGGTAATTGCCTTAATTTATCTTGCCATCAACTGGCCAGTTACTAGCCTCAATTTGAGAGTTTGTCGCCAAGCGTTATTCAATGTATTGCGATAATTGCGCTTGTTAGGCAATCTACTTTCTAAGCAATCGAGTATATTTGACCGCATCGTCATGTCGCTAAACGATAACTAGGTAAAATAGTTTATTAAAATAAAGAGATGACCATACAAATATAGCCCAGGTCTTTACGTTCGTATATTTATCGTTATTTCTCAACCATACCTCATTCCTAGATTTGTTTAAAAAGTGAAATTGCGATGTACATTATTCCTGTTTTCACTTACGATAACAACTGATGGTACACAGTTGCTAAACATATAACTGATACAATGTTGTATGCGGTTACAAGTTATACTCACCATTTTATTACGATAATTATTATTATGCCTACTTGTTCGCGGTATAAGGTACTAATGTTTTGTTAGAATTCGCTTACTCTCTTTAAGTTAATAATAAATACTACCGAGTAATCGTGATTCTAACATCGTAAAGGTAGCGGAACGATTAAAAATATTTTCGTAATACTGCCACGTACCTAGTAATAAAATGCAGAATTATTATAAAGTTTTTTGTGGTTCGAACTAGCCAAAACGTTGCTTAGCGGTCGCAGGTCACAAATTATCACCTTTCACACAAAATGCAATAAATGATTTCGACGACAGTAGACAGTTATTTTGTTGACAAGTAAAAAGAATAAAAAAATATTTTCTTTTGATAAATAAAAACAAAATATTTTACTTCTGTACGTTTGCAGCATTTTTTTTTATTTCTAGGAAATTTTGTAATTTATTTCACATAGGTCTCATGTTCATATCATAGGTAGAAATAAAATCCGGTTTCGAGAATTCATTTAAATTATTTTTATATACATTCTATCTTGAATCATCAATGTAGAGCCATGTTTTAGTTTACAATGAAATTATTATTGAATACTTTATTGTCTATATAGAACTTGTTAGGAAAGAAACAAGTCTTTAAGGATGTCTATTTTCTTATACTATGTAGGTATACCTTTGAGCATTCAGTATTATAACATCATTGAATATTTAAAATTTATTTATTTCAACATAAAACAATCTTTAACAAATAAATATGTTAAAAAATGACGCGTAAAGAATTTATTTAAAATACCTTTTTTGGTACAGTTATATTATTTTTCTCAAGGTTTTTTATATAAATTATTAAATGAAGCACTAATTTGGTGTGTTAAAGTATGTATCGAATAATATCTCCACACGGTCACAGAATCAATATACAATATAGACAGAAATACCAATGTGCGTTATGCTGGTCAATTTCTGCTACAACTACTGTTCACTTTCTAAACACAGGTACAAAATGATATAAATTGGGCCACCGTTGTTCTCTTCTTTGATCTGCTTTGTGATGATTAATGTACCAAATATTGTTGACGAAGGTACGAGCACATAACTAGAAGGTATGACCACGGGTGGTTTGGTCATCCAATCGTCTCATCTCTTATCGAGATTATCACTTAATGGCTGTTGGGGCACTCAAAGAAAATCCTCATAACAACAATATACGTAGGTGTCTTCACCGGAATGTGTAGGTATACGACCGAGAAATAATAACATATAATCGACGGAGTTCTCGTAAATCCGGTTCGTAAATGGAAAATTAAAATTCATCTGCATTTCGTAACAAAAAAATATCACTGCTTCATCGTTACGTATGATGTAATCAAATTGTGCTGAGGGTGTTTATTTGTGATGGGCTCTACCAGCTGTCTAGGTCACGGGTATGTCGGGTCAAGGTAGAATTTTGTTTATTTATCTTTTGTTCTAACTCGATTCAATGACTTTACTATATCTTATGATAGCTATAGTGTATTTTAAAACTAAATACGATCATCCCAAGATTAGAATGGATTGGCAGAGATCGATCCTTTAAAAATAGATACTCGTATCTCAGCGGAAATTACTACCTATAAAGGTTTTATTTCTCTTGTTTTTAATTTTCCGGGTAAATTTAAATTTTATAGGGGTCTAGCTTTGCCTGCGACTTCGTTCCCGTTTTTTGAAAGTGAAATGTCTCGGACGCCACTTGATGACCTGGTGTACTAATACCGTTGCAGATATGCGCCCAACAACTGACCGAAGTTTTATCGCAATCGGATTAATGGCATAAGAACGCATAGAGTACAAACAAACAAAGATACATTTATATTATAGACTAACTGTGTTCGAGGGCCAGCTCGCCTGGACTACAGAATGCCGTCGCTCGAACACATTCGCGAATCGTGCTCAAAAAACGGAAGACAAAAATGCTTATTGTGAATGATCCTTAGAAGATAGATATATGTATAACTCATTGAAGTGAAACTTCTTATGCGACTTCCAACACATTATCGGTCTCTCCTCTTTGTGTGAGCCAGAGCGAGAGAGTAAATGTCGGTGGGTAGGTATGTATATTACACACTGTTTAAATAAAATTGAAAATGTCTTTTAAAATGAAGTTTCACTTCTATCGTGTGTGAATCGCAATTATAGGCCTTTTTACGATATAAAATTATGTAAAACGTCAATTTGATATATCTCGTATGGTTTACTCAGCGTAAGCCATTTAAGCGCCCCAAATACGTCTTTTTGGCGAATTGACTCACCATCATCGTCACTCACGTCGCTTATTTCGTATGTTATTTTATCTTACAAAATATATCCTATAACCTGGCCAGATAATATAGCTACGAATTAAAATAAAAAAACATGTTTCGCGTTGAGAGAACATAAATGGATGGACATACAGAGAGACTTTGAGTTTTATAATATGTAAAGATTACAAATAAACAGGGATTAATAACCCAAAACAAGTATTTCAGTTGAATAATTGTCTTTCGAAATATTACAATATATATTTTTTTTAAACAGTAGGTCATGAAATCAGAAAACAAAGATTATATTGAAAACAATAAATATTACTTCACTTTTGTAAAGTTACAATATTTTCGTAAATACGTTCACTTTACGATACTTATTAATTATTACTGTAATAATATAAAATACAGAATTGAGTTTTGCAATGCAACCTTCACTCGAATAACTCAGACTTTCGACACAACGTCCAATAGGTTAGTTCATCTCAAAGATAATGCTCGGTTACAAGCATTTAATGTTCAATGATCATCAATTTAAATTCATAGACTTTGCTACTGTAAAGTTATAATTCACAGTCTATACTTAATATAATAAAGTTCACTAGACTGTTTTTGTTTGAACGCGCTAATTTCCGGAACTATCAGTCAGATTTGAATAATTATTTTTGTAATTTAAAGTATATTTATTGAGAAAGCTACATAACTTCACGCTAAGCCTTTAAGGAGCGGAGCAGTAACCGTAAACGTCAAGCAATTTGTTCAATACTACTGAAGTTTCGGAACTACACCTAAGGTAACAAATGTTTATGAAACTATTTAATGACGCAACCTGAGAGATTTCAGTTTTGAATGTTAAATTACAATATAAAACTTAATAACAATAAAATATAGTTTATAATAGCATCCAGGGATAATATAGTTTCCTATCGGATCAGTAGTTCCGAAGTAACCTACAAACATATTCACAGACTTTACCTGTTTATAACATTATATTATCATTATTTTCTTCATGTTGTAAACAGAGTAACGCTGTCCGTCTCATTCAGTAACGCGTGTAAACAATATGTTAAAAAGAAGACGAACTAAATAAATAACACATTTTAAAACCTGATTTTTCTAGTGATATATTCTCCTCCTATTGTTTTTATAATTACTTACATAATGCTCAAATGATGCTAATCTCCTTAGAAATAATTCAAAAGCCTCAGTGAATTTATATATTTACTTTTACTCATATTATTGACAATTCATATAGCCTATTAAATGAAAAATTACAAACGTTCCGTACACAAAATTTCATCAAAATCGGCTGTTTTTTTTACATTTTCCTAAATGTATATTATTTACAATTCTTAAATCCTATCAATCCTATCATCAATGACGTATGCTTCTCGTTTACAAAATTTGATAAATTCGATTTAGAACCGATGATTTTTTTATTACGATTCTTTTAAGAAATATCGACTATTATCAGTACAACCTTTCATCGAAATCGGTTAAAAATTAATAAAAAATATTCTTTAATATTTCTAAGAGTATTATTGAAAATTCATATAGCCTATCATTTGACTAATGATATAAACTTCTCGTGCACAAAATTTCACACGAATCGATCAAGCCGTTTTCGAGTTAAAGCCGGACATATACACAGACAAAAAAAATGGTATATTCGTGATTAGTCTTCTTCATATTTATTTTACTCGAAAGATCAAATCGTTGTGCAAGTAGTAGTAGTATGACGATCAAGTGTCCTATGATTGAACCTGAAAACTATAAAACATCTCAAAACAAGCAAAATATTAAAATTGAAAATATTCATTGTTAATTCGCAAAGGTTTTTTAGTGTCCATTTTAACGTCACGTTATCGGGTAATCAACAAGCTATTGTACGTCCGTCTGTCACTCGGCAAGGTCCTCGCTGCGCACCTTAACAATAATTGCCGTATTCATGCGAACGTTAACATATTCAAAGAGTAATCAAGAGTTATTACTGTGAATCTTTGATATAACTGACTGCGGTTATGTTTATTAAGAAATACAAGTATTTGTCTGTGTTCATAAAAAATACGTCCCCAGTACAAAGCCAGTTTTTATTATTTAGTTCTTTATTCTGTTAAAGGTTAAGTGTTAGGCGACAATCTCATATGACGATAACACGCTAAGGTTTTTAGGTGTGCTTTAAAAAACGAACCTCGGACCCTTGGGATAAAAAAGGGAAGCATTATTTTCCGACAGATTTCTAACGTAATGGTATTGCACTTGGGAATGTCTTATGCTAATATTGTGCCATTATGATATTTCTCTTAATCTAAAATACAAGTTTATTATGAGATTTGAAACTAAGTCGCCCCACACGACTTCCGAGCGCGCCGCCACAAAGCTATCATTGCTTTAAAAAAATGCAAAAGATAATATTCACAGATCCGAAAACTCATAACTTTGTTATGTATGGAACGTATGGATAGGAATTATATGCGTATAAAAGGTGTGAATACTGAGATGAGAACTGATAAAGGTGAGTAGAAGTGGAAAGTATGTTGTGCCGACCCTACATAAGTAACAAAAAGAAATGATAATTATGGAAGTTTTACAAGTTCGACAAAATGACATTGCATTACTTAATGGTAAGTATGGTATAGTCCACAAACAACGGCAACCGTCGATGATACAAGTTTCATCGGCAGTCGTCGATGTCATGTCGGCCTGTTGAAATGCTTCTACACGCATCGTTTGAATGACCTAGATTGATTTTGAATGACATAGAATTGAGGGAACACGTCGGCTGGAAGACTATTCCACATTTGCACGTATGGCAAACGTAAGAGTTAACGAACTTCTATGTTCGTACCATGAAGGGCGCTAACATTTAACTGTGGCTCCGTAGACCAGACCGCGTAGTTCTGTAGTGGAAGGTAGATGATGGGATAAGGTTTAACAATTCTTCAGAACATTCACCATTATACACACGATAAAACACGCTTTCCGAGACAATGTTTAATGTCTATTTAAACCAGGTGAAAGTGACGATGTGGCCCAAGATCGTAACACAATAAGCCTAGTGGAGAACCGACTCTCAAGTGTAGCTTCCGGAACTCACCTAAAGTGCTTGGCCACATATTTTTAAGCTAAGAGTGGTAGGTAGCTCGCTTGCATTACAAAATGCCCTACCACCACACTGGTTTCATCACGATGTTTTTCTTCACCGAAAGCTCAGGCTTTTTTCAGGGATTCGAACTCACGTCAGTCGACAAGGTGTTCGTACACGCTACCTCTAAGCCATCATTGCTTTAAAAATCATGCGAATGTCACAGCAGTAGTTATAACCGCTCGCGTTTTTGAAATTATTAAAGCGAAAAAGCTTGGTCATCCAAGAAGATTTGTTAGTCAAAAAAATATACAACGATGAAATATCACATCAGAAACGTCAAGAGCAACAATAGACTGTTGTTTAACTATTAAATAAAACATAGTATCCGGTCGGTGCTAAACATTTTCCTTGGCCCAGTTGACGCCTCCGAGACCGATGCATCTGTTTGTTTGGAACTCGGCCGTCGAGACGCTCAGCCGTAGTTGCGACACGGTCTGCCAAAACCGTTCACCGCATAACACTATACCTTAGAAGGTGTGAAGAGAGTACATTGCATGCAAATATTATCACGTGTATATACTTGCTTGTTCCCCAATGACAATATAGAAGTGTTAGTATGCCTTAACCGAATTAAACGTATACATATATAAAAATGGATGTAGTTATATATGAGATTGATAAATTCCAACACCGTTTAGCGATCGTCGTTGTCAAGCCGGCCTGCACGCGTCTCGGCAGCTGGATATACAATGGCCGATCTCGAAACGCGATAAAATAAAAGACATTCGCTATGAAGGGTTTATCACCATGTTTAACCCAGTCGGATACAAATCCCTACCACGCCGGTTGATTACTGGATATATATCGGCTGAGCCTGGAACGCGACACACCCCCAAGTCCGGTGAAGCTGTTAAAGCCGCAAAGGCTCCAGGGTCCCTAACGGTAACAGTAAAGTCAGTACGAAAAAAAAATAACACGCATTAGTGCTCCCATGTGGCGTGTGTTGTTACCTACGCCTGGTGTTTGGTGGTCGCGATCTAGTAAGTATTATTATTTTTCCTAAATTATACAAAACATCTAGGACCAGTAACATTTGCTACATTTCATAATCGTTGCCGTTTTTTTTATCGAGCGGCAAAGTTTGTAAGCGCGGGGCGCAAAATCTTAACGGCGTTCAGCTGCATTTGAGAGCCCCTTTCGTCACAACATCTGGTGATATTGTGGTCCAATTATAAAACTACTAGCTGGGCCGGAAGACGTTGTTCTGCCATTCTCGGTAATTAATGGCTCAACCACAGCGCCACCTATCGGATCCAACCATCGTCTCGATAAAACAAATATATTATGTGAATATGTGCTCAATCGGTCAAATCATTTAGAAATTACACGAAATAACAGACGCACACTAGATTTTTATATATACATTTGAATATTTAGATAGGAACATGGAATAATAAACTTTTATACTTAATTCAAGCATTACATGTAGGTATTACAATAAATAATACACGAAATACTCGTAAAACGGTGCAATATCATGTTGCCAAAGTAAGAACAATTTGAGTACCAAGTAATACTTTGTTTAATTAAGCAAAGATCTTTAAAAGCCTATAAAATAAATGAAATCCTTAGATTATATTACTCTAAGTAATTACTAAGAAGCAAGTAAATATGTAATTATTATAGATGACTAAAATCCCTACATACCTAAACGTTATTCATGTTTGTTAGAATTAAGCGAAGCGGAGAGTATAAAAGTTGGTATATTAGCCGAGCAAAATAAAAATATATGTATTTATAAATATATTTATATCAATCAAACTCGTTGGCGTGATATTTGTTACTAGTTGTTTTAATTTGATATCACTAACTCTTTTATTAGAAGAACCAGTCTCAGAACATATAGATCACGTCGGTACTTCGATAAATAAGTTAATTTATGTTAATTTACAACAATTTAGTACAATAACAAAACCGGTTAATAATATATTGAACAACTTAATTTTAAATATCAAAACTGAATTCATCAATTTTTATTATCAACTAGTGATAATAATATAGGATTTAATAAATATTTTATGATGTTATTGTTGGTCCTTTTGGGAGGAGTACCTAAAGCACCTAAAGTACATTACTGTGCCTTAAGCCGAAAAAAAAAATTGGTTATGCTGCATATATTTACACAAATATTTCATTTTCACTAACGTGTTATAGGATTTCCCATCGGCAATATGTCAGGAATCTTTCTATTTTTAATCCTTTGAGGGGATGAATTTTCATGTTTTTTCAATTCTCAACTGTTCACACTGTGTCACACAAAATACGATTGAAATTGGCATTAATTCTATCCATGGGAGTCAAGTTATTAAGAATGTTACAATATAGAATATTTAATAGATAACTTTTTTATTACCATATTGATCGTCGAAAATGATTGACGTTGACACCAGACTATGCAAAAAAAAACGTTAAAATTCATGTCCGCATTTTATCGTGGAAAGGTAATGTTATGTAACCTACTAACGTATCAAATTATTTAACCCAACTCCCCTCCCAGCTCCCTTCTTACGCAGCCGACCTCGGAGTTCAAGTCAATAATTAGACTTTATAGAAGTCATCAATGTCACGATCGTGGCTGATCATATTATGACGGTTACAAGCCCTGGGTGAATGGGGGCCATCCGTTGTTATCAACTACTTAACACGTCTCTATGTAAATACACTTACTGTAAATTGTTTACTCATTCACAATGTGCGACAGTTCGCGAGGTCGGTATTTGATATTAAAAATAAACGTTGACTAGCCAGTATGTTTGGCATCGGAGCTGCAGCAAAAATTTCGGGAAGCCTTTTTTAGTTTTATAGATATTTTAGTTATTTAGATAGTTTCTTATGTTATGTAGGAACACAAACATCGCTATGATAAACATCGACATAAAAGATCCTTCAAATTATATCTATTATTTTCAAATTGACACATCAATATTTCTCTATTTAATCATTGTTTTTTTTCTATAACATCGATATATTGTTAGCGTGTCTACTACACATTAAGAAAGGATATGGTTCAAGGACTGACTCTCCAATGGGACTACCAGAACATACTTATAGGTGCAAGGGTGTTATATAAGTTTTGATCCTTTTAATGTATTAACTAGCAGCTGACCTAACGAAATGGAAGAACTAAAATCTTCAGTAAATATAACGGAACGTTTATTTCAACATTCTAAACTAAATTCCATGGTATGTATCAGAACTTGCTGGGTGGTAGGTAATGTCATGTGGGCACGCTTAGGCATGTCGCGTTCCGAGATCCGCCCGTGGTATATACAATTTTTCAAACGGGGTTAATTACAGGACTAGGTGGCGACCATGCAAATGTCGACCAAAGGGTCACACCTTTGGTTTGTCGCGTTATGACGGCGGTGATCCTTAGTGGATTGCCTTTTTTTTGCTACTATTAACTTCTTCGTAATCTTGTACATTGTTTGGCTAATAAGCCAATCATGTTAGACGGTACAACTAACATGCAATGTTCTCTTTTACCGTATGCTCAAGCTCAGCTTACAAGTCATACCGGATCATCTGACTGCTTAACACTCATGACTTATTATTTAATTTTGTTTACAGGACCAAAGGAGTTCTTCTACCGAGGCCATAATTACTTCTACAGTGGTCACGTCCCCGTGCTAGCTAACAGGAAGTTCGACTGGCTGGACGGACGTAACATATGCCGTGAATACTGCATGGACCTCGTCTCGATGGAGACTCAAGAGGAGAATAATCTGATCTTCAAACTCATCCAACAGAGTCAGTATCTCCTCACGTATTTTTTTAAATAATTTGTATAGATGACATAATATTATCCTTATCCTTAAAAAAAAAATCTAGTTACTTTTTGTTACACAACTAAGGTGGAAAATAAGATAGACGTCATAAGATAGGCAGGTGACGCCATCATGTTTCCATAAAATAAGATTTAATTCCTTGTTTTATTTTAACAGATGATGTACCTTACATCTGGACTTCTGGCCGCCTCTGCGACTTCAAGGGTTGCGAATCACGAAGAGACCTCGAGCCGAAGAATATTCTAGGTTGGTTCTGGTCCGCCAACCGCGAAAAGATTTCACCCACAAACCAGGTAATCCTACTAATATTATATAAATTAAATAATAAAACACGTAACCATTTTTTTTTTAAAACATACTTTTTTTTTACTTTAGTTTTAGAATTTGACCAAAATTTCGCCTGATGTTAAGTGACGATGCATATGAAGTTGGTAACACGCTATACCTAGAGGAGACTAACCCTCAAGTGTAGCTGTCGGAACGCACCTCCCAGTGGAACGACCGATTTTTAACATCACCCTCACATTATATGTGTAAAAATTGTGTAATTATGACACATGTGATGTCAAACCAAGGTAACGTGTTCACTGGGCTATAAGTGCTTGGCGATAGAATTTCAACTTGAGGATGATAGCTAGTCAGGCGAGCTTTAAAAATGCCCTTCCACCATTGTTCCACGATGTTTTTTTTACTAAAAACTAAAGCTCATTGTAAGACTCTAGTTTTTTTTGAAGTTGTAGGTAGTTGTAAAAATTCGAATGCGTGTACTCAGCTCACTTGGTAAATCACTCGCCTGAGTCTGATCACGTAAGAAAATGAATATTACATAGTAGTATAATTTTAATGTATTTATTAACAGATTCCCAACGGCTGGGGCTACAACCCATGGTCGCAAACCGGACACAAAAAACAACGTCAGCCCGACAACGCTGAATTTGATATCAACCAGACATCAGAATCCTGCTTGAGTATCTTAAACAATGTCTACAATGACGGTATCGCGTGGCATGACGTCGCCTGTTACCACGAGAAGCCTGTCGTATGCGAGGACTCTGATGAACTCCTCAACTACGTCGCGAGCACCAACCCTGGTATCCGTCTGTGATTCTACAATCACAAACAGCAGTGCAAATCTTTTGAAGCGGAAATTTAATATTAAAAACAACCTATCCTCACCTAAAAAGAAAATTACAGACTAAATGATATATAAGGTCATAGGATGTTATACTTTTTTCAGACATAATATAAAGTAAAGCTTTCGCTTACGTATTTTAGAAGATCAAACATATTAAATATTTCGTGAAGAATGGGTTTTGGAAGCGCTTGCTGTTACAAGCAAAACTCATCTGAATTTCAATTTAATTATCATTAAGAACTATTTAAATAAATAATTGCATCTTAGTGTGCGAATACCCCATTAGGTATTTAAAAAATAGCTCGATTTTGTAGTTATGTCTCCTGGATTAATACAACGGCATCTCTATAGGTAGAGTACTGCCCGTAACCAGCGTACAACTATTGTACAGATTACTCTAATTTAAGAATTTAATAAGTTAATTTACTTATAATTAAGGAAAATATTTTATATTTGTATATAAAATAAAATAAGGAATACTTAAGTTTGTTTTTATTTCTTTCTTACTGTACTTTATTGTATTACTACCAATGTCCGCGACTTCGTAAGCGTTAATTAAACCTTTATATTTAGATACTTAGGATATCTTTAGAAAACCCTTAACATCCTATTAAAAAATATTTAGATAAACAGGTATCCAGTGGCGGATTTCCTTTAAGGCCAACTATGCCCAGGCCTAGGGTGGCCAGATATTAAGGGCGGCTAATCGTGACAAAAAATATACTACTTAATGCGAACATGTGTCGACAATAAATAATAGTACAACTAAAGCATAATATAGTGTTAAGAATCCAGACACGGAAAAAATTCAGTTTGAATTACGAGGGTGAATCAAAAAGTTCTTAGAATTGCATATATGTATATAAAATCTTTTTGGGAGAAGTTCGATATTCAAATTAAAGAGTGTTAATCACACAATATTTATGCCAACTGTCACTTGTTTTTGTCATTTTGTTCACACGTAATAAATTGTTTTGTGCATAGATTTGCTAAAAACACAAAATTATGGATAAAAGTGAGTTACGTGCGGTGATAAAATATCTCACCTTGAAAAAAATGTCTAGGAAATAAAATTTTTCGGACATTGAGCAGACATTAGGGGATGCTGCTGTACCCTTTTCTATGGTTGCGTACTGGGTGGCTGAATTTAAAAGAGGTAGATCAAGCTGTAAAGATGACCCTCGGCCTTCAACCTCCGTTACGGAAGAAAATGTCAAAAAGTTTGAGAATTTGGTTTCTGAATATAGAAGAATAACTATAAAACATATATCTGAGATGCTAAAGATATCTTTTGGTAGCGTTCAATCCATTTTAATTAATTCACTGGGGTTAAAAAAAATGTCGGCAAGATGGGTGCGACGAATGTTAACCGACAAAAACAAAAAGCAACATTTGGAGATTTCTAAGCGTAATCTCGAAATGTTCCAGCGTGATTCGGATAATTTTTGCTGTCGCCTTGTTACCACGGACGAAACGTGGGTCCAGCATTTCGAATCTGAAACTAAGAGACAAAGCATATCTTGGAAACGACCATCCTCTCTGTCCATTAAGAAATTTCGAGTTGCTCCTACCGCTGGCAAGGCAATGGCCTCAGTGTTTTGGTATAGTGAAGGAATCCTTTTTAATGATTACATGCCAAAAGGCTAGACGATTACTGGACCTTATTATGCAAATTTAATTCCGAAAGTACGTGAAGCGATTAAAGAAAAACGTCGTGGAAAACTGTCGTTGGGCGTGGTGTTTCTTCACGATAACGCTCCCGCTCATCGATCGGAAGTTGCGCACCATGCATTCCGCTGTGCTGGCTTTAATCTCCTTGACCACCCACCATATTCTCCGGACTTAGCCCCAAGTGATTTTCACTTATTTCCAAAATTAAAAGACGAAATTCGTGGAACTAAATTTCACGATAATGACGCAGTTGTGGCTGCCGTAGAGGAGATTTTCGAGACTCAAGAAAAACATTCTACCATTCTAAAACGGCCATTTAAATATATTTCTTTAATATTGATGATATAAAAATGAATTATATTAAGAGCAAATTACATTTTACTTACAACACGAGACTACGCAACGGTACGCAGTTTCGATGTTAGCGGTACTGGAGCGGGTATCATTCTAGGCGCCATGTGATATACAGCAGCGAGTAGTACCGGCATACTTGTATAAATAGTACCTATTATGCAGGTATGTGTGTAGACCGAGACGTGCCGTCGCTCTAGGCGTCAGGTAGCAATGAGCGCCAAAATGATAAATACGAAAAACGATTTAGAGCAAAAATATATTTTTTATGGTGCCTTTTAAGAGGCGCGGGGCTGCCCAAATGAAAATGTAAATTGGATTCAAGAAAATACAATTAGGCATAGCTGCACTGCGCTCGTACTTCTTATGGTGTGATACAATACAATTTATTACGATGTGAAAGCTTCGACCATACGGCGCCGAAAGGCAATTTCGCTCTACCTTGATTAAGGGCTCGGGGAGCTGCGTGTGCGAGTAAATGATATAAACAACTTAAATGAATAAATTAGTAAATTTATCCGGCTCACCCTTCGTCAGCATTCTGAGCAGCCAAGGACCTCACAGCATTTATAGCCTATTACTTCCTGATATTAGTATATTAACTGTACCTAGTACAATAAACAATTTTATTCTGCAGTAGATAAATAGAAGACGAATCCTCTAGTTAAAAAAGAATCATACGTTTTTAAATACTGAATTGAGAGTTTTTATTTATTAATTGAAATATTTTGTGTTATTGAATATACCCGATAATTTACTATCATCATAACATAATTCAGGAAACTATAAAACGTATATATAGCGAAAACCTTACAAAAAAGAAACCTAAAGAAAGAACGCTTCGGTTGACTAAACGAGAGACGAAATTTTATCTCACTTATTCAGCCTCCAAATTTGGAGGGTTCAGTGTTTTTTCAGAAAAACTTATCAATAGGTATATTTGTTCCCACGGTTTTACGGTTAGTTTAGATTGGTGACATTATTAAAAAAAAAAACACAAAAAAGTAACAACACATGAAATGTCATTTTACTCCTTGGAAAAAAAAACGTACTGTAAAAATATATTTAATTTACGTTTTTGTACTTTATGTAGGTATGTAACTCGTAGTCAACTTCATATTTGCAAACTTACATGGCGTGTATTATATTATAAAAGTATTGAAAAAAAATATATTTAGAAACATAACAAAAATAAACAACATAACGTGTACATTATTATTTAACATGTCGTAAATCCCAAAATCGGGTACTTCTTCTAGACGACGCTCGTCCGACGGAGTTTAAGTGCTGATAGAGTTCGCACATTTTGAAATCTTTGATTTTATTTAACAGAACTTGCAATGCATTGTACTCTACGCCGGCGATAATTATAATCATTTTCGCGTATTTTTCAATCTCGGCGGCAGATAATTGATAACCTTTATTACATATATTCATACTTAGTGTGACGATAGTGGTGTCATCTTCCGAAACTTGCTCACAATCACTCGACGCTTGGGATTCGTGGGTTGCCACGGTATCGAAAATAGATTTGTACTGCTCATAAGTAACATCTAGAGTTATATTCGGTAACATTGTCTTTGGTAGTTCAGGTTTCAGATGGCAAGCTCGATGCCGTCTATGGCTAGTGTAGAATGTTCGTAAATCTAAAACCATAGATAACAAACATTGTAATCAGGAATGGTATATGTACCAGGTTTCAGGGTTTTGTACCAGGTAAACATTATGCTGATGAGCAATAATACCAACTTTCAATATCGATCAAGGCTCTTGATGTTTTGTTCACTGACAAGCTAAAAAATAGGTATTGACATACGGGGCGGATAACCGGAATATGGCGATTGGCGTTTGCTAATTTTGTGCACCAAACAGCTAACACAAAGGTTCTCCAGATAGTAGACAACAGTACTAAACCCCTGGTATTTTCTTGAAGGTACCAGCTTTTTAAGCTGTTTATTTAAATACCAACTTTTAGCGACATCTGTACCTACATTAATTGGCAACTATATAACATCCCTGATCGTGATAGCAAGGTGACAATCTATGAAGACAACACTGACATGCTCAAAGTTTTCCCTTTAAAAGTGAAATAGACTTACTTTGTATGTAAATATTGCTATTTTTCTGAGCGAACACTGGCCATTTTTCCAGTTCTTCTATCAGATTTACAGAACGACCATTGATTTCGAAATTTAAGTCACCTATAACCTGAAACAATATATTATGTGATTTGACTACTTTCTAAGACAAACCAACAGAATAACCTATTTTTTAGACTTCATACAAAAAAATGTTTAGATCCCATCAATTGTTCCTTAACAATATTAAATGTGAATATTGTTTATTCATACATTATTAAATTATTATAAAAAAATAAACTTAAATTAACAAAGTCAATGTTAGATCTAATATTTTGTCATATTGAATTACATCTTTAAAATTTATAGAAAACTTACATATTTATTAATAGAACAATGTAAACAAATTTATCATTGTACAATACTCAATCACAAAAATGTCTAACTATATAGTCCAGGGTGTTCAAAATTATAATGTTAGCGAGGTACCAAAAAAATGTCTAGAAAAAGATCAAATACCAACCTACTACTACAAAAGGAAATAAATGGTTATAGCACACTTTAAAAATTAAATATTTAAGTACCTACCACAGAAGGTATGAAATCATGCATCACAAATTTTCTCTCGATATTGATGCATGCAACTCTGCATATTATCAGTGTTATTTTCATAGAATGGGTTGCATTGTATACGTTTTAGGAATTCCCAAGATTGACTCGGACAGTAATTTCAATTTACTGTTTGAGCTCATCTGGTATAGTTTGACAAAAAATGTATATTTCTACTTACAACATCATTATATTTAGTTGATAATATGGCTATGGGCGTGAAGACAGTTTTGTTCGCAGATTTTATCAATTCTCTGGCTCTTTCTACAGCTCCTTTATTCCATTTGGTCGATAAGGTATTCTCTATATGACATTCGGAATTCGGGGCCTGTGTATATACAGTTTCAAAATAACAGATTTTATGTTATAATTATTATAAAACTTTGTGGTTTCCTATATATTTTGAGATGAAAAAGGTTTACAGACAATACTGTTTTTGTTTACAGGAGTTAGATAAGTGATGATAAATTTAAATATAGTATTTTACTTTTATCATTAATAATCTTGTTTACTGGACACTGTTTTTTTTTAAATCATTCTATTGGAGTAATATTTGGCAACAAACACATCTGATATTAAGTGACCTTTTCTCAATGAAAACAAAAAAGATTTGGCCATAGAATAAAGTTTAGTTTTTAGTCTTTCAACTTCTGCCAAGAATTGTTATGGGAAAAGTAGACATGTATATTCAACTGCCTACTTTAAAAAAAATTGCCAGTTTCTATATATTGTATACAATGACTAGTTTTTGTTCAGATATAATAAGAAAATGTATGTTTTAGTAAACATACTACAACAAAGTAAATACTTTTTTGTAAGTAAGTACTTTGTGTAACTTTTTTTTTCGAACTGACTATACTGTTAGCCTTAGAGGCTCTGGAGCCTTTACAGCTTTTACAGTTTTACCGGGCTTGGGACATATTTTTTGTGACCATTTTTGTCCCACAGTACAAGGATGGATTTCAATCTCTTAGTAGTCACCGTTGTATTTGGATTATACTGTGCTTACCATCAGGAACAGCATAGTCAATGTGCTGAGCTATTATAAAAAAAAGTCTATTTTAAGTCACTGTTATTAATGTATAAGCATTATGTAGAAATCTATGAAATGTCATTGTGCTTTCAATTTTTTTTAGTGGCAATGATTTAATTTATGTAAATGATGCAAGTGATTTAATTCTGAGCTTATTTACTTTCTTGTGAGGCTCAACTGAAATAACACCAGTAATACATGTTACTTCTGAGTTATACTAAGTTTTTTCAGTGATTTTCATTACAAAGTAGCAGGTTCACTGATATGTTATTGACTATTTGCTGCTGATAATTTTATGATAACTTACCTTATCAACAGGCATTACACCATGAATACTAGCTTCAAACACATGACTTGGATGTTTCTTACACTCCGTAGGTAAGTGATTGTAAACCATATTTTCATTTGGACGTAAATATATTCCAAAATCAACAAGCCAGATTAAAAATTGCGACTCCATAGTGACTATACCGCGAAACATTGTGTTTTTCCACATCACTTCTATATACTATAACAAATTAGTTATTTAATTACTTTAATATATATTTAGGGACGTGCAGAAGATACGACAACTCATTTCTTAGATCGTTAAGTAGTTACAAATACAAGAACTAAAAACTAAAAGGTTTACGAACAATTAGTAACACTACAGAAGTAACTGTTCTTTTAATCCACATAAAAAAGGTAAAAATAATTAAAATTTTATTTACTTGACCATGACTAAGGTCCATATTGTCCATTTTTTTTCTACACATGCCTTCAGATTCAACATATTTTGTATCAATATCTTCGCCTTTTTCGTCTAATAAACAGAAAAATGAAAACGGGTTATTAAAGTTAGTTACTAAAATATTCATTTTTAATGGGCGTGTGATAATATGTACGTTAGGTATGAATTTATTAACTTTTTATGAGTGGTGGGTGGGACAAAATCTTTCATTTATAACTTGTCAAACTTACAAAATTTACAAATTCGCGGCTAAATAAATCTTTAGGGATGTGTAACAAATTAGGTACATAGTTATAACGTTGCTTTCTATTTAACTGCAACCAATATAACATTAGAAAACGAAGTTAAAAAATATGTTTTTTTTACATTTTATTTTTAAATATAATTATTAAGTGTAAATGACATGTGTAGGGACACAGTTTATGTACCCAAATGCAATTTTTCAGAATTGCATTCGCACTAGCTGACACTAGCCGCAACTCCTCAGGAAACGCCAGTTGTCTCTACGATAGGTTTGTAATCACAAGCGTGTGTACTTTATGCAATAAATCAAGTTATTATTGCCGAATATTTCTGATTTCAAACTACCCTGAGAATTAAGTAAGCACCGATAACCCAAGAGTCACACAAGTGCTTACACATGGAATTAAAAATGTACTATATACATGTAACTGCTACAGAGAAAAACCACTAGATGCCGTTAAAACCTATAAAAACCGGTAAAAGTTAAATCGATATAACTTTTTTTAAAATATTATTATTATCCTGACTTTTTATATTATAAATGCGAAAGTGAGTTTATTTGTTTGTTACTCAATCACGTAAAAACGGCTAAATGGATTTAGATGAAATTTGGCACACAGACAACTTATAACCCGGATTAAGACACAGGATACTTTTTATACTGGTAAAGGCCTAATTCTGATGTTTCCGTATCCCACGTGTTGCGTATTCCACGCATACGAACTCGCGGGCACAGCTAGTTATATTATAAAACTCAACGTCTGTCTGTATGTTTATGTTCTTTTCATACGAAATCCACTAATCCGTTTATATGTTTTTTTATTTTAATTCATAGCTATGTTATCTGGCCAGATTCTAAGATATATTTTGTAAGATGAAGCACGAAATAAGCAGTGACGATAATGGCGAATCAATTTGTAATAAAGATGCATTTGTGGCGCTTAAATGGCTTACGCTGAGTATACCATACGAGATATATCAAATTAATGTTTTACATATTAGTAGAGCTTTGAGATACCTTTGAAAAGTTTGCAATAGCATATATTTTCTTCTAAGGATCTCGCACAATAATAATTTTTGTTTTTCGTCTTTTAAGTGAGCACGATTGGCACTTACGCTCTACCGACAGCATTCTGCAATCCACGCGACCGGAACCGGGGGCACAGCTAGTAACTTTATAAGTTTTCAATCGTGTAGTGAAACAACACTCATTACGTTATATTAGTTATATATTGTTATTTCTATAGATGTACACCTTTACCGTGATGACTTGAGTTTAGCTGAATTCGCGCTAGTCATATACCCAAAAAAACTACGATATCTGTATTTCATCGACATTCCCGTTTTTACTTAGTATGGTTCACACAACCTACAGCACCTGCAAGTTAATTTTTTTTTTTTTTTTTTTTTCGATCTGACTATACTGTTAGCCATAAGGGCCCAGGAGCCTCGAACGGCTTTTACAGCTTCACCGGACTTGGGGGCGAGCGCTTAAGGCACTCAGCCACGACCTGCAAGTTAATACTTGAATGCGGTAGATATATATCATTCTGACTTCACAGTATTACTATTTATCACTATTTCACTCGACTACAAAAACCTAGCGGCTAATTTCGTGATCATATTTTTTATTTATCAAGTATTGAATAATGTAAATTCAAATATTTACCTTTCCATTGAAATTGATTATCTACTATATTCCAAATTATGTATTTATTTATTAAAAAAAAAGTGTTGGATTAGCATAAACTCACTGTATTATTATGTAGTGCCAGAATAAATCGATAGATAATTTTTTAAATTTAATTATGTAAAGAACCCATCAAAATCACTTTAATGTTTGATTAACTAATCTGAATTAAATTGTAGTTATATATGAGATTTAAATAGCTATTTAAAACATTTTTTTTAAATTATGCTTACATAATATTACGACGCTATGTCACGTATTACGTTTAGCATAAAATAGGGTTCACGGTCAAGTGCAAGTATCGAAAAAGGATAATGATAAGCGTTTGTGGACAGATTTTCAACATGAAGGTGGTAGCTAGCCAATTTAACACTAGAAAATAACCTACTACTATGCTATGATCAGTAGCGGACCTAGGGAGCGTGGTTTGCTGTAGCTGCTCTTGGTTTATAGCCCTGGGAGGCCTTTAGAAGGCCTTTAGAAGGCCTCCAGAAGTTTGATTGAAGTTAAGATTTGGCGGCTCCTCCAAACCTAACCTTATTTATTTAAATCCCAAATAAAGCCAGAGTAAATTCGCCAAGCTGGGAGTTTCACAAATGATTTCTGTTCTTGCTTTTTTTGTTTGCTTTTATTTTATTTGCGTTTTTTGCTTTTAGTTTTGCTGCCCCCAGCCTCAAAGGCTTAATCCGCAGCGGGCTATAATTTTAAAATGATGTATTTTTTTGTCACTTAAAGAAGACATATTATAGTAGCCAAGCCCACACTTAACTATGCATCATTCGCTTGTAAAACAAGGAAGTAAACAAATAATTTATAATAGTATTTCTAATAGTCTACCCTTTTGCGCAGTCCTATATTATGTATATTTAAAAAAATAAACGGTTTTATCATAGGTAGATTTTATTTTTTAAAGTTACTTATATCCATTTTACTGATTTTGAAACTTAATATCTTTTATGTTTTATTATTATTAACTTATATGTAACATCTTCCAGTTTTGCCGCTATTTAAAATCTGTACTCATAAGTACTACGAACGCGACACTTTACTTGGGATTTGAATCTAGGTTATGTACGAGAAGTGTCCTTGAGAAGCATTGGAATGGGTTTTGGTTGTTGCCGGGGTGTGACGTCGGAGGAGGGTTCGAAGAAATATTACGCTTCGGAATATCTATAATATATTTGAGCGGTCAGTGGGTGTTGTGTAGTGTAGGTACAGTGTATTTCATCCCAAAGACGCGGAACGGCGCCACATAACCCCATGTTTGGTTGCCAATGAGTCTGTACAGGTTGAAACTTTTTCTAATATCTTTTTGATTTTCATACAAATAAAGGTTTCAATTATTTAAAATTGCCTTTAAAATTTTATTTCTAGTATTCGAAATAAGTACATTAAATTGAGCATTAATAATCACAGTAGAAATTTATTGATAAAGTTAATAAATAGCAAATAAACTATAATAAAAGCTTTTGACCTTGGCCATCACGAAAATTTAGCGCGCCTGATTCAAAATCTCAAGTATCAATGAATCAAATACATTTAGTTCTTTGCCAGCACTTTTAAATAGGCGCTACTTAAGAACTTTCGATTCTGAAATTGAATGATAATTATTATGTCTCTTTATTTTGGCGAATCTGGATAAAAATATTTTCTTCAAGACTAGGTATTTAACCCGGATGCCGCCAGCACATGACGTATTAATAATTTTGAACGGAAAAAGACCTACATTTTTAAATATCCTTTGTTAAACAAGAAGTTTTCACAAACGTGTAGGCTTCCTTTCCTCACGATGTTTCCCTTCATCCGTATCTAATAGGTTTGCTAATTTAATTCGAATTAGTATGTTTATTCAATTTTTTTATAGTGTATGCCAAAATTCAGACCAAAGGACCAAAGGACAAGCCAGTGATTGAATAATTTGGCCAACAAGACTTTAAATAGTATTGTTATCTAAAGTTTGTTACATGAACTCTTGAATGTTTGGCTTATTTCCAGTTGCTATATTGCTACAGTGTAACGCGCATAGCAATTGTGATTAGTTTTATATAGCGATTTTTGGCATTAAAACATCTACAAAATGTTGATGATCTGATAGTGAGTGGTTGCTGTAATTTTTAGACAGATTTATTAGTAATATGGACGATCTCGTACATCACATTTATTTCCTTAAATGTGAAATACTCTCGATCGCTAGGTGCTCGGGTGCTCGCTAGGTGAAAAAATAAATCACATAAATCTTCTTTATCTGTCCCAGCTAAGTAGGGTTGTCACAGCATGTTTTCTTCCTTTATGTTGTAAATTAAGATTCGGCCTTGTACTTTACGGCCACGACAAATATACGTTGTGTCTGCAGTGTATTTAAAAATATTTCAAAATAATTATAACTTTGAAGTTTGGTCTTGACTTGTACTACAACATTTATGCATATGCTTTATACCTAGCTGTTAAACCTAAATTAACAAACTGGTTGTGTGTGGTTATATACACGAAATTGACACTTATGTTTATTGTTAAAAAAATAATTTCGATATGGGAATCAAACTCTAGCTTAATTTTACAGCTTAAGGCGCCACTTTAGCCATAATTGATTTGGCTATTATGTATTGTTTAACTGTTGTCAGTCCTTATAAATAAATAAATTACATACCCGTACTTAAAAAAGTTTAAAGAATATAATGCAATTATATAGGTGCTCAATATGCTTTAGACACATATATAAAAACACTACAAAATAAAAAAAAATGGTAAATCCTCTGACAGCCGTTTTAGTTTACAGAGAAATGCAACATCTTAATATAAAAATTCAGAATATTTATCATAATTTTAGTATTTTATTCAATAATATAAATTTCTTTATCAATGTAGTTATACGACAATAGCAACGGAGTTCATATTTAATCATCGTGACATAAAATAAATTATTAAAATCGCTTAATAATTTTGAGTTTGTCACGTAAAGCTATAATAACGATACAATAGCGACGTGACGTGTTATTTATTAACCACGAATGCCTATTTACCAAAATCGCTACCGGTCTCTACTTTTGAGTAATAGCGAAAAACAGCGCTATATGCGCTGCACCCCGCCGCTTACCTACCATTATTGTTTTTTAGTTGTTTCTTTTTCTTAATACTAATTTGTGTTTTGCGTATAATCACTGTTTCTGTGAATAGATGACTTATTTGTTTTCAATTTCTTTGTTATATAAATCATTCTTTCAAAAATCGATCAACAATTTCGTTGTACAGTTCCTCCGTATTTTCGCTAGAGGCGCTGCAAGTAGACGTAAAGTCTATGAAGAAAAATAAACAAAACTTTTGTCGTACCTATTTGAAATCTATCCATGCAAAAGACTCACGGATCTTTCCCGTGTAACGAGGATTTCTGTGAATTGTGAGTAGTTATGTAAGAGATGCATAACGTATTTACTCTCTACTTCTACGCTCTTACTTCATAATGGACATTCTGTACTCATCACGGTTAAGAAAATTGTTTTTTTTTTCGAACCGACTTTTTATACTGTTATAAGGGCCCTGAAGCCTCGAACAGCTTTTACAGCTTCAACCGGGCTAAGCAAATTGATTCTTGATAGGTATAAATATTGTTTTCTGATAAGCAGTAAGTTTTTGTGATGTAAATTATAATTTCTACTTTTCTCAGAAATAGAAGATGACATCTTAGCTATATTCTTAATCGGCAAGTTTCTATGCTATGAAAATTCAATGAAGTATATACTTGGAAACCATGTTAAGAGAAAACGTTATTAAATTATAGCATGGTGTTATTTTGTATTAGCAATGCAGAGTGACGGGACTCTGCACGATGGTAAGCACAGTACAACCCAAAAATAGTAGCAACCACCGAGAGATCAATAATCCATCGTAAGTCGCCGCGGTCGTGCCGGCCTGCGTAAATAGAAACTGGATATGCATCAGTTGATCTCGAAACGCAACTCGCATAATCGAATCACCATATGTATGTACAGCGCTACCACCCCGCTATTGCCATTTTCTCGTTCGTTACTCAACAGAATGCATCACTTTACAGGTGATGTTGGTTTGGGTGTCTCCAGTCTTAATATGTTATTTGACCTTTACGCCTTTAGCTACCTATTTTTTTTTTTTTCGAACTTACTATTTTGTTAGCCGTAAGGGCTCAGGAGCCTCGAAAGGCTTTTACAGCTTCACCCGGGTTTGGGGGCGAGCGCTTAAGGCACTCCGCCACGAAATTTAGCTACCTATCAGCGTGTTCCGAGAGTTGTATTTTAGAGCCCAATCCTATCTCTATGTTCACCGTGTTGCCACATCACTGCACACACTTGTAGCAGTATGAAAAATATATCAGGTCACATACAAGCTTCAAACCTTTAAAAAAAAAAATTAGTTTATGGTACCTCCCCTACACGTAAAGCGGGAATGTTTTTTTATCTCGTCTATTCCATCATTATTTTTTTTCGAACTGACTACCTATACTGTTATCCTTAGAGGCCTGGAGCCTTTACGGCTTTTACAGCTTTACCGGGCTTGGGGGCGAGCGCTTAAGGAACTTAGCCGCGAAAGCTTTGCAACAACATCCGAGGGTGCCAAAGTGGCCGAACCTCGGCTCGGACTGTTGCGCGCATGACTATCATTTGATCTAAACTAACTATACATATATACATGTTTCTTCCCCCTGGGAGGAGGGAAGGAACGTGTATATGTGTATTTAGTGTTCTGAAAATTTTTATCTAAACTAACCAGGCAAAAAAAGAAAAAAAAAGGTCCCTTACAGAACCTATGTACCTGTGTGTTATGCATGTGTGTACAATGCAGTGTCATGTGTGGCTGTGAAAGCTAGTGAATGTAGAGACTCAGTAGTCGGCTGCTTGACTCAAGAGCTCCATACCGATGGATCGGACCTAACTATCCCATCGTGTGGGGTATTGTTGGATAGATCGTTCAAAAATATGGCAGGTGTGTGAAAACAATTTTCCGATCCGCGGATCCGTATGCGAAATAGCTTCGCTATTGCGAAATAACGAAAGTGATAATTTTTGTTAGACTCAAGTATCCCTCTGCTATCTCAGTGGTTGTTTTTGGATATGCGAAATACATGGTAGTGGTACAATGAAGTTAACTTATTCACATACCCAAAAACAACCATTTAGCTGACACGGGGGAGACAAAGTTGACTCTAACAAAAATTATCATTTTAAAGCTTAATATTTTGCAAACGAATCCTTGAATCGAAAAATGGTATTTACAATATTTCTGAACGACCTATTCAACGACACCCCACACGATGCGATAGACGAGAAAACAAATCATTCCCACTGTATATGTAGGGGAGGTAACCTAAACTTTTTTATAATATTTAATTTTTCCACTATTTTGCCGTGACAGATATGTATACCCATACCAAATTACTGCTTTCTAGTACTAAGCTAAGCCACAGACAGATAGACGGACATACCGAAACTATAAGGGTTCGTTTTGACTTCAGAATCCTAAAAAGTTATTAAAATTACGAAAGCTACGATTTTTAGAAGCACTACGCGTTTAGTGATGTCTTTTCTTGCCGTGGTGTTAATATTATAAGCACCGCAGACAAAGTCGCGGGTATCAGCTGGTAATATTATAAATGGGAAAGCTTGTATGTTTGGATATTTGTTACTCAATCACGTAAAAACGGCTGAACGGATTTTGATAAAATTTTATACACAGATAGTTTATGACCTGGGTTCACGTATAGTATACCTTTTATCCCCGTAAATGATTTTTTTCTCTCTGGACCCAATTTTGGTGTACTCGCAGACGAAGTCGTGGGTAGAAGATAGTAATTTTGTTTAAAATAAAAATAAATTTCATTACACTATTTGAAAACTCAGAAACACTTGAATCGTCGTAGTTAAGGGGAGGCCCACGCTGCGTGCCGCTCGTATAGGGAACATAACTATGGTGACATACGACCGTTGAAAAGTAGAGAGTGAGTGATGGAAAAAAAAAAAAAGTTCATCCCACTCGGGTGGGATAACACACACAATTTAAGGCCGATAATTTAACCACCCCCACTTTAAGGCCAACACAAATTTCAACTTTTCTGCTCTAGCTGCCCCCAAAAGAGTGATTTGTAGCCCCGGATGTCACCCATGCTAGCTACGCTACTGCTAAGAATTAGGGTTTCCACCTCTTTGGCCACAATCTCACCTGATGTTAAGTGACGATGTTGCCCAAGATGGTAACACGCTAAGCCTGGTGCAAAGTCTGGTTCTCAAGTGCAACTGCCGGAACACACATATTGGTGCTTGTCAATTGATTTTCAACTTGAGAGCGATAGCTAGCCAGTTAAGCATTATAAAATACCCTATCGCTATGGTTTCATGACGATGTTTACCTTCACCGAAAGTTCAGGCTCATGGCAGGATTTCAAACGCACGTCGATCGACGCGGTATCCGTTCCTACTACCACTGAGCCATCATTGCTTCATCTGAGCTAATAAAGCATATTAGTTATTAAAGGTTAAAGTATTCCGTATGTTATCAGTGGAGACCGACAAGAGTCTTTGTATGTAATTTAATTAATATACCACTGGCTGTAAACACAAATTCTATTGTTTAGTACAATCGCAGCTGATACATTAGGGGGCCATTACATGTAAAATAAAGATCAATTTTTTTGGTTTTTTCATGAGAATTTCTTAGAAAATGAACCTTAGAGAAGAGTGGTAGGGCACAGAAAAATCTCTTCGGAGATACTGAGGTAATAAAATACCTCCACTCTACAGAAGATCGCAGCCAATAAATAACCTTGTGTCGTGTTCCTACAGTGAGTAGATATCCAGAGCTCATTAGGAAAGAGGGGTCAAGGTCGGCAACGAGCTAGTGATACCTATAGCGTTCACAGGCTACGGTAGCCGCTTACCACCAGGCGGGTCGTATGCTCGTTTGCCAACTTACCGCAATAAAAAAGGTATAATAATAAAATTATTTTCATGCATTTTATTTTTACCATAAAGTATAGAATATGATTGCCCGAAATAACGTACAATATTTTATTTCAGGGCTGTCAGATTGTATAATTAGATACAAATATTATATAATTTGGGTGCCTTATGTATTCAGCTTGTGTAACAGATTGCTCTGTATTATTATTGGATAAAAATAAGAATAATTATGTGGTGTAAACTTTAAGCTGTAAAACAACGCTTTTTTCATCGCAATTCCTTAGCAAGTTCGCTAAAGTTACAAAAGTGATATAGTCACGTTTCTTAATGTTTCATAACACGTTTGGTTGGTTTGAGCTGGTTTTAGTTGGAGTTTGGTAAAGATTTGATTTTGTATAATTTTAAGGACCCAGCGGTATAAAATAAGCTTAATTGGCAGCCCTGCTTTATTGTAAAGTACGGATGATAACCCTAGTTAAAACGAGCGTCAATGCATAATAATATGTTTAACAAGTCTGTAGGACGGGAAATAAGTATTGAAGGATAGAAAGTGGTGGTTCATTCTTTCTGTCTAATCCATTAGGAAGATGGCGTGATGATACTTATAAAAGTAAATTAAACAACCACACAAAAAAAGTCACGGTCTAAATACTTGTAAAGACCAGATCACAATTATTTTCAGAAAAGTCTAAACTCCGACTGCTACGTATTAGAATACTTATTAATTCATAGTAAATTTTCGAATTATGTACTCTTTTAAATTACGAAGCGTTGTCAGCGTGAACTGTGGACATGTACCTAGCGGAGATATTATGTTATGCGCACTATATACATAAACATATATATGTTGTAGGCACAACGGCGTCTGCCATACATCCATCAAGGCCACACATACTGGAATGAAAACAGCTTGCCAACGACGACGCGACGACGTTCCGTATCCATTACCGTACACAACTTTCAAAGTGCTTGGTCGTTGTTACACCGGCTGTAAGACCGGCCACGCATTTAACTTATTGATCATACCGGACGTCATCACCTAAATATGTTTAAGGATTTTTTTTTACCTATGACATCCAAATTCGGAAATTAAAAACAAAAAAAGTTGTGAAGAGTTTTTAATGTAACATGGAAAAGCAGGATGGGATCGGTGACGTCATTAAACATGAAAATATTATGAACGATAACTTAATAATCCTTTTGTATGTATTATAGCTAGTGATTGACCGCAACTTCACCTGACATTGTCGACGATGGTAAATATGCATAAAGTGGGGTCCCATTTTTGAGGATGGTATTTAAACGGAAGAGCATTAGAAAATACTGTATCTCTACTTACATTACTGTACCCCAAGAAAGGGACCTGGGAGTCGTTTACAAAATTCATGCTAATCCTGGAAGACGTCGCGTTGAACAGCTAGTTTTTATTTCGCTATACTTTATATGGGGTAAGCTGAAATTTACGTTTAATAAATTGCTCTTTTTTGTATCCAGTTTTTGCTCGGAAATTGATGTCAGGAACATTCAGCTCACGATGTTATTTTTTTCATTATGGGTAGTACTTGATGTCCGGAAACGGTTCTATTTTGTACAGCCACCAACGCTGCAAAGGTTACTTACACTCCCCGGACCCATTAAGCGACATGCATTTGAAAGTTGTGCATTCCTGCCTACCTTCTAAAGTGTTTACAAATCTGAATTAATGTGTAATGTGCAGTAATAATAGTAAATTAGCCGGATTACGTGCTTCGGGGTCGTAACTTCAAACCGCCTCCAACATTTCATTGTGAACGGACCGTTCTAATTTGATCGCGTATCAGTGAACAAGAGAGGTCGGCCAGGGTCAGGCGGAGGGTCATGATGAGCCGGGAGCGACATGTGTGCGAGACACGGGGAGGCGCCGTGCTTGATGACAGTGGAAGCGGCGGCGACGGCTGCGGCGGCGGGCGCACGCACGGAATGCAACGGCGGCGGCGGCGGCGGCGCGGGGTGCGCGGGCGGAGGCCGGTGCTGCCGCGGTGACGCTCCCTGCTGCCCGCCCGCCAGTCAGCCGCGCGCCACCGACACGAGTGTTGTTCGATCGCACACCCGACCAACAAACACTACTCCGCATCTCGCAGGTCAGTACTGACACATAATCATAACACTAACGCAGCGTCGCTGGACGCGTGTCTTTCTGTCGCACCGATCGGCGTCCAAGCGGTGGTCACCAGTTACCACTGGTCACCGCCACGACGTCGAGCGGTCGGCCTCGTAGGCGCGATGACCCGTCCCGTTTGCCAAATGAGTATCCCTAAATACTTGCCGGTCATCGCCGCTGCGGCTTTATCACTGTTACATATTTATTATTTGCCGGCGTTGCGGTGAGGTCAGCGGGCTTGCGAGCCGTTGTGTGCCTTATCGCGTGGGCCGTAGGGTCGTGACTGTACGGCCGCGTCCGACCTCAGGCTGTGCTCGTCTTTGCTCTTGCGTCGTTCTCACATAGTAGGTACACTAGGTACATACGCGAATAAACGCCTACTGCGATCGAGGCTGTTAACTATAGCAATGTTGATTCCGTACTGTCTCTTGTTGTTTTCACAGTATTAACTCGGTAGAGTCGCGTAACCCATGCGTGCGGTGTCAACGGTGCGGCGCGGCGTAACCATTATACAGCCGGGCAGCGTATGTAGATTAGTAGGGTAGTTCGTTCGAATCCAGTAGTTACGCTTGCGATCGTTTTCAAGTATCCTTCATACGTTCAAACACAACGGGCGGCTAGAACTCTCGGGTGACGTCACAGCTTGCTCTGATTACCTAAGTGTTTATCGCTGTAGTTTCTTGAACGATTGAATACGGAGACGTAGTTAACACTTGTATGGTGTCGGAACATAAGTACTTAGAACCATTTCGTGTTAAGTTCTCAACAACGACAGTCGCGCATGTCGTAATCTAAATATTCCATAACTACGTTTGCGGCTTTAATGAAATAAACGCGACATGTTCCTAGTAAATACGCTTCTTAATTAATAAGATATTTCTTCTATATTATATACTTACTTATGCAATAGATATACAAACAAAGTTTCTAATCCTTATTTGGCTTTATATATAACCTTGAACTTGTCGTTCATTTGGACACGTTTTGAAAGTTTCAAGCGTCAGTTTTCAAATCTAAATATCGTTGTTTGACTACAACTGTGATTTGACCAGTGTATGGACACTACTGTATAATTAATGGTATGAAATTACGTCAAAATCGATTATTTCTTCCGGATATACGGGTATTTACTGTCCCGTGAAGAATCATTTTCTTTTGTCACTAGAATAAATAGTAGAATAGCTTGCCAAATTTTATTGCTTGTCGTTTAATAGTTCCAGTGTAATGATCACACAAGCAAGCAGACATTTTAAAATTTGTATGTTCAAACAACAATAATGTCGGCAACAAAATTTCACGGCAGAACACAACCTCTTCACAGCTTTACAGATTCCAAATAATTTGTAGACTTTATAATACATATAGGGGTATTGGTGGCTTAGTCTATCATTTAGTGCTTTTTATTTTTTATAATATTACGTAATTACACTTAGGTTTTTTTTTCATCTAACTGTACTGTTAGCCTTAAGGGCCCTGAAGCCTTAGAAGGCTTTTACTAGTTCACCGGGCTTGGGGACGAACGCTGAAAGCACTCAGCCGCGAATGCGTGGCAACAAGCGCAAGGGTGCTAAAGCGGGCGAACCTTGGCTTGGGCTGTTGGTTTATATATGCACATACATATAGGAATATTGTGTTGTAGGTATTGGTGATATTTCGTTTAATATATTTTGGTTATTCAGCACAAAGGAAGTGGATTAGAAATAATAACATTGAACAAGAACACTGAGGTGTCACAAAAACTCCCTGGAGTCTTCTAACAAGGAGGCAACCATTTTGTTTGAATATTGAAGTCATCAGAAAACACTTCTAACAATCATGCGTAACAATTATCCACTTGTCAAAGGCAGTAATATCTTTAATAAAGGGAGGAGTACCAAAACAAATAAAACAAGAAACCACTTTTGAAAAAAAAAAACAATTATACCTATTTTAACTCATTAGCTTTAGCTGTGCCCCACGGGCACATTCCATAAACTCTCCAGTCTCCACCGTGCCACTGGTGTACTCTACCGTTGTTCTTATTTCCCTGCCAGATTGCTTGACTTTAATGATTACTACTCAGCTCCTTAGGGTCGTATCGTGAAGTCATATAACCTATAACGTTCTTTAATTAATAGGCTATAAAATGTAAAAAGGATTGTTTAAATTTGACTTGTAGTTTTAGAGATTAGTGCGTTCAAACAAACAAACTCTTGAGCTTGTATATTAGTATAGGCTATCATATCTTCTAATTTCTGTCAACAGTATTTTTCTTTTATGTGACGTCATGTGATTACCTGTGAAAGGTCCCAACCATACACTGGTAATCACATTATTAATAAATTGTCGTCCAAATATATATTTTGAGTTTAACCTTCCTTACGTATCATGGACAGTGGCGTCTTTCCTTTTATAGTCCTCATATATACCCGAGGTAAAGATAACTTAAATACCGCTGAACCATTTTGTAGACGGTTAGCATGTGTGGGATAGTATTCGTGAGAAGAGCTCGGGTTGCTCGGCAACAAGGGATCCGGCACTCGTCCGATGTTGTCTTCAGCAGCACCACGTCGTGCGTGTCACGTTCAAACTCACGCGAACCTCGCCCTTAACGTCCACGGAACACACCCTAAAATTCCGTGACGACCCGCCAACACTTACAACACCCTAGACGCATCATTCGAAATGTTCTCGACCTAGTATACTCGCTATACGGGATTCTCGTACGTAAATTCAATGATATAAGGGTCCTAATAGCATAGATTCGCTCCGACGGTAATGGTGTTTCGTGATCCCCAACGCGCAAGAAGCCGGGGGTGGGATAGGGTGTCGACCGCGGCGCTCCCAGCTGGAGTCGACAAGGGACCGTCGATCCGGATTTGGTAAATCAGAGCCGTCGAAAAAGTTTTACATTTGACGTTAGCGATGTTTCTGTGCCTGATGTCCACAGCTGTTTTATGGGATCGGTGCGACCGATTGAAGCAACTGTCAATTGATGTCCATTGTTTTGACTATTATTGGTAGTCATCAAAGTTAATGCCAAAACTCTACAAAACGCAACGATTAATAATCATTAGCAGTCAGTTGCTTCAACGCCCACATAGACGTAAAAATTGTCAGTTTGAAATGATCGTTTGCAGCATTCATTATTATTTGTATTGTTAAAATAATATAATATTATCTATCTCGGATAACACACATAATCAAATTAAGCATAACTTATGAAAGTCAGACTCTAACACAAATCCAGTGGATCGTTGCATCAAGAAGAATTCTGAAGGAAGTTTTAGGTCTACTCTGTACTGACAACCGCCTGCAACTACGTTCATATTAACCTTATGTATATAAAAATCTTGTCTGTATCTGTTAGTGTTTCTATAAATTCTGAAAGACCTGACCGTTTGAGCTTATACAATCTACCTATACATATTATAAAACTCAATGTTTCTGTCCGTTTATGTTATTTTCACGTAAAAACCACTTATCCGATTAACATCACATGTTTTTAGTTCATAGCTATGTTATCTGGCCAGGTTATAGGATACTAGCTGCTACTCGCGACTTCGTCTACGGTTTTTATTATATTAACAATATATTTTATGCACATCGCTGAACGCGTAAAACTTTAATAACTTTTTATTGAATGAAGATATTATCGTGTTTTTTTTTTATAAGGACAATCTATGGAGTATTGTGATATAAAGTAACACGCTAAGTCAATAAATGTTTTCCACTGCGGTTACTGGGACAAACCTATAAAGTTACTTTACGATGTACAGTCACATTAACAGTGGTAGTCAAGTGGTAATTGAAAAAGTCTTCACCACTTTACTATGGCTTCATCAAAATATTTTTCTTCACCGTTATATCAAACACATTGTTTAATTTTTTATCCACGTTGTTGGGCAGGGCGTGAAATTTCCGACATTGTTCAATTAGCTATATTAACCGCTTAATTATTCGTAATAATATATTTAAAACAGGACGGCAAGCCTCGTGGCACATTGGTACTAAACCCTACTATTGGGCCGAAGGTTGCGGACTCGATCCCCGCATATGACTGTTTTTTGTGTGATGAGCATATATAATACCTGTCAGTTGTATGTCTGTGCGTTAAATAGCTATATTGTTTATTTATATGTATGTTCATATGTAAAAAATGTATCCTAAATGTTACTATGAACTACAATCATATCAAATTCGGTCCAGTAATTTCTGCGTAATTGGCGTACAAATTAACAGAGAAAAATTTCAAAAACTGTCTCGTCTCTTTATCATTATAAATATAGCGATAAATAATAATAATAAAAATAATAATAACAATTGTACTTTGAACAAATTAAATTTAATGAGTAAAAATCCAGATTTTAGCTAAAATTACTCATTTTCTTATATCCACCTCCTAGACTTGGCTTTTTATAGACAAATCATCTCAATCGAGACTTGGCACGTTTTTACATCATGTTTTTGTTGGGATAAACCTTAACTAATAGTAGATATCAATTATCCGACGTTAACAAATAACTGATTGTTGTAAATTGAAAGATATTAAAATAAATTATTTATTAGAAGAAGATTTTTATATTTAGTACATAAGACAATACAAATACTAGCGTATCAATATCCCACTGCTGGATATTGGTTTAATAACCACGCTTCCTCATACGTAATAACGTGTTTGTGATTTCAACTCCATGAAATATTATAATTCTACATTTTCACAACTCTTGGTTTTACGTAAAGTGTACTTGGCTTCCGGAAAAATCTTTGGTACACGTCGAGACTCGAATCTATAGACATCGTATCGATATTCCCCTGTTCTTAACCGTTCAACCACTTTGAAGTCCACATTATTCTTTTTTACTAACTTAACTCTTCTTATTTTTCAACTAGCGTAGGATTTACATTTGCCAGTGTCAATGTTCTATTTGCATGAAAGTATTTTGTAATTAAATGTCGAGTAGATCCTACGTTTTTTACGTTCTTCAACGTTCAAGTTATTGGTAAACTAACATAACTCACGTAAAGGTAACAAAACGTAAAGTATAATAAAACCTTAAAAGAGGCTACTCGCAATTTGGCGATTTTGGCGGAATCTTGAACTGTCATGGGGTAATTTTTATTATAATTCATAAACTTATTTTATTTCGCCCTATATTCATGTCATTTTGGCGGCTTTTTACGTGATGTAGGTTATATGGTATTATGTAAAATTCAAGTGGATTATAGATAACAATTAGAAGCATGAATTGTCAGTTGCCATGGATAGTTTTAACAAGGTAGCCGCCATTTTGTTAGGGCTTTGTTTGAAGATTACAAGAATAATTAGGAAAATATCTCATTCACGTTACGTTGGCAACATTGTGGATGAACACGTGGAATTGATTACATTGAACACATGGATTATTTCCAATAACCTTCACCTGTGTCGAGTGGTTTAATTCGATGTCCACAAGTCCGAGCCCCGGGATGTACCAACGATTTTGTTTAATTCGCTTACTAATCAATTTGAATTGGTAACACTGTCGGCTGAAGATGAAGGAAAACATCGTCAGCAAACCTGAACGCTTGAGAAACATTCTTGTATTACAACTGTAAATGAGAAAATATTAAGAACTGTAGATTTCTCGGCGTTTGAAATTGCTAGTAATTCATGGGCCGGCGTATTGATTAAGCCCATGCCATTCTTCCGGAAGAAACCTTTGCCCAGCACTGGGACACTTAAAGACTGTAATTGACTGCAATATAAGTCTATAAGATGTAAGATGTCACCAAAGATAAAGAATATACAGTAAAATAATATAATGATATGCCCTAAAATGTTGAACGCTACATTCCCATCAAGTTTTCCCCAAAAAGGAGGATAAATACCATTAGCACGATTCTGTATCTTAAAAGCGTAACAGCGTAAGTTATAGTAAACTATTTCTGACATACCTTCGCCTTTATCCTTCTAAAGTATGTAGTAAAAGATAAATTAATTGGAAATATAGGAGATACATTTTATCACATTAGCATCGTTCAAATTTCAACTAGAGTTTTTAGTTATTTGATGTTTATATTTTATACTAGCTTCTGGATTCAGAATTGACTTCAGAGTGGACTTCAGAATTGTCTCTTTAACGGGATAAAAATATCTTATGAGTTAATCCAGGTTATAAACTATCTGTGTGTCAAAGTTCATCCAAATCCGTTCAGCTATTTTGTGTAATTCGTATTAACAAACATCCAAACTAAACATTTTTAGCATTATGTTAATTTGTATGTTAGTAATATGCTTATTGTACAATTCTTGGCAAAACTAGTAGTGAAAAAAAATAGATTTTTATATTGTTAAGTTTATATTCTATTATAGTAGCGAATAATACTATGTTTGATATAATTATAATGCAAAGGTAATTAACGAAAATTATTATGATCTTGTCTAAGTTTAGAAATTATATCAACAAATAGTGCTTTATTTTCGCACCTTTTAGAAACGGCGTCTTGGCAAGTAAACTTGTTTGTAAGGATTGGTCGCCAGTCCGCTCTAACTGCATGGCCGGTTTTAAAAATGGAACGGCTCTTCGTGATGCCGTGCCGAATGTTGCCAGTTTCTTTGAATGTAATTGTTGTGGCGTGCAAGAAGTTGTTCATAAACTTTGTAAAATAACACTTCCAGTGGCGTAAAATTACTGTATAGTTTTTAAATGTCATGCTAGTACAAGAGTTATAGGTTAAAATTTTAAACTGAGCCATGAGCAATATTGTATGTGGCAGCACCTATTATTTGCTAGCTAAATCTTAATTATTATTAGCTTCTTAATGTCTAAAGCCGTAGCGTCGAAGCCATCGACAAGCGTAATAGATTGCAAAGTTCTCGTTGATAATCCACGTTTAAACTTATAAATTGTTGATGAAAATTTAGTGAATTTTCTTCAAACATTTCTGCCATACTGATTTCACTTCATAAGGACGTGCTAATTTAAAATATAAAATGTACGTAATCTAAACATCCTACGGGAAACTTAAACTCATTCGCGAAATTCCGGTGGGTTTTGCTCTATCAAAATTTATTCTTAGTATAAAATAGCGGTGGGAGTAACAAACATCGAATTCTGCGATAATATGGCATCTATACCTGGTACATTTCGTATAATATCGCTTGCGATCCAGCATTATTGCTAATACTAGATGTAAAAAATCACGTATAACTGGTTATGTAAACAGTGATACTACAAATCACGTGTCACGCCAGTTACATGCGTTGAGAACGCCCGTTACATATCACGTGAGCGTAATTCAATTGCACACGGGCCAAGCTCTATATTACATTTCGCAGAGTTACTTGGAAAAGAAATAAAACAATAATTACAAAATAAAACAAGTAATACATGTTACTAGACCGAAGATAGTATATGTTTGAGTGAAAATGAATCATATTCTTAAGGCTGTTTGACTTTAAATTAGTTGAAGTTTTTTATAACTCTGAAATAACTTTGCGAATGTCAGAAATTATTTCACTTTTAATAGCTATATGTAAAATATAACTAGGCGTGAATTATCACCCGTGATATAGCAGTGCCAAAAAATACCTTAACCACAGTATTTTAAAATAGCTATAATTTTGCCCACCCGGTAGCGCCCGGTAAAGGTACAGTCATGCTCATGCATCTAATATGCTGACGATAATTATATAGATTACGATAAGCACGGTTAGGAAGTAATATTTGCCGAAGTTATTAGTGTTCGAAATTCCGACAGAAATTTCACTGCTGTGTGTAGCCTTTAATTATATGCCCTGTAACAATTATGAAATTTAAATAATGTTGTTATTTCTGTAATAACAAAATTCGAAAAGACCGAAATTTGTGAGATTATTTTGTTGTGTATGGAAGATGCGTCAAGCGATATCACCGTTAAGGTCTTTACGAATAAGACATCTTTATAAAAACCTAGTAGACTGCGTAACTAAATGACGGCCCGACACTGTTCACTGTTGCCAGATTACCGTCTCGCTTTCCCCGAATTTAATAAATCACAGGTCCGACCGCGGCCGTGGTAACTTTGTTTTTAGTAAAAGTTGTGTGAATATACTTAATAATCTTCCTTAATTCCTAATATCCTTCTTAATTATTAATTCCACGGCTCCACTCGCGTGGAATACAAAATGCCGTCTGTTGAGCACACGAACGAATCGTGCTGTCCCCGCTTACCACACATAGCGATCGCCCGCAAATTATTTTAAAGACAAAAATGCTTAATGTAGTTGATTCTTACAATATATAATATACAAATATTTAGTATATTTATTTGGTATATCGCTTATGGTTTGCACAGCATAAGCCATTTAAGCGCCCCCTGAAGTTATTTTTTCCGAATTGATCCACCATTATCGTCACTGTTCATTTCGTATGTTCTTTAAATTACAAAATATATCTTATAACCTGGCTAGATAACATAGCTAAAAAAATACGTTAATCGGATAAATGGTTTTTGCGTGAAAAGAACAAAAACGGACAGACATACGTTGAGTTTTATAATATGCATATAGACGTACGGAGCCTCGAATTGGTCCGAAAGTGGCCTACAAATATCTCACTGAGATGTTTGCAGATTTGGAGACCCCTAGGACCAGAGACCCGGGGTGGGCCACCCCTTCCGCTACTCTTTCCCTTAGTCCTCCACTGAGAATACCTAATAACAACGCCTACTAACGCATCCTAAAATATCTCGATAAAAAAATATGAGCTCAACCGGTCAAGTCGTTCAGAAGTTATAGAATTACTGACAAACGTACACAAGATTTATATATATATATACATCAGCATTATCGAAACAAAGTAAATAGTCAGCTGGTTTAGCCAAGGAATAATTTGCTGAATGATGACTTGGTGTTGGTACGGACGGCTGCAGCCGCTTCGCTGGCGCGCGGCAGCTGCGTGGCAGCTGGCGACTGCTTTTGCTCGTTTTGCACCGACGCGACGCGACACGACTCGGACGGACGACGCCCCGCGATATCCATAAAGCAGATTCAGGAATCTTATGATGTCGCACATTGTTCAAATAGCTAACGCATCGTAACAAAGGCACTAGGCTTAGGCTGTGCAATGAACTTTGGAGGTGGGCTATAATTTCGAATAAATGATAGCTGGCTGGCCACCTAATAAATAATATTTATTTACAGTTTATATTTAAAACTAGCTGTGCCCGCGGCTGCGTTCGCGTAGACTACAGAATGCCGTCGACCGGGCACACGCGCGAATCGTGTTCGTTTTTCCGTATTATTTTTATTTCCGCGGAACCCTGTTATTTTTTCTGAACTAAAAGTAGCCTAAGTTACTCCATATAACATCAACTATCTGCCAGTGAAAGTCTCGTCAAAATCGGTCCAATCGTTTCGGAGATTAGGCGGAACAAACAGATAGACAAAAATTTATATACATAAAAATTGTTATAAGTGCCGTATATACTTTAATATACATTTAGTAAAAAGTTATTATTTTGCCCTTACAAACAGACACTTCAATTTTATGATATGTATATTTAGAGGTTAATTACGTTCTCATTTAAAAAGTTTCATAATAATAAAAAAATACACCAAACGCGTGGCGAAAGTCAACCGCTCCCGTTTGCGGGCGAATTTAATTTGAGCAGCCTTGCATTAGACTAACAAACAGTTTTTAATATTTGTCAGCGCTTGGCTACTATCTCGCCTGATATTAAGTAACAAGGTAACCCACGACGGCCTAAGCCTAGCACGAGAACTGTCACTTAAGTATAGCTCTGCCTGAACTCATAGGTTTGGCAACAGATTTTCAATTGGAGTGTGGTAGGCGGTAGTAGCTAGTCGGAGGGCATTAAAAATACCATCACTTCTATGCTGTGGTTTTATCACGATGTTTTCCTTCACCGAAAGCTCAGACTCATTGCAGGGATTCGCACTCGCGTCCATCGACGCGATGTCCGTTCACGCTACCACTGAGCCATCATTATTTTAAAAAGGCTTTGCATTGACTGTGTTCCGTTCCGAAGGGGTGGTAACACGCATTCCTACACGAGGCGTTCCAAATCTTTCCTCGCGAATAGCAAACCTATTAATGACTTGCCTCAATTAGCCTCCGTTCTTTTTAAGTTTGGTTATAAAGACTTATAAGATGCAGTAACCACTTAACTGTAAGACTGTTCGCTACATCATAACAAAAAAATAATTGTGGTACATAGGTATAACGTTAATATTTTTCTATATTAGTATTATAAAGAGGTAAAATTTGTATATTTGTAAGTGGAATCTGGAGGAACTACTGATCCAATTCTAAAAAATTCCGTCACTAATAAAAATCCACGCTTCCCTTGAATGACTAAGCTATGTTTTGTTCTAATTAAATTTCATATTGTAACTAGCTGTGCCCCGCGGTTTCACCCGCGTATAATTTAGGAGAAATCGCTGATTGACTGATGATTTATAATACTTCAGTATGGACAATAATTTGATCGGGCTGCCAGGGTTATGCGTCACAACTCACACGGCTCGTACACTACACCTATAATCGAAAACCCGAGCCAAGTGTTGAATTATTTTAATTTTATTTTATCTCCCAAACTATATGTCCAAATAACATGCTATAAACACAATTTGCCTACATAAAATTGTCTTGATGATGAAGTAACTTTGATTCGTAAGGATTCATATGCGATGCCTAATAATAATAATGCTAATAATATATATATATATATATATATATATATTATCTTTTCAATTTTCAATAAATCTTTGTCACAACATACATTATTGTGGCTTATATATAAGAGATAGGCATATGGTAATGCGACCTTTTTTTAGATGTACTAAGGAGCAATATTTTTACAGAAAATTCTTTTTACTTATAACTAACCATTACGCCAACGAACGCGGATAAAGCAGTTAGGGTGCGCTATTTCTTCTGACTTACTTTACAAAAAATAATATTTAAGGCTAGCTGAGAGGTGTAGCCTAATGCTAGATAGCCTTTACTTGTTCCTCGTGAATCTAGCTATCATGTACTTTTTCGAATCCGACTGGTAGTTTCAGAGATTAGCGCGTTAAAGCAAACAAACAATTAAACAAAAATACCTTCCGCTTTATGTATTATTATTTTATATTTTTAGTATTAGTATAGATTACATATACAGAGAAGTAAGTCTTTATGTAGTGTTTCGATATGAATGACGTCTCATTTAACACTTTCCAAAAGTAAGCTCACCCTGACGATGGCGTAGTTTAGGATAATTTTCCGTAACTCTGTACCTACCCATGTTTTCGGTGTAGAAAAGCGCTTCTAGAATAATGTAGAAGTCTTGTATTAAAACATTGAGATTAACGTACAACAGTTGACATATACATAATTCTCCAGTTTCTTCTTTTATGTATTCATAGGTATCTATAATTATCGTTTTCCTCCTTTTGTTCGGCGCCATCCAAGACTTATTTAGTTATTACTGTGAAGTGACATATAGTATTTTTATTGATAATTCATAAACTTGCGTTATTTTATTTGAGTTTAGTGCCGTTTTACTTGATATAATTCCTTTATTGTCCAAAAGCGAAATGATTTCGAAATAATAGCAAGGGATGTAAATTTCTAGTAGCCACAAAATCTCTTTTTAATACTGCTTACAACATACAACTACACGTCACTCTACTTGACATGAGCACGTTAAATATTTAATGGATTTGACACTGGCAAATTCTTATGTGTCACCTATTGAAAACAAAAGGAAACTGATCCAGATTCTTTGTCTATATTATTATTCATATATAACATTACGAAGCATTGAGTTTCATGAAGACGCCGCAACTCAGAGCCGTCGCATCGACGCAAGCCGAGGCTGACACCCGCCAAGATAACGTTATCGGATAGCCTTGTTGGGGATTCTGTGAAGTCGCATAAGCAATATACTTATTCAGTTGGTAGATATATATGCCATCTCTCCGATTTGACACTCATCTATTCTCTCTTCGCGCAAATTATGTAACACATATGTTGTATTTCGCATAAGCAAATATTCCCATGTCGTGTGATTTTAAAATAACTAGTTTACCTAATTCTCATTCGCGAAATTACGGCAATGGAAACGACTTTTTTGATATAATATCTGTCATATTGTTTACGTACAGTTAAAAAAAGATAAATTAGATTTTATTAGACACAAATTAATAGACAACATTATAGCGTACTAAGTCGTGTGGAGTGGATAACTTTTAATTTATTTTTCTCTTCAAAGCGTTGTAAAGAACTAATAATGAGCTGATGTCGACGAATAGACGCGCAGTCTTTTCAACCTGATATTGCACTTCAAAATTATACAAAGAAATCTTCGGCGCTTTTTTTTCGTAATAATATTTGCTGTTGGCTTTATCGGTGTTTACAGTATCACCGAACGACGCAACAAATCGACGCATTGAACGTGTTAAATAAATCTATAACATTTTATAACCGTCCGTATAATTGACCAACTAATCGCCTTGTACTACAACCGAATTGCGTCATAAGAGGTTACCGAAGTTAATCTCGCACGGTCTTGCGCTATAAGAGGATACCTTAACTTTATTCAAGACATGCCACACCCCATGAGGAAGATGCTGTATCGATCTATATATTTTTTTTAATCGGACATGTAGCAAGACTCACATCCTTAGAATTCCGTACTGATTACATAGTTAAGTATAACTTCACACCTCACCCTGTTTTGGAGAAAAATTAAAAATATTAACTTTGTTGCATTATAATTTTACGCGGGATTACAAATGCATTATTTTTCGGATTTATTCCTTAACTGTTGTTAAAAGACCTCCCTTCTTACCAAATTTGAAGACTGTAGGCTCGCGGGAAGTACCTTATAGGTTTTAATAATCGGCCCGAGACCGGTATTTTATGCGTTGACCTAGACACTCAGCAACAGCATAATAGACCTCAGTATATAATATTTAATTTCAACTTTATGCCTCGTCGTTTTAGACAAAAACGTGATCCCATGAGAGTTACGTTTTTTAATATTGAGGTATGGAAGCCTAATAATAACAAAGTAATTAATGAATTAATAACAAAAGTACAAGCTTTTATCCTCTATTCACCTTTATAAGGAGTCTTTTGTCGTAGAAAAATAGGTCTTATAACGAACTAGCTGTGCCCCGCGGTTTCATCCGCGTATAATAAAAAATTGCTGATGAATCATTTATAATACTTCAATATAGACAATATTTTTATCGGACGACCAGGGTTATGCGTCACAACTCACACGACTCGTTCACGCCACTGCTGCCAAGTCATAGACACGAACTGAGTGTTGAATTAGTTTAATTTTCATTTATCTCCCAAACTATGCGTCCAAATAAAATGCTTTAAACGGTAAAGTTTATCTACATAAAATTCTCTTGATGATGAAGTAACTGTCATTCGTAAGGATTAATATGACATGCCGAATCACTTTTCAATTTTTAATAAAACTTCTTGTAGCGTATGTATAAGAGATAAGTATATGGTATCGCAGACTTTTTTTAGATGTACTAAGGAGCAATATTTTTGTAGAATATTGTGTTTACGTATCACTAACCATTACACCAGCGCACGCGGATAAAGCAGTTCTGGAACAATGTTGCTTTCAACTTACTTAACAAAAATCAATATTTAAGACTAGCCGAGAGGTGTAGCCTAATACTAGATAGCCTATACTATTCCTCGTGAATCTGGCTATCATATACAGAAATATTTTTTTTAATCCGACTGGTAGTTCCAGTGATTGGTGTGTTAACAAACAAACAAACAAAAAACTCTTTCGCTTTATTATATTAATATAGATTAGTTACTTAAATAGATGTTTTACATTCTTATCCAACAGTTTTTAAATCTTTCAACAGCATAAGGGTTAAGAAATTTGTAATATCCTACTTGTAAATTAAATTTCAGATACCAATCCTTCAAAACAACCGCGACGACTATACACACTTTTATATTTTATTTCTAATAACAGCATTCAACTCCACTGAGATTTGAGACCTCATGTTGCAGGATTCAATAAACCAACTGACAGTCTATTGCCAGTGTCCCATAAAACAGGATGTTTTCATTTAGGAACGGCATCTCCCCTCTGAGACTTTGGTTCACATCATGTAAAGGTCGTGTATCAGTAGATATTCAAATTATCGGCAATAGAGGAATAAGTGCCAGGAGCAACATAATGTATGTATGGTGCCAAATAATTTACAGTACCAATTTTATGTTAAGTTGGACGTGCAGTTAGTGTCTAATACGGTATCAATTTTTTTTAATTAACTAAGCAATAATTCTGGTGGTAAACTGTTACCGTAGCCTATGGACGTGACTATTAAAGGTCACTAGCGCGTTACCGACCTTGAACCCATTTTCCTCAAGGAGCTGTGGAAACCCTACTGACCGCAGGAACACAACCCAAGGTTATTTTGCTGCGATCTTCTGTAGGGTGGAGGTATTACTAGTATGGCTACGCCGAGTAGAGATAAAGTCCAGATATTTCCATACATGACTCAATATCCTCTGAATTCAGGATCATTCAGATTTGAACTATTTAATATACTGAGTTCAATAGCTGGAAGTGAATTATAAATTACTTTATGGATTTCCGAGACGCTTATTTGAAATTGACAATATTTTTGTATATTTTGTGAACTGATGCGACCAATAGTTCTGTCAATTTTATTCTTGTCATGGCTTGGTAAAGATTCGAGTTAATACCATAGTGACGCCACGTAAGTTATGCTTTGTTCTCATTTTGTATCTAAATGTTTTTATTTAGTGTCTAAAATATTATATTGATCAACATTGATTTAATGACAGATAACATAATTATAATAGAATTATACAGTTGAATTATAGTTAATTAGTCTCGTATTGAAGTTAATGACAACGTCTCGCAGAGGTCCAGACTGAAAATCACGTAGGTCCAAATGAATATCGACCAAGCTACGTCAAACCCCAGAGCCTAATCTGACTGAAGCACTTTGAAAGAGCGATATACGGTCAGTCATAATCGATAATGTCATTATCTTAATGTTTTGTTTGATATCTAGCATATATTAAAACACTGCTAACAAGTATCTCTGACGTCTTTTTACTTTGTACATTGTATAGGATTGTAGAGGAAAAAAATCATTTAAGATCAGATAAATGTTAATTTTTATATTTGTTTGTTTATCGTTGTTTCCCTATGAAAAAATATGAATGCTTGACAGTGGTAAGCCCGTGCACTTTGCACTACGGAAGCACCAGCGAAAAACTTATTGATCATAAATAGCTATAGGCTACAGCGCCCATTTAACATCAGGTGGGATGTATGCATGTTTGCAACTTTTTCTTTCACTTTTTCTACGGTAGCACAAGTGTTCATGAGTAATTTTCTATGCGTAACGACAGTGTCGATGCTGCAAAAAATTAACAATTTTCAAATGATATAATTCAACAATACGTTTTGATTACATGATTTGAACATATCACATTCAATATTTCTATTTATATTTTCCTAAATATAATTATGGAAACAATGAATATTTGTTAGTATATCTATCTCATTTACTCTTTAATATAAATGTATTAGAGCGAGTATTGCCGCCAATCACCTACTCTACATTACGACTGTCGCGTCCCACGCTAAAGACGAAGCCTTTGGAATTTGTGAAAAGTTTTTTATTCCGATTAACTCAAAAAAAACTCTCAGCGTGTTGCTGTCATACGCTGTTTTTTTAAATTCATTATTTTATGTCGACTTTTAGTTGACTCTAAATTATGTGATATTGGTGGTATTTCACGTAATATACTTAGGTTGTGGTGCACACAAGTGGTGGCATAACGACTAGAAGCATGAATTTTAAATTGCCACTAAAACTCCCTGGACAGTTCTAACAAGGGAGCCACCATCTTGTTAAAGCGTTGTTTGAACTTTGAAGATATGCATTCTACTTGATATTGGCAGAAATGTGTATAAAAGTATAAATACACTATGCCTTTAAATAAAAAGAAGAAGAACTCTCAAGTCTTGGTGAATAACCGGCAAAAAGGTAGATTAGAGCTCTTCGAATATCAGTGGGAAAGAAAAACCCACTGACGCGGCACCGTCCTCCGTAAACTGGGACGTTTGGCAACACAGCTAACAGAATCACGTAATGGCAGATATCAGCCGGGCCGTGCGATGTTCCTACCTCGTCGTTTGTAGGCGGCACGATATGTGTGCGTGCTATTCGACTCCGTTCCTTAACGTTGTTGGTGTATTGTCGACGCAGTCGCACCGCGCGGTGACCTCACTGCCGCACTGCGCAGGCGTCGACCACGCCACCTAATATCCGCGAACCATTGTCTCTGGATCCATTTTCAACTACTCATCGAAATGATACAATCTACATCGCTTTAGTACATGCATTTCACTTTATAATCATTGTTCTTTAAAATATTGATAAGTTCAAGATATAGTTTTTTTTTTTTTGTTTGAACGTGGTAACTCTGGCACTACCGGTCTGTTTTGGAAATTTGTTTTTATAACGTATTCATTGAGGAAGATGATATGCAATATAACTTCACGCTACGACTCTAAGGAGTGGAGCAGTAACCATGAAGGTCAAGAAAACTGGAAAGTTGTAGGTAAGTACACGAAGTGCGCTGGTGGCAGCGCGGCTGAGAGTTGTTCGAATAAACGTGTGAAATCGTGGGGCACAGCTAGTAAATTAGTATAAGATCTGGTTTGAAATAACGATTTACTCTCTCTTATTCGCACTGCAGAAGCATTTGCCAGTCGAGTGTCAAGGTTTTATTTCGATGGAAGTAATTTTACACATTGAATTCTATATTTTCCTCTTTTCCGTCAAGTACCATATGGTAAAGTTATTGCTTGCGTATAACTACATAAAAACCTGAAATTTGAAGAGATTTAGAAGGGTAAAGAAAAGTATTGTTCCATCCTTTCTGCCGCCCCCAGTATGCATATGGCGTGTTGATAGATTTAAGGATTAATAGAAAAAAAACTAACAGTACATTTGACTACGTGCGATGACTTTGTGAGCTTATTCATATCGTCCAGTTATATGCAAGTTTGAATCTTATGAGTATATGTATTGTTGAAACGTAGTGAGTTCTTGCAATGGACGCGCGAGTGTGGCGAGGCCATACAACACCTGACACCACCAGCTGTCGTGTGCCTTCACATTCGAACGCAAACTTGTTTCCAAGCAGTCGCCCAACATGGCGGCCAACCCGGAGTCGTCGCGTCCATACTGCTTTAGACTCAGCCACCTCTGTTAACGTGCAATTATTATGGTCGGTTTACTTTTTTTTTATTTGCTATAATCAAGATTCCCCTGGATCGTGTACCTATCCAGAAAATATGGAGATGATCTAAACTGGCTTTGGACTGACTCCGTTTGCAATGTTATGTATTTTTTTAGTTTTGTTAATTTATGAGCAAAGTTTTGAATGCAATCTCATGTGATGGTAAATGACGATGTTAGTGAAAATAGTAACACCTTCATTCTAGAAAAAAAGCCTGACTCTTAAATGCGTTTACCGGAACATTCCGCTAGGCGTCTAGCACTAAAAATTGCCCAACCATGCTGTTATTTCAATTAAGGATAATTAGTAATTAAGAGCATTGTTTGTGCTATTGGGAATGTTGTAACGTTCTAGGACACGGCAAATAACTAAGTATAACCTAGATCTAGACATACATATTACGTCCTATTAGGTCCTTATGACGACAATACCTAAACGAATAAGTTAGAAAATATATGAAATTAGGACAATAGATTCCTTTGTTGTCGTAAGTTAAAAATCAACCAACATAAAGTGTAAAACGGGGAATCAAATTATGTATTAGAATCCTCAAATTAGGAACATAAAATTTGAAATATCAGAAATCAACTAAATTCGCCTACCAACCTTGATTTAGATTGATTTAGATATATATTAAAATCAATGTACCAACCCCATATGTAAAGCGATTTAAATTTATTGAATCAAAAAACAAAACAGCTTAAAGTGGACATTCTAAGAAATGATCACGTCATTGCTTGAGTTTGTTACATGAATGCATATACTGTCTTCATACGCCGTTGTGGTCGTATTTTTCCGCAATGTTACTAGCGAGGACTCTATCCTTTGTGCATAGGTGTGTATAGACGCGTAGGTAGCGATCGACGCGAACAACTCGACCACAGAGTACGTATACTCGACCGACGCGTCGTCGGTGACTTCGACCCTGGCAGACACTCCGCTTATGTTACTTCAACGGCTTCTTGCGACATACATTACAGTCGCTTTCCTACATAGGTTTCCAATCCTCGGATCACGATGCACTTAGTTGTCATGTGGTAGCAGTGTAATAACACCATATCCTATTTATACTGCTACTAGAAACGGAGTATATTTTTTCGAGAATTTTATTTCAGGTATAACCTGACCTGTTTTGATTTAAAATACCTATTTGGAGATAAATCTATATTATATTGGAGACGTATCTATTATTTATTCCTTTTTCTTTGACTTTCAATATATACTTTGGAACAGTTTTAAATTTTTGTCTTAAATCTGATATCTTTTTGAATTGTCTGCCCTTCATGAAACACACAATTTAAGTTACTCCCGCGGCGTCGCGCCGCCTCGTTCTCAAATCTATATTCAACATGGTACTGTTGAATACACAATTCACGATAGAGTCGAACGAATATTTAGTTTGCATTTCCACAACCATTAAAAAATTGACCATCGAAAAAAATCATAGTACCTTTATAGATAAAATTAATCATATAGGTAAGTAGATATGCGTGAGAACACAAACGTGATGCAAAGAATACCGAGGAACGGAGGAACAAATCCGAGAGAAAACTGTAAGCAGTCCAAAAATCATAATGCTACATCCGCAATAGGATAGGCAGGGAAAGACGAATATACGGTTACCGTTACAAAAAAAAAAAGCCGACTCAGTTTTGCATTTGTGACAGTTACTAATTATGTAAAGTCAACAATTTAATTGTACTGTTTAAATATGTACCCACGTGAATTAGATGTGTGGTAATGAATTTTTATTGTTCATTTAGCATTTTTCACGTATTCATCTTGCAAAGCGATATAAACTATACGGCAATTATAATTTTTGTTAATATATTGAGTGATAAGGCTTGATTTTTTAAAATGTTTAATCCTCTTATGTTCATAATTGTTTCATGTTGTTTATCTTAATATTTTTTATGGGGATAAATGTAGATTTAATGACACTCGTACATTTAATATATCGAACATAAAATGACTTTTATTTACGATTAGGATTTATGAATAAAATGTAAGATTTTTATTCAATCGAACATTGCTTTTGAATATGCCGACCCTGAACAGAGTCGAGGGAAGGATGCATTTTGTGATTTCTGCGTCGTTAGCTGTTTTGTCGACCGATGATTTATACATGTGGCATGCTATCGATGCACGTATACGTAGGTATATGTGGAGCACGTAAACATATTATTGTGCAAATGGCTTTTGTTAGTTGCCTGTCATTGAAAACAGTGGCTATTGAGTTATAATGAGTAAATCGGTGAAGTGGCAGATACAATCGTCAACGATCTGAGACCGCGGCGGCGAGTCCGTGACATCTAAACGAGCAGCACCTCTGCTATCTGGTCGTTTGATAAGCGGTATTATTATCGGCGCGCCTCGCAGCGGGAGGACCGGCTGCGGCGCGGTCGTCGGTCGGGTGGCGTATTGCGGCCGCACATGTTGCGGAACGTGCAGCGCGGGGGCGTGGGGCGAGGGGCGCGGGGGACGCGGTCCAGGGACGCCGTCGGCGGTGCCGGCACTCGGCACGCACACACCCGCAGCGCCGACACGACGCGCCCGAGGAGCGTCACCGCGTCTTATCGCAGCCATCTTTAAACGAGCGCGTCGCACGCCATCCGCACCCGGCAACTACATATAGGTACCGAGAGCTGAGCCGCCGCGATGGTGGCTGTTGCACTGCTTTTATTGTTTGCTCCGGCTAGCCGCGGCGCGCTTCGTTTAGCCTCAAGGTTACTCTGATTACCAGACCGACGAATGAAACGCTCGTTATGTTCATTCTAATCAGACTGTTTAGGCTTCGATTGAATGCCACTTTTTGTCGCCCTATGGTTATAAGAATGAGATCGTTGCTGTTGTTTGGGAGGCCATTGGTACCTATCGATCTTGAGGCGAGTCGGTTCATAAATGCTGATAGTTAGATGTAGTGTAGTTAGATGCAACCGCTGTCTGGTGTGATGATATTGTCGCTCAACTCTATAAATATATAACTCGTGTTGGTCAACGCATCGCAGCGGAGACCGCGCCCCGGCCGGCGACGGCGTCGTCGCACGAAAGGTCAATTGGCGCGCAAATTATTTGCGTCGCAGAATCGGTAACATCTCAGCAAAGTAGCTACTGTACGGGTCGAGCGCACGTGCATATGTATATGCTGAGTTGTTGTGCAAATAAGAACGTCAATTGTACAACAACGTGAACAGCTTATATGTCCGTGTAATATATGTTAATGTCTAGGCGAAAGGACTTTACTCGGTGTCTTGGAAATAATATACACCCATCTAGGGGCACTTGGAAAGTAATCCTTCCATCCATGTCGTTAGGGCCGTTTCTGAGAGACTTATATATTATACCAAAATTGCTCACTTAATAATATTAGTTTGATGATTTGATTTGTAAAGAGAAGCGGGTTGTGTCCGGTCTGTGAAAATTAGCTCTAAACCCGCCGACACACTATTAAAATAAAATGAATTGAAAAACTATGATTTCCGAGTTTACGATAAAACATTTCGTTATTTCAAAAACGGTGATTAGAATCGCGATTGTTTATCCCGATTCGAGTCTCTAAGACCTTTGCGTCCTCCGTATCACAAAACATTACTAACGAATCGGAAAATAGCCCATTCATCGAGAAGAACCGGCTAGAAAATCAATCTGGTTTATCAATATTTTATTCTATAAAGTATTTTTTAAACTATATTATGTATTGTTTAGAGTTATTATGGTTTTTTTGTGAATGTACAGAATCTTTCGACAATAAAACTTACTCTACATGATTATTGAATTCCTTGTCCGACAAATCGGTAATATGCCTAGAAAAGTTATTATAGAGCCTAACATCATTACATAGTATAAAACAAAGTCGCGTCGCTCTGTCCGTCCCTATGTATCTTTAAAACTACGCAACGGATTTTGAAGCGGTTTTTTTTTAATAGATAGAGTGATTCAAGAGGAAGGTTTATATGTATAATACATGCATAATATTGTAGAGAAACACTGATAAATTTAGAGGTTTTACAGTATTGTACACATTAAAAAGGTCAATAAAAAAGTCCGCGATGGTATATATATCTATCTCTTAAGGATAATCCACAATAACCATTTTTATCCTTTACATTTTACGGAAAAAAATGGCTTATTTACGAAGTGATTTTAAGCAAACAGCATTATTCCTTATCCAATTAAGTACCTTAAATACATTATCCATTTAATATAGATCAATATAGCCCTTTACAGCATGTAATTTAAATGAATATTTCCGAAGATATTACAGATTTAAAATGTAGGGAAGTGCGGCGGTACCGGCCCTATATACCATGGTCAATTATATGTCGCTCTTTCAAGAGTAACCTCTAAACAAAACGTGTTTGTATTTTCTAATGACAAAAAAGCTGTAAACGTTGTTTAAGGACATTCTGTAGTAGGTAGGTATATTTAGTATCAGCATTGCACCCGTGCGAAGCCGGGGCGGGTCGCTAGTTCTAAATAAACGCAAATGATTGATTTTTACCAATTAAACATGCACTATAGTTTAAAGTCATATAATATGTTTTAATTTCAAACAACATATTGATTGCACGCATTAGCCGCATAATAAGCTACCCCTGAGGACTGAAACTCCTCGCGTGACAATGCACGTCGCTAGCACACCCTTCTTATTGCAACGCAATGGCGGCGCGGCGGCGTGAGTACTTCTATATAATAACAGGACAAGGTGTGCCAACTGTGCTTCCGTAGTTCGAACCACGTATAGCTCTTGCCGTCGTGCTTTTATATTTAGTGCCTAGGTCACGCTGTTAGAGCTGATCTAAAAACCTTACCAACACATTTGTGTCATTAATTGTTTAAGTAAAAAAACTCAGCATACATTGCAAGGATTTCAGAGACATACAACATACTTTTTGCATTTTTAAAAATAGTTTTGAATTATCTATGGCTTTTCTTCTTACTATGTAAATATAAAGCTGATTTTTTTTTGTTTGATTGTTTGCTTGGAACTACATCTCTGGAATTACCAGTCAGATCTGAAAAATTGTTTTTGTATATGATAGCCAGATTCATAAGGAATAAGTATAGGCTACATAACTTCACGCTGTGACTCTAAGGAGCGGATCAGCAGCTGTGAACATCAAGTAATCTAGCAAGCTGTGGGTAAAGTACGGAAATGGAACAACGATAGGGCTACAAAGGCGCGTTAGCGGCGGCACGGCACCCCGAGGAGAGTTTGTCGAGTTAATTTAACACAGCTGAAACCGTGGGGCTCAGCTAGTTCATTTATATATATACTCCACTTAAGAGTTTTTAGCAAGATCTTGATTCATTTGGTAGTTTAATTTTAATGCATAAACTCATTTAACAATATATTATGGCATATTAGTTCGTTATTGTGCACAAGGCTAGGCAAGGAAACAGGCTATAAATAATAACTAGATGATCTTGGTATAATAATATTGTAAGGACACAAAAAATTGGTTTTGCAGAGTTGTTTTCGCGTTGGCTATAGTTTCCCACGACCCCTCGGAGAAACGTCAGTTCCACAGTTGGCTCTATGGTTGGTCTCCAACTACTCGTAACTACAAATCTACAGATAAACTTTAAGTTTTCAATTATTATCCCTAAAATTACGCACCCAAAAATAATTTATAGCATATGTAGCGCTTACAATTTTATGAATAAAAGAAGAAACAGAGAAGGAAGTATTTTGATTTTATAGTTGGTAATACTTGACATGCCGATAAGTACCTACGTGATTTAAAACCAACTCGTTGCTAACTTCAAAGAGATTCGTGACAAGTATAGGTATTATTACCTGCCCTTGCAATAGTACCTTTTCGTTTTTGTACGCTTGTTTTTATTGAAGGTTGGAGCGTGTTTGTGCCCAGAATAATTGGCGTATGACTGGAAGCTTCTCTAGCGGTAGTTGATAGAATGTATGAAACGTCCAGCGTAACTAATTGGACATAGAAAACGTCTTTAACAACGAGTAGGTACTACTGTAAAAACTGTTGCTTTAAAGTTTTTTTTAATTTGTCAATAAATGTAGAGGCAATATATTATTAATTCCGTGTTTTTAATTAATAAAATCGTAATATATCATAAAGATGTTTGAATTCAAGGCCACTATCATAGACAAGCGCCATTAATTAGGTGTTACAATAAACAAATCAACGACATAAAATAAGTACCTATATCGGAATCTGTTTTAATAACGTTTATTTTATTTCCATGGTACTTAGCACATATCAGAGTGTAGCGAGGCCACAATGGGAGTTGCCAGTTGGTTACTCACGTAGGAATGTCCGCGTCGCGTCGTGGACCAGAAGAGATATGTTTACAAGACGGCATAACTCACGTTCAGTTTTAACAAATATCTATTGTGATGAATATCATTGAGTGAACCAAGAAGCGAGTTTTAAAACCCCTTGGGCCAACTAAATTCATCCGATTTGTTATTGAAATAGGTACTACCTACCTATGTACTATACACGTACACATGTATACTATTTTCATTTTAGAAGCATAAGGAAAGTTTGTACTAGTTGTTTCTGCATACGTCATTATGCTTCCGAGATGAAGAAATATACATTTTTTTTATATGCAGGCGTATCTATCACCATCGTTTGGCTTAAGTCGAGGTATGTGCAGGCAGGCGTGACGAGACTGGTTCTAATACCGCTATCAGTTCTTGGATTGTAATGTATTTGGTTGCGAGTTCAATTCTCTTTTCACACTCTTCAACACAATTTTAAGTAATTAGCATGTTTGGTAATGTGAAATTTCTATATCGATGTCAGTATATCAGTTTGGTAACTACCGCTTATGGTATGTTGTTTTTAGAACCAAATAATGATGTTCCATTCATACTTTCACTCGAAAGATCGCTACCGGTCCTGCGCTGGTCAATTCCTGCAGACTCCCGTAACCTTCACCAGGTCGTTGGCTCACCTATTGGCAGGTTCGCCCATGTTGCATCTTTCGGTGCGTGGTTACCACTTGAGAACTCTTCGGCCCCATCGGCATATCGTTCTATGAGCAATGTGCCCCCCCCCCCAATATCACTTAAGTCTAGCCGAGCTACGTGGGTGATATTGGTTATTCTATGGAACTCCTCATTTCTGACTCGATAACACAGATAAACTCCACCCTTGCGCTTGTTGCCCTTTTTTCCTTGGCTGAGTGCCTTTCGCTCTCGCGCACAAGCGCGGTGGAGCTGTCAACAGCTCCTAACCAACAGTAAAGATAGTTAAAAAAAAATCCAGTAAACTCCTGTGTATTATAATAGTCCTCTCTGTATATGCATCCTCTTTACCTATGCTATATGTATATCCTTCCCTATAAAATATTAGTCAATAATCCTTAGGCAACGATATTCTGTTTGTGTCTGTCTGTCCGTTAGTGTGCTTACAACTCCAGAAAGAGAGGTAGGGCACAGATAAATTTCTTTGGAGATTTAACTTTACTTGAGGCAGTCCGACTGGTGGAATACCTACATCGATCATAAGATCGCAGCCAAATAAACATGTTTTGTATTCCTTAGCTGTATTACAAAAAAAATAGCCTATTTATAATTATATTAAATTATAATTATATTAAAAAATAGCCTTTGATAATTTTTTTATGGTAAATGTTTGGCCTGGTTTTATTCTGTATTTTGTCACTTTTGTAATAATATAATTATTACACAAGTTACGGGGATAATAGTTAAGTCGTCAATAAGTAATATTTAACAATATTATCTAGTAGATATTTGTTTACTAGCTTCTACCCGCGACTTTGTCTGCGTGTACCTCAGAATTGGGTCTTTACAGAAGTAAAAAGAATTCTGTGTTAGTCCAGGTTATAAACTATGTGTGTACCAATTTTCATTCAAATCCGTTCAGCCGTTTTTCCATGATTGAGTAACAAACAAATAAACTCACTTTCTCATTTATAATATTAAGTAAGGATAATAGAGGAAAACACTTCATTAAAAAAAAACCTTAATAATATTTTTGAGATTACGCGAACGAAGCCGCGGATACAGATAGCGTTAATATAATTCAATGAATCTGTTAATTGTTTAAATATTCCGTATAATAAACCTAAAACGTGGCGATTATCAACCGTTGATGTTTGATTGAAAAAATATAATACGGTAAACGTTCGACCATGAGACGAAAGTAAAAGCGTCCTCGATGATTCCAAATGACTCGACGGGAATCGAACGAAAGCGAAACCTTTATTAACATAACATTTATGAACGTTTTTACCGTTTTCAATTGGATTACTGGGATTCCTTTTTTTTCTATTAGGATTTACTTGTCTCTTGTCGTCAAAGTGACGACGCTCTACCTGATGGTAAAAACAGTTCAAACAAAAACAAGTACTGGCCGTATACACTGTATAATCCCGAAATGCGACTAACCAAAAGAGGGTCAATGGGACGGGTTTACCACCATGTGTATGGGTACTGGATAAACACCGTCTGATCTCGGAACGTGACACGCCTAAGCGAGCCACTAGAGCGGGTTTACACCTGATGTATGGTGGTTTCGATACAGTCGGACACATCCAGCAAATATTTATTTCTATTATCTTTATTCTGTGCATATTATAAAAATCAACTTCTTTCTGCTTTTCTGTCCGTTTATGTTTTTTTCACGCGAAAACCACTTATCCGATTTACACGTTTTTTAATTAATTAATTAATTTTAAGTTAATAGCTATGTTGTATCGCCAGGTTATAGGACATATTTTGTAAGTTAAATACGAAATAAGCAGTGACGTTAATCGTGAATCCATTCGGAAAAAAGACGCATTTGGGGTGCTTAAACGGCTTACGCTGAGTAAACCATACGAGATATATCAAATTAATGTTCTACATAATTGTAGATCTTAAGAAGACCTACAAAAAAGACTGCAGTAGCATATATCTATCTTCTAAGGATCAGTCACCATATGCATTTTTGTCTTCCATATTTTGTGCGGGGGCAGCACATTTCTCGTTACCACGATACCAAATAGTGATTTCTTCGTTTAATATTTAACAAAATTTATCTCAGGCCTTGCATCTCTACAGATGAGTCTTGCTTCGATCGGTGCAATATAAATCCAAGATACATTCAAATCAAAGTTCATTAGTGTATCTATATATGTCATATCATGGTTCAAACACGTTACGGGTAAATGTATATTTATTACTGAGCTAGACACAGGAAAATATAGTATTTTCGTATTTGGTCTTCATATAACTACCATAACGGCAATCAGATTTACAAATAACTTGATGGCTAATGGCCACTGCTGCGTTTTTGTAACGTAGTTCGTGAACATTTTATTGGTATTAAAATAATTCTAATTGACATTTACAGCCTTATGTCGGTTTAAGAATTAGCAATGTGTCTAATGCCTCGTAAAAAACAGGCCATTCACCAATCAGTAGGGCATATTAGGGTTGCGGTACTATTTCTTTGTAGGGCCATTATCTTTTTATAATTGTGTTTTGATAGCAGGTTTTTTATTATTATTTATGCTAAGTGTCTGTGGCTCAAGACGATAACACGCTAAGGCTAGTGGAGGACTGGTTCTCAAATGAAGTTGCCGGAACACACCTATAGGTGCTTGCCGATTGATTTTCAACTTGAACGTGATAGCTAACCAGGCGGGCATTACAAGAATCCCTACCACAATGCTATGGTTTCAACACCATTAATCGGGTAAATAGTGACCTTTTAAGAGCATGTAGGCAATTTAACATACTCCTCAAAAGTTTCGACTTATCAGATCTATACATATAATAAAATTGAGTGTCTGTTTGTAACGTCAAAATACCAGCTTTTTACTAAATGCATATGAATGTATACACGATATCTATAACAAAAAACCAATTTTTAAATTTTTTGTCTGTCTGTCTGTTTGTTCCGGGTAATCTCCGGAACGGTTGGACCGATTTTAATGGGACTTTCACTGGCAGACAGTTGATGTTATAAGGAATAGCTTAAGCTACTTTTATTTTAGAAAAATCATTAATAATAAAAAAAACATTTTCCTATAGACCACACGAGCGGAGCCGCGGGCACAGCTAGTTTAAATATAAAGTAAGATCTCTATACTTAACGTTAGTAATATTGCCAACATGAATGAAGAAGCCTTAAATAAATAAAAAATAAGTTCATTCTTTGTGATTACTTTTGTATTCTATTAATGAAAACCTTAAATAGCCTACAGTCTTAGTTATTATTTAATATAACCTACTATTTTAGCTGTTTTGTTTATTTAACATTGTATAGTCAAATATAATAAAATCATACATATGATACTTTTCTCTTTACCGGCAGTATACGACTCAGCATTTATTTGGTGTGGCTCATCATACATACGTAGGTACTTATTTTGCGCATAACATTGTTATGTGTAACCTGAGAATGATTCCTTTACCGTATAAAGACCGCAATATATCTTACGTAATTATTATCATTTATTGCAATGTGCTCACTAATAGATATAATCTCCATTCTTTCTAGAATCTTTCTAGAATCCAACCTTATGGTCCTCATAATATAATTCTTGCTCAGAAATCCTGCGGCATACAAAAAACGTGAGTTTAGGAGACTCCTGAGTTACATTACTTATTATTTTACTAACTGTGCTCAACGGTTTTACGCGTGCTAAATTTATTCGAATAACTCTTCACCGCGCGACCCCGGGTACCCGTGTAGCCTATTGTTCACAGCTTGCCAGATTCCTTGACGTTAATGGTAAACTGCTCCGTTCCTTACAGTCGTGGCGTGAAGTTATATAGCTTATATCTTCCCTCAATAAATATGCAAACAATATATAATAATCGTATAGATTTACGTTTTTCTCAATCTTCTTCGGATCCCACCACTAACTACGCTTTATTATTTTAATATTAACTATGTTACATCATGCTGCTTCAATGTTCACATTTTATCTAGAGTAGTTAGTACGTACACGTGGCAACTGAAAAAGTGAGCATAAGCGATCGTTGAACCCAGGACCTTCGTGGTTAGGGACAGACATCCTGACAGCTTGAGTGCGTCACCTCAACAGTCTATTGAAATGTACAAACATACTCGTAGAATATGTATTATGTTTTTATAGTACACGACGTTATTTGTAAAGACGTCGTCTACTGTCGTTTGTCTTTTAAACATTGAAGTAGAGACAATTGAGACTAATACTAACTGACAAAGTAATGCTTTCAAAATTGTATTATTACCATAAATCTAACGTTGTTGTATAGAACGCATATTATCGTGCAGTTGGTAGGTAGGTACATATACTTCAATGATTAACATGCGTTATGTTACAGCGCTTGTGAAGTTCCAAACACTAAGCAGCTTAACAACGGACGAGCTCTATTTTTATTAACATGACAAATAAAGAGACGGGCGTCAGTCACCCGCCGCTGCGGGAACGACCGCGGTTGCGGCACGGAACGACATGCTTACATACTTACCTGACGCGTAGGTAGTCGACGGCCCGGCCGTGCTGATGTCGACGTCTCCGCATCCCTACGCCGCGCTATAAATACGCAGCAGGTGTGTCGGGCAAGGGGATCGAGGGGGAAGCGCGCGGGACGAGGCATCCGCCTCTGCAGCGCTCCAAACAGCGGCCAACGGACCTTAGCGACGGTATATCGATTGCGAGGGCTCCCCCTGCGGCGCGTCGCTCATTGTGCTCCGGGATGCCTTCGGCCGTTTCCTGTCTGCCGGCTGGCACTCGCCCCGCGCCCCGCACCCCGCCGTCACTCCTCACTAAGACACGGTCCACAGCTGCCGTCGACGCGGCTCGCTGACGATAGAACGTCCTCTTACCACACATTCTTAAATAAGTCATGTGACAATGCGCTCTCGTGATTCTCCAATGTCAACCATCTTGCACGATTTATAACCATGTTTGTATAGGTACCTACTTGTATCTATACTTCTATACTATTACTAAAAAGAGGTAAAGTATGTATGTTTGTAGGAAGTAATCTTTGGAACTACCGATCCGATTCTAAAAATTCTTAAACTAATAGAAAACTATGTTATCCTTGAGTGGCATAGGCTATTTTTTATTATTATTAACACGCACGAAGTCGCAGGTGATTGCTAGTTTTATATGATGTGGCATCGAGTATATATACGATATTATGCAAGTAGACGAATGAAACATCAATACTGATTTTGTTTACAAGTCTGCTGATGTTTCGTTGATTGACTTTAATGAACAAGAGAAGAAAGATATTACAATTTATACATGCATAGGTATATTATTATTTAACAACGAAACATATGATTCATTCCCTACGCGAGAAAATTCTCTCGTCGTCTCTATTTATTGGTAATTATTATTATGAATGAAAACCAGTTTCCTGGTCTCTCTTTGATGTGTTTTGATTATTGTTAACGTATATATATTAAAAACGCAATAGTTTGAAAACAATAAATCATATCTTACAAGTGGTTCATTACTAATTTAATTTAATTGTATTGATTAATTACATCGTTCAAGCTTAGTAATAAATTGGAAGCAATGTAATCTAGTATGTACCTATCTATACATATTATAAAACTCAACGTCTCTCTGTCTGTCCGTTTATGTTCTTTTCATGCGAAAACCACCTATCCGATTTACATGTTTTCTTTATGTTTTATTTCATAGCTATGTCATCTGGCCAGGTTATAGGATACAGTTGTAAGATAAAGTAACATAATAAATAAGCAGTGACGATAATAGTGAATCAATTCGGAAAAAAGACGCATTTGGGGCGCTTAAATGGCTTATGTTGAGTAAACCATACAAGACATATCAAATTAATGTTCTACATAATTGTAGATATTAAAAAGGACTACAAAAAATCTGTGATAGCATAGATCTATCTTCTAAGCATCAACCACAATGAGCATTTTTGCCTAGTCTTTTTATCGGGGGAAGGACCATTCGCACGTACGCTCGACCGACCGCGCATTCTGTAGTCCTCGCGAGCGGAGCCGCGGGCACAGCTAGTCTACTTACAAATTAAATAAAACCAAAAATTTGCTAAGTACGTGTCAGGCCACGCGCATTGTAGGGTTCCGTAGTTGTCCGCCACAATATGCTGACTTAAAAGCTTTAAGTAATTTTCAATGGAATTTTTACGAAATTACTTCTCGAAGTAGGTACATTTCATAAGTTGATCGACTATCACTCGTTAACTTGTAAAGTCTACTTACCTCTGATAGTTTTCCTTTTAACTTCATTATATCTACGATTATCATGAGTTTTTTCACATGTCCTAAAACAACCATTTAGCTGGCAGGGGGGGGGGCATTTGATCCTAACAAAAATTAGCACTCTACAGCTTAATATTTCGCAAAAGATTCCTGAATCGAAAAAAAATATTCACAAAACCACAATATCTTTGAACGACCTATCTATTGACACTCCAGACGATGGGATAGGCGAGAAAAAAAATCATACCCACTTTACGTGTAAGTAGGTAGGTACCTTAAACAATTTGTTTTTCAAGATTTTATTTTAACACTTTGTCGGCTTGATTAATACGTATACCCATAACAAATTACAGTTTTCTAGTACTATGAATCTCTGAGCTAAGCCGCGGACATACGGAAACCTTAAGGGTTCCTTTTGATTTCGGAACCCTAAAAATTCGAGTAAAATTCAATTACTCATATTAAATTATATTTTGTGTGTGCAAACATGTGCGTGTGCGTGCTCTCGTATGTATGTGTGTCTTGTTCCTACACTATCGTAATTTCATTTCGTCCTTATTTCTATTTAAAATATTTATTTTATAATTATTTAGACCATAAACGAAATTTGATATTCCAGTACGTAAATCACGAAATTATTCAAATTGAAAATTCGCGCTTTTTTAAATCTAAATACCTATATGCCAATCAGATTAGAGTGTATGTATTCTGTTATAGTAGCTCTGAAAAATTTCGAATCCGTAAACAAGGATGACTGGCTATGACAAAATCCATAGAATAACAACTTTCTTTTGCTGTTTCTTTTTTCTATGGAAAATTCCATCAGTTCTGGTCGCCATTATACCGACCTGTTATTATATATGATAAATATTTGTATATATGTACTAATATTTTTTGTTTATCACTCAGCTAACTGAGTCTGAAAGTGGTAGTTTTCTGGTTCAAGTATTATTCTTTCATTGGAAATTTGTTGAATATTTAAACATTCAACGCACGAAGGTCCCAAGTTACTAATATAATCAGTTTTATTCACCATGGTGTGGCTGGAAAATTCACTGCTTTAAAAATCTTAAACGGCGTCACAGTCGCATCGCAGCTTGAGAGCGCAGGGAGCTGCGTTTTGGCTCTTGTTTCCACTGCAGTGGGAAATTTTGGCAACAGCCACGGCACATACGAAGCTCTATGAATCTTTGGATTCTATAACTGGCGTAGATGGTTTCAAAATCAAAGTATATTTTACTTAATTTAGGCCATAAGAAGGCACTTATGAATGTCAGTACATTACTATTTTTGGAAAACATACCAGTCATCAAGAAGAAGAACATTATATTGTTTTTACCATATAATTATTGTTGACAGTTTCTATTATTTTAAGTGGACTTACAGACGAGTCACTACGCGTAATCATCCACGTTATACCCTTTTGACAATAAAATTTGCTTTAAGTATATGATCTTTGAATGGAAATGATTAAAATGAAATTACTATTAACCCATCAACTAACCTGAGGAATTACAATTTATAATGTACATGTCAAAGAGTATAACTAAGGTATTTTTAAAGTAACGTCCGTCTGTGAGTGAATATTTATGGTAAATACATAAATTTACAAACAGGCATGCGCTCCACCTGATATTAAGTGGTTACTGCAACCTACAACCATGTATAACTAACCTCAAATAAAACCGAATTTCTAAGGCCAGTCAATAATAGGTTGCTACTTCTGACTCAGCAAGACTCAGATGGAAGGGCTCGTGTGGCCGACGACTTGCCAACAACACCTTTCGAACCGAAACATTCGAACAGCACACGCACTTACGTGAGCACTGCTGCTTTGAGGTAGAAATGAAAGCGGCTGTACTGGTAAAATTTCCCATCACTCTTGCACTTTTTGGTGAAATTATTATGACGACTCTACTGAGTTTGCAGATTTAGTATCGACATAAGACCTTCTCACACTTTCCACATAAAATAATCATTCCTCGTGACATTCAAATCAAAAATACGATGAAATTGCGTTAAATGAGAATATACAGCATTCGAATACCCACGGTGCAAACTCGTGGCACACTTCATCGCGTAGCTTTTTTTCTTCTCTTTTTATAGTAGCTCGTCACATTTACTGTACTGTCCCTGATGGTAAGCACAATACAATCCAAATCTAGCGAAGACCACCGAAACGTCCATTAGCAGTCGCAGCTGTCATGCCGGTCTGCATAAATATCTCATCACGTTACGCTTAAAGGACCCGATGTCTTAAGAAAGAGGAAACACATTGGCCGGGAGATGATTCCAAAATTTCACAGTACGACAAAGATAAATCATAGAGAGCTTTTAAATTCGTGCCGAGATGGAGGTTACCGTAAAACTGTGACTCTGAAGCCTAGTGTGTGTGGTTTTGTTGTGGAAAGGAGAGGAGGAAATTAGATTGAACAGCTCTTCAGAACACTCACCATGATACAGACGGTACTTTAGTACGGACGGCGTTCAATACGGTAGTTTTTGTTATGTTCACAGTGGGCGTGTAGACAGATTTCATTAGGTTGATTGTTACCCCTCTATTGGACTATATTTCGTTTAACATCGGGTGAAGATTCACTTTGTAAAGAGTATTGTTGTATATTTTGTTGCCGGTTCTTCTCTGTGATACGAATGTTCCCGAAGGTGTGATAACTATGAAGTTAGTAAATGTCTTCAGGCGCGTAAGGTTCTAAAAATGTTTATTGAATCATGGTTAAAAAATTAAGGATGAAGGAATAAACAAACCTCGTAGAGTAATTATGGGAGGTGATTGCGTGTACGGCCTGTGTGACAAAGCGTTGGGTCTTGGGAGGATGTGCAGCGTTACAGACGTCGAAGTTGCATCAGCGGTCGAGTGCGGTGAGTCATGTTCTATGTATTTTCTTGGAAAGATAACAAACTCTGTTACTGTCGTCGTAAAACACAATTTACTTTGAAAATATACGCGATGTCTGTCGCTTAAAACAACTAGCAACTGCAATCAGGGCGCTGGTATAGGATACCGAGAGCACTCAGTTTTGGTCTAGATAGGCATACCGCGAGCTAGGCAGTCGTCAAGATCACCCCTTTCAAAACTACGTCGTACTTGATTATATGACACTTTACGGAGTCTAGACGAGATTTGTTAGTATTCAGTGCCTTGTGGCGCCTCGAGTATTATTATTTTTGCCTATGGCTTTGCCTATAAAACGATCAAATAGTGTGACATTTATTAATACATTTTTAGATTGATATTCTATAGAGAATGATGGCAACGTTGAAACAAAATATTGTATTGGCTTCATTTCTTATATAATACTAGCTGTTCCCGCGGCTCTGCTCGCGTGGACTACGAAATGCCGTTGGTCGAGCGCACACGCGAATTGTACGCATCCTGCTCAAAAGACGGAACACAAAAAAATCTCATTGCGGTTGATCCTTAGAAGATAGATATATGTTATCGCAGACGTTTTTATAGGTCTTTTTAAGATCTACAATTATGTAGTACATAAATTTGATATATCCATTATGGTTCACTCAGTGTAAGCCAATTTAAACGCTTCAAATGCTTCTTTTTTCCCGGATTAATTCACCATTATTGTCACTGCTTATTTCGTTTGTTACTTTATCTTACAAAATATATCCTATAACCTGGCCAAATAACATAGCTATGTATTAAAATATAAAAACGGATAAGTGATTTTCGTGTGAAAAGAACATAAACGGACAGAGAGACGTTGAGTTTTGTAATACATATATATAGGCCTACACTTTGTATTGTATAGTCATTGCTTAGTTCCTCAGAGTCATAGCGTTATGTTAAATAGTCTATATAACGTTCCTAAATTGAAATTTTAAACTTGAGGTTCTTAACTAGCCAGGCGGGCATTAGAAGACGCTCTACCACCATGGTATGGTTTCATCACGATGTCTTGTTTAACAAAAGCTCAGGCTCATTCGATCTTATGTCGTTCGTTAATCCTAGATCAACTATTAATAATTGTACAATTAAAAGTTTTTAATGTACAGGTACTTAAATTTTTTCTTCTTTATTGTGGCTACCAATTCTCGGTATTAAAAATTATTACTGCCATTGTCATTTGGATAAATGTTTCGTTTTATAGATTTAGTGTCTTCTGGAACTTCAATGTTGAATCAAAATGGTGGCCCCATTGTTATTGTTGTTAGAAGTTTCCAAAGAGTTTTTGTAACATGTCGGCATTCATGTTATTATTTCTAATCCACTTTATTTTGTGCACAAAAATCAAACTGCATTAATCATAATGCCACCTATGTTACACAACAAAAGGATAAATAAAGCAAATTTATGAATAAAAACCACTTCATGACAAATTAAGATCACATTAAAAAGTCTTCTTATTTTTAGTTCATGGCAATGTATGTCTATCCATAATTCAACCAACGTAACGTGAATAGAATATTGCAAGATGGCAGCTCCCTTGTTAAAACTGTCTAGTGAATTTTTGTGGCAATCGTTGCTTATTTATAATCCACTTCACGTATGCACTATAACCAAACTACATCACGTAAAATGCCACTGAAATGACATAAAACAGGGTTAATAAGTTAATAGTTAGTAGTTAAAGTTAATAAGTTAATGAATAAAAATAAAAATCACTACATGACAAATTAAGTTCCCGCCAAAAAGTTAATTTTGTTGACAACTGAAAGCCAAGGCAAAGGTAGTCGAATTTTAATGCCATATTATGCATGTGTCTTTCGAGCACTTTCTCACAAGTGGTGTCCAGTCCCCAGCCCGTGTGATTTATTATTGATCGCAGTCAAACCTAATGTTAAGTGACGATGCGGTCAAAGAAAAGGGCTGGCTGTCAAATACAGCTGCCGGAACATAGGTAGGTACTTGGCGACAGATGTTCTATTAAGGAGCGACCTCTAACCCCAGTAACATTGGAAAATGCTTTACCGTTATACGACTACCTAAATAGAGAGTTGAAAACATTCACTCTGTTCCGCTTAGTGTGGTTTTGGAAACCACACATTACGGAATTATTTTTTATAAAAATAACTAAATTATACAATTCTAAAGAATTTTAAACTACAAAAATACGTCTTTGCTACGTCTTTTAATACAATGGTTCCTGACCTAGCTATGATTGCTCGCTGCGGCGTTATAGACGTCTTATAATTTTATTTTTACGCATGCTTTATGATTTTGAAAGTATTATTTATAATTTTTATATCTCTCTGTAATTTTTTTGTGTTATTTCATAATTGCCAAATAAGATATACTTCCTGTGTATGCCGAAAAAGGTATTCCTTCAAAAATAAATGATATGTGCCGACCGAACTACATGTTAATTAATACATGTAATATCTATATTGAAATATTTTAACATATATTTTTTCTTACATTAACTACTGCGATGTCTGTAATGAAAATTACATATTATCTACTACGCCAACGGTTTTCGACTAATCCGGTTCAAGTAGGTCAACCATCCACTACCCGCACACCCCCGTAGAGTTCTTTACCGTGTGATAGCGAAAGCCCTGATGTTTACTTATTTTGAATTAAAAATATAATTTAATAGAATTCCTAACCTGTAAATTAAATGGGTAATGCTAAATAAAGGTAAATAATTGGATATATGTTCGCAAAATCTTATACTGGATGGGTTACTGGATGGTAGGATATGGTAAATGTGTCCGACTGGTTCGCGACCATCATATACCTTAACACCAGCCGTAGTGCCACACTTAGTCGTTTTGCGTTCCGGGATCAGCCAGTGTATATGCAGTAACCAAGCAGGGTAGGGATTTGTGTTATTTAATATTATCAGTGCCTATGTGTCAAAATGTAACATTCGATTTTGTGAGAACCCTAATATAAAAATATAATCTTCCGTGTTCATTACATGCTTTTTATTAAGTTGTACCCGAAATGCTCACGACCGCTACGCACGTAGTGATAAACTCGTCATAGTGACTCTCTCTCGCCTTACGGGTCCAGCTAGTGCAAATCTAGCTGACAGCGAATTAGCGATCTCTTAGTGATCGCTGTTCTTTTTGGATTGTATTACGCTTACCATCAGGTATAGTGCAGTCACTACGATAAAAAAAACCTATAGACTAGGAATAATGAAATATGTAATTTCTATATTTAACTTCTAGTAGTTCTACATATTATTTATTCTTAACTAACTGCCCGGCAGATATTGTTCTGCCCGTTCCAACAGTTAATAACGCGGCCATAGCCTTCCACCTATCTCAATTGTTCTTCTTAAAAATTTAAAGGACCATAACGAACGAAACGAAATATGAAATAACCATATTAACATTAACATCCATCGTTCGAATAGTGAATTATTGTCTCAATTTCATTAAAAAAACGGTTTTCCAAAGAAACACATATTCCGTGTAACTTTTTACTTTACTAAACTTAAAAAAAGAACTAGCCAAATCGGTAAATTCGTTCTCAAGTGATGCACTTACCAACGAACAACATTTCAATGTTATTCATATAGATATTGTAATCTAAAAAAAATAGATATAATCGCATTATACAGATCAAAACTCTTTTGAGTTTAAGTTGAATTGAATTCGAGTCTAACTCATCATTTAACGAAGAGCTCATTCCGCTGAGTTTCTAACATTTCTAAACTTCACATACAGGTAACGTATTCATTTGTTAAATAACTTTTTTAAATTCACACTATATACAAATGTAAAGATTCAAAGTCTTGTACGAATATTTAATATCAGTAAAGTTAGACAAGTAAATATTAAATAAACTAAGTAATTGAAAAAAAAACTAATACATATTTGATTATTTGAACTGTAATATACACCTGTCTCGCTGAACATTTTACTAGAATAATGTAAGTCCGTGTAGTGAAACTGATGACTCTACATTCTGATCTTCGATCGACCCGCACTTGAAACAAGTGCTGCCAATTTGTTATATAATTTTTATTTCAATCACCTCCTCTACGAGTATACACATACAAATTATTTTTATGCATGCTTGAATGGCTTTAAGTTAAAAAATATATGACGGTTTTTGATCAATTTTTTTTTATGTTTGTTATGATCCCAGGTGTGTTATAATCTCTTTTTCTTCAAATATTTCAATGAAAATACATTCATATAAAAAGAAAATACGCCCAGCGACTTGAACGGCTACCAGTTAGTCCAAACTACTATTATAAATTTTGTATGGTTTTGGAAGGTAATATCTGGAAATACTGATCTGGTTGTTAAAATACTGTAAATTATGTATAACGTAAATTACCGTTCTGATAAAACAAAGACATTTAAAATATATAGGACACATATCGCAAAGGTTCCCGTCAAAAACTAATCGCTTTCATTTGAAAACATGTAAGAAGAATAGACTTTACGAAACAATTGACGATTACCATCTGAAAATAAATTACAATAATATCGTCGTTTCGTCTATTAATTTAATATCCGTATTATAAATAAACATGAGAGAATAAATTATTAATGTCAGTTTCACGGCGTTGTCGGTGTAGCGTTAACACAATCAAAGGACAGGTCAAGTTCTCCATTGCCAAATAAAAGTTGTTCAGACAAGAATAACGCATGCGGCCCGTCACAGCAACCTCATCAAACAGCGCGTTGCGATTTAACACAACGTAAATAAAACCGACTGTATGCTTAAATATAATTAATTGTACCTTAGAAAATACTCTACCCCCAAGTGTATAGTTTTCATGTATTTTTCCGCCACCTAAAGATAAAAAACATTGTGGAATAATAATCTAAATTAATTGAAGTCTTCTTCTTGTTATGTGCAACGTGTATTTATCCACAATTCTGCCAATGTCACATGAATAGAATATTTTTTAACTATTCTTAGAATCTTCAAACATAGCTCTAACAAGACAATGCTGCCTTGTAAAAACTTTACTTAACTTTTTAAACAACCTATGTCACGAAAATGCCTCCAAAATTAGATATATAGGGTTCAGATATAACATAAGGCAATAAATTAAAATAAAAACCACCACATGTCAGAGCCAGATACCGCCAAAACCTTTTTAAACTGAGTCATTATCTCTTGATTATGGAGTGTAGAGGTAAGGAGAAATATCTCCATATATAGAAAATGTCTATAAAATAGAATACACTAAGATGGTGTCGCTGTAGCATAAGTTTCACATCAATATTATAATATCATAAAGCTGTTTTTTTTGTTTGTTTATATGGGCTAATCTCTGGAACTACTAGTTAGATTATTTTTGTATATGATAGCCAGATTCATGAGGAATAGTATAGGCTAGATAACTTCACGCTATGATCCTAAGGAGCGGAGCAGTAATTATGAACATCAAGTAATCTGGCAAGCTGTAGGCAAGTACTGAAAGTGGAACAACGATTGAACACACGGACACGTTGGGCGCCGTAGGGAATTTAACGAGTAAATTTAACATGGGTGAAACCGTAAAACACAGCTAGTTATAAATAAAGAAGCATTAGTAATTCTGTTATGATATATTCATTTAAACGGTATGTTTATAAAAAAATATTATTATAATAAACTTGTTTGAATGTTGTTTTAATAAGAATTCGAATATCCTGTCTTATATAATGTAGCCTATCGTTATCATTTTTCGTACTTGCCTACAGCTTGCCAGATTGTTTGACGTTTATGGAGACTGCTCCGCTCCCTGGGATCGTAGCGTAAAGTTATATATATATATATATATATATATATATATATATATATATATATATATATATATATATATATATTTCCTCAATAAATAGGCTATGAAATAAAAATAATTAATCAAATTCGATTGGTATTTTCAGAGATTAGCGCTTTTATACAAACAAATTCTTGAGCTTTATAATCTTAGCATTCTAGTGATTTAATTAATCCTTATTTTGTGCACTTTAGTGAACAATTTTTCAGTTAAAGACTCATATGCAATACTTGTTACCTCTACATTCCATACTCTACATAAATTATTTCACTTTACAAATTAAATCTACACCTTTTTACCTGATACACAAAAAATAAATATTTACTAGACTAAAACAGAGGAGTTTTGTCTACATCGTATTCTATTGAAGAGATATTTTGTTGATTGCTAATTACAATGTTACGGCCAAGATTGCGTCAGTTTGACAATGCATTTTGTCATCGACAATATATTTACATAGACGGATAGGTGCTAACAGGTGAGAAGTTTCTGTCATTGCATCTAATTCGAAAATCTGATATAAGCCAACCGCGTCGCTGCACGCGGAGAATATGGCATCAATTAATGGCTCGTGTCTTGCAAGAAAATTAGCTGTTAATTATTTTTGTCTCTTTTTTACGCAATCAATTATATCAAGTCATTTTACCTTTCGGATTTTTATACCGCGATTAACTGATGGTATTATTTCAATGCAACAAATCCAGTATTAGGCGTCTAGTGTATATCTTGTCGGTGTTTTGTTATTAAATTCTCTAATCTATATATCTAATACTTATAATTGTACAATTCATGTAATAAATTTTTGCATTGACTTCTCGGAAACGGCTCCAATGATTTAGATGAAAATTTGTGTTTAGACACTTTTGTTTTTTGTTTGCGAACCGAGTGACGTTCCCTCGGGCAGATCTTTATAACTTTAGGTAGAGTTTTCGGACATCGTGTCGATCGACGTGGGTTCAAATCTTACGATGATGCAGTGAAGGAAAACATCGTTGTGGCATGGCACGTAGTAAGGTGAGAGGCACCATCATCTCTAGTTATTACTTAAAAATCTGTTGCCAACAACTATAGGTGTGTTTCGGCAGCTCACTTGAGAACCAGCAGCTGCTTGAATATGGCAGTAGATGCAGTAATCTCTTCAACTAATGATCCGAATTTAAATATCGTTTCACTGACAGAAAGCTATAACGTTTAGGCAGTCACGTCTATTCACGAATGTTCTATGACTGAGGTCCTTTATTAACTTATTCTTCACTTGTAAACATGAATATTGAAGTTCTGGGATGTTAAAACATATCAGACACCTAACTTTGCCCGCCTCGCTAATACGCGGTATTCCTCGCCGAATAACAAAAGAGAAAAGCAAACCGCGTGATTGTACCTACTTATATCTGTTTTTTTTATCAGAACTATGATAAATAATTACGTTACCTAATGCTCAGCTCAAAAACATTGATAACTGTCAAGTGACGAGAATCTGTCGGAATGAACTGAGACGTTATGGCAGGCTTTTTGAACTGTAAAATAACAGTGTATATTAACAGTTGTAAAGCAACGTGTTTGCTATTCCGTCATAGAAGAGGAAATTTCGAAAACAAACGAAGCAATTTTAAAATATGACCATTCGTTAGTCCGCGAAAGATATGGTTATTATTTTAAATGAGATTAACCAAAAACAAAGCAAAGCCAAGCAAAGATAATATAATTGCCGTAAGATTCGTGTGTTAACAATGTGATAACGATTTTTTTGTATTAATATCTTGAATATTATTGAGTCTTTCGATTGAAAGAATAATTATATCGTTGTAATTATTTGTTTATTATGATTTTGTTTTATCGTGTAACAAAAGACATCAACGAAACAATTAAAAGCTTATCATATTTATATACAAATTAAAAGCATTTTGATAGTAAAAGATTAATACTTATTTTTATTTAGAAATAATTGGTACGAATGTATTATAAGATTCACACGAGTTGACCTTAAGAGCGGGGACTACGCCTGTTTGTGCCTACAGCTATGGTATGGATGTACTTTAGTGAAATATTTGTCTCATAACTTTAATGTAATATCCGTTCTTATCAGTATTTAACGCACTTTTGAAGCGTTATTTTTCTTGTTGTTTTGATTTGACAAAATGTTTATTGTTATGTTTGCGAACAAACATATGATTCACCGCCATATGATTTCAAACTAAATATAGTTTTTACTAATGTAACCAAATAGCTGATATACCTACATACATAAATATTAAGTATGCAGATATAAAACAATCCCACGTTTATGACATCCAGAGTACGCACCACGCGGGCATCGAACCCGCGATCGAACTGTTAATAATAGGGCTCACTACCACTGCGCCAATAGGTAATACTTGTTTCCAGCTGTTGTTTCGTTATTATTCTATAAGCATATAGGAGTGATCTACATTAGGATGATGATGGTATATAAATGCGAGTGACGTAATGTCGGAGTAAATTCGATGGTAGCTAACAGCGTCGGTAGAGCGGAGGTCGTCCGCCGTCGGTTCACCGGCTCCCCCAGTCGTCGACGACGAGGATGAAAAGATACTCTGATATCGGCGGCGGTCCCTCCGCGCCCGCGCGCCCTCCTGCCGCCGCGCCGCGCCGCCTCGGCTGCTTGCCTGCCCTGCTGGCCATGCCTCGCCTCATTCAGCCGGCAACGCTCTCGCGCACCGCACACGCGGACCCGGACTACGTCGCGTGACACCCGGCTCGCCCGTCCCCGTCCGCCGCAACACCCGCCCCCCGCGCGCGCACCGCCGCACCACCCCGCGTCGCACCGCGCACCCTACCGACGCGCTTAACCGACACCGAGTATTGTTTTGTTGCAGTGGAGTATGTTACAGCAGATGTCCTCGCCTGGCGCGCTCTACGGCGAGGTCGTGCGCACCGAAGGCCGCCCCTGCGGCGACGCGTCCTCGGGCGCCTCCTCTGACGCCGCGGACGATTTTGAACTGCCTCACTGCAAGATAAGAAGGAACTACAACTGCACGAAGTGCACGTACTATACTCAGAACCCGCGCGCTTATCTCGTGCACACGCGCGACGTACACTTCGTTAAACTTAAGATATTCGATTGCCCGAACTGCCTGTACGCGTCGCGGCACCACCAGAAACTCGTCAGGCACGTGAAGATGGTTCACGGCCGCTCTACGTCCAATTGCTCTAAAGTAGAGACAGACACGGCCGCAGCGGTTGACATCGCTGACCATAATGAAAGAATGGAAGACATGCTTGAGGAAATAGAAGACGTTGACGATGATCAGATGGAACTAGATGATAACTTCGAGGAACAGGAACCTAGTGAAGATATAAAAGGGGAAGAGGAGAGACTCGAGTCTATTTCAGGGAAAGATAAGCGCAACTTTTACTCGTGCGACAAATGCTACTACGTGACGCACATACGTGCTAGGTACACGAAACACGTGAAGTACCACACAATGCCGATGATAAAGTGCACAATATGCGACTTTCAGACGCCTTACAAATGGAACCTTGACCGTCACATGAAGAATCACGGTGGGAACGGGAGCTTCAGCTGTTTTGTGTGTAACTTCACCGCTGATATACAGCAGAGTATGACGGTACACGAGATGAATCACCACACGCGACCTCCGGGAGGTCCGCGGCCGGGCCGTCGGCGAAACCGCGTGGGTGCCAGCGAAGCGGCGCTTGCCGACGTGCCGCAACCGCTTCCCAAGGAGGACGAAGGGAGCGGCGATTCCTCGGTGAGTGTTCGTTAATCGTTTAGTGTTCTGTGCCGCGAGGGGGCGCGGTAGGCGGTGCCTGGTGACGTCATTGTACAGTACATTACACGCATATGTCTCGCTCAGCTGTACCTTTTTAACTTCTTATATTGTTTAAAGTTTAGTAAGATATAAATTATTGGTGCGTTATACACATTTTAAATAAAATATTGTACTAAAATAATTAGACATGTTCCCGGAGAACTATTTCTTTATTGAGTTTTAAAATATTTTGTACTGGGGTAAACAGGAAGACTTCTTATATTGTTTTAAATTTAGTAAGATCTAAATACCTAATTGGTATGTTAAACACATTTTAAACAAAATAAAATACTGTACTCAAATAATTAGACATGTTCCTGGTGAACTACTTCTTTATTAAGTTTTAAAATATCTTGTACTGGGGTAGACAGGAAGAAGGAATTAGATATTATCATAGTCTGTCCAGTAGTTACCTGGAAGAGATTACTGATAACAATATACATTGCACACCTGTATATTTATTGAAATGGCGTAAAAAATACAAACAAAAACTTAGTATATATGAATAATAAATTTATCTAATATGTATTTCAAATAATAATTTAATAATAATAGATCGCGATTGTTGGATAATTAAGCCAGTGGAATGTCGATTTCATATCTCCAGGTTCAAATCTATAGTCATGTGCAGACATTTTTTTATAATTCGCGTATATTTTGCTATTTTTTTTTATTTATATTGAAAGAAAATATTGTTAGAAACTCTGGCCACAATAACATCGCGTTAACATCGCCATCTAGTGGCAAAAATAAAGAAATACATATTCCTCGGTGCTTTGAATCGCAAATCCTACAATGTGGATCAGCACTTTCCTAAGAAAATTACATTTTCATAAAAAAAAAAAAAATATTCATAAACTGGCATCGCAGAAAGGTTTGCTAGTGTACATTTTTTATTTTATGGAAGTAATACTTCTAGTTCAATTTGATATCTTTCTTATCATCTCCAACGTTATCTAATTTTCTCTAAGTAGGTAAAAGTACATTCAACGTGGTCAAGTCACGTTATAGCTAAGTTGAAGCTATCTTATTAAAAAAAATCTAAGGTGGTTTTGAGATAATTCGAAAGTCTCCTCCCCCATTCTATTTTATATCACTCAAGAATCAAACTACATTACGTAAAATCCACTTAAGTTAAACAACAGTAAAATTATACAAGCTTTAAAATCACAACTACATGGCGCGTCAAGTTCCAGCCAAAATATATAGCCTAGACACACAGAAAGAAAGGTCCCATAATATTAATTTTGATAACATATTTTACACTAGCTGTGACCCACGGTTTCACCCGTGTTAAATTCGAATAACTCTCAACTGCTAGCTATCTAGCTTATCGTTGATCTCACTTCCCGAATTTACCTACAGTATTCCAGATTGCTTGAAGTTCATGGTCACTGCTTCGCTCGTTACGGTTGTAGCCTAAAACCTCCGTCAATATAAAATGCAAATAACTTTTCAAATCTGACCCACCAAGAAACAATTAATTGAGCTTTATAATTTTTATATGGATTGTATTTTATCCTCTTTATGTTTTAAAAATCTGGTACATTACAGTTTTTTTTTTTTATTTCAAAAAAAAATTTTTTGCTGTTTAGTCTTGTATGTGTATGAATTTTTGTAATAGATTAACAGACATGTCGCAAGTTACTTTAAAATTGAGTGAAAAAAGTGTATTGAACAAACATACAGACAGACAAGAAAGTAAGTTAATATTGTATTGCCATTCGGTTCTGAACTTCGTTTAATGATTCAAGTCTTTACCTCAGTGAGAAGATATTTTAAAATCGTATAATGCAATGAGCCTGATCCTGATCTTTTGATGAAGGAAAACGTCGTGATGAAACCATAGCATGGTGGTAGGCATTTACTACTGTCCACCTAACTAGCTACCTGCCTACCTTCAAGTCGGAAATCTGTATCCGAGCACTTATACAAAAGTTCCGGCAGCTGCACTTGAGAGCGAGCCCGTCCACTAACCTTAGCGTATCATCATCTTGGGCCAAATGGTCATTTAAACGTATTAGCAATTAAAAAAAATACTCTGTTAATTAATAACTACTGTCAAGTTTATAATTTGTTGTCGATTACCTGTTAAAGTAATTCCTGGACACACTTGAGAACTAGTTTCCGTTTTAGGCTTAGTGTCTTAAAAACTTCGGTGACATCGTAATTTAACACCAATTGATATAGTGTGCTCGAAAGGTACACAAAAAAAGTGTATCATACTATTTTGAGTAAACCAGCCAGACCACATAGGTTCAAACATTTTACTGATAATTTTTTTAGCAAACACACTAAACTACACACAGTGAACAGCCGATTGTCTAACTTTTGTGCTCGCGTGATTTGCACCATTTTCGCGTTGTAAACATTAGATATTCGAGGGCCCGTGAAACGATATTAATTAAGAAAAAAAAATTGTAATTCATATTCTACATTATCAGTTTGATATATACGTTTTAAAATTAGACTACTAAATAAGAAATCCATAGTGAAATTCAAATAAATAAATAATGATATGTTATAACTAAATAATAATAATGTAATTAAATAATATATAAGTATGTACGGTAACTCTTTGTAATAGATGTAAAAATTACTTCTCAGGGCACTCGTTGGCGCTTCAAATAGAAAGGAAAAAGTAACTATCATTCGAATAGCATTACCGGTCAAATGTTATAACAATATTATGAATATTGTACAGGTCAATGTCAAAAATGTATTAAATAATTTTATCTATAATAGATTTCATCTCATTTACCATAGATTAATGATTGCTTTCCGCTGCGCTTTATAATATATTGACATATTTAAATGTCAAATTATATTATTCATACCAATTATATTTCAATAAATAATTATCAAAGTATTCACCTTTTTTTCAAATCTGTGAGTATTTTTATAAATATACTAGGACATTGCGTCTTATAAAGAATCAATATTATAGTTTCCTATTTATGGGAAAATGAGTACTGATATTTTTGAAATTTAATAAGACTACATCATTTATAATAATATTTATTTATATACCGTTCCTATGTATTTATTATAAGTATGCTTATGTGTCGTTTTTATGTGTAGTACCATTGCTGGACTCGGGTTTTTCTTCTTTTTTCTGTGCTTCATGAATGCATCAAGCATATTACGCCTTCTTCACCTCGGCTCCGTTGCGATACGGTTTCACGCCATGTGGTAACCACTCGGTGGTTATTTTTGTTTAAAGACACTCCGATATGCAATAAACTTGACCAGCCCAATTCTCTTTTAACTCGGCAGAAATTTAGTACCATATGTAATAGTAAAAAATATAATATTAAAGTACGATAATTATTTAATTTAAAAATTAGAATATTCTCAACGAAAAGTTTACTTATTAATAATATGAATAATTTCTGTTATTTCAGGACATGGGTTTACAATACGCAGAGAAGGATGTTGTCAGTTGTACTAGTGATTCTAACGATGCCACTGCTTCTGAAGCCAATAACTGTCGAAATTCCTTACTTAATGAGGATGTACGAAGTCAGTCACCTAATACAAGTAATGACGAAGCTAAATCGCAAAAACAGAAAAGGATCCCCAGACCCTTACCTCAACTCATACCATTGAATTCTTCAACACCAAACCAAAAATTATCCACCGGCGAACCTCCGCTTAAGAAATTTAAAGAGTCTCCAAATTCAGAGTCAATGGATATAGACTTACAAAATAAGATAGATAATTTACAAAGTGAAGTCTCATTTATACCTTTAAGGAATGAACCATTAAATTTAAAAGACACAATAGTTCGCAAGAAAAATGAATCATTTTTTGATAGGCTGAAGGAACGACTATTAACAGAAACAGGTGAAGATGGGTCATTAATTTGTAAAAATTGTGGCTTCGAAAGCAAATGTTTATCTGAACATTCAGTACATGAGAAAAATTGCGCGCCATTAGCGAATCGGACCACATTAAACACACTGCTTCCAAGTTCCAGCTCAACACGTTGCCAAAACTGTAGACATAGGTGTAAGTCTAGTGCTGATTTATACATTCATATGCAAACGTGTAGAAGAAGTGGGAAAATCGAAGATGAAATATCTGTAGACACGAGAAGACAAAGTAATGAAAGCAAAGAAATTAGCCTTGAAAAAGAGATAGAGCCACATCCGATGGAAAACGTAGTTTTCGTTTGGAACAACATTCATCAAGAACAGGGCAAATTCGATACTCCATTAGATATAAGTATAAATGACGATTCAACTCTACCGGATAATAGGAGAAGTTACGAATGTGAAACCGTTGATGAAAATGAAAGTATGAACCTATCGCCAAGTCAAGCTGTCGGGAAAAATGTTTTTAAATGCCCCCATTGCCCATTTTGGGCATCTACAGCAAGTAGATTTCATGTTCATATTGTTGGTCATTTAAATAAAAAGCCATTCGAATGTTCCCTATGTAAATACAAGTCGAACTGGAGATGGGATATCACAAAGCACATCAAACTAAAATCTGCCAGAGATCCTGAGCATAACGATGCCAAAGTGTTAATGACTGATGAGACTGGTAGAAGAAACTATAGCAAGTACAGTAAATTCTTAGCTATGCCAGTTGTAAACGAAAATGGTGAGAGTGAATTTCATTATATAGATCCTAATAGAGCAGTAGATGAATCAATGGAAGCCGATGAGACCTTTAATGATGTCGTTGATGTTACAAATTCCAATTACGAAATTCAGCCACTAAACCTTCAAACTCAAATTGAAAATAAATCAGATGCAATGGATATTAGAGATCAAGATGGTAAAAAGATAAAGAAGACATTATGGAAATGCAAGAAATGTAATTACAAGTAAGTATATTTTTAAAATCTTAATTGTTTGTTTAAATACAACCACAACTTATGATCTTAACTATAACTTCAATATATCTATTTTAAAATAATGACATGATTGGTATGATTTTCAGAGATTCGTCAAAGGAGGCCTTGTTAGAACACGTCCGTGAACACGCCAAAATGGATAATGGCCATGATGATCTTAAGAATCTTAGTAACAAAAAACCTGAAACTGTATTAGATCCAGCTGATTTGGCTTATCGCTGTGGCCATTGCAATCAACTATCCAACTGGAAACATGTCATTCAGGTAATTATTATTCATCAAGAATTATTTAACTAGATTGACGAATTTACTTTCAGATTACACTTTGAAATATAGTGAGAGATATAAATAAAAATATTTTTACTATACGTCAATATTTTTCAATAAAGCCGATCGTTTTTATATGGTTAAATATAAACATAGGTTTAATGTTTTATGATCAGTTAGGTAGATCCAATTTGGAAAAAGAGGTCAATCGTCGAATCCAACTCGGCTGGGCAACGTTTGGGAAGCTACGTAACATATTCTCGTCCAAGATACCGCAGTGTCTCAAGACGAAAGTCTTTGACCAGTGTGTGTTGCCAGTGATTACATATGGAGCTGAGACGTGGTCGCTAGCTATGGGCCTTATAAGAAAGCTCAAAGTCACTCAAAGTGCAATGGAGAGGGTTATGCTCGGAGTTTCTCTGCGTGATCGAATCAGAAATGAGGAGATCCGCAGGACAACCAAATTCACCGACATAGCCCGAAGAATAGCTTAAGTGGCAGTGGGCAGTGGCCACATAGCTCGTAGAACGTATGGCCGATGGGGTCAAAGAGTTCGCGAGTGGCGGCCAAGTACCGGAAGACGCAGCGTGGGCAAACCGCTACAAGGTGGACTGACGACCTGGTAAAGGTAGTGGGAAGCCGCTGGATGCGGGCAGCACAGGACCGGTCGTTATGGCGATCTTCGGGTGAGGCCTATGTCCAGCAGTGGACGTTCTTCGGCTGAAATGATGATGATGATGAATGTTTTATGAGATCTTTTACAATAAAACTGGTTTCGCTGTTAGTAGTTCATAATTAAAATATGTATATGCAACCTGAAATATAGCTATAAGTTGGCAACTAAGAAAATTTCTATTTAAACATATTTCATTCGTATGTGCACCCAAGAGATCAGAACAATTATTTTATGACTTAATAATATTGTTGTGTCAAAAACAGGGTAACAATAATCCTGATAGTCCTATTAAAGGATCTTTAAATAGTTTCAAATTTTAATATGTTTATACTATAATTCCAGCGACACTGCCGTCTGAAGCACGAAGGAATAATAAAAGTCATTACTACTATCAAACCAAAACTAGATATGGCATCAGCATCAACAAACGAATCGTCCGGTGAAACATGTACAAAATGTCCCTACAGAACTAGCGATAAGAAGGCCCTCTCGATTCATATTCAACAACATCAGCCATCAACAAATTCAATATTCAAATGCTTCTTCTGTCCTTTCTTCGTTAAGGATGAGCATGACCTAATACAACATCTACAAGTCCACGGCGTAAATGATCCAGAGGACTATATATCTAAAGCTGTGAATTGTGCTTCACCATTGCCAGAAATACAATCATCATCAAATGTAATGCACCCATGTTCAACTAAGCGCCACAAGTGCACGGAGTGTCCATATGAGACCAACAGTAAATCTCAGTACATGTACCACGAACAGTTTCATCGACTCCCAGCAGACACTCCGTACAAATGTCCCGAATGTAATTACAGTGTATCGAAAAGACATTTACTTCACCAGCATCTGAGGGTGCACGGCATTCTTCCTAAGAAAACTGAATCAGAAGCAGAGTTTGAATCGATGTCATCGTACCAAAAATCTGAAAATGCAACGGAGCTATCAAATGTTAATATTGACGAAACACCTTACGTTTGGGTTTCAGCGAAAAATGAATTCCATAAAATGTACAAATGCCGTTATTGCTCCTATGTTAATTCTCAGAAATGCAAAATACCGAATCATGAAAAGATACATTTTTACATATTCGAAAACAGTGAAATAATAGTTTATAAATGTTTGGAATGCAAATTCACATGTGATAATGCCAGTAAGTTGGCTGAACACTCCAAAACTCACGGGGAAATATACGGAAGAATATACTGTCCGGTCGAAGACGATGTTCCGGATGAAGAACAAATATCTAAACTACGTAAAGTAATTGAACTTGAGAAATCTAGCAACACAGACAATATGTCACCCAGAGATGATGAAACGAAACCTGAGAATAGAGAATTGAAAACATTACATTTCTGTCAACAATGCCCGGCAAGGTACTTTACTGAAAGTGAATTAAAGGTACATGAGAAATTCCACGATCTTTCATTGACCAATAAATGTAATAGCTGTGAATTTTCCGTTCCCGAAGAGGAGGAATTGAATTCACATAATGTAGTGCATTCGGATGAATATCATACAAAAACTAAAATGCTTAAATTTATTCACAACGTACACGTAATGTACAGGGAACCTAGGCTGGAATCAGTTCATTGTCCGGAAACTTCAGAGATCACTTGGATAGCTAAACCTACGAAAATCAATGAGAATGTTGTAAATACTGTCAAAAAAAATTACGATGGGAAACACGCTCCGAAGCAATATTGTTGCAAGGAATGCCCTGCAAAATTCTTCAAAAGTTCTGCTCTTAATTATCACATGGCTTTACATGGTGGAGAAGGCGATCATAAATGCAAAAAATGTAATTACACAGTTAAAAATATTGGTAATCTTGCAAAACACGAACTGTTACACGAAAATGAACATAAACAGAACAACTGTAATTACGAATCCAACGACGATATTGATTACAAAAATATCCCTTTATCGGGGACAGATTTATTTCAAAGAAAAACCGAGGCTCAAAAGAGAGTTTTCACTGACAAAGATAAATTAGTCAAACCAAATGACCACTTCCCACCTGTTCTGCAAGCTGACCCACAATTTGGTTATTTAATGCACGGCAATCCCGAGTTTATATACCCGACATACTTGAAAAATGGACGACAAAAAGAAAAACGTTATAAATGCCATAAATGCCCATCTGCGTTTGAAAAAAGAGAGCAATATAAAATACATTTATCACTGCACGGATCAAAACAAAGGTACAAGTGTGAACTTTGTGATTATTCAGTAAAATATTACGCAAACTACGTCCAGCATATGAGGAAACACCAGATGAACGATGAGGCACAAGCTGAACGTAAGAAAAGTAATAGTGGATTAATGGATAACGATTGTCAAGAGGACGTTAAACACGAAGAAGGCAATGCACATATTAAGCTCGCTATAAAAACTATGCCAAAAGGTATCCCGAAAAGTGATTTCCAACAATTTTCGTTAAGGGACCAACAAACGTTGAGGTTGTTGCAACGGAGACGGTCGATGGCGAACACGGGAACAGACTTAAACACCACAGAGACATCACCGACGAAGGAGAGGAAGCTACACATGTGTTTATTATGTCCGTACACTAACCAACGGCAAGACGCACTAAATAACCATTATAAGAGGCATGACGATAATGACTATCTTAACTCTGGAAGCCACAAGTGCTCCTACTGCGATTTAGTCGTAGTGCAATCACATTTCCTAAGAGAACATTTGAAAACACATTTCAATCACCATAAGACACATTTGCCTGAATGTTTTGTTGCGAACGAAGAAGTTAGTTTTACATTAAGACATGTAGACGACGAAACAAAATGCACAGATCTCAAGTTAGATTTTTTAAATAAAAATATTAAGTGCAATGAAGATAAGATTTATGTTAAAATTAAAACCGGAGAATTGTTAGTAGAATAAGTTAAAATTTCTAAAATATATTATGTAAGTATATTATAATGTAGTTTTAGTATGAGCCAAAAGCTATATAATATAATATTATTATTTACCAAAGCATAGCTTGCCATATTAGATTAGCCATTATCGTTATGTCGGACAATTATTAAAGTGCGTTTGATAACTAAAAAAATATATTATATTTCTGTCATTTGCTAGTTCTTTTGTATAATTAATTAATCTTTTAAAATAATATATAAAATATGTATTATATTTTGATTAATATTAATCTAAAAAATATCGTGAATAGCAAAGACGTTAAAACTGTCTAATTTGAATAATTTTCAAATGGATAGAAACACAAATTAGATATTAGTGAAAAATGTATTTCAATAGCTTTATTTCCTTTATTACATCACTAAATACGGTAACATTTAATTAATTTTAATGAAAAATGCATTAAGGAAAAGACAGAAAAGAAACTTACGAAAAGCTGAGTTTTGCTTTAGTCTTGTCCTTGGTATATTTAGTTAAATAAAAATGTATCAATGACAATCAATAGAAGTCGCTAAAACATTAGTATCGATATAGAAGTACCTTATATATAGGCATCGGGAACAGAAGTCAATCACGAGATACTACCGCAGAACAATGAAAATTAAATTATTGTCGATTAATTTTGCATAGCACGCAATGCACATTCAGACCGTTAGTGCATTATACAAAATAATGTTATTATAAATTTCATATGTAATTATAATTATATAATTGTATTATATTCTAATTATAGAAAAATATTAAATTATTTATTGTTTTGTAAAAATAAATAAATAGGTACGTAAATTTAAATACCAATTACTATTTTTTAAACGTCATAACGGTGAAGAGGTTAAATCAGCACTGATGCAGAATTGTAACGTTTTTCTTGTTTTGTTTCTGTTTTAACTCGGATCGCAATTACTGATTTCGTCGAATCATTATAATATTATTATCTATCACTCACGGGTAACAAAAATTCAAATCGCATATGATCGGTAATAACTGTTTTATTACATTCTTCAATACAAAGCCAATATTAGCATCCTTATAAGAGATAGTTTCCTTAGATAGCAAAAGCTATTATAAATACGTACATATACCACAATATGCTTAAATTATAAATATTTATATATAATTTTTAGAGTCTAACAAAGCAATAGAAGTGTGAAAGACTTAAGCCTAGGTAAAATATATTTAGAATTTAAAAAAAAACATTAGTTTTGAGTAATTTACTTACTACGCAAAAGAAACGTTATATTAAAATCAATTGCATAATTTTTAGTAATTATGGATGACAGAAATTTCGTCAATATTATCTTGTAGTCTTTAAGACCTCGATTGATTCATATGCGACAGATGTCGCAGAAGCGTTACAATAAAACAATACACGCAATATTTCATTATGACAATAATATTAAAAAAAACTCGTGTCGGATATTATTTTTTTTAAATCTACGTCTCACTATTAAAGTTCGCTGAAAACAATTCGATGGACCAAATTTCTTTGAAATGTTTAATATCAAATAGACAATAATAACATGTATTTTTATACTATTATAACATAGGGTGTTTGTACGCTGCCTTTATACAATGCTCCAAAGTACAAGACATTTAGCCTATGTAAATTAAGCACAATTAAATAAATAAAATTTGCAAGTGGACCCTACTCATGTTCGCCCACAGCCCCAAATTAATATTCACTTGAATTTATTATATTAATACATTTCTTAGTATTCACATAATTACATACCTACTTGGTATATTGATGATGTAAAGATTCTGGCGTTTTAAATTCCACGTATTAAGCGATCGGACCAGCGCTTTTTAAGCGTACTTCAATAGAACAATACCTTTCAGGCCAAATCCGCCAGCAAAGGAATGTTCTACTTTTAAAGTTGACTGCTGAGTCCAGTTAAACGATATGTCTTATTAAAATAAGCATGTAGGTATTCAGAAGCGCTAAAAACATGCCACTCAAGTGCTCTCGAAGTGATATGAACATACATATGGCTGCTGCGTAGTTAAATACAAAAAACGGTGAAGTCTGGCAAGATATTGAATGAAGCGATTTTTATCGGCACGGCTTTTTTTCTATCTGAATGCTTTTTAATTCACGTTGAAAAAACAGCGCTCGTCCGAGAAGGGTTTAATTTAGTTATTCGGTACCTATGTAAAATTTAACCAAAGTCTTTTTACCTGTATATTATGATATTTTCACGTGAGTAAAGAACGCACAGATAGGACACTGCTCATGAAATTTTACCTATTCATGAAAATTCACAATCATCATGCGTCTAACATAAGTTTTTTTTGTGCAGTTTTGATAATTCTAATTTTAGTTCCTCAGCCTCACTGCTAGAGGACCTGCTAGTAGATATATGAAAGAAAACAAATTTTGATCCTACTAAAAATCTATACACAATTGTATTAATAATTTACAATTTAATAAAATAAATAACTAAAATATTTTGAAAATCCAAGCCCAGGTGAAGCTGTAAAAGCCGTTTGAGGCTTCAGGACCCTTATGGCTACCAGTATAGTCAGTTTGAAAAAAAAATCCTATATTCAATACAAAATTCTAATGGAGAGTGAAGAGTCTCGGATCTCATTACCGTACCCAGCTGGCCAAGTAATTAAGACGTTATAATCTTTATATGTCAGTACGTAGCAGTTTCAAAATTGGTGTAAATAGACAGTCTGTACTCTGGTTATCTATCGGTGAATCTGCTGTGAGACAACACGTATATTTTGCCAAGCTTTCATAACTCGTTATGTATTGTATACGTAGTGTAGTGCTTTGAACGTCGGTATGAAGACGACAGTCTATACGTTTTTTAATCATTGTCCAATTATTATTATTTTTACGATATTTTTTATATAAATGTAATGATTTTGCCAATATTTAATGAATAAAAGAATATAAAACCTACTAATGTAAAACTTCTCTATTTTAGTAAATTAAGTATGCAATACTGCATAAAAAAACATGTAAAGTATAGGGTCAATAATAACTTCTATGTAGTTACAGCCAAAATTAGCTCCGTCAAATATTTATATATGTTGAAATATTTTTATTATTTTTAAATGTAATTATTGTGCTAACATTCTATAAATGTATATTGTAATAAAAATGCACATTCCTATAATGTATAACATATTAATAAATTATGATTTGAAATTTAAAGTAATTATTATTTAAAAATTGAAACACTATTTTTATCAGAATAACATATCAACCATCACCTAGTCAAGTATGCAGCATTTAACAGTTGGCTTGTAATATCTCTGTTCCAAAAGGTACGACTGGAGAGGGGGTTATTGTACAAAATTAAATATTTTTTTACAGGTAATTTAACAAAGCAAATTCTTTAATTTCATTCAATCATAAGTGAAATTACAGTATGAATTAAAATCCTTGTAGCACATTGGCAAGCTTTAGTGTTGATCAGAGAGCTAAGGATTCGACACCCACACAGACTGTCATTTGTCTCTTTTATACACTTTGAATTTACACATGGGTAAATCTAAAATAAACACACTAAAATTAGCATATTACATTTTTTAATAAATACAGAAATCCACTTAGCTGTCTTTATCAGAATAACCAAACTTTTTTGGTTCTGTTAAGTTAGAAACAACATTAAAATCTTATTTCAGGCAAATACTGACAACTACATATACATATATAACTAGTTAGGCATTCAAAGATATATTAGATGAAAGTGAGGAACAGAAAAATTATATTTTTTTAAAATCAAAACTTAATTAAAACTTAAGAATTAATTTATTCATGTTAAACTACAATCACCTTATCTAAACACATGATCATAAAAGAGAAAAATCAATCAATGCTTTTTTTAAATTTGCAAACTCAAAATCATTGTTTTTTTTTTTATTTATAATAGTTACTCGATACATATATGTACCATATCATGAAAAATCCTTATAATTCTAAGGGTTAAAAGCAGTCTTAACAGAACTTCCAGCGGTTTCCACATTCATTGCAAAGCACAAAGGTGGTCATAGGCTCATCAGAACTCCTTGTCTGTAACTGGTTGTAAGTGCAATTCTTCTTTTTACATTTGCCGCACTTGAGCATTTCCGTTTTAGTGCCCTGCACTGTTGCAAGTTGAGCATCATCAATGGCTTCCTTGATAAATTTCTCCCTCAACTTCTTCATTTCATCACTGGCCATCTCCTCGGGTGTCATCTTCGCAAGGCGAGATGCTGAGATGACACCGTTTAAGAAGTTAGTGCGTAATGTTGGGTTTTTAGCATCTTTCAAGTTAGCAACTCTTGATCGTACTCTGTTTTTATATCTCATATCAGTGTTTTTAAATTCTGCATAGATGCACTCTTCCAGTTCTTCAGCTAGCTCTTCTGGGGAGCCACAAGCATTGGAGTTTTCGCCTGTAACCAACAAGGCTTGCGTGAGCAGTTCGCGGCACTTAAGCCTCACAGCATTTGTTGTATTAGATGGTGGAAATGATGCTGGTAATTTTTTGTCTTTTTCTTTCTCGCTTTTGCTATCCTTATCCTTGCTTTCTTTTTTTGACTTAGACGAGGTACCATTGTCCTTGGAAGGCGTGCTCGGTGTTGATAAAAACTTTTTCCAATTCTTAATAAGAGTTTTGCAAAGAGATATGACTTCTTCATCTTTACTAGACTTTCGGAGGGCATTGACCGTCATGCCTATCCTCGTTTTCGTCAAAACGTCCAAATTAACGGCCATGGTCTGAAGGGACTTCAGCAGTTCCAGCGCTTCTTCTTGACCCTGGAAGATATAAAGAAGCATCATGTGTTTTGATTTGTTAAACCTGTTGCCTGTTTATTAAGTTAGATTCGGTTTGGAGAAAATACAAACCGATTTCTGTATCGACAATACTCTTCAAAATACATTTTACAAGGATAAACATGTAAACGTAAACAAATATTTTTAATGAAAATTATTGATGATAAGCGGATGGCGGGCTATCTTGAGCAATTAACACTCGGTAAACGTACCGTGCCGTCGTCCGATGTCATTTTAGTCAATTTCTTTTGTATTTTCATCACATCTTCTTCTACACTCATTGTTGTGTTTTATTGAACGGTACTCTTCCCGCCTATATTCGGAAAACGATATTTGCAAAAAATTAATAAATCGACCACCACATTGAAAATATTACTGGGCATAGATAATCTAGAACAAACATACCATAGACAATATTCACCTATATAGTGAATTTTTAAACAATAGACATTTTATTTTCTTAACAGCAGAGACAAATAAAAATTACTAACAGGTTAACTGTCCACAGACCAAATATGGTGAAAAAATTGCAAAAAAGTGAATACACCAATAGACACAGAAAATCTGACGTCTCAAATCTTTCTCTTTTGTTCTTCATATTTTTCGTAAGTCGCTCTTTCAGTTCGTAGTGAAAGGTAAGAAATATCACAAACTCTTTAGTTGTGCCCTCTAGTATAACAATTTTAGTATAACAATTGACCACTTACACACCAGGGACTTGTTACGTGTTCTGCCCGAACGACCTTTTTTTCAAAAGCAATTTCTCTTGGTCTTATTTTTAGATAGGTACAGTATTAAGAAAAAATAGACTGATAATTAATAGTTTTATTTACTAAATAATCGATACTAACGGATTTTCAAATAGTCGATGTTTAAGTGAACACTTTAAATAGGCAATAAATATTATTGCATCACTACAAATTATTATACTTCCAAAAACATTAAGTAACGACTTTTTTGGGCGCTCTGTACTTAAAATGTCCCTTCTTTTTGGTCACTTTTTTCTTCTTTTTATTGGTAGTTAGTGTAGACAAAATTTGACAGATAACTAACTACATATACACATGTTCCTTTCCTCCACCCTCATATACATATATACAGATACATATACATGCGGATAGGGAATTAGTCAGATCGCGGCTTATTTGCAATCGCTGCAGCAGTCCAAGCCGAGGTAATCGGCCACTTTGGAACCGATGTAACTTGTTGCCTTGCTTTCGCGGCTGAGTACCTTAAGCGCTCGCCCCCAAATCATGATATAGTATGTAATAATTAATGTTTATTTAATAAGTACCTATTTTACATAGAATTTAATCATACAGGAGCTATGTTTTTTTCAAATTCTCTCTATTTAGCCTCATGGAACCATCAGAGGCTTTAATTAATAGTTTCACCGAATTTTACAGGCAAAATTTGACATTTTACTTTAAAACAATGCATAATAGTTCTTTCTGTTATAAACTAATGTTGCAGCAGCCAATACAACTGTATACTTTATTAGTTCTATTGAAAAGATTAATTGTAATCTTGTGATATTATGATCATTGAAATTTTATTTTTATTTATAGCGCCTATTAGAACTTTTTAGCATTTAAACTCCAGCGCAGATTGCGAAAAAATATTTATATAGGTATGTACGATTTCGATGTACGATGATTTCTTCCTCGGTAATTTTTTAGCAAGGTTTTCTTCCTTGGTAATTTTTTACCGAGGTTTTCTTCCTCACGGTCGCAGGAGATAGGGAGAGCGGCAACGAAACACCGACACACCTCTCCTGCCGCGGCCCCTCGCCTTCAGCCGCGGTGCCTCCCATACGACAGCGCGGCTCGCCTCAGTTGCGGTGGCGCTCATACACCACCGCAACCTACAGCCGCCGAAGCAGCTTCTCCTGGTGGCCGCTCGTCAACGGCTGGCCAACTCAGCCTAGACGAGCGGCCTCTCCTGTGGGTCCCTCTTCGCTTCACCGTGGTTCGTCACGCCACGGTTACTAAGCCCCCCCGCCACGACAAGGCGGGAACCCATCGGGGGGGGGGGACCGCCATCCTCTGCGGCAACTCAAGCCTAGGTCCGATCCATCGGCATAGAGCCCTTGAGTCAAGCAGCCGCTCGCGCGATACAGTGACTCTACATTCACTAGCTTTCATAGCCATACATGACACTGCATTATATACACATGCACAACACACAGGTACATAGGTTTTGTAAGGGACCTTTTTTTTTCTTTTTTTGCCTAGTTAGATTAGACAAACATTTTCAGACCACTAAATACACAAACACATGTTCCTTCCATCCTCCCAGGGGGCAGAAACATGTATATATGTATAGTTAGTTTAGATCGAATGATAGGGATTTAGTCAGATCGCGACTTAATTGCATACGCGCAACAGTCCGAGCCGAGATTCGGCCACTTTAGCACCCTCGGATGTCGTTGGTTAGCTTTCGTGGCTGAGTGCCCTAAGCGCTCGCCCCCAAGCCCGGTAAAGCTGTAAAAGCCGTAAAGGCTCCAGGGCCCCTAAGGCTAACAGTATAGTCAGTTCGAAAAAAAAAGAGATTCTAAATGAACTTTTGAATCTCATGTTTATACAATTGTAAAGCTTTTCTAAATCTTTAGGTTTTATAATGCGGCTATCTAAATGCTTCACAAAAGCCAAAACATAAAAAAATCTATATTGCACTTTTGTACGAAGCCATCTGGAATACGCGTATCAAATATTGGAACCATGCTATCGTAAGTATATTGACCGTATTGAGAGTGTACAAAAGAGATTTCTTAAATATCTATGTTTCCATCGGAAAGTGCCATATCAATGCATGAATTACTTTAATCTTTGTAAGGAATTTCATATATTGCATCTATCTAACAGGCGTGAAATTTATGACTTCTCATTTATATTAAAAAAATTAAACAATGATATTGACTGTCCTGATCTTTTTACAAAGCTCTATTTTAATGCTCCGGGCAAACTAACTCGTCTTTATTCTTAACTACATGTTCCTTTTTCTTCATCTAATTACAGGCAAAACTCGATATTAGATATTGCGTGCAAGTAAACGTTTTAATAAGTTGTGTAATCAGCATAATCTCGATCCTTTTCATTTAACTGTGGTTTCGGTTAGAAGGTGCTTAAGTCTTGATTTTTCTTCATAATTGATGTGTAAATTTTATTTATGGTTATTATTAGTAGTAATGACAGTTGTGTAAGTATAATTGTAAGAATAATTCACATTTTTTATAACTTCTACAGGTTTTGTACGTGATGACTTGTTCTTGGCTAACGGGTTCCTTTGCTTTTTTATTTTGTTAATTTAGCTCTTAATCGCAGTCCCTATGACTGCCAATATTTTTTCTTTGTTTGAATGGTGACTTGATTGAGAGTGTTATTAACTATGATTCAAGAAAATCCGTTCAGCTATTTAAAGAACATGAGCTCTTTTCTAGTTGATAGTTGAACATGGCAACATTGAACGAATGCTGCAGTATCATCTGGAATCTGCAGAATACCTAACTCTTCACCAACTTAAGTAACAGTAAGTTCATTAGTAACAAGTTACTTTTGTCGGGGGATTCTTAAATTTTCATTTTACCTTGTAATACATTATGATCGCATCAAGATGTAATATAATAGGAATTCGAAGCCATGATGGTTCAGTAGTAGCATGTATGGACACCACGTCAATCGACGTTGGTTCGAATCACTGCAATGAGCCTGAACTTTCGGTGAAGGAAAACATCGTGATGAAACCATAGCATACATGTAGGATATTTTCTAATGCTAGCTTCCACAGTAAAGTTGAAAATCTGTCGTCAAACACCTACATGTATGTTCAGGCAGCTGAACTTTAGGGCCAATTTCTTTACTAGTCTTAGCGCGTTACCATCTCGGGTTACATCGTCATATAACATCAGTTGGGATTGTAGACATAACACCAAGTCTATATAAAAAATCGCGGTTAACGATTATGAGAAATCAATTTTAGATCAGAACTACAGTAGTTAATGTAGACACTCGTTTAACGTATTATTCTTTAACGCCTTAATACTCGTAATGGCGTATTTCGAGACAGGCGTTATCATCACATTAACGTAGGTGGAGCAGGAGCATTATAGTGCGCAGATAAGGGCAATGTATCCTTGCACTTCAGTTTTTTATCGTGTTTACACGCCACAGCTGATTTTAATTTACCCGCAATTGTACCGTGTTTATTGATTGTGTTTTAAATTTGTTTTCATCAATCAATTTTTTTTTCTGGGATCTGTAATAAACGTTATCCGTCGGTTTAAGGTGAGTCAAAATATTTTTATACAACTAACGTGGTAAAAAAGCATACGGTCTGCTTGATGCTTATAGCACTAGAAGTCTCACTTGCGCGTTGCCGACCCTGAATCTCCCTCCCTAAGCAGCTCTGAAACCCCTAATTACATCAGGAACACAACACAAGGTTATTTGGCTGCGATCTTTTGTACGGCAGAGGTATTTCACTAATCGGGCTGCCCCAAGTTGAGAGAAACTTCCAAAGAGCTTTCTCTGTGCCCTACCTCTGTGATGATCCGTTCTTACATTTTTTTGCTGTCATAGCTGTGTTTATTTTCTTTCTCTATTCTATGATGAATAATCACAAGAAGTATAATGTTTGAGTCACCCGTCCAATAATCCATTTTTCCTTATTACGTAATTACCTATTTAGTATGTACCTAAACAATAAACCTTAATTTTAGATCGTAAAGACGTAATCTATAACTGGTTTGTTCTGATTTTACGTCCTTATGATCCTAATGTCTATAAACGTAAATACTGTAATATTATACCGATGTATTTGTTTGGTTAAATCCTACAATTGAGTTTGTAAACAAAGCGCCTATAAAATTTAAGACTTGAGTTATTAAGACTATTGGGACAATTTTTTCTTATAGTAGCCCAGTGTCAGCACAGTTACGACACTGTGACTGATAGATAGAGTAGCATAGCAATAGATTTGAAACAATGATGGCTCAGTGATAGCGTGTACGGAACGGACATCGCGTCGATCGACGTGAGCTCGAATTCAGCAATGAGCCTGAGGTGTCGGTGAAGGAAAACGTCGTGATGAAACCATAGCACGGTGGTAGGGCATCTTTTAACACCCGCCTGGCAGTTACCACCCCCTCAAGTTGAAAATCTGTTATCTAGCACGTATAGTGTTACGGCAGCTGCACTTGAGAGCCAGTTCTTCATTAGGCTTAGCGTGTTACCTTTGGCCACATCGTCACTTAACATCGTTGGCCACCGCTGTCATGCTGGCTGTGAGCCCCTCGGTACCTGGATCTACACTGGCTGATACTAAAACTCAAGAAACCAAAGACATCACTGTGAAGAGTACAAATGAATGATGATAATATCATGTGCATAGTAATTGCAACCTAATTGGGTACGGATCCCTGCCACCCTGCTTGATTACTGGATATACACCGGGTGATCCCGGGACACCTAAGCATGCCACTAAAGCGGGTGTTATACCTGGTGTATGGTGTTTATGGCCTAATTGGATACAAATTGCAAATTGGATATTGGGATGCGCTTCCGCCGTCTGAGACCTTGTACAAGTTCAATGACATTTTGGTATGATGTAATCACATGTATTTTGCGGATATATTAATAGGTCATAAAAATAAAGCGAACACGGTTTTATTTTTATTTAAAAAAAAAGTACACAACGATGTTGATTATGCAGTCAGAACTTTTAAGACTTTAAATTGTGTCACAGACGACGACGATGCTATAATATTTAACTCTATATGACTATTGACTAATCGATTTCTTAACGACACTAGCTACGTTTTCATCTACGTTACGATACGACGACCACATCGATAAATTTGAATATCGAACTAAAAATCAGAATCATCGTCTGAAGACCTGTCTAATAAATCGAATAGTGGAGCCGTGTTATATTTAATTACTTGTAAATAGAATTCCGGTCAAAAAATATGTGTGATACCTAAGCGTACCGTCAAGCGACTGAAATGATTTTGTATATTAAAATATAACGTATCTTACCCGTCTGTGATACCTTAAAATGCAATAATATATATCGTGTCGATATCGTAACATGAAATATTATTGTACCTTCATCGTGTGTGACGCGCTTTACAGAATAATTAATACACTATAATTTATTGTAGACTAGCTTTGCCAGCGACTTCGTTCCCGATGTCTTGAAAAAAAAACGACCTTCACGCCACCTGTTGTAAACTGGTTGTACTAACACAGAAACCTTTGTAGGTTTATCACAATCGGATTAATTGTATAGGAGTATAGGGTACAAACAAACAAAGAAACATACATTTTTACATAGATACATTTATAAGTTAACTATGATTAGGGTTCCTAACCCTACTATATAATCTAGTATATTAAAAGACCAACTACTATATTTCTAAAAAAATATAGAAGGTGAAACTACTACATATATATATTAAATATTTTTTTATTTCAAAATGTTTAAGCGTGAATCTGAAAGCAGGACACAGTCTTTATCTCTTGAAGTACTTAAGTTTAATATATACATAATCTGCCGCCTTACTCTGGACGCGTACGAGTTCTGAATCGAATCGAGTAAAATTCGATTTGATGCAATTTGACACTCTTGAAATCAAACCTAGCGCACGATCGTGCTGTGGCTCGGATCGGAACTAAGTTCGATAGATTTTTTTTGTTAGGATTGAATAATACCTACTCTTGACGCAATCTGACAGCTATGAATCCAATTGCTAAATCTGTACATATTATAAAACTCAACGTCTCTCTCTCTCTGTCTGTCCGTTTATGTTTTTTTCATGGGAATACCACTTATTCGATTTAAATTGTTATTTTTTTAATTCATAGCTATATTATCTGGCCAGGTTATAGGATATATTTTATTAGATAAAATAATATACGAAATAAGCAGTGACGATAATGGTGAATCAATTCGAAGAAAAGACTCTTTTGAAGGCGCTTAAATGACTTACACTGAGTAAACCAAAAAAATATATCAAGTTAATGTTTTTAACTAAATACATAATTGTAGATCTTAAAAAGACTACAAAAAAGTCAGCGATGACCTAATAAAATGTGTAATGCTCTGAACATTTCAGCTCTTAATATTAACTCTAAGATAGTCTGCTTTTTCACCAAAGTTTCTCAAGGAAAAAATATGACTTTTTTTTTGTTCTCTGAAATATTATAATTCGTTGCCGAATATATTAACAATATGAAAAATACATATTATATTTAAAAAATACTCTCTACAATAAAGATCTCAAGATTTTACGCTAAATCTACTGGTCCAAAAGTTATTCGAGGACAAATTTTAATTGATATAAAATTATCAATATTTTCAAGTATAGTCACAAAATAAATAAAATAAATAGTTGTATAATAAAATATATTGTAAAATTTTATTTTAATGTACTTTACCTTTTTTTGGTGTCTTCTGTAGTCAAGCTACCTATCCCTTCCCGTTAATTTATGTGGCAGCAAAACTCATAGGCCCATCACGCCAAATCTGAAAATACGCTACTGTATAGAACTTTGGGGGATAGGTGAATTATTTTTAGTAGCCCGCAGGCGCTGAATGACATTGTAGAGTCCTATAACTTACTACATTAACATCATTGGTGAATTCTGATAATGAGTAAGTTGTTTACTCGTGCATTGTTTCTCATTAGAGTTATTATGATGGAAACGTATGCAATTTAGGTTTTCCTTATTTTCTATGTAACACAATTAAATTATCCGTTTTCCTGGTTCCTGTTATTTTTTGTACTTATTTATTTTATTAAATAATGGTATTATTACATAGTTAATCGTGTACTATTAATTTTTAAACTATTTTCTAATTTATTACTTTTTTTATAGTAGCTTGATAAATTGACGACATTGCACCTAATAGTAAGCACAGTACAATCCAAATACAACAGTGAACGCCGAGAGATCGGCAATCCATCGGCGGTCACCGCTGTTTTACCGGATAACAAATTAATGGATAGGTATGCACAGGCTGATTCCAAAACGCGACACGCAAAAGGACTTTTCACATCGTGTACGGTGGTCGCGACCCAGTTGGTCAAAATAATAGTACCACCACCCTATCGCTATATCCTTGTTCGTTAATCAGCAGGGTGCAACACGTGAATGTAAGATTGGCTTGGGCATCTCATTTCTAAAGATTTAACTCGACACCCCTTTACTGGTTTTTGAAGTGAAAACTTCTTTAGCATTGCTACGATTTGAAACTCGATGAATCGAAAAAGCGACAGTAAAAAGAGATAACCATATACATATATAGAATTTAGCATACGAGAGAACGAGATAGAATATATTTACATTATGCACGGTTAATGCAAGTCGTGTTTTTCATGGTTGTGATCGTCGTCGGATTAGCCTAGTGTTTTTTTTTTTTTTTGGAACAGACTATACTGTTGGCCGGGAGGATTTGACAGTTTCACCGGGCTTTTGGGCGAGCGCTTAATAAGGCACCGAGAAATAAGGGCAACATGCGCAAGGGTGCCAAAGTGGCCGACCTCGGCTTGGGCTGTTGCCATATATTCAAACATCGCGAACTAGCTAAATCCTATCCGAATTCGAGCTAACTAACTACACATGTATGCATGTCTCTTGCCTTCTGGGAGGAAGGAAGAAACACGCGTACATCTATTTAGTAAACTGAAAATTGGTCTAAGGCTAACCAAAAAAAAGAAAAAAAGGTCCCTTACAGAACCTATGTACCTGAGTGTAATGCATAAATGTTCATAATACAGTGTAATGAATGTGTTGGTAGCTAGTGATTGCAGTGTCACTGTATCGCGCGAGCAGCTGGCTTGAGGGCTCCATACCGGAGGAACGGACCTAGGCTCAAGTCGCTGCAGGAGAGGGCAGAGGGCGCTCGTGACATGTGTATCCTAGTGGTGTGAGACGACCAGACTTTATACGCAGTACGCACGAGTAGTCGATAGTTAGAATCCTGCTGGTTAAGGATATTGAAAAATATTTTTTAAATAACTTTTTTCTTTTTGAAGGTTTCATTTCTGGGACGTGTGAACTGCTGCACGCCTAATTTTTTTATTTTATTATTATTCGGTTTAGTTTCAAGAAATATTTACAGTATTTGTATTTATTCATTATAAATAGGTAATGACGATGGTGGTTTAATATGTTATCAAAAGTCATTTCAACAATTTGTAAATAAAAACATAAAATTCCCCAATTAAGTCTGACTTCAAATATAACCTATTGTTGGGAAAACTGGAAAGATTAAAATACAGGTCAGTATCATTATATTTTATGTCTCATACAGTTAAAGGTTAAACGTCATGATAAGAAATTTGCGTGGTCCATGGCTATTTTATAATAGGGTATTTGAAAAAAATAATCGATTTTTTTATGTATTTTAAAGCTTCATTATAATAATTATGATAGTCAATTGGAAAAACTATAAAACATTTTTTTAAATTAATAATGATCAATTGAAAATTGTAATATTTTAAAAATAATCACATGATTACGAACGCGCTACGATTGATCCTCAGGTTTGTGACGTCATAATGTTATAGGAATTTCATCGATTAAGTTTCAAAGCACTGTAACAGCTGTGTGCTACAATGAGTAGAAATTAACATTGTGACGTCACACTCGCTCGGATTTATTCGGGAACGATCGGCGCGTTTTCGGTACTGAATTCAAACATAATTGTTTATTTTAAAATAACTTTTGAAATATTGCGGGAAAAAAATGATCTTTCCATTTATCACAAGAAAAATATAATTTAATAACCCAATTACCGCGTGGCCACCCTCCACTGGTCAGTTTAATATCCAATACTGTTAATAATAATACAATTTTTAGGGTTCCGGACCTCATAATGAACAGAACGTAACCCTTATAGGATCACTTTGTTGCCCGTCTGACTGTATGTTTGTCCGTTTGTTAAAACCCTTTTTCTCGAAAATGACTATAGGATATATTAATATCGAATAATAAAATATATGACCTCATACTGCAGTAAATAAATCAAGTTTCTAGGCTAACGTAACAAAAATACAGCCCTTCATACTAAAAGTTGAAAAGTCATACTAGCTGACCGATTATAAAAACCTATAGGGTACTTCTAAGCTACATATAGTTTTGAAAGCCCTCTTACAAGTTCTGCATATAACATGAACTATATGATTAGTAAACAATGATCCGGTCGCCTTTTTCAGTATCCAATTCATATATCTATTGTTATTTCACGTAAACATTACATAAATATTACTTATTGTGATTTAGATATCAGTACAGAACCCTCCGGAAGCGAGTTCTACTTTCTATTTGTGTAATTTTTTTTAAAAGCACAATAGAAGTATTTAGCACCTACAAACAAAGCAAAATTTTCACGTGCGTTTGCGAGGCGTGACGTCATAATATAACATTTAGCAATAACATTTTGATATGACACCTACAACAAGGTCTCTAAGAAATGCTATTTAGGTGCAGCTGGGTCGTAGGTACGGTAATACTGTTCGACTGAATCGCGACCTCCGCACATCAGGTATTAGTAGTGTGTCGCGTTCCGAGATCAGCTGGTGTATATGCAGGAATCAAACGAGGTGACTGGAGTCCGTACATAACTGGGCCGCAACCACCATACACGTGGTGATAAGCCCGTCAAAGTCACAACCTTTTTTTTTTTATTGTTACAGGTTTGGCGTAGTTGCCTCAATCTCACCTGATGTTAAGTGACGATGTGGCCCAAGATGATAACACGCTAAACCTAGTGCTATTGGTGCTTGGCGACAGATTTTCAACTTGAGGGTGGTACTCAGCCAGACGGACATTAGAAAAAGCCCTACCACCATGCTATGGTTTCCTCACGTTGTTTTCCTTCACGGAAAGCTCAGGCTCATTGCAGGGATTCGAACTCACGTCAATCGACGCGAAGTCGTTACACGCTACCACTGAGCCATCATTGCTTTAAATGATTGCATTGTTTTGTCGGCTTTCGTGATAAGCGTGTACAACCAATGGCGACGCGATGGACTACCGATCGCAGTTGTTGTAAATTGAACTGTGCTTACCAACTGGCAAAGTCTACTTTACTGTGATACAATAACAAAATCTAGGTTATCATTTCTGTTTGCTTAGATTTGCCTTGTTGCGTCTGGGGATTACCCGGTACTAGCAATATTATGCGGATCATACCCTCTTGAACGAATTACTCAATTAAACGCTGGGACGATGTGTCATATTGTTATGTTTCTTTATTGTTCCTTGTAAACTATACTAATGAACTTAGCATACCTACTTAGATCAAGTTTTCGGAATAGGTATGCAAAATTGTATGCATGACTGCTTATTTTTTACATATAAAAAATGCAAATTAACTTTCATATGATTGAAATTTGCGATTCAACAGCCCGACTGGGTTGCGACCACCATACATTCTATATAAGCAAGCTGTTATGACAGCGTCGACTGACGATGTACTGGTGATCTCTCTGATCGCCACTGTTTTGGATTGTACTGTGCTTACTAACAGGTACAGACGCATTACAAGCGAAGTTACACTTTCGCTGCAATGGAAACTATTGTAGATTGTTTAATTCTGAGTAAATCGTGACCAAGCCCGATTCGATAGCATAAAATGCGGATGAGTTATACTCGTAGATATATAAAAAGTATCTTGATTTACGTTTATTTTAAATGGAAAATCTTTTCACGCTCAGAAAAGGTACTTAAAAAGAATATTAAGGGCTGTAACATTATTTTTTCGACACATACAAAAAAAACACGAGAGGGGACAAAAGAAAATATTGTCAAAAAAAACCTCCTAGAGTTTTTTTATGGGAATAATGAAGACCTAAAAAAGGTAGAACGGGAATTCCTCGTGTTTGATATTTGCCCAGACTACGGAGCTAAATTACAATCATACTGTGCACCTTCATCTTGAGCTATAGCAGGTTTTCACTTGTCACAAATGTGATATTATTATAGCAGAGCAAAACTAATAATTTTGCTGCTATGCAATTATTAAACGCATCTGGGAAAACACTTTTTGGTAAATAACAAAATATTGATAAATGATAGAAATGATAGAAATGATAGAATGATGAGCTAAAATGAAACAAAGGAAAATATTTCTTTTTCATCTCACGTCACCTTTGTTCATATTTACCTACTATTCTAGTAGCGATATCATTACCTACTTTGTATTTAACGCAAACACTCGAGCTTAGTAATAACGTAGGTATAAAAGCTTACAAAGACAATTATCAATCAATCAAAACATTGATAGCGCTCTGTGTTAGTCAGTGCAGTTTGCAGAATCATGTGCCTACTATGTGTGTACCTATAGGTATAGGTATAGATTTTGTACACGTTTGGAACACAAACGAATGAAATGACTTAAAATATATCTGTGGTTCTTTTCTGTACATGTAATTTTTTTTCAAATTTCCCGATAGACAAGTTATATGAAGGACACTGATCATATATATGCTATTAATTTTTCTCTGTTTGTCTGTCTGTTTTATGTCCGGTAGGTCAAAAACGGCATGATCAAATATTATAAAATGTAGTTACACGGGAAGCTTATGTCATTGGTCAAATGTAGGGTATAAGAATTTTGAATAATAGGTACTTTTACAAAACTTAAAAATATATATATATAAATATTTATTAATTCTCAACCAAATTTAATGAAATTTTGGACACAGGGAGTTATAAGTCATTTGATAGTAAAATCGTAAGAAAATAATTAGCAAAAAAATAAATTGTATTAATTATCAACCGATTTCCATGAATTTTTGTATACGTGATGCTTATGCCATTGCTAAAATAACAGGTTATAGCAATTTTCAATAATACTTTTGGAAAACATAAAAAAATACAACCGATTTTGATGATAATTGTACAAGGAATTTACATGAATCATTCTTCATTTGTTACGTACGCTAAAAAAATGTCATTAAAATACAATGTGTATAAATAAAATTACGGATCAAAAATAATTACTGCGTAATAAACGCGAGCAGAGCCGCGGGCACACCACTAGTCATATAATAAGTATTTTAAAATAATGTTGATTATGGTTTTGTTTATGAAATATATAATTAGGGTAAATTCACAAAAAAAAATTAAAACTTTGTAATCCACTTGATGGTATATTCTTTGCTCTTTAATTCCATTTAGTACTTCTGTAATTATCTACAATGAAGCCGCTGGCAGAAACAACTACATATATGTAATGTTAGCGCAAGAACCTTATTCCCGACAAAAACCAATGCGAGACTTAAAAAAAAATAATTGTCAATTGCATGTCGGGCCACGCGCACTATAGGGTTCCGTAGCTGCCCGTCAGAATATGCAGACTGAGAGAGTGGGCGTTAATTAATTTCCATGGAATTTGTACGAAATTACTTGTCTAAGTACATTTTATAAGTTGATTGACTGTTACTCGTTAACTTGTAAAGCCTACTTATCTCTGATAGTTTTTCTTTTAACTTCATTATATATACTACTACCATGATTTTTTTACAACATTCAAAACAACCGTTTAGCTGGATCGAGGAACACGACTCTAAAAAAAATTAGCAATTTAAAGCTTAATATTTCGCAAACGGATCCCTGAGGCGAAAAATGAATTTCACGTACCTGCAATATTTTTGAACGAATAGTTGGCGACATACGACATACGAAGCGATGGGATATCAGAGAAAAAATAATTCATTCCCACTTTACGTGTAGGGGAGCTACCCTAAAGATTTTTTTTTCAAGATTTTTAATTTTACCACTTTGTCGGCGTCATTAATAATTATACCCATACAACATTACAGCTTTCTTGTACTAACAATATCTGAGCTAAGCCCCTGACAGTCAGACGGACATAGCGAAACTATAAAGGTTCCTTGTTGACTTCGGAAACCTAAAAAGTTTAACAAAATCAACATCTTTTCCTCTTGAAAAATCTTCAAACAAGGATAATGTGAATTTTTCCTCGTTTCAAATGTTTGAGTCACTTTATGATTCTTGTTTAACATCCATAAACATTTCATGAATATAGCGTCCGACATGCTTGACAAAGGAAATTGACATTTTAACGTATCTTTATACTACAAAAGGACAAAAATTATAATAATAAGAAAATATAAGATATTTTCAGCGGTAAGATAAGAAAGGTCATTGTAAAAAAACCCCAGCAGATGTTTTAAACATTTTCATATATCGGATAAAAATATTACTACAAAAAATGCTATAAAATATAAATTTAAACAGATAAATAATTTATCATCTTTAGCATATCCAAGTAGAAAGCTAATAACAGACGAGAGATTTCTGACTTGACTGTAATAAATATAATATGAATAGCGACCCGAAAGCCTGTGATGTGTAGAAAAAGTATTTATCAATCGTAGTCAACGGGCTGATGCCTGTATATCAATCACTACACTTGTGTTTTCAAAGTTTGTAACAGTGGAATTCATAGTCAAGATGAGGGCTCCTCTAGGGGACGATTCAGGCGCTATGCGGCGATTTCAACCTTTATGCATTTCATAAACAAAAGGAACCCCTAATTTGACAGATGTTAGAGGTTGGATGTTGAACGACCGAATTTCTACAACCAAACAGTCCCCTGGCCGGAGTTTGCATGTTATTTTCATTTTTTGGGTAATAATTTTTGTGATTTTTATAAAAAGGGAAGTAGAGTGTGAATTGTATTTTATAAGTGATCTAGTAACCGATGAAACTCTGCGCGAAATGCGAGTTATATCAGTGCCCAAGTGCTATATTCGAATTAACCTTAACCCTATGGAAACTACAGTGATATGGAATTTTGGTCGTCGATATAGATTTACAAAGGAAACTCTTTCTAGATATATTAGTTTATATAATATTTATAATTTATATATAATATTATTTTATATAATATAACAGAATAATTTGAATTATATAATGTAATAATATTAATTATATAATATATTTTTTATAATATTTATTTAATAAATGTAGAGATTAAAATTCGCATGAATGTTTTAAATCACACGTGCTGAAATTTGTAATGTACGAGTAAGCTGTCAAAGTCACATCAACGTGACAGTAATAAAGATTTTGTATAGACAACAACCTTTTTTTAATAGACACTATTATGTGAAACTCTATTCAGCTAAGGGATTGTCCAGTGATTGTTTATGAAAGACAAAGAAAGTCTATTCAACATTCAACCGCTACACGAATGCTGAACGGTGGATTTTAGGGGACTGTTCACCCGTTGAGTATGAATTCCAGTGTAAATGTTTGTATCTCTTTTTTCCTGGGTCTGTCCGTTCTAAGATGTTTTTATTAATCGTAATACTTAGTGTCCGTATACCTCTTCTTCTTATCCTACCTAAGTAGGATCGGCAAAATATTTTTTCCTCTTCTACTTTTCACCTATTAGTTGCCATAACAATATCTACAACTTTTATATACATAATATCATTCCACGCGCAATTCATCATACCTTTATAGGTTTTCCTCTACTCCTATTACCATGTATCTTCATACTTAACACTATTTTATTTTAAAACATATGACTTTTATCCCTCCTCATCACATGTCCATAAGAAGCTAACCTATTACTTCTCAACATCTCTGTCGATCTCTCTACGTCGTTCAACAATCAGACCAATACAGGTTTTATATCCCTTCCTTTAACTTTTTGAAGCAATGAAGGCTGATTGTTAGTTTGTACGGACACCGTGTCGATTGACGTGAATTCGAATCCCTACAATGAGCTTGAGCTTTCAGTTAAGGAATACATCGCGATGAAGCATTACCATGGTGGTAGGGTATTTTCTAATGCTCGCCTTCAATTTGAAAATGTGTCGCCAAGCACCTACAGGTTTGTTCTGGCAGCTGCATTTGAGAGCCAGTTTCCCCACTAGGCTTAGTCATCGCCAATTAACATCAGGTGAGATTTTGACCATAACGCTAAACCTATATAATCGATAAAAAAAACTTTTAGGGGCAATCGTGGATCACATTTGATCCCTGAAACATATTTCCCCCATAGAATTATTTATATGCAAAAAATATTGTCGTCTATTCACATTGTACATTATTCAAGAAGTTTATAGATATATTATAACCTTAAAAACGACTTTCATTCAGAGATAAACTTTAGAGGTAAGACTCAACATGTATGTTTTGTTTTATTGTATTGGATAATACTGAATAGTAATAATAAATATTTAAAATAGTCGGTAAATAATAAAGTGAGCTTCTATGGAATACAAAATGAGGCAAAATACAAAGACGATGTTTTAGAACAAAAGGTCCTTTCTCAAGGGAATCAGCAAGTTTTATCACAACAACCAGAATTTAAACGCTAAGAAACTATTTTGTGTCCTTAGTTTCGTCTACAAATGTAAACAGTAATCGTTTATTATTTTCGTAAATAAAAGTATACATTATCAATTTTTTTGTATTTATACATTCATAATTTACCAAGAGAATATTTTAAAAAGAGCCAGGAAATGAATTAAAAAAGTGTAAGAATGCAAAATCAACATGATGTCATGGACGAGAGTTAATTGTTTCGCCCTTGAAGTTCTTAATCACTATATAAGTGGAAATATCCAAATTTGGAAACTCGCCGGCACTTCACAGGATGATTAAGAAGAATTTACAAGAATAAATTACTATAGAAAAGACAGAGAGAACGGTTTCAAAAGGATTCGTTTGATTGATGTTGGGTTACAGTTCATGGGCTCCTCTACGGGTCTAATACAAACATGACTCATTATACGCGAGTAAGGAACAACAGTCATGATGAGATTTTACAGAACTAACAATTAAAAACGCGCAGGTGTGTAATACAAATATATACACATAGTCCTACAAGTGAGCTCTCTAGCGCTGATCTTTAGTCGATATCTAGAAAATTATGTTGATACTAGATGTGCCCGCTCAGCTCGCGTGGAATACAGAATGCCGACGGAACGAGCGAATCGTACTGCCCCCGCTCAAAAACCAGGTAGACAAAAATGCTTATTGTGAGTGATCCTTGGAAGATAGATATATGCTATTAGTGACTTTTTTATGTCTTTTTAAGATCTATAATTATGTACAACATTAATTTGATATATCCCGTATGGTTTACTCAGCGTAAGCCATTTAAGCGCTCCAAATAAGTCTTTTTCCAATTGATTCACCGTTATCGTCACTGAACATTTCATATGTTACTTTATCGTACAAAATATATCTTATAACCTGGCCAGATAACATAGTTATAAATTAAAATAAAAAACATGTAAATCAATTATGTGGTTTTCGCGTAAAAAGAACATAAACGGACAGACAGACAGAGAGACTTTGGGTTTTATAATACGTATAGGTAAACTATTTATGTTTGAATTTTAACAGTATAATTAATATATTATTATGAAAAGCAATTTGTTTGCGACATATTTTTATTATTATGTTGTATTAACTATGTGAAATGCATAAACACGGCAATGATGTGTTTGAAGCAATGATGGCTCCCATATAGCATGGTCCAATATGGCAACCATAGCATGGTGGTAGGGCTTTTTCTAATGCCCGCCCTGGCTAGCAATCACCCTCAAGTTGAAAATCTGACGCCAAGCACCAATAGGTGTGTTCCGGCAGCTGCACTTGAGAGCCAGTCTTCAACTAGGTTTAGTGTGTTATCATCTTGGGCCACATCGTCACTTGACATCAGGTGAGATTGTGGCCACTACGACAAACCTACAACAATAACACAATTTATAGAAAATTCAAGGGCAAAAATATATGCCTTTATTATATGTACATACTAATTAGTAAAAATAAGTAACTAAAAGTTCTACATCACACAACACATCAAACAAAAAAACACAAAAACAACCTTCAGAACAGATTACGAACGATCTTAACTTAATTACGAATAATATATCTAAACTTATCTGAGGTAAGAAAAGCCTAAACATAATTATCATGGATATTAGCTGTCAGATTAACACTGTCCTGAAACTATACGCGTAGCCTGAGTTTTCGTAGTATGAAAAATACGATCAAAGATTCATTTTCTTCAGTAACTCCGCTCTCCCGCTAAAGTCTCATCAGCAAGATGCACAAAGAACACGTAAGGTTTTATCGCATTCGGACACGATTAGGAGGACTCTTAGAGGTACCATGAGAATTATGTGTCATTTGAGAATAAACAGCACCACATCAATTATTTCTATTTTAATGTTAGCAATAGCATACGATTTAACAATAAGTTTTACATTTCCATCGCAAGCTTACAATAAATGTTTCTACCCTTGTGTTGTGTACAATTTTTTTATAATTTAGCAGAATCATTTTTGCTGCTTTCTGTAACAAAATTATACCTATGAGTTCTTAAACAAATTTACTGCTAATAACTTCAATAACGCGTCTGGGAATCCCTGTAGCAAAACTACATGTAAATATTTTTGAAATAAAGTTACCTTTAAATATTTATTATAATTAACGAATTTAATATAAACAATATGTAATTAACTTTTAGCATCACTCAAATTGGGGAATTCCTGCGATAGGAGACACGGAAGCTACTAGTAAATATGACGTGGAGAAATGAAATCATATTCAGTTCTGCAAATAGTTTATTCTGTGTTGTATGTGTGATGCGGGGTGTATTTGCAATATATAGCGGGCTGAACGCCGTTACTGTCATCGCCGTTTGGAAACTTGCAGAGACAGGACGCGCCTAAGACATGTAAGTATTAACACGCACCCAAAATACATAACAATTAATTACTAAATAATGTGAAATAATGGTGTAGAATTTAAATTATTTTTGTCACTAACACATTAAAAAACTTAAATACATTGCATATAAAATGTAAGTAAATGTATGAATAATAACATAAAAAATAATGAATTTATTTATCGCATTGCGACATTTATTGAAATGTTTACTGCAGTTGAAGATAATTTAAATGGCATATAAAGGTATTAAAAAATAAAATTCTTTCATAACATATTTATAAATATGTACATAATCTAATGTAAATATAATTTAGAATGAAATGAAATGGAATTAAAACCGAACTTTATGTACATTTTTTTAATAGTCATAATTTAAAATATTTGCGTCTACTTCAAGTGTATTGTTGACATATTGAAATTATCAGAAAATAAGTCATAAAAATAAGAAATAATATAGTTCAATAATCTATAATATAATATTTTATTTAAATTTTTAATTCAAATTATATGTACTCAAAAGTTTTTTTAATAAGAGATTCTCTCTAATAACATACAATTGCTAAGTAATCTGAAACTATTCTTACTTACTTACTTACTTTTTAATTTTATTTCCTGTTTTTATACATTAATTATATTACATTATAAAGTTACGTTTTTTTTTAAAAGTAAACTCATTAATTTTAATTATTCCAAACAGAAATTATAATAATTCTACTTTATTATTATGTGAACCGAAATTTTTCTTCAAGTTTTTTTTGATTGTGATATTACTTTTAAGGAAATCTAAGGGTTCTTTATTATATACTCGTATGTGTGAACTAATAAAGAATTTTGGAATTGGTTATTGCATCATTAACTAAAACAATATCAGCTGATCATAAGTGAGGATGCAGTCTGGCCAGAACCGGTCCTCACGTGTTGCTGTCAGAGCACTTCGATTATCCTTTGAAATATTTTTAATGTGAAGTTGCTAGGCAATTAAGACGAATACTAAAATTGATCCACTAACCATTATATGCCTGCTTACATATTTTTTCTATTACAGTTAAATATTTCTAATGTTACTGAATATTATCTAATATCCACTAATAAGGATAATATTTAAAATATATATATATATATATATATATATATATATATATATATCCTAATATCACGCAAAATGCCATCAATATTACATATTATACGGCCAAAGAATCTTAAGTCAAGGAATGAAAACAAAAACCATAACATGCCAGTACAAGATCCCGCCAAAAACTCGTAAATACAGCTTCACATATTTTATTAACCGACTTCAAAAAAAGGAGGAGGTTCTGAATTCGAATTTTTATGGATGTTCAACCATAATCTCTATGTTTATGAACCGATTTAAATGATTCTTTTTCTTTGAAAAAGATGGTCCCATTTTAATTTAATTGGCATTGGACCTTCGACTTCGAAGATACACCAGGGAACTACTCGAAATAATTGAATTTTGTTTTCTTTTTGTTTAAAATTGTATTGAAAACTAACGAAAACTATTATGTTCCACATTGCACAGGATCAGAACACAAACTTCTAGATGTTTGATAAGCTAAAAGAAACCCCATAAAAAGTTGGTTAAACAGTACTTTCGTTTGCAGATAGTAAGATGATGTTCGCATACATACTAACTGTTGTATCAGCGGTGGCGCTCACCAGTGCGTACCCGACTGGTGCGCCATCTAGCGCGTGCATTGACATGATCCCCGGCCACGCTGCCGACATACAGCAGACACCTGCTCCTTACACCATTACCACAGCTGTTAGCGTGAGTATCTAGTATTAACACATATCTAGGACTCACAACCTTGAGTAAAAAATTTAAGCAAATTGCTTATAATATTATTGCTTAATCTATATGGAATGAAACACTGAGTGATAAACAAAATAATTTATGAAAGAGTTAGCATATTTAGTTGAACCAATTTTTGTAGAAATCTTCTTTATAGTTAGTTAATTCAATTATCTATCACAATGGTATAGTGCGCTACTGAGCAATTTCTCTTCAATAGCAACTGGAGAAGCACTAGGAAGAAAATATAAAAAAATATATTTTATAGTCTTTAAGAGACAGATTTCTATTATGTTTCTGATTTCTTTTATGTATTCTATCATATGATAATTCACAGGCGGTAAAAGCCGGTAGTTCGATTGATGTGGTTATCAGCGGTAAAACACCTCAAGATACCATGCGCGGTATCCTCCTGGAAGCTCGTCAGGGAGACAAGATCGTCGGCAAGTGGACTGTCGACCCTGATGACACCTTCGCGCAGCTCTTGGACTGCGGAGAACCTGGTGTAAGTTCTTTGCTGGTCTTCTCTGATCGTTCAATTTTCGACTTTTTATAATTTTTATTTTATTAAGTAGCAAATAGGCATACTGTCCTTGATATAAGTGGTCACTGCAATCTATAGCTATGTACAACCAGCCTCAAAAGGGCCATAAGATCTGAGGTCAACCATAATAGGTTAGTACACCTGAGAACAGAATTCGAAAACCTCGTGTGCCAGTCTGTCTTAAGAACTACATCCATCGAGCTGGATACGCCAATGCGAACACTGCTGGTTAGCGGCAAAAATAGGTGTGCCGGTCGTCCTTCCGCACTCAAACCTTGTACAGGGTCTATTACTTCTTGGTGGGTCGCATTTGATGTTCGTTTGGTTTCATATTTGCATTATAATAATAACACTCGGTACTTATCGTACGCATGCTGAAAGAAAATTTCCCAAGCATGGTTTACTGAAATAAAATAATTGTAAACATTTCTCCTCAGAACGCCGTGACACACAAGAGGCATCCCCCAGAATTAGACAGACAGACTGTCTCATACAAATGGACAGCTCCCCATGATTTGGAAGGCGAAGTCAAATTCTTGTGAGTATATGAAATATTTGTTAAACACATTTCACAAATCTGTGTTAGTTAAATATTTGAAAATAATACTAATAATTAAATACTAATAATTAAATAAAAATAATTTATTACTTTTCTCTTGCTGATTGCTTTCAAATGTGTTAGTTCAAATATTTAATTATTCGTTTCGAATTCAAGGAGATTACATTTATGATTTTCCATCATGACATTTATATTTAAGGTAGACTTGCAAAGTTATTAAACAATAGCATGAAAGTTATAAAATAGGTAATCGAAATATTGACTTCCAATATGAAATGTCACTAAATCACAAATTTATCGATGACAGAATTTACAAGTATTTAAAAAGGGATTATAATAACTTATACTTTTTTCCAGGGTCACCATTGTGAAGACTTACGCCGTCTTCTGGGTCAAAGTCGAATCGCCAGCCGTTCAGATTATCAGTCATCATTAACTACCTGATGTCAAGTTTAACTTTTTAACTCTATAAGTATTAACAAATAAAAAAAAAAACATTTTATTTATATACAATAAACTATATATTTTGATATACTTGTGTTATATTTATAAAATTTCATTGTTCTGAAGTACCTATAAAATCTAACGAATATGAACCTATGACCACAAGATATGATAATCTAATAATCTGCCATGCGCCTTTCACTGTATCTCTACTCTAAGGCCAGCTGTAATGCGACATAGATGAACGATTTTTTTTGGGCGATAGAATAAAAGTTTTCTTTTAAAAAAAATTGTACACAAAGTAAAAGCCGAAATAAACTGGATAAAAGAGATAAAAATAGGAGCCTGAGTCAGACAGGAGAATCCATTATCAACCCAATAAGTTTATAGCTGTGCTGAGGTAATATTTAGCGAAATCAACTTGATAACCAAGGGACTCAAGATACAATTCCAACATATAAACCACCTCAGATTTGCTAACGACATTGTCCTTTTCGCGGAATCAGCTACAAAGTTTGAAGGTATAATACGAACTCTGAATAAATAGAGCAAAATAGTAGGTGTAGCAAAATACACATGAACTTGAACAAAACTAAGTCATGAAAAACCATAAAAAAGGAAAGACCAAATTGAATATTTTAATAATACATAGGAGCACAAATGTCGTTTGATCCAAAAAATAATGAAAATGAAGTAGATAGAAAGATTAACTGCTCTTGAAGGAAATTCTGGATACAAAAATAAACATTAAAAGGACACTACCACAACATACATCATAAAAAATACACCTACTACTCACATAATACGACGAATAAAATAAAATTGCTTCACGTTAACATATCATGGAAAGAATATATTCAAACTAAGGAAAATGTATAAAACCAGAAACGAAGAGACAAGGTATACCAAATGCTCTCCAACATACTCTAAATTTTTCAGATTACTAAATACACATAAACAAGTTCCTTCCCTTCTCCCAGGGGGAAGAAACATGTATATATGTATAGTTAGTTTAGTTCGAAATATAGGGAATTAGCCAGATCGCGACTTTCATTGCATACGCGCAACAGTCCTAGCCGAGGTCCGGCCACTTTGGCACCCTCGGAATTGTTGCGACGCTTTCGCGGTAGCCTTAAGCGCTCGCCTCCAAGCCCGATGAAGCTGTAAAAGCCGCAAAGGCTCCAGAGCCCCTAAGGCTAACAGTATAATCAGTTCGAAAAAAAACTAGAAACGGGCATAAGAACATTTCAAGGTACAAAGAAAAGAGGTGGAAGCTAGAAGTAACAAGATGGCCAGGACCTACAGGCAAAAGACGCAATAGTAGACCATGAAAACGGTGGGTTGATAATATAATTAAAATGGCTGGTTCAATCTGGGCGAATATTGCCCAGGATAACGAAAAATGGGACGGGATAGAGGAGGCTTTTGCCCAAAGGGATCCTATCACAATAAAAAATAAATGAATTAAGAATAAAAGTGTTATTATAACCAATAATACTAACACGACTTCTCAATTGTAAATTGACAGTTAGATAATATGTAATAAGGCATTATTAAAAAAAACATGTTTAATTGTTACTGTTTTTGATATTTTATTCCTAATAAACCTTTTGAGTACCATTTTATTTATTTATTTGTCAGTAAAAATTTTTTTTTCCCTTTATAGTGGTATCATTATTAGTTAGTATTTGATATTATAAAAATAACTATCAATTTTGGTAAGGCTAGACAGTCGTAACTAATATATTTGAACGGTTTGAACTGCTTAAACAGGATCATCGTCAACCAGTCGCATGAAAGTCTTAATAAAACTAAAATTACTACTGATACACTCACTAAACTTACTCAACATAATCTAGGAGAATGTACCTTTAAATCTAGATATAAATTAGAACATTTGAATTTTTAGTTATGCAGCAATGAATTTTCAAACTTTCAAAACGCGATTACGCGAAACACTGTTTTGAAGATAATAAATACCCTTTTGTTTGTGACGTGCGACATGTAAAATGAAGTCAGTAGAGACGCTACTTGTGTCCGTCGTGCGTGCCCTCATCGACCTATTCTTGTCGTAATATTTATATTTTTATTACTTTGTATATAACAACAAATACTTGAGTTTAGTAATGACGTAGGTATAGATTGTTATAAATAAACATTGATAACGCTCTGTTTTAGTCAGTAAAATTTGCATAATTATGTATCAACTTGATACTAGTTTGTACTCGTGACGTCACTCAAGAACAGAGTTTTGTTGACTTAATAACTGCAGGTTTTCACTATCCATAACTCGTACTAGAATGTTACTATTCCACGACTGAAGTAAGAATGCCCTTAACAATTTTTGAAACTTATGTGTTACAACTAAATAATATTAATGTAATTAAATAATAAATAAGTTTGTACGTGACGTGATTACACTGCAGCCTGAGGCCGTGGTGAAGGGGGTTTCCTACACGGCGGCGGTGCTTAAGGCGCGGGAAACGGTGGGGCTCGCGGGCCTTGGCATCGAGGACATCAAGCTCCGCACTACCGCCACCGGAGCTAGGCTTATCGAGCTTCCTGGCTCTGAGGGTGAGAAGAAGGCGGCCGGCCTGGCTGACCAGCTGAAGGTGGCACTTGCTGAAGTGGCGGTGATCACCAGGCCGGTCAAACGTGCGGAGCTAAGGATAGTCGGGCTCGACGAGTCGGTGTCTCAGGCCGAGCTCAGGTCCGCAATTGGCCTCAAGACCGGATGCGGGCCGGACGTGGTTAGGGTCGGCCCCAACCGGCAGGATTGGGGACGGGGAGTGGCGTTTGTGTCACTCCCCGTGGCGGAAGCCAGAAAGCTGGCGGAGGCGGGGCGTCTCCTGGTCGGCTGGAGTGTGGCCCGAATACGAGCATTGGAAGAGAAGCCCATGCGCTGCTTCAAGTGTATGGGCTTGGGCCACACTCGCTCAATGTGTGAGTCGGCAGCCGACAGGAGCGCCCTGTATTATAGGTGTGGCGGCCCAGGCCATACGGCGGCGAGCTGTGCAGCTGTCAAGATGCACTGCGCCTTATGTGCCGACGCGGGAATACCCGCAGAGCACTATATGGGGGGGGGGCGAGCTGTAAGCCCCCCTCCGTAAAGAGGAGGCCGTTTGGGAGACGGATGGAGGGACCTATGTCGCAGGCAGCTGGTATGACTGAATAATGCAGCACACCCATACCAGCTGCCTCCAGGCGAACCTGAACCACTCCGACACTGCACAAGACTTATTTGTGCAGTCAGTGATGGAGTGGAACATTGGCGTAGCGGTCGCTGCGGAGCCGTATTACGTCCCTGTCCAGCCTTACTAGGCAGGAGACTTGAGTGGCTCCGTAGCGATCCACAGTACAGGTTCGCCCCTCTCCGTGAAGGAGAGAGGTGCCGGGTTCGTGGCGGCCGCCTGGGGAGGATATGCCTTTGTTGGGGCATACTTCTCCCCTAATCGGGCCCTGGCGGAGTTCGAGGCCTTTCTCGACTCCCTGGGGCAGGCGGTTAGGCGGCTGTCACCGCTCCCTATTGTCCTGCTTGGCGATCTCAATGCCAAGTCACGGACATGTGGGGCGGCGGTCACGGACCCGCGGGGGACCGCGCTTGAGGAGTGGACAGTCGAGGTTGGACTGTCCCTCCTCAACAGAGGTTCCATTCATACGTGCGTTCGACAGAATGGAGGGTCCGTGGTAGACGTTTCGTTTGCCACGCCATCTGTCGCACGCCGCGTACAGGATTGGAGAGTGCTGGAGGAGGTGGAGACCCTTTCGGATCACCGATATATTCGGTTTGAGGTCTCCACTTTCCCAGAGGAGCTGGCGCACCGCCCCCGACAGGGGACGGCATTTCCCCGATGGGCCATGAGCCGCCTCGACCGGGAGCTGGCGGAAGAGGCGGCCATAGTGCAGAGCTGGCGGGCACCAGCTCCAGATACGGAAGATGTCGACGCGTCTGCGGCCCGTTTCCGTTGGGCTCTCTTGGCGGTCTGCGACGCGTCGATGTCGCGGTGCAGCAACCGGTGCATTGGTAGTCCCCGGAGATAGCTGGTCTCCGGGCGGCCTGCACCGCGGCGCGGCGGCTGCTCCAGCACAGCCGCCGTCGCCGAACCCGGCTACCCGGGGAGGAGGCCCGGCTGTATGGTGCGTACAGGGACTGCAAAAAGTCCCTGCAAGTCGCCATCAGCCGGGCTAAAGAGGAAGGCTGGAAGTAGCTCATTGGGACTCTGGATATGGATCCATGGGGGCGCCCATACCGGCTGGTAAGGAAGAAATTCCGGGGGCAGGCGCCCCCTCTAACGGAATCCCTGGATCCAGAGTTCCTGGGGAGGGTCGTGGACACTCTGCTCCCCGACCCTCCGGAGCTCCTCCCACCTCCCATGTTACATGGGGGCTCTGTTGCGGAGGAGCTGGTCCCGCCCCATCTCATTACAGATTCAGAAATGGGGCTGGTGAGAGAGCGCCTCCGCAACAGGCGGAAGGCACCAGGCCCGGACGGAGTTCCGGGCCGAGTATTAGGAGTGGCGCTGGACCACCTTAGGGGAGAGCTTCGGGAGCTGTTTGACCGTTTTTTGTCGGTTGGACGGTTCCCGAAGCTCTGGAAGATGGGGCGGCTCTGCCTTCTCGCGAAGGAGGGCCTCTGGACTGCCCGTCCTCGTATCGGCCCCTGGTGTTGTTGGATGACACGGGAAAGATGCTGGAGAGAATAGTGGTTTCCCGTGTCATCCGACACTTGGAGGAAGTGGGGCCGGTGATGTCGGCGTGGCAGTTCGGCTTCCGGAGGGGGCGCTCGACTATGGACGCCCTCTCCGCCCTGAAGACTTGATCCACGGAGGCGACCGAGGAGGGAGGTAGGTTTTTGGCGGTGTCGCTCGACATCGCCAACGCCTTCAACAGCCTGCCGCATAGCGTTATACGAGAGGCACTCCTGTATTTCGGAGTGGCCTCGTATCTGCGGCGGCTGTTGGAGGACTACCTCCAAGACAGAGAGGTCGCCTTTGTGGACGGCCGAGGTGTGGTGGTCCGGCGCCACGTTAGGTGTGGTGTTCCACAGGGGTCGTGCTGGGCCCACTCCTGTGGAACATGGGCTACGACTGGGTGCTCCGCGTAGCACTCCCTCCGGGGATACGCATTCTATGCTACGTGGACGACACCCTGGTCGTAGCCCGGGCGGGCAGTTTTGAGGAGGTGAGGCGCCTGGCCACTGCAAAAAAACAGTCCTAGTGGTCGGGCGCACAGAGTCGTTGGGCCTCAGGGTGGCGGTGGAAAAAACCGAGGCTCTGTTATTCCACGGGCCTCGGTGCGGACCGCCCCCTGGGGCCCATATTATGATTGGAGAGGTTAGGGTCGGGGTTGGGGCCCAGGTGAAATATCTGGGCCTCACCCTGGACGGAAGATGGCGGTTCGAGTCCCACTTCCGGGGAGTCGGACCGCGCATAGTTGGAGCGGCGGCGGCTCTAGGTTGGCTCCTCCCGATTACGGGAGGACCGAGTGCGAGCTGCCGCCGATTGTACGCGGGGGTCGTGCGGAGCATGGCCGTCTACGGGGCACCGATCTGGGTGGACGCCCTCAGCGCCTGCAACGTGCGCACGCTGCGTGCGGCGCATCGTGTCGTGGCGCTGAGGGTGATCCGTGGATACCGGTCGGTGTCCGCGGAGGCGGCCTTTGTGCTCGCCGGCTCCCCGCCGTGGGAGCTGGAGGCGGAGGTGCTCGCCGCCGTGTATAGGTTCACGGCGGCGAGAAAAGAGTTAGGGGAGCCTCCAGCTCTCAGAGAGATTGAGGGCCTGCAGAGGCAGGCCCAGAATAGAATATACGAGAGGTGGAAAGAGGACCTGGCGGATGCGCGCTATGGACGTTACACCATAGACGCCGTCCGGCCGGTACTCAGACGTTGGTGCGTCAGGGAGCAGGGCTCCCTGACGTTTAGGCTTGTGCAGGTGCTGTCCGGACATGGCTGCTTCGGATGGTACCTGCACAAGATAGCCAGGAGGGAGCCCACCACTGCGTGCCACGAGTGCGGCGCTGCAGAAGATACAGCGCAGCACACTCTCTCTGAGTGTGCTGCGTGGGTGGAGCAGCGCTGCGCTCTGGCCGCGGTGGTAGGAAGGGACCTCTCGCTGCCGAGTGTGGTAAATCACATGCTCGTGAGGTCACCTCGCAGAAGGAGACGGCGGAGAGGGCTCGCGAGGTGGATCCTCTGAGCGGCCCTCACCGCCAAAGAAGAACAGGCGGCCGAAGGAGGCGCTTTGCGCGCCTCCTGCCGCCACCATAGCCGGACCAGGGGGGATGGGTCGGGGGGGCCGTCTTCCCATTGCACAGGTCCGGCGGATGGGGGGAGACAGTTAGGGTGTACCGAACTGTCTCCCATTAATGCCGGGGGCTCAGCAAACTGCTGGCCCTGCCGCTGGGGCGACGCGGCAACGAATGCCAAGTGCGAAGCCCGCGTCGCCCCGTTAAGGCGGCGGATGGTACACCGTGGAGGTTTAGTGAGTAGGAGTCTCACATAACCACCCGTTCCCTCCGGGACGGGTGTGTACCCATGAAGGGTTCCTCCACGTTAAAAAAAAAAGAAGTGTGTCTCAATTCTTAAGACGTTATTTGACCTTACACCCAACTTACACTCCAAAATGTAAAATTACAATGAAACCGCCGTCGAAAGAGACTAGTATATTATATTATTTAATAACCGGAAGAACTGTAACTTCGATCACTAGCCTATTTTTGTCCAACAAGGATAACGTGAATTCTTCCTCTTTTCAAATGTTTCCATTAATAACAACGATGTACATCATAGAGTATGGCATGCTTAGATGGCATTTTAACTTAGATGGCTAAGTGTGTCGGTGACGGAGTCTTAAAAAAACAGGTAAGATAAGATAAGGCAAGGCAAAGTGTAGGTTAGGCACCCATGATAAAAATTTTTTTTTGAAAATGAATTTCCAGTGCTAATATGTGAGAGGTCATTGTAAAAAACCCGATCAGATATTATCTTTTTATAAGTACAGCAATCATCAAATAGCAACAAACTGTATATTATATCGGTTAAAAATATAACTATTTTATGATATAAAATATACATGTAAACAGCTAAAGAATTGTTCATCGGTAACATATCCAATTAGACAACCCATAATCAAGAACCGAAATATTTTTGTTTAATTTTTTTATACTACATAAGTGGCAAACAGGCATACGGCCCACCTGATGGTAAGCGGCTACCGTAGCCTATGAACGCTGCAATACTATAGGCATCACAAGCACGTCGCCGACCCTGAACCCCCCTACCCCAAGGAGCTCTGGAAACCCTACTCACCGCAGAAACACAACACTAGGTTATTTGGCTGCGATCTTCTGTAAGGTGGAGGTATTCTACCAGTCGGGCTGCCCCAAGTAGAGAGAAATTTCTCTGAAACCTCTCTTTAAATGTATAGCAGCCGCCGACTAATAACACGATGTATGTAAGTCGCCCCGCGCCGGAGATGTATAGAAAAAATAGGTATCTATCAATCGTACCTACTTATGTATGTCTAGTTTTCTCATGCGCTCATTTATACTCTCTCATTTTACACCCAACTTTTCCTGGTGCTGTCCGTATATATGTATAGTTGAAAGAATTATTTAAATGCAACAAAACAAACATTAGGCGTCTAGTTGAATATGTAGTTCGTTGACTTTATATATGTATTTTAACCTCAGAAATAACTTTTAATTAGAGATACCCTTTCGACAGTTTCGAAGTGTGTTTATATTTAGTATATAATAAATAATAAATATTGAAAACATAAGTAAACATGACACGTTTTTTCACAAGCCCGCAAATTTTCCAATATGTATATATATACATATATGTATACTAGCTGTGCCCCACGGTTTCACCCATTTTAAGGACCAAGTATCTATGAAGTAAAACAAAAAAAAATGATTAAAATCTATCCTTAACCTAAATCATTTTATTTATATAGATATATAGTAAAGATAGCTCGAATTTTCGATAGTTAAATTCACTTTCGCGAAATTGCGTGCAAGGCGACAGCGCAAGCCGAAGTTCGGCCACTTTCGCACCCTTGCGGTAGTTTCCACTTTTCTCTCAGCAGAGAGCCTTCCGCGCTCGTCCCGAAGCCGGGGAAGCTGTCAAGGCCATTCAGGCCAACAACGTAGTTCGAAACAACAGTTACGAACAACAGTTCGAAAAAATAATAATTGAAAACTTAACAATTGTAATTCACTGTCCATTTTCATATTTGCATTGTATTGTATTGTGTATTGTTGGGTAGCTAACACAGAGATTAAAGTTTATATCGAGGGGCCCGAGTTGCTAATAATTAGATTTATATACAAAAAATGACATTGTCACAATAATCTATAATGGCCCACTTAAATTTATTTATTGCAGCATATAATTTAAAAATATTATTACGCATAAGAGCAAATTCGCTTTTAGTCACCTATTAAACATGGTAGGGTAAATGTGGGATAGTTGCCCTAGGAGGATATATACCCCGATATTTATTCTGAGCCTTGTAAATATAATACTAATACAATCATAGCTAATATACCTATAAAGAAAGTAAAGATCTCGTCAAGTAAATATGCGAGCGCTTATCTTGCTGTCTGGAATGTGATTGTGTTTATCGATAAAATTCGAGAATTTTGCCTACGAACAATACGAATTTCGAATGTTAAGGTTTTACGGAAGCATGTAACTTTTCATTTTGTAATGTTAGTTGATTATATTTTATTTTCATTGCAAGTGTATAATTTCAATATCACTCATAGGTAAAGGTATAAAAATTTTGCTTTAAAAAATAGAGGCATCTGTACATACGGAAAAGAATAGATGCCTTATTTTTTATAAGTATAGATACCTTATGGGCATATATTTCACATGGTTTTAACCAGTTTTGGACTTGGTTTCCATTAGAAAGAAAAATCTGCTTCGATATCTATTTTGGAAAATATACGATACGAAAAAGATTTCAAAGTGTTGGGCAACTATCCTACATTTACACTAATCTGTGCAGATAAGAAAATGTATTATAATAAACGAATTTACTGTATATTATATGTAATTAATTTTCTTTATCTCTGAAGTTAGGGAATTCCAGAGAGGAAGCCACTAGTAGATATGACGTGAAGGAGTGAAATCATATAATAAATTATTATCTATGTGTTGTATGTGTGCTGCGGGGTGTTATTGCAATATATAGCGGGCTGAACCTTGTTACTGGCATCGCCGTTTGAAAACTTGCGGAGACAGGACGTGCCTGATACATGTAAGTAAACACACAGCCACAAAAAAGAAATTTAAAAAATCAAACCAACTTCCCATCATTAACTCAAAATTATGATATAATATTTATATACCCGTATATACACGAAATTAACCAACAAAACGAAATCTTGTCATCTCGTAATCTTATTAAGTTGATATATAAGAAGAGCTCCAAAAAGCTCCATTTTAGGTCAATTATTTAAACTTTCGTGTCATCATTTGTGAAAACGGAAATTCGAAAACTATTATATAACTTTTTGAAAATTTGACGTAAAAAAATCAACGTGGTTTTATTCTTTCAAGTGTTCAGATAATACAATTTTTTTTTTTGTAAAATTATTCAATTGATAAATAATCAATACAAAAAAAATATGTGTTAAATGGCCGCGCGTAGATCCATTTTCGGCGGTAAATAAAAATTATAAAAAATGGAGATATCGTTCCGGGAGTCAGGATTTTTCCTCCTCTTTAAAGATCTCATTCAAAATTTCTTAAATATTAATAGTTTTTGAGTTATTAACGAAAAACTAAATTCCGTTTTTTTTCCATCTTATTTTGTTAATAACAATTTAAAAACAACTTAAAAACCCTTCTCTAAAGAACGATTCATATTACACCAATCCGGACGCCCGCCGGGACATGGTCAAACATCTATAACGCCATATCTTGTATAAAGTAATTCATGCTCATGCTACACCGAGCTGGGGCCAGCCAGCGCGCCGGCGTGGCGCGGCTCCGGCCCGATGTAATCCTTAAGTCTGCATATTGTAACGGGCAACTACGGAACCCTACTCTGCGCGTGGCCCGACACGCACTTGGCAAATGTTTATATTAAGTATAGATTGGCTATTGCTTGTTAACTTGTAAAGCCTACTTACCTCTGACAGTTTTCCTTTTAACTTCATTATATATACTTCCATACTTTTTTACATATCCAAAAACAATCATTTAGTTGGCGGGGAGACACTTGACTGTAACAAAAATTGGTAATTTAAAGCTTAATATTTCGCAAACGGATCTTTGAATCGAATAATGGTTTTCACAGACCCACAATATTTTTGAGCGATCTATCTAACGCAACCCGAACGACGAGAAAAAAATCATTCCCACTTTACGTGTAGGTGAGTTACCCTAAAAATTTATCACTTTGTTGACGTGATTAATATGTATACCCATACCAAATTACAGCTTTCTAGTACTAAGAATCTCTGAGCTAAGCTGCGGACAGACAGACTGACATGGCGAAATTATAAGGATTCTAATGATATCTAATCATTCTACTCAATTTTACTGCAAACCTGTTTTTTTTAATGTTGAACTATACATAGGTACATTACTTTTAGGGAAAATTAATCTCTGTTTTATTATGTAACTATCTATGAAGTACCTAATTAAAAATCATGGAACTGGACATTGCGTCGTTACGTTTTTCTAATTTATTACCACAGTATCACCTGATCAGAAGTGATGATGTGGTCGATCTGGTATGTTTGCGTTAAGCCTAGAAAATACTAGTTCTGACGTGTAGTTGTCCCTTAAGAGAATTTAAATTAAAAGAGATCCATTCTTGACAAATGAGAAATCAATTTTTGTCAAATGAATTTTTTACATAATTTATCTATTAAATCTAATACAGTTCGATATTCTTAATATACTTATATTAACAATCTCGATTCAGAAAATATTAAAACAATTCTAATAAAGAGAATAATTATTTATAGTAAAGATGATGTTCGCGTACATAGTAGCTGTTGTATCAGCGGTGGCGCTCACCAGTGCGTACCCGACTGGTGCGCCATCTGGCGCGTGCTTTGATATGATCCCCGGCCACGCTGCGGACGTACAACAGACACCTGCTCCTTACTCCATTACCACAGCTGTTAACGTGAGTATACATTATTAACCATTAACCCCACATATTATGTAGGTACTTATGTACAACATCACCTATCTAGGACTAACAACCGTAAGTTAAAAATTAAAGTAGATTAAAGCCTAATGATGATTAAATGTATTGCTTAATCTATATGGAATGAAACACTTTGAGTGATAAACAAAATAATTTATAAAAGAGTTAGTATATGTAGATGCATCAATTTTTGTAATCCTCATTTTTATAGAAATCTAGTTTATAGTCCGTTAATTCAATACACTACCATGGTAGAGTGCACTACTGAAATATTCGCTTCAACAGCAACTGGAGAACCCATTCACGACGAAGAAAATATAAAGAAAAAATATTTTATAGTCTTTTAGAGACAGGTCTCTATTATTTTTCTGATTTCTTTCGTGTATTCTAACATAATACGATAATTCACAGGCGGTAAAAGCCGGTGGTTCGATTGATGTGGTTATCAGCGGTAAAACACCTCAAGACACCATGCGCGGTATCCTCCTGGAAGCTCGTCAGGGAGACAAGATCGTCGGCAAGTGGACTGTCGACCCTGAAGACACCTTTGCGCAGCTCTCGGATTGCGGAGAACCTGGTGTAAGTTCCTTGCTGGTCTTTTCTAGTCGTTTAATTTTCTACTTTAATCTATACTAATATAATAAAGTGTTTGTTTGTTTAAACACGCTAATCTCTGGAACTACTAGTCGGATTCGAAAAATTGTTTTTGTATATGATTTCCAGATTAACGTGGAATAGTATAGGCTATCTAGAATTAGGCTAGACTTCTCTGCTATCTTTTATACTTATACTTAATATGCCTATCTCTTATACATACGCCACAATAAGGTATTTTATGTTATTTTTTTTATAGATAATTGAAAAGTGATTTATGAGCATTATTATTAGACATGGCATATTAATACGAACGAAAGTTACTTCATCATCAACACAATTTTATGTAGATAAAATTTGCCCTTTATAGCATGTTATTTGGACGAATAGCTTGGGAGATAATGTAAAATTAAAATAAGTCGACACTCGATTCGCGTCTATAACCATAGGTGGAGTGGTGCGATCGAGCCGTGTGAGTTATGACTCATAACCCTGGCCGTCCGATATAAATATTGTTTTCATATTATAAATCATCAATCAGCGATTTCTTTCAAATTATACGCGGCTGAAACCGCGGGCACAGTCAGGAATAAATTAGAATATTTTCTTAAAATTTTTATTTTATTACTTTTATTTATTTTATGAAGTAGCAAATATGCATGTTGTTCTTCTGGTAATAAGCCTATATCTATGAATAACCAACCTAACAAAGAACACAGTTCTGAGGCCAACCATAATTGATTACTTGAGAACACGTCGTGTGCCGGCCTTCGAGCCTGAAAACAGCAGCGCCAACTCTGCTGCTTAGCGGCAGAAATAGGCGAGGTCCTTCCGTAGGCGAGGGGCATACTAATCCTTGGTCGGTCGCATTCAATATTCGTTTGGCTTAATATTTAGAATAAAACAAAAATAAAACTGAGCACTTATCGTACACATGCTGAAACAAAATATCACAAGCATCGGTTTATTGAAATCAAATAATTACAAACATTACTCCCCAGAACGCCGTGACCCACAAGAGGCATCCACCAGAATTAGACAGGCAGACTGTCTCGTACCGCTGGACAGCTCCCGCTGATTTGGAAGGAAAAGTCAAATTCTTGTGAGTACATAAAATATAAAAAAAAACTTTCAAAATATTTGAAAAAAAATATTGACATCTCTTTTGCCGATTGCATTCAAAAGAATTAGTTCAAAGATTAAAATATTTGTTCTGAATTTATGGAGGTTATATTTGAGATTTTACATTGTATTCGTATTTATATTAGCCTAGGCTTTTAAAAACATTAACCAGTGACATGCATGTTATAGAATAAGTAACTTGACTTCCAAATTGTATTACACTTATCATGAATGCTTGAATGAAATGCAATATATTATCACCGACTCAGTTTGCGAGTTTTTACAAAGGGAATATAAAATAACCTGCACTTTTTTCCAGGGTCACCATTGTGAAGACATACGCCGTCTTCTGGGTCAAAGTCGAATCGCCAACTGTTCAGATTATCAGCCATCATTAATTATCTGATTTAAATTGTAGTGTATTTTTTACTTAACTTCATAAATATTAAAAACTATTTTATTTATTAACAATAAACTACATGCTTTTTTATACTTGTGCTATATTTGATACAATATTCTGTCTCTGGAGTACCTTTTAATTTATTTAGTTTTATAGTAGCAAAAACTCAAAAACTTAAGAATAACTTATGTCTTAATAGAATGGTAGAAATACTGCACGTTGCCATAAAATCTCCCATGTCAGAACAAAAATAGCAAACAATTAAAAGTAGGAGACTCGTGGGTTACTTGATCATCTTAGTAACTTCACACATCTAAGGCCTTTTGAAATCCGTCTCTAGCCTCTGTATATAAAATTTGTTACAATTATGATAGAAAATTTTCGGTCTATATTGAACATACCAATAATGAATTTTATTATTTAACGTACTTTATTGTATTGTATTATTTAATAGCTAGACTTTTATATAACTAAATCTTATTAAGGCACAGAGAAAAGATTTAGTAAAATTTACAGTTCAGACTTTTCATATTACCTGTATTCTATTTGTAATCTTTGTATACAGGCAATATATACGTATTCAAGAGTTATTACTATAGTTAGAGAGTTAGACTTTATGGTATTCCATAAAAAACTGTTTCCAAGAGATAGACACTATATAAACATTTACTTGGTTTTTTTTATTCTATGTTAAATTTTTGTTTCTAATGAAGTAAAGTTTTTTTGTTTTCTGTGCCTTTTGTCTGCTAAGATAAACTTATTGGTCTTGCTGTTATCCCACCTACGAGTATGTTTGAATGACATTAGTAGGGTTTTTTTTTTTTTCGAACTGACTATACTGTTAGCCATAAGGGCTCAGGAGCCTCGATTAGTAGGGTCGACGCAACTTGTATTTTGAAGTGAAACTTCTTATGCGACTTCCAAGCGTTAAACGTTAAATGTTAAACGTTTAACGCACATTATCGGTCTCTCCTCTTTGTGGAGCCAGAGCGAGAGAGTAAATGTCGGTGTGTATGTATATTGCACACTGTTTAAATATAATAGAAAATGTCTTTTAAAATGAAGTTTCACTTCTATCGTGTGTGAATACGTCGAAACACGAAAATCGCACACACACCTTTTTTCCTTGTTATTGTGAACTGAGATTCAGCTTATTGTTTTACTAATTGCCGCCTGCCTGACGTCAACCCTCATTGGAATTCCTTTGTTTATGTCTAACAGACGATAAACAGCTACTATCATCGACTTTAAGGCTTTCCACATAGTTATATTGAGACTCTAGTATTTCATGTATTCTAAATTTTGAATTCAATGTTGTCGAACTAATTAACATCTCGATAACCACTAATCTAATTATTATACCGAAATTACTAAAGAATAAATATAAGATTTATAACTTCGTGTAATTTTATTTTTAACTAGTTGTGCTCGCGGCTCCGCTCGCGTGGATTACTAAAAAAGGTTTTTATTTTTTTGTGCGGAACCCTAATTATTTTTCTTATAACATCAGCTATCTGCCAGTGAAAGTCCCGTCAAAATTAATCCAACCGTTTCGAAGATTATCCGGAACAAGCAGACTGACATACAAAAATTAAAAAAATGGGTTTTATTATAGATTCTGTGTATACCTTCAAATGCATTTAGTAAAAACCTGTTATTTTGACATTACAAACAGACACTTCAATTTTACTATATGTAAATAGATTTTCGTAAAGCCCTTAAACGTTGGAATTTAAACGATAAGGTATTTATTACTTCATAAATACCTAACTAACAATAAATATGTGAAAATTAATGCAACATGCAACACGTATTAATTTTTAACATACTTAAATCATTCAAAATCAAAATCATTTTATTTAATTTAGGCCCTAAGAAGGTACTTATGAATGTCAAACATTACCACCGGTTTGGAAAACATACCAGTCATCGAGAAGAAGAAACTCGATTCTCCCTTTCCCCTTTTTTTAGTAAATAAGTTTTGCAATTTTTTCTAGCAGAATTTTATTTTTTATTCTAAAAAGTTGATCAAATAAGCACTTGTTGACTAAACTAAAATTCCAGAGCGACGTAGGTGTTTAGATTTAAAAACCTAAAGAGCTTGTTCAATGTTTCCATTGTTACATTAATTTTATTCTAAAATTAATTAAATGATCTCATTGTTATTCTATCAAAGAAACTACTTAACTATTAAATTACTTTTAAGAGAGTTTATTATTCAGAACTAGCGGTGCCACGCAGCTCTGCAGACGTTTATTCCTTAGTATTAATTTTCGTATCGAAATTCAATTTTTACTCTTAGAATTCTTAGATTAAGGATTACTCTCCACTGCGCGCTGCAGTGTAAACCAATCATTAATTTAAAAAAATTACCCATATTATTGAAAATTCTCGTAGCTTATAAACTGTATAAACATTCACTTCCCATGTACAAAATTTCATCTAAATAGGTTGTGAATTAATAAAAAATATTTATTTATTTCGTAATTATGTTATTTACGATTTCTATAAGTGTTATTGACGATTATTTAGTATTTCAATTATATAATGATTGCTTCCCGTCTACAAAATTTCTTAAAAATCAGTAGTAATTTATGACTTCTAAAAGTTTGATATTTAAAGTACAAAATTGTATAAATGTCGGTTAAGCCGTTTTTGAAACAAATGCAGTCAAACAAAAAGACAGACAAAAATAATAATGTCCCATTTGTGTTGACTGTAGTTTATAATAGACGACTACCAGGAAATAAAAAAAAAACCCCGGCCAAACCACATATTTATTTATATAGATAAATATTTTAAATTAAATGTTATATTAAATATTTTAGTTTTCACATTACTCTTTTGAATGCTTCGGGAGATTTACAAGCTTATAAAATGTACGATAGCAGAGAAGAAAATTGTTTGTCCTGTAATTCGCCATTACATAGCGTACTAAAAGACATTTAACCGATTTGCCGGACAATAAGTTCAACAATCATATAAAACAAGTTTTAATGTCGGAAGGGTGGATCATTACTTGAATGATAGTGATGCCTGGAAAAGAAGCACTACGCATATCCACTAGAAATTCGAAAATCCGATAGAATTTTTGCCGGCTCTTTTAGATGACAGAGATGTTTTCCGAACCGGTAGTAAGGTTTTGACGTTCATATTTTTTTAATAAGTGCCTTCTCAGGGCTTAAAATGTATAAAGTATTTTGTCATTTTGACTTTCTTACTATGTTTACCTTAACTTCATCAGCAATCTATAGAAACCAGTTTTCAAATTCACCAGAATATGACGTGTACGAATTTATATATACATATTCGGTTCTGCAAATACTTTATTCTATGTATTCTGCGTCGATGTATCATGCGAGGTGCATTTGGAATATATAGCGTGTGTCTGACGCTTTTTTCCTTATCGGACTCAGTGAGTTTGGTGTGAAAAAACCTATCAGTAAAGGTAAAAAAATACCTTTTTAAAATTATCTTTATTTCAAAAGTCAATTTTATAACAATAGGATTCATAACAAAATTAATATGTAAATTTAATATAAAATTGTGAGTTTTAAGAATAAAAATATACATGATGTATTTATTACAACAAAATATTTTTACATATTTCTTTACTAATTCTCGAAGAAAACAACAAGAGAGTTACAATTATTAAACATATAGAAAACATAGTTTTTTAATTGTTTTTCATTGTATTATATATATGTCTGTGTGATTTAAATATATGGTGTAATGTGTGATTATTCTTTATAACTACAATGACACTTTTAACTAACACGCGCGCGTGGTTATTATAATTTTTATTTGTACTTTTGGTTTTAAAAAAAAGAAACACCGTCATAGCAACGAAAATGGAAAAAAGAGTTTCTGAAAGGAATTCAAAATACGGTGAAAAACAAATAAATGCAAAGAAAATAGAGACGCTGCGAGCTACCAACAGGTGTGCTCTGAGATCAACTCAGTCATATAAGTAGACAAGGACGGCCTTGAAGGATAATTCTTGCTCGAGCCGCGTCGGATCGTTAAGACTTACGTTAATATTGGATCCTAACATTGTTCGAGGCAACCCACTACGTCGAAACCCGTACAGAAGATCATTCTGGCTGAAGCTTGTCGGACCGCGAGGGCGTTTGAGATCAGTTACCAGCTCGCCTACGGGCAGCGAATAACATCAGACATACGAGGCTTGAGGTAGCTATATAGGTTCGAGGCTACTGGGGTAACCCCAAATAAACAGATATCATTCTCAATTAGGTTGCCGGACTGTGTACATCTCTACAGTGTATGCACTTAACCCTGATGATGCCCAAAAGATCTGTGATTCTGTTACGACGATGACGAGGAAAATTTGTACATCCTGATGTCTATCCGACTTAAATAATTTCTTTTTTATATGGTTGTATATGGCACGGTAAATGTTGTCAACATTGTGCTTGATGGTAAAATTAAAACAATTAAATCAGTAATCCATAACAGGTCGTCACTGTCGACTACCAGTCATCTGGGGTCCAGATGCAGGGACACTCTGGATAAAGATATTCACTATGACGGATTTATAACCATATGAATAATGGTTGCGACCCAGACTGGTACAGGTACCTCTACCAACCCGCTTGATAATGGATATAAGCCGACTGATCCCGAAACGCAATAAGCCACTAGGCGAGTTTTATACCTGGTGTAGTATGGTGGTCGAGATCCAGTCAAATATAATTGTTGATACCTTCCATTCAATTCAATATTCAACGATCATTGTCGAATATATACAATTTGAAAGAGCGCATGGAATAGTTTTCCTCTTTCGTGAATCTTATTAAAAATGTACCTATTATGAGATCATAATATATATATATACGCAAATGACAATTTAGATTTTTTGTAAAAATAAAATTGCGCAGCGTAATTAATTTCGAAGCGGAAGCTTGTTTTTTGTGAGTATACATATCACTTAAATTGACTCATTTATGAAGAAAACTATTTTTCCTCAACATAATTAATTAATATAAGCATACATTAATTCTAAAAAGTATCAGATTTCTTGCCAAAATTTTGCATCGCCAATGGAATTTCGTGTTCGGAGATACTAAAAATGTTACAGAAGGCTTTATCAGAAACACGTGCTTATGAGTGGTACAAAGCGTTCAAAAGCAGTCGAAAAATGCTGCAAGATTTGCCTCGCCCTGGTAGGCCGTAAACGTTTTCAACTGAAGTTAACATCGCAAGAGTAAAGGAAATAGTTACTGAAAATCGTCATTCAAGTTTGAGAGTGACAGCCGCTGAACTTTCTGTGTCTCACGAGTCGATCCGTATCATTTTAAATAATCATTTGGGTATGAAACATGTTGCCGCTCGGCTAGACCCAAAGACCTGAATTTTCTCCCAAAACTTAATCGCATAATAGTCGCAAAAAAATCTTTTGATGATGGTATTATTCGTTGGCGTAAGTGTATCATTTCTGAAGGAGCATACTTTGAAGGCGATAAAATAAATTTGCATGAATAACATTTTGTGTATTATTGATCTTTTCCCGCTAATTTTTTGACAGAGTAGTATATATATATATATATATATAATATTATAAAAAAGAAAGCCCGAATTTTGTGAGCTTATGTATATGTGGAGTATAATCTCTGGAACCAGCAGTCAGTTTTAAAAGATGGTCGAATAAATTCATCACGGGTGAAACCGTAAGGCACGGCTAGTATTAAATAATTATATAATGGAGAAGTTGACGTAAGCCCTATTAAAATGTTTTTAAATAATACTTTCGTTTGCAGATTTTCGAGATCATGTTGGTGTATACAATAGTGGTTGTATTAGCGACGGGTGTCAGCACTGCTAATTCGATTGGGGCGCCACCTAGTGTGTGCTTCGGCATGGTTCCCCTTCAACCGGCTGTAGCACAAACTAGTCCTCCTCCATACTCAATCATACCAGCCGCTGCCGTGAGTACAGATCCCGATTACGATTACATAATAATGTTTCCAATACAAATACTTAGCGATATATTTTCTTTTTTTGCTGGTTTTTTTATTTGTTTAGTCCTTTGGATACACGTCCTTTTAGGTTAAATTCGTAATATTTTTCAATCTTCAAACATGCATGTAACCAGATGGTGGCTTTCTAGTTAAACAGTAATGTGAAACAGTGAAGCAATGGTGGCTCAGTGGTAGCGTGTACGACTTCGCGTCGATTCACGTGAGTTCGAAACCCTGCAATGAGCCTCAATTTTTGGTGAAGGTAAACATCGTAAGGAAACCATAGCATGGTGGTAATGCTTTACCTAATACCCGCCTGGCTAGCTACTAACCTCAAGTTGAAAATCTGTCGCCAAGCACCTATATGTGCGTTCCGGTAGCTGCACTTGAGAGCCAGTCTTCCACATGGTTTAGCGTTCTATCCTCTTGAGCCACATTGTCACTTAACATCAGGTGAGATAAAAAAAAGGAACCCGCCCTAGGATATTTTTGTGATCATTTAAAATTCATGTTTCTAGTATTTGTATTTGTAATTTACTTCATTTGTGCACAATAACCAAACTATATCACGTAAGATGGTGGCATTTTTTTCAATTTAATATAATATATTAAATCTACTGAATTGATACGCTGAAGGAATTGCCAATAATAACTGTTTGTGGAGAAAAATAAATTTACAAAAGTTCATTTCTATTATCGCTCAAACGATTTTGATAAAATTCTTTACACAGGAAGTATAATAATTCGGTCATTCATCAATGGATAGGCCAAAATAATTGTCGATAATACTTTTAGAAACCATAAAAGATGAGAAAAATAATACCGAGACGAATAAATTACTGCGTAGTATTCACGTGCGGAGCCGCGAGCACATCTAGTGTATTTATGTATGAATAGAGTAAATCTATTATTATCACTTATTATTATATAAAATAATATGACATTCCACAGACGATGAAGCCTGGTACGTCCACGAATGTGACTATCAGAGGTATGACATCGGTGAAAATGAACGGCATCATCCTCCAGGCTCGTCAGGGAGACAAGATCGTCGGCAAGTGGACCGTTGATCCGGACGACACTGTTACACTGCTCTTGGACTGCGGTGAACCCGGTGTAAGTACCTCCTTAGTGTATATTCAATACTAACCGTATAACCGTGTAGCATAGGATCAGTCGGTGTATATCCAGTAATCGAGCGGGTGGTAGGGTATCTGTATCCGAGCAACTCTCTTGGTGTGTTCCTTTTAGGGATCAGTCAGTGTGCAAAGATCACATAGCTCCAATCTAATGTAAGGTACTAGGTTAACACCAGTTCGCGGCACCAATGACAGGGGTCGGTTTTTTAACCGAACAATGCATGGCTTGCTTGTGATTAATGCTCGTCCGAACTACAGAGGTGTTAACAAGGGACCAGTCCATAAGGAACAACGGTAAGTGGCTGCCTCTTTTATCAAAAATCTACTTTAAACAACTAACCGAGTAAGCAGTTAGCAGCAAAGCAGTATTATCGGTAATTCGTGCATTATATTGTTAGTTATCACAGTGTCAACAAAAATCAAGAAAACTGTTTACCCAAGTAGTTGGCTCATTCGGTATATATCCGACTGCAAAGAGGATTGGTGGCGACGTGACAGCAACGCCGATCTCTTGGTGACCGCCGTTGTTTTTTAATTGTACTGTGCTTAACATCAAGCATAGTGCTGTCACCATGTCGTGCTATACACCCGCGTAAAGCTGCCTATACGTATACGCTCCGTGAGTACTACAAAAAAATGTTTTCAAAGATATCGTCACCTACATTATATAAGGAAATCCTATGAAGTTCTGCTTTAAGAATTTTATTAATTAAATTTGTAACACTTTTTACGTACCATAAAGAATATTTAACTACATATTATTTTCTTGCTTGGTGGGTTTCTGTTATTGATGGGTTTGATAGCAAAAACTTGATCTATAAAATACATCCGAGCCGGACGTGAAAATAATAATACATATTCTTTTTTTTGACGCTTTTGTTTTGATGATGACTTTTTTGGTACTTATAAAATATTAACTCTTTGAAAAGTCGACAAGTTTTAGGAGTAATTCTATTATCGGGAAACGTAATATGTACCAGTCATTTTTATATCCTACTAGACGCGTTAAAACATGATTGTTGTCCTTTCTGCATATCCCGCGTGTAGATAAATATGCATTTGTCAAAGAATGACACAATATTAAATTGTTAACAAGAATGTTACTCATAAATGCACTTTCTACATCGGTACCTACACGAATGACCCAACTTCTCAAGTATATAAATATTCTTCCCAACTTCTTCCCCTCGCATTTGAAAGCCATATCCGAATAACTAACAAAAAGCCAAATAATAAAACTACAGAAAAAGGGACAACCATGACTAGGTGTAATCATATAATAAAAGACTTCCCAAATATCGGATTCCAAATATCCCAAATGTCGGATCCCTCCTAATGGTTTGCGGGACGCGGGGCGGCGGGTATACACGGATATACATGGTATTGAGATGATACCGTATATCTTAAGATCAATAGTTTATGCATGTTATTGTAACTAGGGCAGATATGTAATGATAATTAATACACCTAATATTATAATTAATACATCTTTATTAAATGCTAATCAAAAAACTACTTTATTGAAAAAAGTACGTTTAACCCTTACACATAGTTGAAGTGAAACATCTTTAAGTTTAGTATTATATATTAGCAATATATTTGAATAAAGACGCGTTAAAGCATAACTTTTCATTGACTCTATAGTTTTTTAAAGGCAGCGTTGGTAATTTCGTCTTGGTAAAATAATCTCATGTGCAGCAGTCACAAAAAACCGCGTAAGCCAATACGTCAAACGTCTATTGCTGCCGGCAGCTGGCAACAGACTAGCTTATTGGTCGGTCGTGTTTGTTTGAAAAATTGTTTGCACTTGTTTGCAGGATACCGTTACCCACAAGGAGCATTTTCCAGAATTAGACAAACACACTGTTTCTTACACGTGGACAGCCCCAGTTGATTTGGAAGGCGAAGTCAAGTTTAAGTGAGTACAATATACTAAACAAGACATACCAGTGATTTGCCTACGACTAGGTGACATAACTATACGATGTCCACATTGTAAGAGAATCAAAGCAATGGCTCAGTGGTAGCATGTACGGACACCGCGTCGATCGACGTGAGTTCTAATCTCTGCAATGAGCATGAGTTTTCGGTGAAGGAAAACGTCGTGATAAAACCATAGTAGGTAGTAGGTTATTTTCTAATGCCCGCCTGGCTAACTACCACCCTCAAGCTAAAAACCTATCGCCAAACTTCTACAGGTTTTGTTCGGGCAGATGTATTTGAGAGCCTGTTCCTCTAAACTTACACTTTCACGATCATCAGATGAGACTGTGACCAAAAAGCGAAATCTATAAAGAATTTAAAAAAAATGTTCGCGGAAGAAATTTTTCTGGCCTAATTCATTATTGTCGTCCCCGTAAAATTCCTTAATGCTACCGAAAGTAACAAACCCATATAACTGTTTACGAGTCACTGGTAACAGCAAAATTTTACAATAATTACACATATTAGCAACAAAACTTTTTAGGTTCCAATGTTCACAAGGAACCCTTATAGTTTAGCATGTCCATATGTCTGGTTCGCGGCTTAGCTCAGAGAGTTTTAGTACTAGAAAGCTGTAATTTGGCATGGGTATACGTATTAATAACGCCGACAAATAAAATTGTACCACCCACACGTAAAGTGTTTTTTTTTGTCTATCAAATCGAGTGGGATGTCGTTGGATAGGTCGTTCAAAAACATAGCGGGTGTTTCAAACCATTTTTCGTTTCAGGAATCCGTTTGCGAAATATTAAGGTTTAAAGTGCTAATTTTTTGTTAGACTCAAGTGCCCTCCCCCCCTGTAGTTAAATGTTTTTTTGTGGTTATGTGAAAAATTCATGGTAGTAGTATATACAATGAAGATAAAAGAATTTCGTACAAATTGAAAATTATTTAAAGCCGTCTCTAAGTTTGCATATTGTGACGGGCAACTACGGAGCCCTACGTTGCGCTTGGCCCGACACGCACTTGCCAATTTTTTTTTATTTAATTGTCTTCACCTTAAAAGCTATTCACGCATGCCCTACTATTTCGCTTAACAAAAAACAATACATTAGGAAGCAAAAAAAATAGACTACTACTGATTACTATCTGAAAAATATCAAAGAAGAAAAAAAATACTTTAAGTTTATGGAAATTGATCACAGATATGCACAAAAACCCAATAATACATACATAGAAAAATATAAAAATCATTCTTTTTTCTAGGGCCACCATTATTAGAAGCTACGGTATCTTCTGGGTCGGGCTTGCGTCGACACCCGTTAAGATACTCAAATCTACACCAGCCTAATGTTAATTTTTATGTATTTTACTGCATTTAAAAACCTCAAGGCTACGCGAGCGAAACCCTGAGTGGAAATCTACTTTATACGAATATAATAAATTTGAAGAGTATTTTTGTTTGATTGTTTAAACGCGCTAATCTCTGGAACTACCGGGCGAATTATTTTGTATATGATAGCCAGATTAACGAGGAATAATATAAGGCTATATACCTTCACGCTACGACCCTAAGGAGCGTAGCGGTAAACATGAACGTCAAGCAATCTAGCAAGCTACAGGCAAGTACGGGAGGTGGTACAACGATAGGCGCTGTGGAGAGTATGTCGAATAAATTTCAAACATTTAATATATATAAAAAAAACTAAAATACATGAATATTTGAAATGCATCATGCCCACACCTCTTGGACATAGTACATTAATTAGCTCTTTCGACAGCGCAGTGATAGTATTTAGCAATAATGTATATCCGAACAATAGTCAGTTCACAATAGGTCATAGAATGGCATTCGTCCAATAAAAGGGTAATACCCATAATCACTTCCCTGGGTCAAAAGTGCAGCAAGTGTGTTGACGTTTTTATTTTTATTGCAAGTATCAAGTTATTATTGATAACAGTACTGCTCGGTTAACCTTCATTAATTGCAATACATGATAAATTCTAAATGATAATAATATAATTATATTATATCGTCATGCCTAGTCTGTTTTGGAGCAAGCAGATATCTGCTTATTTTATCGTTTACTTTGAAAAATTTAACGGTGCTAAAATTTGGATATTGACTATGAGTTGGTTCGTATGTTAAAAGTCATTTAACAAGATATGCAAAGCTGTTATTAGATAAAGCTATTATTAGATATTTCCATTTGATAGAAATCGAAATGAATGTATACTCCTGAACACTAAATGAATCAACAGAGATCAAAGAGTAAATGGCTAAAGAGGACGGTCACATCTCTCGAAGAGTCGACAACCGATGGAGTCAACGAGGTTTTAAGTGAAGACCGCGCTTTAATAAGCCAAGTGTACCGGTCGATGATGTTTTTTTTTGACTCGAGTTGTGCCTTGAGAGTGTGGATAGCTAGCGCTCTTGTAGCACCTTGTTGAGTCCCCAAAGAGACAAAGAAAGGTTGGCTCCGTTTGAGATGTGGTGTTGGAGAAGGATGGAGAACATCATTTGGACAGAAAGGATTACAAATGAGGAAGTGTTAAGAACATAGGTAACAGAAGAGAAAAGATGATTGGACGGCTCGACAAGTTCTTTAAAACAATTTTAGAAGGAAAAATTGAAGGACAGTTAGGAAGAGGAAGACCTAGACGAAGCATTTTCCATCAAATGAAGGATTACATGGAAGTCTTGTCATATCAAAATATCAAAATAAAGGCAGAGGATAGGGAACAGTGGCAAATGCTCCACGGACCAGAGCTGAACTCTTAACTTAAAGAGAAGACAAAAAAAAATTGTTTGTAAAACTTCTAAAAATCTCTGAAACTTCCAAAGATAACATATTATGTTAGTGTATGCTAAGAGCACCCCAAAAAAAATTTAAGGGTATTAAAACACACATTTCGAAAATACTTTTTGTCTTCTAAGACTATTTTCCCCCTTTAAGGAATTTAAAATAAGTTGGCAACTTACATCGTTACTTTTGCCTACATAAACTCCACCGCAAAAGCCACTTAAGTGGTGGGCGATCAAGAATAATATACATAATCTACATAACCTAACATAACATACATATAGTAAATCGCAAACTCGTCAAAAGAAAAAAAGTTATTTTAAATAACGATGATTCACAATGATTAGTATTATTATTAACTTAATACTAATCGTACTTTTATTATTTTTCTTAAGGTTAATACTATTAACACAGAGGTTAAATCAAAAGAAAAAAAAAAATTTTGTTATTGTTTATTAAATATTTAATACTTACTTTAATCTTACTAACCAATTCACATTATAAATTTGAATGTCAGTTACTCAATCACTCAAGAACCGCTGAACGGATTTGGATGGAATTTTGCACACAGATATAAATGTATTGTACATAACTCCGCTCGCGTGGACTACAGAATGCCAATGATCCAGCGCACGCGCGAAACGTGCTGGCCCCGCTCAAAAAACGTAAAACAAAAATGCCTATTGTGGGTGATCCTTAGAAGATAGATATATGCTATCACTGACTTTTTGTAAGTAGGTCTTTAAGATCTACAAATTTGTAGAACATTAAGTTGATATGTCTCGTATGGTTTACTTAGCGTAAACCATTTAAGCGCCACAAATGGGTCTATTTTCCGAATTGATTCACCATTATCGTCATTGTTTATTTCGTTTGTTACTTTATCTTAAAAAATATATCTTATAACCTGGTCAGATAACATAGCTATGAATTAAAAAAATGTTAATCGGATAAGTGGTTTTCACATAAAAAGAACATAAACGGACAGACAGACAGAAATACATTGAGTTTTATAATATGTATAGAAGAAGATATCAATTATATATATGAATATTTGTTTTATTACTCAATCACGCAAAACGCAAAAACGGTTAAACGGATTTGGATGAAATTTCACACACAGATCAATTAATATAATCTGTATTAACACATACGATATTTTTATCCCGGTAAATTACTTGGCTTTGACTTCTTTCAATTTATGTTGTTTTCTGATATACACGCGAAAGAAGTTGTGGCATGAACATGTTTGATGGCAAATTTCCTACAAATCATGATCCATCATCCATCCTATTTTCATTGCTCGCTTATATAGAATTTATTAGATAGAGGCGTTGACAGAAATCCCCCATCTGTTCTTAATCGTGAATACATCGTTGTTCTAAAGCCTCATTTGATTTTATATGAAATTTTAGTTATAACAGTTTTATTAATGATGAAAATCATTGAATTTTAATATCTTCATATCATCGCCGTAACATCCATAAAAGTTCGTACAGTAAAATACAAATTGTGTTTTAAAAAATAAGCTATAAGTTGCGTGTATTTGGGTTTAAAGTGTTTAAATCCAAATACAATAATATTTAAATATAATATAATTAAAATCAGCGCCTGATTAATTGTAATATCGCTAACAAATATTTGACAAATATTGCTAATATTTATTTAACAATGTTATACGTCTTTGAAGATTTAAGAAGTTAGTTATAAATTCTTAATACATATTTTATTCATTGTTTGGTGAAGTAATATTCCAAATGAACTGCAATTAATAATTTCTTATGATTTACTATTAAACTCACAATTAAACTATGAATCTTGAAAAGTATTTGATGTTCTTGAATAAATACATTTTTACTATGGCGGATCCACACGTTTGCCACTTGTCGAAAAACTTAAATTTTTTCCAAAGGCTCGGATAAAATTGGCGAATCACTATCCACACACTTGCGAGAGGGCTAGTTTATTTTGGATAAGCAATCATGACGGACGTTGAGCTTGTGTCGACTGTAACGTATTGGTTTAGGTAAATAGTAAAATGATAGGAAACGGACAATTCGCCAACGGATGATGGAGCTTAAAAATTCACAAAAACCGTATCCATATTGTATATATATTTATTTATCGATTTAATATTTAGCACAAGTTAGGTACATATACTAACTACGCACAAACGTATGGACGCATCAAAAGCGCTTGCCACAAGCTTCCTTTCATTTGTTCATCAGAAACCAACGTAGCTTAGATCGGCGGCAAGCCAAGCCAAACGCCCTATCTACACGGTAGAATATTTTAATATTTGCAGAGGTTTGTCAAGCGTGTGAAACCAGCTTTACAATATACCAGTTCTGTTTTTCACAAAAGCACATAAGACACGAGCTCAGAGCTTGATGGCAGCCTCAAATTCTGACGTCGTCGTTTACACCGAAAAAAAGTAGCTCAATTATTAGTGTTACGTTACTAAAAATTGCATTTATTATTTAAAATTAAATTCAGAGACCCGATAAGGTTTCCTTATTGTTTCTAAACAGTGAACAGAATTTTAATGAATGTAAAAAATATCTAACAGTTAATATATAGCGTAAAACGACTTAATGTATACAAATATTGAATAATTTGAAGCAATGATGGATCACTGGTAGCATGTACGGACTCCGCATCGATCGACGTGAGTACGAATCCCTACAATGAACATGAGCTTTCGGTAAAGGAAAACATTTTGATGAAACCATAGCATGGTGGTAAGGCTTTTTTTAATGTTCACCTGGCTAGCTACCACCCGAAGTTGAAAATCTGTCACCAAACACCAGTATGTTCTGGCAGCTGCACTTGAGAAGCCATATCCAATCCAAGTCCAAGTCCATATCCTCATTTAAGATCAGGTGATATTGTGGCCATAAAGCTAAACCTATAACGATAAAAAAGAATGTTATAATATTTAGAATAAATTTTGAACTATGTATTCCGACGTGTGTCATGCATAAGACCCTGTAATTATGGCCCTGAAAGTCACAGAAGGTTGTTTGAAGGTAAATTTAACACCATTTAACACCATATTTTAATTAACTCTGGCAGATTTTCACTCTGTATAAGGGGGTCGCGAAGTGAAAATATGTGTGCAGTAAGTAGTTCAGTGTCAGGAATGAAAAGTTCAGAAAAAAAAAATTGTTCTTTAAAAAGCCTTTTTAAATATCCTAAATCAGCGGAATTCGAACTATCGACCACTCGTGCGTACTGCGTATGAAGTCTGGTCGTCTCACACCACTAGGTCGAACCGACGACGATCACAATCATGAAAATCTGAACTTGCATCAACCGTGCATAAAGTAAATTTATTCTATCTCATTCTCTCGTAGGCTAAATCCTATAGATGTATATATATATGGTTGTCTTTTTTTACTGTCGCTTTTTCGTTTCATAGAGTTTTAAATCACAACGGTGCTAAAGAAGTTTTCACTCTAAAAAAAGCAATTTTAACATATATTCTCAATAAGAAAATGTTATTTAAAGAACATTTTTAGGTTAACACAAATCAAATAAAAAAATACATATGAGTCATAATCACGTGATGTGAAGGTTGCGCCTGATTTTCATTAAATAATTTCTCCCATCATGCATCGTTTTGCTACAAATAGAATTAAACAGTTTTCTAAATTTCTATTGACGAAATAAAAACGTCAACATACGCAAGTGGTAAGAAGTGGCAAATTGAATTAACCACTTCAAAGCTTCCATGATTACTTCTGAGTTACATACCCAGGTTTTTACGTGGGTTTTTTTTACCAAAAAGTATCCAAATTGACAGACTTGCTAAATGCATCATTCCATCAGCAAATAATTCCAGCACTTTTTCTTTTAGGTGGCTTCCCAAACTTGCCTCATCTATAGCTACATTTGAAAACGGATTTATGATCCACATGAGCCAGTGTTCTCTGATAGTACTTGCACCGAGAAATAATGACACAATTCTTCTTTCAAATTCTTCAAATTATTTCCATACCAGCTATATGTGCTTGCTTACATATTAATTGAAATTTGTAAAATCTATACATATTATAAAACTCAACATCTCTGTCTGTCTGTCCGTTTATGTTCTTTTCAAACGAAAACCACTTAACCTGTTTACATCATTTTTCCTTTAATTCATAGTTATGTTATCTGGTCAGGTTATAAGATATATTTAATAAGATAAAGTAACATACGAAATAAGTAGTGACGATAATTGAGAATCATGCCGGAATAAAGATGCTTTTGGGGCTTACGCTGAGTAAACCATAAAAGATATATCAAAACAATGTACTACATAATTCTAGATCTTAAAAAGACCTACAATAAAGTCACTAACAGTATATGTCTATCTCCTAAGGATCACCCACACTTAGCCTTTTTGTCTATAAAATAGGTGGCGGGCGATCGCCGTGTGTGGTACTAGCGGGGGCAACACAATCGCACGTGTGCTCAACCGACGGAATTCTGTAGTCCACGCGAGCGGAGCCGCGGGCACACCTAGTACCTAATAAAATACAGGTTACAAACAGCGTAAGATAGGGGGTCGCGAAAAAATTTTTCATACTAAGAGGGCCACATCATGGAAAATGTTGAAAAACACTACACTAGTTGATCCCGATATGCGAAAAACCAAAAGAGAGTCGCGGTTTTATCACCACGTGTATGATGGTCACGATCCAGTTTTACTTTAATGGCGTGCGCTGTGTAAACAATAAAATTATATGTATTATACTCTGCTACCCGTGCGAAGCCGGGGCTGGTTGTTAGTTATATATAAAATCTATAGATCAATATTCTAATGTAGAAAAATATATACATATAAACAATATTGATCTAAATTGGTAAATAAATCAAACAACAAGTAAAAAAAAGACAGTGATTTGCTACAAAGAACTGAGCTTTCAGAAGAGAATGACGAATTTCGAAGGTTAGGTACATAGTTTCAATTTTATTCGCCGAGGCAAGTCTTTGTAGCAGAACAATACAAAGCTAAGATTAGACGTCGAAGAAATATATTTTAACTACGGAAATTTTAAGCTTAACATAAAACCATCATAGATCCCGCATTTAATTTTAATGGATCGATCAACTTTTTTTTGGTCACAACTTATCCCAAACATTTGTGTTTTTTTTTTAAATAAAAAGTGGCCTTGTTTATCCAGAGAGTGAGTCGTTACTATTAAGTAATTTAATTAATAATTGAAAACAATTACAAACAAGATTTATAAAAAAACTGTTTTACTTGAATTTGGGTGGTTGTCCGATGGACAAAAGTATGTTTTTATACAGATTTACGTCTATCCGTATACCACAAAATTTAAAGTATAACATGTTTTACCCAATCTTGTATTTATAACAGTATTACTATATTAATGCTGAAACATCCACACATTTTAGGAAATTTTCATACATATATTTTGAACTATATAGGCTCTTAAAAATAGTGACTCGACAAGGATATACAATAGATACGTCTTTATGAATACTAACTATGCGTAAATTGCACTGTAATGCTAGTTTGGAAGTTCAACTACGACAACAACCAATTCATTTGGTCAAACAGACAAAATGTTCTCTGACCTTCTGCCCTACCATGCTGGCGTGGTTGCAATATATAGCTTGAATGTGTCGATATTTTCTGTTTCTCGACTCTCAAACGTTACTCGAACAACGTGTGTGCGTTTTGAAATTTTAACAGGTGAATATTTTTTTTTTTTTTTTGTATTGTGGTTATATTTAAGCGTTTCAAATTACAATTAAAATCTTCGAATTATTAAAAAAAACATTGATTAAAATTCGGATTAAAATCAAACGTCAGAAATTTATTTTAGGGAGTGTTATATATTATAAAATTTATTTATTTTAATTATACATTATATACAATTATAACATATATTTATTTTATGAATGTAGGACATTTATTTGGGAATTTTAACGAAGCATATCGTTAAATAGCCTTGGAATAGGTTTAAAATATTTATTAATGATGTTTGATGAATTTAGTTTGTGTTAAGTCAATAACTCACCAACGCCAAGGTTTGGTTTTTAACCAGAGGATGACGCAAAAACAAAATAATAACATATTATTATAACGAGGTAAAGTTTGTAAGAGGTAATCTCCGGAACTACTGAACTGATTCTAAACAATCTTTCAAAAAGGACGCTACATTATTCCTAAGTGATATGGCTGATTTTTTGTTCTTATTATTTGGTTATTATTAGTTATATAAAGTATATTAATATTTTTTAATTTGGTATATTTTCGCTAATTTTATTTATATTGTGTTATTTCGGTTTTTTAGTAACTCAGAATAATGTGACCTTGAATACCAAATGCTCAAAAGCAGAAGTGTAGTGAAATAAAATAAAGGAATCTAATATTTATTATCGGATTTACATTAAAAAAGTCACAGGCAGTTTTAATAAGACATACATTTTTTATTTACAAACTGACTCACTGTCTATATATGTAGTAAAGTAATATAATTATTAAATGTAAACATAATTTACACAGTTTGAAAAAAAAAACAGAATCTTGCCGGCTCTTTTCGAAAACTGGGAAGTTTTTTTTCCCGAACCGATGTTAGTATTTTAAGATACATAAACTTTGTGCAATCTTATTGCCTAAATTGTATAGAGTTTATTTATTTATTTGGATACTAATAGGACACAATCAGACATACTGTATCATGGGAAAAAACCTCCATTTGATATTTAGAGTAATCATTTTCAATTAAAAGGATAAAGAAGAAAGAATAAAAAGAGAAAGAAGAAGAATAATAAAATAAATATCTATTTAGATAAATATAATACGAACGTTTTTTTATATTTAATTGTATTTAATGCCCAATATTTTGAATATTTTAAAGAAATCATTTATCATGATACAAAGTCTTTTATCAAATCTTCTGTCATTTATATTATAATTTCGAAGGTTACTATTATTTAATATTATGAAATAACAAAAAAACTAGGTAAATCGGTTAATTATTGAAAGTCAAATAACTCAGCATTTACTTTCCAAAGATTGTGTCAATTACTAAGTATTAATTGTTATGAAAGCGCACATAATGCTCCATAACTATTCAAAAATTGTTTTCGTAAAAAACATAAAACTAAAATGCTATTATGTATAAAAACAGATTTAGTAGGTCGGTCTAGTCAATTCTTTTAAGAGAAAAATGACCTTACTTTTAAAATTAGCGGTTATCAACACCGTCGCCACACGACCTTTTCCATTTTTTTAATTTAAGGTATAGTAGCAAATTGAAAGGTAATCTGCCTAATTATAAATGGTCACTACAATAGGCTGTAGCTATTTAATAAAACATTCATACAGGACTACAATTTGGGTTTAATTGAGGCTGAGATCGCCGGTTTGTTCCGAACAAAAGAGCATCATTACAAACACGCAATGTCACAAGAACCGTTCCAACTCAGTCGTTTGCTGGACGGCAGGACACGACATTTGTATTCAACGGGCTCGCAACCAACATAAATTGTGTAACACCCGCCACATTCGCACGCTTAGACGCAAAGTATTCTGGGATCAGCAGGTTTATATCCAGTAATTAAGCGGAGTGCTGATAAGCCCCTCACAGTGAAGCCTCTTGGGATCAGATGTCGAGAGGCTTGAATGCCGGAATGGCCGTTGTATTTTTATTGTATTGTGCTTACTATCACTTTGCTGCGCTAATAATATATAGGTTCGACACCTACAATGAGCCAGAGCTTTCGGTGAAGGAAAACATCGCGATGAAAACATAGCAAGGTACACGGCTTCTGAGTCAAGAATTCTTCTAATTGATTATATTCGAACAACAACAAGCACCTACGTTTATTCTGACCGCTGCACTTGAAGGGCAGTTCCTGTAGGCTTAATATATTACCGTCTTCGGGGACATCACCGCTTAAGAACAGGTGAGACTGGGTGTCAATCACTAACTCTATAAAATTTAAAAAATAATATTTAGAATAACCCAAAAAGCATTTATTGTTGACAACGTCGTGAAGACTATTAGTTAGAGATAATGGTTGTTTGTAAAAAAAAAGAAAGTTTAATATATCTATCTGCCTATCTTGTATTTACAGATAATTGAATAATATAACAATTATATAATGTATTCAGTCAATCACGACTCGTGTTGTGTAATAAGAATTCAATCCGGAATTCATAATCGTGCAAAAAACTATTCAAATATATTCAAGTGGGAATAAAATATAAGATAGTTTGAATTTCAAATAATTAAGGGACCAACGAATCCTAAATAAATTATAGTGGGATTAGGAGAAATTTCTATTAGATCACACTTAATCATTCTAAAATATTTTACAGTATGCTGAATTCACGAGTTGACAGTATGTTTAAAAAGTAATCAACTAACAAATATTTGTCTATTGATAAAAAGTCTGAAAAATACAAATCTTGCTAAAATATAGCAGCTTGCTAGTATGAAAACTGTGTTTGTTTTTGACAAAATCTAGCTTGTCGTAGTTTTTACGAATACACATTATATTATCAGGAATGCTTTTTAAAGGCATAGTTAAGATATTACTCACAACGGATTAGCAGTCAAACGTATTTCGCGATGAGTCGAGGATTAAGAAGCGCGTGACTCGGCAATACGTTTACAATTAGCAGTCAAACGTATTTCGTGATGAGTCGAGGATTAAGAAGCGCGTAACTCGTCTATACGTTTACAATCAGCAGTCAAACGTATTTCGCGATGAGTCGAGAATTAAGAAGCGCGTGACTCGGCAATACGTTTACAATTAGCAGTCAAACGTATTTCGCGATGAGTCGAGGATTAAGAAGCGCGTGACTCGGCAATACGTTTACAATTAGCAGTCAAACGTATTTCGCGATGAGTCGAGGATTAAGAAGCGCGTGACTCGGCAATACGTTTACAATTAGCAGTCAAACGTATTTCGCGATGAGTCTAGGATTCAGAAGCGCGTGAATCGGTAATACGTAAACAACTAGCAGTAAACACACTTCGCGATGAGTAGAGATTTCAGAAGCGCGTGACTCGGCAATACATTCACGTTTAGCAGTCAAACGCACTTAAAAATCTAGCTAGAATATACATTATATTATCAAGAATGTATTTTAAGGGCAAAGTTAAGAAATTTTTTTAACGTTAAGAATTTGTTTAACATTGAAAGTCCAAAAAAACTGATATTTGCCAACACTATCTTTCTCTTCATAGTTTATATGGTTTCGGAATGCAAACCTCGAGCGCGTTTTAAAAAAAAATTGTGTCGTCAATTATTGGGAACAATACTTAATTCAGTATTATTGTGCTATTACGTACATATTTCCTATTTTATTCATAGAAGGTATTTGATTTAATAACATTAATTACCTTATTTTATTAATTATTAACCTAAAATGTATAATATTTCATTGTTCCGCCTGGTTTTTGCTCGATTCAGTTTTCGTATTTTGCCTTGGGTATAAGACATTTTCTCACAGTAAAATGTATCCTATATGTTGACATGAGTAACCAGTTATTATCATACCAAATTTCATCCAAATCCGTTCAGTAGGCTTTTGCGTGATGTGTGCACAGACACAGACAGACAAACAGTTAAAAAATGTTGTTTTACATCCGATTAAAGTTTTAAAAAATATTTAATGTACAGACAGAGATATGTACTAATAATATAAAAAATGGGAAAAAATATTAAAAAAACATGTGCTGTTCACACGCAGTTGAAGTGGTGGAAACCTTTAGAAATATAAAATTATATTCTGTAAAAGCTTTTCAATCAGCGGTAGTTGTATACTATCGACTACTTGTACTGTACAGTGTATATACATACAATAGTGCATACAAGTCTGGTCGTCACACCGCAAGGCCAATTCGACGACGGCATAGTCTTGAAAATCAGGAGTTGCATTAGCCGTGTATAATGTATTTATATCCCATTCTCTCGCAGGCTAAATCCTATAGATGTATGTGTTTGTCTCTTTTTAGTGTCCGTTTTTCGTTTCATCGCGTTTCAAATCACAAAGATAAGAAGTTTCACTTCAAAAATTTTATAAATCTGTAGAATACACTATTGCAATATGGTAGACTATAAACACGAATTGGATAATAAATTTCAACAAACTTTATTAACGACCCAAACACTGCAGTTTCAACACACGTTTGCAGTATTTCAAAACGCACTATAAGCTAGTTGAGGCGGTGATAGAAAGATGCATCGCTCAAATATAACTGTACAACATTAAAGATCATGGTCGGAAATGATAAGTAATTGGATTGTTATTATTCTGTATTATGTTTTATTTTCGCAAGCGACTTCAATTAAATAACTTTGAATACATTTTTTTATTATTTAGAAGCTTTGAACAAATATTATTAATATTACATTAGAAAACTTTTCTGTAGTTTATATGTGTTAGCTTTCAATTCTATGATTTCATCACGAATTTTTCCTTCAACAAAAGCTCAGGTTCACTATAGGATTCGAACGTGCCGGTGTCCGAACACTATATTACTAAGCCATCATCGCTAACAATATCTCGTTTCAAGTACATAAACATGGATTAACTAACCAGTGGAATAAATATAAATTCATTTTAAAAATTGTCGCGTATTGTACGTTCAAAGCCACTTCCTCTTTCACTAAACGGGAGTTCATCATCATCATCTTCAGCCCGCAATCACCTACTGCTGAGCATAGACCTCTCTTCTTGTACGCCACTCATCCCGATCCTGAGTTAATCTCATCCATGTTTTACCTGCCATTTTTACAATATCGTCCGACTACTCATTTACTCATACGTGAGAATGATGAGAATGCGTGACCATAATACCTAAAGTAATAATTTGTTAAATGTAGTTGTACTTTCAGTTTAATTCACTTACAGAGAGAATAATTGATCCAGTTTCTTTTACATGTTCGTTAAGTTGGACCGAAATATTATACAATGATAAAATATTATAGTGATAATTTAATTTATTAACATTACAAGTGGTATGCACTTCATCAGAGATTAGGACAGTGATTGATGCAAGAATTCAACTTGTGTTTACATCATTTATGTACTGGAACCTGTCCTCGAACCTATGTATATCGTAAAATTTTAAATCCGAAGAAACATCCCTGACCCCCTTTCATTTGTAATTTCGTTTTGCGAGACCATTGGTGTTCGAAATTTCTTACTTAATTACTACTTGCAAATTTGAAACTGGTTTAAATTATATCGCAATGTTTTTAAACGGACGGATAGGCGTATTAATGGAATTTAATAAAAAAATACCACAAAAAAATTGCGTTAAAAGACCGAGATTGATTAACTGATATGATATACCTAAATAAAATATATACCTACTTTATCTTTATCATAATCGTCGTGATGACCGAAAAGTTAAAATTAGTGGCACACTGAAAAAAAAGTTTTGTTAAGTATAGCTCAAATTTTACCTATTAGTTACAAAATTCGGGGGACTACTAAACTGAGGCCTACTAGTAACCAAACTCTTAACTAGTTTGGGAAGTGCAGCAAAACCAGTTTAGCTATTTTAACAAAAGTTTGGTTACTAAGAAGTAAATTTAAGCTATTTTCTGATTAGTCAAACAGTTCAGCTATTCATTTTTTTTCAGTGCATATTTATCCCATAGTAGAGGAAATTAACAACAGTTGACTGAAGCGAGTAAGATGGTTGGCCTTACCATTAATAAAACAAAAACAAAAATAATGACAAACAGGGATAAAATAGCTATAAAATTAGACAGTGAAAACATTGAATATGTGAAAGATTACATATACCCAGGGCAAATAATATCATTCAAAGACCAAACTGACTCAGAAATAGACAAGAGAGTGTCTTGTGCCTGGAAAAGATACTGGTCCCTTAAAGAGATATTTAACAGCAAAAACTTTCCTATGGCAGCCAAGAAAAAAGTGTTTGCTTCATGTGTCCTGCCATGTCTTACATATGGGTGTCAAACGTCGGCGCTGACGCAGAAACATTACACGAAATTGAGAACATGTCAAAGGGGAATGGAAAGAAGCATGATAGGCGTCATACTAAAAGATCGTACAAGAGCACAGGAAATAAGGTTAATAACAAAAGTGGAAGATATAATAAAGAAAATCAGACAATTGAAATGGAGATGGACAGGACACATGACAAGAGACAGCAAGATAAAATGGACAAAAATTGTTTCAGAATGGTATCCACGGGATGGTAAAAGAAAAAGAGGTCGACAAGTAAAAAGATGGACAGATGACATAAAGAAAATTGGAGGTACAATATGGCCAAGAAAGGCAAACGATAGGATGTTATGGAAACAGCTGGAAGAGGCCTACGTGTCACATGACACGCTGACCACTAATAACGGGACACCTGATGTGTAAAGATTAAGAAAATTTTAGTTTATATATGTAATTAGTAGCAGCAATAAAGGCTTAATAATAGTAATAAAAAAAAGAGGAAATTAATCTTAGGAGTTTTCCGATTTCTTGCACTTACTGATTTTCATTTAGTTAGTTACACTATCGGCTATGTGATAAGGACGAATCATGAGGAAACCGATACGCTTGAGAAATGTTCACCTAATACCATCATGGAATGGGACAATAAATGGCTATCGAATTCTCAGCTTTTGATATCACTAATACAACAGTGGGCTGTTGGGATGTTAAGCCCTATCTTTCCTTTGCCTTGCATTTGTCCAGTAGTGGGGCATAACCTACAAGTACCTGTGTTACGTCTTCTTTAATCTCTCACAATAAACTTGGATCAGTCGGTGTAAATACAACTACTGAATGGCTTACAGGCCGGCATGATACCATCGACCAACGATGTTTTTTTTTAAATACCATATATTACCACTAGCGCGTTGCCGACATTGGACTCCCTTCTCCAAGAAGCTCTGGAAACCCTATAGTTACCACAGGAACACAACGCTAAGTTATTTGACTGTGGTCTTCTGTAGGGTGGAGGTATTTCACCAGTCGGACTGCCCCAAGTAGAGAGAAATCTCCAAAGAAATTCCTCTGTTCCCTATCTCTCTTTCCGTGGTCTTCTGTGCTGATCTTTCGGCTTAAAGTAATATATACCTATTATTTCAGACATAACAATCAAGATGTGGTTAGTGTACGCAACTGCGGTGGTCTGCGTGGCAGTTCAAGCCAATGCCTACTCCAGCGGAGCTCCCGAAACCACATGTCAGGACATGATCCCGAGGCATCCCGTCACCGCACAGGACTCCAAAGCACCTTATACTATTACTACCAATATTAATGTGAGTTTTGCATATTTTATACCAGCTATACCATACGGTTTCACCAGTGTTAACTTTATTAGACCAGCTCTACACCGTGCCGCCGCCGGGCCGCCAATGCACCCGTGTAGCCCTATCATTATTCTCACTTCCCGTACTTGCCTACGGCTGCCAGATTGCTTGACATTAATGGTTATTGCTTCGCTTCTTAGGATCGTAGCGTGATGATATATAATCTATAAGCTTCTCAATAAATAAGTTATAAAATGCATAAAGAGTTTTTCAAATTTGACTGATAGTTCCAGAGCTATGCGCGTTCAAGAAAAAGAAACTCTGATTTACAATATTAGTATAGATTCAGATATTTGCAATTACGAAATATTATAAATGAGTGCTTACAAGTAAGTTGGGCTTCAGGATCGGTTAGCGTTTTAATGCGGTGAGCATCGATTGGTCCTTATATCTCGACGGTCACAGTTTATCATTGTGTTTAATGCATCGTTCTCCGGATTGTCGTATATGACTTGTAGCAGCGCTATGTGTTCCATTACCACGATTTCAGAGCTAAATTAAAAAACAAAACGCATCCAGCATCCTCCAGGAGGATTCTTTCTCTTGCACGCTATTTAAACTGTCATTGTAACATTTCGTGTTTCATTAACTACGCATTTATTTATTTGTCTTCATATAAAAGTGTAAAGAATACTGGTTTTTGGATACTGAATAGTGAAAAAAGTCAACGAGCCCTGTTAGAACATCTAAGAAGAACAAAAAAAATTCGAGTTCTTTAGTGGCAGTTCCACTTCGAAATCGAAGTAATGTACTAATAATGTACTTTTATCGCATATCTTTGTAGTATTTCAGTTATCTGAAAGGTTCTTATACTGACAAACTATGATCAAGTTCAATCCTTGAGGTTGTTTCCTCTCAAAGTTAAAAAAAGCGCACGGACGTGATTTGATACTTTTGACACTGCGGGATACCTTTTCTTTATATTGTCATTGCAATATCACAATAGAATAGGTTAAAGGAAAGGGTTTTATAAGAAGTTAGGGATAAGTAGATTAATTCATTAAGTATTAAGTAGATGTTAAATTAACATTCCGAAAGTAGAAATTGACTCGGATGTCTTCATAATAATTCTTGAGTTAAAAAAACACCAGAACTATAATAGTCCACTTAAATTTTTAAATATTGTGATCTTATTAAATTTTACATTATTATTTGATACACTATTAGCCCTGTAATAATAATCGAGATTCGAGAATCGAGATCTTAGATTATTAATCGCCACAAGAGTAATAAGAGGAATTAAAAAAGGAGGTATACTTATTACCATAAAAAGAAAAAGTATACCTACGTATATATATATATAAATATTTAATTAATAACAAGTACATATATATATATATATATATATATATATATATATATACACTCATATATATATATATATGAGTATATATAGCCGTGTGCCCGTTTTCCAAACCCGGTGAAGCTGTAAAAGCCGCAAAGGCTCCAGTCCCCTAAGGCAAACAAAATAGACAGTTCGAAAAAAAAACCGTGTGTCAATGAGGCTCCCCTTGAGCAGCATCTCAAAAATCATTGAATATCTCTTTTTTAAACCAGCTTATAGGTGATTTTTATTGAGCACTCATTACTTTGTGTGAAATTCTCTTGGGCAAGTTTTAATGTTTCTAGAGCCACCAGTTTGAGCTGTGTGTTGTAAGTCAGTCAGACTTATTAATTTTATTAAGTAGATCATTTTAAACAGCAACCAAAAAGAACTTTGCTAATACAATAATATATGGTTTAGTCTTACCATAATTTGTTCTCAGCTATTAAAAGTAAAAGATAATTTCTACCATTCGTTTTTTTTTTATTACAACTACCTTTGTAATAAATAAGAATACGGCCCGCCTGATGGTAATCGGCTACCGTAGCCTTTGGAGGCTTGTAATATCATAGGTCTCACTTGCGAGTTGCCAACCTTGAACCCTCCTACCTCAAGGAGCTCTGGATATGCATGCATGATATGCATAGTTCGAGGATTACATGATTTCATGCTGACCCAATATAAATCTAAAAAAACGATCCCCCTGATAACGTGAAATAATAAAACTCGTAAATTAAATGACAGCTATATATAGCGTGCTAGAGGTGACGCTGGGTGCGCTTTTTTTTTAATTTCTGATCGTGGTAATGGAACACATAAAGTCGCGCTACTAAAAGTCATATTATACAAGTGTAAACCTCAAACGTTGGATATCACACAATTATATCCGAACTTAACATACAAGGTAAGTTCGTTTGATTATTAATTATATATCACACAGTGGAAATTTTAGTTTAGATGAAATATTTCATTAGTTTTTAAAGGTAAAAATCGTTTTATTACGATTACCTCACAATCATCAAATCACCATAATATTAATAAAGCCTTGAATTCGTTCCGCTTGTGCAACATGTCCTCATCTTTATTTGACCTCTTATTCGGATAGTTTTAATGAGTACAATGAGTCTGGTACCAGGTTGGTAAATGTTTCTTCATCACTGAAGTGTCATTAATATTATTAATACGTAATGCTTTAGTTATTACCTTTTGGTAAAGCTATTAGGCTATCTAATAGAACTAGCTGTGCCCCACGGTTTTACCCGTGTTAAATATATTCGCCTAACTTTCTACCGCGCCGCGCACCATTACCAACGCACCCGAGTAGCCTATAGTTTTTCTCTTCGTACAGCTTTCGTATAGCCCTCCAGTACTTGCCTAGAGCTTGCTAGACTGCTTGACGTTAATAGTTACTGCTCAGCTCCTGAGGGTAATAGCGTAAAGTTATGCAACCTTATTCTATTTCTCATGAATCTGTCTATCATATACAAAAATAACTTTTCGAATCTGACTGGTAGTTCCAGAGATTAGCGAGTTATTTAATAGCCTATTATAACATATTAATCGTTGATCAATTCTCAATCAATAATTATAGTAATAGTATTAATCAATTGTAATAAGTACTATCCAACCGAAACAGGATTTTCAGCCGAAACTGAGACCGAATCTTCCGTCTCGGTCTATATTTCAGCCGAAACCGAAACTTAATTTTTTTTGCATACTCAAATTAAGTACATTTTTACTATATTTTTTTGCACTTTTAGATACACTTAACTCGTGTTAAATGAAATAAAAAACAATAATTGAAGTATGTAACAAAGATAATTATTTATTCATGTTATTATAAGAAGAATAGTGTTCTAGCACAAATCACTCACCCGATAGCTCGAGTGAGAATTATATTTAAAAAATGTAATTTTATAATAATTTATCTTCAAAGATATTTCCAAAAAAAAATTACTGTTTAAAAGCTTCGTGTGTAAATTATTTCTTTATAAAAGGAATAAAATTCCATTCAAGCGAAATCTAATGAACAGATTTTAATTAAACCCCAAACGTTAGTATTATATCCGTGATCAACAGTAGTTCCCACGGGATACTTTAAAACAATACTCCGGTACTTTTTTTTAATTTCAAGTATAAAATGTTATAATATATATTGTTACCAGGTCGTGAAATCTGGTACTCCGTTGGAAGTGACGCTCAAGGGTGTGAAACCTGAGAATACGATCCGGGGTCTCCTACTCGAAGCTCGCCAGGGAGAGAAGATCGTGGGAAAATTCTCACTTGATCCCAACGATCCCTTTGCGCAACTTCTCAACTGTGGTGAACCTGGTGTAAGTATATCATTTTTAATTTAAAGTCCTTATACAACCATTTTATCCTTTATGTCTCCACGAATCAAATATCAGCGGTCACAATAGGTATGTTTTTTTTTTATGTAACCTTCGCATGTGGTAAGCTATGTTTAGCTTTGTACGATTTTCAAGACGTGTTATATTTCAAATTGGCACCGATTAAAAACTTAAGCATTGTCTATATTTTTCTATAGAGAATAGTAGTAGATAAGGACATGATCATTGGATGGCGACAAGCATAGACAAGGTGTAACATCCACCATAGTGTCACGCTTAGACATGTCACGTACCGGGATCAGCCAGCGTATATTCAGTAAAAAAGCGGAGTGGTGGGGATCTGTAGCCCATGTTGTTGTATAATGGGGACACGGTTCGATACATTGTCAGTAAACAGAGTTGTATACATATTTCATGTACAATTAACAGAGGTAGGGCACATAAAAATTTCTATGGAGATTTCCCTCTACTTGGAGCAGTCCGACTGGTGGAATACCTCCACCCTACAGAAGATCGCAGCCAAACGACCTAGAGTTGTGTTCCTGTGGTTGCGATGAGTAGGGTATCCAGAGCTCCTTGAGGTATTAAGGTTCAAGGTTGGCAACGCGCTAGGAATACTTTTGCCACTTTTAAAGTATAAAAAATATTGCCAGTAAAAAACCAAATCAGCTCAATAATGTCATATTATTATTACATTGTGATCGAAGTTACGTTATATAAGTTATCCAAACTGCAAATCAAACGGTTAAAAAATTATTTCAGTTTAGTTTGTGAATAGCCTTGTCGATAATGAATCGCCTGCAGTCCACAATTAGAATTTATTTTCGATATGTACCCGGAAATATTTAAAATGTAACATCAGTAGGCAATGTTTTGTTTGTTTCTGTGTCATATGTGCGTGTGGCATTGATCGACCTGTTTCTTTTTTCTATAATATATTCTATACATATTATAAACTCAACGTCTCTCTGTCTGTCTGTCCGTTTATGTTATTTTCACGAAAAAGCTACTTATCTGATTTACTTGTTTTTATTTTCATTCATAGCTATGTTATCTAGCCACGTCATAGGATATATTTTGTAAGATAAAGTAACATACGAAATAAGCAGTGACGATAATGGTGAATCAATTCGGAAAAATTGTGCCAAGTGTACGTCGGGCTACGCGCAGTGTAGGGTTCCGTAGTTGCCCGTCACAATGTACAGACTTAGAGAGGGCATTTGGCTTTAAGTAATTTTCAATGTTTTGTTTTACGAAATTACTTCCCCAAGTGCAATTTTATAAGTTGATTGACTATTTACTCGTTAACTTGTAAAGCCTACATACCTCTTCCTAGTTTTCTTATTAGTAGTCTTAGTCTCTAGTTTTCCTTTTAACTTCATTATATATACTACTTATACTTACTCCACATATCCAAAAACAACCATTTAGCTGACAGGGGAGGGGAGACTTAACTCTTGACAAAGCCAGCACTTTAATGCTTAATATTTCACACACAATAAGCATTTTTATCCTTCATCTTTTGAGCAGAGGCAGCACGAATCGCGCGTGCACTCGACCGACGTCATTCTGTAGTCCACGCGAGAGGAGCCGCGGGCACAGTTAGTTGAAGTATAATTTAACCATTATTTAGCTAATGAATATTGTATTTAGGTAGTGTTTTATAATTTTAAATATGTATAATCAATTTACGTAGTATAGTTCAGATTTACCTCAAGGTTATGTTCAAGATTCTCTTGACTGTAGTTCTTGACGTTGACACGTACTTTATTTTTTAAGCTTTTTAAAAATTACGTGTATGTAAAAAGTATGTGTATAGAGTACAAACTTTTTATACATATACAAGATAAATGTCTTAAATCTTAAATCACTTGATGATGTCTCTATCTTTGTGGTAAGTCCAATCTTCTTAAATTCACGATCAAATGTAAAAATAAACAATTCATGAGAATCGAATATTACTTCTATTATAAATCTTTGCAAATTAGTGAGGGGAGAACACTGGCTTTCAGGTGCAGCTGCTGGAACAAATCTATAGGTGCTTGGCGACAGATTTTCAAATTGAGGGTGCTAGCTGGTTAGCCTGGTTAGGAACGGCTAGAAAATGGGTTACCATCGTGCTATGGTTTCATCACGATGTTTTGCTTCACCGAAAGCTCAAGCTCGTTGCAGGGATTCGACTTCAATCGACGCGATGTCCGTACGTGCTACCACTGAGCCATCATTCCTTCCTTGTTTGTTTGTTCAGTAATTGTCAAGTAAAGATCTGTCCGTAGATACTTAAAAATTGGGTTGGATTTAACTTGGCAATAGATTTTCAAACTAAAAGTGGCAGTCAACTAGGCGGGAATTAGGAAATGTCCTAACATCAAGATGTGATCCCATCAATTTAAAAATTTAGCCACGTAAAAAAACCTTTATGAATAACTGTAAATTTTCTTTTATCATAAAAAAATGGACTGAACAACTAGTTAAAATATCATTATGAAGCAATTGACCCCCACAAGTCCATTAAAAAATTATTCACATTTTAATTGCTTTTTCATTGAAAGTTTAGGCCTATTTTAGGATTCAACCTCACGGCGTTCGTTACGATGTTCATTCGTTAGCATACCATTGAGCAATCATCGCCCCACTTCCCACTCAATATTTAATTAAAATTTAAATATATGAAGTTGTTCAAATATTACCTAGCTTGTGTCCATTAAAAAAAGACAATGCAATAATAAAAAAATAATCGCTATCGCTTTATTAGCTGTAATTATATATTATGTTAAATAACAGTAACAAAAACATGTTTCTATCAATTAGTTTTTACTTCGTAGTTATATAGGTAGAACCGATTTATAGTATCCGAGGACATTAGACTGTGATTAGGCCCCTTCACTTACCTCCAATGCTACGGTAGGCGTAGAAAGTAAATAGTAATACAGTTCAAGCCTAAATCAGGAAGTGAATTTATGTTCATAAGCGATCATATCTATGTTAAGTTAAAATATAAAAATTTAGAACTCCAAAAGCAAGGAAATCTGGCGTTCTCTTTTACTTTTGCTGCCAAAAGTAATGAGGTATAGAATATATTGATATATTGATATAAGTCACAGATGTGACTTATGGAATAATCACGTTCCACGTCGCATTATATTGTAAATCTAAGCGGCTCTAGTTAAAAGTTGAAAATCGCCTAGCACAGCTGATGAAGATGATAGCAGTGAGCTCTAGACGTTATTTTTGACTGGTTTTTTCTTTAATTACTCATAATATAAACATTAAATAAAATAACTTCTCGGTCTATGGAATAGAATAGCGGTCTGGCTATTTTATTCGTAAAAATAATGGGGTGTTGTCGCTGATAATTCTAAGCATTTGAATTATTAAACTCTTTTTGGTGTTAAGATTGTACTTTTTTTTAAATAAGCCACACTATTTTTCAAAAGTTTGTCCGGTCTATGAAATTATACAGGTTTTCCCCTTATATATGATATTTTTATAATTTGAATTATATCAGTCTTTGCTTCACACTACGCATTCATAATTACTCGTTTTCGTGTTTCTTGGTTCAATGCGTCGTCTTAAAAAAAAAATCTTAAATCAAACAAATTGTGTCGCAAGAATAAACTGTGACCTTTGAACATGAAGAAGAAAAAATAAGAAATATTTTTCCAAATACCTGTTAGTAGAGGTTTACAATAAAAAAATCGCAATGTTTAATTTTCGAAGCTGTACACATTAGTACACATAACAATATTTACATTGGAGATCAAATATTATACATAAAATTATGAAATTTAAATGTGTTTAATACAATTTCTCCATTATCAATTTCAGTTTTTTTTGAACATATTTGTTTTGCTGTTTAGGTAATTTATTTACAAATACAATGTAACAAAATTTACAGAGCGCTGTGACTCACAAGAAACACGCGCCCGAGCTTGACAAGCAAACGGTTACATTCGTTTGGACACCGTCTGCTGACCTCAAAGGCGATGTCCGATTCAGGTAATAATTATAATTATCTTCTTTTATATATAAAAATCTTGTGTGCGTCTGTATGCATTGTGCGTGATCGTGTAACTTCTTAACGACTTGACCGATTGAGTTCATATTCACATAATATATTTGTTTTATCGAGACAATGGTTCACAGCCATGTTAGGTTCCGATAGATGGCGCTATGGTCAAGCCATTAACTACTGCAAAGTTTACCGCAAATATTGTAAATACGTACTTATTTTTCTTCACACATGAAATAGCAAAACATGTTAAGTTGAGAGTAAATGGAAAAGAAAGAAGCACCTAAACTCTCTCAGTTCTTCCACTAGGCTTAGCGTGTTACCATCTTAGACCATTTCGTCACTTCATATCAGGTAAGGTTGTGTGGTCAATAGATAAAACCTATAAAGAATGGGAAAGAAGCGGAAAATATATGTATGGAAAAAAGTAGTATAGTTCCAATCTTTCTGCTAAACCCTGGAGAGACATAGCGTGTTAGAAAGATGGATCATTAACGCACAACTGATGTTGACTGATGATGTCCTTACAAAGACGCTGAACAAGGAGCTTGCTCTTAAGTACTGATGCCGGAACACACCAGGAAATGTTCCAAGACAGATTTTGACCTTAACGGTTGTAACTAAAGCAGCGAGCACTATGAATGCATTATCCGCTTGCTTGGTTTCATATACAAAACATTTGAAGGCAAACTGGGATAAACTTCCTCGTTTGATAAAGCCAAACTTTCCAGATGGAAATTGGTTGCAGCATTCTGGATCCGGTCATGTCACATACCCCAAAACAAGTTACTGTTTATGATGAAAAAAAAAACATATCCGCTGTGTGAAATTTGCCAGTTTACCGATGATATATATAATTATTATTTAGTTTTTTGTGGAAACGATTCCAGGGTAAGGATTTGCGCCAAAAAATGCTCTTGAAGTCGTGGAGAAACGTAGAGAGATCAATTTTATTTTGCGATAACCCTTGTCTAATGCGGCCCAGACAATTTATAAGTTTTGTCTCCTTGTTTACTCTTAAATTTAAATAATATATAAAACTGTATCTACTAAGTTGACTTCTCCTATGAGGCTGGTATAGTCATCAGGAACGTAATTAGCCTCGTTAAAATATAAGATTAAAATAAACACTGTTTTCCTAAATCTGGCTGAGTATGTACTAACTAAATAAGATTAACATTGCAAGAAGTTCTTAAGCTAAGTAAATACAAAGTTGGATATTTCAACATCAACTTTGGGATTGCAACGCAGCCGTGCGATTTATACAGAAAACGTTGTGAAAGGGGCCGTCAATGCCTTGTGTCAAACGAATAAAGTAATATTTATTTATTTATTTATTTTTATTTATTTATTTATTGTCACATCAACGACACATTCACAAAATATCGAATTAACAATTAGTCATTCACAAGTTACGAACTGTGTGAATTGTATCTTTACAGATGTGCACATCTTATTAATATATACCGCAGCACAATGAAAACAAAAACATTATAAATATCAAATTTTAAATTAAGTTAAGTGAGTGATTATAACATGAAAAAAAATAAGTTAAAAAATCAAGTTCGTGACAAATTAAAGAGCGTATAGTTGATATAATTTAGAACGAAAATTTAATAATGAGCAATGAAAGATGTCAATATCGGCATCGTTATTGCTAACTTCGTTGTACAATTCTTTAAGACGATTCAAAGGTGAACAAACGTTAGTTCTGACATGTGTTTTATAAAAGGTTCTTTGAATTCGAAATCTTGGAACCTTTCTAGGAACATTTAAATTTAATTCTTGTAATACATCAGGGACCATAACAACTCCATTAACTATCTTATGTAAAAGAACAAGGTCAAAAATCTTACGTCTATTTTGCAGTGATATTAGTTTAAAGTGCTTTAACCGAGTATTGTAATCAGCGCGGTAAGGGCATTTCTGATCTTTCCGGGCAAGGAATTTTGTGAAATTGCGTTGTATACGTTCTAAGCGATTAATATGGATATTATAATGAGGGTTCCAAATACTTGTTCCATACTCTAAAATGCTCCTAACCAAGGTTTTATAAAGATGTAATATTGTTCTTATGTCACGGAATTCGTTACACATGCGCTTAACAAACCCACACAACTTCCAGGCCTTATTTATCGTTGTACTTATGTGATCAGTAAATAATAGCTTGCTGTCTATCTCAATTCCTAAATCTTTAGTCTTTGTTTTAACTTGCAAAGCTTCAGTACCTATCAAGTAACTAGAAGGAATTACATTTTTATTTTTTGTAAATTTAATGTGTACACATTTGCTTGCATTTAATTCCATCTTGTTATCGGTGCACCATTCTTCAAGAGATTTCAAATCTCTTTGAAGGAGAAGTGAGTCATTTACATTTTTGATTACTTTATATACTTTTAAGTCATCCGCAAACAGTAAACATTTGGTATGTTTGGTATAACAAGTAATATCATTAATGAATATTAAGAATAGTAATGGTCCTAAATGGGAACCTTGTGGAACTCCTGATGATGCATAAAAAGGACTAGAAGTATACCCATGCACCACGACCCTTTGAACCCGATGCTCTAAATAAGATTGTAACCACACTAAAATAGGACCATGAATACCGAACTGTTTCAATTTTTGAATAAGTATGTTATGGTTTACTTTATCAAAAGCACTACTAAAATCAGTATACACTGCGTCTACTTGAAACCGGGCATCAACTGCCTTTGAGATGTCATTTACATAATCCAGTAGGTTTGTGATAGTAGATTTGTTCTTACTGAACCCATGTTGATTCTGATTAATTATATTTTTAGTATATGATGCTAATGGTGACATTATAATGCTCTCAAATATTTTAGAAAATATATTCAAAATTGATACTGGTCGATAATTCCGAATCGTATTTTTTTCACCTCTTTTAAAAATTGGGACCACATTAGCTTCCTTCCATAACTTAGGAAAAGTTGATGTTTGAACAGAAATTTCAAATATAATTTTTAATGGCAATGTCAAGAATTTTGAGGTTCTCTTAATGAAAACTGGAGGAATGCCATCTGGTCCCGCTCCTTTGCTGGCATCAAGTTTCTTTATCGCTTTTAGAATGAGGCCTTCGCTTATTATAATATTGCCTAGTGAATTTTGAGGAAATATGCATGTCTTAGTCAACGTAACGTTATTGGTACCAGTAGGATCAGAGTAAACAGAAGAAAAATGATCAGCAAAAAGGTTACAAATAGATTCACCAGTGTTAGCTATAACATTGCCTAATTTCATTTCAGTAGGTATATCCGAAACTCCCTTTCTACGTGCTTTAAGAAAAGACCAAAACTTTTTCGAATTATAAGGCAAACACTTCTCTATGCTTTCAACATACTTATCATAACAACATCTGATCACTCTCTGAATGCGTTTATTCAACAACTTAGTTTCTATAAGGTCCCGTGGGTTTTTGTGACGCTTGTACTTTAATCTGACCTTGTCTTTTTCTGAAATTAATGTTATTAAAGCTCTCGTATACCAAATCGGATATTTTCGTTTCCGTGGTTTTATTTTTGGAACCGTACGCTCTATTATGTTTTTTATGATATCATAAAATTTTTTTGTTAAGATATTGACATCCTCACTATATAACTCTGATTTCCAGTCAATTTGACTCAGTTCAGAATTTACTAGTTTATAGTCCGCGTTTCTGAAATTATGAGTCGTGAATACTTTACTCTTGAGAAAAGAAACACTTATAAAATCAACAGATATTGCAAGTGCTGGATGATGCACGTCCAGTTTACTTAAATGACATGAAGTTTCACTCACATTAATGCACTCAACATTTCCCAAGATTAAATCTAAAATGTTTTGGTTATAATTTTTTACAAGGTTGTATTGGCTAAGATTATTGCGCGACATAAAGTCAAGAAAACAGTAACCTAATGTATTTCCCAGAATATATGGAATTGCTCGATTGGACTTGAGATCTTTTTCCCATTTTATAAAAGGTAAATTAAAATCACCGAAAATTATAGTTTCACATGGATTGGCATCAAAAACCTTATCAGCATTATTGAAAAATATATTTAAACCAGAAAGTATTATAGGAGGAGGTAAATAGACAGCACAAAGCATAAATTCTTTTGTTATTTCATTAACTTTTACTTTAAGCGAGATCCATATATCTTCACAGGAGCTTTCGTAATGAACTATTCGTTTCGACTGTATTTTTTTTGATACCGCTATTAAAACCCCTCCCCCCATCTTACCTCCCAAATAGGTCGACTGTCTGTCTCTACGATAAATTACATAATTTTCGTAAAATAGTTCGCTATCACTCACAGAATCATCCAACCATGTCTCTGTACAAACCAATATATCATAATTCAGCTGTAATGATGCCAATCGAATTTCTTTTAATTTTGTTCGCATACCGCGAACATTCTGATAGTATATATTGAATTTTATTATAAAAATGCAGTCTTAGTACATTGCACACAAATATTATAGTTTAGTTAAACAATCGTAGGATTTGACATTTTTAGCGGGATACGTATCGTCTTTACGACAAAATATGCGACCGTTCCGAATCCAGACATATTTGATATCCTTCTCTCGTGCAATTCTTCTGGTTTCAGCATGTAACGCCTTTAAGTGAGGTGAAAGATGTTCCGAGACGTAGATAGGACTTTTATTATCTCCATAGCCCAAATGAGTAGAGTTAAGTTTCTCGTTCTTGTTGCGTTTATTAAATTTTATCACAGCAGCAATCACATTATCTCTTACTCGTGCGCTCGGCAATTTTAGTATAATAGAGCGCGATCTCTTGCTTGACTCGTTAAGTTTCCGGACTCTAATGCAGTTCAATATCTCCATATCTTGTAATGGGTAAGAGATAGCTGTACCCAGTTGTTTTATTAGAGATGGCAGGTTTTCAGATTTACTCTCAGGTACTCCATTAATTTCGATATTACTTTCACGAGAATATTGTTCCATCAACGTAAGACGTGCTGATTGCTCATTAACAATTTTTGAAAGCTTTTCGTTGCCTTTAGTTAATTTTATTATTGTTTCTGCATTGGCTTTTAAATCCGATTTAACTTGGTCGTAGTCCGCACTTAGATAATCTATCGTTGATTTATATTCCTTTAGGATAACAAGTTCATTTCTAATAAACTGTAATTCCCCTTCAATACATGATTTTATTGCGGTTTTTACAGCTTCACTGACAGCAGTATATATTTCAGCCCTTACTTCTGGAGATAACAATTGTTCTGTCTCTGAAGGACTTGGAGGAGATAGCTGTTTGGCTGCCATACGTTGCTGCTTTTTACGTTGTGTAACATTATTTCCAGAACATCCCGCGCTTTCTAGTGACTTTACTGACATTGAAAATGGTACTGAACGTATCGGTGTATTAGAATTATCGCCTTTCGGCTGTTTACAACGACAGCTGTCACATATCCAACTGGATTTCTGCTCCTTAGCCATACTAATGAACAATTTTTTCTCAATAACTGCACACTGAAGGTCGTAATCATTTCCACAACTGAAACACCGCAGATAATCTTTTGTTGTGATGCTACTTAAACAGCCCGCACAAAATACATTTTTTGAGGCCATAATTGAATGAATTAATTAGGATCCAACAGTAGTAGCAATATAAGTAATAGTAATAATCACTCAATATTCATATAATTCAAGTCACTGAATATTGACGACACGTCATCTTTTAGTTCGCTATAAAAGGCTGTCTTTATGTAGTTTATCCACTGACAGAAGAGATGACCAAAGTCTCAATGGATATTTATCTCTATTTGGGGCAGCTCGTGAGATTTTCCTCTCACGCAAAATATTTATGATAATACTAGTAATACCTACTGTATAAAGACAAGTGTTATATCGTTTTATTCTTATAAAATTAACCAAAATTTTCTTTCCAAAGCAACAATTGCCTACAACGGCGCCGTCTTCTGGGTCGGAGTAGAATCAGCACCTGTTAAAATTAACTAATTTATTTGGTTCTTTATGTATTTAGTGATAAATTTATATTCCTAAGCTGTCCCATCTTGATAATTTATACACCTATGTAAGAGACGTTTTACATATTTCCAATTAAAACTTTTTTAATTTTATTTATAGATATTATTTCTGCCGGTTTCTTTGCATTTTCGGCTAAATGAGTACCATGCAACTTATACGCTATAAAGGTCTATTTAATAATCCAGAAAGTAATATAGGTAAAGCAACCGATTTGAATCTGTGGGTAAAACAATAACATTTAAAAAAATACTTTGTAGGTCTATTATATATCCAGCCATATCAAGAGACAAGGAAGATGTTGTTACAGATAGATAATAATCTCGTATATCTGTTTAGTTTAATTATATAAAAATAACTATAACACTAGACGCTTCTTAAAAAATAATATTTCAAGCTTAGTCTAGAGAATGATTTCAAAATCTTCATATTTTTGTAATTTCTTAAAAATTGGATAGTAATTTGATAGCATTTTTATTGCAAACCGCAATTTTTCCATTTTATGGGCACTTCTCAAATTATCATTTTCCTAAAAACCTTATTAATTTAAACTAACATTTAAAAAGTAATTCGTCAAATCAGGAATGATTTTTTCGGCTGGAAAGCCGAAAGCATAATAATGTTTATAGGTGTGTCTATGTTTTAGGAAAATGGTTTTTCATATTTGTAAATAAAAATAATTAAGTAGATATGTATTATTTATTTTAATCAATAGAAAAACAACATAACTATTAACATACATTTTATTCGAGCACAGCGTCTCAAAAATACGTCTTATTTATACATAGTCATCGAGATCCATATAGAATGTTTAAATAATTGAAAAAAAAGGAACTAATGCTAGTACTCATATGTGACAAGCAACAATGCATACATTTGTAGGTATATTCATTTTAAGAACTGAAAATAAACAAAAGCGAAAAGGCCTATACCAGTGACGTACCACACACATTTCTGCACGAAAAAATCCACGCTTGTATAAAGTATGAGATGACAAAACGATAGCACGATTACTCGTACGCACGCACATGCAGGTTGGGATTGCGCGGTTTGTGGCCGCAAAGTTTTGAGGAAATTTTTAAGCTCATATAAACAATAAATAAAATTATATTCATATATAACATATGAATAGTCAGCCCTGTATTTATAAGAATTAAGAACTAAGTACACATTATTTATATAATTTAATGGAACATTCCAGATTCAGTGACACAATTATTTTTTTGCGATAATCGGAATGCTACGACACTATATACGTAAGTTAATTTGCTTTGAACCAAACAAAATATTATAATATGTAAATTTGAACGTGCTTGTTGACCGCCGCACCGCGAAACTCACAATCTAGGCAATTGTGGTTGCGCAAACGATTAGCCTACAGAAGCTTGGTGTTGAGCAGTATTGCGTTACTACGATAGACGGACTTACAATTAATAACAATTTACAAACTTAAAATGATATATCAATAAATATATTGACCTTCATACAGGAAGACATGTTTCCAAACTGTTCTCAAATCGGAGTCCTATGAACTAATAACTCTGAAACTAAGCATCTTTAAAACGAACTTGAAAATCATTAACGGCTTTCTACAGAAATATTTGAAACTCAACTGACAATGTCTTCAAGTTTTTCGTTAAAAATAGCAGTTATATTTTTCCAACCAGATTGTCACACATAATGCTGAAGTTTATGCGTTCCGTGCGAGTTATGTCAGCCAGAAATGCAACTCCCCGTACCGAGGATACGCCCTCAACCGACGCCGTTACACTACTAGGGTAGGCAGAAATAACAGAATGTAATTTCTGTGAACTCCAACAAATCTTTTGCTTAGTTCTTCGTGTCAGATTCAAGTACTTTAAACGTAACTCGTCTTTGTGTGTGTCAGCTACTAGAACAATGGCAATTCTACAACAGATTACTGCGTCTCAATTTTTTCTAACCGTATAGAATGAGATAAGAGAAAACACAGGAAAAAATTATATGAGTCGACATAGAAATATTAACCACCATTAAATCTCGCATTGTATTGTACGAAACGCGCAAAATAGATGTACGAAAAAATTCAAGAAGGGATCTTTTAATAGATAGTTTTAACAAAATAATAAAACATAATGTAAATTCAAATCATACGTATTTGTCCAATTATATATTTATAAATAATGCATATTTAAAATAGGATTCCAATGTATAATGTAATACTACCTTTAGTGTAATCTATTTTAATTTAGTAAACGGATAAGTAATATAAAATTCGTATAAAATTCTACAAAACTACACAATTCCTCTCGGTTTAAATTTAGGCTTTATCTATTAACTTAGTGATTACATACCCATGTACTTACACTTCTGCTATGACATTATTTTAGAGATTTAGACTATAATTATTTATAGATTTCAGCGTTTGACCACAACCTCGCCTGATGTTAAATGACGATGTGGCGAAAGATGATACACGCTAAGCCTAATGGGGAACTGGATCTCAAGTGCAGATGCCGTAAATCACCTATAGGTGCTTGACGACGACAGGGTGGTGGTACCTATCCAGGCGGGTAATAGAAAATGCCCTATCACCATGCTATATTTTCTTCATGATGTTTTTCTTCGCCAAAATCTTAGTCTCATTGTAGGGATTGCAGAGAATTCCCATCCATCGACGCTGTATCCGTACACGCTACCAGTGAGTCATCAGTTTGGCGATATCTCGCTGATTTCGCTAGATTGGTGACCTTAAAAGGATGGGACAGAAACTTTTCAACAAGATCACTAATCTGGCAAGGGCATCTGATCTACGTACGATTAATTGGCTCGAGTTTCTATGGAGTGACGTCCTGGAAGATGATTTAAGTGGAAGAAAAAAAGGGTCGTGGAGTCAGCATATGCTGTGTATCAAATCGATAATTAACTTCTCGTATAACCTAGTTCGTTTCAGATTCATTTATAATGACTTAAATATAACTTAAAGCCGTAGCTTATCTTTACTGAACACTCTTGGTAAATATTTCAAACAATTATTATACATATTCGAGACCATTAAATATATCTATACACGGAAGTAGAGATAACCGGACGCCATATTGGGTCCAATCTTCAACTCAGGGTTTACACCTAAGCAATAAACGAACTGGCAGACATATTATTCAAGCTTACTTAAAATCTGTTAAATTTAAACACTGACTAAAGAATTCCTATCTTTGTGCAATGCATACTATTAAAAGAGAACAGCATTACACATATTTAATCAACGTTTATAAGTAATTCAACAAATTAACATTTCTGAATAAATAATATTCCGTTTCGTTTCACGCAGCCTGTTAGCGCGATGAATTTACTTAATTTTATAATATATTTATTTTAGTGGGGCACGGGTTTTGCCAAAAATAGTTATCCCGAATACAAAAAGGACCATAAAAAAGTAGAGAAACAAATATCTATGCAAATGTGAAAAAAAATTATGCTTTTCATTTATAACACACAGACCATAACGATTGTTACAAAAAACTGAGGTACCGTTTCTAATTTGCATCTATAAATTAACTTAATTCATTAACCTGACACATTGAACTCTTCACATGAGTCATGGTTTAAAAAAAACTTAATAAACGTTAAACTTTAGACTTTCATATGTCTACCATGGTGGTCCCAATGGCAATCGAACACGAAATGTCTCTAACTAATTGCATTTCTATGCATGCAAAATTATATAATTTTTACATAGGAGACCATATATTTTATAAATGTTGTATGGTTTATAAAATGTTTTATGTTTTTAAAATCGAAACACGAAACAGGCTTTGAAAACTTTTTAAAACATAAATTAGAATCAATACCTATTGCAACTAATTCAGGTGTTCACAGCAAACCCAATGATAACTCGTGTTATTAATACACTGGTGTTGCAATAGAGATTACTGCAGTGAATACCGCCGCACTGTTATTATCGTGCACACAAAATACATAGAGGTACAGATAGCCAGCTCCACACGACGAAAAGTAACGGCGCACGCACTATAAACGTATACCGTATGAGGATCTCGTATCAAGTCGGTCAAACGCCGGTTGCATATCCGCGTTTTGCCGATAAAAGTAACTATTGTTTTGAGTGTTGAAACAGTTGATAATCTGTCGCCAAACACCTATAGGTGTTCCGGCAGCTGTACTTGAGAATAAGTTCCTCCATTAGGCTCAGCCTTTCCTTAAACCATATTCACGTAACACCAAGTGAAATTGTGGCCATAATACTAAACCAATAAAGAATTTAAAAAAAAAAAACAAAAAAAATCTAATAATTTGACCATTGTCAATTCATAAATTTATCGAAATTGTTGTTTATTTGATTGTATAAATACAACATTGAACCTAATTTACGTTATTTAAGCAACGTTTTTAACGTTTTTCAATAACCATTCAATAAATGTTTCATTTAAATTTAAAAATTGATATTTTCATAGAATATTGTAAATATCAGCCCTAGCTAGCTCTACAGTCGAGCGTAAGTAATTAAAAACAAGGTCGGCTGGAGAAGTCTTTCTGTACTTATCTATTTTGTGGTAATGGCAAGACAAGGTCAGAGACAATATCGATAAAAATGTTACATTTCAAAAAGAAATAAATAAACATTAATAATTAAATATATAAGGCAAAAAGTTACGGCAAGCTGTGATAAAAATTAAATTAAACTTGTTTTTACTAAATAAATTAATTATCTGTTGATACCTGTAGATACCTGTAAAATCTCTTATATAAAAATCTTATTTTTAGGACAGTTACAATATATATATAAATCCATTAATTACGTGAACTTAAAAATAATGTTGAGGCCCCGCAAAATCTCACCAAATCTCATATAAGGCGAGAGAAAGCAAAAATCTCATGACAACTTTTAAATTTACAAAATATAGATACACATAATATTATGTATAAAACATTGTATATGTCCCGGATCCCCTATAAAATAAACCGGTATCAACGCTAAGGTATTTTGTGGCATGAAATAAAATGTAATTATTTAAAAACTTTTGTGTAAATCTCACGTGAAAAAGAGAGGGTTTCACTACACCTAACCAAATCTCAGTCTCACAAAACCAAGGGGACGAGAGGAAAGCAAATAAAAAACACGTAATTAATGAACGTCCCCTAATACGATATACTTACTACTTAAGATATTTTTGCTATTACTTAAAAAAAAAAACAGGAATTTCAGAAAAGTATGATTACATAGCAAGCACATGAACAAGAATAATGATTATTCCTGATATATTGTCTGTTTTTATGAAAGCATTTATGTTAAATTATTTTAATATTATTTAAGTAACATGATTCTATCTTGAATGCAAAAATATTAAATATTTTGAAAAAAAATGTGATTTAATATATTGAGAAATGTCATTATTTAACATTTAAAAACAATGGCTATGTTGAACAATAATTTGAAAAAAGAATAATAATATAAATATCACTCCTATGAAATACAAAATCTGATCTGTGAATAGTTCAAATCTTGATTCACATCTCATCTTAAATAAAAATTAAATTAGAAAAAAAAGCATTTAAATCAATTTAAATATACAATGAAGAAAAAATAAATAATGTCTCTATAGATGAAAATTTTGTAATAATAAACTAAATTACCTTTTGGTCTAAATTAAATGCACTCGAATTTGAGCCTTAATTCTATATATAAAACATCACAGTTAATACTGAATACATAGTAAAAAATACATAAATTAAATAGTTTACATAAAAATAAAGGCTAATCATTGGTTCTGAATGAAATAGTTTTGTCTCTTCAATTGTCTATACAAGGAGATATACTTCCCAGCAGCTGAGGTTCGTGGCACCACATACTGTTTGCAGAATAACTTGGGGTCCTGGGCCTTCTCTGAAAGCTCCCCGCAGTCAAGCGCACGGAGAACGGTAAGAACGAATGTGAAACAGTTGTGCCTTTCTTCATGATAGTGTTCTGATTTCCAATGGGGACTTAAACTAATCTAAAACACCAAAATTACATATATTATATTCTAAATTTGAAAATGTTTTCTGTATTCATTATGCATACTTTCAACTGAATATCAATTAAAATTCTATATTTTTTTATTATTGATATGTTGTTTACAAAAAAAGATATATACAACACTAGCTTGCCCCGTAAATGTTGTTCTGGCCTTTTCAGTGTAGTCAATAAATTGTTCAAGATTAGCATAGAAACCTTTTCTTCTTGTTTTGGCACCGCAGAAGCACATGCCAGTGTCAATGTTGTCAACTCTTCATAGTATTTTCTAATCTTCAAAGTTTAAAGTGGGTCTAACAAAATGGTGGCTCTCTTATTAGAACTAGCTAGGGAATTTTGGTCACAACTCAAAATTCATGTTTTCAGTCTATAATCCACTTCACATATATACAATAACAATACTATATTACACATAATGCCGCCAATATTACATAATATAGAGTCAAAGAACCTAAGTTAATGAATTAAAATAAAAACTACTATATGTCAGTTCAAGATCCATCTAAAAACCTACTCTATGAAAATATACTTAAATGTTTTTTTTTTTTTATACCAACTTTTTGGCAATTTTCAAATCATTTTCATGTTTATCAATCTCATATAAAACAACATCCATTATTATGTATATAGATTAATGGTTCTCAAATAACGTTACCATAAAAATAATTCAGCGATTTATTTTGGAAATAAACATGGTGATATAGTTGATTTCATGAAAGATTCAGTGTTAATAATGATATATGACAAAAAAAAGAAATATTATTAGATTTTGCTGATATAAAAAAAAAATATCACACTTTGAAAATAAGTCCATTGAAGCAGGATTAATCACATATCATAATCCCATGATATTTCCCATGAGCCTACATGGAGTATTATAAAGTGTGCTCCTAACTAAGCTTCAATCTAAGTTGAAATCATAATGGGATCATAACAACGTAAGTATGTCAGGACCATAGCAAGTGGTAGCATGTGGTCTCTGCCTACCCCCTTGGGAAAGAGGCGTGATTTATGTATGTAAATATGTATAATAACATTTTATAAAAATTATAACATATTGCTAATTATAAAAGAAACTTTACAAGTTCTTGTAGCAAGTAAAATTTTGCTATTTACCTAGTAAGTATGTATATGATTGATTTCAGCTTTTTAGCAAAGTAAGCTTTTTAACAACTAATCAGCTTTCACTATAAAAATCTTTCAATGAAAATACTAGTTATTAAGAGTTTACCTTCAAAAGGACACTATCCCATATCTCATTCCAAAGTTCATCAAACTGCTCCAACAGGAGGCACTGGTCCCAATCAGGACTCATGTCACGGGAGCTCCACTTTTTCGTATCCGTATCTACACCACGGATACCTTCTTCGCTGAACTCGACAACACAACCTATTGAATTAGTCACACCTATGTGTAAGTCTTTGGAATTGTAATAGTCACTGGAACAAAACAAATAATTTAAATTGCAAGAATTTTGATAAGACATGTGACTCAACAAAATTATATGTAATAATACAGAATAATTATTATTTTAAGTACTTACTTGAGGAAGTCTCCGTGAGTTGGTTTCATAACTATCGCGCGTGGATGTTGAGACGCTTTCACGAAAGGGTAAGGAACTCTGAAAAGAAAAATCAGAGCGCTTAGCAACAAACTTTTAACACATCTTACGCAAATAATTACACCGCTATGTAAACTCACCTAAAAGGCAGGAGATTAAAATCGTATCTATCTAACTTCTGCTTGCAAACAGGACATTCCTCCGGTATAACAGTGCAGAATACTTTATGATCACAATGATGGAAACAAAGGATACCCGGATCCATTATTTGAAACTAGTATAATTCTTTGATTTTCAATTAAACCTGTTTCTTTTCTGATTTTATTGGAACCGCAGAATGTACTAGAATTTATTCACGGTCAATAATGTAGAAACGGACCTGTATAGCTTATAACACAACACAAAGTGAAATAATATTCACAAAACCTATTGTTCTACCTTTCACAGCATACTGGAAAATAGAATTGTCGGAAATTCAGATTATCAGAACTGTCAATTCTGAGTACAACGTTCTAAAACCTTAATAAATAACCTTAGCGTAACATTTTTGTACAAGAAACTAGTAATGATATTAAATACTGAACATATTTGATTAATTTATAAGATGTAATATATGAAGTCATGTATATGAAATGTATAAAATACAAATTAAATGTCTAATTTCCAATACAACTGGCGTCAAGTTTTGATACTTGGTTAAGGTTTCGAACACACTTTAACATATTTTTATTATTGGTTGACCGACATGACAATTGACAGCTTAGAACAGATGGTTTGACATAATTTTTATTCGCTAATGAAACTGAGGAGCGGGAAATACAAATTTATGTATTTAAATTTAAACTGTTTTATTCAGTTAATTATTTACTATGTAGAAAATTATTCTTAAACAACAGTATAAGAACAGCTTCTTATCTGTTTATAAAAAAACTTATTCTATTACTTATATATATGTACACTTTTAAATATTTTGTTTATTACAAAATGTATTATCAACTAGGCAAAGCATATAAGTAAGCAGAAAATTGAAACTTACTTATTATGACGTTTTAAATATTAACCAAACCTATATGTAGGTTATCCATTATATTAAAATAGATGAATATGGTAGGATAGCTGGTAGACTTTTTTGGGTAGGTATTTGATGCATCATTACAAGTTGTAAGATATCTGAATACAAAAACGCAGACCGGGCTGAAGTATATTGGGGGCTTAGCCACCCATAAAGTTTTGAAATTAATGGTTATTTTTCACAAAAAATATTCATGAGATATTTTTAAATTATAATACCTCTAAATTTAACATTTGAGGACTTGAAAAAACTTCGGACAGGAATATGAAAATTATTTAAAAAAAAAATACAAGTTATATTTGAGGCACGTTGAGATTTTAACAGAGAAATATTGTATTATTTAATTTGGTTTAGCGTTATGGCCACAATTTCACCTGATGTTGAGTGACGATGTGGCCCAAGATGGTAGCACGCTAAGCCTAGTGGAAAACTGGCTCTGAAGTGTAGCTGCCGGAGCACATCTATTGGTGCTTGACGACAGATTTTCAACTAGAGGGTTACCACCACCCTACTACCATGCTATGTTTTCATCGCGATGTTTCCTTAACCAAAAACTCAGGCTCATTGCAGGGATTCGAACTCACGTCGATCGACGCAATGTCCGTACACGCTTAACTCAAAATAAATATTTTCAAAATATAGGTAATTTTGGTGGGATATTCTACCCTGCCAAGTGATTATATATCATACAATAAGTATTGTACAAGTTTTCACGGTGCCTCAAATACCTACCCAAAAATGTCTACCAGTTCTCGGACAAAACATACGCTGCAGTCACAAATTTGTTTAAATCTATTATATCCTACGCGGTTCGTGAAGGCGTTTGACCGCTGCGATGGTGAAGCCTGCGTTAAGAATTTTGTCAATAACTCGTGAACCGTTTCGATGTATTGTGATTAACGGTTGTCATGGCAACGAGCCGTGGCGGTAAACCACACCTCATATGAGACCCACTTCGACGTTCCAGTGAGCGTCGGTAGTTACTACAGAATACTATTATAGTTTCGTTTCCAAATATTGAAACGATCAACAGTTCGAACAATACCATATAATAATGTATCAATTCCAATATACTTACAAGTAACATACTAAACTTCAAATAAATATAAAAGTGATTTCTTAAATAGTAAATTGCCAAAAATTAAATTAAGTAGCAAAATGTACATCAGTGAATATGGTCAAACCTATACCCTCGTTCAGGGGTAGGCAGAAACGTTTGAAATCAGTTGGTTCATTGTAAGAAATAAGGTTTGCACGATGCCTGATAAGGGGAAGACAGTTTTCCAAGCGGTTTGTTTGTTGGTCGTCACTTATCGGTTGGTCGCTGCAGGGATTTCTTGTTTGAGCAATCCTTGTTTGCACGGGATCTGTATAGACGATATCAATAGGTAAGTATTTTAAAAATGTGGTAATTTTTCTTCGGTTGTAAGCTATCACCGCTATCAGTTCCCTGCACTCACACTTCACGGTAATTAACGAAGTAGCCGAAGATGGTATCAGATAGATAAAGTCCAGAAATGTACACATTTTCTTACCACAAAGAGATAGATCGTTGTTATATCGGTTTGTATAAATGGGTCAAACAACTATTTTATGCACAATTTGGTGTCCCTGACATCTATATCTGTATTTATAGACATTATAAAACTCTGTCTCTCTCTGTCTGTCTTTCCGTTTATATTCTTTTCATGCGAAAACCAGTTATCCGATTTACATGGATTTTCTTTTAATTCATAGCTATATTATCTGGGTAGGTTATCCGATATATTTTGTAAGATAAAGTAACATACGAAATAAGCAGTGACGATCACCAAGATCACCCACAATAAACTTTGTTGTCTTCCGCCTTTTGAGAGGGGTCAGCACGATTCACGCGTGCGCTCGACTGACCTGTAGTCCACGCGAGCGGAGCCACAGGCACAGCTAATACTTATTATAAAACTCAGCGTCTCTCTGTCCGTTTATGTTCTTTTCACACGAAAACCACTAATCCGATTTACATGGTTATTCCTTAAATTCATAGCGATGTTGTCTGGCCAGGTTATAGAATATTTTTTGTTACATAAAGTAACATACAGATTAACAGTGACGATAATGATGAATAAATTCGAAAAAAAGATGCTTTTGGAGCGCTTAAATGACTTGCTGAGTAAACAGCTTCACAGGGCTTGGGGGCGAGCGCTGAAGGCACTCAGCCGCGAAAGGTTGGCAACAAGCTCCAAAGGTGCCATAGTGGCTAAATCTCGGTTTGGACTATTGTAGTAGTTGCAAATAAGTCACGAACTGACTAATTCCCTATCCATAATTCGATCTAAACTAACTATACATATATACATGTTTCTATCATCTGAGAGGAGGCAAGAAATGCCCTATCGTTGTTCCACTTCTCGTATTTGCTTGTCAGATTGCTTGGCTTTCATAGTTACTGCTCCGCTCCTCAGGGTCGTAGCATTAAAAGCCTATAATCTCTACGCTGTGAATCTGACTATCATATAAAAAAATATTTTTTCGAAACAGACTGGTAATTCCATATATTAGCCCGTTTACACAAACAAACAATCAAACATAAAAACTCTTCAGCTTTATTATATTATTATAGTGTAGTTTACTGATGGCTCAGTATCGGAGGTACGGACAAGGCGTCAGTCGACTTGAGTTCTAATGGGTTAAAAAAAACATCGTGATGAAACCATAGCACGGTGGTAGGGCATTTTTCTAATAATCTATTGGCTAGCTACCACCCTCAAGTAAAAAATATATCGCCAAACAACTATAGGTGTGTTCCGGCAGCTGCACTTGAGAACCAGTTCTGCACTAGGCTTAGCGTGCTACCATCTTGAGCCACATCGTCACTTAACATCCGGTGAAATTGTGGCCATAACGCTAAACCTACAAACTTAGTAAAAATACAATATTACTCTGTTAAAATCTCAACGTGCCTCAAATGAACCTTGATTTATTTTATGAAAAATAATTTCGCATAGTTTTATGAGCATTTCTGAAAAATTCAGCATGGCTGAAGTTTTAGACCAGACTATGTAAATAATCTTAACATTAGGTGAGATTGTGACCCTAAGCTAAAACTTATTAAGATAAAAAGAGCATGGGAACATTTAACGCACTATAACTATTTATTCCAGCACGTACTCTTGTTACTGCGTCGACGGTTATACGGGGGTCCAGTGCCAGACTAACTGGGATGAATGTTGGTCGACCCCTTGCCAGAATGGAGGAACCTGCATCGACGGTGTGGCTTCCTACAACTGTTCGTGTTCCGATGGTTTTATTGGTTAGTTAATACTTCTTATACGAAGTGCACGTGGATGTTGAAAACTGAAGAAAATGAAAATTCTACAATAGAATAATTTAATATTCGTTCAAAAACCAAGTCAACTCTGATCACAAAGCTAAATGAGCTGTAACTCCAGGCGCAAGTGCTGGTGGTGACAATTTTTATTGATGTAACATTCTTTTTTGTTATTATTATTTATTCAGTATTTTTATTCAAAATCAAGAGGTAAATAAAAAAGAAAACATTTGTCTATTCGACATACAAACAACATATATGTATTATATAATACAACTAAACAAAACAATAAAAAGAGGCAATACATAAGTAAAAATATTATATGTATTCCCTATGCATATCTAGCAGAGAGGAGTATATATTTTTTTTTTTTGCTTTCGTGATATAGTTTGTTTATTGTGCATACGATATTATAAACATAAACTGGAAACATGCATTTTAAGTCGCCACAAATACTCCCTAGATAGTTCTAATAAGGAATGTACAGGCAGCGCCACTAATAGAAATGGATGGAGAAGTCAGACGATCCATGAGCACGACAATTCCGCCGGGAGTGAATGACTAAGAATAAGAAATAGATAGCTTGATAGTTTGATAACGGACTAACAGACAAAAAACATTAACAAATACATAAATATATCTACAATGAACCTATGTCAGAAAGTGACTTAGATTTAAAGTATACGTATTTAGTTGACTAAACTTATTTCTAGTTTAGTAAATCAAATCAATTTTTAAATATAGTAGTCATACGGTGAAGTGACATCACTGTGCCTGTTGGTAGGCATAGTACAACCCATAAACAACGACGACCACAGAGAGATCGGCAATACATCGTCGATCGTCACTGTCATGCCGGCCTGCAAGCCTCTTGCTTCAGCCGCAAGCAACGCGACAATTCAAAAAGAATGACTGTGACGGGTTCATCAACACGTGCATGGTGATCCCGACCCACTCGGGTACAGATCCATACCACACTCTACAACTTTTTTTATATATAAAATTGTTCACGTTATCAAATATATTTTCACAAAAGTGTGGAACAAGAATCAGCAGTGTGTGCATTTAAAATAACATGAAAAAGTAATAGTTTAAAGTGATATTTTATTAATAAAATTAAGTAATCATAACACATTATGTGTCAAGTAAGTAAAAATAATCCTCAGAGGATTTAATCTAATCAAGCGTGAAGTTAATTAGATTGGACGCATTCATTATAATTGGATGAAAAGTCCTTACGTGATATTTGACACGGAATTATAATAATACATGAGGAATATTGAATTTGAAGCAATGATGGCTTAGTGGTAGTGTGTAAGACTTCGTGTCGATTGACGTGAGTTCGAATCCCTGCAATGAGCCTTAGCTTTCAGTGAAGGAAAACATCGTGAGGAAACTATAGCATGATTGTAGGGCTTTTTCAAATGCCCACCTGGCTAGCTACCACCATCGAGTTGAAAATCGGTCGCCAAGCACCAATATGTGTGTTCCGGCAGCTGCACTTGAGAGCCAGTCTCTCACTAGGTTTAGAGTGTTATCATCTTGGGTATCATCACTTAACATCTGGTGAGATTGTGGCTACGACGCCATAGCTAAAACGATAAGAAAAAATTGAAATATTACGAAAAACTATATGTATTTGGAATGTACATAATCTACATGGCTCTGATGTATTTTGTTAAGTTTAAGTTCTAAACTGATATGGTTATAAAGGGAACGAGGGGCACGAAACAAAGAAATGCGTCCATAAAGGGCGAACCTTATCGTGCGGTTTTTATTTAGGGGGGAAGAATTAATTACTTCAGTATTATATGGTAAACACACGTCAATAGTCGTCCTTACACTTGGTTGAACTTCCCATTACCCTACACGGTTGCGTTGATGGCGGCGCGGTGTAGAGTCGGTAGAATAAATTAAACACAGGTGAAACAAGTAGGGCATAGTTAGTTTATAAATAAAAGAACTTACGTCATTGTAATATGAGAAGAATAATTTAAAGGAGTAAGATTTAATCTTTGAATGATCTTTAATGATTCAGGTGGCGTGAATTCCTACTCGAACGATTCAAATTCCATAATATCTCAGGTGATAACTGTGAAACGAACTACAACGAATGCGAATCGAACCCGTGTTTCAACAACGGTACATGCATCGATATGGACAACGGGTACGTGTGCTCTTGTATCCCTGGCTTCTCGGGCCAGCACTGCGAGTTGGACGTGGCTGTCTGTAACTCAACAGAGGAGGCGCGCTGCTACAACGGAGGGGAGTGTATCGAAGGGACTGGCTTCAAGTTCTACTGCAAATGTTTACCAGGTTTAATATTTTTGTATTGTAATATAGCCTTTATTTATGGACAAGGATTTCTGTATTACATAAGATGCGTTATGTTTGTGCCGTACTGAAAAATGTACCGAGTTACGGTCGATTATTCGAAACTTGAGTAGTCGCCTACAAGTTACCCAACAAAAGCGGTTTTGAAAAATATACTTCTCAATTAATTATTAAATTATAGTTATAATCATTATTGTACTTTACCGAAGGCTTACGTTTGATTTACCTGCAAAATAATGTTTATCGAAAATAAAGTTGCTACACGTATAAAATGTTAGTAGAATTTATTTGTCTCGCTTACTCTTCACTAGAATTATGATAGTGCGAATAGTACCGTCACTATGACGTGTAAACAGCACTGAACCAATCCCTACAAAAATTCGCTACGAAAGCAATCGAAGTCAAAGTGAGTGAATGTGAGACGGAATTATGTTCATCATAGTCTTTTGGCACTCAAATAATAGAGAAAGAATTAATTATGTGGGTTTATAGGTTGGGCTGGTCCGAAATGTGAACACCAAATTGATGAATGTGAGTCCAACCCTTGTCAAAATGGAGGCATCTGCATCGACATCCACGCCGACTACATGTGCGCTTGTACTTTCGGTAAAATAAATATCCTTATTAAATAAATTAAAAATATGTAGAAGAAGATTAAAGTCCGATTACTGCCAAACAAAATTCACAGCAGATATTCTTGGTCATAGACTAGTGCTTTTGAGATCATATTTAGGAACGAATTCATTTTGAACTTTCGGCGTGAATCTTTCAATTCACATTTGTAAAAAAATTGTTGACAAGCACATTTATTCTAAAAGTACCCTAGTTTCAACGAAGCTTTGAGTGATATCTTGTTTACAGGTTTCACAGGAAAAAGCTGCGAAGTTAAAATAGAGTTTTGCGATGAGAATTCCTGTAGTAATAACGCTCTTTGCGTTGTAGAAGATAGTTTCAAAGTATGTTATTGCGTGCCGGATTTCCACGGAGAGAGATGTGAACTGCAGTACGATGAATGTTTACTTGGTCCTAGGTAATGTATCTTTGCTAATAGAATTTTTGATTATAGAGTATTAGAATTTCATCATGATTTTAAATCATGAGAATCACAATCACAAGAATTATCATCTACTTATCTAGACTTCAATAGGACAATGATTTGCGATTTGCGTACATTATATAGAATTTCTTTCTAATTCCATTGCGTATTGTTCATAATAGTCTTCAGATTTATGCTATATTTTTTTTTTAAATGAGTAATTATTGTTCCACTAATTAGCTATTAGTATAGTCCTAACTTATTTACTTTGTAAAACGAAAACAATGTCCAACTCGTTTTATACACACAGAAATACATATTTTAGAGTGTTTTTATAACTTACTATTGTCTTTATAGATGTATGAATGGCGGTACTTGTATTGATGGCGTTGATAATTTTACATGCTCTTGCCCACCGAGACTCACTGGATCATTGTGCGAATGCCTGATCCTTGAAGATGGTAGTTTCGACTGTGAATACATTAGTCCAACTCCGCTTTCAAATTCTACGCAGTCAATTATATCTACAATCATAAACGAAGATACCACTACAGCAGCAGTTACTTTTAACTCTGATGATAGAACTACTATATCTTCTTATACTACAATGTCTTATGGTACTCAAGCTCGTACATTTACGACGGAAGCAGAACAGTTCATACCTACAACCTTGAGTATAATACAAAATGTCACAGAATCACCTTCATTTTCTACTTCTACAGAAGAAACTACCATAAGAATAACAACAGAAGTAACAGATGAGACAACTACTGCAAAAGAAGTTTCAGAAATTAATGAAGAAAAAACAAAAGCCACTACTATACATTCTGATAATTCTAAGACAGAAATAACAACAAAATGCGGAGATAGTTGCAAAGAAACTACAACTATACCAAAACTGTCAACTGATAGTACGACTAATGGTAGCCCAACTGAAACTACAATTACCAATGCTATAACAGTATCATCAGAACCGTTTTCAAAATTGACACCTTTTACTGAATCTACAAGCATGATGACAACAGAAGTAACCACGAGAACTATACAAGACACTTCTCCATCTACTACAGATTTTACTACGGACAAAATGTTTACAGACGTTCCAACAGAACATTCAGTCTTAACTTCTCTGGTTCCACCTTTAAACACTGAAACAACAGAAGTTACAACCGTTACTGGGTTATATACAACAGCTCATTCTGAATGTACTGACACAGTATGCAACAGACATGGCACATGTATTAATACTCCCCATGGTATACAAGTATGTATATTTTTACAATTTAAGCGGTTTTGTATTTTTATTTTAAATAAAATAATTTTGTTTATATCAAAATTTACTTTTACTCCAGATGGTTTTATAGAAATTATTATTAATTCTGTGATTTCATGTGTCCGATGTATTTTGACTTTTATTTATGATATATTTGTAAATTGATTCTCATATTAAACACGTGTTGTCTTTTCTTCTCAGTGCCATTGCAACTTCAACTACGCCGGAAGATATTGCGATAATAAAATTGCTATTACATCAGCAGCATTCAGCGCTAATTCTTACCTTATCCATAAATTAAGAAACAGCACTTACATTAATGTAGCTTACAATGCAAAAACTCTCATAACAAATGGACAAATCATGTACGTTGATATAGCCAAAGATGTATACATGCAGCTGTACATGAATTCAGGACTACTAAAGTTTAAATTCTCATGTGGATATCAAACAATGCTTTTGAGTGAATTAAAGACATTCGTCAATAAAGGATATCCGATGAAAATTGAGACAAGGTAAAGTATTATTTATTAGAGATGATACAATTGCTTTGATAACTGGTGTATATTAATCGAATCTATTTATTTCCCTTTTCCTTACCCTTTTGTTAGGCGTTTAACTCTTTTTATTCTCCTCTTTAAGTTCTGACTTCATAATGAATACTTACATCATCTTTTATTTTATGATCAAAAACTATGTAATAGTTTACGCTTACAATTAACGCTATCTGTTCGTATATATATGGTCACAACGCACATTAAAGTTTTCAAAATTATGAGTCGATAAAGGGTTCCTTTTAATTTTTAAGAAAATAACTAAGATTTTTGTGGGATCTTGAACTGTCACGTGGTTATTTCTATTTTGATTCATAAACTTTTATTATTTGACCCTATATTATGTAATTTCGGTGACATTTTACGTGATTTGGTTTGGTTATTGTGTAGAAGTCAAGTGGATTATAAATAATAAGTTTATAACATGTATTTTAAGTTGCCACAAAAACTCCCTGTACTGTTTTGACAAGGGAGCCGCCGCGCCACTTTGTTAGAGCTACGTTTTAAGATTACAGGAATAACTATAATAATATTCTATTGACGTGACGTTGGCAAAATTGTGGATGAAGACAGATGTCATTAAATAACAAAAAAAAGAAAAAGAAAAGTTCATCATTATTGTTGAGAAACTACAAGTAATGGAACTAATGTGACTTTTAATACTTTTCAGATTAGATTTATATCCAAAGGAGCATCATTGTAACGCGAGTTTGCGTCTCAACGACACAGTAGCGATGAGTGGAGGTCAGATAGCCAATATAACGTCTCTAGACTACAACGCTACATTATACTTGGGCAACGCTCCACGTGTTTCCGAAATTGATTCTAAACCTTTTATCGGTTGCATCAAAGAATTGGAAGTAAATATATTTACTATATATTTTTATATCATTATTTCTATAGTTCGTTAACAGATAAAAGAAATCGATGTTGATTGCTATGAAAACATGGGAACTTGATGTCTATCGTCTTCACATAATATTCCAGAAGCCAATATATTATTAAAAAACATCCAAAATAGTCTTAATAATATAATAAAGCATAAAATTACTTTACAATCGTTAAATAGTTATCCTAACATTAAAAACAGTAGGCCCTGCTTAATTGTCGCACAAATTTTTACTTTTAGAAAGAAAATACTATATTTACGTAATGCGGTTTTCAGGTAAACGGTGAGAGGCGGAAAGTTTTTGAAGACGCATCCGAGGGCGGCGAGGTGCACGAGTGCATATCGCTAGCGTGTCTCTCCGTACCCTGCCTCAACGGCGGCTCCTGCGCAGACACGCACGCTGGCTACACATGCGCATGCGCAAACGGGTAATCAATATTACAATTAAAAACTCGGTTATTGCAATTATATAAAGTAAAAAAGGAAGAATAAAATAGTTATAACATATCTTACTTATTATAATTCTAAGCCAATTAATACCTCGGTTAGTGAATAAACACTGCCATGTTACGTTACAGTGGATCAGACCTTCTAGTAACATTTCCTATTGGCAGCGAGTTTGAGACCATACACTACTTGTAATTTTATCTTAATACCAGCTGTGCCCGCGGCTTCGCTCGCGTGGACAACTAAATAAACCTTTTTTTTGTGCGGAACCCTAAGTATTTTACTAAAATAAAAGTAGCCTAAGTTATGCCTTATAACTGCCTTATAAGCATCTCCTGTGTGATTGTGACCCACTAAAAGCTAAACGCAAACAGATTCTGGGCTGGTACGTGTTACCGCCGGAAGAAGTTCAGCTGCTCTCTACTAAAAAAGTCCTGCAGTACATTAAGGCTATAGGATTAGATGGGGAGCTTTAGTAAAGTCGGGCGATCACAATAGATCTAATTGGTCGCAGTGATACAGGTCTGCATAAGCCTGCTTAGCCCCTTTTAGAATAATAATAATAATAATATGCCTTATCACGTCAGCTATCTGCCAGTGAAAGTCCCGTCAAGATCAGTCCAACCGTTTCGGAGATTACCCGAAACAAACAGACAGACAAAAATTTAAAAAATGGGTTTCTTGTTTTATGTTCCGTGTATACTTTCATATACATTTAGTAAAAACCCGTTATTTATGCTGACCCCTGCATATATTTCGCTCATTTATAAATAGCGCCTCCTTCAAGTTAATTGAGTATGTTATAAATTATTCATTTATTTGTTGTTGGCATCCCTAATGGAAAAGTTTTTTTACCATTTTTCTACGAAAACATTTTAATTTTAATATATTTGTCGTCAAAAGCGAGGGGCATAATTTAGGTATAGCGAGAATCACAGTTCTCCAGCGTCCAAAGAGGACAATTAAAATCAGTAAAGAGAATATTGTTTAAAATATCTTTTTTGCTACGTTAATATAATGTACATCGGCTATTCTCATGATAGTTAAATTAAAATTCTACAAATAAAACTTATTTATTGTTTTAGTTGGACTGGTGAACAATGCAATAAATCGATCTGTGAAAATAATCCATGTCAGGCGGGAGGCAGTTGTGTAAAACACCCGGGAACTGGCTTTCTCTGCCTCTGCCCTTATGGGAAGCATGGAATCTTTTGTGAATATAGTAAGTATGAATAATTGTATTATAGGTTGTACTAATTATTAATATTACTTAATAATTAAGTACTATTTCTTAAGTTTAGGTGTAATCTTATCTAAAATATCCCTCAGTCTAATTATATACGCTTGTGTATTATCTATCTTAATATAATTGTCCTTACAAAATTAGCAAAAACGCAAATAATGTCTTCAAGTAATCCCGCTGCGCGTAATCAAGTGTATGCAATTCTACAAATCATAAAATATTATCATTTAAACTAGACTATGTCAACGCTGTTTTTAATGACCTATGCCCAGTGGCTTACCTAGTCTAATATTTATAGTAGGTGTTACACAATAATTAATACCATTTGAGTTATTTAAATGTATATGCTTTAATTCTATGTTGTTAGTTTCACATGAAATCAATGGATTTGCTAACTCAGCGTCTGCCTACTGCCAGTGTTTGTACAATTTCTAGGTACTGCAGCGTGGTCGGAGATGTTCTGGCTTCTAATTTCAATAATAATACGCTTGCAACTGCATTCTCGCTTTCGTCCATATATTATATCGTGCGTTTGTAATTTGTAATTTATTCTAAGGAAAAAAAACAATAACAGTTTAGTAATTTTTTTAATCATGAAACATAAATTCAGTTTCCACTAAATCTAAATCTAGCAGTAAACAATAAGAGTTGCTAGTATCAATCACAAATAACAGTCCAAATTATTTCAATAACAGCCAAAAAAGCAAAGAAGAAAAAAAAATCGCTAATGTTGTACAGTTCGCGAAATTTTCTAGGAAATTCTATATTTAAAATTAACTTTGCGTGGTTTTTGGGATCAGTATAGATCATAAAGTTTCTTTTCTGATAGTCCTGAAATACACTATATCTAAATAATTCGCCAAAAGTTCCTTGTCATATGTACCGTACTTCTTTTGAGCTCTCGGGATCTTTTTAGCTCATTTTATAGTACCACGGCAAAGTAATGGAACTGTGCCTAAAGGTAAACATAGTTAAATCTAAGAACAATTATGTCGCTGGTCGCGTCACTCATAAGCGTGCACTTATGGCGATTGTGAGAGTTGTCTCTTTGTTTTGTCGTGTCTTATCCACACAGCAACAATTGTATAATTATTGTTATCCTTATTTTCAGATGTAGAAATAACTCGCCCATCCTTAGCTCCAATAAACATCGGTATATCGTCCTATCTGGTGTACCCTTTATCCCCATCGGCAATGAATTCGGACAGGTTTGACCTAAGGCTGCGGTTCCAGACGACAGATATGGATCAGATTGCGTTATTAGCGTTCGTGGGTCAAAACGGGCGTCATGACTCACGAAGCCAACATTTGGCCCTAACTTTTGTGAAGGGATATATAATGTTGACTTGGAATATGGGAAGCGGTGAGTTTTTTTTATTTTTATGTAATAAATGTTTAAATAACATTATAATAAATATCATACACACATTATACTTCAAAATGTCGACGCTACGGTCCAGGATTTGCTTGGGAATCAAAGTAGCAAAGGAATCTTTCACGCTTTGTTTATATCAATGTAGCAGATTTACATTAATTCAAAAGTTCTGTACCGCGTTGGAAACAAAAATAATATCAATACACCGATAATAACGCGTACCTCAAAACAGAGAGTCCGACTTTTTAATCTGTGTAGTTTTTAACTCAAAAAAGGGCTTGACCGAATCTTATGAAATTTTGTACACGGGAAGTATATGTTATTTCTCAATTGATAGGCTATATGAATTGTCAATAATATGAGTAAAAGTAAAATTATGGGATAAAAAGAACTACTGCGTAATAAACGCGTGCGGAGCCGCGGGCGCCCGCTAGTTATATTATATTAGCTAACAAAAGACGAGAAAAATATTTAGTACTAGTTGTGCCTTATTCAGCCTCGTTTGTGAAATCTTGTTTCACCTATGTTCAATTTGTTCGACCAAATGTTCACTGCGCCGCGCCGCCGCGCCGCTCCGCGGGTGTGCACACGTGTAGCTTCTTCTTGTTCTCACTTCCCGCGCATGCCTTACTACACCTTGCCAGATTTATATTTATATTAGCATGGGTTTATACAGCCTTTCTCAATAAATAGGATATAAAATTCGAAAATATTTTTGAAGTAAAACTTCTTATGCGACTTCCAAGCGTTAAACGTTAAATATTAAACGTTTAACGCACATTATCGGTCTCTCCTCTTTGCGTGAGCCAGAGCGAGAGAGTAAATGTCGGTGTGTATGTATATTGCACACTGTTTAAATAAAATAGAAAATGTCTTAAAATGAAGTTTCACTTCTATCGAGTGTGAATCGCACACACACCTTTTTTTCTGACTGGTACTTTCAGAGATTAGCTCGTTCGAACAGAAAATAAAAAATCTCTAGAGCTTTAAATATTCTCCTAATATGAACAATGACGTGTGTGATTAGGTCCAGTATACTATATTTATCTATGATTAAGGTCCACGGCGTGTTTTCACACCTCGCGCGGTATCAGCCAGGCGAGGAGGGCACACAGTTCGTGTGTGGAGACGCGGTCGTGCGGCCGGCCTGAGCGTGGACGCGCGTCTTAACGCGTCTGGTAACGCACTAACGCCTTCACACGGACCGGCGCGTGCGCATGTAATGACTCTGCTACCATACCTCTACATTGGTTAGTTATATTTACTTTCTAGATTTAAGCAGATTGAAAAAGGTTGTATGTAAAATGTAAGAACGAAAAGATTCGTAAGGAACCTTGTCTGGGAGTAAGTGGCATTTCTTAAAACTTCTTTGATTTGAACACATGGAACGTATGAATGATGAAGAAATATATTACACGAATGCATATGTGTGGATTCAGAGACTAACTTTGCAGATCAAATACAGAAAGAACTGAATGTAAGAGAGGTAAGAGGCAATCTGAACTGCCGCGAATTCATGAAGGAATTAACTTCTTTAGGAGAAAGGTTTACAACGATGGAAAAAAGTAGTGTTCTGTTCTGTTCGTCTACCCCATTAGTGACGTGACGTGGTGATAAATAAATTAACCTAACAAAAACATAAATTTGAAAAGGGACTAAGTTCCGTAGACACGACGTTCGGGGTAGTCGTTGTCACCGATAAAAGAACTAAGATCTATCGGGTGCCAAGTTCCATAGCTGTCCCTATAATTATAGCTGTAGGAATGCACCTTCTTCAATGCATTAATAAAACCATTTGATACTTTCTTTGATATGGGATTTCTAATTTGGCAAGTTTTACTTCTAAATGGTCTAGATTTTTGATGAGTGAGTGAGTCAGGCAGTGATAAAATGCTAATTTTTAGGTCACAATAACTCAGAAACTAGTAGTTTTATTCTTAAAAATTGGGATTCTACGTGCTCAAGGGAGGTTTATTAAACGTACAAAGTTTCAAGTGTGTATGTAGGTCGAAAAGCTTTTTACTTACGGTGAGGTCGAAACTGTTCGTGTCGAAATGGTTCGTGTAAATATACACACCGGCCGAAATGTCGCCCTTTTTTTTTTCAAAACTTTGCTGACACACTGCTGTGTATATTTTATACTGAGTATATCTTATTTTATTAGATATCACGAACAATTCTAAAATGATAGAGCCTTTGCAAGGTGCATCTGTGGAAGCACCATCGACACACCTTTTCTGCCACAAAGCAGCTGTACTGTGCGCCGAAGGATGTGGTTGGCAAAACGCGCGCCTATTGTAACTGGCTTTACGTCTACGATCCTTTTGAGGTCGGTTGTACGTAGCTATCGGCAGTAACCTTTAAACACAAGTGGAAAAATCGTTAAGCGCCTGACCATATTGAGTCATATAATTTCTCTGCATTAACATTTTTATCATCTTGTTCGTTAAGGAGGTCACCCGTCGGAGGGTTTCCGGGAGCTGCCACACGACTTGCCCCTGCATAGCGGGTGGCGCGGATGCGTTTGGGACGTGGCGGGTCAGGCTGCGGGTGGACCTCCCGTCGGGGGCCGGGGGGTTGGACAGTGCGCTGTCGCACACTGCACCGCTCAATCATGCAGCGCGCCGCACGGCGTCTGCATACACTCCCCAGCAACATACGGGTATACCGCGAAGCTAATACATATTCATTTTTTATAATAATATACATATTTTTCATAGACCGTATTGATATTGTGATATGACAGGCCTCGTGGCGCAATTGTCGTAAGCCCTACGAGAGGTCGCAGATTCGATCCCAGCACATAACAGGCACTATCTAATAGACGTGAAATTAGTGACTTCATCTTGATATTAAAAATTTTAAATAATGATATTAACTATACTCATCTTTTAACTAAGCTCTATTGTAATACCCCGGGCAAATTAACTCGTCTATAATCTTTGCTACATGTTCCTTTATCTTCATCTAACTACAGGCAAAACTCTTATATAATCATCATAATCTCGATCCTTTACATTTATGTGTAGTTTCGGCTAGAAGATGCTCAAGTCTTGATTTTTTTCATAAGTGCAGTGAACATTTTATTTATTGTTATTTTTAACAGTAATGACATTTGTATAAGTATAGTTGTTCACATTTTTTATAACTTCTACAGGTTTTTGTATGTGATGACTTGTTATTATTGTTATTATTGTTTATTAGCTAACAGGTTCCTTTGCTGTTATGTTTGCTTTATTTTGTTAATTTAGCTGTTAGTTATTCTTATCAATAAATAAATAAATGACATTTGTGTGATGAGCGTAATTTGTCAGTTGTGTGTTTGGGTGTTAAATATCTACATGTTATGTATAATATATCAGCTGTTTAATTGTCATAAGACAAGCTCTGCTTGGTCTGGAACTAAATAAAAAAACAGCACTGTTCAAAACCAACGATGATCAACAAGATACAAAACTTTTTTTAAATTTTGTATCAAAGGCTAGCCTACACCACAGTCTGGGTAGGTAGTTAGGTAAGGACGATGTAGTAGAAGAAAAAAAGCCGGTAAACCTAGAAGAAGCGCTTTAAAATGCAAATGTCTGAATGTACTGATAGGTATTTGACTACCGATTTTTAACTAGAAGGTGTCAGACAGCCAGGTGAGTATTTAGAAAATGCCCCTACACAATATTTCTTATACATCGCAATATTTTTTTGAAAACTCAAGCTTAGTCATCATTTGTTCTACTTCATAATTCAGTCATAAATTTTTTATTGTATCAAATACAGAATACTAGTTTATTGGCACCTCAACTTGTCGCTCCAAGGCTCAGAATTGCGTTAAAATAGTGACGTCGATGGTAGTAGCTATTAGATGAATGAATTATAGATATGAACCAATAAATATTTGGCACTGGAACGCTCGCTTGGTCGCTAAACCTTCGTCGCGTCCTAGAGCTATAAAAAAGTCTTGAATCCCGCTTTTGCCGTTTCACCACAGTCGGTGTAAATTACCACGTTCGCGAGAGTTGACGCGTCTAGAGTGTCGAGCTTCGTCCGCCGCACATTAATCACTGCCGCTGTCAAGAGGAACATCTTGTAAACTATAGATGCCTCTTACCATTTACTGTGATTGTGTTCGTTGTTGCGACCTGCTTTACGGTGCATCACCCTTCCGCTATATTTTTGTCTTAAAACACCATATGATAACACTGTATCTATAACGTCTTATCTATTAAAATACAGTCCACTATACACCCGCGCCCATAAATTATTTAATTGTACAGGTGCATCTGCAACGAAGGTTGGTTTGGCGCGACATGCTCGGTTGCACGCAACCCTTGCGATTGGACATCTAACCCGTGTCGAGGGCAGTGTGTGTTCGCACCAGGAGACGCCGCCCACTGTGACTGCCCTTACGGGAAGACAGGCATCAGCTGTGATCAAGGTGCCTATGCAGCCTAATCCATCATATTCTACGTAGATCGTAGGGATTGGACTAAAGTATACGAATATATGATTTAGCTCTATTCATTGAGCATGCAGCACAGGCACAATGAATACAGGCTTGGGTGTCCTGCCTCGGAACATGGCTCGCTTATATATCCACATAAAACGAAGGGTCGTAGTTACTTAGTGACCTTCAATTTTTAGCATAAATACGACATCATTTAAAAGAAGGGGGAAGTGTGCTATATTTAGACATTATCGGTCTTATTACAAAAACAAAAATAAACTCGTGTTGAACATGAGTTTTACTAAACATTGTCTAAGATTTAAAACCGTGTTGAATGTGTGTTTAAAATGCTTTATTAAAAAAGCTTGTCTAACCGACAAACATCTGGTTTAATTTTTTTATGCAAGCAACTCTGAATAACATTCACTCAATACGATCTCACCATTCAAAAGCGTTCCATTGTATTCAGATATTCTGCAAGTAGTTTGTTTTAACAATTATATTTTTGTTTAGATCATCGTCATAAAAAATAATGATATTGTAAAGAAGATATTAATTATTATTTTTTTGATATTTTCTGCTAAGCGAGTATAATTGTTAAAATACGAAATATATAAATTTAATATACGACAAAGTTCGTAAAGTGAAATCTGAGTTTGTGCGTACACCTACATCACATTATTGCATTATTATTTGTCGTCAAATCGCAATACATGAAATTATTACGAAATAGTTTTATTAATTATTGATATATTAAGGGAAATCAAAGTTAAAAAAAAAATTGATGAAATAATACATAAGAACTCACGTCAGTTTAAATAACCTCTTGACGAACTCAACACTGTAGCGCACATTTTTCTGGCTCTATAGGCAAAGTGTTATTATTCTGTGCTAAAGAACACCACGAGAACTACATGTAAGCTCATGTTTTTTTTATTACAATCTCACCTGATGTTAAGTGACGATGTGAAGATGATAACACGCTAAACCTAGTGGAAAACTGGCTCTCCAGTGCAGATGCCGGAACACACCTATTGGTGCTTAGCGACAGATTTTCAACTTGAGGTTGGTAGCCAGCCAGGTTTAACTAATTCTACTATTATTCAGGCAAAAGCTTGGCTAAACCTATATTTATTTTAAATACAAAGTCAGTATACGCTTAGAATGGCATAACAGGAACACAATTTACTTGTGAATAACAGAAACTATTCAATTAATTGACATATTCGAAATCAATAAAATCCAGAAAATCTATGATATCCATAATTTATAACCAAATATATTATACCGCCAACAAATACAACTACAATAAAATAAGAATTGTCAGTTTAGACAAGCGTTAGACAACGTTTCCTTTGTGTTTAAATTTTAGACGCGTTTAAAGCGTGGTTATCTTTAAACAACGCCAAAACACTCTTTTGTAATACAAAATTTTTTAAACATGTGTTCAACGCGTGGTTATCTTTTTTGTAATAAGACCGTATTTGTTGCATTTCATAATCGAACCGATAAGCTTTGAATGTGTGCCTGATCCGCGATGCTTGAGAATAGTGAATTTTTTATTCAGTTTGTAACATTATCATTGTAGACTTGGTTCCTACGGATGTGCTCTTCTCTGGCACACGTTCCTACTTGAAGCTGTCTCCGCGGCCAGTATCGAGCGTGGCGCTATCGATGGAGGCGGAAGTACAACCGAAACGAGAACGAGGTCTTCTTATGTTCGTCCACACGCCGCACTTCCACTGCTCTCTGTCGCTACAGGGAGGCTTGCTGGAGTTCCGGTGGACAGGCGAGTCAATACCAGATTTTATTTTTTGTACTAAAAAAACGTCTTAAAGAAGATTCCTTCTTATAGTTTGTTTATACTGGAGAGTTTTATTATTGGTCAAAAGGTTTTTTTATTGTAGCACAAAAAAGTAACAGAGCTATGCCTGATGGTAAGCACAGTATAATCCAAAACAGTAGCGACCATCGGGAGATCAATCCATCACCAGTTGCCGCTGTCTTGCCGGCTTTCGTAAATAGAAACTGGGCAAGCGAATCACTATTACGGGCTTCTCACCATATGTATTGTAGTCGCGACCGTACCACCCCGCTAACGCTATTTCCTCATTCTGCAAGGCGCACTACGTGCATGTGAGGTTGGCTTGGATGTCTCAATACTCATGATGTTTTTCCACACACGGACCCCTTGTTCCATTATAGAGGCTTGTTATTTGCCTGCATACTTCTTACTGATCATTCAGTAGCTTTAACGAATAAGTTTTTAAATGGGGAATAGTCTTTGTTAACAGAAAACCTTCTAAAAATGTAAGTGGATTTGATTAATAATTGACCATGAAGTTCAAATTTAAGCAGCATGTAATACTGTTTGCTACAGATAGGGTATCCGGTGTAACGTCGGTGGTACGTAGCGGTGTGGTGGTGTCCTCAGGGCAGTGGCACAGCGTGAAGGCAGGCCGTTATGGAGGCCGGTTGTATGTATGGGCTGACGGCGCACTAACTACTGAGCCAATGCTGGCGCACGCTTACCCACATACTGCCACCAACGCTACCTTGCTTCTTGGTGAGTTCTTTTATTTTTTACCCAATTACGGCGATGCCAAAAGCACGGTAATGATATTTTTCAGCAGCTTATGTGTATTATGTATGTTCATATCTTCTAAACTACCTATCATAATTTGAAGCGTTAGAAGCGGCTTGGTCGTCCGCTGGTTATAAGCTATGTGAGGTCACACTGAATGTAATATGGAGCCCTTTAGAAATCATGAAGTCCTGTATTAAGAAATATAATTTTGTAATCAGCACATTTAAAAAATATAGATCGTCTATATATATATACTAGCTCGGCAAAATTTAAAAATAGCTCGTACTTTTCAGAGCGCGGTGCTTTCCGTAGTCAGGTTTTAGTTTTTAAACTTTTATCGCTTTTATAATGCCATAGATTATTATATGTGAACAATGCTGGAATTTTTTTGTACACCTGGCATTTTAGGTGCTTTTACCAGTGATGTTCTATTCTCCTGAAAGAAATGTAAAACTAGTCGAATTCTGTATCTTTGTTTAAATTTTTTGCATCTAAAATGTCTAAACGATATTCTACATGATCAAGGCATCATACACTGAACTGCTACCATACAAAAATTTGCTAAGGAGATTTTGAGGCCACTCATGGCCATGAGGCTATATCATTTTTACTTCAATCATGCTGTGGATTATTATGGTTTGCACAATATAAGTGTGAGAACTAAAACTTCGCAGGTGGTGCTAAAGACTTATCGAAGCTGCCGTTCGACGCGATGTCTGGTCCTCCAGAGTCATTCTTCGGCTGCATCCGAAATTTCCACATCAACAATATCCTACTGCCTTTGGAACAACAAAATATTATTGGTAAATTTGTAAAACAGCTTGCAGATCGGTTTTCACAAACCTTAAGCTTTATTATATTAGGATAGATTACGTCGAAGGACGTGAAGACCAGAAAAAAATCTTTCAAAAAAAGCCCCTTTATGAGCCACAGAACAGTTGCAAACTGCTAGAAGGAGCTATCCCATAAGAACTTCATTTTCTATTTCTCTTTAACCCAGAGGGACGTAACGTGGGCGACTGTGACGGAACAGCATGCGGCGCTGAAATGTGCGGTGGAAGCGCCTGCCACGTGGAGAACGGACGAGCAGTGTGTGCTTGCTCGCAGGCCGGTACTGCAGGACGGTGCCGACGGCACGCGACCTGCTCCCGTGACCTGTGCTCCGCCCCGCGAGGCTCCTGCCGCGGCACACTCTGCGTCTGCGCACCTGGATTCGCAGGAGTCCACTGTCAAGACAGTTAGTTCAATTTACCCAAGAAAACAATCACACACAATAAAAATATTTCTGTCCATTTGAATTCGTATTTATATTACTGGAGTCGTATTCACTTTTAAAAAATTAGAATAAAATTACAATATTCTCTATTGCGAAATAGATTATTTTAACAAATTTTTTGTCGAATTACTTGCCAGCTTTTTTCGATGACAGGGATGTTTCCCGAACCAGTGTTATAGTAATTTTGACGTTATAAATGCCTTCTCAGGACCTAAATTAAATTTAGTTTATTTGATTTTAACACGATCGATTTCAGAACTTGTAAAAACTATACCTTTTTACAGAGATTAACATAACGGTACCACAGTTCGACGGCAACACGCTGGTCTCGCTATATCGACGCAGTCGGCAGCTTGCGAGCGAGCAGCGTGAGCGCAATACAGCGCTGAGCCCACGCTACCTTGCTCTCAACTTTACGACAGCCGAACCCACTGGACTGCTGCTGTGGATCAATATGGTAACTTACACTCTGCTTCCTGTATAAACACTACGAATGATCAAGTTAACATATAATACTTTATTCAGTATGGACCCTGTAACCGTACTAATGAGTATCAAAGCAACCAGAAAAGATATTTGAAAAGTCCACAAGAAACTCCAATTAAATGTTTGAAAACTTAACTTTATTATGCTTTAACTTAATTTTATTATGCACATACATAGAGCAGTCGTCAATATCATTCAAATAATTCAATTCAAATACTGTTTCACACACTTTTAACTTTTAACATAAACCCTGCCGTACATAGTCCTTAAATTTATTGTCCGGCAAATTGGTAACGTGATTTGGAATCTTATTGTAGAAGCCAACAACACTCTCTAAGTAGGTAAATTTTATTGGTCGTTTTATGACATACGTGAAATTTAATTGTAACCACAAAAAGAACATAAGAGCAAAGGCATAAATTGGGAAGGGGGGCGACAGGGGCTACCGTGAGAGTATAATAATAAAAAAAAGGTGTGTGTGCGATTCACACACGATAGAAGTGAAACTAGATTTTAAAAGACATTTTCTATTATATTTAAACAGTGTGCAATATACATACACACCGACATTTACTCTCTCGCTCTGGCTCACACAAAGAGGAGAGACCGATAATGTGCGTTAAACGTTTAACATTTAACGTTTAACGCTTGGAAGTCGCATAAGAAGTTTCACTTCAAAAACTTACACAGTATATAGGAAGTGAGTAGAGAGGGAGGCCTCCACATATTTGACTTTTCAGTGGTGGGGCCGCAGCGCAGAAAAAGAAGCCCAACGTATATTTTACCATTTCTGCTCTAGTCGCCCTTAAAATCGATTTGGCGCCTAAGGTGGCACACATGCTAACAACGCCATCGCATAAGAGTGAGAACTTACTACTTCTGAACTGTTCATATTTGAAATAAAATAAAGTGGAATAGTTAATACAATAATGTAATATTATACACCTAACTAGCTGTTCGGATTCACACGGCAATGGTCAAGTTGATCCACTTCCCATACTTGCCAACAGCTTTCCTGATTGCTTGACGTTCATAGTTACTGCTCCTCTCCTTAGGATCGTGCGTGAAGTTAGGTACTATTCCTCATGAATCTATCATATACATAAGAATTTTTCGAATCAGATTGTACTTCCAGAGCTAAACACGTTTAAACAAACAAACAAAAAACTCTTCAGCTTTATTATATTATTAGATTTATAATAGACTTTATTATTATGATTTTTCATTGTAAAATTTGATGTAGGACTTTTTAATGCATCTAAAATAAGAAATTCTATTCTTATAATAAATTAGCATTATATCAATTTTGTTCCTAGGACATGGACTACATTGGTGTAGGACTCGAAAATGGAGAATTGAAACTTGTTTGGCAAGTCGGGAACTTGCATATGAATTCTAGCAGTGAAATACTCGAATCTAGTCACAGGACCCACCCACAGCCTAGAGGCTTATCTAGAAGAATATCCCATGCAGGATTCCTCGCTGATGGTGAATGGCACACGCTGATCCTTAGATTGGAGAAACGAAATATTACTTTAGCGGTTGACGAAGTATTGGCTTACATGGATGAAACAATGTCGATGGAAAGGAACTATGACATTGTAGATGTTTATATCGGTATGTATATTATTATTACGATTTGTATTAAAAAAAAATTATTCTCGAAATATCCAGAAAAGTCTAGAATAACTACAAACATCGACTATATGTTTGTAGGTAAGAAAAGGCATTACGGCACACATTGAAAACTTATTACAATTACGTAACCAAACAAACACAGCATTTTATTACCCACACGAGTTAGGAACCAGGTGTGGGCTTGTAGTAAGGCTTTTTAAAAAGACAACAAGACCGAATGCAGAGCAGTTACAGACTGACTTAATATCACTAAGCATACAGTTATATACCAATGTGACGTACATTTTTCTTACAATGGGAACATTACAATACTCTTTATACACACATTAAACCTACACTTACAATAGACTATTAAGTTATAATAGATCGAAATCTTAATACAAATAGCACAGATTACAGAGAAGCGACTGTAATGGAGCCATTTCCATTTAAGGCGGTTGTTATTATACCAACATAACTCACGTATAACATCATTTTTGAATTCACGATCAAATTTTTTTTAATAGACAAATATTTTCAAGTCTGTTCAGGCACCAATATTCGTGGGAAACAAAACCAGCGTTAGAGTCATCGCATACAGTGAAAGAGTCTAAACTTCTTTATTGTCTTCCTATAACTGGAAGTTGTTAATTACCTTTTAAACTAACTACGATGTAGCAAGAGAACACTGTCCAAGTGATGTTAATTATTGCCCTAGTCATCTAATCTTATGCATGGACAACTCATTAATGAACTCAAAGAGAACTTTAGTCCTGTCTAAGGTAAGGTAAACCGTTACTTCCGCGAACCGAGAAAACTCCGTGCGAGTTTTACAGCATAAATGCAGGGCGATGATGCTATTTTCTCTCAATGATTTTATCCAGCATTAACATACATATTTTGTCCCCAGGAGGAACAGAAGACAGCTCGGTAGCAAAGAAACTTTTTCCAAACAACTTCAGAGGCTGCATAGATCAAATATCGACGAAGGAAGATTCATACATAACAGACTACGCAGAAGTGTATAGCGAAAATCTTAAATCTTGTCAATTATTCCCACCAACTTAAGGAATTGGGAATTTTTCCGCTAACGGCTCGCCAGGGCTCAGCAATATTTACTCAAAGTACAAAACTAGTCAAAACTAGTCTTCTTACCAGTAGGACCAAAAAGAACTTGTTTCATTTTTTATTGATATTATAAACAAAAATACACCTTACCAGTTATTTTATTTCATTATCTTTCTCACATCATAATATTATTTTGAAATGGTTTTTTTTTGTGTTCTCTAAATACTACTTTAATATAAATAAGAAAAAGTCATATAGAAAAGACATTAAAGCGCGTCGTTAACTTTTTTTAAAAGAGGCAGTGACGTAGCTAGGTAACCAAAGGCCCTGGTGCAAAATAACTATTGGGGCCCTATTTAAACTGATGAATATATATAAATATTTTAAAGATGGTATCCATATGTGGTTTAGATTCCTCCAATTCATACTGAGCGTTTTGCTTCAACTTTTGTAATGCGGACGACCAGGGAATGAAATGACTTAGTGGCGTCTTTGTTTCCTGACAGGTACACCTGGGTGTCTTTAAGTCAAGAGTGAACAGGTATTTCTAGGCAAGCATCTTTCATCGTCGGCCGCATCGTTGCTTACCATCAGGTGAGATCGCTTGCTTATCATGCGTAAAAAAAACAGCTGTGAAGAGTTTAAGAACTGCCGGAACCGGAATGGAAGACGAAAGTAACGTAGTAGGTAGATAATTTAAAAAATAACGACGTAGATTACAATTAATAATGTAGGTAATAGGTAATAAAATGAAGTAGAAAAGATGAAAGGGCTTATTAATGAACGTCTGATCTACCAGTTAATAATAAAATAAGCTATTTTTATAATCTTTTCTTAGCTTTATTTTTTGCAAAAGTATTAATGATTTCGGTTAAATCCAGGCTTGATGTGGCTTTGTTTTCAATTGCTATTAGCGATAAATGTCGGAGTCGAGCTTGGCCCACACTATTTCTTCAATATGTCTTTATTATTTTGTATTTGCTAAATGATCTTTCAGCTGCTGCAGAAGTGACAGGAATTATATAGAATAATAACATTGCTGTAAATACTTCCGTAAGGTCACATTCTAGCACTCCATATTTGCGCATTATTTCCTTACATAATTGGTGAACAGTCCATGCCTGGGTTGATTCAGATAGAACTAGGTAATAAATATTAAGAAATTATGGGGAAAAGCTGGGGCCTATTATATCTGAATAACTTTGGAACTGGTCACACTTATTTAATAAAGTTGCTTCATCTACATCTAGTAAAAAAGTTGGTGTTAGAAAGTTGAATCTTTGACACACTGCACTAATACCAGTAAAACCTGTATTTAATTGAGCTATTATTGTGTCTTGTACAGACCCAGAAAGAATTCAGGGGAATTCCCCACAAGTTATGAATTTATTTCAACTGAGTTGCCATAATTAAACTCGTGTTGCTATCTGTTATATTTATATTCTTAGAATGGGAGAAATTTGAGAATGTTTGAGGTTTTGCTCGTCAGGGTCCGAGGGCCCCCTGAGCTTGAGGGCCCCGGTGCACGGCACCGCCTAGCCCTTCGATAGCTACGCCACTGAAAAGAGGTATTAAATAACGGCTCGCACTTCGTTTTTCTCCATTTTCGAGAAAACGTTCCGACACGAAGCAAACAAATGACTACACTCAGAAAAAAACAAAAGAGAATCGAAGATTTTTTTCTTTATTAATATTACAATTAATATGTATCTGAGCTATGCCTGCCAGTTTTTTTTTTCTTACCAAGGAGTATGTCGTTCTCACTACATTTTGATCCCTCCTAGTAGAAGTTGATAGGCAACTTTTCTCACTAGCTCCAATTCTTGAAACACAGTGTACTTAATTAACAAGTACAGCCAGGACGAAAAAAGCGTCGCGTCGTGAGCGAAACAGAAATTGTGTGTCTGCTAATTACGAGACACTCTAGAGATGTGCATATTAAACACGAGTGACTAAGGATGTGCGTGTCAAACACGAGTGATTAGGGATGTACATATCAAACACGAGTGACCAGGGATGTGCATATCAAACACGAGTGACGCGCTCACACAGCCTCGTGGATGAAGAGCTTAACTGAGACAACAGTTGAAAACAAATTGTTATAGGGTATATTTCGTTAAAAATAAAATGAAAACATTCAACATACACAAAATATAGTTTTTATTGATATATTTATGTTTAATAAATTGTATACATAACATCATCCAATATTATATCATTATAAACATATACATTTCGTTATACGTTACTTATTTGAAACACAAATACAATATGAGATGTTATCTCCCTTAGAATGATTGTCTCATTCGTTTAGTAGGACGCGAGTGCTCGTTGCGACCCCCCGTTCCCGTTCGACGACTTGCAACTCGATACATCCAACGCAATGAGACATTCTATTTACATTTCTGCGATAATAAAGCAACATGAATATTCATAAAGTAGCACGATTTAATTAGGCCTATTTACAAATGGAATATAATAGTTGGAATGCTTCAGCTGCGACTGATTAAAACAAATTCACTTATAGCTTTGAAAAAACATTGCTCGTGTAACATAATTCATATAAAAAACACAATTAGGAACATTCGATTCCTCATATTAATTACATAGTATAATTAATGTTTTCATATAATTTCTAAAAAATAAATATTTGTAATATATTAAGCGTTAAATAATAAATAAAACGTTAATTGCACAATAATTATTATAAATTTTTCTTCGAAAATTAGATACAGTTCATATATTTATTTATTTTGTTTATATTACTATATACTATTTGATTTTTTTCTACATTATATTTTAACAACAGCAAGCTGCGCTCACTGTTCCGTTTATGCCGTATGGAATAGGCACAGAGTGTCCTGTCACAAACACACCGATTAACATATTATATTTGTACTTTACAAGTAAAAGGGCGTAATCGAGAACACTAGTTTGCTCCGAATTACGCCCTAATGCTTCTAAATTACATATTATATATAAAAATTCATACGTAACGAATTGAAACACATACCTTGGGAATGTTTCGGACAACAACGATATAAAGATTTATAGAATGAATAGATTATAAAAAATCACAGGTTAAGTAAATATCATATATTTACTATATATATATATATATATATATATTTATATGAATTACGGGTATGTCATATATTTTAAAAAAATTGTATGTATACAATATAAATAAATAATGACAAAGATTGTTTAAGATAGTGATACTCGAATTCGTTAAGGCCTAAGTAATATTATTCATATATATCCACGGAACAACATTCAATCGACAATTATAATTAACATCGAGTTTTAAATATTAAAAACGCCATACAATGAGCTATTACATTATAATCTAAGCATGATTAAATGATACTAAAATCCATTTATTTTATTATTCACTTTGCTTATTCGCTATCAAATTCATTTTAAATTTATTTATAATAAAACAAAAAAAAGTATTTAACAATTTCACTTGAATCATTTTATTATTTCCCCTCCCCCTCCCCCCTTAGTAAAACAAGAAACATCGATATAAGTAATAAAAATATGCGTTAACTACAATTGAAACGAGTATAAACCATTTGCTATATCTATGCTATATTTTTTTTTTTGTAATATACCGGGTGGTAACAAATCTATATAATTCGTAATCTATAAATTCATAACCAAATTATTCTACGTTTACATAATGTCATTAATAAAAACGTCATGTACTAACTAAAAAAAAGACTAACACCATAATTACCGACGTAACAAATCAAATATAATTAAATACATCGATATAACCAAGCACACGAAGTATATAAAATCGGATTGGATCGCGTTATTTTTTTCTTGGGATTTATTCACTGTCCAGACGTCGTACGTAACGGGTTACGGTTACGGTTACGGACGTAACGCCACTCACCGGACTTCTATGCGTGCGAACAGTAAAAACACGTTCCCGCTAATGATAACGCCACGTAAGCATATTGATTGATTGATTACTATAAACAAAGCATTTACTTGTAAAATCAGTCTCATTCGCATAAGGAAGTGATCACAGCACACACACTGGAAAATCGTTGCAGAGCGACGGGGCCCACGGCCCCCCTCAACAAAACATTAATAATACAGCACCTCATTCGCTAATTCCTTACAAATTACATACATATATATTATATGGTAGACGACAGCAACGCGTAAACGGACCATCTATATGAAGAACATGAGAAAAAATGCGAAAGTATAATAGGAGATAGAAACGAAACCGAAAGCACATCGATAGTACTACAGTCTGTTTATTTACAAGAAGTTTAACAAGAAACGATACTCATTGTCTATAAAAAGAAATATATACTGTACAGTCCACGAGTTCCGACGAGTAACGAGTTAGAGAAACAGACTAGACCCTGGAAGTAATAGTAGACGGAGCCTTCATATAAGAGGAACGATCATAATGTACCTATTGTAAATGTTTCAAAATTAAAGGACATATCCAAGAACGCGTTAAAATAAACGTTACTATCATTTCTGAGACGGCGGTAGAATACAAAAATTAAGTCAAGTTTGGAACAGTTAATAATGATGTTTTTTGGGGATTCGACTTTGACTTTATTACGGTCCCTAACATTGTTACACTTGTTTTTTTTTTTAATAAACAAAGTAAGTAATAATTGCTATATAAGAAACAGACGCTATGAACCTGAGAAATGCGAGCGCAGCGCTACCCTGGTAGTAAGTTTAGATAAATAATGTATCCTTATGTTTTGTGGACGCTTTTACCGTAGAATCGATTGCTCCCCTTATATGTAGGGTCCGTGGTTGAGAGAGACGCGGACGCGGGATGCTTAGAGGCGTAGGAGCGCGCGGGACGAGGGGGGCGCGCGTCAGGGCCGCGGCTCGACCAGGCGCTGCAGGAGCACCGCGACGAACACCGCGAGCAGCAGGAACCCGGCCGCCATCAGCAGCGCGGCGTGTCGCGGGTGGAGGGCGCGCGCGGCGCGGGGGCGGCGCGGGCGGGGCGCGGCCGCGGCCACCGGGACCGACACCCGCGCCGAGCCCGACCACGCGCTCTGCATGCCGGCGCGCACTGCGCACACGCGCACCAGGTACTCCCCGCCCGCCTCCAGCTCCTCCAGCTGGAACTGCGTCTCGCCGCCCGCGTACACCTGCAACCGAACAATATCATTTATCTATTATTATTATATTAAGATTATCTAAACTGAGTCATTTAATATGGAAACAATTTTAAGATTTATACAAGACTATATGAGTGGTTCCCAACCAGTGGTCCGCAACAGCTAAAATATGGTCCGGTAAAGAACTAAATTTTCAAATTTATATTCGTTTTAAAGTATTAATCCTTAAAACGCGGGGACACTACTATGTAGTGGTGAGTGCGAATGGTTGGGACAAGAGGAAGTGATCACAAATACACACACACACAGTTTAATTTTGTCGAACCTCGCGGTAGCTCCTAACAACGAATAAATCAAAGTAAATCCTGTTTCAAAAAAAGTTAGTAACTACTGCACTACATACATTATTACTACATGACATGACATTTTAAGATACATTGGATGGATAACTTTTTTCAATTTTTCTGTGCAATGTTTTCCAATGCAACGTTCTTGTCTAATAATAAAGAAAAATGGATACCATTTAGCTAAAGAAAAAACCATGATATGAACCGAGAAAGATAAACGAGCGTAACAGAATAAATAAATAATTCGTGTGGAAGTAAATGACCTTGTACGCATGATGATTAATGAAGCAATGTAGGCTCTATGGTACGAACATGGCGTCGATCGACGTGAGTTCGAATCTCTGCACTGAGCCTGAGGTCTCAGTGTAGGAAAACATTGTAGTGAAAGCTTTTTCTAATGTCTGCCTGGCTAGCTACCACCCTCAAGTTGAAAGCTATCACCAATTCTCGATTGAAAATTTGTCTACCAAACACCAATAGCTGTGTTCCGACAGCTGCGCTTAAGAGCCATTTTTCCACCATTTTGGGCCACATCGTCACTTAAGATCAGGTGAGGTTGTGGCCATAACGCTAAACCTATAGCGAAAATTAACGAAGGTATGCCTTGTTATTAATTTTAAAATAAAGTGAGCACTTACCTGTTTGTAGAGTGCGTCCTTGGCGCGTGCGCACTGCAGCACGTATTCGGCGTCGTCAACTGGGTCCCAGGTGAGCAGTGCGGCGCGCGGTGTTGGGATGGTGGCGGTGGGTGTGCGGGGCGCGGGGGGCGGCGCCGCTGCCGTCGCGTACGTGCTGGGCTCGGACCAGGCGCCGCGGCCGCCGCGCTCGTCGGTCACGCGTATCCGGAACGAGTACGCTGTCGCTTCACGCAGCTTCTTCACCTTGCAGGAGCGCGCGCACCCGCGGTACACGGGCCGGAACTCGCGCGCCTCTGCTGATCGCATCTCGACGCAGTAGTGCGCGCCCTCGCCGCCGCTCGGCTCCCACTCGAGCCGTAGGTGGTTGTGAGCGGGCGGCGCGCACCGCAGCGCCGGGGGCGAGGGGGGCGGCGGGCGGGTGTGCGCGCGGCACGGCTCCGACCACTCGCCGAGACCGAGCTCGCTGAGCGCTGCGACGCGCACCACGTACTCAGTGTCCGGTTCGAGTCCCTCGACGAGCCTTTCCGCTATCGGATCATCAGTCTCGATGACGGTATCTCCGACTTGCAAACGATAGCGCTGCACGTCCGCACCGTAGCAGACGGGCGCCCGCCACTGCAGCCGGATCGCATCCGCGGTGGCCTCGTGTCGGAGACCGGCGGGCGCGGCCGGGGCAGCAGGCGCAGTGAGAGCGTCCCGCACGGGAGACCAGGCACTGCGGCCGGCTCCGTTCGTCGCACAAACACGGAAGAAGTATGGAGTGAATGGAGTCAGACGGCTGACAACACAACTAGTTTCGATCCCCCGGTACACTTCTGTATAGGAGTCGTTGACGCTAGCGACGCTCATCTCGACGCGGAAGTCGAGGATGGGTGCACCGTTGTCGTGCGGTGGCGACCACTCGAGGCGGGCGGAGCGCGGACTGTCGAGCCGCACGAGCGGTGCGTCCGGGGCGTCGGGCGGGCCGGGCGCCGTCGAGAAGGTGAGTGCCGGCGAGGGCGGTCCCGCGCCGACCCTGTTACAAGCGGTCACCCAGACGCGGTATGGACGACCGGGTGCCAGGTCCCGCATGATACACTCGGGGTCCGGGCCGGCGTGCGCTAACCGCGCGGTAGTCTCGTCCCCGGCGGCGAGCTCGACACGGTACTCTGTAAGTGGCGCACCGCCGCTACAGACGGGAGGGTTCCATCGCAGCGCGAGGTGCGAGGCGCGCGGCTCTCCGACTAGCTCGGGAGCTTCGCAGACAGCAGGGAGCGTCGCCTCAGTGGTAACCGTCTCCGCGGAGGACCAGTCGCTCTCGCCGGCAGAGTTAGCACAACAAACGCGCGCGCGATACGCGGTGCCGGGGCGCAGGCGGTCGCAGTTCGCTTCGCGGTCGGAGCCGACGTAAGCGGGCCGGTACCCGTCGCCGGAGTCCAGCTCGAGAGTGTAGCGCTCTATGGGTGCACCGCCGTCGTCGGCAGGCGGGTCCCAGCGCAAGCGGAATGCGCGCGAGTGCGGGCGGCCGCGGGGGACGGGGCGGGGTGGCGCGGCGGGTCGCTCGGGCGGCGTGCGGTACGAGACTTCAGTGGACCAAGGTCCCTGTCCGCCGTCGGTTTCACAGCGCAGGCGGAAACGATAGTCGGAAGCGCGGCGGAGGCCGGTGCAAGTGTGCGCACATTCTGGCCCGCGGTAGACAGGCAAGTAGCCGTGCCCGTGCGCTACATCGTCCATCTGTAAGGTGAACTCCTCATCTGCGCGCCGCTCCCACGAGAGCGCCAGTGAGTCGGGATGCGCAGCAGTCAGAGCCGGGGGAGCGGGCGCGGGCGGCAGCAAGCTGGCCGACCAGACGACGGTTTCTTGGCTCCATTCGCCGCGGCCGCACTCGTTGACTGCGGCGAGCCGGAAGCGGTAACGAGTCTGCGGGCGCAGGTTGGTGACGGAGTGCTGTCTCGTGCGCGGCGTGGCGATCTCAACGAATCCCTCGCCGGAGTCCATTTCAAGCGAGTAGTGCAGCAAGCGTGCGCCGTTGTCGTGCGGCGCGGACCAGCGTAGCTGCACCGTGGTGCGGGAGCGATGCTGAGCGCGAGGCGGGAGCGCTCGGTCCGGCGGAGCGGCGGGTGCGCGGAACGTGGCCGCCTCGCTGGCCGCCCCGGTGAGCGAGCCCGCGCGGATCTGCAGGCACACCGAGTACTCGCACCCGGGCCTCAGGTCCCTCACTCTGTGCGTCATTACGTAAATGCCATTAAATAAAATACATCAAAGTGCTTAATTTACTTTCGTCACCGTATTGTTAAATATGTAACAGAAAAGCGAAAAAAAAATACATGGCAATGATAGCAGTATTGCAATAAAATTTTCTAAGTAATTGTCAAAACCGACCGGCAAGACAGCGAGGGCCCACTGTAGATGGCCTTGTACCGGCCGCGGTCGCCGAGCAGCAAATCGTAAGTAAGTTCCAAGTTAGGCAGCGTTACGCCTTCAGGGAGCGGAGAGTTCCACTGCACCAGTGCACTTGTCGGCGTCATGTCGCTTACCTGGTAAAGTACAACATCGTCAAAGTTACGCGCAATTGTGATACATTTAAATGGATTAGATAAAGACGTTAATATTAGACTGTATGATTTATGTTTTTGTAAATGGGTTCCTTATAAAAAAAAAACTATGCACAGATATAGTGTTGGCGACATACGAATATGTAATTATTGAATAGAGACATACAAATAAGTTATTTTCATAGATATATTTGATATAATTATGTTAAGAATGTGTTAAGAAATAGAATATTGATATTTTGTTTACAATGTATGGAATATGTATAGGGTTGGTACTAGATAATACGATTTTCTTGAGATGTATGTTTCATCGGTTTAAGTAACCATTAATTATTGAAATATGTATTGAATTTGTGTTTAATATTATGGAATTATAGATACAGAATAGAATGCAACAAAGATAATAATAAGATTTATAATAGTTTAATAGTAATATATAAAATACATAGACCGGACGGCGGGTTCGCCCATAGAAATTAAGGTTTTTGTAAATTATTATAAAATGGTAATTTTTACGAATAAGATTTAATTTGCATTATATAGAGCATAAAATAAGGAAAATAATGATGTATAATACATGTATGTAAGGATTATAAATAAAGAATTATAGAGCGGGAAATAGGCCGACCAAAGTAAAAATAGATAACAATAGTGAACCGAGCTCTCTAGGCGATAGGGGCTCTCTTTAAGGTAACGCCTCGGAGTACTTAAGCTCGCGAGTTTTGTACTGGGGCATGTGATTTAGCGTCTATAGATAGATGTCAATCCAACAGATGTCAATAGCAGCAATACGAAGATTGGTCGGCCTAAGAACGCACCGGTAATAAGAAGATTTTGATGTTTCATTGAAGAGTCGTCGCTTCGGGTGGATATTGAGGTGCAATATTGCACCCCCCCTCTCCTCGGACCCTTCATCTCCGCCTCGAGGCTTCGAGTCGCCGGTACATTAGTAGGGGTGTCACGAGACGGGCATCCGGCACATACAAATTTCGCCCGTCCCCCTCCCGGGTACTCGTCACCCCCCCTCTCCTCAGTCGAGGGAAGTGACGCGGACCCAACAGTTGGTCCTTCGAGCCGGATCCTCAACACCACTACGAGATGCCAGTCACAAGAAGCCAGAAGGGTTCATCGAGGGAACAGGCGCCTGAAAACACAGAAGCCATAGCGGCAGGGACTCAAGCACAGCAGAGCGGCTCAATAACTACGGAGTTCACTTCATATGAGACCACCATGACCGGCACGACGCGTGACACGACGACGACTTCCCAGGGTCATGAAGACAAGGAAGCATCCACCGTGAGGAGGAACCGCCCTTCATCAGTGAAGTCGCAGAGAAGACGCAAGGAACTGGAAGCGCGCGCCGAGTTAGCCGAGAAGGAGCTTCGGGAAGCACAAGCAGCCACGGTAGCCGCCAGGCTGCGCTTAGAAGTCATACAAGCCGAAAATGAAGAGGATGAAGACTCAATTATAGAAGAGCCATTGGACCGGGTGGACCACGTCAGGGAATGGGTCCAGCAGTCTGCAGAAGGATTCTCGAAGAAGGGACACGAGGGGGAGGCATCCAAGGAGGGGTGCATAGGGATTCCCCCACCTTCCGCCGACAAGCCCGACACCAAGGCAGATATGGACACGAGTCACAGGAACCTCGCAAGGGCTATTGCTGAAGAAATGAAGAGCGTTCACATCCAAGGTCAAGTGCTGCAACCGGACTACATGCATCAGCTGCCATTCTTCGATGGTGACTCAAGGGAGTGGATGGCATTCAAAGCCGTCTACGAGGACACAGCCCCACTCTTCTCCGACGTACAGAATATGGCAAGGTTAAGAAGAGCCTTGAAGGGGGAAGCAAGAGAAGGAGTTCGCAGTCAACTATACTCCGAGAGCACACCGGGGGAAGTGATGGAAGCCTTGAAGCGGTGTTATGGAAGAGCGGACGCGCTGGTTCTGGCAGAACTGGACAGAATAAGGAAGCTGCCACCGATCAGCGACAACCCGTACGACGTGTGCCTGCTCGCAAGCAACGTGAACAACACCGTGGCGGCGATACGAGGACTGCGGAAGCCACAATATCTCCAGTCACCAGAAATACTGAGGAGCATCGCCGACAAGATGCCAGCCATACTGAAGTACCGATGGTATGACTACGTCGCGGACAAGGCTGAAGGGGATCCTGACCTGAACCTGATGGCAAGGTTCCTGAACAGGATGGCGGACCGATGCGGACCACACGCCACACCAGAGGCTGCTACGAGGAAGCAGATACCAAGAAGGCAAGCTGCGCATACGACGACTGATCACATCAAAGAAGAGAGACCAGGAAGAGAGAAGCAGGGGATTGACCAAGGAGGAAGAGAGAAGACTGCATGTCCACATTGCCGTGAGGGACATTTCCTACACGAATGTCCGAAGTTCCGTCAAGCACCTGTGAAGAACCGATGGAATATCGCGAAGGAATCGCGGTTATGCTACAAGTGCCTGAGCGGACGACATCGAAAGGAGACCTGCCGTCACCCTCCATGCCCAACCTGCAAACGTTGGCACCATAGCTTGCTGCATGAAGAAAGAAGAGAAGAAACGAAGCAAGAAAAAGAAGTGGCCAACAACGTGAGACTTCCTGTAAACTGCACCAGGTCATCGAAAGCGTACCTGAAGATGATTCCCGTCGAGGTTTATGGACCAGCAGGAGAAGCCAGGGTCTTAGCTCTGCTGGATGAAGGGTCAACGGTCACCCTATTGGATTCGACGGTAGCTGAGCAGGTCGGCCTCGAGGGACCCAAGGAGAGGCTTCATTTGGAAACCGTGGGTGGGCAATCCATGGTGAAGAAGGATTCAATGAAGCTCAACATGCAGATAAGAGGACTGCACCAGTCAAAGAAGAGAACAGTCACCGGGGCACGCACCATTGACGACATGAACCTGACGCCTCAACGACTGGAGAAGAGCACCATAGAGAACTGCGCTCACCTTAAGAAGCTGATGAAGCAACTGTACTACGAAGAGGGTTCTCCCAAGTTGCTGATAGGACAGGACAATTGGGAACTCATCATATCGAGAGCGACGCGCAAAGGAAAGAAGAACCAGCCAGTGGCATCCTTCACTCAGCTCGGATGGGTGCTGCATGGCTTCGACGGAGGCACGTCGCGACCAGTCAACTTCATGACATGTGCACACGTGTCAGCCCATGAAGAGGCATTGGAGAAGTTGATGAAGGATCACTTCGCGGTGGAGTCACTGGGGGTCCTGCCGAAGTTGCCAAGCACAGACCAGGACCAGAGAGCACTGGACATTCTGGAGAAGACCAGCCGGCGCTTGGAAGATGGACGCTTCGAAGTTGGACTCCTCTGGAAGAATGATGAAGAGGAACTGCCAGACAACTTCAAAGCCGCTGAAGTGAGGTTGAATGGAATCATGAAGAAGCTGCACAGAGATCCGGAACTGAAGAAAGAATACGAAAATCAAATAGAAAACCTCGTGAAGAATGGATATGCAGAGGAAGCCAATCAAGATACAACCTCAAGACGGAAGTGGTATCTGCCACATTTTGCTGTCACGCATCCCACAAAGAAGAAGAAACGCCTGGTGTTCGACGCTGCAGCCAAAACAGGAGGGAAGAGTCTGAACGACCTGCTCTTGTCTGGGCCAGACCTGCTGCAATCACTCTTCGGTGTCCTGCTACGGTTCCGGCAGAAGCCAATCGCCGTGGTGGCTGATATCAAAGAGATGTTTCTTCAAATACGAATACGAGAAGAAGATCGTGATAGCTTGAGGTTCATATGGAAGGGCGAGCAAGCGAGTGGACCCGTCAAGGAATACAGGATGACATCAGTCATATTTGGGGCCGCTTGTTCTCCAAGTGCTGCGATCTTCGTCAAGAACAAGAACGCTGCTGAATATCAAGATCAGTTCCCGGAGGCCGCTCGTGCAGTGGAGCACAACCATTACATGGATGACTACTTGCAGAGCTTCGATACAGAGTACGAAGCAACCAAGATAGCCAGAGAAGTCGACGTCATCCACAAGAAGGCAAAATTCGAGTTGAGAGGATGGGCATCCAATAGTCCCTCCGTGTTAAGAAGCCTCACCAAGGAAACCGGGCAGATGGAGATCGACCTTGGACCAAAGGAGGAGAAGACCCTGGGCTTACGCTGGTACACGGAGGACGACGAATTGGGATTCAGGACGTGCCTAGGGAAATTTAAGGGAGATGTCCAGCAAAGAAGAGGACCTACCAAGAGGGAAGTGACGAGCGCCGTGATGGCCACCTTCGACCCTATGGGAGTGGCATCACCGGTTCTCATACAAGGGAAGGTTCTCATACAGAACATATGGAGAAGCGGCATTGACTGGGACGAGGAAGTCACCGCAAGTGATCAAGAAGCATGGAGGGAGTATCTCGCGAATGTTCAGGTGCTAGAGACTCTGCGCATTCCAAGATGCTTCACGCACTCAAGCGACGAGGGGGAGCTGCACACGTTTACCGACGCTAGCGAGACTGCCTACGCTTGCGCGGTATATTATAGAGTGCGCAGAGAAGATGGAGGCTACCATGTTGCACTGCTGGCAGCCAAAGCAAGAGTGACTCCCCTAAAGCCGATGTCCGTCCCACGGCTAGAACTGCAGGCAGCGCTGTTGGGCACTCGGATGACACGGACGGTGGAAGAAGAACTGGACTGGAAAATCAAGAAACGGACGTATTGGACTGACTCAAGCACGGTCCTCTCATGGATCAGGTCGGATCCGAGGACCTTCAAACCGTTCGTAGCGCATCGGCTTGCAGAAATAGAGGACCTCTCGAAACCACAAGAATGGCGCTGGGTCCCGACTAGCCAAAACCCGGCGGACGACGCAACAAGAGGAGTGCCTCGAGACTTCGGGAAGGAACATCGGTGGTTCAATGGGCCCGCTTTCCTGCGTCTAGAAGAGACCGGCTGGCCTGAACCTCGAACGTTCAAGACGGAGCCAACAGGGGAAGAGAAAGAGAAGCACACTGTCGCGGCTACAAGGACTCCAGAAGAGCAGCTACCTACACCAGAGCCTGATCGGTTCTCCAGCTGGACAAGATTATGGAGGGCGACAGCTAGAGTGCTTCAATTCATCGACCTGTGCCGTAAGCGGAAGGAGCTCACCTGCATATCCCGGAAGATGGAAAAGCAAGATCCGACCTGGAGAAGAGCGAAGAAGAAAAAACTCAAGAGCATTGTGAAGCCTACGATGCTGAAACGAAAAGAGAAGTTCCTGCCTATAGACAAGACATACTTAGAGAGGGCAGAGAAGCTATTATTGAAGAGAAGCCAAGACGAAAGTTTTGGAAGTTCGACGACCTCCGATCGACAAGGAAGATTGAAGAAACTCGATATTATAGAGGAGGACGGATTATTGAGAGTAAAAGGAAGAATCGACGCAGCTACGTTTATGGAAAGAGCATATCGACGTCCCGTGATCCTGGATGGCAAGCATAAAATCACGAGGCTGCTCATACATCACTACCACGCAGCATTCAACCACGGAAACCACGCCACCGTGATTAATGAGGTGAGACAGCGATACTGGGTTCTCGGGCTGCGGTCAACGGTACGGACAGTGGCGCATCAGTGTCAGTGGTGCAAAGTATATCGAAGCGCACCACATACGCCACCTACTGGAAACCTTCCGAAGGAGCGGTTGAGATTCGGCGAGCCTCCGTTTACGTGCACTGCCGTCGACTACTTCGGCCCCATGACGGTCACGGTAGGACGACGCCACGAGAAGAGATGCGGAGCGTTGTTCACATGCCTCACAACAAGAGCCGTACATTTGGAACTGACGGCATCGCTATCGACCGACTCAATGGTACTAGCTCTCCGGCGCATGGCGGCAAGGCGAGGAATGCCCAAGGTGATATACAGCGACAACGGTACCAACTTCGTCGGGAGCAACAAGGAATTAGAAGAAGCAGCCAAGGACCTGAGGACTGAAGATTTCGCTACAGCTGCGGGAAAGATAGGTGTCCAGTGGAAGTTCATACCACCTGGAGCACCAAACATGGGAGGAGCATGGGAACGCCTGGTCCGGTCAGTCAAGTCGGCCCTGGCCGTTACCCTGAAAGAGAGATGCCCACAAGAAGAGACACTACATACGCTTCTGCTAGAAGCAGAACACATAGTGAACTCAAGACCGCTCGTCGCGACGGAAGAAAATGAAAACGAAGAAGCCCTGACTCCAAATCACTTTCTCATCGGGAGATCCTGCGGGTCTCCAAGGATTGGGAGCTTCACTGATGAAGACCTCGCCGGGCGACGGACTTGGAGAGTGGCACAACGCATGGCTGACCATTTCTGGAGCAGGTGGCTCAAGGAGTACCTACCCACCTTACTCACCAGGAGGGTCAATGTAGGGACATACAACAGGGACCTGCAGTGTGGGGACACAGTGCTGATCGTGGACTCCACGCTGCCACGAAACACGTGGCCCAGGGGTGTGGTAACCAAAACGCACCCTGGACCAGACGGCCGCATCCGGATAGTGGAAGTGCGCACCGCATGCGGGACGCTGAAGAGACCGAGCTCCAAGGTGGTGCTGCTGGTTCCAGCGACGAGCGACGAGCAACGTGACGCCGGTACCAGACAGCCTTCAGCAATGTCGCCATGACTGGAGTTGGTGCTGCGCACGAGGGGGAGGATGTTGGCGACATACGAATATGTAATTATTGAATAGAGACATACAAATAAGTTATTTTCATAGATATATTTGATATAATTATGTTAAGAATGTGTTAAGAAATAGAATATTGATATTTTGTTTACAATGTATGGAATATGTATAGGGTTGGTACTAGATAATACGATTTTCTTGAGATGTATGTTTCATCGGTTTAAGTAACCATTAATTATTGAAATATGTATTGAATTTGTGTTTAATATTATGGAATTATAGATACAGAATAGAATGCAACAAAGATAATAATAAGATTTATAATAGTTTAATAGTAATATATAAAATACATAGACCGGACGGCGGGTTCGCCCATAGAAATTAAGGTTTTTGTAAATTATTATAAAATGGTAATTTTTACGAATAAGATTTAATTTGCATTATATAGAGCATAAAATAAGGAAAATAATGATGTATAATACATGTATGTAAGGATTATAAATAAAGAATTATAGAGCGGGAAATAGGCCGACCAAAGTAAAAATAGATAACAATAGTGAACCGAGCTCTCTAGGCGATAGGGGCTCTCTTTAAGGTAACGCCTCGGAGTACTTAAGCTCGCGAGTTTTGTACTGGGGCATGTGATTTAGCGTCTATAGATAGATGTCAATCCAACAGATGTCAATAGCAGCAATACGAAGATTGGTCGGCCTAAGAACGCACCGGTAATAAGAAGATTTTGATGTTTCATTGAAGAGTCGTCGCTTCGGGTGGATATTGAGGTGCAATATTGCACCCCCCCCTCTCCTCGGACCCTTCATCTCCGCCTCGAGGCTTCGAGTCGCCGGTACATTAGTAGGGGTGTCACGAGACGGGCATCCGGCACATACAAATTTCGCCCGTCCCCCTCCCGGGTACTCGTCACCCCCCCTCTCCTCAGTCGAGGGAAGTGACGCGGACCCAACATATAGGTAATAACTGCTGGTACATATCATTCACCAGTAATTTAAATTATATTCTTCCACTTAGATTGTGGCATGTGACTTGAACACCATGAAATGCATGCTTCGTTCACTCGGGTGCTCCTTATGAGCATATCCGCCTTGCTCAACGATCATTGTGAGCCGAGCGCATCACGTATACGACGTTATTCTATCATATTTTAGACATGGGAACACCTGCGCTGCGGCGCGCAATTTCGCCAACTCGGTTTACATCGCCGGATGAGTGAACACGCTTATTCCAAATGTGTTGGCGCATAGCACACTTCAGAGCAACGCGCCAGCCGCAGCACATGACCGCGCAGTCAGGAGATTGGGTGGCGCGACACGCACTTGGCACGTACCATTTTGTTGCACCATAGCGCAAATTTGGGGTAACTCAGTGCGCCAGCGTATAGCTACGCTTGAAGATTGAGTTAACGCAACAAATTTTGCTGAGTTACCCATGTCTATCATACGTGTCATATCAAGAGCAAGTGCACTGCTAGCATATTATCCACAAGATGACACTTTGCACTAACATTTAACACAAGTAGACACAATGCTAGAACCGTTACCAGCGTGAGGATCGCGAGGAGCATGTATTAATAATTACATCCATTTCTTTATTTTTTCATAGTTTTGTGAACCTTCTATACTGTGTGAATTGTGCATAGAAAAGTGAATTGGTGCAGCATACACAAACAGTAATTAATTAAACGAACTCACTTGAGGCGTGCGCGTGGCAGAGAGCAAATCGAGCACGGCCTGTGTATCGTCGTCGTCCCCGTGCACGGAAGCACCAGCCGAAGAGCCTTCGCCCTCCGACCAGGCGCCCGACGACGCGCCCCCACTGCCACCACTGCCGCCACTACCAACGCGGCCGTTGATCTCCTTACGCGGTGACAGGGACGGAGTGCTCGCACCAGAATTTACATCTGCAATAATAAGGCACCGTCACCACACTATTCAAAAGGTTTTTGAAGTAGGAAGTATCTTACAATAATATAACCTAAAAAATATTATGGGGAAATGCGGTTCTCGTGGTTTTGGATTTGATTTTTTGGGAATTCGTGTACATTTACTATTTTGAATTGGTAACACTATTAGCTGAGGATGAAGTAAAACATCATGAGGAAACAAACACTTGAGAGACGTTCTTGTAATATCGCTGTATGTGGGAAAAATGTAGAACTATAGTAGATTTCTTGGCGAATTTCTTTACAATTGACAATACATCGTGGACTGGCTAATGATTATGCCCGTGCCTTCTCTCAGGAAGATACCTCTGCCCAGCAGTGGGACACTTAGAGACTGATATAATAATTTATTAAGGAAGTTCCTATAGTAAAAGAGAGTTTACTTACACATAAAATCATTACGCTCTACATGATTTTATAGTAGACGAAAATATATACCTATGCCATTATTCCTATTGTTATTTTTTCGTTCTAATTTCTGTTTTAATTTGGAGTATTGTCGTTGGGTGCGCTCATCCTTCTGGTACACTGGTGGCGGTGGAGAATGCTGCATATGGTGTGGTGGTACATGGTGGAAATGTGCAGGATATGCTGTTCCAAAATAGTGCTGCGGACCTCCTGCTCCATTAGTGGGACCCTGCAAATAATAATACATAGGTATATGCTTTTTTTTGCTATGCAGTAGCATTCGCCATTGTTTAATTTTCAAGAAAGTATTGTGTATTTTATTTTGATTGGTTAGACCAGCGGAATATCGATTCGCTGTCCGCAGGTGCAAATCATGAATTTTCAAAATTCACGTATATTTACTCATTCAAATTGGTAACACTGTCGAGTGACAATGAAGCAAACATCGTGAGGAAACCTGAACACTTGATATATCTTATTGTAAGTACCACTGTATGTGGGCAAAATATAGAAATGTTGATTTCTCGGCGTTTGAAATCGCCAATACGTCGTGGGCTGGTGTAGTGATTAAGCCCGTGAATTCGCTTGGGAAGAGGCCTTTGCCCAGCAGTGGAACACTTACAGGCAGGTATTATTATTATGGTGTAATTATAATTAATTTAAGTGTTCATAGTTCTTATGTTTTCTTGTGTGTTTCTTATGTTATTATACTTAATAACTATGCATATAGGCATATACATATACATAAATAGGCATGAATCATTGACGGCTCGTCCTAAGGAACTCTGGTACAGTGCACTCTCACAAAAATAAAAAAGGTGTGTGTGCGATTCACACACGATAGAAGTGAAACTTCATTTTAAAATACATTTTCTATTTTATTTAAACAGTGTGCAATATACATACACACCGACATTTACTCTCTCGCTCTGGCTCACACAAAGAGGAGAGACCGATAATGTGCGTTAAACATTTAACGTTTAACGCTTGGAAGTCGCATAAGAAGTTTCACTTCAAAAATACTGAACATAATGTTTTTTTTACTTATCTATACTTATGTATTTTAGGTTGGTATAGTGTATAGATTAACCCTTTATACTCTGAACTAAACACAGCATTTCACTAAAAACAATTACGTACAAAAGATTTGGTATTTAGTTGTACTAAGCGGAACGCCAGCGATTTGTGCTCCTACAATATGTAACAAATTTCAGTACAACGACAAGCTCGGAATCCAATGAGTGCGAAAGAGAGCATTCTACATGGCCCGACATGTGAAACAAAAGATTTCAGTTTACCAATAATGTATTTTACACTTGGAGTAGGTATAAATATGGAGATGGCATAAATACTAATAATAATACCAAAAGCGAACGAGCTACGCCTATACAGCAAGATATGAGGGTAAAAAGGATAGATATAATTTTTGAAGTGAAACTTCTTATGCGACTTCCAACACGTTAAACGCTTAACGCACATTATCGGTCTCTCCTCTTTGTGTGAGCCAGAGCGAGAGAGCAAATGTCGGTGTGTATGTATATTGCACACTGTTTAAAAAAGGTGTGTGTGCGATTCACACACGATGGAAGTGAAACTTGATTTTAAAAGATATTTTATTTAAACAGTCTGCAACATACATACACACCGACATTTGCTCTCTCGCTCTGGCTCACACAAAGAGAAGAGACCGATAATGTGATTTAAACGTTTAACGTGTTGGAAGTCGCATAAGGAGTTTCACTTCAATAAAATATCTTTTAAAATGAAGTTTCACTTCTATCATGTGTGTCTTCTATCATGTATCATGTGCACACACACCTTTTGTCGTTGTCCACGTATAAGGTTTTTGTTGTTAGCCACAATCTGTTTGACAATATTTCTAATTTTCCCGACATTAACCGGATAAAAGTAGACTGTTTATTGCCACATTATACAAGGAATTTCACATAAAAGCGGACATTTTGTAATTGATAGTTAATAAATTAATAATAAATTGATATTTAATACCAAAAATATTTTATGTGTTTTCAGCGGCAATGCGCCCAATGCCGTAATGGTCGCTCGTAACCCCATTTTTGACGTTAAATAAAAATTAAAAATAACGGAGATAGAGCCTGGGAGACTTTTTTATTGGAAATTTCCTCCTCTTTATGGATTATTTTTCAAAAATTCTTAAATATTATTAGTTTTTGAGTTATTAACGAAAAACTAAATTCCGTTTATTTTTCATCTTGTTTTGTTAATTACAATTGAAAATTTTTATGTGCTAATACATCCACGAGATACATTTTTCTATATACAGTAATTCCGAATCGAATAAGCTATCGCTCATATTTTTAGGAGCTTTATCTCGAATTTACGCCATTTTGAACTAGTTGACTAGACTAGTACTATTCATATATCACTTCCGTAGATAGTGAGCGCTGTTTAGCGACGCGGCGCCATAACACAGGTGCAACATGGCGGAATGAAAAACAATTAAGGAAGTATATTTCCCACTATTACGAAAAAGTAATAAATATTTTAGCTCGTAAAAAAGTCTAGCGAATTATTAATTTTCTTTACAAATAAAATGGTATGTAGACATTTTCACCTTTTTGGGTGAACACACCCGTGAAAAATTTTCATGAGCCGCCTCTAGCATGATGTTCTCCTGAAGTTCAATGGTCACTCAAACCTATAGCTATAACAGCTAAAGCTATAAAAGATATCATAACTGCTCTAAGTGTATAAATATGGTGAATTGAATTGAATTAAGATAGTTAAATGATACTTGAAAGATATGTAGGTACTAATACAAGACCCTAAAGCTCCTAATCTTAAAGATCAGCTCTCTAACTCAATTAGTTTTCCAGAAACAAAATATGTAAAAATTAGAAACATCAAATTTACATAATTGATAAGAGCAATTGAACTAAAAATTACAAAATTAGATCTTACAAAAAAAATTGCAGCTACACAGCGTAATAAGATCTCAGAAAAATACAATCGTTTTGCTAAACATTTGCCGCCAAAATATAGTACCTACATACATCTATAGTTTTTAATAATGTATTATAAAGACATCAAATTCATGCATATAATACTTATTATATAATATTGTTTATTAAAGACGTGTTAAAGAAACAAATTAATGTATTAAATTTAGATTTTAAAAAGACATTTTTTTTTTAATTTTCGGATAATCATACTTTGTTTGACAACCATAACATGTAAAACGAACACTAAAAGCCGGGAAAAACCCGTTTCATTTGAAACCAAGGGTTGGACTTTGGAAACGCTACCGCTGAATTTGAATATGGAAGGGGGTGGGGGAGGGGGGGGAGGGTGAGAGATAATCCTCCTATAAAGGAAAAATTCCGGAAATTAATAGTTTTCGAGAAATTAATTTTTTAAAATTTTGAGGTTATGTCATTTATTAAGCAAAATTAGGTCACCTACGCTAAATTTGATGACGCTAAGGGACGGAGGAGGGTCGGGAGGGTGAAAGGGAACTCCACAGTGAAAGAAAAAGTGCGGAAACAAGTAGTTTTCGAGAAATCATATTTGAAAATTTTGAGGTTAAGTCATTCAATAAGCAAAATTATGTTGCCTACTGAGACTTGTATATAAATTCCCAACAGGTAATTAGTGTTCTGGCACTCGCCGGCCGCTGCCGCGGCCCGCTCGCTTCGCTCGCTCGGCTCGTGCGTTTTGTTCACAATACAAACCTAACCTAACCAATTGTATCAATACAGTACGATGTCAGCGTTGTTTGCGCAGCCACAACTGCAGCTGCTTCATCCGAGCAATCGGCAATCGTCATACAATCCAACATAGTTAAAAACAAAAGTACAGTAAAACAAACTAAAACTAACAATAACAATGAACAATAACAACGAACAATACCAAGAAATAACAAACGGAACAAAGAAAATAACCCAGACACGAAAAACATGGAACAGAATAAACAAACAAAACATTGATCGTTCAAAAACCAATAAAAACAAGTTAAGAATAAAAATACGAAATTTTAAATTAAATTATATATATAACTAAAGGCTTGTATTTTAATAACAATATGTATTAATTATTAATAATAATATGCAATAATATACGAAAATTTTGTAAAAGTTCAAAAAAAACGTTCAGAAACTTTAAGATAATTAGGCTCTATGAGTGAAATTCTCTTGTCTATACATTACGTACTCTGTGCTATACGTTCAGAATAGCTTGATCTGACATTTGTATTGTCAAATTTACTAATTTAAATACGATTTTTAAAATTTAATTAATAAAAATAAACTTGTGATTATCTCATAAACTATAAATTTCCGGAGTGTAAAATTTTATAATAAGCCTAGGGTTGGACTTTGGAAACGCTACCGCTGAATTTGAATATGGAAGGGGGTGGGGGAGGGGGGGAGGGTGAGAGATAATCCTCCTATAAAGGAAAAATTCCGGAAATTAATAGTTTTCGAGAAATTAATTTTTTAAAATTTTGAGGTTATGTCATTTATTAAGCAAAATTAGGTCACCTACGCTAAATTTGATGACGCTAAGGGACGGAGGAGGGTCGGGAGGGTGAAAGGGAACTCCACAGTGAAAGAAAAAGTGCGGAAACAAGTAGTTTTCGAGAAATCATATTTGAAAATTTTGAGGTTAAGTCATTCAATAAGCAAAATTATGTTGCCTACTGAGACTTGTATATAAATTCCCAACAGGTAATTAGTGTTCTGGCACTCGCCGGCCGCTGCCGCGGCCCGCTCGCTTCGCTCGCTCGGCTCGTGCGTTTTGTTCACAATACAAACCTAACCTAACCAATTGTATCAATACAGTACGATGTCAGCGTTGTTTGCGCAGCCACAACTGCAGCTGCTTCATCCGAGCAATCGGCAATCGTCATACAATCCAACATAGTTAAAAACAAAAGTACAGTAAAACAAACTAAAACTAACAATAACAATGAACAATAACAACGAACAATACCAAGAAATAACAAACGGAACAAAGAAAATAACCCAGACACGAAAAACATGGAACAGAATAAACAAACAAAACATTGATCGTTCAAAAACCAATAAAAACAAGTTAAGAATAAAAATACGAAATTTTAAATTAAATTATATATATAACTAAAGGCTTGTATTTTAATAACAATATGTATTAATTATTAATAATAATATGCAATAATATACGAAAATTTTGTAAAAGTTCAAAAAAAACGTTCAGAAACTTTAAGATAATTAGGCTCTATGAGTGAAATTCTCTTGTCTATACATTACGTACTCTGTGCTATACGTTCAGAATAGCTTGATCTGACATTTGTATTGTCAAATTTACTAATTTAAATACGATTTTTAAAATTTAATTAATAAAAATAAACTTGTGATTATCTCATAAACTATAAATTTCCGGAGTGTAAAATTTTATAATAAGCCTAGTTATAAAGTGATCTAACTGTAAAAAAGGAGTGCGAGTGTGATTCCGACGGTAGCGTTTCCAAAGCTGAGCCAACAAATAAAACATATACTTCGTCTTAGTACATACTCAATAATATCACATAATACTAATTGATTGTATACAACACGTAACATCTGGGAGTGTTGATAAAAGTAGTTTTATCAACAAAAATGTTTTAGCTATGTAAGTCTACAAGCATTTCATAAATAACTATTAACTACTAACCCTCACGCTCTCTTCATTCACAGGACCATCTTTATCACGTTTTATATCATTCATTTCAGCTTAGTTTAGTTTATAAATATGAAAAAAACTTTGTTTACGTTTGACAACTCGCGCGCACGTCACCGCTTCTACAGAGCAGCGACACTAGCGAGTGCCACGTAATGCCAACTGTATGATAACTACACACACAAGTCTCTAATCTATACATTGCTATCGGAAAGCCGATAACCCGACTATGTAAAAATTGCGAATATTTTTGAGTTCTGTACGTAATGTAGCATTTATTGAAACTGGTAGCATAGGCTCGGCGAGAAACTGATTATAATTTGTCATTGTAATGTCGTTTGTGCCGGCAAAATTCACTATATAAACTATTACTTTTTGGGGAGAATTAAAAAGTATTTACTAAAATTAAAAAAGTTAACATTTCATAGTAGCTTGGCAAAGTCATGGCATGTCGGTGATGATAAGTACTGTACAAGTATGCAATAAAATTTTGTTATTCAATAATTTATTAGTTTTATTATTAGGTTAAAATAATAGTTTACCCCTTCTAGAAAGTAGGTAACAATTCTATATAACCGTTTTTTAGGTGCAACAATTAGTACAGGCGCCAAAGGTAGTTGAGTATGCAAAATATAAGTACCGGCAACTATGCTCAAATTCTTATACCTGAGACCCAAAGAACAAAGAAAACGAAGTTGCCGACGACTGTGTTAGTTCCTTCTCTTCTCCTCTTAAATCCACCCCGCGCGTTGACGAGTCATAGCATGCCTAGCCTCGGACAGCGTTTTTATGCGTTTGTAGGAAATAATACATTGTGAGTAGCGGTATATCGTATTTACGCAATATAACTTGAGTTTAACTGTAATTGAGTGTTTAATTATAGTGTTTTAACAAACGTGAGCAATGTCGCTACAAGTTTCATATATAAAGAGGAGAAGACTAAACGACAGTCCGTGTGTGTTTTACGATAAAACGGGTAATTTATTTAAAGAACCAAAACCACAACCGTTTCCGTATCCAAAGAGCAGCAGATCGAAGAAAAGATGACATTAGACAAGATGACAAGAGAATATTTTCTTGCAGTCAAATATAAAAGGAATAAATATTATGTTTGACAGATATGATAATATTTCGATAAAGTATTTAGAATTAATTTTACAGAGTTAAGCTCTAATTATTGAAAATATTATAATTTCCAAAAATTCCAATAAATTGTAAAGATATCTTTTCAAGCACTGAAAACAGTTACTACTTGTTCGATTCCTCTGTACTAGTGCTCGTACATAAACACAAACAATGTACAAGTTATAAGGCTCTTTATTTTCTGAGGTCCTTGAATAAAATTTGAACCACTTAGAAGCAGATTCAAGGATGTTTTGTCAGATATTTCATGCAGTAAAAATCCATTCTGCCTATATTATAATCCTCAGCGCTGATACTGATGTTTTCCTCTTAGGGATTTATTTCTGGAATAAACTAGCACGTCTTGGTTGTTTAGGTTTATGGTTCGAAGGTTCTTATAAGAAGAAATATATTTCAGGATGTAATTTGGCTCCACAATCTCATAGCTAAAATATTTGTCTATTTTGTCAGTATTGCACTCTCTAAGTGGTTGCGATACAACTAGCAGATTGAGCTCTAAGAAAAATACTTTAAAAGCGGCATCGTTGATTATGTTCAAAACCCATACTTAAGTGTTGAACAATTAACAGAATGAGAAACAGTTAACATCTATTTAAAAAAAAATATATTAAGGTATAAATTGCTTTCTCAAAATATCGGCTTCGGCTTAAATTTATTAAGAGTAATTTTTACATGATGCTTTGCACTTACGGCACAAACATATGTCTAAATAAATACTGATCGAACACTATTTCAGCCTATTGATTACATATTATAAGGTTATGTAGAGAAAAATGGTAAATTGTCCCCATGACAAATGACGAAGCGACTTTTGCCAGAGTTTTTGATTCAGCCCTGTAAATATACATGAAATTGTTGAACAATGGCATATATTTGCAAAAAATCTCAAATTGTATTTCGTTGTGCAAACGTATTAACAATGACGGTCAAAATGAAAAAAAGAATAATTTCTTGAATTTTTTTCGTACATTTGTGTTAAAGATTGCTTTTTCGTATAAAATATTTTTTCTCATATCAACTTTTGATCTTTTTTTATTTATTTTGACCAGCTATTTATTAAACCCTATATTTATTACCTTTAATCATAAGAAAAACGTGATATTGTCACTAAACCAATCATTAAAATGGGTTTAAAGCATTGGTTCAATCGATTTATTTGATATCAGGTATCAGTGTATAAAAATAAAATGGACCAATAAAGTTTCTGACAACATCCAGAATCATAATTTGTAATCTCTTCTAAGCTTAAAACAATTTATATTATGCGATCCTCACATTTTGTACACTCAATTCCATCCAGCGCCCAGTTTAAACGATATACTATTCAATGTCTGTTTAATTTTAGTACAAATAATTATAAAATATAATATTTAACCATTCCATCCATCAAGTCCATCCGAGAATGTAATTATAAATAATATGTTTATTGTTATTGTAAGACTGGCATCTACGGCACAGTGGCAGTTAAAAGTATAATTACCCTATGCCTATGGTGACCTTCGCAGGTCGATAATCCTAGTTAGGTACCCTTTACCCAGTAGGGTTGTCAAATGAGTTTGCAAATGGCTGAAATCAAACATGTAGGAACCACTATATTTATTTGCAGTATTTAAAAATACCAATGCAGGTTTAAAAAGCGCTATAGGCAATTTATGATTCGATAGCGCAGTAAAAAATTGAACATATAAAAATATTATGGTGTGTGCACACTTTTATTCACCTTCGGTCATCGCGAGTCCGATAATGAGTCCCGGGACATGGCTTCGCTCCAAAGGTAGTTTTGGCAGCACATGGTACAGTTTATATTAGTTTTTGCGTGTTGCCAATAATAAAAATCCAACAAGTAATCTTTGTTTCTATCACATTTAAATAAAAAATGAAATTGACTTTATGTTTTTTATTATCTGATATTTTATTTTTAAAATTCTTTTTACTATTTTTAAATTTTAGGTGGTTTTTCGCAACTTGTACATGGTAGTCCCATTCTTGTAACGAGTCTTTAATTAAGCGCTTCCTATCTTTAAATTTAAATAAAACAGAGTGTGCATGACATATTATCGATGTTTTTAATTCGTTTGAAAAACCTATCGATGCCTATGTATGAAACATAACATCGTGCAAATGTCCACCGCGGCTTGGGTGGCGCGCATCCGAAATGTCCAAATTTTCCATGACTCTGCCGCATAAATCAGGCTGAATTTGACCGATGGCATAGGTTATGTTGGTTTTGAGGGCCGCTGTGGTTTGCGGCTTATTCGCATAGACTGGCAACTTAAGAAAACCTCACAAGAAAAAGTCGGGTCAGATCGCACGATATCGGTGGCCAGTTCACATGCAGCCACGGATCACGAAGAGAGCCTTGACTTCGTCTCCATGTTCCTATGCAAACTGTTATATTTTTTTCAGTTTAGTTGATATCTTATTTAATCCTTCGTTAACCGATAAACAAATATTTATCATTACTTGGAATTAGCTCAAAAGATTTGGATGAAATGTTGTACTTAGATCATGTCTTACTTTTCAAGTTTAGCTTTAGTTACTTATAGTAAAGTAAACCTATAAAATAGGTTATTTTTTAAGTCACTGTACGAAGCCCGATTTCCCAGACATTAAATTACAGTAGAGAAGTTATGTAAATACGTAGGTACACGGAAAAGCATTCAATAAATTGTTTGTTGTAAGCGCAATCAGTGAAAAAGTTTTACCGTTTTTTAAAGCGCGTCACACACGTCACACACTATGAAGATACTATAATATTTTTTGTTACGATACCGCAAGCTATAATATTATAGCAACTTAAGGTGTCACAGACGGGTAAGATACGAATATATATGAAATCATTTCAGTCGCTTGACAGTCTGATTAGGTATCGTACATATTTTGTGTACCTTTTCACGGAGTTGTACAACAGATTGTGGTGATTTTAATGGAATTTACAATAGAGGCGATTAGGTATGTCGTGAAATACGACATAGGATACTGTCATAAATTATTCGTTAACTTTAATTTACACGCAGTGAAGACTCAATTAAGCTACTGTCTTGAACTGATCCTTTAATTTGCCAAGCAATCGATTTTCAAGTATGATAGAAATCGAGCAAGTTATCTCCACTAGCACCACCCCCATGGCTCCACGCCTATTTCTGCCGCAAAGCAGCAGTGTTCGCTCTGCTGTGTTCCAATCCAAAGGGTGCGGTGGTGTCCAACATACATTGGCATATGAGCCTATTTAATAGGAACGGCTTGCCCTTTTATTATTTTAAAAATGAAGTAGGTACCAAACACCAATCGTCATAAAAAAGATAACTTACATAATGATGTGGTGGTTGATGGTGAGGCGGTTGGTGGTGCGGCTGATGGTGCGGCGGTTGGTGGTGGGAAGGATGGTGCGGGTGGGGCTGTGCGTGCTGGTGCACGAGGTAGTGCCGCATGCTCTCGTCGAGCACTTGGGGCATCATCTGCGGCATCATGGTACCGGACGTCACGACCGGCATCCCGCCTGAAACATAAACATTATAAATTAATCTAATTGTACTCGTTAAAGTTGAAATTGTACAGGATCCCAATATCTGAAAATGCATCGAAACGAATTAAAACGTTTTTATTTCAATTCAATTCATGAAGTGATTCGTATTACAATTATTTTAATTGATATGTATAGTATAGTATAGGATTGTATAAATTGTCATTGAAAAGAATAAAATTGTAAGATTTAGCATTGAAACAACTTAAACCGTATTCGGTTAAGATGCAGAATAGCAATGAATTAAAACAATATAAATACGTATAGATACGTATTCAAGACGATTAGATTACGATTAAAAGGTATTGATACGAATAAGATAGAATAAGAAGAATTGCACATTTAACCAAACAGACAGTAAGATCAACTAACGTCCAATTTAAGAATTATTACAAATATAAAATTAATGCTAAAGGAACTAGGGCATTTTCGAATAGAATCCTTTACGTTTCAATTCGTTTTCAGTTATTGTGGGGTGTTGAACTAATTGCTCACGGTACATAACGATAGTCGGTATATAACGATACGTAGTCGAGTTACAAAAGAAGACATTGCGTGAACGAGGAGGAGGTATATACAATCAATATTTCTGTAGCATGGCCTAGAATTTTAACGAGTTTTTTGACTATATCCCATCATTTTTTTCCACTACAGAAGCACACGGGATGGTATTCGAAGCCACAGCTAGACAGTAGCATCTATCTTGGCAAGAACAAACAAGTTTGGCTGTGAAGGTGTAGAATCTACTCCATGCCAACGTATTCCCTTCCTTCTACGATATCGGGTCCTGCCAACGAGGCGTGAACAAGCATTTTGTTTTTTTTTCTATGCACGGTCTCCTGTTTATCTTAAGTTTATTTTGTATTGCCGTGTCTTGTCATTGTGAATATTGTTTTTTTCTTTCTTTCATTTTGCTGTAGGTACTGTCAAAGCTGCTTTAAGCCATACAGAGGCCTTTGGGCTCACAAGTTTTTAAGTTTTAGAGCCTCTTTAGAAAGTAATAAAAATGTTTAATGATATAAAAACAATTAGGTATAATATATACTTAATACAAATCAAATACAGGTAATTAATGGAACACATGAATCTCTAAAGTGAATTGAATAGGTATAACCATATATGTATTAGTATATTATATGTATGTATATAACTAAATATAATTTAAAATGACCGCTAAATTAACAGGTGATCTCCCACCTGATGCAGCTACAATGATAAGCAGTTTTACATTTGTTTCATTTTTGTTAATTAAATACATAGATCTTAAATGTTTTCTGTTATGAAAATATTATGAAATCTGACCTGGTTTCTAATTTAATTTCAAGGGCAATTCTCAATAAAATTAGACTAAAAATTGAACTTCTCTCTTTTCCATACACGAATATTATATATCGTCATTTCGGGGCCCCGTGAGGTGGGAGCCCTGGGCTCATGCTCCGTATACTCCCTTGGTAAAGACAGAACTGGGTGCTGTGCAATAATTTTCAATTTTCACTTTTCAATTTTCACAAATTTTCATCATTTTCACAATCAAACAATCACGGGTTGATTCCGCAACAAAAATACAAAAGCGAGTTACTTTTATGGATTTTTTACGAGGTGCAGTCGCGATACAACCAGGCATTAGCGTCTTACTACCCGAAAAATTTCTATTACGTTTTTGTTTTAATTAATATTTTATCATTTCCATAGATTCCATATAGTGGATTTTTGAGATGGGGCAGTAAGGATCGGTTATCGAAGCCGCGATAATTGCCTAAGAAATGTATGAGAAGAGATTTTTGCAATTTCTGACAATTTTAGTACTCTAATCTCAGTTGGTCTCAGAGAGTTTATTGATCCTTATAAGAGACAGGATCAATTCGCATGAAAAAGGTTTTGTGTAAATTACTCATTTTATTGCCGACTGTACACTTAAAAAAAGGTGAATGCCGGTCAAAATAGCTCAAAAGTAGCAACAACGGTTAACCTAACCTAACCTAACCTACCCTTACTGCCCCATTTCAAGAATCCACCCTGTATACTGTCGATAAATATTTATCACAGATTGTGAACTTCACAAATGGCCAACCCAATATGGATTACTGACAAAGACCAAAAATATATTACTGGGTTTTCCCTGTTATAATTCTTGTTAAATTTGTGCTGTTTGTTTAATATAGCTATATTCTGAGAATTTTTACAAGTCATCCTCCAACTTCACCATAGGTTCTCAAACTTATTTGGCCCACCGCGTCCCACTTTGCGAATAAACATTTTTCTAGTGCCCCCAAATAAATCGGGTTATTTAACAAAAACTTGTTAAAATTTGATTGCTACAAACACAACACGCGGTGTGACACGGCAAATTAGCTTCGAAAACCATAATAAATAAAGTACACATGCGTATTTTATATCATTTTGAAATACTTGAAATTGTGATTCCGTAGAAATAAATAAATAAGTATCAGGAGAATATAAAATTCCGCCATTTATTTATCTACCAGCTACTTCCTAGATAACATTAACGCCCCCTAACTTTCTTGGAGCATTCTACCATACCTTCTGATACCTATTGATACAGTAGCCTAGATTACCATTAGCCAGTAGATAACCTCCAGCACCACAGGTGGTTTTATTCTTCACTTTGACAAAAATAGGACTATACGTTCAAGTATTACTTATATAAATAGTTTACACTGTGTGAATATTTTAGCCACGATTCTCTGTGATTATTCCGAATTCAAACATTTTGTTTGTGCAAGCCACAGTGTAAACACACGCGCATTATATTATCGGAGTTTCAGAAATTTTATAAATGAAATACAAAGACGTATATTGATAAAGCATTACCTTATAAAACGTATAAAACAGAAATTTGCATTATTAAAACATCTTCCAAATTCACGTGACCTTCTGATTAGAGAGAATTATCCAAACAAATTAAAATACCCCATTCAACGCACCGTATCAATACAGGTACCAAGCAAGTTGACCCCTGTAACACATTTGAAATTACATAATAATAATTATGGCAAAAGAGACAATAATTGTTTTATGATTCTCTTTGCTCTTATCCAGAGGTCTCTTTTGGTAATTATAAGCAATTATGGCTCAATGGTAGCGTGTACGAACGTCATGAGTTTAAATTCCTGCAATGAGCCTGAGCTTTCGATGAAAAAAGCATCGTGATCAAACCATAGCATGGTGGTAGGGCTTTTTCTAATGCCCATCTAGCTAGCTACCACCCTCAAGTTGAAAATATGTCGCCAAACTCCAACAGGTGAGTTCTCGCAGCTGCACTTGACAGCAAGTCCTCCCACCAGGCTTACCGTCTAGGACTACATCTTCACTTAATATCAGGTAAGATTGTGGCCAACTTATAAAGAATAAAAAAGAACTTATCTATATAAATCTATGATAAAGTAGTAATTAATTTAGTATGTTATGTATTTTTAACACAACAATATTTTACCAAGACTAGGTTAAGATAAACTAGTTTTCTTATCTGTTGATATAACAGATATCCGAACGTCGAAACTTTGTATGAGAACATGACTGATGACAGGTGTTGACAGCGGATGCTATAACACAGTACTGTAGCAATCGATACCGATGTTATGAATCTAAAGAAATTGGTTGTTCGAACGTGCTAATCTCTGGAAATACAAGTCAGATTATATTTTATAGACTATTTATTGAGGAAGATTATAGACTGTATAACTTCACGCTATGGCTCTAAGGAGCGGAGCATTAACCATGAAAGTCAAGAAACCTGGCAGTATGTATAATGATATCCTACACGGGCGCGTTGTGAGCGATATGTTGGAGTTTGTCGAATAAATTTAACACGAGTGAAACCATGGGACATAGCTGGCATTTATCATGCGTTATAAACATTTAGATGATCTTGGCTCGATGTTTAGAAATCGCCTAATTTCAATACGACCGGATGACATTTTAAGACTGTCTATATTTATTTAGTGTACCTAAGGCCACCTTAAATATTGTAAACTAGATGTGTTTTACCCGTGTTGAATTTATTCCATAAACTCTGCACGGACCTTATAAATGTGAATGTACGTTTGTTTCTTACGCTTTCAAGCGAAAACTAATAAACCGATCATCATGAAACTTTGTACAAATATTGTTGGGGGTATTAGAAGTAACATGGATACTTTTTATCCCGGTAACAACAATTTTTGTCGTCCACGCGAGCGAAGCCTCGGGAACAGCTAGTATAATATATTAAAATAAACTTAATAAATAAGTATAGAGATGTTAACCGCTTAACTGTAATTGATATTACAAAATTATCTTTATTGCCGATTAAACAAATATTATGTGATTCACTAAAGTATATGATAATATGGCATTAATTTGAGAAAATGTGTACGTAGGTACAATATCCACGTGCCTCGTGTTTACAAAATATTTATGATATGATAAATTACGCATTATCAAAAACAAAGGTTGGGTAATTAAGTAATTACGTTATCGTAATCCTGACGAATAATTCGTTTTGTAACGAATTATATACATAATACTAGCTGTGCCCGTGGCTCCGCTCGCGTGGACTACAGAATACCGTCGGTATTGTGGTGACCGTCGAACCGTCGGTTATTTTAAAGATAAAAATGCTTACTATTTTATTTATGCGGAAATCTAAATATTGTTTCTAAAATAAAAGTAGCCTAAATTACTCCTTATATAATCAGCTATCTGCCTGTGAAAGTCCCGTCAAAATCGATCCAACCGTTTCCTAGATTAGCCGGAACAAACAGCGACAGACAGATATATTTTTTTTATTATTATTTTGTTATACAGTCAAACCTGGTGAGAAAACTCTATAAGTGAGAGTAATAGCCAGGACCCGTCATTTTAAGCTCCCAAAACCTCTATTAGCGTGAAACAGAAACCTTTGTAAGAGAGAGTCGTTTTTCCCTCATGGACCTCCGTAAGTGAGACTGCTACTTATCTATACCTCTATAAGCGACAGTGGAGCTTTATTTATTTATATTATTTAGGAGGAACAAATGACAAAACAAATTACAAATTTAACATCTGCTATTTTATGACTCATTCTTAACTTTCGTGGAACTTCCTACCATTGTTTTTGTATTGTTTTCTAGTCAATATTGTATCCTATTCTATTTCGTGGAACTAAATAACGTTGTTATTTTATCGCATTATTTTCGAATGGACACGTGTGCCTGTGTACCGGCCTGTTTGTCGGACTTACTCAGTTTATCGTTAATCAATTGCGAAGGAAAGTTCTGTCTGCATCGTGTCAAAACGGAAAATTAAAGTACTGCCATTAAGTGATAACGTTAAAATAGTGAATGCGTTTGAATCCGAAAAATCGCGAAATGAAATTCAGAGGGAGTTTAATTTACCAGAATCCACCTATTATAAAATTACGTACCTCTATAAGAGAGAAACGATACCCATGTACCTGCATTAGCGAGAAACTCGGGTTAGTGAGAAACCTCTATAAGTGAGAATGAGATTGTGCTCCCTTGAACTCTCGCTTATCCAGGTTTGACTGTATGTACCGTATATAATTTCATATGCATTTAATAAAAAGTTCTTATACTGAAATTACAAACAGACACTTCAATATAATTTATTTGCTAAGATACGACATAAACATAAATTATCTTCTAATATTATAAAGATGTAGAAGTTGTTTGTTTGCACGTGCTATAACATCTGGAACTACAAGTCAGATTTTAAAAATTCTGTCTAATTTTTATAGCCTATTTAATGTGGAATATTATAGGCTATATAACTTCACGCTACAACACTAAGGAGTAACGGCCAACAGTAACGGCGCGGTGGAAAGTTCTCGTTTTAACACTGGTGAGATCGTAGGATACAGCTATTAACCATATAGGATATAGCAGTACCCCCGGTTTTAACCTCGTATAATTTAAAAGAAATCGCTGATTGATGATTTAGAAAACTTCAATATAGAGAGTATTTAAATCGGGCAGACAGGGTTATCCGTCACAACTCACACGGCTCGTTCGATCGTCATAGACCCGAGCCTGATAATGGATAAAACTGACTGGGAGCAAAAGGCATTTAGATAAGCAGTACGTATTGATGCAATATGTCCGAAATAAATCAGAAAGGCAAAGTCTTATAATATATAAGGTGCCTTGGGCTCAGTACATAAGTCGCAACCTGAGTACAAATAATAAAATTGAAGTGTATGTTTGTAATGTCAAAAAATAACAGCTTTTTACTAAATGCATGTGAAAGTATATACGGTACATTACGGTACTTATAACAAAAAAAAGTATTTAATTTTTTTTCCTCTCTTTTCTTCCGACTAATATCCGAAACAGTTGGAGCGATTATATCGCGACTTTCACTGGCAGATTAGCTGATGTTTGAGGAGTAAGTTAAGCTACTTTTATTTTAGATTCGTAATCCACGCGAGCAGAGCCGAGGGCGGAGCTAGTTTTAAATAAAGTCTGTGTAAACAACTGCGTTGACCTAATCCTAAAGGTTAAAGACCAAAATTCTTTAGAAGATGTGATTTGTGAAAGTAACACTTTACCATAAAAATAACTAGCAACATACGCAGTATGAATTTTCATTTTAAATTCTGCTTTACATATTTTGAATATTTAGCATGTGACGTAATGATATGTATAGGGGCCAAAGTGGGATAACTTTAAAATATTATGAGGACTTCAGAAGTAAATTATATCGCGCTTGTTTTATTCATACGTCGCATCGTAGCGGTCGGTTCCGCCCCGAAACTTTGCGGTTATGAATGGGCACGTTTCGTAGGGTTGCCAACCCTACTGTATAATATAGTATCCTACTATATTAGGCGTCCAACTACTATATTTCAAAAAAAAATATAGTAGGCGAATCTACTATATTTTTATTGGGTAAAAAAATAAGGCAACATTGTTTATTCCAAGATGTTTAAACGAAAAACGGAACGCAGGCCGCAGCCTTTATCTCTTTCTTAACGACACTTGCGTACTTCGTCTGTCATTGGCAATTTGAATATCTGCATTATCATCATTATCTGTCTATCGAGTAGTAAAAAATATATTCCTTTAAAAACATTGAGGTATTATACATAGAGACGACACCTCAACCAAATTGTTTGAAACAGCGTTGATGTGCATACACTTGAACTCACTGGCGCATTACCATGGTAACCAAAGGCCATTTTACAATGAAGTCAAATACTAATGACATTTCTATGCATAGACGCGTAGGTACTTGTCTACCTACCTATCTTGTTACACATAAAGAGGTAAATGTATATATATATGTTTATATTTAAAGTTGTTTATATGCAAAAATGTTATATATGTAGAGCGTAATCTCTGGAACTACAGCACCGATTTTTACAATGTATTCACTCATAGAAATCTTCATTGCTTTTTTATTTACTTTTTTCTGGTGAAGTTTTCTATTCGACACAGTTTCTAAATTCATCAGAAACAGTGAATTCATAACTTTAATGTTTTCCGAACCCTAGTAGTATTTTATCATTCATATGTGCTTTCTCAGGGTCTAAATTGAATAAAATATTTTTTGATTATGATTTTGTCGACGTTTAAATACTCTTTTTATATATTCACAGTATACACACAGAATCGGTTAATAGGAATAAATACTTCAATAGTATGTCGCATCTGCGCGCGTGGACTAATCTATGAAAACATAAACATTTACGCTAGAGATATGAACCGGTTCCAGGAAAAACTAAAATAACCATTCCAGCGAAAAAAAACTCTTTCAAACTAAGTGTGTGTCGTTCGCGACTGAACGAACTAACTAATCCCATTACCTCCAAAATCAAAATCACTTTATAAGCTCTGTATTAAAGTATTACATACATTATAACTGGTAAAGTGGGTACTAATATTGTTTATCATTATTTGTGTTAAAGTTATGTTATGTTTACGTTAAAGTTTAAATTCTTTATCCTAGTAAAATACGGTCATAATTGACACAAACTACCTCGTCCAATGGAACCGCCTCAAGCTTGTGATCTGTATTAAATTATACACCCAACACTTAATCCTCGTAAATAAAATTGTACTTAATTTTATAACATATCTTCATTTTAAGAAAATGAAAAAGAAACCGATAAAACAATTTTTTTAAGTAATCGGTTGAAATTACTAATTTGCTTTCTCGTAATGCACAAAAGTAATGCACTATTATGTTTGTAATAGCTGCTCTAGTAATTAGCACATAATAACCCAATATTTAAAAAACTACTTAAATATTTATTTAATACATATTTTTTGTCTTTTTGCCATCTACTATATTTTTCAGGTAATAACTTCAGAAATACTACATTTGACATAAAAAGGTGGCAACCCTAACGTTTCGGCAGTTCGTAGAAAGGCCCTTTTAAAATTCCATTCAAAAGTTTTTTTTTTTCAATGTAAAACCACGGTGAGTATACAATAATGCCGATTCTTGAAATGTCTGGGTGATTTATGCAAAATGAGTGAACCTTGTTAATTTTTTTTTCTTTTAATTTTAATAAACATAGTACCTATCTAGAATGTTTTATGTATTAGTTATATAGAATTAAAGGCAGTATAATGTTATGTCGTTCGGCAAAATGAGTTATTAAAGTGCCAATTTAAAACGTACTTGTCACAAACTCGACTTAAATGTGGCATAACTTTAGCAGCAATATGGCAGTCCTCGTCCGCTCAAATCAACTAAGCAAATGATAAATACAGTTTTCCAAATTTATAAAAAGGTGATTAGCTTCTTTTATTCTCAAACCCTGGCTTATTAGGTATAAACAACCAGCATACAAGAGATGGCGTGACTTGCTTGACTTAAAACAACGGGAACGAAGTCATGAACAATATTTTTATTCTGATATTAAACAAGTAATAAAATTCACCATGAATTTACCACGAGTAATTTTATCGTACAAGACAAGAGAGTTTTCAAAATTTTTTGTAGAGCATTCAAATTCCAACAAAAATATTTATTTCATGATACTGGTGTCGTTTATGTAAATGTTTCGTCAATGAAAACATCACAGTGAAGCAATCATATCGAAAACGTGTCACATAGCCTGACAGGACGCGCGACGGTTACAGATAACAAGCCTGGTGAAGCTGTAAAAGCCGCAAAGGCTCCTAAGGCTAACAGAATAGTCTGTTCGAAAAGAAAACGGTCACAGCGCACAGCACAACTACAGCGACAGTAAACAAAGATGTAGCAGATTTTATTCAAGGGTTGAGTGGGAGCAGGCAGGCAATGGAATCTAGTATTACGCATACGTATACATTTTCTTCTTTAAAATATTTGAAACTCCATTGAAAATGGCTTGTTCGTTAGAAATAGAAACATATATATTTTATTTTTCTTTGCTTTAGAATCAAGTCAACCAGCACTCAGTTTACCCACAACCTGTTGAGTGGAAGGGGGTCAGCTGCCCCCTTTTCCATACCTGGCTACGCGCTTGACGGTAACAGTTTATAGCGATGTTGTGCAAGGAAACAAATCAACCGACGAGAGCTTTGAAGCTCTTTGTTCCGACGTCGAGCAAAAGCGATTCACTAGTTTTAATTCGCTGTCATTACTAGATGATTTCAAACTGAGATTATTGTTTCGTAGTTGTTTGTCGAAGAGACAACGTTACAACGACATCATTTTACATAATAACTAAAGCACGATCTTATAAAACATAATGTTGTCATGATTTGAAATGACTCCGTTGGTAGGTTCAATGCTTTTGTCTTTGAAAACATAGCGATAAACTAAAAGCATGTTGGTAGGAAGTTTCTTACAGTTCATTTCGTCGACAACTGTACAGCCAGCAATGATACGGGAAAACAATATTTATGGTCTATTTTATTGTAATGGATTCTTGGCTTAAGCGGAACACTAATTTGTATAATTTTTTATCGCTCTTTTTTATTTTTATATTGTGGTTCTGACAAAACATGGCAATTGGCATCATTGAAGCAATGATGGCTCAGTGGTAGCGTGTACGACTTTCGTCGATTGACGTGAATTCGAACCCCTGCAATAAGCCTGAGCTTTCTGTGAAGGAAAACATCGTGAGGAAACCATACCATGTTGGTAGGGCTTTTTCTAATACCCGCCTAGCTAGCTACCACCCTCAAGTTGAAAATCTGTCGCCAAGCACCAATAGGTGTGTTCCGGCAGTTGCACTTGAGAGCCAGTCTTCCACTAGGTTTAGCGTGTTATCATCTCGGGCCACTTAGTCAGATCGCGACTTAATTGCATACGCGCAACAGTCCGAGCCGAGGTTCGGCCACTTTGGCACCCTCGGATGTTGTTGCTTAGCTTTCGTGGCTGAGTGCCCTAAGCGCTCGCCCCCAAGCCCGATAAAGCTGTGAAAGCCGTAAAGGCTCCAGGGCCACTAAGGCTAACAGTATAGTCAGTTCAAAAAAAAAAAACTCGGGCCACATCGTCACTTAACATCAGGTGAGATAGAGGCAACCACGTCAATAATATAACGAAAAAAAAAATTGGCAAAACATTACGAGTTAAAAAGAAATGGCACGACACACTTCTTGTATTTTATGCATCGCATGGTTTCTTATCTGTTTTGTTATTCTAATGCTTACATTTATTTATATGTAATAAGTAAGAAATCTCGTACACAGAACGATTTAATATGTTAACACAATCATATGCGCATAATTCAGTTGAGCTATGCACTGTTTTAACGAGCTATTTATTCAATTATTTTTTTAATGACAAGCTTACTACCGCGCCACAAGCTTCACATAGGTACAATATATTCGAAGTATTCAGTTAACTATCATAAACGTAATAACATAAATAACTTTATTATTTATGGCCAGTCCTATTAAAAAATATACAAACATTTTATTTTTAATTTCAATCACAATATCTATACTTAGTAGCATTATAAAGATCAAGCTATTTCTAGTTTGTTTGAATGCGCTAATCTCTGAGACTACCACTCAGGTTTGAAAAAATATTTTATAATTCAATTTATAGTCCATTTATTGAGGAAGGTTATAGGCTACATAAATTCACGCAACGACCCTAAGAGCGTAGCAGTGTCCATAAACGTCAAGCTGTAGGCAAGTACGGGAAGTAACAATAATGATAAGTTACACGGGTGTGTCAGCAGTGCATTGTATGTTTGTAGGAGGTAATCTCTGGAACTACTGATCTTATTCTGAAAATTCTTCCACTAATAGAAAGAAAGAAAGAAAGATTTTTTTTTACCAATGTCATATGACAACAATGAATAATCTAAAAATACCTTTAAATCTATCTACTAAGAACTAAAAATCAAATGCCAGTTGTTAGAAAACGGCTCCAGCTAAGCATAATGTAGGAAATACTCATGTCAAGCTGTTTACAGTGCCGTACAGTCGTTCTGCAATCTGTGGGTCATCTACACGCAGGAGGCATACAGAAGAGATCTGTGCATACAGCGCTTTGCGCATACAATATATTAATGCATTCAGGATGCTAATGGGATTGCCGCGCTACTATAGCGTTTCAGCCATGGTCGCAGAGGCAGGAATCGATGGATTTCAATCCATCATGCACAAGCGATGCGCCTTCATCATGCGTAGGGTACGCGTCTGCCCCAACAATCAGTGCAACAGTCCTATGTTGTGACATTGGGTACACCTACTAACATCTAGTTACTAAGTTGTGTGCTAACCAAAAGGCCTTTTCTGTGAAATAAAAGATGTTTATTTTATTTTATATATTATCCCTGAGTGATATGTTCTTTTTAATTCTTATTCAAGTTTTCTATCATAATTAAAGCGACAAAAGTCGCGATCAGTTGTTAGTTAAAAAAAAATGAAATTTTCTCGTGGTTCAAAACCGGACAGTTGAATGTGAAAAAAATCAAAATACTTTATTCAATTTAGGACCAAAGACGGCACTTATGAACGTTGAACACTATTACCGGTTCGGAAAACCTCTCAGTCATCGAGAAGACCGGCAAGAAACTCGATTGGGCTTTCTTTTTAAATGTTTTTTTCCTACTGTTTAAATAATATTTACAGTTAATAAGCATCAGTTAATAATTTAGTGGATGCAAAGAGAGGGAGTCACTTCCAGACATCACTATCGTTCACATAATGATCCACCCTATATTGACCTTTTGACAATAAAACCTGCTTGACATGGTCCTTAAACTCATTGTCCGGCAAATCAGCAAGATGCGTCGGGTTCTTATTATAAAACCAAATAATATTACCTATAGAACTTTTATTAGTCTTACTAATTCCTATAGATTTTTTCCCGTTTGAAATATATCAGTAAGTAGACTACGTCATGTGCTGAAATCAAGGCGTTGCCCAGCAGTAAGAAATTCATTATACTTATAGAACATACCGTATTCAGGTAAGACAGTGCACATATGCGGATGTTGAGGGTGCTGCTGTGGATGCGGGCACATATCCGAGGGCACGTAGTACTGTTCCTGGGGGTAGTATTCCCCGTAATAGCCGTCTGTAGGGACGCCAACGACCCCACCACCCCCGCCGCCGCTCACACCGCCGCCCTCCGCGACGCCGACGCCCACCATCGCGGCGTCTACCAGCGCATGGCCCGCGAGCGCCCGCGATGCATACGTCGCGTGCGCGTTACCTCGACGCAATCTTCAATCTACAACAAAATAAACACAGATATAAAGATCTCTATATATTATTGTCTAAGGTGTTTTTGTGGCAACAAAGTATCTCCCTTTTGCCGTTTGTCAGCTATTTACGCTATGACATCAGATCACCGCGTTTGACTTGCTATCTATACATATAATAAAATTGAAGTGTCTGTTTGTAATGTTAAAATAACCGATTTTTACTAAATGCATATGAAAGTATACACGATACCTATAACAAAAAACCCATGTTTGGAATTTTTGTCTGTCTGTCTATTTGTTCCGGGTAATCTCCGAAACGGTTGGACCTATTTTGACGGGATTTTCACTGGCAGATAGCTGATGTTATAGGACACAACTTAGGCTCCTTTGATTTTAGAAAAATAAATAGGGTTCTGCATAAACAATAAAACACCTCTTTTAGTAATCCACGCGAGCGGAGCCGCGGGCACAACTAGTCATAAATAAATAATTTCAATGAGAACGGTGTGGGCGTCTGGGACGCAGCTTTCGACAAGTGCTTAACTACTTATCCGCCTTCCTTTGAAATATATTTTTAGTGATGTAATAATACAAATTCTAATGGAATAATAAAAAATATATAAACTGTTTTTTCTTTTAAATTTACGATGTGAAAATGAGCTTACTTTGTTTTTGAATCAGTTTAGATAATGCCAAATAATGAGGAGAATTACACAAGTCGTCAACGTGACGCCGTGTTATCGATAAATTCGTGAGCGCAACGTGACTGCGTTTGAAATGGTTTGGTCGCGGACCGAAGCGCGGCGCGGGCTGTCGCGGGGGCCGGGCACCTCACGAGTTCCGCCGCGCGCCGGTTATGCGTGGATGCGCTCTATATCTGTGTCACTGACTGCTTTTGTTTCTTTACCATTATGATGTACATTTTACATAATATTTAATTTAACATACATAAAACTTTAATTTTTCGTTCAGATTTTCATATGATTTTTTATATAAGGGACACTCACACAAACGGCGATTTCATTGTAAAATAAAAACGTAGCTTTTGTACAGACTATTTATAGTTCAAAATTAAAACTCCCAATCCTAGATTTTTTTGGCTGCGGCAGCGCAGTACTCGAAAGTCGAAACAGCGATTTTTCAACACCACAGTGAGGCTAATACTACTTTACTATGATCACACATTGATGATGTATTACGTCAAATTCTCAAACCTTTACCATGACCACATCCTTGATAAATGTGTGTTCAGTCAACAAAATGCACCCCAAAAGCCGCGTTGCGCCGCAGACCGCCAACGGTGAATAATTTAATACAAAATTGTGTTATACATTTACGTACATTTTATATTTCGTATGTAAATTTTTACAAATTAAAATACAATGTATCACAACTTCACCAGTCAAGTGCAGTAATTAATTAACTTACACGAGTGTTAATTTATTACCTGTTTATTTAATAATAATTACTCCTATTAACATAAAATTAAATAATGTCTAGTGATGTTATGTTTTTCGATAATTATTTTATTATTTAAAACTTATGGTACGATTTGTGTTTATGCCATCTTTTTCAGTTAGATTATTGGAGATTTAGCAAAAGAGTGTCTATACCCGAAATAAGACATATCAACAAAAACATAAATGTGTAAAAGGGGCCAAGTTCGGTACAAAGGACGTACAATTTCGAATAATAAATTGAATTTTTTTGGTTTACTCTTTTGTATCCTTGGTACAATATGCTTAATGATCTACCTTGATGCCAAATTTCAAGTTTCTGAGTCACCTAGAAGTGGTCTAGATTTTTTGATAAGTGAGTGATATAAATACTACTTTTCAGATCCTAATAAATGAAGAACTACGAGTATTATAGGTTTATTCATGAAATTTGACATTCTAGGTGTTCAAGGGAGGTTTATTAATTAGGTAGGTAATTTCAATGTAGGTCGAATAGCTTTTTACTTACGGAGGGGTCGAAACTAGCTTGGAATGGTTCGTGTAAATATACCACCTCTGGCCGGTGTGTCGCCCTTTACTTTTCCGAACTTGACTGAGACATTGCCGTGTGTCTCGATACCGATAAGCTGTTTAACCGAATGATAGAATATTGATTGCCCTATTTTCAAACATAAATTTAAAAAGAGGTTTGTTGATTTTCCTTGAAACACGCGTTCTTTTTCCTTATTTGAAAGCAATGGAAACTTCAGAGTAAATATATTTTTTACAATTATTTTACGTCTATTTCACACAAGCGATATTTTTTTTTTTTTTTTTTTTCGAACTGACTACACTGTTAGCCTGAGGGGCCCTGGAGCCTTTACGGCTTTTACAGCTTTACCGGGCTTGGGGGCGAGCGCTTAGGGCACTCAGCCACGAAAGCTAAGCAACAACATCCGAGGGTGCCAAAGTGGCCGGACCTCGGCTCGGACTGTTGCGCGTATGCAATTAAGTCGCGATCTGACTAATTCCCTATCCGTAATTCGATCTAAACTAACTATACAGATATACATGTTTCTGCCCCCTGGGAGGAGGGAAGGAACATGTGTATGTGTATTTAGTGGTCTGAAATTTTTGTCTATTCTAACTAGGCAAAAAAAGAAAAAAAAAGGTCCCTTACAGAACCTATGTACCTATGTGTGTTGTGCATGTGTGTATAATGCAGTGTCATGTATGGCTGTGAAAGCTAGTGATTGTACAGTCACTTGTATCGCGCGAGCGGCTGCTTGGCTCAAGGGCTCCATGCCGATGGATCGGACCTAACAACACAAGCGATATGTAAAGTTGTTTATGTGAGACGAACACGCACAATGGATATCTATGAATCATTTGTTTTAAAATATTATATTATTCTTAGTTTTTAGTTTATCTAGGGTTATCACGTGTAGTATGATAAATAGTATTTCAGTGTTGCTATGAAATTAGATACCGTTTGACTAGTCATCTTTTTTGTATAAAGTAAAGATAATTTCCATATAATGCATTTTATTATAAGTCGTTATTTCGTTTTATATTACAGTGCGCTGAGTTGTATTGCATACTAACACTTTTAATTGGAAACAAACAAGACTATAAATGAAATAAGTTGATCATAACATTCGAAAAATTTAAAACGTTATGCGGACTAAAATATATTTCATTAATTGTTCGCCGGGCCTAATATATTAGTATATCTATATAAAAAGAATCCTATGTCCTATTCCAGAACATAATCGAATCCTGTGTAAATAATTTACTTCCATTTTTTTATGTACATCAATCTTATCATAATATATATTAAATATTAGATTCGATTTATATATTTAAATCACATTGTTATCATGACATAAAGGTAACTAACTCGATGACAATGAACAAATCAATAAGCAATGAGTTATCCTCGCCATATGACTCATGCATACAATTTAACAATAAATCGTAAACGTAACAATGTATCGCGGTTACAAGCCAAGTTATAACAGTTCAAACTCAATTAGCAACCTACATAGTTAATTATCGGTCAATTTGTTTAATTACTCTGATAAAACCAAGCAATCCTTTTGAATAATATAAATATTTATAACTTTTGATTGTTGTTTAGCTACCTTTGTGTTCGAGTTCTTTTAATTATTGATGATTTTATATTAATACTAACAACCCGCCCCAGCTTTGCACAAGTTATACATATCTCCATTGGTTTACGCGGCGCACGCCGCATGTCGCCAGTAAGTATGACCTTTCCAATATCTTGAACAATTGTGGTTTTTATACTGTCTATACTTTTAGCCTTAGGGGCCCTGGAGCCTTTGCGGCTTTTACAGCTTCACCGGGCTTGGTCTACACCGGGCTTGGAACAATTCTCGTCATATTTCAGCCAATTTATACGAATTAATGATCTAAACCTTCCTCATGAATGAATTTCGTCCAATGATGAAAAGCGTATGACAATCTGTTTGGTAGTTTTTGAATTTATCGCGTTCAAACAGACAGACGTAATATAATATATAATATAATATAATACATATGTAATAATTTAAATAATAGTGTTAGGGAAGCCGCTGATTACTTGAATAAAGTTAGAGGAAACGCAGTCATCAAGACATTTGACGACTAGGTTTTTAACAGGAATTATCTATTTGCTGTCGCTCTAATCCCGATCGACCAAACAGACCGCGAGAGAGACAACTGCAGCTCGTACTTATTATACCTATGTAAATTAGATGAAATTATAATTTCGCATTCATTCCCCTGTTTCCTCTTCCAAAACTAGACCGATTTTAATTATAATTTTTCATTAATAATATATAAAGGAATATGGCTATGCCTATATGTGTTCCTTTTGTTTATTACTAACTGTGCCCGCGGCTTCGCTCGCGTGGACGACTTTATATAGAATGAAGACATCTTGATCACATACCTTATATTACTCTACGCTAGCAGTTTTTGCGTGATGCGCGCACAACTGCAAACCACAGTCAATTTATTTATATAGATATTCGTATAATATGTTTGCTGGAGTTCATATAACAGCGGTATAAATAGGCAATTTTAGACATTCTAATAAATTCCTAGTTCTTATAATACAAATTTATGTAAAAAAATTAAAACATAGGAATAGGAATAAGCTTCGGTAGATATAGATTTAACGGCACTTATATAAATATTTTCTTTAGTCCTATAGTGTTATATTCATCAATCAAGCGGAGTGGTAAGGTATCTGTACTCACGACCACTATGGACATGCCTTTTCGTTTGTCGCGTTTCGGATCAACCAAGCTTACAGGCCGCCATGAAAGTGACAGACGCCGCGACGCGGTGGATTACCGATCTCTCAGTGGTCGGCGTTGTAACAATCAACAAGTTGTTTGCAAAAAAAAACAACATTTCCAATTTTAAACTGAAATTATAAAACTGATATACATTTATAAAAAGTAAACAAGTTAATTTCAGACGCCTTTAAAGTGTTTCGACCTTTGTTATGATTATGAATTTATTCAATAACAGTATGCAGACTTACATGTAATATTACAACAACTTAATTCACAACGCTATAAGCATCGCCAACCTTGCAAACGAGTGTACATGTGAAATATTGGTCGGTATTATTCTCAGAAGCACTTGATTTCCTAGTACTCGTCTGGACTAGTCTGGGATCGTTAGATATATTTATTTTTGATTTATCCGGTCCACGCCAGTAAAGCTTCCCAGTCGGCATGATTTTTCCGACATCTTCAACAATCATCGTCACATTTCAGCCAATTTATATTTTCTGTGGTATTATATTGTAAATATCGACAAACTAAAACAAATGAAATTAAACAAATATAATATTAGCTGGTGCCCGTCTGCTTCGCTGGGTGTAATTTTATTTTTTAATTGAACTAAGAGCACTTCTTGAATTATACAGCACATTAAAAATACAAGCTTTCACCGCATCTTTTACACTCTTAGTTATTAAATTTGAAAAAAAAACTATAATATGCAAATGTTCACGGTCCTAGCCCTGGTCGTTTAGCTTTAGACTGCGTTGATATGTCAGCCAGTTTGTTAGTTATCCTTATATATATATAACCCTTGTATATATAGATATTTCATATCGTTCATTATGTAATATCGCATTCTACTCGTATTATATAATTCTATTTACGATTATTTTCCTTTAGGAAATGTAGCGCTGTGGTTTTCTGGAGTTAGTATAAAAATAGAACCTCCCACGTTGCAAGCTACGAACGTCAGAATAATACTTATTTTATATTTTTGAATTGAAACTAGGTAGATTATACACTTATATTATATAATACTAAGATAATATTAGGACAGACCTCCAGATGAAGTAGCAATATATAGTATAAACCCGGAAAAATTGCGACATTAACATTTTTATACAAGGCTGTACATTCACGTGACCTTCTCGTTAGTAAGCGGATTATTATTGAACAAATTAAAAAACTAAAATCACTAGTCAATATTCCGGCATGGATATTGGTGCGAAACAAATACCGATCACAGAGATTTGATTACCTCTTCCTCTGTTTTGAGGTCACTTTATATTGTTATACCTGTGGGTAGTAAAAATGCCGTTAGATTTTACGTGAATAATTGATTCATTGTTTTGGTTCTCCAAAACAGAACTAGCCGGGCCCAGAACACGGCTCGCTTTTATACCAAAATAAAACGGTGGTCGAATTCACTAGATTGGCCTTGAACTTTACGTATCATTTAAAAGGGGAAGTGTTCTATTTTTAAACCTTTGTTTCTTGGATTACGCAATCGGAATGGTAAGTTTTGAATGTGTACTCACACAAATGTAATTTCTTTTCCAACCTACGAATACATATTCAATGTCTCCAGGTATTTATGTTTCCAGGTATTTCGAGAATAGTGTTTTTTTTTCTATTTTTACTTAAATTGTTACAATATAAGGGTATCTTTTTTCTAAATATTATTATTAAGCGCCTTTTACTCTTCTTACCCTTATGCCATGTAAGTAACTTCGGTACAACATGTTTTCCTCTTCCACTGTTCTCTATAAGCTGTCATCTCGATATAAAATCCTTTTATGTGCATATCGTTCTTCGTTTATTTCTGTACCCCTATGTCCGATCATCTTCTTACCTAGCACAACTAGTGATATGATTATTATCCCTCTCCTTAAGTGTCCTTACCAGGCTAACATATTACTCATCAACTACTCCGTCACTGATGCTACTGGTGGTCATACTTCCTCTGGTATACTAATCACTAATCTTATTGTAATTTTTTTAAATTGAGAATCCTTCGGGTTTCTCTCTTCGATCTTTTGGACGTTCAACAGAGTTTGAAATTACTATAACTATGTACTTCCGATGCGTCATGCGACGCGTTAACGGGATGGGAGGTGGTTCGTATTACAAATCACGGTCACCTCTATCCCCAATATTTTCTTTATCCAAAATGCAACAGAGTGAGATAGCATACAAAAAAAACTAACTGTTAAGCGCAGATTTTGAATATATAACAACCAGGCAAATTATTATGTCATAGCCAATTAATAAAAGTAACTTTTATGAATTTCCAATCGAAGCGGTAAGAATCATAATTGAAACGGGCGATAATACCGCGTGCTCTGGCGCACATGAATCAATGTCGATACAACAATTATAATTTACGATAAAAAACACATTCAACTGTGAAACCGTATGGATTTTCCCCTAAGCAATATTGTTTATGTATTTAATGCGCTTGACGGATCTCTGTTAAAGAAAGGGCGATCGCATGTTGGTTAAGTCAAATCCTTATGTTTTTAAATCGTTACTCAATTTACGCCATTAAATGGGACGTACAGGTCAAATAGTCAATTTACGCCATTAAATGGGACGTACAGGTCAAATAGTGTTAATTAAACATCAATTGAAAAGCTATTGATATATTCTTATTTTCGTAAACCCTAGGCGACCAAGCAACCAAGGCGTAAAAGGTCATTCGCGCGATCTCTTGGGATATCTTGCAGTCAGACAAATAGTGTACCTTCCTGTAGTTCAAGCTCGCCTACCGATTGTACGATAGTGCATATGACCATCGATTAATTGATAGACAACCGATGTTTAATGAATACTAGGGTTTAAAGCTGTCACCGCTTCGAAAAATTGCCTTTCCGTTGAGTAGAACCGGTAAAAATGATCAATGCTGTGGATGGACTTCTTTTAGCACTTTTAGAACCCAGCTTCTAAAAACTCAAACTCAAAATTTGCAATGAGCCTAAATTTCCTATAGGGCATTTTTCATGAAGTACCAGATAAGCCAGTTTAAACGCAGATTGTATGATTTCCAAAGCACTCAGGTATTGAGTGCCCTTAAGGAAGCCCAAATCACGCACTCGTGATTAAAACAACGTTTCAAAAAACTAAAAATTGTATTTCTGTAAATAATATTTTATTACTACATACAATTAAGTCTCTAGACTCTAGGTTAACACGTTATCTATAGTTCAAGACATAAAAATATGGCGAAACATTTCTTACGTATTATAGACCTTTTAGTACAAATTTACTTATTGCATTGATATCGACTAGGATTGAGGCGTATTAATGGAAACAGTTTAAAATAACGGGTACCTGTTATCTATAAACTGAAAAAACAGTTCCTACGTACCTATTTTCACTGACACAAAATAAAACTGTTTCATATTGAAACACGCTCTTGTCTTTTCAAGCGTAAGGATGTTTACTTTATTAGAAATAGATACAAACAAATATGACTTGGAACAAGCTCTCAATGATAGTAATCATTATGTAACAGGTTACTAGAAGTGTTATTTCTCTGGAACAGGTTTTTTTATTTTAACCTGTTATAATAGCTCACCCTCAACGATTATAATTATTAGTTATTGCTATAAATACTCATACGTTCCGATATTGCATTACAGATAAAGTATCCGCAAACGGAAATGCAGTATTTGTCGACAACATACCCGTACTTATTCGTTGGCGATGATTACATTTGGTGTGTTGACATGTGACTCATCATTTGTTATTGTATACACATGACATATTATACGCGGAATGTTGTCGCTTGAAGTGCTGATAAGTGAGATCAGTTGTTATATTAGACGTGCAAAACTGTAGCGACCCTCATTCAGAGGACAAAATTACGCCACAGAAAAGGACTTTACCAGTTTCTACCTCAGAAAAAGTATTTACTTAGACACGCTATAAATAATCGCAAGATCAATATATTCTATACATATATTAAAGATCGCAAGATCGAGGAAGACAATTTTTTGTAAAATGACAGAGATAGATATTGATGTATGTACCTTAATATTTTGGTATTTATCATGGTACTAGATGTGCCCGCGACTCCGCTCTTGTGGACTTCAGAATGCCGTCAATTGAGTACACGCGAGAATCGTGCTGCTACCGCTCAAAATACGGAAGACAAAAATATTCATTGTGGGTCATCCTTAGATGATAGTATATATGCTATCACAGACTTTTTTGTAGTTCTTTTTAAGATCTCCAATTATGTAGAACATTAATGTCATATACTTATCTCGTAGGCTTTATTTACCGTAGTCATTTAAGCGCCCCAAATGCGTCTTTTTTCTGAATTGATTCACCATTATCATCAATGCTTATTTTTTAAATTACTTTATCTAACAAAATATATCCTATAACCTAACCACTAAGTATTTAAAAAAAAAACATGTAAATCGAATAGTTAAGTGATTTTCGCGTGAAAAGAACATAAAATGACGGACAGACAGAGAGATATGTATAGATTATGTAACTGCTGTATTTAGTTGAATGATTTTTTAACAAAATTTAGATCTATAGGTAACTACTTCACATGTGCATTTTAGTTTCAATGGTGCATTGCTGACCTGTGTTAAACTCATCTAAAAGTTATGAAGTTCTATTCATTCCTTCGTACAATCATAATACAAACAATTAATCGTGGTAATGTTCGTTAAAGTTCGTAAGTACCTTATTAGGGCTTTTATTTAACATAGATTACTTGATCTTGTTCCAACTGATAACTTTAATAAATAGCAGTCTCGGAGCACGACCCATGTCGTGTTGACCTCGCATATCGCGTCCGCGTCTGCTTACCTCCGTCAATGGAATTTCCAAATGCAGATACACGCAAAAGGAAGATTATAATTTTCTACATTAGCTGAGACGTTCCGAGAATTCATTTGCATAGCAAATGAACGCGACGCGGCTCCGCGGGACAACATCGCTGACTCGGTTACTACCTAACTACAATTTCGACATAATCTTACCAACAAAGTATGTGAGAAATACATTTTCTTTATCTTTATTAAAAAAAACTAGCTGTGCCCGCGGCTGCGTTCGCATGGAGTACAAAATGCCGTCGATCGGGCTCACGTACGAATTATTTTTATCAGCGCAGAACCTTAATTATTTTTGTAATATAAAAGTAACTTTAGTTACTCCATATAATAATATATATCTGCCAGTGAAAGTCCCGTCAAAATCGATCCAACTGTTTCGGTTCCAACACGGAACAAATAGACAGAGAAAGATTGTAAAAACTGATTTTTTTGTTATAAGTACCCTATATACTTTCACAAGCATTTAGAAAAAAAGCTGTTATTTTGACATTACAAAGATACACTTTAATTTTATTAATTTGTATAGATGTTAGTAAATTGCGTAGTGCGTATTAATTGATCAAAAGTATCTCTTGTACATAATCAACTTCTATGATTTTGTTTTGTTATTAAAGTAGCACGTCAGTAGCACGTAAAGTAGCAGTAAAGAGTCGGTACTGTATGTACAATGAATGGCAAGCACCGAGAGATCAACGTAACCCGAAACAAACGACAAAACATCAGAGAGACACTGTGTAGGAATTATAGCCATGCGTATTCTGATTTGTGCATGTTGCTCACGATCATGGATCCCATGTTTCATCTTCACATCGTTCTTCCACACAGCGGAATATACAAACTCAGATATTATATAATCTTAAATTTCATCATTAACTTTATGCACATTAATACTAGTCAAAAATGTTAAAAAACTCGAATTGTTTATATTACGAACTTTAGGTTTCAAGCTAAGTCATTCATAAGAGTTCAGAATAGTAACATTAAAATCAAAAATATTTAAATCTTCTTCAAGTATATTTACCTGTAACATGTTTGAATCATATCCAATTGGTATTTTGCTTTTAAAGTTTTAAATTAATGCACTGTCAATATTGTAATTTTCTATATTATTTGTTATTTAGTTAACTATATGTTAATTGTCTGATAACTCATATTTAGCAATGAAGTTACGAGATATTAATGATATATAATTTAATATCTACTAAAATATAAACATTATCATATTTACTTTATTAGCTACAAGAGCAAGCAGCCCGAAAATATTAAATATTGGATAAAAAATAAACACATATTTAACAATCGCTATTTGTTTTCGTTAAAACTGTACTCGTATCATTGTATTAAATTATTTACATATGTACCAGAGATATGTACATAAATAGAAAGACTAAATAAAATAAAAATGTTTATAAAAGCTGATTGTATCTCAGTATGTAAACATCAAAAAATAAACGGTAAGGATTGAAATATACCTGGCATTACTCAGTACTGAGCTACTTACATTCGACGATCGCTCAAGTCGATTTCAAGCGCGCTACGATCACTTGATAAAACAAAACGAGATAACTGAATAGTGTTGATGGATCGGTTTAAGCGCAATCACGTCGAAATCATGTCGAAAGACACGAGCTCGATTTTTTTAAGGTAGATTTCTTAATGTCACGTTGATTTGAGTAGAGGGTAGCTCTTTATCGTTGTATCAATTTAGACGTATCTAATAATAACATTGTTTGTAAAGTCGTTTCGTCTGTTTGTAAAGTCAAAATAACAGATTTTACTAAATACCTGTGAAAGTATACACATTACCGATAGCAAAAAACCCATTTTTAAAATTTTTGTTTGTCTGTTCCGGGTAATCTCCGTAACGTTTGGACCGATTTCGACTTTTACTAGTAACTGATGTTATAATAAATAGCTTAGGCTACTTTTACTTTTGAAAAATGATTAGGGTTCCGCACAAAAAATAAAAACCTAATTAGATCACGCAAAGAAATTCCGAGCGTAGCCCTTTCAGTAGGTCTTTGAGTGACCTTGAACTTTCTTATTACTCTTATGAGGCCCATAGATAGCGAACACGTCTCAGCTGCCATAGGTCACTGACAATCTAATGTCAATCTGAATAGTATTATCAATAGCATAGTAGTCGTATTTTTTGATCTCGGCTTGCTAACCATTGGTATATTGAAAATCTATAGCAGTGTGTGTGTTCACATAAGTCGGGAGAGTCGGTTCCATCATAGTGTGTTGTGTGTGTGTCTCAAGTTCAATCGTCACTTAACATCCTGTGTAATCGTTGTGAAACGCAAAGAGTATAATACAAAATATAACAAAAGTTAAAACGTCTATCTGAACTTTTAATATATTTTTTCCATGTAATCAATTGGTTTATAAATATATTTTTTTCATCAATATTTTTCATCGCACTAACGAGCATAAACCTTCTGTTACCGAGAAAGGCTCCGGTTACAATCCCTTATTAATTTGTTACCTACCAATATTATATAATATTGAACTTCCAATAAAATACAATATTGGTTATTCCTATAAGGAGAACCTATAATTCGTTTGCAAAGTTTGTTTTCGCTAAGACTGGTTAAGATGATGGGACGACGTGGGACGCCTAGGACGCGTAGGACGTACTGGGGCCGCGACGACTCGCCGACAACCTGTCGCAGCGTAGGGCGGGCGGCGCGTCATCGCCTACTCGGTGACGCACAATGCCTTCTATGTTATACCAGACTGTTACATAGTGATAAAGCTGGTAATAAGCAACAGGCACATTTTCTACGTTTCAAATTGTACGAACGGGACAAGATATGTTTTCTTAATTATTATTAAGTATTCTTTATTAAGTTAACAATAACGATGCCGATATTGACATCTTTCATTGCTCATTATTGAATTTCCGTTCTAAATTATATAAACTATACGCTGTTTAATTTGTCGCGAACTTGATTTTTTAACTTAATTTTTTTACGTGTAAATCACTCACTTTATTTAAAATTTGATATTTATAATTTGTTTTTGTTTTCATTGTGCTGCGGTATATAATAATAAGATGTGCACATCTGTAAAGATACAATTCACACAGTTCGTAACTTGTGAATGACTAATTGTTAATTCGATATTTTGTGAATGTGTCGTTGATGTGACAATAAATAAATAAATTACATTGTCACCGTTGAAAACAACAAAATAGTACAGTTCAGTTAACAAGATTTCAACATTATTTTACTACTTAATTTTATTTTATGTTATATTTGCTCGGTAATGAAGACAACGCAACAATTCAATCGACTCGTGACGTCATTCGTGACTATGCCCACCAGGCCGAAACCTCGAGTAATTAAAAAAGTAAGATGCGTTCTAGACCCCCCATTCAATACCTACATTTCAACCGAGTAAGCCTATTTCAATAGAGAAAGAACGCCGTACACAAACTTTTTAAAATTACCAAGAATGTGTACAAAAAGTGTTAAAATAATATTTATATGAAATAAATGTACACGGACATCTTAGTATATCTATCTCATTACTCTTTTATATAATTATTTTAGTGTGAGTAGTGTCGCCTGTGAAGTATACGCCCTAGCGAGCAGCTCTTTAGCCAAACCTCATTTGGAACTGTGGCAAGAATTTTTATTCCAAATTATTTGTCTATTAGAATACATTTCTAGTTATTGGTGACTTATTAAGGCGTATTTTTTATGACATTTATATTATTAATCGATCTGAAACACGCCTACGTCACGGCGCGGTTGGCAAGAGAATGCGTCACCATTTAAATTACATTATCTAAACTGGACTGTGACGCCGCCTCAACTCTTCTATTGTATCAAGATTAAAGAAAAACCAATCATAATTAACATCCAAGACGCAAGACGCGTAGAGGTAGTTAATTTCTTACTACTAAAATACTAACTGCTCCAATGCTTGACAGTTGTTACGTGTACTGTAAAGTAAATGTCTATCAACTATGTAGCAATGATGGCTCAGTGGTAGCGTGTACAGACATTGCGTCGATCGACGTGGGTTCTAATCCTTTCAATGAGCCTGAGCTTTCGGTGAAGAAAATCATCGTGATGAAACCATAGCATGGTTGTAGAGAATTTTCTAATGCTCGCCTGGCCTAGCTACAATCTTCAAGTTGAAAATCTGTCACCCTATAGGTGTGTTCCGGCAGTTTCATTTGTTTCAGACCTCCCTCTTGGCTTAGCGTCTTACCTTACTGGATCACAAAGACACTTAACATCAGGTGAGATTGTGGCCAAACGCTAAATAAGAATTAAAAAAAGATGAAGTCGTTTTTGGCGGATCTGGATAGTTGGCTTCCTGGCCCCTCAAAGCTACTACCACACTAAGGCGCAATGAGACTTTAATTGATCTTGAATCAGATGATATGTACTCGTAAAAGAATGTAACATTATTAGTTTTAAATAAATCGTAAATGTGCACATTCCGTAATCGGACTTACGACATGTCAGGTTCTCAAAAAAGTCGTCTCTTTTTATCATGCATTTTCATACAAAACTGAGGGATTAGGTTCTACAAGGTGTTTAAACGGCATTTATTATATAAAACATATGCCTTATTACTCAAAGCATGTTCTTAAAACACTAATTTATAAAATTTGTAATTATTTTTGGTACTTATTGGCTAACTATTTCTGATTAAACGATATTATCACAATGAAAAAGTATGACAAAACAAAATAAATTAAACCTTAAGCATAATAAATTTATCAATTCGAGTTCGGTCAGTCGGCCGTAAGTAAATCGAAAAAAATGGACGTTTGTTTGAGGATTGGTGTCAAATGTTGTTTGACGTAACTCGAGAAGTGATTACTGCCTGTTCTTGATTATTGATAATCTCTGATTCGTTGTGTTAACTGTAGCACGACCGTGAAGCACATTATAAAAGTTCACACAACACTTGTTTCACACGAATAATGTGTGTAATATTATTTACAGCTAGAACAGTACTGGCGGTGGCGCCGGTAAAACAGTCGGCCGTAAAATTATATACCGGAAATATCGTACACTTGAACTGTGGACTAACTATTCCTGGATGGAGGCCAATGTGAGACATCCATAGCCGTCTATCTATTCATCGTGCAAATGAACCGGTCGCTGCGTAATGTAACATGCTAGTGATTATATCTAGTTATACATACTAATATTATAAAGCTCTAGAAATTGTTTGTTTGAACGCGCTAATCTCTGGAATTACCAGTCACATTTGTAAAATTATTTAGGCATTTCATATCCTATTTATTGAGGAAGGTTATAAGCAATATAACTTCACGCAACGACTCTAAAGAGCGGAACAGTAACCATGAACGCAATCTGAAAAGATGTAGGTAATTACGGGAACTGAGAACAACGATATTTATATAGAAGTTGTTAAATTATAGTTTAAAATCTAAACACTAACTACTTGCAGTGTTATTAATAATAGCATATCCTGTCGTCGGTTATGTAGACGGTAGACGAATTAGGTACTATTGACTTCCGGCGCTAAATTGATTACGGTTAGGAACGGAAGTCAGTTCACGAACAATTTTAGTATTAGTCTGAGAGTAGCCAGTGTGTAGTGGATGTCGGTAGAAAACCTGGCTAAATTGAATTATAAAATGGAAGTCACTTTGAACGCTATCTGAGCATAGTAAAAGCATTGTTGAAACCCGTTGAAAATTTTATATTTTCAAGGAATAGACATTTTTTATATATCTAAGGTGGCAAACACTCGTACGACCCGCCTGATAGTAAGCGGTTACTGTAGCCTATGGACGCTTGTAAAACCAGAAGTATCACCAGCGCGTTGGCAATCTTGAACTCCCTTCCCCAAGGAACTCTGGAAACCCTACTCACTGCAGGATCACCACATAAAGTTATTTGGCTGCGATCTTCTATTTCACCAGAGAAGCTGGTGTACACCAAGTACACCAAGTACAGAAAAAAAGTCCAATGAGATTCTCTATGCGCAACCTCTCTTCCTTTTCTATTTTTTTTATCCTCATTTCTAATAATTATAAAGAAACTTAAATAGACTAAGATATCGATAGTAAAAGCGGAGGTAATATTATATTTTTGTTGCCCCTATAATCTTGCAAACACTACATTACACACTAAACAACACATTTGCAAGCGTCATCACCTATTTACATGAAAAACCACAACGAAACAGGAGATAATAGTTATGCAACTATTTGTTTTCAATGTACGTCAAATAGTAAATATGTACCAATATAGGTATTCAGTTATGATTCAACGACCATAAACGGGTTTCTTTGAAAATATTGAATTTCCAATCATGATATTGCCGAGTTGTTGTGAACACGTCCGCAAAGAATTCTGTATAAGTACCTCAATTCGCAATAACCATTTTACATTATGTGACTCGCGATTGGATTAGTTATTTTGAAGACAACGGGAACGAAGTTAAAAGTAACAGTTTATCACAAATAGAAATAGACGTTTCTTTCAGAAAGTTATCATAGTAACTCGAGCCTTTTGTATCGAGTGGACGTTGCGTCGCGTCGTGTTCATATTCAAATGGGACAAGTCAATCGTAACCGAAAATGTTATTTTGTTATCGTCTAGCTCACGCCGATGACGTAAAACTTTAGATTATAACGCTTAATCTGAATACAGCGTATCGCGTTAGCTAACAAGCGCCCACGAGTGGGCGTTATGAATGGACGCGTTGGTTTTATGACTGTCACACTTATGTAAAGAGTTGTTTACGCAATAACATAAATATACGCAAAGTATTTGCGATAACTTGTACTGTATATCTGCATATCATATAATATTGGATACCTATAATCTATTGACAGCATATTTCGGTTATAACGATTATGAAAGAACCACTATAATTTCGTCGCTGTATACATAGGTAGAAAGAAATAAAGAAAGTGAAAACAATATTTATTGCCAGACAATACAGCCGCGGAATGCGAATATATCACCTAAATTCTTAAATTTAGCTTTACATATCTGAACATTTATAAGAAAAAGCGTCTTACTAGAACTGCTAACCATCTGTTGATGTAAACAAAATATAAGAAAGCTTTATGATTGAAGAATGAACCTTTGTGTGTTGTTGATCCTCTGCGCAATATCTGCAAGGAATTTCTAGGAACTTGTATCGCCATTATGGGACATTAAAATGGAACGAGGAAAGAGCGGGAATGTGTTGCTCAGGGGGAAAAGTAGCCATTCCTACTTTAGAAGAGACTGTGGATCCCTTGAAAACATTATTTACATGTTAAACTGATGTATCTCGACGGTTTCTTAACAGTGTAAAAAAAATACAATTCGAGTTTTCACGTGACGTTTTTCGGGGCGGACAAAATTGTATGCCTATGCCTGGATTTTCCTTCCTTTTACGGTGCAAGGCCAAGTACATCACAAAATAGGATATATGTGTATTTTATGAGAGACGACGAGGCGGAGACTGGCAGACGGTGTCAAATCATTCAAGGCGTAGAGCGAGCAACTGTAAATAAAATTCTTTCTTGTCTTTTGTTTACATTCACAGATGGTCAGCAGTTAGAAACTACGCTTTTGCTTATAAATGTTCAGCTAGGTAAAGCTAAATCTAAGAATTTAGACGATATATGAGCATTGGCGCGTCCGTATTGTCTGTCAAAACATATTGTTTTCTTTCTTTCCAACTATGTATATAGCGACGGAATTATAGTGGTCCCTTTATCTTCGTTATAACCGAAATTCACTGTATACGTCTTATAGTTTACAAACAGCCACTTTTGTATAATTATATTTATTTTGCTTGAAGCTTATTCATCAATCTTCTTATATTTAAGTACGGTTTCGAGTGCCTTCGTTATCGACGATCCCTTTTAATTGACCCCTTTAAGTGGTCGATATTTATAATGAATTGCCTTTGTATACAGCCAATACGGCATTGTTAAATGAAGGAACAAATTGTTTTCATATTTATGTATGCAAATGTGCAATATCTCATGTATTATCATAGATTTTAGTGACATTATCAATTGACGTTGAAATAAAATATCGCAAGCCTGCGAAATACTTTAATAGTACCAACCTATCATTGAAACAACAATTCGGCGTGTGGCTGTGTCGGGGACACGACCGCGGTGTATTTTACGAGCAGAGGTACACGTGTCCGCTCAGAGGCTTTTTTACATTCACAGGACCGTTTCACTCTACGCTATGGTGTTTTATGGTATCAATGAATTGTTGTTGAGAAGCCCTTTCCAAAAGTAGTAGTAGTAGTAGTCCGATTTCTATATTTAGATTTGGCTTTTTGCCGAGTAAATATCGACATTGTATTAAGTTTTTTTTAACTTTTACATCATATATATTCACAATAACTATTTCACACTAAAGTTTTGTATACGCATTCGATACATATTGATGGGGTCTATCGATTGAAACTAAACCGAGTTTTGTAGCTTCTCGGAGCCATAATTTATACATATTGGAAATTTTTGTGACGTGGCGAAATGACTTCAAAGTGGTAGCGTGTCACCTCCTCATGCAGAATGTGTCAAAGACTTCACTCTATGTAACGGATTCTTTGATCCATCAGCAATCGAATGGTGTAATTACATTTTGGATTTGGTTATGGCAGCTGTACATCCACACTGCACCCTCCGATTTTGTTATCATCAGTTTTTAAATTGCCTCCCACTATGGAAGTCAATTTAAAATATTGGACTTTACTTATAAAAAAATGTCAAAATTTAAACACTGATTATATTATTTATTTCTTTGTCTAACTGATATTGTTAGTAGAAAACAAAGCAAAAGATAAGCATTGCTTATATTTAATTAACGTTAATAAAAAATAAAGCCGTTATTCACGTCAAAAACACAATACCTAGATTTCTCGATCTTTGAAATTGCTAATACGTGATTACATATTGCCTGACGTAATGATTACAGCCTAGTCTTCACTCAGTGCGACAATACATTAATAGTAGATAAGCCTCAACACACATTTCAACTTATGACCAAAATTGCACCCGCCGCAACCGCCCTCCTCTGCGGCAACTCAAGCCTAGGTCCGATCCATCGGTATGGAGCCCTTGAGCCAAGCAGCCGCTCGCGCGATACAGTGACTCTACATTCACTAGCTTTCACAGCCACACATGACACTGCATTATACACACATGCACAACACATAGGTACAAGGTTCTGTAAGCCGTAAGGGACTTTTTTCATTTTTTTTTTTTGCCTAGTTACACAATAAAATTCAGACCACTAAATAACATACACATGTTCCTTCCCTTCTCCCAGGGGGAAGAGACATGTATATATGTATAGTTAGTTTAGATCGAATGATAAGGAATTAGTCAGATCGCGACTTAATTGCATACGCGCAACAGTCCGAGCCGAGGTTTGACCACTTTGACACCCTCGGATGTTGGAAAGCTTTCGTGCCTGAGTGCCTTAAGCGCTCGTCCCCAAGCCCGGTAAAGCTGTAAAAGCCGTAAAGGCTCCAGGGACCCTAAGGCTAACAGTATAGTCAGTTCGAAAAAAAAAGACCAAAATTGAAAAATGACAAAACAGTTTGCCACGTCATAATGTCATTAATATTCTTCAATCAAGATAAATGCTTGTAAAATAAAGAAAGAAAAAACTGTAGAAGCGAACTATAAGCTATAAACATTCATATAAATCAAGACTTATTGATTCCCTTTGAAATAATTTGAGAAATGTTTTGGTAGGCAAATGAGACATAAACATTAGCATTATGTGTCACTTCACGGCTCACGTACTGGGCAAAGGTCTATTCCCGACGTATTTACGAGCGAATATATTAATAGACTACAAGATAACAGTTTAATATAAAACAAAGCGTTGAGTAAGGCAGTGGGCGGTGACGACCCTTACTGAGGCGCTCACAACGAAGTTTGTTATAAATAGAGTTTCTTTCAAATGCGAATAATAATTTTCTTTACACAACGTGACTGGACATTCTAACAACAATAATTTTGAAATGTATCAGTGACAAAAAGGTTATAGAAGACTCCGCATCCGCTCATTACCCGAAATAATTGAAGAGTTGCGCGTTATAATTACGTGGCATAAGTAGCAGTTTACTCCTGAGTACATACAAAATTATTTAATCGTTTGAAACCTTAGAAAATTAACCGTCTTGACACTAGCCAAATGGCCTTTAAAAGGATGTATGTTTATTTATTTATTTTCATTGGACAGAAAATTGACCGTCTTGACACTGGCCAAATTACCTTTAAAAGGTGGATTTTTTTAGACGAGTTTAAAGACAGGTTAAGGCACAGAGAAACTGATGGAATACCTCCACTCTACAGAAGATCGCAGCCAAATAACCTTGTGTTGTGTTCCTGCGGTGAGTAAGATTTCCAGTGTTCCTTGGAGTAGGGGGTTCAAGGTCGGTAACACGCTACTGATACCTATGGTATTGCAAGCGTCCATAGGCTACGGTAGCCGTTTACCATCAGGCGGGTCGTATGCTTGTCCGCAATTTTCGTAGTGTAAAAAAACATTAATTACTATTACACTAAACATGAAATGAACTTCACTACATAGTATAAAACAAAGTACTGTCGCTCTGTCCGTCCCTATGTATGCTTAAATCTTTAAAACTACGCAACGGATTTTGAAGCGGTTTTTTTTAATAGATAGAGTTATTCAAGAGGAAGGTTTATATGTATAATACATGCATAATATTGTAGAGAAACACTGATAAATTTAGAAGTTTCTAATGTGATGTCGTAAATAAACACATTTGTTTGCGCTTACATTGCAAACGCTGGCTGAACCCCACGGGATAAATCAAAATAATGTACTACAGTATTGTACACCTTAAAAAGGTCAACAAAAAATTCCCGATGGTATATGTCTATGTGTTAAGCATTTTTTATCCTTTACTTTTTTACGGGAAAAAATGGCTTATTTACGAAGTGATTTTAAGCAACACAGCATTAATCCTTATCCAATTAAGTACCTTAAATATATTGTTCATTTAATATAGATCAATATGACCCTTCACAGCATGTAATTTTAATGAATATTTCCGACGATATTACAGATTTAAAATGCAGGGGCATAGCGTTGTTATATGTCGCTCTTTCAAGAGTAACCTCTAAACAAAACATGTTTGTATTGTCTAATGACAAAAAAGCTGTAAACGTTGTTTATAAGGACATTCTGTAGTAGGTAGGTATATTTAGTATCAGTATTGCACCCGTGCGAAGCCGGGGCGGGTCGCTAGTAATATCTAATACAGAGAACATTATCTTTAAAAGTATTGTTACGGCTTGAACATAAAGAAATGGAAAAAACAACATCTTTCTCGAAATTTCCAGGACCGTCCGAAAAAATCGTGAATTTATCATAGTGCAGTCGTGTGACGTATAATCTTAGGTTCAACGACACACACATAGAAAGTCTTATCGCTAAAACTGTCAGCAAACAATAGGCCATAAATTAAACGTTCCCCTCGTTTTAAAAAGCGATGACGTAAATTGTTTACAAGATGTTAGGAGTTCCTGGACCTTCCAGAGATTTCGGGATCGAGTCATTTAGGTATATAAGGGAGCTGAGTTGCGAGACGAGTGAGTTAATAATTCGAAAGCGAAGCGACAACAAGAAGCGAAATAAGAGAGGAACAAAAAGTGTTATTCTGCAAGTATCTACACAGGGTGATTCTGAGAGAATATTCGGTGAACGATTTATGTGTTTTGTTTTGTTATTGTTTATTTTTTTTTAATTTCTACTAGCTGAGTACGAATAAATTACTTTTGAGTGACACTACGGCATCTTATTACCCACGAACGTAACATTTGGTGTCAGAAGCGGTATGCCGTTAGTGACGCGTGACGAAGAGATTCGTACTCCGCGAACGAGGAGACAAGCCGAGATGGACGCCGCACGTCAACGTCAGCGTAACGAAGAGGAAGGACATGTTGCTACGGTACCATCTGAAGAATCGGTGAGTTTGGCGACATTGTTGGCTGCCATCCAGGCCACCCGCCGCGAGTTTCAAGAGAGTCAGGAGGCCACCCGTCGCGAGTTTCAGGAAGCTATGCAGACTAGTCAGGCTAGTCAGGAGGCAACCCGTCGCGAGTTTCAGGAAGCTATGCAGACTAGTCAGGCTAGTCAGGAGGCCACTCGCCACGAGTTCCAAGAAGCTTTGCAGACAAGTCAAAAAACCGTATTGGCAAAGATCGACAGTGGCATCACGGTCCTGGGAGAAAAAGTCAAGAACCTCATGATTGAGGTTAAGGAGGTAATACACAGGACGGATAATATTGAGAGTCGAGTCGACGGGCATGATAACGACCTGCAGAAAATAACCAACAGAATTAGTAAGCTCGAGACACGTGAGCCAGTAGCGGTAGTAGCTTCACCGTCGTCTGCGAAATTTGAAGTGCCACGTTTTGACGGGACAACATCTTGGGCAGCCTTCAAGTACCAGTTTGAAACACTGGTAAGAGGTAATGGCTGGAACAATGAGCAGTCATTTGTGGCTCTTACTCTGGCACTACGAGGAGACGCCGTCATGATTCTCGAGAACTTACAAGCGAATGAAAGGACCCTAGAGTCACTGATGGAAGCATTGGATACGCGTTATGGTGACAAGCACATGGAACATGTCTATCGCGCTCAGCTTCGGGATAGAACCCAGAAATCTAGCGAAAGTCTGCAGCAGTGGGCTCTTGAGGTTGAACGTTTGGTCCGTCGAGCTTATTCATCAGCTCCTTCAGGTACGATTGAAGTAAATATACTCCAGGCATTTGTCGACGGTATAAAAGATGGTGAGATTAGAGCTGCCGTACGGCTTGGTCATCATCAGACCCTCAAGAGTGCGCTTGCACATGCTTTGGAAGTGGAAGCTGTTCGTCAGGACACAAAACCCTATAGAGTTCGGGAAATTGTGACTCCACCTGCAACCAAACGGTTTACGCCAACGTGTTATGGTTGTGGAGAGAAAGGGCACTTGCGAGTTGATTGCCCTAAGAGAAAAAGAAGAATGGTCTCATCTGAGACCCAAATAGAAGGAGACCTTGCGTTAAACTAGACGTCGCCAGGACCGCGAGGCGGGTGCTGGCTGGTCAACATAAAGCCCCAAAGATCATAATAACTCAAGTGTATGACGGGAATAGTCTGATCATCGAGGGTAGTTTGAACAACCAAACTTGCAGTTTTACTGTGGATACAGGAGCTTCACGGACAGTTTTTAAGCCAGAACTACTAAAGCGCACCATTCTGTGGCAGAGGCAATCTCAACTGTGTCATCTACAGACTGCAACCGGCGAGCCAGTTTCCGTCCTCGGTGAGACAGATGTAAATCTAAGAATTGGTGATCAAGTTTACGTCCACTCAGTGTTAATTGCAAATATAACAGATGATTGCATCCTAGGACTTGATTTCTTGAAGAGTCAGAAATGTGTTTTGGACGTCTCAAGAGGTGTGCTGAAATTTCCTGACCAGGAAGTCTGCTTAAAAGGATCCAGCGCATGTAAGGTTTATTGTCTGAAAGACACTATTCTGGCTCCGAGATCAGAGAACCTGGTGGAGGTGAAGTTCCCTAAGAACATTAAGTACAAAAGGTGTGCAATAATTGAAGACCTGGGCCACCACCCGAATACCATCACCGCGAGGACACTGGTCATGACACAAGGAAAAACTAAAGTGAGAATCATCAACTTGGGCAAAGAAGAAGTTCACCTAAAGAAGAACAGTGTGATTGGCAGATGTGAGGAAGTGGGCTACCTCAAACGCCTGGATAGCACTGAGATGAAGCAGGGTTGTGAAGGACTTAAGGATGATCACTTTGGTCAGCTTATAGAAACATTCAAGGAGAATTTATCAGCATCAGAACTACAGCGAGCCAAGGAACTTTTGCTGCAGTTTCGGGATATTTTTGCAACTGGTAACGAATGTGGAAGAACAGGACTTGTGAAGCATCAAATAGACACTGGTGATGCAAGACCTATTAAGCAAAGGCCTCGACGAATACCTTGGGCCAAAGAACCCGAAGTAGCAGAAATGATAAAGGACATGGCTAATGCTGGAATCATTGAACCTTCTACTAGTCCATGGTCATCACCGATGGTGCTGGTGAGGAAGAAAGATGGCAGTACAAGGTTCTGTGTGGATTACCGCATGCTGAATAATGTGACAAAGAAGGACAGTTACCCTTTACCCCGGATTGACGATACACTGGACTTGCTGAGTGGGAAGGAGTGGTTCTCTACTATTGATCTGAAGAGTGGATATTGGCAGGTAGAGATCAGCCCACAAGATAAGGAAAAGACAGCATTCAGCACAGGGATTGGAAATGGACTATGGCAGTTTAATGTTATGCCATTTGGGTTGTGCAACGCTCCAGCGACTTTCGAACGCCTTATGGAAAGAGTTATGGTTGGTCTTCTTGGTGACGTATGCTTAGTATATTTGGATGATGTGATCATACTAGGCCGAAATTTCTCTGAGAACTTGAGGAATCTTGAAAAAGTATTTACCCGGATACGCGGAGCAAACTTAAAACTAAACCCTAAAAAGTGTGCTCTATTTAAGAAGGAAGTCAGTTACTTGGGACACATAATCTCGGCTGAAGGAGTAAGAACTGACCCAGAGAAGATAAAGGCCGTCCAGGAGTGGCCTGTCCCCAGAAACAAAACAGAAGTGCGCTCATTTCTGGGTCTATGCGCATATTATAGACGTTTTGTTAAGAACTTTTCGAACATTGCCAAGCCGTTACATCAGTTAACAGAAGAAAAGAGGGACTTCGTCTGGAATTCGAACTGTCAATCTGCTTTTTGCGAACTTAAGCAGCGAATGTGTGAAGCACCTATTCTAGGTTACCCAAGCAGAGAAGGAAGGTTCATCGTGGACACTGACGCCAGTAACATCGGAATTGGAGGAGTGTTATCACAAATACAAGGGGATCGACAAGTCGTAATAGCATATTTCAGTAAGGCGCTTTCTAAGCCTGAAAGAAATTACTGTGTCACTCGTCGGGAACTACTTGCTGTTGTGAAAACCTTGCAACATTTTCACAAATACCTCATAGGAAGGCAATTCACCTTAAGGACGGATCACGCTGCCTTAAAATGGCTGCTTCAGTTTAAAAACCCAGAGGGGCAAGTCGCAAGATGGCTCGAGCAACTGCAGGAGTTTGATTTTATAATTGAGCATCGCAGTGGGAAGGGGCATAGTAATGCAGATGCTTTGTCGCGAAGGCCTTGTGCGAACGATTGCAAGCACTGCTTACGAAATGAAGAACGCGAGGATGTAAGGCTTGTAAGAATCGATGACAGTATGAAGAAAGCCCAAGAAGAAGATGACGACTTACGACCGATACTGGACTGGAAGCACAATGGAATCCGACCTCAGTGGAGTGACGTCTCATCTTACGGACCAGTCACCAAAGGTTATTGGGCCCAGTGGGACAGTCTGTCCTTGGAAAATAGCGTCCTATGTAGAAGATGGGAATCCAACGATGGTAAAGTGGTAACCATGCAAGTGGTAGTACCACGAAGTCAGGTGACCCGCATATTGAGGCAAATTCACGATGGTGTTTCCGGTGGTCATCTAGGAGTAAAGAAAACCCTGCTGAAGATTAGACAGCGGTTCTACTGGTTGGGTTGTAGAGAAGATGTGGAGAACTGGTGCCGTAAGTGTACTGCTTGTACGTCAGTAAAAGGCCCACAGACACGAAGCAAGGGTAAGCTGAAGTTATACAACGTAGGAGCACCCTGGGAACGCATTGCCATTGACGTCGCAGGACCGTTTCCAATGACTGAGGAGGGCAACAAATACATTGTAGTAGTACAGGATTACTTCACCAAGTGGCCTGAAGTATTCGCGACGCCAAATCAAGAAGCGACTACGGTGGCAAAGAAACTGGTTAATGAAGTAGTCTGCCGCTACGGTGTACCAATGGAGATTCATTCAGATCAAGGGAGGAACTTTGAATCTTCTCTCTTCCAAGAAATATGCAATCTCCTTGGCATTCATAAAACACGTACGACTCCCGCTCATCCACAGTCGGATGGTATGGTTGAAAGATTTAACCAGACCTTGGAAAATCACTTGGCAAAAGTCGTGGAAGACCATCAGAGAGACTGGGACCGCTACATACCCCTATTCCTAATGTCTTATAGATCTGCTGTACACGATAGTACAAGATTCACGCCTGCAAAAGCGAATTTCGGAAGAGAAATGAGACTGCCAATTGATGTGATAACCGGCGTGCCACCTGATAAACCAAAACCCATTACGGATTTCGTGAGCGATCTTCAAAACCAGTTGGAGGAAGTACACCAGAGGGTGCGGGAGAATAGTCTTAATACTAGCATAAAGATGAAGACTAGATACGACCGCAATGCAAATGCCAGTGGTTTTGAAGAAGGATCCCTTGTATGGCTCCATAACCCTCTTCGCAGAAAAGGGAAGTCTCCTAAACTTCAAGCCCGGTGGGAGGGGCCTTATACTGTCGTCACTAAGATTAACGATGTGACCTATCGCATTAAGAAAGGATTAAGAGGAAAACCGAAGGTAGTACACATAGATAGATTGGCGCGATACCACGGAGATAATGCTCGGGACGAGCATAACTAAGAGGGGGGTAATGTTACGGCTTGAACATAAAGAAATGGAAAAAACAACATCTTTCTCGAAATTTCCAGGACCGTCCGAAAAAATCGTGAATTTATCATAGTGCAGTCGTGTGACGTATAATCTTAGGTTCAACGACACACACATAGAAAGTCTTATCGCTAAAACTGTCAGCAAACAATAGGCCATAAATTAAACGTTCCCCTCGTTTTAAAAAGCGATGACGTAAATTGTTTACAAGATGTTAGGAGTTCCTGGACCTTCCAGAGATTTCGGGATCGAGTCATTTAGGTATATAAGGGAGCTGAGTTGCGAGACGAGTGAGTTAATAATTCGAAAGCGAAGCGACAACAAGAAGCGAAATAAGAGAGGAACAAAAAGTGTTATTCTGCAAGTATCTACACAGGGTGATTCTGAGAGAATATTCGGTGAACGATTTATGTGTTTTGTTTTGTTATTTTTCTTTTTTATTTTTTTTTAATTTCTACTAGCTGAGTACGAATAAATTACTTTTGAGTGACACTACGGCATCTTATTACCCACGAACGTAACAGTATGTTTAACATAATTTGTAATATTGCATAACAATTTTATAAGGAAACAAGTGAATAAGACAAAAAATGCGGGATAAAAAGACTACATGACACGAACAATACAACAAAAATATTACACGATAAAAGATTTATGAATAGCAGTTTTAAAATTGTAATAAGCGCCCTGAAAGATGTCAATGTCATTTACTGTATTGTAACTTTCTTTAATCCGATTTAAGGGACAGCATAATTTTGTCCTCATTTTAGTTACCGCCAAGGATCGCTGCATTGGAAATCTCAGAGGCTTCCTAGAAGTTTGTATTTTAATATCAGTTAGCAATTCTGATCCATAAACGTTTCCATGTAAAAAGATAAAACTGTTACGGCTACTTGAAGCAGCATATCTATATTTATATTAATAAAATGATTGAGGTTTACCGTTGTGTGCGCATCACGCAAAAAGTACTGGATAGGTTTTTTTTTTTGTTTTACTCCTTAGATACTTGGTCCTTATCAAAAAGAAATTATTTATACAATCATTCTGTGGTACACGCGAGTGGAGACACGGGCACAGCTAGTTCATTATAAATATTTACTTACATTTTTTCACTACGTGATTCAAAAGACAAGCAATTCAGTACTGAAACTGTTACGGTTATTAATTATTAATAACTGGTCATAACGTTGACTAATTGATAGTACTACTTACTCACACTAACATAATTATATGGAATAGAACATAGAGGTGCAGTCCACCTGATATGAAGTGGTCACTGGCAGTGATTCACTGCAGCCATTAACTATTTATAACCCACCTCAGAAAAACCGGAGTGCTTTTAGTGTGCCAGGGTGTGTTGCGATCCGATATCCGGAAGAATGCTGAGATTCATGAGTTGGTGGCAGAGTCCAACATAAGCGAAACAATAATATGATTATTTAATCAATTTACATAACAAAAACATTAATCTTTAACTATTTGTATATGTTTCGTTAATAATGAAGAATTAACGGTGACATGGCGTTGCGAGAAAAAACACCTTTGAGAAATAATAATATTTATGGTCATGTATGATATATTATGCGAATAGCTAAGGAGTGGAGTTCAGTCCCGGCGTCTGTCTTCCCGTTCACCTATAACTTGGGAGTTTTCAAGCGAAGAGTAAATAGGCATCTGATAGGTAAGCGCGATCCATCGTCTTCCTCAACTTCACTTACCAACAACAGGTGAGATCGAAGTTAATAACGTACCTGTAAAACATAAAAAAAAAAAATCAAGCAAGCTAAAGGTACATTACAACAGAAAAGTACGGCTAGCAACACCATGCGTAGGTGTCGTGTGCGCAGAATAATTCATCAAACCATAATAGTTTAAATTCAAATACGCCAAAATTATAATTTATAACAGTAATAGTACTCGTTATCGATACCGCTTCCGTAGCTTTTTGTCAAATGTAATAAATAGCAATTATTGTAATATTTCACCAAGTATTATTTCATATACTGAAACATTCATTTATGTCTCTGTGATCTGTATGACATCGAGCATTATCATCCGTTATGTACGAAATGACTCAGTAATGAGTTATATATTAAACATTATATCACACTTTTATGTAATATGCTGATGTAATAAGTATAATGTAATTGTGATGTACATTTGACACCCTAAACAGATATAATAGTGGTGTGAGAAATGACTTAACTTGACATCATTTTAATAAAAATATTGGCTGTAAAGGGTCGATAAAGTTAATATTATTTATCTTTATACCAAACGAATTTTCAGGTTAGTGCAGAAGTAATTATTAACAAAATACATATCTCCTAGTTAATACTGGAGAAAAAATTTAAACTCGTGTTGCTTATAGCAGCCAATTTTTTTTCGAACTGAATATACTGGTGGCCAGTCAGCCTTTACAGCTACACTGGGCTTGTGGGCGAGCGCAAAAGGCACTCAGCCGAGGAACTAACAATCTGCTCATAAAAACAAAGTTTATACCCAATGTATAAAACTTCAACAACAAATTCCAAACATGCACACTCTTACATTTATAATATATCGACCCGCCCCGGCTTCTCACGAGTGCGAAGCCCGTGGAACTTGGAACCAAGCAAGCAGTTCAAGCGGAAGTTAGTCAGTTTATCAAGAAGGGATTCTTAAGTCGAATCTTTCGTTAAAATTGTGTGAATTGAAACAAATCAATTTCAGTACATGATTTATTCAAATGATCTAAATCGTAATTCTTTTTTTTTTTGACAATCATTTCTTGGTATTTTTAATGCGAACGATATTTTTTCGGAGAGAAAACGAATAGCGCCGATTGTTTACCTACTCTCGAGCACGCCACGTACAACTGCCTATTGGTAAAAACATGGCAATTCTAGGTTTATTCCACACACTTCCAATGATTGGCCTTGCGATTTATTAATCGTCATAGCATATGCAAGCCGAAACGGAACTGGACACGTTTAAATTAAAAAGGCAAATCGGTTGGCATCAGTGGTGTTCATGGAATCAGAATATCCTCGCTTTGAACTTTCCTATGATTATCGTTCCGTCAATTACGTTGTTCATCAGCTTCTTAATACCGAGTCATCTTCCATTGCATAGTTTCGGCTGCCTTAAACTACGTAACATGTTTATCACCGAACCGTCCTTGAGCTACAAATTGTGTAGCAGTATTCCTGGAAAATCCAATGAGTTCAGGAATTCAATTGGATAATTTGCGTCTTCTCCTGAATCGGTAATGGAATCGATCAACTTAAATGAATTCAATTGGTCAACGATTTGACTTTCGACTTAAACACAAAGCAGAACTGTAAAACTGAACGCCACATTTATTTTATTGAGTTTTTCATACAAAAATACTATCAATATTTTCGACTTTTTCGGTGGACTTTTCAAAAATTGTATTTTATACAAAACTTGTCCTTACAATTACGAACATAACAAAATAAAATCAGACAAATCGGTCAAGCCGTTCTCAAGTGATGTGCCTTTATACATGCGACAATTGAATTTTATTTATATAGAAATAAACACAAATTAAATAAGTTAAAATAAATGATTTCAATGTAACAGATTAAAATTTCCTCTCTCAAAATAAGACAAAATAATACACGATCTAAGGACATCAATGAATCTATGTATTCCAACAAATATATTGCTGAGAAAATTATACGTTTTAGGGTCGTTTATTCAATCGTCAGATAATTTTATACGAGGAATAATTTTGATGTTTAGACAGATAATGTATGGAAAACCGGTCATAATTAAAAAAAAACCTTAAATAAAGTTATCTGCTGATTGAAAAATCGACCCAAAATATTCAAAAAGCAATCATACGGCCCGCCTGATGGTAAGCGGCTATCGTAGCCTAAGAACGCGTGTAATAGTATTGGTATCACTAGCGCGTTGCCGACTTTGAATCCCCTTTCCCAAGGAGCTCTGGAAATCCAGGAATACAACACAAGGTTATTTGGCTGTTATTTTCTGTAGGATTGAGGTATTCCACCAGTTAGGGTTAATAAATGTAAAAAAAAAAACAATAAATATATTATTTTGTAAAATAGTAAACTACTAATACGTAATAGTACGTAATACGTAACAGTATATACAAGGTGGCGCTACAATGGCGACATTAAATGAACCACACGTATCCGGTTACGCCATTTCAGGTGTTAGAGTTATTTTAATTTGAATTGAATTATACACAATTTATTAAATAGTTCTTTTGAAACAACCTGTGCATAAATATACAGCTAAAGCTCACAGAATATCAGCTATCAGAATAAGACACTTGACGCTTCCGCGTAATGCAGGAGGAAAGAGATAGCCGTTTGTCGACTAGGCGTTGCTACTCCGAGTAGGTTATACTGGTGTAAGTAGATTCATGCACCAATCAATCAATCGTTGCATAGAGAGTGATGTGAATTTGGCCACTAAATTTATTATTTAGTTTATTAGAACATTTTCTTTTTTCTTTTTAAGAACATTTATTTTTTATGAAACTGACCACTCGGCCATTACTTTTTAATAAATTATTAACAAAAACTATAAAGGTAAAAAAGTCCAGGCATTTAAAAAATATAATGCTTTTTTAAATTAAGCATTGCCATATCCACATTCATGTGGAAACTCTACGAATAAAAATATACTAATAACGCACTCTATAACACAGCTATGAGATTCAACTAAGTTGGTAAATATTGAAAATTATGCAATCATTACGTTGACACATAGTAGGTAATGTCGCCTATCTACCGGCAATCTAATGCTGTCGTCGCAAATAGCTATTATAATTTGAACCGGGCGCGGAGAACGTTGCTGCTATGATCACATATATAGAGCAAAAACGATGTGTGCCGCATGCATTATTTACAATGTGCACCGCGGAATGCGCACGCGCAATATCGACGTTGTTAAAAAAATAGGTAGTCATTGAGGACTGCTGACAGAAGTGAAAACTTTAAACTATGAAATGACATTAGGTTTATGTTATATTCATATTAATTGTAGTCTCAACAATTAAAATTTCATAATTTGTAAATTAAAATTTCATAGTCTGGTTTTTACATCTATCGGCACTCACATCACAGTTTGCACTAGAGGTAGCCACGACTCGCAAATAGGTTATTTATAAAGGCCCAGCAACAACTCATTCGCGGTTGCTGGTTATGGATAACTCGAACACGTTTATTAATTCCATGTCTAGAATTTCTAAACTCTATTTAAAATTTAGTAAATCTATAATAATATTATAAAGCTTAAGTGATTGTTTTCGTTTGAACGCGTTAAATTCTACAACTGACCAGTCAGATTTGCTAAAAATAATATATAGCCTATTTATTGAGGAAGGGTTATAATAGGCTATATAACTACACGCTACACCTCTAAGGAGTGAAGTAGTAATCATGAACGTCAATCAGTCTGAAAAGCTATAGGCAAGTACAGAAAGTGAGAACAACCATAGGTTACAGGGCTCTGTTGGTCCCGATTGGTGAAGAGTTAGTAGAAGAAAACTGCTGGTTATACACTACTTGATAACGAAACGCGACAAACCTAAAGAGAATCACTACCATCCCGTTTGATTACACCAGCTGATCACGGAACGCGATACGCCTAACTGTGCCACTATGACGAGTGTTGCATCAGGCTTAGACAAGTTGACTTTCTACAATCGTTAACACTAGCAGAAGACGAAAAAATGTATGGATTTCTGTCCGGTAGTGTCTTTGTTGTTGTTGTCTGGATCTGATCACGTGATTTAACGTTGCGATAATTTGTCAATTCCATATATTTTTTCGTCTTGTATATGATACTCACCATACAGTGGAACACAAAAAAATAAATCTAACACCAAAAATCGAATTTAAATCTCAATGGTAAGAGTATATAGAAACAAACATGCCATTGTTTAACAGTGATGCGTGTTCCACAACAAAGCAGTGCTCGCGTGTCCGCCCCCATTGTTCCCGCTTCGCTCAATTAGTTAAGCAGCCCTTTATAGCTGCTATTCACGCGACCGCCTTCAATGAATCTCGTTCCATTTGGAATTTTATGTACTCTAGAAGCTTTACAAATCATAACCATTCATGAATTGGCATAGTACTAAGCCGCGTGGGCGCCGGAAACATCAATTCTAATCAGATTTTCATGTGAAATCTCATATAATACGATGTTAGTGTTACTCTATCGCAAAACTGTGTAAACTTATATAATACATATATTACTAGGTAGGTACTAGCTCTGCCCCGACGGTTCATGGTTACTGCTCCGCTCCTTAGAGTCGTAGCGTGAACTTATACAGCCTATAAAATTCCTCAAGTATAGGATATAAAATGCGAAATATGAGTACAAACAATATCTTAAATTTTTTGATATTACTAGCTGTGCCCGCGGTTCCGCTCGCGTGGATTACACAATCCGTTTTTGCTTTTGCGGTTGAGTGCATAAAGCGCTCGTCCCCAAGCCCGGGTGAAGCTGTAAAAGCCTTCTGAGGCTCCAGGGCCCTTATGATTAACAGTATATTTAGATCAAAAAAATAAAATCGCCCGAGACATTTTCGCTCGAGCTGTCGGATAGTGAAGACGTCAGTTATTATGGTATCCTGAGATTGCTCGAGGCTGGAAAAATAACCAGCACATTCTATCGAGGGTCAGAACAGTGATTAATATGGAGTCGCCCTGGTTCACATGCCGCCCTAGTCTAGGTGCCGTCCTTGCACATGTGCCGCCCATAGTTCCCGACCGCCCTAAATGGCGGTATCAGGAATCACAATACGCCTTATCATTGTACCTACTGCGTCATAGATATAGACGTATTAATAAAGATGAGTTTTCCTATGAAATGTTAATTTACTTGCTTATCAGTCGTATCACAAGTGATGTGGAAAGAATATCAAAATAAACTTAAATGAAACTTATAAAATCGAAACAGTAATAAAGAGCTTGAATATGAATAAGGAAGAGCATATTATTTCCTAGATATATCTCATCGTAACTGACTAAAGTTAATATTATAATTCAAATGATTCATTCGTGATTATATCATTCGAATTCATTCGACTAGACCAGATCTATTTACAGGCCGGTGTAAAAGTTCAAAGCGGCGAGCACGCGCTGCGGTCTCCGAGATCAGGGGTTAGAACCGCAGAGATAAACTGCGGTCATAGATAATGTACGCCCGTTTAAAATACTATACGTTACCGACCTTTATAAACTGAATATTCGTTTGTTACGTACCTAACGTAGTGTTCATTAAACATCGAACAATCGATAGACTTCAACTATCAATAGATCAATTTTGAAAGGAAGGTACCTACACAAATTGTCTAACTGCAGACAATCCCAAGAGATCACGCGAAAGTCCTTTTTTTCGCCTCCGTAGTTCGGTTGCCTAGATGTTAAAATACGGTACTAAGAAACAATCAGTAGTTTTACAAAACAAACGATAGTATCGGATTTTTAAATAATTGTAATGCAAAGTGTGAGATGAACCCAACAAATGGCAAGAATGGTTTTGTATGGAGCGTAACATCCAAGCGGCGCACCGCGACGCGCATTCAAGTGGTGGCGCGTCCCGTTGAGAATACGCAATAAGCATAAACATACAAACATGTTAATTTATAGTAATTTAAGGTACGATGACGTCTAAATAGAGAGGTGTACGGCTCCCACGCACAGGTAGCTGTGGATTTACAGCGACACACTCACCCCCCTTTGCGTTCACACTGTGCCGCGCTGGGCGACGCGACGTTTTCACACAACTTTTACCAAAACAAATTTAATTTTACAACACGGGTAATTCGATATTTTTTTTCAATAATTGTCGCTAAACTTCTATATAGGCGAAGGCTTAACGGAAATATAATCTAGTATTGACAGTTCTAAACAATCTCTGTGTTATTCCTGTTTTATATATTCAATGTAGCAAGAATGTCGAACAACCTGTGAAGATTGATAGAGTTTTTTTGATTTGTTCAACATTTTTACTATTTAATGTCCAGTTAATTTATTTCGGTCTTCAGTTACACACTCATATTTTTCAAGCGCAAACATAATTACAACTAAGTCTGTTGCTCACCCTTTTGATTGAGTGAGAGAAAAAATTATCCATTTCCTAATTCCAAGACATTATCGATTTCTATGTCAAATTCCCTTGGAATTTTGCCAGCATTAAATCAGATAGACAAACCTTCAAACAAACTTGCTTTCGCTTTTATATAATAACTAGCTGTACCCGCGGTTCCGCTCGCGTGGACTACAGAATGCTGACGGTCGAGCGCACGCGCGATTTGTACTGCCTCAAAAATGCTTATTGTTGGTAATAACATATGCTATCCCTGGCTTTTTGTAGGTCTTTTAAATTTCTACAATTATTTAGTAGATACATTAATTTGTTATATATTTTATGGTTTACTCAGCGTAAGCCATTAAATCGCTCCAAAAGCGCCTTTCTTCCGAATTGATTCACCATTATCGTCACTGCTTATTTTGTATGTTACTTCATGTAAAAATATATCCTATAACCTGGACAGATAACATATCTGTGAATTAAAGGAAAACCCATGTAAATCGGATAAGTAGTTCTCGCATGAAAAGAACATAAACGGACAGACAGACAGACACCGTAAGCCTTCTGTAACATTTTCAGTGTCTCCGAACATGAAATTCTATTGGCGATGCAAAATTTAAGATAAACTCTCTGTTCGACATTTTTGTCCATTATGAAATTCGCAATACACACTAGATATTATCTAACTAAAAACAGGACTGTATTTAATCTAAATGACAGATGCAACTCAAACTCCGTGCCAAAATAAATACAGTTGTACCAATCTAACAAAAATATATATATTTGTAACCATAAATAAATCATCCATTCCCGATACTTTTTTGACTGAATGTAGACGTGTTCCGGCAACTACACTTTAAACCAAGCTTAACTTAAAATAAGGTGAGATTGTGGCCAAATACTACGCACCAAAAAAGAATTAAAAAAAATCTAAATTGTTTTCTTCTCATTATTTTCCTTCGCTATCGAACAAGTTAATGATGTACCGTCTACGCTACAAACATTTACTGAGCCATCTCACGACTTTGACTTTTAACAATCACCGTCTTGTTTTGTTTTTTAATAATATCACTTGTTGCCCTTGTGCTTCACTTATATGATACATCGTAACCGGATGAGTACAATCTTCATAACTTTCGTTTACAAAATGTCCTGTAATAATAATCAATACTATTGGTTATGTATCGTACAACTTTCTAATATCGACAAATTATTGAGAAGTTTACAGTTAATTTTTGTTTCTCTTAGTGGTTGTCTCGGGAGACTAACAGGTACGGTAACCAAGCCAGGAATTATGTTCAGGAACCACTTAGTTGGATAATTTTGTTCGCGGGATCTCTCACACGATCCGGGACGGATTGTTTTGTTCCCGATAAAGACATTTTGAAAGTATAATACCGAGTATCTCCATTCTGAATTTTAATTTAAACGTAGTACCTACCTACATTCTCTTTATGTCTTTACTAGCTGTGCCTGCGGCTCCGCACGCGTGGATTACAGAATGCCGTCGCGGTCGGTTAGCGCACGCGCGAATTGTGCTTCCCCCGCTCAAAAGGCGGAAGACAAAAATGCTTATTGTATGTGATCCTTATAAGATAGATATATGCTATCGCTGACTTTTTTGTGGGTATTTTTAGATCTACAATTATGTAGAACATTATTTGATATAACTCGTATGGTTTACTCAGCGTAAGCCATTTAAGCGCCCCAAATGTGTAGTTTTCCAATTTCATTCACCTAATGGTGACTATAATTCTTCACTACTTATTTTTTATGTTACTTTAACTTACAAAATATAATTATCCTATAACCTCGCCAGATAACATAGCTATGAATTACTTAAAATAAAAACATGTATATCGGATAAATGGTTTTCGCGTGAAAAAACATAAACGTACAGACAGACAGACAGAGAGACGTTGGGTTTTATAACATGTATAGATAGATATAGAAGATATAGATGTGATAAAATGTAGTTTAAATTAATAACAGATTTCTCTCGATATTTTTATTGATATCATCAATTTTAAATAAATATTTTAACCTGTGTAGAAGAACTAATATTACTTAAGTAACATCTTCTGACATCTAAAAGTTGTCTCATAAATTAATATAGTCAAAAATAACACAAAAAAAATCAATAAATAAATGAACAAATGTCGTAACCTACACAAATACAAGATGGCGGTTCTGGTGCAAGATTGTATGGCATGGAAACTAATTTGTTTCTAGGCATTTGATTGTAATGAAGTGGCATCAGTTATATTTGTCTGAATAAAAATTGTGACATCATCGTCGAAGTCCGACGCATCTCTGTGGCCAATCTAACAAGTTTCTCCAGTATGAATTATAAAAATTTGATATCAATAAAAGTTGTTAAATAATTTTTAAATGTAGGTATGTAATTTCGTGGTCAATGGGCTATGTAATAAGTAGATTAGATACCTATCTATCATCTAATTTGGAAAAGAAATACATGCACGTACAGAATTACAGATATTATTATATAGAGAGATACCTAATATGTGAAACTAAATCACCAACCAATTTTAATTGAATTTCTAACACTAGACTGACTAAATTTAATTATTCCTGGTATGGAATACAACTTCAAGCAGTAGGAATCTAATTTATCTTTGGAAATTTCTCTCTGCTTGGGGCAGTGCGACTGGCGAAATACCTCCACCCTACTGAACCTACTATGACCATTTCTTAGGTCTCAATTTTGAGTTTTGTGGCTGGATCCTGATCTGTCATGTGGTGGTTTTTATTTAAATTCATAGACATTTCATTTGGCCCTATATTACGTAAATTGGGCGGCAATTTACATGATGTTGTTCGGTTATTGTGCTGTTAAGTGAAGTGGATTATAAATAATAACTAGGAACGTGCATTTAAGTTTGTAAAAAAACTTACTAGACAGTTTTAACAACAAGGAACCCGCCATCTTGTTATAGCTACGTATGAATATTACAAGAATAAATGAGTAAAATATTATATTAACGTGACGTGGCAGAATTGTGGAGGAATACAGTTGCCATTAAATAATAAGAAGAAATAGGCCTGAATTTAATGCAATATAAATTCCTGCTCAAATGAAACTACGACTAAATCATCAAATACATAAAATGATTAAGGAAATATTGAAATGCAACGTATTCATCAAGGCAACGACGGGTGAATTAAGATTCATTCCGAAAGATGGCAACCGGACTGAATGTCAATAAACTGGTTGTGGACGGATCGCAGGTCGCGTATCGTCGTAACTCCGTTTGAAACGATGCAGATATTAATTATGATAGTTTTGTGACTGGCAAATTACTAAAGGTTTAATTAGAGTATATTACTAGAAAACTATAGCTCTTAAATATAAATGTACTTATAATTGTAGTAAAATATGTATGTAGAATATATGGAAGATGACCTTCGCCAATTTAGCAAATAAAAAAATGAAACTTGTTTTTAGTATACAGTTTAACAACGGTGTAAAAGAGACGAAACTGCCAATGAGGCAGTAGTGTGAGTGAAATGTTAGTATTAGAAAAAGATAAGACCACGTGTGAAAGAGATGACGAATAAGTGAAAGGTGTTGACGCGTTCGAGTATAATCCGATATACGATGAAGGTTGTGTTAAGACTAATAAATTATCTTACCAAAATATATATTGATAAAATTATATTCCAGACAGAAGAAATTTATTACCCGACAACGTCACATATTTTAATTGGTATTTCTGTATTTAGTCTATACAAGTAGATTACAAACTGTTGCTTTTGAATGATATTATCTGGTTGAGATAAACTTGATGAAAGTCGTTACGTGTTGTTTCCAAGATACATCAACAACGAGTATGTTGTTATATTTTTCTTACAGCAATTTCAACTTTATAAGCAACTTTTGAATAACCATTTGAATATATAATAGAAGGCAACCCTTAATTAACGAATTAATTAACCCTTAAAAAATAATCTTTGCTTCTTCCACGCAAAAGTTATTTAAACTAGATAAGATAACCTTGAATACGAGAACTTTTAACGTGACTTTCTTTGCTTTTTGCCCATAATCCGTATGAAGCCGTGGTGGCCGAATGAATAAAAGCCAAAATAAATCTCATATCCCTGTGAGACAAGCGTAGACATACATACACCTATATACTTTTTCAGAATTTTCCTATCACTAATTTTATTTTAATTGCCAATGTTTCCAACTATCGGGCGGCAAAACTTCATGAGTAAACCTGAACGCTTAAGAAATGTCTCGCTCGCCATATCGTTGTTAGCACGCGTGATGAGTAAGCCTTTGCAATCCCTCGGGGCTGATCTTTGCCCAGTCGTTGGACGTTTGCAGGCTGGTGTTATTAACGGCCTTTTAACCCAAATGCATTCACAAATTTACTTCAATACCCAAATCCTATAACTCGCTTATCTTACTTATCATTAATCATTAATATTAATTTTAACTTAATATTAACTTATCATAGTTAATTATGCAAGCTAGACGAAGCCGGCGAGCAATTTATTGAATGCACTGGAATATTTAGTGTCTAAATTCATTTTTGGTTAAGCATTAATAGATTATTTTAAAATGACAGCATTGCACCTTACGGTAAGCTTAGTGCGGTCCAAAAATATCGATGAACACCGTAAGACCGATAATTTAACGCGCCGGTCATCGCTTTTCCATACTACTATTCTAAAAAGGTAAAGTTTGTATGTTTGTAGGAGAATTACCCTTGGTCGTCCCTTTTTACGCGACTAAGTGCCTTATGCCACATAATACTAATTATGCGCTTGCCCCTAAGCCCTGTGAAGCTGTCAAAGTCTCTAATGGCTACAGGGCCCTTAAGGGGACAAGTAAAGTCATTTCGAAAGAAAAAAAGTTTGAAGTTTATATATTACCTCCTATATATAAAGTTACTAATACGATTCAATTTTTTTATCGTTATAGACCACAATCTCACCTGATCTTAAGAGGCGTTGTGGTCCAAGATGGTAAGCTAAGCCTGAGTGAAAGACTGGCTCTGAAGTGCAGTTGCCGGAACCAGGCGGGTATTAGAAAAAGCCCTATCACCATTGCTATAGTTTCATGACGATGTTTACCTACACTGAAATCTCAGGCTCATTGCAGAGATTCGAACTCACGTCTATCGCCGTAATGTCCGTACACGCTACCACTGAGCTATAATTGCTTCAAAGCTATATACCCTTTCCTTAAGTTTGTGAGACGTTTTTTTATAAAACAACTAAGCTGAGTTAAATTTCTTTTTGTATACACTTTGCATTATTATAAGCATAAAAGTTTGATGAAACGAAAAACCTCCAAGCTTTAATAGAAAGGGGGCAGGTTGACCACCACTAAGCTAAACAACTTAGTTTGGAAACAAATTGCAGTGTTTGAGATTTGGTCATGGAATTTTTTGCGAGAGCTACATGTTGTGGTTTTTATTTTAACTTAGGTTTTTTGACCCTATTTAATAACTAGACCCTAAAAGTCCCTAGATAATTCTAACAAGGGAGCCAGCCACCATCTTTTTAGACTCCAGGTTGTAGAATAGAAAATATTAAAAAGCTTAAAAACACTGACACTGGCAAATGCTTTTGCGGCGCTAAAACAAGAAGAAGAGATTGACCTTTTTTTTTTCTTAGTAAATAGTTACTTCCCGAGCTTACTGGATTTACATAAATACATCTATGTACAATTGACAAGCAATCCAAGGCAATATCATAGTCGGTCGCCTTTCACCGTGTCAACGACATAACCACCAAGGTAACATTTGCTGTCTATTATTCATTTCTTCATAGTAATTATTAGATAAAACTTGCTAAAAGTCATGCAATTTGTATAGTGTGACATAACCAATTATCAAATTTCTTAAGAGATATCTTTATTACGTTAAAAGTGCCAATATTTCCATTATTGTCACGAAGTATATAGCGCGTCCCATATGGTGATTTTTCCTATAATATTTTATCTTAAGATATAGACACAAACATTTATACATACAATGGGCTATCACACAGAGCGAAGATAATATATAGTTTCATCTTACAGTATATATACCACCCTTTATCTTAATTTATTAATATAACAATGCAATTTTTTATGTGCTACATCCTCAAGATACATTTTTCTAAATGTCAATCCGAATCGAATGTGCTATTGCTCATATTAAGCTGGGAGCTTAATCTTTATCTGGATTTTGAAATTGTTGACCAGACTACATCCTCTGATAAGCTGTCTAATAAACCTAATACTAAAGCCCTGTTATTCATACTTAATCATTTGTAAATAGAAATCGGATAAAAAATATGTGCGATACCTAAGCAGACTTCAGCAGACTGTACATATTTACGCATCTTACCCGTTTTTGATACCTTAAGATGCTATTTTTTAATATAAGATATCGGAACATAATATACTATAGAATCTTTATCATGTGTGATAAGCTTAAAACAAGTGTATAATTTTATTTAAAAAAGGAACGAACAGTTTGATGATGCATCTTGAGTACATAAAAAATCCAATAAATAATAGGACTTGTTTTTTTTTGATAATTTTCTGGGTAACATTTCAAATTTTTTGTTCCCTAATAACCTTATTGGAACGATTACTTACACTTAAGAAAATAATTAACCAAATCGCCGTTCAAGTGATGCGCTTACCAATGAACAGCGTAACATTTTTATTTATACTACTATAGATTTCAAAATAACATTGACAATTATCAACATAATCGAATCTATTATAATACAAAAGCCAGAACTGTGCGTTTATTATCGTACAATTATCATTCGCCGTTGAGTTTAGGCGCTAAATGCCGTTGCTATGAGTCAGCTGGTCAATGAGTCGCGAGAGTCGGGCGCGGCGCGGTGTAGCTCACTTGCGCCTGTTTGAAGGTTGAGCAAACACCCGCAGTAATTCACCACAGACAGGTCAGTCACCATATTGTGTTAATATCGAGTAGGTAGTTCATGTGTGACACACAATTACTACAAAAGCCACATCGCGGTGTCATTTCAGTGAGTCTAGTGAATTTTGATAGATTTTAAAAACGAGCAAGCGGTTCGTTTTTTATATTGCTAACTTTAGTTACTCCAATAGATGTATGAACAGTACCTTTTCGAAGTAAAGTAGTATTTAGGCGCGTTATGAAAAAATAATTACAGTGATTTTTTACACATTTTAACATTGTAGTGACGACAGTCAAAACGATGTCAAAGTGTAACTGCTAACGCGCGTAAGCAGCTATTTTTTTTGTCGACACACAAATAGTAACACAAGTAACACGATAAATTGACGACACTTATCCAATGGCACAGCTTAATCTAAAAACATAGGCGACCATTTAGGGATCTACATCGTCAGTCGTCAGTGTCATGCCGGCTGCCAAAATGTCTGTTCACGTTATATGTGAAAGACCCATTTTGTAGGAAGGAACACACTGACCGGAGACATCTTCCAGCTAAACAGTATGACAAAGATATGATGTAGAGAACTTCTTTGTTCATATTGTTACAACATGGTTCTCGCATGAATAGCTACCATCTTCAGGCCGGCATGACAGCGGCGACCGCCGATGGATTTCGATCTTTCTGTGGTCGCCGTTGTATTTGGATTGTACTGTGCATACCATCAGGGACAGTATAGTCCATATACCGAGCTTATAAAAAAAAAGTTGACAATATGTTGCCAGCTACTTATGCGCATAGGTGTGTTCCGGTAGCTGCACTGAGAGCAAAACCCTATCTAGGCTTAGCGGTCGGCCACAACGTCACTTAACAACAGGTGAGCTTGTGGCCAAACGACCTATAAAGAATAAAAAAAGTAAAAAACACAAATCTTATTTACAATAACAACCATCAGTGCATTTTTTAAACTGTTTGTACGTAAAACTTTACAAATTAATTTTGATTTTCAACTTAATGGAATTTGAATTCAAACGGCTGAATCGTAAGTCTCAATTCAAACTTCTGTTTTTATACCGATAAATATATGCTGACAATATTTCGATAAGGATGGTCTGGGAGGAACAGGATAATTATTTCCTGTATGTATAATAATTATTATACATATATATAGTTAATTATGTATAATTGCGGCATGGGAAGTGCGTCGTAACAAATTTTATTATAAAATATTTATCATAACTCGATAAGCTTATTTACATATTATGTTATGGGAAATGTTTCTCGAATTATAACGTCAATCTGCGATTTTGTTTTTCTCTTTCTTCTTTTTCTTACGTTAATCGATAGCTAATTCAAATTATCAGCAATTGTTACTTAGCATTCAAGGGGATAATTATTTCGTTTTTTGTACCTTCTGTTAATTTTAGTGGTCTAAAAAATTGTTGATAAAATGTTTCAAGGAGTTTTTGTTCATACTTCATGTTCCATGTTATTATTTCCAGTTCACTTCAATTAAGGATGATTCGTGTTACACCGGGCCAGATTTAGGCCAGTGTTACATGTATTATCCTTTATTGTACAATAACCAAGCTATATTAAGCAAAGTGCCACTAATATTATAAAATATACTGTCAAATAACGCAACTTTTTAAATAAAACCGCCAAAACTCTACTAGGTTTTTTTATCAAAGCTGCTAAATCTTGTATTTTTTTAATAATAATTTTGTTATATCATGTATTCAGTCTGTATAGCAGATAGCCTTGTAAGAGTTGAAATGTAAATATTTCGTGAATTAAAACATCGCTTAAATATCATTCCATCAGTAAATCCACTAATATTAAAGAAATATATATATACATATATATTAACTATTGATTTTGTATAGTTTTAGGGATCCACCAAGTATAAAATAAGTAACTGGTAGCAAATCTATCGCATGTACGAGGAGGGATCAAAAAGTAGTGAAAATGAGATAGAATATAATGACTATTGATAACTTAATAATTTATTTTTCTACATAGTTTCCGAGTCTCTCTACACACCGAGTCCAGCGCTTTTGCATGGCGTCAAGCCCTTTCACAAAAAAAGTTTTGTCTTGGTCCTGCAAAAAACTCTCCACGGCATCCATTACCTCGTTATCGACTTTAATTTGTTTCGTACCTACTTTTGATTTCGTTATCGACCTTATGTTATGGAGGTAGGCGAAGTAGACTAACTTAGCAGTGACAATATCTGTTAACTGGCGAATCTTACGTACTGCGAATGCAGCAGAACTTAATCCTCCTGCCAAAGTTTTAATGTGCGGACACCACTGTAATTTTGAATCAAGCATAATACCCAAGAAGAGAGTATTATCAAATAAGCCTGGCAAATTCCTTTCTATCTTGATCTCGATTTTGGGATGGTTTCCCTTTGACACCACACCCGTAGCTTGTATCAATAAGCCTGGCCGTCACAATTACACGTATTAGTTCATATCTTGAAAACTACTGAACCGATTTCGATGAAACTTACACAGTTCCCTAAGTTGAAGTAAATGTAAGCTAATAAAAAGAGATGGTCACCATCGGATTAATACTTTCGGAAAATGCGTGGACAAACATACATACATCTAAAAAAAAAAATATATATTTGTTTGGAAGCCCTATGTTGCTGTACGTCATCACGCTGATTCTGGTAAACGCAGCAAATCCGCATTGCTATTCTACGCGACTATATACTTTCTAATAGCTGAAGAACAATCCTCACGGGCAATTACCATCGGCTCCGACTACTCGTCCGACAGTGAGAAAGGTAGACGTGTTACGTAACAGAGAAGTATTATTACCTTTCGTTTCTATGTAATAACGGAAAAGAAATGGCTACATTAAGCTATTAAGCGTCTCGTTACATTATGATTATAGTTATAAGAATTCAGTCTAGTCTAGATTGTATTTTATGAGACTGACTCGCTGACAGCCCCAATATATACAGTGAAAACCCTGTTATAGAGTGTAAGGGAGAGTCAAATAACATCTGGTGGTGTAACCGTACTGAGTAACGAACGAGGAAATGGCGATAGCAGGTTGGTAGGTTTGTACAGCCTGAAAGATTTACGACCACCATGAAGTCATCTCTTTGGAAATTTCTCTCAACTTGAGGCATTACGACTGTTGAAATACCTCCACCCTACAGAACATCGTAGCCAAATAATCTTGTGTTGTATTCCCGCGGTGAGTAGGGTTTCCAGAGCGGCTTGTAGAAGGTCGGAAACGCGCTAGTGATATCTCTATGGTGACAAGCGTCCATAGGTTACGGTAACCGTTTACCAGTTGTATAAAAAATTATAAGAAGCCCATAGTGATTAATTTATGCGCGTCATATTTCGAGTTCAGCTAGTGCATAAGTATCCAGTTTTTATTTACGCAGGCCGGCATGACAGCGGCGAACGGTGATGGTTTGTTGATTTCTCGATGGTCGCCACTGTTTTTGTATTGTAGTAATTAGCTTCAGTGACTCAAATGTCAAGAAATTGTAAGACTTGTAATAAAAATACATTACATATAAATTTTATGATTCTGGTTGTGGCATTCCCAGGCTTGACCTACCGCGATGGTGGCCGTTGAAAGATAATTTTATTTAATGGTTGTCGTAGTCCTTGCAGGGCTGTATGTAAATTGACTAAAAAACAAAGATGAAAAATGATTTTAAGAAAAAAACACTCATAAAAAAGAGAGAGATATATATATTCAAGATACCAAAAGATATGGTATAGGAAATCGATGTAAACGATGGTGTTTCAGGCAAATCTCACATTTTGTCGGCAAACATTAGTCAAAACAAAACTTAAAATTACTCAATTCATTATAACGATTACTCGTACGTAGAAACAAGGAAGGCATTAATAATTAGAGCATTTTTTAAATAAAATTAATCATTAATATCCACTGTACATTTAAACGATTATTTTAATTATACATATAAAAACATGTTGATAAATTTTATCTATTTTATAAATTAATTATACTTGTTTTTTAAGAATATTGATACGTCTAAAAATCGAAACCGCAACCTTGGTATTTATTACGAAATGCCACAATCTAGTATCAATTAACATTAATATTTTTTATTCATTGTGTTATACAATATCCTGATTTATGTAATCTATGCTACTATTTTTTTATTCAATGTCATAAGGTAAGCTCCCTTTCGGACGGTCCCACTTGATGGTAAATAGTTATCTTCACCTATGGACAACCATAACACCAGAGGTATTATTAATGTTATCTTGCCGAACTTGAAAAGAGATTTTAATTTTCCTTTTAAAGAGTTCCCATGTCATAGCTCTGGGGGAAAACCGTGGTGGGTAACACATTCCACAGCCTTAATTTACGCGAAAAAAGGTGAACCTTACTGTTGTCGGTTCGGTTATGTTTTAGGGTGTTTGGATTAGCAACCAGGCAAAGGCGAAAGGTGCGTGTTTGGAATGGAGATGAAGGCACCTTATAAAAAAAATCTCAGTACATTCCCCATTGTACATGCAATAGAACTCACATAGAGACAAAATACCTTTGCGAAATTCTAAAGGTTCTCGATCGCATGTTAGATTAGAATCGTTGACAAAACGAATATTGCTTTTGTACGGAGTCAAGAGAAGAAAGAAAAAAATTCACAAAATCTTTAGATGTCTTTTATAAATAGTCACAGTCATCAGAGCCCTAACAGTATTTTATGGCTTGGTTTGGGGCAAGCCATCGTGGCACTCCCTCTCGCTTTTTTGCAAATGCTCATCGCGCTCGACAATCCGTGGATTATATCAATATGCATGAATGATATTACTGATTTATTTTGTTTTTTAAGTTTAATAATTAGTGTATTTTACGCCCCCCTCTTAATGGCACTCAGAGCACACGCCCTGCGTGCCCTTGTGTTATACCCTAGGTACGCCTCTGCAAGTCATATCTTCCAAAGTATTAACATAAGATAATTATTGTTATTCAAAAGTTATTCTAATAAAAAATCAAACGTTCCGTCAGTTTACTAAACTTTTGAAAGGCAACAAAGAGCACTCGAGGCTGTATACCTAACGCATCGCGCGTGACGTATCATTATTGGAATGCTGATGTTGAATGCACGCGAAACGTACAACCATTGAAATGGCCACGAAATGGCAGCCACTAGAATAGCGATCCAGAACAAGAATCATACGACACGTAAAAAATCTGACTCATTCCTTTTTAACATATTTCACCACGGTAATAGCCGAGACAGACAGGGTTAATCACATTTCCATCGTGTTAAGAAAAATTTTTACGTTAAGAGGAAACTCGTTCAGTACGTAAGACGTAAGACATAAAAGAATATATATTAAAAGAACCTATTGCTGTCGCGCTATGCCTTAACGACCGAACGGAGCGCAAGAGAAACAAATGCAGCTTGGACTGAATATACCTATATAATAAGTTTCAATAGTTTAAAAAACTAAAAATACACTTTAACTAAGCACAAAAAATTATAAAACTTTTTAGTCTTACCAAACCTAATATACTTGACTTGTCAAAATGGATCATATGAACTTAACTCGAGGAGTTTACTATTAGCCAATGATGTGTTCCACTATCCACCTCCTGGTTCCATCATCAGATCAGCTTCAAGATACCAAATTATAGTTGTCATCCGAACTACATATACAAACAAAGTTTCATTGCGATACAACAATTAGAAGTAGTTTAAAACTGAGTTCTAAGATTTTATTACATTGTTTGTTAGTTAGTTACAAGTGAAGCTAATATAAGCGTGTTAAAATAGACGAAATCATAATTTTATATCACTCTGGTTACTCCTCCAAAACTAGACCGATTACAATATTGTTTTCCAGGACAATCATTATAAAAAGGACTGATTTCTCAGCTTCTTTTGACTTTCCCGGGAATTCTTGAAGTCTCGAGAAATTTCTAATAAACACTGCAAATACGTGGTCGGTATGTTTTTTGGGCGCGGCCTTTTTTCAATAAAAATATTGAAACTAACATTTTTTTTGTTTATTTTTCATAGACGAGACAGACCACAAAATCTTTATTATCGTCCAGTCGCAAATTGTCAACTGTTCGTACAATCTATTAATTGCGTCAAAGCAACAACTTTCTTTTAATTTGTCGGAAAAATGATACAATCTAGAATAACATACAAACTTGTCTATTAAAGTGTTGAAATCCTCGGTCAACTATAACGACTGAAAGCGGACCTAGGTTTTTCGTACGTATTTAGTTTTTAATTATATGCTACAATAAGTAAATTACAATGGACACTCTAGATTGAGTAAAATTCATTTTCTATAGAAATCGTATTAATAACAACTTTGAACTCTTCGATTACCACATGATAACTTTGAAAGACTAGCGCCAGTAAAGCGTGAACGTAAACCAAAGCTTGGAATACTATAATATATAGAAAGCACTTTAGAAAGGAATCGAAGGTATGCGCGTGCGCAGACAGCGCGGACAAAGTGAGCGGCCCGGCCGGGCAGCAGCTGGCAGTTGCGCCGCATTTTCCGTGGTTACGAAACGCGGAACTGCAGCCTTCACTGTTAACCTTTTAATTGTCAGCTTTTTCGGTGCAACCTATCGACGCTTTATAAATTTGCTTATTTTTCAACATTCCGTATATCCACTGTTTACGGTCAAATTTCTAAATATGTACAGACTAAACTGTGTATCACGGTTTCACTACTTACCTGCTCCGCTCCTTAGGGTGTTCGTGTAAGAAGAGTTCGTTCACAGGGAGACTTTCAGCTGAACGTGATACTAAGAAAAAGTTTACGCGTCCTAGAAATCTGTAGGGAACTACGTATTAATTTATATTCACAGCGTAGACGTATGGCAGAATATAGATCGATCGAAAGTAGTAAATGTGAGGCACGGCTGACTGCACGGTGCGTCTTACATTCAGAAAGCACGAAACAAAAATAACGCCGATGTTTAAGTCTTATACACCTACATATTTTTTATCGCCGTTTTTCATACACGGACTTTCACGCGGACGAAGACGCAGGCATAGCTAGTAAGCTATAAAATATATATATTTTTTTTTCAAATATGACTAGTAGTTCCAGAGATTAGCGCATTATAAGAAATTAGCCGTACCCTACGGTTCCCGTGTTAAATTTATTCGTGTATCCCTGTCGCTGTTTTTTTTTTATAGTAGCTCGGGACCTTGCCGGTACTGTCCCTGATGATAAGCACCGTACAATCCAAATACAATGACGACCACCGAGAGATCGAAATCCATCTGAAATGTTGTTCCACTTTCCGTACTTGCCTACAGCTTGCCAGATTACGGTCATAGTTACTACTCAGCTCCTTAGTTTCGTAGCGTGAAGTTATATCACCTATACTATAGCTCAGGAATCTAGCTATCATATACAAAAATATTTTTTCGAACTGGACTGGTAGTTCCACAGATTAGCGCGTTTAAGCGAACAAACAAACATAAAAACTCTTCGCTTTATAATATTAGTATACATAAACAAAGAACAATCTCTTGAGCCTTGTAATATAAATATAGATTAAATGATTTATAGTAAAATATTCGGTTCTATTCTACTTAAAAAAATATGATATTACTAACAACTTGAGTTTCTACAGTTTAATGTACGGCTGGGTCGGACTCATCGCAACTGTTATACATCAGATATAACACACCATAGTGGCACGCTTAGGCCTGTCGGGTGGTAGGTAGGGTATCTGTACCCAACTGGATCCCGAACACCATGCAAATGGTGAACCTCTTTTGGATTGTCGCATTTCGGGACCAGTCAGTGTATATCCACTATCCCTCTACCAAGATGCTTATAGGCCGGCATGACAGCGACGGCCAGCAAGGGAATGCTGATCTCTTTGTGGTCACCGTTGTTTTTAGACTGCACTTACCATCACGACCAGTGCCATAAATTAAAAAAAAAAAAACAGAAATATATTTTTCTAAAAGTTAGTTTGTAACAAATCCGAGAATTCCAATTAATTCGTAAGTTCATTCTGTATGCCGTGACACGAATACTAGGTTACTCGATTGCCATTTGACCAGTATAATGAACTGACTGACTATAACAACTATTAGATACACTATAATTGACGATAAATGACACCATTATGAATAATAATAATCAAAATCTCAAACTATTTAGAAGAAACAGAACTTTATTCGGCAGTTGAACCTTTATTATGTTTTGGTTTTTGTTTTAACTGATTTCCACTCAAGAGACTTATCAAATTAAATTTGTGAAAATCTTCGATAATAGGGAAAGGGAAGCGTTACGGTTATTCGTCATGCAAATCGTTATACACGCGTCGAATAAATATAATAAATACTAAGTGACTGGTTGACCAATAAAAATGATCTGTTACGAAATTTTATCTCAAACGTTCCAGAAACCTTCGACCGACGCGCGCACTGCCACGGGCCCCGTCAATTTTAAACGCACTTACAAGACGTGCCCGTTCCTCAATACGAAATTACTTATACATTATTATATAATATTATGTACTTATGAATAGTACTTACTTTATATATAAAAATATCTAAAGGTTATGGTATGGTAACGCCGCACATGAGCCTATTCCTCTATTTTATTATATACATTACAATCTATGTTAATAAATCTGCAATTCTTTCTATAAATCATTCCTTAAATGACAGGCTAAAAGAATAATCAATCATACTTATAGAAATCGTAAACAAAAATTAAAAAAATGTTATTATTTCTCAACCAATTTTGATGAAATTTTGTACACGTCATTCCTCATTTCATAGGCTATATTATACGAGACGAAAATAATTATTGCGTTATATACGCGTGGTGACCCGCGAGATACCGGTAGTTGGTAGTATTTTTTTATTAACGCACTGTGAAAAACGCGAGAATGCCAGACTTATCTCGTGGCATATTTTGTAGTAGTCAACCACAGAGTACATTTGTATATAGGAGAATAGTCAACTGTTTCTCTCATCATTACGTTCTTATGTTTTGACAATCGAAATAAACATTGGATCCGGTCGCTGCCACGGCCATTACGTTGCCTCACCACACCACACTCATCTAGTAATTTGTTTTTACACTCATAAAATTTATGAATAAATTGACTTCAACTTTAAACATTAATAATATGTTTGCAAATAGCTAATGGTCGTTGCACATAAAAATACAAATTTCATCGCAGTTAACGAGATGAAATTATAATACAAATAATATCTACTTCCTCATTTACTTACGTCATCTAGACACACGACGTGTGTGAGCTAATTTCGGAAAAGAAAAGTGCGACACACCAGCCATCCATTAGATTTCCATAATATCAGATTTCAATCGCTAATAACTACGAGACTAGTAATGAGATAACAACGGTATATTTCATTGGATAGAGCATGACTGCGTATTTGTCCAAAACTAGATTGTATATTTCGGACACTTCAAATTCATCGCATGTAAAAATGACTCTAATGTGTATTCAAATTGTAATTTTAAGATAAAATAACTGAACGTTAAAACAATCATAACTCGTGTTTCCATGCGAACAACATAATACATTCATTATCATATCGGGAACAGTACGAACAAAACAAACCATGCCAAATCAGATAAACAATATCTAATAAGATGAGCGAAAGACCAATTAGTTTATGCTAACATTTAGCGGTTCGTTCACCTAATCAACTAAATAATGGCACAATGATGTCTGGCGCCGGCGCACACCTAGGGATGAGCAAATATCACATAACAGCTATGTTGACATCGATATTACTGTAAGCGCTAGTTCGTTTCTTTTATAAAACTAGCCTGCTAATTAGTTCGTCCCGCCTTCCTACGTCGATCACAACATACGCATAATGATACGGAAAGAATGAAGGAATAAAAGGACCCACCAGACTACTGCTCACCTGTAGTTTTAGAAGGCCTCCTCTTTTTCACATATATTGCACGCATATTATATAGCACGCACTATGCAAATTTTAATAGTTAATACATATTAGAATGAAATGTCTATTTTTCGGTTTATTTTTTGGTGCTACTTGTAGTGTTAACAGCCTAATTCTTTCTATCCTCTATCTATAACACAAAAATGTGCTATGTTCTATTTTTTTTTTCGAACTGACTGTACTGTTAGCCTTAGGGGCCCTGGAGCCTTTACGGCTTTTACAGCTTTACCGGGCTTGGGGGCGAGCGCTTAGGGCACTCAGCCACAAAAGCTAAGCAACAACATCCGAGGGTGCCAAAGTGGCCGAACCTCGGCTCGGACTGTTGCGCCTATGCAATTAAGTCGCGATCTGACTAAACAATGTTCTATTTAGGTGACCTAAAGGTGATGTAAAAATATTAACGTTCTCAAGCTCAATATCGATGTTTCGGTAACATCGATGAATATCGATCATCCCCACGCGCACGTCGCCGACTCCGCAATAACCATACAACCTCATCTAAATATTAGATCGAAACGCTTAGGTGCATTACATTGTCGCCTATGTTCATTTACACGTTCACCCGCGCCGCTTCGACGGCTTGTCTGTACAATTTACTGGTGCGATATGAGGTCGAAATGACTTCATGGCTATGTTAAACTCCGTGCGATATTAAATCTTTATGACACCTTAAAACGAAAAAATAAATTGAATATAATTATAATCGTAACCTATGATAATACCCCTTCATAGTATATACAATAAATAAATACCCTTAATAAATAATATGTTATTTTTTATTGTTAAGTGAGGTTTAGTAAAATATATTTTTTTTGTCTTTCAGAATCGTAACATTGCTTGAACTAGGATGCTCTTCGCATCGTATGACAAGAAAACTATTTTTGACAGCGCAAAACGCGGCCATGCAGCGCCTGCGGCAGCGTGATAGATACGCCTGAGATCATTTCGACCCCCATTCTGTATTGAACGTGTTAACAGATGGAGCTAGTTAATTCTGGAAAGATCTTTGACCCCGTTAAATCTTTTACACACATGCTAAATACAACATGTAAATGAGAATAAAAATAAACAAATTCTTCCTTTGCAATTATTTTAACATTGCTATGTAAATGGGATTATTCACCTGGGGGCTTAGTATGGGCGATCGTTCGCAGTGCCCCTAGCAGAATCGCCGGAGAACCAATATTGGCTGTATAGAAACGATCTGTTTTATTGGTTTTGAGTCAATGAGGCCCAAACGACCATTTGCTATACCAGCCTTCATCAAAGACCTCTAGAAACCCTACTCACCACAGGAACACAACACTAAGTCATTTGGCTGCGGTCTTCTGTAGGGTGGAAGTTATCCACCAGTCGGACTGCCCCAAGAAGAGAGAAATCTCCAAAGAAATTTATCTGTGCCGCACCTCTCTTAAGTCTACCTAACTCTCTTCCCTACAACATGGAATCCTTCAGACATAACGTGGAGAGGCATTTGAGTAACAGGTAAGTTAGCGACGCGGACGACTGGTGATGAATTGTAATTTCTCCAAGGTCGTAGTTGTTTTTAGATTGCATTGGGCTTACCATCAGTAGCAAAGCCAAAATTATGTCGTACTACGATATAAAAAAAACGCAAAACCAAATTTACACTACTATTATAAAAAGGTATCGACTGTGAATATATTAGTAGCAGGTTATTACTGGAACAAATATAGTCTGTCTTGTTTCCTTATCTTATATTATTATCTTATAATCCGAATTGAAAAATACATCTTTCACTGATAAAAATATTTGTTCAGGATGACGTTTTAGTTTTATTAAGTTTTATATTGTAATTAATGTGTAGAGTCGTAGCCGTTTGCTAGTTAGGTATATATAATGTGAAGAGCTTTAAGTATATATACTTATGTAATAGGTCCTTACATATGAAATTAGCGTTTTATATGGAAAAAATAAAACGAAAAAATATTATGAAATTATACATTTAATAGATCGAAGTATATACCATTATTATCTATGCATTTTCGTCGTTTCCTGGTAGTTCATTGATTCCATTGCTGAAAAAAATATGGGAGCGAGAATCAATAAAATCTTTGAAGGCGGTTTGGACAGCCTCATAGGAACTGAATTTTTTTCCTTGCAAAGAATTGTCCAGATTCCGAAAAAAGTGGTAATATGTTGGAGCAAGGTCCGGGGAGTATGGTGGGTGTCGGAGACATTCCAACAGCAGTTCCTGCATTTTAGCGACCGTGTGTCGTGACGTATGCGGTCTAGCGTTGTTCTGAAGCAGCAGTGGGCTAGAGAGATTGACCAGTCTCGGTTATTTAACAGCTAGCTTTTCCATCATGGTTTGGAATTGTTGACAAAACAGATCTGCCGTTATCGTCTGGCCGGATCTTAGAAAGCTGTAGTGTATGACACCAGCACTGGTCCACCAAACACTCACCAATACCTTTTTCTTGAGTCAACTTTCGCTTGGGACAGGATTTGACCGGTTCGTTATTTTAACGGTTGAGTAATGTAACGCAGCACTCAATGCGTGTTTGTTGGTGTGCTTTTCAGTCAATTTATACGATACTCATTCCTGGGGTTTTTTGACGTTTCCAATTTGTTTCAAGTGACTTAAAATTATTTTATCACTTAAACCGAAGCCTGTCGCTAACTCTGACGTGGTTTGCGATGGATCCGCTTCCACGATTAACTTTAATTATTCATAATCAACTAGGGTGCCCAGCCGTCCACGGGGTTTATTTCGTAGATCAAAATTTCCAGAACGAAAATGTTGTTACCAAGAACGTACCTTGCTTTATTTTACAGTAGCTTCGCCATATACATCAATATTCCTTCGAGCTATTTCTGCTGCGCTGATGCCACGGTGGACCTCATATTTGTAAATAATTCGATATTTTAATTTTGTCATTTTGTGAAAAGAATGATGTCAAAGAAAAAGGAAATGGTGCGCAAACAAATAAAACACTAAATTCGCAACGCAAATTCACAAGCCTAAATTTACAATAAATTTGAATTTGGTATTCCTAACCAAACGCCAGATATTTGATATCTAAGTGACCAGTTTAACAAAACGCCAATTTCATATCTAAGGACCTAACCGGATTTACATCAATACGTGGAATAATTCATGAGGAAAGTGTAGGTGTATAATTCATTAAAGGTTTTGTGTATATTGGCTGAAATATGACGATAATTGTCGAAAAAAATAAGCCGTATGCGAGTTTTACTGGCATGCGCCGCGTAAACCAATAGAGTATATGTATTACTAGCCGAGAGAATCCGGGGCGGGTTGCTAGTAACGTATAAGAATCATGTAGAAAATATAAAGGTTAACACGTTAAAAATTTAATTAGGTATTAAAATTGTACAGAAGAAACAAGAAAACAAGTTTATATCCTTTTCATGACCTCTATAAATTTTTATACTGTATACATTTTAATTGGAAGATAATTAAAACTATTAAACGTAATTACATAAGCTTTTATTATATGTATTAAAATAATGTTTTACGGCAACCAGCAAAGTAGGTGCTTACTTAATGCGGATAATTGTGAAAGGAAACATACAATGTAGTCAGGGCTGCTGAATTATCAGGATTTTATCCGGGTACCTGTATGTCTTTCGCAAACAAAGTGGACGAACAAATTTGACCGATTATCCGCGGTATGAGAAAAAATCTGTCTATATTAATAAATTGTTATATGTAGTAGTTATATACAGGCGCATATTTTTTCAAAGAGTATTCCTAGCTATGATTCAAGAATATCTATTCAGCCATTTAAAGTTTATCAGTTCTTTTCTAGTGTATTAATAAATGTGAGCATCTTCAACAGGTCTGATCGTGTCGAAATTTGGTATTCTGTTATTTCAATGTTATTTGAAGATGGTAACATTGAGCTGATGCTGCAGCATCATCTATAATCTGCAGGATACCGAACTCTTCACCAACTTAAAGCAAAGATATCTTGTTTTGGCTTATTGGAATGGTTTGACAGGTTGTGTTGGGGGTTTCCTAAAAATTTCAATTTACCTTGTTGTCCTTCTGTCTGTTTGTATGTTCGGAATTAATTTTAATTTAATAAAAAAATATATTCTTAGTATATCATATATGTCCTACTCAGTGATGGCAACTACAAAATAAATTATATACTTTAATTTAAATTTTGACTACAATTTGATTACTTTTGATATTATTTTATGTTCATAAAAATTGTAACAGGACGTGAAAAGATAATATTATGTTTAACGCGTTATGTTTTAACGATATATGATGAAAAATGCAGATCCTATTATTATTTTGAATTGAAATTTATATATAGATGATGCAGGAGAAAAAGTAATTATGAAAGATTTAAAGAAAAACAACCCTAACAGACTTATCAACGCACAGTCGAAACTAATGAAGATTGATTACACTGTTTGCTCCAAAGCGATTAAGTGTGATAATAAAATACACAATTATCATGATGTAGTGTATATAATTATTAGTTAAATTTAAGTCATTTTTTATATTCCACGGTGTCTTATTCGACTCCGTCCAATTTAGAAATGATTCGAAACATTATATAATTCATTTTATATAGGTTCGGTTACGGATTTTCATAACACCTCTGATCGATAGACTAACGCCACAATATCAACATTTAAATAAACAATAGAGATAATTATTATAACATACATACATATTACATAAGTTTTTAACGTATCAAGCGATAAGTTGATTTTGAATGATACAGTTGTTGTGTTTATCAATATCTATAGTGCAAGGTGCAGACGAACTTGTAAAATAAGCGTCTAAATCGAGACAGGCATCCTAGTGCGTGGGATAAACTGTTAGCACAAGATAATTTATATAATGTACATAAGAAACAAAACATTGCTAGATTTTCATATATTTCGATTCTGAATTAAACTTTAACACAAGGTGTTTCATACATTTATTTTGATAAATCTGTAGTTATGTATGTACATTTTTTCGCACTTCGTGATAGACTGCCTTTGTAAAGGACCCTGATCATGAATATATTTTTGTATGTCTGGATTAAACTTAAAAATTTGTAAGCGAGTATATGTCATTTCAAAATTGACAGAGTATAAAAATTATCAATACTTCTCTAGAAATACTAATAATTATTATTTCAAACAATTTTTATTTTTATTTTTTCTCAACCGGTCATTTAGTTCTCTAGGGTTTAGCTTTTAACTATTTAATTAAATTATACATTACCAAACTCTTGACGATCCAAAAAATATTTATATCCATACCTGAAATCAAAAAGAAAATAAGTATGAAAATGTAATAATTTCTTAATTCCTAAAGTAATTATTAAATACATAATTGTTGGCAATAATAATTTTCGACGAAGACGGATGACGGATATAAACACGCTCAATTTTGATTTTGATAGTCGACGAGAAGTTACATAATGTTTAATCTATGGTTGGTGGCTGTCGCTTAAAATGTTTGTAAAAATATTTTATAGAAATAAAATAGCAGTTTTTTGGCGGGCACTTGAGCTGCCATATTGTGGTTCTTCTTCAACTTTTTCCTAACTTGGCAACCGGTCTTTTTTATTGAAGACCATTACTGCCATTATCGAGTGTATATAGTTTCCAGTGTTATGAGTTATGACGATTTGTGTATCATAACAAGATGGTGGCTCCCTAGTTAGAACTTTCTAGGGAGCTTTTGTAGCATCTCAGAATTTATGAGCCATGTTATTATTTCCAATTCACTTCGATTGTGCACATTAACCAAACTTTATTATGCACAATGCCACCTGTATTACACAATATAGGGTCAAATAACACAAATTTACGAATAAAAAATAAAAACCACTACATGACAGTTTGACACGTGGTGCTTTATATTTAATTATGTCAAAAATAATGTTATTTATCCCTAAACTAAGTGATATTGGCGACATTTTACTTGACGTAGTTTAGAACTAGAATCATGCATTATAAGTTGCCACAAAAACTTCCTGGACATTTTTAACAAAGCAACCGCCATCTTGTTAGAGCTATGTTTGAAGATTACAGGAATATCTAGAAAAATATGACGTTGACGTTGATGTGACGTTGGCAGAATCGTGGATGAGCACAGTTGCCATTACATAAAAAGAAGTAAAAAAGGTTGTCAAACTTAGAGACACAAATTTTACTTTTGTACTAGCTTTTCCTTCTACTATATGGTTCCAAACCAGCCCTGCTACTGTACATAATTAGGTACGTCCTAATAATAGCCTCGAAATAGGAAACATTGTTCACGTGCCTATCAATCACAGATAATGCTGTCATTAAAATACATTGTAAGAAATCTTCAATTAAAATTAACATCTGTGTACGTAGCATTCAACAGCATTAGTTAACAATGGCGTCATCAGAAACAAAATAGAATTTACAAAATACTTAATTATCCCCAACATATCTAATTAAGACGCGTATGGCTTAATTTGTTACAATGAAATAATTCTGTCAACTAGCCGATTCATGACGACGCGAGTTGTGAAACGAGATAACGTAATTGAGCGCATTAGAAAAAAAGAGACGCAACTATGATGGGCATGTACTTTTCTTATAAATCACAGGTCGTAACTTTCGAGAGGCGGTTTACATCTGATTTATTGGTCACTTGCGATGACAGAAACCTCTCGCCTGTTATTAGACGTCTATCTGATATATGTTTTACACACAATTCATTAGCAAACTATCATTTCATAAGCAATATTTGTTAACGTTTCAAACACGAACTGAACTATTTATCGATACTTATAAGTCCTATAACTAACTAGCTGTGGCCGCGGCTCCGCTCGCGTGAACTACTAAAAAAGCTTTTTTATCTTTTGTACGGAACCCTAATTATTTTTCAAAAATAAAAGTAGCCTAAAAAAGCTTATTTGCTTGCTTTCAGTTCCCGTCACTTCATCTTTCACTGAGTTTTTTCGATAATGAATCTGAAGTGGCCAGAAGAGAGAAACAGACTGGCCATAAATTTAATAAAAACGAGTTATTTATTTATTTATACTTAAATTTCATGTATTTATGAAATCCATCAGCATTTACATAACTTATTCTTACAGACTAACTTAGTATACAAATTGAGCCAATAAAGAATTCCACAGATTCAACTATGCATTATTAAGGTTCCTAAGGTAGGTTTCTTTTCAATTTATTTTTAAAAAGGAATAGTTTATTCTCGAGTAGTAATTGTAGGTGGCATAGGTAAGTTAAAGTAGATAATTTTGTGCATAATTAGAATTCACCTTGGGAATAGCTAGAAGAGAGGGGTATGACGCATTCGATAACCAAGAACACAGCGATATAGCAGACTAGAGATTAGGACAATCTACGTCTTCAGATAATACACCATGCAGGAGTACTATGTCATACTGACGCGGCATCAATTTCAATTGATCTAGTTGGAAATATTTACTCTCTTCCTCATTGTTTTCTATGTTTTTAGTAGAATCAAAATTTTACAAACTCTTTTTGGGAGTGACTATTCTATCGATATACTTACTCTAAGGAGACTAGATAGATATTACAAGCATATTTCAAAACACTTCTTACGTACACATATTATAAGGTTTTAATGCAATCTAAATTATTAAACGACACTCGCACACGTTTTCTAAACCCTAATTGTCTATAAGCTTTGTTAACAATTGTATGTGGTTAGACATTATTAATTTGGTATTAGAACCACGCCCTAATTATCTAACACAGTCAACTATTTAATAACATTATCATTTATATTATAATCAAAAGCGGAGAAAATTTACGAAGTTAACATGTAAACATTTGCTCAAATTGACAGTTATTCTATTATCAAAGTTCAAGTTGATATAAATCATTTTAAATATCAAAGCAACCCATAACTGTTGCTAATTTAGAATATATTTTGTCGTTTGCAAACATAATGAATCTAGATTTTGAAATACACTCTCCAATATCATTTAGGTAGGTATCGTAGGGAAGCGGGCCCAAAATAGATCCCTGAGGCACGACAAAAATAACAAAAATATTTTTACCCAAGGGAATAAAATTAAAAACATAAATTTCAAAGTACCTATTCTTTCTTCCAAATTTGTACATGTTTCCTGTTCAAAAAATTTGATATGTTTATCTCAAAAATAAAATTGGCAACCGTAAGTAAGGTTGTGTGATTAAGTACATTTAGAAAAATAAAAATAAATTGTAATCAAACCCAAGTTAATTTCCCAAACGTAAAACCACAACTACGTTTAATCGTTTCCTACACTGGATTTATTCATTTTGATTTTTAACTAATTATTATTTTGCATTATAGTGAGATCAAGATCTCATTAGCTAAGTTTAATTACGTTTTTATTAAATTGCAAAGAAAATAAATGTATGATAGTAAATTAGTAAATAACGTTCGTTAGTCTAGTAAAGAAACTATCAGCTATACGAGGCTACACCATAGAACATACAAGAGGCATATTGTTTTCACGAGCTGTTTTAAAATAACAACGAATATAAACATTAATACAGGCTTGTAAAATTCTTATTAAATACAGTTTGTTTTCATATCGTGACTGTACTGCTATTTTTAGGAGTACTGTAAACACAATTCCTATATATATCACAAGCTTACGACGTGCAAACTAAATTGCTACGTTACAGATACAAGAACAAAGTTGAATTCTATCATTTCGTTCAACTGAAAACAAAAACATGGCCGTCAAGAACATGAACATCCTTACCTATATATCTATAATTACCTATATTTTGTTATAGTAATGCTTAAACTTGTAATCTGGACAATAAACATTATTTAAATTCATTCTTATCGTTAATTAAACCTAATTAGAAAAATGACCTTAACAATATAAGAAAATTAAAAATAAATAAATCGCAAAGGTGCTTGGGAAGGGCTTATGTGAGTTACTTTTTTGTTACATATTCAAAAACAAGAATAATTTATTTAGGACCAACTTACATTTTAAATAAACCAAAATATAAAAATAATTCTAAACAAAAACAAGAGTTTCTGTTCAGATCTTGATTTGTCATGTGGTGGTTTTTTATTTAAATTCATAACCTTAATTATCTTATTTGGCCTTATATTATGTAATTTTGGCGGCATTCGTTATTGCGCACAAGTGAAGTGGAGTTACCATTAAATAAAAAGAAGAAAAATGGAAACAAAATGTAATTATGTAGTAAACTGAGTGATTCTAACCTATTTAATTTATAAATGTGTACTAAAGTTTAATTGTTTTAAACTTTTCTGATTATATATCCTCGAATTGGGTCACCATTGTGGATTTTGCTCTGCACTCTTCTCGGAATGATAGTGATGTCAGGATGTCAGGAAATGATTCATATATATATGTATGCCTGTCCACGGACCATTAAAATAATACAATCGTAATAATTAGGTTTATTACATAAATACATTATATAAAAGTTTAACATAAATAAATACACGTAATCAATAATTTCGCATTAAATAACTTCTAAAACCGCGATCCTTATTTGAGGCAAAAGGTAGTAGTGTCTTTTTCGTTAAATGCAATCTAATATTATCTATTCAAATAGTATATAGCTGAAGAGATTGTTTCCTACGCACATCACATTAAAAAAAAAAAACAATTCATTATCAGTGTGTTTTTCCATTTGTGAATAACCACATAGCCTCATTTGGAATAATTTACTTTTCAAACGGAGAAAGTATGTTTGTCCACCATTATGAATTTACTATATACTTATTAAGTATATAAACAGTAATTATTTCCTAAATATAAGGATATGTATTCATCTATTCTAATATTATAAAGAGTTAAAGTTTGTATGTTTTTAGGAGGTAATCCTTGAAACTATTAATATGATTCTAAAGTTTTTATCAGTTATAGAGTAACAGATAAAAACTACATAATCCCTAAGGGCTACAGGTACTATTTACTATGGTAGTTAACGCATACAAAGTTATAAAAATTGGGAATTCATATATTAATTTAGTATAGTATATATATTACAAGAGACATGAACATTATGCACGTTGGTATATGAATGAGTAAAATAGAAAAGTGTTATATATAGAATCCACTTTCCCCCCGAGACACGGGTGAATCATCTGTTTCGTGGAAATCTCGGTGCATATCACGTGTAATGTATTCACAAAACCGTTTTTCATTGATTATTATGTGTCGTACAGAAATAAATGCAATCCGGCTGAATTACTTTGTTGGCAGAACGTTGCGTCTGTCTGCAGGCGTCGCTTCGTTACTATATTTAGCAAAATAATAATTATCTAAAAATACAAAGGTTAGATAGAGGCCCTCGCAAGAATATTTATTGCTGTGTTATTATTTTGTATATTTATTACTTTTCATGTAGCATTGTCTGTGTTGGAGTTCTTTAACCGAACTTACCCGTTCTATATATATAAGGAGTAGTTCATTAATTACGTGAACTCAAAATCGGGGAGAGATCTGGCAAAATCTCACCAAATCTCGTGTAAAGGGGTCTTGTCAATATAAATCTCCTGTCAATATTCGCTTTTATTTAGACTAAATATTAAATAGTATGTTTGCCCGGTATTACCCGATTTAAAATATGTGCCCTAGATCCCTAGTGCCCTAGGTGTAAGATTTTTAGTAAATTATAAAAGGTGTCGCAACCAAATTTTTTACTATTACTAAATTTAATCAAATTTGTCATAAGTAGTGCACCTTAATCGTTGTCATTTTCTTATATTTTTTGGAACAAAGTTCCTTATGAGGCGTTGCGGAGGGGTACCCTAGCCGGCAGAAATAGTCTGTAACGTTAAAAAAAGCGTAAGATTATATTATATGTGTATATAATTATAGTATATGTATTATATCTATACAGTGTCTAATGTATAGTCAAGAACATAATTAGGCTTAATTATTATTATTCATGTAAATAACTGTTTCTTTGTATATTATTATAATATATTTTTATAAATCAGTGTAAATAAAATAAAGGTGTTAAGATAATTTTGTAAAGTAGTTTTTTTTTTAATTTTTATCGATAAAAAATCATAATAATAGATGTATACCCGAATAACTATTTTCTTTATACCTCGAATACAACTTGAAATTAATATTTTATAATAAGGAACTTCGTTCCTATTTGGTGTCCCACGATACCACACGTTGTTTTTTTAATAAAATACAGGAGTATTAAAGCTTAATAGGCATTTAGCGGCATGAAGCAACATATATAAACATATCAAATAGTGTTAAATCTCACTTGAGGGAATAACAAAAAATCTTATGAACAGTTTGCTTTGGCTGGAATAAACAAAGTATTCAATGCCTAAAACCCTACGTTATTCGGATTGTAAAAAGGCAAGGGCGAATATTAAGATAGAGACTTGAAACTGTGAGAATTATTGTTTATTTATTTTTATAATATTTGGAAGATATAATAATTTTATTTATTGAAATTTGATGAGCCCTTAAAACATAAAAATTAAAAGAAAATCTAAATAAGTTAAATCCTAATAATGACGAATTAAAATTTGACTTATACTCTCCCTTTCATGAAATCATTTCCATAAGCTGTTAACAACAAAATTAAATTCATTAAAATACTTTATAGATCAAATGTAATATCAGAACTTATCAAAATAAAGGCTATTAAATTTATTTTGTTCTGGAACACCTGTGCTTTTTCTAATATTAAAAGTCATATATTTTAAAATGGATTGCAATAAAGGTTAGAAGAAGTTGTTGATAAACATTTTATAGTTGAAAATGTTAATCCATAAGTCACGTGGACGTCTCTAGCAATGGTTGGTATTCGTGTCAGGAGCTGGGTCGAGCTGTCGATGCCCGCTGTCTGCCCACGCCCATCTCTATCGATCGGCGCCTTAACCTCCCATCCCCGATGCACTATAGACATCTCTCGATAATAACTGATAATTGATAACTGGTAAATTATTATTTATAATGAATACAATTTAATGTGACAATTGCAATATAATTAAGGGAAGAACCCTGATTCCTATGATACACGTTTCGATATTGTGTAAATATGGCAAAATAGTACCCATTTTTTACACATATTCATTTTTGAGAAATAAATACTTTTTTATATTAATAAATCTGTAGCTATTGTCTATTTGTATCGCTTGTATGTCTATTGTGTAGCTAGAATGCAACTGATCTCCCAAATTTGATATTTCAATTTCATTGTTTCCGATTTTATGTCTGGTTTTAACTAAAAATGGCTAGACAGAGTTTATTGAAATATTGTGTAATGGAATTATATGTCATTCCTCAATTGATAGGCTATAAAATTATCAATAATACTTTTACAAATCGCATAAAAGAAGTTAATAACAGATTTTAATGAAACTTTGTATAACAAGAACAATATGTCATTTCGACATTGATATATTATAAAAACTTTAAAATTTATATTATATATTATTTTTCGGTAAATTGCAATTATTATTCAATATTTTTTGCAATTTGTGATCAGTTCTCATCCTACAATACAGGTATAATAATTGAAAGTAGAAGCTTTATATTTGGTCAAGATTCAAAAGTCCTACTAACCGATGAGAAAGTGGCAAACAACATTTTGTACGTGAGATTTTAATTACGTTGTAACTGGTTACATATTTATTTTTAGGCTATTATTGTATTTAAGCGAGAAAAATAATTAGCACGGTGCGGTTCTGTGTAATTGAAAGAGCGGAAATAATAAAATACATAAAAGTATGTAATTATGAAACTTTCAATTTATGATGCTTTTATGTATTAAATATATTCGGTGAGCAATTCTTGTAATTTGTTTCTCGCTAACGGCTCTAACAATTCGAATGAAATATTGTATTTAAGTGTTTCTTTTTCGCTTTTCCTAGACACCGAGCAGTTTTCGGTAGCCCAAATATTAAGTATGAATTAATGTATGAAATATTTATTTCGGATAGATAATATTTATTTGTTCAGAATCACGACATGAATTCACATAATCAGATCTGCGATTCGCATGATTTTCATTTAGTCCGATCGAGTTCCTTGCTTGCTGTTCTGGATTACTGGGATTTTTTAGAACCGCTAGTAGTGTTTTAAGTTCATAAATGCCTTTTTAGCGCCTACATTTTTGATTTTGAAGAAACGCAACAACACTCGCTTCGTCTCGTCTTGTTGTTGGTGATGGCAGCGTTTACACCATTTCACTTCTACTTACTTCTTATTTAATGATATTACCTACGCTAGAATAGCATAGATTACCTCACAATTCCGCTAGTTCCACGGAACACACGTGATCAACAAGTTGATATTCAAGAATCGATATTGAAACTTAAAACTATTAAAGACATAAAAAATCAATGTAAAGTCGTTTTCCAAGTAAAGATAACGTTTGGGTCTTTACCACTCTTGAAGACAAGTTGTTTACTTTGATAAAAACACTGGTTATTGTACGGTTTATCGCTGATACAGACCGAGTCTTGGCTTCCGCCGCGACGCGTATGCTGTTTCACCAACTTATCAAGACTACGCTCATTGACTTATACATTACTGCGTATAAATGGCTACGCTGCTAACATTATTGAATTAGGTACATCCGCTACGTATTTCCGAACATTTTGCAAGAACTAGAACTGTTAACACTCATATATATGGTGTTCACTTAGCTATAATAAGTTCATCTTTGTCATTTCATGTTTAAATTTCATATCATTCATCTACTTCTTATGTAACGTTTATACACAATTTAGACAATGTCACGTAAATAGATTACTAACCTTCAAAAATCAAACAACGCTCTAACAAGAAGATTGCTCCCTTTTTTAGAACAGTCTAGAAGGTCCTGAAGGCAACTCAAAATGCATGTTTCTAGTTATTATTTATAAACCACTTCACTTGTGCACAAAAACCAAACTACATTACGTAATATTCCACTAATATTACGTAATATAGGGTTAAATATCATAATTTTATTTATTACCACGTGACAGATTAGGATCCCGGACAAAATCCCCATAAGAATATCATTCACAATTCAGTCATTTATAATCAACATTTATTTATAAATAATACCACGCATGCACCGCCATTTATGTGATGTAACCAACTGACTTATATACTGTTAAAATCAATGGTGTAACCTCTTATGATAAAATGCATAATAGCAAAATAATTATAACATCACGATCGCACACCACAGCTAACTTACTTCTGCCATAGCTCCTTGTACTTTTAAGAACAATTATGTGAATATTTAGAACGTTTTATGAACCATAGTATTGTGTTTTTTTTTAAATACGCTGTAAGCCAAGCTGCTAGACTTAAAAAAGAAAGAAAGAAAGATATGCGATAATCTCCTAATTATAGATATATAAAAAAACCGTTATTAAAATAACGTTATAAAAACTAGCAGTCTAATAAAACAAACTTGTATGATCTTATAAAAGGAGAACAGTGAATAACATTACAAAGTAATAAAAAAAACCGCGTACAAGTGATATTTAAAATCGATCCGGTTTGTAACATAACCAAATGTCCTTGAAGCAGAATGTAAGGACAATGGAATCTCAAAATAACAGTACAAGAGAACACTATTATACAACAACAAAAAAAACAATACAGACTGATGAATTAATTTCATACAAATGCATTCTTGTATACTTTATATTATGTGTATTATTTTCAATGTCATTTGTATTATTAATTGAATATTGTTATTTTCGCGATACATTTTTACTAAAAAAAAACTATACATAAGTATTATAATTATTATTACTACATTTTTCTAAAATATTTATACTGATTACAATTATATTACACTGATAATAATTTAATTTCATGTAAGTCATTTCAAGCACTCAAATGGATATAGCAGTGTTGCCATTTCAGTCTTGCTTTAATTATATTTTGAAACTGATCAGATACAATACAGGAAATTGTAAATACAAAACTAATCCGCTATTTCTAGCTGAAGAAGTGAATTCAATAAAGGCATTTATAAAAATATACAATAATAATATCTAAATAATCTAAGAATCTGAACATTTAAAATGTAATGGCATTAGCATCACTAAACTATCCAATTAATTTCATATTTCAACATAATTATGCCTTTTTTAGCTCGTAGAACGGATGGCCGATGGGGCCAAAGAATTGTAGAATGGCGGCCACGTACCGGAAGACGCAGCGTGGGCAGACCCGCCATAAGGTGGTCCGACGACCTGGTAAAGGTTGTGGGAAACCGCAGGTCGTTGTGGCGATCTTTAGGGGAGGCCTATGTCCAGCAGTGGACGTCTTTGGCTGAAAGGAGGGTGCCAGTGATAACTAACCGGCATAAGTTTTGACATCGTTTTAAATATTACAAAATATTTTATTAAGTTGTAAAATATAGGAATTTTGGCGGAAACTTGATCTGTTATGTCGTGGTTAAGTCATAAACTTATATTATGTAATATTGATGGCATTATACCTGATACGAGTTTGGTTGTTGTGTACAAGTGAAGTGAATTAAAAATAGTAAGTAACTTGAAACATGTATTTTAAGTTGCCACAAAACTCCCTGGACTGACCTCATGGTAAATGTACTATAGTGCTGAACTCAGAACTTTACTAATATATTTTTTTTACTTTTAAAGCTGGTTTTCTTACTCTGGCGCAGAATATTGTAAGATAGTTGATGAAATTGCTCTCTAAACACTAGGTGATTAGTTGCGCCCACTTATCTCAAACACAGAAAACAAGCACAAATTAAATAAAATAACATGCCAAAAATGTTCAAATTATTTAGTACAAATTTGATTTTGTTAACCTTGATCGATTCTTTTAAACTGACACTTGAATAAGCTAATCGGGCCACTTAACTACGTATTTCGCAATAGGAAAGCGATAGTAGAAATGGCTAAATATAGGATACGAAATAGCAAATGCAGCGTATACTTGGTACATTATGGATTGTACATAATCTGAATTTGCCATTTGGAAACCGATATTTAGCTATTTCTGCTATTAATTTGCTGTTGCAAAATACGTTATTAGGAGGCTGTGTTCTCAATAGTAAACTCTTACAACAAAACAAACGTTAAAATGTTAAGGTAAAATTGTAACCACATGACGGCATAGTATTAAACCGAGAAACACAGATCAATTATGAGAATTATGAGAATATAATAATCATGTAAGTTGAAAAGCAAGTGGTTGACCAACGCCTTTCGGAGAAAACTTCCAACATCCTGCTTGTAATTTTATATACATCATATGTTCCAAAAGTGGGTGCTGGAGCTCTTTAAGTAATAGACGATTAAGTAGAAACTGTTAAACTGTTGAAGTTGGAGTTAACAATTATCAATTTGAGAAAAGGTGGTATTGATATATATTCCAAAAAAGATAATAAGAGAAACTTCGTGATTTTCTGGTTAAAAAACGCTAAACACTACAATTCTGAATTAAAACAGACACCCTTTAGAAATGCTACTGTGCTTACTGAACTTTGAGAAGCTATGGTATACATAATGCATTTGCGTTTCTGTTCCAAGGGAAAATATTGGCCTGTCAACTGTAAATCTTAGATGGAGACGTCATAATAAGTAGTTTGTAAAACAGTCAAACCAGTAACAAATAACATGTTTTGTTTAACAACGTGTCTAGAATTTCAAAAGAAATGTTCTCGTCTTGATGGTATACCGTTTGTGAAAATTAGCAATTTCCATGAAAACATAAAATAAATCGACCACTTATTTACTTAATACTTTTGACACAATATATGTTATTAAATTTGAAATATATTAAACAGTAGGATTTACTGTCATAAGATTACTGTAAGGTTAGATCATTGAGTGAATAAGAGTGAAGTTTATATAAAGACTTCTTCTAAAAAAAAGAAACAAAAATATTGATAACCCGTCCTCTAATTAGGAAATTCGTAGTTACGTAATTATTTCGCAAGAGCAAACCGATAGGAGAAATGGCTGTTTGATACGTAATGGTTTGTTAATCTGAATTGGACATATGCTGAAGTCGATATTTTGCCATTTCTGCTATCGCTTTGCCCTTGCGAAATACATAATTACGGGGCCGATTGAGATTCTCGTGGTAGTGTTTTAACGTTCATAACCTTACTGCCTTATTAGGTACTTAATTGAAAAACGAATTTTTGTTTTTAATAATTTGCAACCTAATTTAAGGTAACTATAAACAAGTATAATGTATCAGTAACGTATTTGCAAATTTTATTGCAAACTGAGCTGCTATCATGTCATTTTATGCGTTTTAGACTTACACCAGTAGTTAGGCCAATGTTTTAAATTATAACAGTTATCGAACTATTTTAAGATTTGCAAATCCCTATTCAGTTGTTTTTTTTTTATCGAAGATCGTCAAGGGACGGTACTATGATGAGAGCACAGTGCAATGCAATAACATCGGCAACCAACGTGGAATCTACAATACATCGTCAGTCGTCGCTGTCATGCCGGCCTGCACAGATGTCTCTTCACATTTTGTTTTTATGTATGAGATATTTTGACATAGATACCGGTTCGGTGATACCCTCTGTTGAGGTCGAATCGTTTCGCGTTTCCGATTTTATTACCTCCATGATGCAGGACAAGTTTTGATAGTTTTAATATGCAATAAAATATTTCTTGACGAATAATTTTCTGTTTTAATAAAATATATTCATGGTTCAATTATCCACTTCATAGATTTTTCTGAAACATTTTGTCACCGTAAACTTATCTTACGCATTACGTGTAAATAAATAAAAGAAACGTAGACAATGAACAGCTGTTTCAAGAAGGAATCAATCAATATTGGTTGGTATATACGTATACGGGATGGTCGTGCGAGTGTGTAAGTGTCCCTGCGAGATTGCGGCGCGGTCAACGTTCGCAGCGCGGCGCGGCGCGGCGACGGCGCCCGGCCGGGCCCCACACACCCACTATTGCGAAAATAATGCAGCCGAACAACACGCCACACCATTTATTTTGTTTTAACGTTATTTTTATAGTTGATTATGTTTGAACGCATCGTAATGTTAAACCTGGTTTCTATAAACGAGCTGTACCTACCTACAACAGTGGCTTGTTTTTCATCAAGAATCATCAGGCGAAATTTGAATTCTTTAAACATGAGTCGTCGATGGATTTTGTTTTATCATCGACGATTACTACAAAACCCAATTATAATCCACATTAGTGGGTGTTATGCTAACACAAAATATATCTTAAAGCGAATGTGTGGTTTTATTTTGCCGTTTAACCTTTTGGCAAAATGACTAATTTACCTTATAAGACATAGGTATCGATAAATAAGGTATATGGAAAAAACATTTTTTAAATCACCACTTTTACATTGCCTAATATAAAGAGGTAAAATTTGAGTTTGGATGTTTGTAGGAGGCTTGGCCAAACAAAATATGTAGGAATGTATATGAAACTACTGAACCGATTTAAAAAATGTTACTGATAAAGACTTCAATAGACAAAGAGTACTATTATTTTGGTCTTAGTCAGAAAGCCGAGTTCATTATTGTTAAATATATACTATGTTTTACTGTTATTCAGTTTTATATTATAATTAAAGCGGACGAAGTTGCAGTCAGTTCCTAGTTAAATACAAGATGCTAATGATGTAGTTAATAGTCTAGTTAAGCTAATACTCAAATATAACAAGCGAATTTATTTCTAGAAGTGTATTGATTGTAATTTTTTTTAGATTATTAAAAAAAATCCTCATAGTGGCAAGATATCCCGTCAATATATTAAAGGGTTAATTATTGTTTGCATCCATTAGCCACGACAGCTGCTTTCGTTACACATGCAGCATTTCTTTGCGAAATAGGTACGTCATTTGTTTGTCGTAAGCAATTACACGTTTTAAAGTATTTATAAACATTTTGTTAGCAATCAGGTCATATGCAAGTGGTGGTTGTTTGTGCGAGAAGGGAGGTGAAGGGAAAAGGAGGTGTACGGGGTAATGGAAGTGAGGGAGGGGTCCGCGTTCAACGAACGTCCGCGGACCGCCACGAGCCCAAGGTCGCAGCGTTCACTCGCCCGCCGGGCCCGGCGAACTACCTCGCCAGCATCGCCCTGTCGCGGTCGCGCACTCACCAGATTTTTATATGATTTTGCATTTTATACACACATTATGTCCTCGTGGTACCCTAACCTGTTGCTTAAACACACCTATTTATAAAAATTAAATTAACCGAGTAATAAAATATTATTCGTATCTCTCAATTATATGGTATCATGTAAATATTTGCTCAGTAAATGTAATTTCAAAAATACATTAAATTTATATTGTCTTTTAATAATTATTTAAATTCATATAAATTCGTTTTAAATAATATATATTATACCAATTATTTTCTAGAACACAAAGCCAAACAAATATAGACATGTACAGACATGTACATGTAGACATAGACCATGAAAAGATAATTTTAATTTTAATACAAACCGTTAGAGTTCATTACACAGTATGTCTGTGCAAACGTAAAGTATTTTACAAGTGATATTTGCAATACAAATCGAGGTGTATGTGGGCGCATCCGTTAAGCGCCAGTTTATTGATATAAAGTAGTACCGTAGTATTTTCAGAAATAATAATTAGACGTTGTATTAATTACATAATAAATTATCATAAAATGTTTTTAGATACATTATAATTTTGTATGAGTAATATTTAATTATTCTACGTAATTTCTTTACATAAACAGTTTTATGACCTTTCCATTATTATAATTGATCAATTACTAAATGATTTAATTATTTTGGTTTATTATAAATTTGTAGTAGATCATATTTCAATGTTTTACATTAATTGCATAAATAATACAAGTCGGAAGACATTATTATTTGTATTTATAAAATGTTTCATGTAAATATAGGGCGCCATGAGTATTTTCTTTTAAAAATAGAAGCTCGTATTTAACTTTATTAGACATTAGCTGTGTCCGCGGCTTCGCTCTCTTCTACGCAAATAAAAAATTGTATTGATACAGAAAGCATTCTTGCTTCCAACTCCGTACAGAAATGTCGAATTGTTGTAACTCCGCTAAAATAATATAAAAAATATGATGTGTAAGATCACTTTTGCTACTTTCATAATTATTCCCGGCATATAGCGCCGATATATACAGTCCATACATAACTGTATATCCTAAACGAAGCTTTATAAACGTAAAATATTATTTTTAATTAAATCCGTAGGCGCTTCCAAAGAATACACATATAAAAAAAACTTAAAACTTTGCTCTTTATAATAATAGTGTAGATCGATACTTATCCCAGTATTTTAGGAAATATCCATTGTTAATTTGTACTTTCTAGTAAATTCATAATGCTGCACTGATAGCAAAAATACTTTCTCCGTTTGAAAAGTGAATTATTTCAAATGATACTATATGGGTTATTCACAATGGAGAAATACCGATATTTTTAATGATCTCTTTATTGACATTGAATTATCAACACTATCAGCTGACAATGAAATCTTAACGTCTGAGAAATGTTCTTGTAATACGACTGTATGTGGGGAAAAATAACAAACTGTGGATTTCTCGCCGTCTGAAAATGCCACTACGTCATGGGGCTGACGTGGTGATTAAGCACATGCCATCATCCCTCGGAAAGAGATCTTTGCCCAGTTGTGGGCCACTAATAGGCTGGTATTATTATTTAAAAACATTATAATATGTACTGGAGAGTTTGTAACTACCAGTCCGAAATTACTCTAAAACTGCCAGTCACAATTAAAAATAATATTTTTGATTAAAATAAGCCGTTTTTTTTTCGAACTGACATTACTGTTAGCCATAAGGGCTCTGAAGCCTCAAATGGCTTTTACAGCTTCACCCAGGCTTGGGAGCGAGCGCTTAAGGCACTCAGCTACGAAATAAGCCGTTAATTAAAAAGGGCTATATAACTTCACGATACAATTCTTAGAAACAGAGTAGAAATTTAACGCGTGAGAAACCGCGCAGCACAATATAGTATATAAATCAATTAAAGTAAATAATAAAGACAAACATTAGCGAACGTAAAATAAATGTTTATTTTTGTTATTTAAATCACTTTGTTTTGTTTTTGTGATTAAGTGCACTTTTTTTGCAAGAAAAATGAGTAACCCAGTCATCTCACAAACAATGTTGGTCTTTAGAAGCGGATGTTTGTGCAACTTGCAATTCATGCATAGTTCGTTTCGAAACGCTAAAAGTGAATGCCGTGTGACGTAACCTTTTATTAGTAACTTACCAACAGGCAATGATGCAAAGGTACACTACAATCTCGAGACGTAATTAAGAAGCCTGCGTGACATAATTACATAATCAAGTTTTATGTAAGGCATTATCTTTAATATACGCTAACATCATTTTTAACACATTACATATAGTATAGATATACCATATAATAGAAAATTTGTAACCAAAGTCGATTATTAGCGGCTTTTAACTTTTTTGTATAATATTTGATTTTTGTCTATATTTACCCAAAGCTAATTAATGTGTATAAGCTTTCTCTCGCTCACGCTAACACTCACGACTTTGCGCATCTCGCATCCCATCAGAGGCTACCTACCACTACCAACCTCGCTATATCTTAAGAGCATTGGGGTTGGGCTTGGTAGTGGTTATAATATTATGGAAACCTTTTTAATCTACGGATTATAAGTAATATTATAAAGATCAAGATATTGTTTGTTTGAACGTGCTAATCTCTAGAACTATCAGTCATTTGAAAAATACAGTTTTTCTTTAAAGTTCTTTACCTAAATTAAGAGATAAAATTGGTGTTGTATGATTGTATAGGTTAGTCTAATAAACCTTCATTTTTTTTTTTACTATTTTTTTAATCTTTATTTTGTACACGGGAAGCTTATATTATTGGTCAATGATAGGCTATAATAATTTTGAAGAATACTTTTAAATTTTAGAGATTTTTTTTAATTGAACGATTTTATGTACAGAAATTGAAAACAACGCTAGTCTACTACAATGGTATGTTGACGGCGCGGCGCGGTGGACAGTTGGTCAAATAAATTTAACACGGGTGAAACGATGAGACACAGCTAGTATGGTAAATAATTTAATATCTTCTGGACATATTCGGTTAACTATTTGTCTTCCAAAATAGATTAAAATAAATATATATCTACGTATATTGACTGACATTTTCACGAAATTTCGTTAATAACATATTTTGAATCGACATATCGAGACTTCATTTGTCCATATATATAAACGACTATAATTTAGCCAATAATTTTATTTTCACAAATCTGGCCTTTTTCATCGAATTTGCTCTCTTAAACGCCGCATAACGCTCAAATAATATACTTTATTTACCGTTTGACCTTCAGGTAAGAATTCCGAGAGCACAACACCGCGATAGTCAAAGAAAACAGTCAACATGACTTTGACCTTTGATAGACTTTGGCGTGGTTTTTTCGGTTTCGGTTCAGTTGGAAAGCGCCACTTCGAAGCTTGAGTTTACATGCCAAACTCGTAAAGCCACGTCTCGTCACCAGTAACAATGCATTTCATCAATGTTGGGTCGTAATTGACTCTTTTCAGTCATTATTTTCTTCACTTTTGCGATCTTAACTTCAGTTGAAGACGTTGATGGCCTACCAGGGCGAGGCAAATCTTCCAGTATATCTAGACTGCTTTTGAACAGTTTGTACCACTCATAAGCACGTGGTTCTAATAAAGTCGATTCACCGTAAGCCTTCTGTAACATTTTCAGTGTCTCTGAACACGAAATTCCATTGGCAATGCAAAATTTAAGATAAAATCTTTGTTCGATGTTTTTGCCCATTATAAAATTCGAAATACACACTAGATATGATCTAACTGAAAACAACACTGTATTTAATCTAAATGACAGATGCAACTCAAACTCCACGCCAAAATGGAAAACAGTTGTGCCATTCTAACAACAAAAAACAAACAATAATATGAATTTGGAACCATAAACAATACGATCCATTCCCGATACTTTTTTGACTGAATGCATTTGCTTTTATCGAGACGATGGTTTATTGATTTGTTAGAATCCGATAAGTGTCGCTGTCGTCGGGCCATTAATTACCGGAAAGGGAACAACGTCAGCCGGACTAGCTAGTATTATTACATATACCTACTAACATCCATTTATATATACAAGTACAATGTTGACAATACAGCAGGCATAAGGAAGTACTTTCAGTAGGTTGCCGGTGCGTCAATGCTTGACTAATTGCCAGTTTATTGTCTAGTAGACACCAGACGGATTTTTCCGGCCAATATTGTAAAAAAAAAACATGACGATAAGTTCATAAATATTTTGTATTCGTTTTGTCAAGTCGTTTTCCTGTAACCTACCTTGACCCTCAAGCAAGGATATGAAAGATGATCGTGGTTTGGAAGTGACACGGACGAGGAAAAGGTTTATGTACCCCATGACCGCAAGGTTTGAGTGTATTGTTTAAAAATGGCGAAAATATAATTTCCAACTTCAGAAACGTTTGTCTGTTAACAGACTGAGTCGCAACCCGTCATTGTAACTATTTTTTGGTTCGTCGTGTTTCTGAATCGGCCAGTTCTTGCAGAGGCTTGGAGGCTGGCATTACATCAGCGACCAAATATGGATTAATGACGTCATTTTTGGATTGTACCGTGCATCCTATGACACTTTTCCGTACTACTTAAAAAAAAAGGTGTGTGTGCGCTTCACACACGATAGAAGTGAAACTTCATTTTAAAAGATATTTTATATTTTATTCAAACAGTGTGCAATATACATATACACCGACATTTGCTCTCTCGCTCTGGCTCACACAAAGAGGAGAGACCGATAATATATTGCTCTCTCACTCTGGCTCAAACAAAGTGGAGAGACCGATAATATATTGCTCTCTCGCTCTGGCTCACACAAAGAGGAGAGACCGATAATGTGCGTTAAACGTTTAACGTGTTGGAAGCCGCATAACAAGTATCACTTCTAAAATATTCGATGATTTTTGAAATATTCCGTACACAAAGTCTTGTTTGTGTATTTACAAAAAATGCATGTTATTTAATTTTAATACGAAACCGGAGCCGAGGTCGCTGTTCTGTGATCGATCGCATACCTGCCTTGTGACAGATCGCTACCTGCGAAACTCAAAACAGGATATTGTTTAGCATTAATAAAAGAACGAGTCGGACGACAAAACGCCGCGCTGGTGCTCTCGTATGCATTGCGATATCGTACATCCGAAAGCAATTTTCTATATTTTAGTAGCTAGTAGTAGATTTTCGTAGCATACGCCTGTCTGTTTATATCATAATTTTGTTATAAACCCATAAAATACATGAATTCTTAAAAAAATAGAAATTAACAGTAGAACAAGAATTATTGAAACTTATTGGTGTCTATGCATATAAGAGTTAAGAACTAAGTACACAACGTATGACAATTGGTTATCAGTGTACACGAATACATTACAACACATCTGCACGTGAGGTGCGTCTCACCTCGCGACCAACAACAATGACATCCGAATTCCGAACAGATGACATTCTACCCCCACCCTGTAAATTTTCAACGTCGGCCGCGGCACTGGAGAAATTCCACGAGTGTTGGGTTCAACGGCCTGGCGGAGACTCGCGGCCTCGCCGACTGGGTATAGCGGACGCGGGACGTGAGCAATGCGAGCCCGTGTGTATTCCTCAAAGAAATTAAACTAGTATACAATCATAGAAATAGATAGACAAAATCATTATTAATGTACAGAGATGCTATTGGTAAAAACTAATTTAGTTTGTCTACTAAAACATTAAAACTACTAAGAATATTTCGAACATATTGTAAATCTACGGACAAATGAAAGCAACTTTTTTTTTCTTAGGTTTAATTAATTACATGCCTTATTAAACTGAGACAAGTTAACTGTCATCTGTCTGTGGCGATCTTGTATCACTATTATTACATCATTTGCTAATAATCTTCAAAGAAAGCGCTAAAAGGTAAAACTAAATACTAAAGATAGTATAAGTTTTAGTATATAAGATAGTATATGTAGCTAACTAATATACAAGTCACTTTTGTTACTTCATGTTCTAATAATGTGCAAGAGCAAATATTCCGCGAAGCGAGCTAATAAAATTCAAAAACACCAGTACTTGTATTATATGAGTTGGCAACACTTGAAGTGCGCAGTCTCGTTCACGAATCTCGCCGTAGAATGTAAGTATATTTCACAACGGTTTTTGCGTTCCACAACGCACCGCCAGCTTTGTTATACTACACGTTATTTCTTTTAAAAAGTAATTTAAATTTATCTATTTTATTAGCTACTATTAAACTCAATAATAATATGACATTGGCGGCTTGGCGACTTTGTTGTGAACCTAATAGGAAACATTCATGAAGGTCCGAAGGGATTGTACAGCTTCACATTAGATTCATAATATGTTTTTGAGAACATCTTGTTTGCTTCGAACGAATGTGTCCGTGTCACTAACGCTTAGGTATATTGTAAATTTTGGCGGAATCTAAATTTGTCGTGTAGAGGATTATATTTTGAAAATTTGCGTTATTTGACCCTATATTACCTAAGATAGAGGTCACTTTGCATAATATAGCTTGGTTATTGTTCAAAAGTGGATAAGAAATAATAATATGGGACAATAATGCTGAAGTCACAAAAACTCCCTGGAAAGTTTTTACAAAAGGCCACCATTTTTTTAGATCACTGAAATCGTCAAAAGACACTTAGTAAACGAAATGATTACACTTGATAATGACAGTAATATTTTGATTGGTTGCAAAGTTAGAAAAAGGAGAAGGACTCTTCAATTACCAAAAAATTTGGCAATAATTTGGTTTCTTCTTCTTCCTAACCAGACAAAAAGTCCTCTTTATTGCCATTATCGAGTGAATATAGTAGTAACCTGTCTTATGATGAATTCAGAAACTTGAGTAGATGGTGGCTCCCTTATTAGAACTTTCTAGGGAGTTTTGTGCTATCTCAGAATTCATGATCCATGTTATTATTTCCAATCCACTTCATTTGTGCACAATAACCAAGCTTTGTTACGCAAAATATCACCTGTATCACACAATATAGGTTCAAACAACATTAATTTATAAATAAAAAACAAAAACCACTTCATGACAGTTTGAAATCACGCCAATAAACGCAAGAAATGTCATACTCATCAATAAAAGTCATATTTAAAGACCATTTTATACAATTCGCAGTTATAAAATATAAAAAACAAGGTCTCATCAAAAAAGTTTTATACCATAGATAATAACAACTAGCAGACATTTACCGTAAGGCGCCGTTGGCATTAAAGAAACAAAGAATTATATTAAATTATTCTAATGTTGGTATCATCAGCTTTCATTTATGACTCGTAGCGACTGGAAATCAACTGCGGGCCGAAGCGGCGCGGGCGTCCTCAGCGATTCCCTTTGTAATTGGATGTGATTCAAAACGAGAATTAGTGTTTATTGCCACTTGCACTGCATCGTCAAGCGAAAGGCGATACAAATGGTAACAATCGAACTCCTTTTGAATAAAATTGGTTAGTTGTTCCAGCTATACTTTTGAATAAGAGCAAATATTTTTAGTTTGTCATGAAGTTCATGTTTACGTGGTTGCAACCCATAGTCAAAATAAAAAATAATTAATAAAATTTAGACTTTAAGAATGTACTTACAAAAATTAAAACACTTCCACCGGTTCGGAAAACATCCCAGTCATCTAGAAGAACCGGCAAGAAACTCTATCAGGTTTATATATTTTTTTCTATGTCAATAATATTTACATTTAATAATTATATTATTTTAGTAGAGTATAGAGAGGAACTGATTACATAGACAAAAATCTCGATTGTTGATAACATATTCAAACTTCTGTAAATATAACAATATATCTACTATGTCGTGGTCTTATTACTGAAACTTTAGTTATTCGTTGATTTTTTTAAAATTAAATTTAGGGCAACTAATTAAGCAAGAAAAGAATTTAGGACAGATAAGAAAAGAATTTCGGTAAGACTTCGGTAGGATGAACAAACCAAAAGTTTTTAAAAGAACGACCCTTTTAAAACTTTCCATCAATTTAAATATGTAATCGAGAAATCAAGTAACTGATCACACGCGTTAAGATAATGTAGTGACAAATTCAAAATTCAACATAAAAATCAAATTCAAAGTTTAAAAAGTAATATATCAGAAGGTACCAATAGCAAACAAATAGCAAATACTAAACGTACACACGCTTTATGTCGCACTTTAATATGTTGTACTTACATAAATAAAAACATTATAACACAGTAATGACGGTACAAAACAAAAATATATATTTCCTGTTTTAATTATCTTTTGAACATGATTACTGATAGTTTACAGTCGCTAGGTCGGAGCGATAGTTTGTCGCAACGGTAAACGTGTCGGAATACATACAACTGACAGCCTCAGCCACAGCTACCAAAAAATCTCTATTTTCTCCTCTCCCCACTCTTCAGAACGTCTCGCTAGCAAAGCGTGACAGCTTTAATATCCTAAGTCCGATATTTGCAGCGAACTCCAGGGATTACATCAGGAGTGTCATCTCCGTCACATCTCGGAGACTCGGAATTTTGAAAAGGGTGCGTCGGTTTTTCACGTCTGAACAGCTGAATATTCTTTACAAGGCACAAGTTCGGCCTTGTATGTAATACTGTTCGCACCTTTGGGAAAGATCTGCAAAACACCTCCTCAAAGCCCTGACAGGTTGCAGAGACGGGCTGTCCGCATTGTAAATTATGCATAAGTTACTAAGTTCATCGGGCTACTTTAGCTGCGCAGGGACATTACCTCGCTGAGCGTGTTCTACCGTCTGTATCATGACGCACTCGCCATGTTCGCAGTGTTCTGAAGAGCTGTTCAACCTAATTCCCTCTTCTCCATTTCATAACAGAAACACTTGCGCTGGGCCCCGAAGCCACTGCTTTACGGTAGGTAATTTTGCATCTCGGCACGAACAAAGAAATTTGCTACGTTGGTGTGTTCACATTAGGTCGACCCGATTGATCGTCAGTATAGTCTGAAGTGTGAACCACAATAACCGACAGCCGATCTACGGTAAAACTGTCGGCCCGGCCTATTATAGTGTGAACCAGCTTTTAGGCTGATGGGTCATTAGCCCTATTCGGCCGCAAGGCCCACCAATACCAGCTCGTCAAGGTTATCTGGTTTTATTCGGGTAATGTTACTAAAATAGCTAAAAATCTTTAGTAGTTTTACATGTAGTATTTTATTAGATATGTAATTTAGAAAAATGATAATCCTTATCGAGTTTTTTACCGGCACTTCTCGATGACTGGGATGTTTTCCGAACCGGTAGTAGTGTTTTGGTATTCTTAAGTGCCTTCTATGGACCTAAATTGAATAAAGTATTTTTGATTTTTGATTTGTTGTTAGTCTACCTCTGATTTTATGTTTCTCTGAAGTAGATTCAAAGGTTTCCTTAACCGTCCGTGATATAAGGAGTGATTTTCTCTAAAGCCTAGTTGCGAATGTGTCGGTTTTTTATCCCACGTTTAAACAACAAAGCTAAAAAGTTTATACAAAATAATTTACACGACATATATTAATAATAATCAAATATTATATGTATATACATATGTACGCATATATAAATAAAAATACAATTATAATTAACACCACCGAGTCAATGACAATTGAACTTACCAACCGTTCCGCGAAATCCGGGACACGTTCCGACTTTGCTGAGACTCTGGATGAGATCAGTCATGATTTGGTATGGTTTGAACATAAAAATATTTTTTTATTTAGGTATTTGTCATGTCACCGCAAAATTCCACTTCCACTGTTTCGGCGAATTCTGTGGTTTACCAAATTTGAGGTAAAATTTTACTAGGTACCGTATTTTTCAATTCCTTCCCGCATTTGTATATTTCCTGTAAATAGTATTTGCAAAGTTGGCAACCCTAATCGAATCCTATTAGGTACAGGATACGGAAGGCAAACATTTGTCGATCTATTTAACATAACTGATTATTATTCATACTATTTAAGTATGACATATTTTATACATTAATTACATCCGTTTATTTCATTTTACGTGGATCGAAGGATTTTCCCATGCGTAGATTAATTAACATTTTCATCATTATTTTCCACTAATTTCATTCTTGCAAAAGTTTTCGGTTTTGTCCAATTGAAATAACATATTTTTGAAATATGTTACATATTTCCCATTTGAAGTAACTCGTAAAACGTTAACCGGAAACGAAAGTGAATTATACAAATGTAAATGTAAAAAATCATTAAATAATCCCATATACTTTCACTTGATTATAACGGTGATACAGATAAATATGTTAATAGTGTTGTGGCTTGGTAGGGGAGACCGAGGTTCGATGGAACTACATTTTAGTGTTAGAAAAAGTAATTATTTATAAAGTACTTATACCAAAAATTATATTTCTTGAATAAACATTTTCATAGAAACAAAAAAATTTGATTATTTTATCAAAACGATTTGTGACGTACTCTAGTATATTTATTGTTACAAGTAAAATTTTGTCACAATGTACATAATGCTTTGGCTGCAAGACGGGTCGCCGCCGCGCCGCGCCGCGTCTCGTCGCGTCGGTACTGCAAACGTACCATACAATTATGAGATTATTATTCATACTAATGTAACTCTATTACGGAGTAAGCGAGATATAGATACACTAGAAAATATGTTAATTTTATGTACAATAAATATTATTTATGAAAGACTACGAAATAAACTATTTAACCGGCCGCTATGAAGTTTAAATTCTGTAAACAAAACGTAATTATTTTATTGTGTATAAGATTAAGTAAAGTAAGTAGTATTTTGTTTATTTCAACCTTCCCATTGTTATAACACAAAAACCATTTCTTATCGCGTATCTATATATCAGTGATTGAATATTTTTTTATAGTATCTCATGGAAAGTACATTGCAGTCCAGAGAGACCGCTGGTGTCAAATTCTATCGGCAGTGATCGCTATCATGCCGGCTAGCAGTAATGCCTCTTCACGCGTTCTTTAACTGATTAGATATCGTAGGAGGGAGGGAACACGTTGGCCAGGAGGTGATTTCACATCTTAACAGTACGGCAAATATAACTATTTGCAAGCTTCTATGTTCTTGCCGTAATGGGTGCTAGGTTTGGTATATAATTCGATGGGATAAGGTAAAACTATTGAGAACACTCGCCATGGTATAGACGATAAAACACGTTAAGGTAGTTAATGTCTGTTACTTGGTGACCACTTTTTCAGTATGAAATTACGCGTTTAGTAGAAAATACATAAATAAATAATGGCTTTAATACTCATCTGTATCCATAGTTTCCTCTCTCCGTGCCTTATAATGTACTAATCTTCTTTTAGTCAACTTTATTTGTTTAAAATATCTAGTTATTTTTGCTTTAGTGCGTTTATTCACAAATGATTAAATTGATATGAATCAATGACAGATATAATTCATATAGTGCGGTGCAGTCGCGAAGATTTTTGTGATTTGATATTATCATCTGCAACTGTACCAAATGATTGATGATAAATGATAATAAATAGTTAATGAAATGACTGGTTGATGATGTAACCGAACAAGAAATATGAGATTTAGTAGTAAGTATAAAATAACTAGGTAGTATCCTAGTTTTGAATGTTCAACGGGAACTGGGAGATATCAGATATTAACGGGTTTAAATGTGGGCTTTTACTTTTTTAGTCAAATTTTATCACAGTTTCTTAACACCTGTGGAAACCGTAATGATATTTAACTTAAATATTTACTCGAATTCAATACTATTATTATCTGAAAACTAAATTAATACTGATTCCATTAGGTTTCGAGTAATGCGCGTTCTAAAAGGAAAAATAAAGTTTGTCTGAAGATGCAATCATACTTCGCAACGCTAATTTAATAAATATGCAAATGTATTTGCAATTTGTATAATTTTCCTAGAGTTTAAACAGCGATTATGACACTGATGTACCGTGCACCACGTTCACTATGACGTGGGAATTATCCAATAATTTCACATAGATTTAAGTACATTCAAGCAGAGTAGGATTGACCAAGTATTATTGATCGTCTCTGTGATATAGTAGTGATGGTTTCTGTGTGATTGTACGGAGGCTATCATTTTCATTTCAGATAAAATTTATAGGCAGCTGGCTGGCCTCGAAGAAGTTGTTCTACCCTTTCGGATTGTCAATAACTTGAACAAAACGTCACCTATCGCGTTCATGGATAGCATAACACCTCCTCCATGAAAAAACGCTGCGATCTATGAACTTTCATGGTGAACAGTTAAACTATGTTTAAGTTTGTTGTAGTTTATCAATCTCATCTGTACTTATAAAAAACAGTAAAGAGTCGAAATCTATACATTAAAGATATTAGAGAAAAAATAAAAGGGGGGAGGGTTGAAAATCATCGACAGAAAATATTTCGACAGTTTTTGACATTTTTGTCTGTCTGTTACTTTGTACGCCAATCGCGCAGAAACTACTGGAACAAATTTCGTATGATTGTAATTTATGGTCTGAAGTAATATTAAGGATACATTTTTAGGGTTCCGAAGTCAAAAGGAACCCTTATAGTTTCGTTATGTCTGTCTGTCTGTCCGCGGTTTAGCTCTGAGAGTCATAGTAGTAAAAAACCGATAATTAATAACCGGGTTTATGGTAACTCCCCCACCACGTAGACGGAATGTTATTTTTTTGTCCTAACCTGTTCTTGTCGCCCCCAGAAGCACGATACAATTACCCTATAAGTTAACCCTTTGTATGAATTTTAGAGTCACGATCGACTAATTCAAGTGTCTAGCATTGCCAATTATCACTTGCTTAATATTTACTTGAGATCTTACATAACATTTATTTTGAGCATAGGTATTTATAACACAACGTTAGTTCAAGTTCACAATATTGTCGTGTAACTTAATACATTATGAGTGGAAGTAAGCTAGGATAATAATAAATAGCGATATGTTTTTTATTAATAAAACGATTTATCAATTACTGGTCCATTAAAGAAAAATACTGTTATTTAAGAATATTGTTTTTTTGCTTTCAAAAACCTTCATATTATAGTTAAAGTTTAGCTATTATTATTATTTAACCAAAAAGGTGATCTACTATAACAATGACACATTTATAGGTACGGTAGCATAAAATGTTAAATATGGTGATCATTGCACTGATTCAACACCGCGGCATGGATGTAGCCAGGTACGGCAGGACGGGGGCACTAGAATGTGTTTATTAAGCGCTTGATCGTAGTGCTTCTGAATGTAAAAGTAAACAATTTTGTCAAGCAAGTATAAAAAAGAATTTTACATTAGTCTTTCCTTGCCTGCCCCCTGGCGAAAATCCTTGCTAAGCCCTTACACGGCGGTACAAAATTGAAATGGCACTAAAATATGAATAAAATTGACATTCAACGATGGAACAAAGTTGAAACATCTATGAATACGCTCAGCCAAGATACACGGGTATACAAGTTGTACCTACACATTCCACCTCAGCATTCAAGTCGATGTCACACGAATCTTTTGACATTTTATTAAAATAAACATAAATGCGGTTTATAATGCCAAGGTGCCATTAAATATAAATATAGGCGGCTGTGTTAATTGGCAGTGATTTAGTATTTATTTCGCCATAATTAAGTGCCTTGTACAGTTCACCATATTATTAGCTTGACAAGCGAATATTCTAGAAGGTCTCGAACTGGCTTGTTACACATTTATGTGCATATTCTAAATTTACTTTATACGGATAACTACAATCCATAAAAATAATATACATACCTTATTATTATAAAATATCATCAACTTGCCAGACAATAAGTTCAAGAATCACGTTAAGCAAGTTTTATTGACGAAAGAGTATTTATTATAGAGTGGATTATTATGTTAATGACAATTACGTCTGAATGTGACTCTCTGTATATCCACTAACAATAATAATAACTGTAAACAATAAATACACTTAGTTTAAAAAAAAAGCATTTTTTATTTTATTGATCTAGTTTCTTGCCGGTTGTTCTCGATGACTGGGTTTTCAGAACCAGTGGCAGTGTTTTGACAATCATAAACGCCTTCTCAGGGCCTTCCATATAACATTTGTCAAGATTCTATTGTAATTTATCGCAATATTTGTTGCTCTACAAGTCCCATTCAAATAAATAATATATCAAGTCGCTTAAACACTGTTTATGGTCGGGATACATATGTAGTCATTACTGTGATTATAAATTACACAGGTGTTTGACTCGTAATTTACCTTATTATAAAATAAACTTTATTACAACTCGTAATTCACATATCCAGCTGACAGCAATAAATTATATCATTTATAATGTATAAAAAAGTATTTCAATATTTTCTTGCACATACTTTTCTGTATGCATTCCATTCTCTAAAATATACATTGAGTTATCTTACTTTCTATAAAATAATAAAGCATGTGCAAACATATATAAGTTGTAAGCGTTAAATAAATTGACATTTATACAAGTCAAACATTAGTCGACGGTTTTACCCGAGTTGAATTTTTCTCCGCTCCCTAGTTAGGGTCATAGTGTTAATTTATATAAACTAAATCCTACCTTAATAAATCGTACTGGTAGTTCTTGAGATTAGAGCGTTCAAACATACAAACTCTACAACTTTACAGTATTAATGAAGATGTCAGAATATTACACTTACAAGCATTATAGAAACGTGAATTATATTTTACTGTTTACACAAGAAAACAACACTGTAATAGTAATAATAAATAAACACAACAATACTAATTCCGAGAATTGACACAAAGAAACGTATCTTAGCTATCTGGAGCGAGATTAAAGGTCACAGAGATTGTGTGAATTCGACCCTAGACCCGGACTACGTGATAAATGAATTTGGTTACCAAATAAATGCGCGGGTTCCGTGCCAGAGACTTGGTGAGACGTTCGCCTCGACTATTGCACAGGTTACGTGCAAATAAACCGTTACGATGTACATAGTATATATAGCATAGCTAGTGACTTACGCGAATCGTATTGAATCCAGTGAGAATTCAAATTACAGGGATAACTTATTCAAAGACTTACTGCTCCGTTATCACTGTTTCTTAAAAGGTAACTCAGTAACAGTTAACTCAAGACCCGCAAATAATGTTGGCTTAGGTGATACACACTCTCTCGGAGTGTGCTGCGTGGGAGAACCAGCGCCGCGTTCTGGTCGCGGCGGTAGGAGTTGATCTCTCGCTTCCGAGCGTGGGGAGAGTCATGCGAGGACGTGATGTCGCAGAAGGAGACCGCGGAGAGGGCTCGCGAGGATCCTCTTACCAGATTTGGATGATGATGATTAAACAAACGTTGCGTGTTTTTTGTAATATAAATTGATAAAGCTAAGTAGAAGTATATATTTGTGGGATAATGTAATTTGTTCCTGTAATTTCAATTCTCACTGGATTCAACACGATTCCCGTTTTTCACGATTCAACACGATATTTACTACGAATGCTGTAAAATAGTTTCTCCGACAGAGTCGCGACCACAATGCATATGGTGAAAACTGAAGAGCCAGTCATAGTGATTTGTTTATGTGCGTCGCATTTCGGAATCAGCCGGTACATAACCAGTTTATATTTACGCAAGCCGGCATGACAGCGGCGATTGGCGATGGATTATTGATCTATCTGCAGTCACTGTTGTTTTTGGTTCGTACTGTGCTTACCGCCAGGTACAGTTCCATCCCTATGCCCTTGCTATTATAAAAATAAAAAAAAATACAAAAGCAAGCGTATGCTTCAATAAAGATTCATATTTTTCATTTCGTAAATACTTTAGCACTAATTAAACACGAACGTCCACTAAGTATTTTTGGAATTTTTTATTTATGAAACACTCGATTTAAAAGGTTTATTTACTTTTATGCCTGCTATTGATTTTATTGATAACTCTTATCACTACACGATGATAACATAGTGTTCTCGCATTCTAATCTCTACACGGTCATCAAAATTGACAATTGATGTAAGCAGTTTGACTAGTTCAGCAATATGGTGTCTCGCACACGTTATGTTGTAGAAGGTTTATTATGAGGTCTATAATCGTCATCTAATTACGTATTTCCCAAGTGTGTTAGCAGAAATCGATAAATATCGACTTCGAAATGGCAAATGTGTATTATGTATCAGCTGTAATGTACCAAACATAATCTGAATTTGCCATATTGAAGCCGATATTTAACGATTTCTTCTAACGCTTTGTACTTGCGAATTACAACATTTTCTAAAATTAACATACATTACAATCGTTGTAATGAGGTAGGACTTTAAAAAACAGGAACCATTGCTGAGCAATAATCATTAAGCAATTATTATATAATATTACATAATATAATTTTATTCAAACTAAAATCCTTTGCATAATATTTGTAGCCACATCTCCCCGTTATTGTATAGTAATATTAAGAGGTATAACGTATTATTTAAACTCATTAATGAAGGACAAATAGAAGACGTAACATTAATTAAGTAAAATTATTATCTATATAATTACAATGTATGCATTCTTATATAATATAGTCAGTAGCAAGAAATCGTTATAAATATCTACATAGGTACATAACCTACATATAAAAATCTTCACATTCTTTAATAAAAATAGTGTATATATATTGTTACGTAATTACAAAGTACAAAATAATGTACCTATCTACTTTATAAATAAATGTAGATAGTAAGGTAATCATATTATTAAAATTATCCAACAGATTTTAGTATAATAGTCCGAGATTTCAGACATGGTTGGCTACATTTTTTTTTATTATAGCCATGTACTGGCTAATGACTAAAATGAGCCAAAAAATTGTAAATGCAACTTTATCTATAGTAATATTTGGGTGCACAATCATTCTAATCTTTTAGATTTTAATGCACACATATTATCCCATACTAAAATTATATTACAATCATGATAAATGATAAAAACCAATCATGACTTATAAACACTCAAACATAAAAAAATCTTTAGACATAGTCAATGAATAAAAGTGTTCCTTGGAATCTCAATTTAAAGGAACTTCCTGACAGTTGCGCCATAGCTTGCGTCAAAAATTATCTCGAAGCACAAATTATTTGTAAGAACACTCAAAAGTTGTTCGTAATTTATGGGTCACCCAGCGGAAGCTACGGCGGACGCGTTTTGACATACAACGCGCACTATAGAGTTCATTATGAGATCACTCCGGTCATATATTTGTCACTGAAGGCCCCTAACAACAACAATGAAATAAGTATGCGAGTGTTATAAGACTTATGAATGATTAGACAAAGATCGCATCACTTAACAGAATACACAAAAAGTAATAATGGTGATAATATTAAATGGTTTTTTTTTTTTTTTTTTTTCGAACTGACTCTACTGTTAGCCTTAGGGGCCCTGGAGCCTTTACGGCTTTTACAGCTTTACCGGGCTTGGGGGCGAGCGCTTAGGGCACTCAGCCACGAAAGCTAAGCAACAACATCCGAGGGTGCCAAAGTGGCCGAACCTCGGCTCGGACTGTTGCGCGTATGCAATTAAGTCGCGATCTGACTAATTCCCTATCCGTAATTCGATCTAAACTAACTATACATATATACATGTTTCTGCCCCCTGGGAGGAGGGAAGGAACATGTGTATGTGTATTTAGTGGTCTGAAAATTTTTGTCTAATCTAACTAGGCAAAAAAAGAAAAAAAAAGGTCCCTTACAGAACCTATGTACCTATGTGTGTTGTGCATGTGTGTATAATGCAGTGTCATGTATGGCTGTGAAAGCTAGTGATTGTAGAGTCACTTGTATCGCGCGAGCGGCTGCTTGGCTCAAGGGCTCCATGCCGATGGATCGGACCTAGGCTTGAGTTGCCGCAGAGGAGGGCGGTCGTGGCGGGTTATTAAATGGTGTTTAGAACCAAAGAGTAAAGGATTTTTTTTTACAATTAGGTAAGGCACCTTGTCCTTTACTTATATATTTTTTTTTTTCTCTTTGATTTATATGTATCATTTCATCTCCTACTTAAGTAGTCTAAACTAGTAATTATACCTAAATAAAAAAAAAGTTTTTTTTTTTAATATATTTTAATACTATTATATAATAGTATTTTTATAAATATTCTTCAGTTATTTATTGTGTAATAGATATAATATGAAAGCTGAGGAACAAACGATCCAGACTCAAAGAATCGATACTGTGGTATTTGTACTGGTCAACAGAAGAGGCGGGGATATTAGAGGTACGTGACAATCACAATTTGCATAATATGGTGTGTGTTCAAATCCTAGACCCTACGCTCCGATACAACGTAGCTACGTAGCGGCAAACGGGATCAATGCCCCAAAGGCCTTGAGCATAGAGGCCTTCGGTTAGGATACCTTTTTATAATATAATATGCATACCGTACGCTTTAATTTTGTTTTTCGCATTATCTATAATGTTGACATACAAAAACAAACCCGATCGAGGTCCAATTTATAAATTGAATATATTGGTAATGTGACATATGTCAAATGTCATGTAGTTATATATATTACACCTTCGAAAAATACGACTGTGTGTTTTAATGTCTCGGGCCAATAGCCGGTTACAAATCAGTTGCTATTTTAAATCCAATGTGATTCACCACAGCTTCTTATCATACCGCAAGCCAATTACTGCAGACATATACTGTGAAGAATCAAACACAATGACGGGTATCTCGCAACTCTCCATTCAATTTTGGTTATCATTATTACTCGCTGCTTCTGCACGATAAACGTCATCGATAGATAGCCTCCCAAACTGCAAGAGTCTAGGGCTGGAAGTTCTGCACTATCTACCGTATTCACCAGACTTTGCGCCAACTAACTTATTAAAAGGGGACAAATTCAATACCCAAAAAGCAACACAAAGTTGCTTCGATGAGTTTGTTGACACACGTTCCAGCCGGGGCATTACTAGGTTTTCAATACGCTGGTAAAGATGCATTGGAAATATGAGCGAATAGGTACTACTTTTTCGAGTTATATTTTTACTACCTGTGGTTTTTATTTTTGTGCGGAACCCTAATTATTTATCTAAACACAAAGTAGCCTAAATTGCCCTATAACATCAGCTATCTGCCAGTGGAAGTCCTGTCAAAATCGGTCCAACCGTTTCGGAGATTACCAGGAACAAATAGACGGCCAGACAACAATTTTAAAAATGGGTTTTTTGTTATAGGTATCGTGTATACTTACATATGCATTTAGTAAAAACCTGTTATTTTGACATTACAAATAGACACTTCAATTTTATTATATGTAAAGAAATTACATATATGATAGGTAGTTGTTGACAATGTATTCGTTTTTGGTAAACAATTTTCAATCTAATTTTATGGATATGTTGATAACACCGATTTAGCATTCGTGAGTAGTTGCCACGTTTGGACTCTGAGCAGATTATATGCTATACCTTTTTTATTTATTCATAAACCGGTCTGGTTATCGTGGATACTATTTATAGAAGACATCACTACCAGACTAAATTTTGATGCCTCAGTTGCTACGCGAAAATGTTTGTCATACGCATTGCCGGAGCGATCATTTGAAAGTGTCAATTTTTTCATTTACGTGTGCGTGTGGGTATTGAAGAAATTGACGGAATAATTATTGCATTTAACGATATTTCAACGTTTACTTTAATAATTATCAATCGCTGTCGATTAGTGGTCATAAAATTTACAGCAGTTGACAATCGCTTAAATTTGGCGCGAGTCATGCGGACCCAGATTGTTTCGATGGATTGATCGTATCGTGGATCCATTATGCCTTGGGTATAAATAAGGTTAGAGTGTTAAAATACAGATTTTTTTTTATGTATTTAAATCAATTGACCTAATAAATAATTTGGGTAAACCATTCAATGCGGTTGTGGTTAACATGAAATAATAAACGTTGTTTAATGAATGAACAATGATTAGTATAGTGTTCCATATGTTCATACGTGGAAAGATCGTATTATCTATCACATCTGCGTAGTAGTGGGAGGGAAGCACTCGCGCCATTTCGTTGATTCACTTTAAAGACGACAATACACCGGTACATGAGCTCTTTACTCGTTATTGCAAGTTTGTATACATAGTGCAGGAGGAGCAGCTCATTTGAGCCACACTGACATTGCGTACAGGCCGGCATTCCGTAAGGAATGCGGTCAGGAGGGAGCACGACCGGCCGCGCAGCGCCCCGCGCCGCTTTCCACCATGTTTTCTTATCCGCTGCTTCTTTTTACCATATGGTTTAGTGGATGCATAATCCAACATTTAGCTTGTCGTGTGATCGTTTATTACCCTCGCCACCGCAATTCCATTAGCCCTTACGTGCAGGTTTTGATACATTAATGGACCCATATGTATGGTATAACTAGAAATAGTTTTGTTTGAAATAGATGACAAAATTAAAATTAGAAAGAGATAAATAAACTAATGTAGCGAACGGTGGTCGGCGGCGATCGCATCGTTGATAGGTAGTACACCCAGACCTCCACATTCCGGAGCGTAGAGACGAGACGGCCGCCACGTAGCGGCGAACTGAACGTCCCGGCCCGCGGCCTGCCAAACCGCGTTCGCAGAAACGAAAACTTCACTCACCTTCGGGACGCAACGGTCGATCGTTAAAAATATCCAGACGAGTCGATCGCACAGATAATACGGTTATCGTCCGAACAACACAAATATTCACCACACCAAAACGACAACATAAATAAACGCAGCCCGTACCGTCGACACCGGGCGGCGAGTCGATTCCGGCCCGTTTGGCTGACCCGCACCTCGCGCTAATCGAAATGCAACTCGGAAAAATGCACAGGGCGGGGTTGTCGAATGTCACAAACTGTCGGTTACAGAGGTCGGACGCCGCTCGCCGGTTGAGCTCGGGGAAGCGCAACACACCAACACATAACGTGATGCCGCGGAGCGGACTGGCCGCCGGCGAGAGGGGCGCGCGCCGCTACGTGGCCGGTCGCCCCCCGCCCCCGGCCCTCCGGCCCCGCACGCGTCCCGCTGCGCCTCACACCCGCTGCGTAGCAACGCGACGTCACCGAGCCAAACCGAGCTAGCATAGTCCTTCGACGCGAAAGCATTACACACCAGGATCAACCATATGGAGCAGACACATCACAAACGCCTCCTCCCTCATCACGAGTCGCAATTAGCTTTCCTATATTTTTATCGATCAAGTATACAAATAACCAAGCAATATGTAGACATATAAAACAAATAGTGCCCACGACGTTAAGACGCGACGCACGACCTACGCATTTATAGAAATGGTAATAAAATCGTTTAATATTACGTGGGTTAGCAATTAAACTATCTAATAAAATGAAAAATGATGTAACATGTGAGTTATGAGAATGTTAATGATTAATCTAACGCGGCAGACGGCTCATCAATGTTAAGTAAAGTTCCTGTAATTTGCACTTTCTTTTCCATTGTTTGTAACGTAGTGTCACTATCTCGAGTGATGACGAGATTATCCCCCGCGCGGTTGTGTAGCGGGGATGCAACCGCGCACTCGTCGCGCCGCGATACTTTCACCCGCGCGGGTACGTACTACGTACCTGTACTTGCTGTACCTGTACCTGTACCAGTACCTAGCCGTCCGCAAGCAAACGGCTCTCCATTTCAACTGGGTTTCACATAACTAATCAGGGTGGAAATAAATAAAACCACACGACGACCATAACAGCGCGTATTTATTATAAGAGATCAAACACTATAATCGTTAATTACCTTACATTTATATTTAGAGACATGTATCAGACAGCCTGTTCAGGCGAAACGGTTACACAAATCATACAAAAATATAACGTTTCAACGACCATATATTTCAAATGTCCGGCACGAAAGGGCATGCACTCAAAGCCAGGGGTGCCAAGCAGGGTCCATGCGGCACAGGTTGTCGTGGCTGTTCGCCGCAGTGACGAGAGTGGCCACCTTGCTGTCGGGCCCGTCGAACGTGGCCAAGGAGTTGAGTCGGTTCATGATCACCGTGACAGCCTTGTTCACCATGTTTATGATGGTCTCGTTGTCCATCTCGACGGGTTTGTTCTCGGCGGAGGTGGCCGCCGCCGGGAGGCCGGACTTGTCCTCTAAACGCTTCCTGTAGCCGGTTATCATCTCGTCGCGTAGTATTGTACGCAGGATCGATTGAATCTGGAACGGAACAACAACTTTATTCAACTGTTTTATATTATTATTAGTGAATTAAGTAAGCGAGGGAGGAGGCAGAGAAAGAAGGCGTCGCCCATCCCGAATATCTCTCGCTTACAACTAGTACAGTTCAATAACATCATGTTGTCTACATTTTGTTTTTTCCTCAAAAGGCATTTACTAACACACTTCAAGAAAAAAATATTTTTCAATGTACACACTTACCACCTGACATATCCTTTGTAATACTACATTATTTCTCAAAGCACTACTTGAATTAATCTTACATTCAACCATCGCACCTCTCCCTATCGAAAAAGGAAATTCAGTTCATTTTCACACCCTGAAACCGTCTGGTTTCAGAGGAGTTTCCTCAAGCGAGCACTCCGGCTGTTGAATGAGGTCCCTGCTGGAGTTTTCCCAGGGTTCTACAGTATTCAGGGTTCTTCAAGAGGGCAGTGAATAAGGTTTTTTAAGAAGTTAGTGACACATAGCTAGATAACCATTATTATAAGACCGTACACATCATGTCAGTTTATTTCTTAGAACAGATATAAGGTTGTCAATAGTGTACGAACAATAAGGAATAATGATTTAACCTTGAAGTTAGGAGTGACCAGACACCGGGCGACGGCGATGGCGGACGCCGTGAGGGGCCCGGTTATGCCGTGGCTGGAGACCAGCTCCGATATATTTGGCGTCAGCCGGAACGGCACAGGACGGTTGCCGTCAAGTTCGCCTGAAAAGAAAAACCTATTTACTTATTCTACTCCACGGGCTCTATTTCACATTAGCTTATGTCAAACTTTCATTAATTAATTCATTATTTACAAGCTCCCCTCAATAAATTACAGTTTATTAAACATTTTATATGTTTATTGTCTTTTTTTAATTTTTTCCCCTTATTACTTTATTCCTTATACCGAGTTTGGCCACAATCTCAGCCGGTGTAAAGTGACGATGTGGCCCAAGATGTAACACGCAAAGTCTTATGGGATGAATGGCTCGAAAGCTCAGGTTAATAACGGAGGGGTTCGAACTCAAGTCGAGCGACGATGTGTCTATTAACACTACCAGCGAGTTATAATTTGCTTCGATAACAGAACAATAACAATGCCGTAGTATAAAAATCAGCCTACACAATACGTTAAATTTTATAAGCGTTATCACACTTATCAATAACAGTAATGGATACTACAAGTTCCATTAAATCTACATATACATATTATTATAAATCATACAAGGATGTGACCGTAACATCCTGCATTTGTTATATATAATCCTTGCGTAACTCATTCCTGAAATTGAAAACATGTGTATTAACATAGACGCGTTAAACCGAACATCACTATATTTACACTATAAAACATAAGGCCTGTCTGTCCTCCTAAACAAAAAACACAAATGATCTTGTGTTATCGTTTGCATCTTTCACGATACTTTCACGATATTATTAGAAATACCTGCAAAACCGAAAAAATTGTGGGACGTCATAAGGTCGCCAAATACGGCTAAGCCTCGTCTAGGCTCTCGTCAGGACGCAAAGAGAATATAAACGCATATTTATTTGTTGACATTATGATTTAAGCAGTGTTAGACGTAGCTTAATTTTATTTTTTTGTAATTCTTTCGTTTTTCTTTTCCATGTTTAAAAAACTCCGTGCAAGTCATGTTGAAGTCTATTTGGCACTGCAATATTGACTCCACTCGAGCAGTAATTGTTATTTTTCATCGGTCCACTGGCTCGATATTGATGAAAATATTTTTTATATGATCGCACTGTAGCCAAGTAACGCAAATAAATATTCGCATAATTTGAGCATATCGCATTGTCATTAAGTAGTTTTTGTTCCATTTAAAAAGTGTTAATCTCCATCTCTACTACATACATTTTTCTCCACTCCCTCGGCCGTGCTCTCTAAATGTTATTATTGCAAGCAACTGTCTCTCAAAATCTCCACACGATTGTCTTCCTTCTCCAGCGTGGTCACATAATTTAGTGAAAGTTTTGGAATGCAGTAACCGAGCGGAAAGTCAGGCCGTCGGCACTGAGGGTGTGATAACAGTAATAGTCCGATAGTAGAGATATCTAAATTTAATCATATTTTTACATTTAAATATGAATAAAAACAAAAATATTCAGAAATTTATGAAATAAAATATCAATATTATTTAGTTATTTTATTTTTATGAAATTACTCCTTGTGCTCGCGGCTCCGCTCGCGTGGACTACAGAATTATTGTTTATGAAGATATCGTGATGTTTATATTTTTTTCGATAAAGACCAAGTATATAAGAAGTAAAACAAAAAATAATTTGATCAAAATCTATCCAGTAGTTTTTGCGTGATGCGCGCACAACGGCAAACCTCAATCATTTTATTTATATACATAGATTTACAAAAGTAATATATTTTATGATGCAATATTATAAGATTAAATTTAATTTTACAGTATTATTATATTAATTTAAGCTCAATGATATGCACAAAAAATATACATATAAGGTTAGCATAAGAAACCACGCTGATACAACTAACCCACACGTAAAGTACTTAATGAGAGTGTGTGTAGTAGAAAAGGGAAGCATTGTGTATGAATGTTGAGGGGAAGCTCAGAGTCGGAAAAAGCCGACCAAACGCGACGGTGCCCGAATGACACGTCGCGACGTCCCATCAAAACTTTATAACTCCCATCCAAATGCGCTATTAGATGTTTCAAATGAAAATAAACCAAGACAACGAGATGTAATCGATCGTACGCACCGGTCGTGTCGTCGACATCGAATTTGAAGTAGGAGACGTTGAGAAGACCCGAGTCCTGGTGCACGTACATCATGTCAGGGTTGAGCCGAGTCAAGTGCAGCACGTACTCCGCGAAGCTGGCGAGCGCCAGCTGCAGCGTCAGCATCTTGCGGAACGTCCAGTAGTCAGTCGGCGCCGAGAACGTGGCGCTCGCCCACTCGCGAAGCAAACCCTTTGGCACCATCGTCGCTTGTAGCTGATAACGATGCCGATAATGGAAAATACATCGTTCAAAAATTGTAAATACTTTTATAAAAAATCAAAATAAATGCTTTACTTTTAGATAACTCGTCAAATAAAGTGACTCAGTAAAGCGAATCTTTAACTAAAACAACCAAGAAATTCTTACAGTATTATAATATCTATTTTAAAATATACGATTAAAGGTAGAAAATACTCAAACAGATACAGAGAATATTCACTATATAAAATTTGAATGAGAAATTTAAATAAATCATAAAAACGATTACATACATATTTACATATTAATAATTCTTACATAACCGTTTCATAAACAGTACAGTGTAATGAATAATTATCGTGGAGCTGTATTTTAATTGCCCTCATTATTAATACACAACTATTTACTACAAAACAGTAACTCACAACTAAGTAATTAATATGCAACTAATAACCACTTTGTATGAATCGCTTAGCGCGATTATTTTATTATAATTTTTTTAGATAACAATTTTTAGTATTAAGCATATTTATATTTATTTTAGAATAACCGGGCAATAGACATATCTCATACGATGATAGTAATATTATTGCGTCATGTTCAGCCTCCAACTGAATCGATAAACGTCACAAAATAAGTATATATATTCGAAATAAGAAATTTAATCTTGCCTGTTGTCAAAGACGACAGAAATCGTTCCCATATAGAATACCTTAATGTGTATAAATCATTATCAGCAAACCTAATGAATACGATCACCGAATCTAAGATGTTTTCATATATTAAAATGTCATTGTACCCAATAGCCAAGATCATACTTATTTGAAAGAGTTAATGTTAATTAAACATTGATTAATTAAACTTAAACTATCGATAATACAAATTTGCAATATTTTAAAAGGAAGGTACATAATGAGTAAAAGTGAACAGCTTTTCACAACACATTGCATGATAGTAGAAAGTAGAATATTATCAATGCGAGATAGTCCTGAACTCGTAGTGTACAACCTATTCAGACCTTCGCGGAGGTATCTTGTCGAGGTGATCATCTGGATTGAAGAGAGATAGAGCCTGCAGCAACACCACCAACGCTATACCTATATCAGCTGCAAAAGCTACAGTGTCTTGCGCCGATCCAGCTCACTCCTCTGGAGTAGCAAACTACGGATGTTACGGATATGAGGTTTCAGATATGGATACGGTTATGTTAGGAGTAATTAATCGGTTACGGATGCGGATATAAAATTATTTCAGATATCCGATAATTTAGGATAATTTCGGTTATGGATATTACATTTTTAAAGGATTTTAAAATATTAAAAAAACCTGTCTAATCCGTAAAGGTGTTATTAGGTATTGAGGTTCAATTTTATTTATGTAATCGTTTTGAGATTATAAGTTTAAATGTATCCCGGAAAAAATTCAAAAAGTTAAAATAGTTTGATTACAATCTTCCGAAACTGTGGTTGTGTATGTGTGTTGGTTTTTGACAATGACTCTTTGATTACAATCTTCCGAAACTGTGGTTGTGTATGTGTGTTGGTTTTTGACAATGACTCTTTGATTACAATCTTCCGAAACTGTGGTTGTGTATGTGTGTTGGTTTTTGACAATGACTCTTTGATTACAATCTTCCGAAACTGTGGTTGTGTATGTGTGTTGGTTTTTGACAATGACTCTTTGATTACAATCTTCCGAAACTGTGGTTGTGTATGTGTGTTGGTTTTTGACAATGACTCATTCGTCTTTGTCCTATCCGAAATTATCCGAATCATTTACATCGGATACGGTTACGGTTACGGATATTTTTTATTTTAGTTAATCCGATAGTTTCGGTTACGGATACGGATATCCATAACATCCCCGTAGCAAACTATTGTCACTGGCTCCAGGACTGCGATCCTTATAAGGTTGGTTATACATAGCTAAAGTCTGCAATGACCACATAATTCCAGGAGGACTGCATACCTACGTACTATTTCATAACATAAAAAAACTTGATATTAAGTTGACACTCTTCTCTACTTTCTCGAACTTCTAAATACGGCATGACAGCGGTGACCGCCGATGGATTTCAATATCTCGGTGGTCTGGTGGAGAGATAAGCAATCTATCCTCTCAGCTGTTGGATATATGTACACTGACTTATCACGAAACGCGACAAACCAAAAAAAAAGTTACTGTGATGGGTTTATCTCCTTGTCATGGTGGTCGCGGCCCAGTGGGTGCAGATTCCCACCGCCCCGCAAAACGACTACATAAGCGAGATATGCGTAAATGATTACCTCTCTGAGTATGTCCCTCAGTACTTGGTGTGAAGCTTGAGAGCCGCGCGCCTGTACGGCCGCCAGCCGTTCGTAGTACCGCGCTATCGGGGCGTCGTATTCTAAACCCCTGAGGAAATGACTCAATACATTATTTAAAAAAATAACCATACACACAATGTGTCTATAGGTCTGCGTGACCATTCATCCACACAATCATTCTCACACACCTTAGTAACGAAAGTTACACATAAAAAAGTGAAGACATGTGAGATCTTTTTCTACAGGCTTTGTTGTATCATTTCAGACTTTAAACCAGTACAAACACCATGATTTCTTAAAAATATCTAAATATGTTTTTTATATGCGCATATTTTTATTATGTCACAACTATGCTATGTTTGTATATTTAAAAATGGATGAAAAGAGGTACTAAATCATTGTCATTGCTTTTGAGAACTCCCTATTCTTTATAAGGTTTCTACGCATACCGCATAATGAGTTCATAGTAGATTATGCCTTACTATTTATTTTATAAAATAATCTTTAAATTATCGTATCTTAAAATTATTGAAGTAAAAAGTAAATAATAATTTTTTAATGAATATAGCAGAACCCAATCTTTGGTCACTCATCAGAGGCGCAGGCATTAAATAGTAAATGAAATTTACATAAACTTGAACTTTTTTTTTTATATTTCACCAAAATCATGATAGATTTAAAGATTTGTCGTTTGGCCAAAATTTTCTACTAATGGTAATTGACGATGTGGCCGAAGATTGCAAATGTTAATCCTAATGGAGGGACTGGCTCTCAATTGCAGATGCTGGAACTTATCTATAGGTGCATGGCGACAACTTGATAGTTACAGCTACTCAGGCGGGCATTAGAATATGCCCTACCACCATACTACGTTTCCATTACAATTGTTTCCTTCGCCGAAAGCTCAGGCTCATTGCAGGGATTCGAGCTCACGTCAATCGACGCGATGTTCGTACACGCTACCACTGAGCCATCATCGCTCTTTAAAGTCATATGAATTTATATGTCCAAATTATATGTCAAATAGAGTCAAATTGCCGATAGGAGAACGCAAAGCAAAATAATTTCCTACGGCTGTACAGCTTAAAAGATGCTAAAAAGGGATAGTTAACAAATTTATTCAAATATGGCCCATATCTATTGTTATTAGGAGAGGGGGCGCTGGTTTGTCGCAAAAAAGCGATGATAGATCAAGCCAATGCACAATGGCAATCAGGGCAATCTCTACCAAGTATTTTTTTCAGTATCCTTCTTTACTTATAATCAAATTTAACAAAGATTTATTCCTCTGCTGTAGATTTTTATTCGCTTACTTCAAAGTTAGTGTTCTTACCAGAAATTATCTAAGTGCCCACCCTAGAATTTAGGTTTCATAATCCAACATTTTGGGATAAACCCCAGACAATTCTGGAGTGGATACGGACCATGCCTTTTAAACAATTATATTATACAAATAATTTCAATTAATTTTAATTGTGAAAATGTATAATAAAGCCCAGTCAGGTGTGTATAGAACTATGAAAATTATCGCATTGTAAAAATTCAGACTTACTATGCATTTTTATAAAATTCAACCGACACAATGTATGTATAGTTATGAAATGTATATGTATGTATGTATATAAATTATGTTATTCGTTAACAATGTTGCGAGGCTCAGAGCTCACGCAAGCACTACGGACACCTACGTGATTATGCTGATAACCTCATTCACTTATCCACATTTAGTAACATCAGTGTTTTGTATTAATATGTTTATAGTAACTTAGTTTCTCGGTTTGTTACATACTCATCGGGCTCACTGGCCTCTCGATAGTGATATGTCTCCCTAAAAAATTTATACGTAGATGTTTTTTTGCAAATGACCATCAGAAAGAATTTTCAATATGGCTGTCAAATAGGATACCAAATATATATGTGGATAATTATTGTACGAACCGCTAGTTTATAATCAATATAGTAAGTACTAGCTGTGCTCGCAGCTCCACTCGCGTGGAGTACAGAATGCCGTGGGTCGAGCAGACGCGCGAATCGTACTGCCCCCGCTCCCAACCAGGGCGGTCGCCCGCTGGTTTTTTAAAGACACATATGCTTTGGCGGATTATCCTATAACGTGGTCAGATAACATAGCTATGAATTAAAATAAAAGAATACGTAAATCGGATAAGTGATTTCGCGTGAAAAGAACATATACAGACAGAGTGACGTCGAGTTTTATATGTATAGAAAATATAGATGTACTGTTAATAGATTGCGAATGGATATAAAGATTAGCAATGTAACGCTTACATTTACGTAGGTTTATAAACTAATCAATTCTAGATGGTTGCGCACTGGATTCGTTAGGTGAGATTGAAACTGTTATCATAACGCACTAGCCGAGCGGGCCGCGGCAGAGCTCGGTGAGGGTCACAAACAAATTAACTGTGGAAAACTCTCATGTTTCAAGTATTACTATAATAATTTTGTTTATTTTACATAGTTTACAATCCCACTTAATTGATTATAAATTAGCGGTTCTTACAATATTTTTTTATTACTAATACTACTGAAAACTGCCAAGACAGTATTAATTAGAGTATGCGAACAAAGCCGCGAGTAAGGATTAGGATAGTTTGTACCTGTTAGCGCATTCAGTTCGATAAATATCGAGGAGCGATATCGAACTGGGGTTATCTTCGACGAGTCGCATCTGCGGCGACACGGAGACGACGCGCGGCACCGTGAAGTGCAGGAACCTTCTGGACGTCTCCTTCTGCTTGCCCAGGTAGTGGTTCAGCATTCGCAGCAGCTGCAGCACTCGCTCCTCCCGCCTCGCGTCGCCGAGTCCCGAATCGTTGATGACCAAGTACGGGTATATCTTCCCGTTGTGACCGCGGATGTACAGCCTCCTCGCCGACGTGTTGTGCTTCTGAACGATCTCGACCCGGGGCATGAACCTCGCGATCCGAACGTGATAGTGCGTGTGCTTCGGCAGCAGGAACTCGCCGGGCAGTTCCACTTCTGCTGTCTTTAAACTGAAGTTCGATAGGAATCTGCACTTCTCTTCGATAAGGAACGATCTGTAACGAATGGGACGTGTCGTCGATAAGCGCCTGGTGACGTCACAGTACACTAGTGTTATGACAGCTTGTTAGTGATGAAGGCCTAAACTACAAGTATCATATAAGCGCAAACCCAAACCTGTGTACCAGACTAGGCAATGGAGTTGGTTAGTCATGATGGCGAGAGACTACATAGTGTAAACATGAAGGTATGGACGGCACGAGCGCATACAGTATACTCTCATTATTTACCTCGTGGGTGGGGCTGGCGGTCCGAGCCGGCCGCCCTTTACTTACTTGGGCAAGACTTTAGTTTTGGCCTCGAGTATCTTGACCCACTTCCTTAATTTTTGTATCAGGTTTTGTAATTTCATTGCGTTAGGTTGTGAAAAATCGAAGTCTGCCGCGAACTGGCTCTTCATCTTCTGAAAAACTGGATCCTGTACAGTGGCCTGCGCTCGCCGCGCGAGACTCTCCGATGCAGCTGAAGAGAATGCACCACTTACACTACTTGAAACACTTTCTGTAGACATACAAAATGGACTGTTTGTATAAAATTATGCCCCTATATTTACGTTACGTTTCATAACAAAACCCAAAAAAAAAAATATCTGAAAAAAACAGGTAAGTTTAGAATAAATTAATTTAGAGTTTATTCTAAAATATTGTAAGGTACAATAGACATTTGTTTGTTTACTAACGTACCAAACAATCACACAGTCCACCAGATACAAGTGGTCAAAGTAGTCTATAGTTATATATAACCAACTTCGAATAGGACAAGCAACAGTGGCGTAACTAGGAGAGGGAGGTCCGCACCGAGTGCCACCCGTTTGGGAATAGTGAAAAAAGAAACACATAGCAAATGATTGCACCCTAGACTTTTTGTGTTTTCGAATTATTTTAGTGAGTAAATTCCAGAGAAAACACTCAAAAACAAAGGTCATCCACCATTAAGGCTCCATCATCATCATCATTCTCCTGCCCTTATCCCAATTTACTTATTTGGGGTCGGCGCAACATGTTTTCTTCTTCCATACTTCTCTATTAGTCGTCATCTCGGTAGTCCCTCCCTTTCTAACCATATCATCATTCACACAGTCCATCGTTTCTTTGGTCACCCTCCTCACGACATTTTCCCTCATTCCTTCGCATCACGTGCCCATACCAAGACAACCGTTTCCACACAATTTTTCAGTAACCGGTGCCACTTTCTGACTTCCTTTTATTTACTCATTTCTTATTCTATCCATACGTGTAACACCACACATCCCTCTCAGCATTGTTGCATGCAATTGTTTTTCATTCATCCCTTTTGTGGCCCAAGATTCTGATCCATACAAGACAGCAGGTCTAATGATGGTATTATATCTTCACCTTAAATTTAAGGCTCCATATATTTTGCTATTTCTGTTCTCTCCTGAGCGCGATTTACTGACCCGGGTGCTATACCCATGCTAGCTATGCCACTCACATCTAATCCTTTTCGAAATCAGACAAAAATAGATTGCTACCTTATAGATCACATATTCTAACTCTAATAAACTTACAGAAGTGTTAGTACAACCGTCATATATATATTTTTTATTAGTATTACTTACGCGACTTAACTTACTTACGCGATATTATAATTATAAATTGGATTTTGTTTCTCTTGCACAATTACTTGAAGCGATTGACTCTTCTTTTCAATTATCAAGAAATAATTTCCAGTGGCCTACTTACTACATACAATAGACACCTGCTTCGCATTTATATGAATAAAAAAAAAAAAAATTTCTTTTTATATAAAAGGCGATTCGATAAAGAAAATTGAAGAAAACCAGATATTCACACCCTCGTAATATATTCAGTCTAACATTTGGAACACTAAAGGGTAAATAATAAAGCTGGTAAACTATAATAAAGTCGTGAATCTGGTTTATTCAATAAAAAATTCTAGTCATTTTTTTTTATAAATAATATATAGTTTCATTTAATATACGGATGCCCCAAGAATGGAATATTCTCACATCTTAAAAAAAGAAAATTTCCAGGTATTTTAGTATCTTATCTAATATTATGGCGCCTCCTGACAGGGTGAGAGAATGCGACTGAAGATTCAGAGTGAGCGTGGCCGGTCACGTTCGTGATTCTGGCGCGAAGAGACAAACGCGAACGAGTAGGTGTGGACATTTTCCCGAGTTCGAAGGGAAAACAGTTCGAACGGACAAACGCGGTGTGGACGCGTCAGCGAATGCGCACTCAACGACGACTACGCTAGGGATTAAAATAGTGCAATTGGGTATTTGAATATTATTATTTTTTGTGATAAATGGAAAGATCATATATAAGTTTTATAACAAACTATTTTTATTTAATTTTTTTTCGCAATATTTCAAAATAAAAATTAACTTTTGAATTCAGCACCGAAAACGCACCGATCGTTCCCGAATAAATTCGAGCGCGTGTGACGTCACAATGTTAATTTCTACTTATTGTAGCACACAGCTCATACAGTGCTTTGACACTTAATCGATGAAATTCCTTTAACATTATGACGTCACAAACCTGACGATCAATCGTGGCGCGTTCGTAGTCATGTGATTATTTTTAAAATATTACAATTTGCAATTGTTCATTATTAATAAAAAAAATGTTTTAAGAGTTTTTCCAATTGACTATTATCATAATTAAGATGAAGCTTGATACATAAAAAAATCGATATATTTTTAAAAAATACTCATTTTGAGGGTCAGACGATAAGATATTAATTTTTATATAGTTTTTATTTTTTTATATTAAGATAACATCGTTTGTGTGTATTTTATATTAGCTGGTACTCGAGTCTTAATTACCGTGTCCTCCTAAAACCACCATCGAACCTTAAAAGCCCCTGAATTTAGGGGAAATGTGCTGATTTGGCAAAATAATGGACGAAATCGGTACATAAAGTATTTTTCGGAAAAATACTCTGGGGTGCTTTAGAAACTATGAAATTATTTTATTTTTATTTTGTGCCAGTCTATTTGTCTGTCGTTTTGTTTATATGCCGAACACACAGAAACTATTTCTATATGTATGAACTTTTGTATACCTCATACATGATATAAATGCGAAAGTTTGTTTGTTTCAATGATTATTCATTAATCACGCTTAAACGAGTGTCGCATCGTATTGGATATTTTTTCTATAATTACGTCTAAAGTTTAATTAAGGTCCAGCGTAGTGCCAGCTAGTAGATTGGTATAATATGATAAAGGTGTTGGTAACTCACTTATACCAATGCCGATGCCGAAGGTGGAGACGACTTTCTTGATGAAGTTGAGAGTGTGAGGAGTGACGGTCGCGTCGGCGACGGCGGTGCGGTGGTGGAACGACACCACGTAGCACTTGGCGAGTCCCGCGCGCAGCTGCCGGAGCACCTCCTCGTACCAGTTCTCCCGGAACCAAACCATCTATATACGCACGGAAACAATTACACGTCACTACTATCACAACTACTTTACGTAGCCAACGACGTTATATTATAGAGCAAAATATATATCCACATAGCTTTTATATACATAACATGATCTTTAGGTAACAAACAAACATACTTCTCGCAACCGCGCGTCTCTCGTGTGCCGCTACCGCCTGGTAGCGAACCTTAACGCGTATTTTGAAAAACAAAAATGGGACATAAATGGACAAGTAAGAATACTGAAATACGATGAAAGTCCAATATACACAGGAAACAGCGACACTAGGTAGGCCACATATTTCAATTATGTTGCTCATCTATAACATTACAGATCGTATTTGCTGACCCTGATCGTACTCGAGGGGTGCGACCTCAAGTTACTATATCCCGCCTGCGACACGCTATTGCGAGTTGACGCATTTCCTTATTTTAAGTAATTCCTTCGCAATTGTCCAGAGTCTAAAGACGTCTCGTAATTTTATTTTTGCTCATATTTTATTATTTATAAAAGTACAATACAATAACACTTTATTGCACACTGTAGAACAATATACAGGTTAAATTACAATTGACACTATTCGCGTTCAGTTAGGCAACCTTATCGCTTAAAGCGATTTCTTCCAGGCAAACCTTCAGATGATATATAAATTTACACACTAACACTATATAAGTATCGCACAAATATAAACTCATAGACATATTTAGAGGAACGCAATAAAAAGTGAAAATAAATTTATTTGTACAATATAAGCTTTCAAAATTCATTGAATTAGTTAACTTAACATTTTTGAAAACAAAAAATTTTACAACGAAAGTAGAACAAATTAGGGGCAGTAAGCTCAGTCTTTTAATTGTAAAGAATGTTGACCTAACATAATGTAAATTGGATATTGTTTTACTGTTTTTTTTTTTCGTATTGTATGATTTCGTAATCATTATTTACTATTACTTCCTCTCGCTGTCAAAACTGCTTGCATCCGACTGCCCAATAATACTTTTTATTAATTGTCAATGAAACTCTGTGGCATTAGGGTCCATTCTTCAACCAATGCAGTTTTGAGGTCTCTTAGGTTTGGCTGGTGCTGGTTTTTTTTTGTTTAATTATTTTTCCCAAACATATTCTATCGTATTTAGGTCTGTAACGTGCGGACGAGCATTATCGTGCATTAAAAGAAAATTATCCTCCTTGAATGGGGCAAAAGGCATCACAATCTGCTCTAAAATTTCTTATATGTATCTTGTCGCAGTCAGGGACCCCGTTTTCTAAGATGTGTAGTTCCGTACGTGCTCCTAAGCAAATACCACCCCATACCATTACAGATCCAACACCATAAGTCGCTCTTCCAACAATATTATACTCAGAATATCGTTCACCGCATCGTCTCCATACTTGGGCTCTTCCATCATCTAACTTAAAAGACAAAATCTGAACTCATCAGTAAAGAGTATTTTGCCCCAAGCGTCATCATCCCAATTTCGGTTCGAACAAGCAAAGTTGGACCGAGCTACTCGATGACCTGAGGTGAGCAAGGGCCTCTGGCGGACAAGTACGCCCCTATACCGGTCACCTTAAGTCTTCGTCTAACTGTCACTTGCCGAACTTCCTGTAGCTTGCTTCGTACCTCGGAAGTCGCAGTTTGGTTTCTGAAAACACTGCTTACATCAAATCTGGTGTCCTTCTCTGTTGTTACTCTTTTGCGACCTTGTCCTTTACGCCTTGTATACTCTCCAGTCTGCCGGTATCGTTTAACATTGCAAAAAATCACAGACTTGGACACTCGTAATGTTTGAGCCACTTCATTGTAAGTGTTACCATTTTCAATTAAAGTTGTATACAGCTTTAGACACCTGAGCAACACTGAGATCCAGCATTATCAATGTTATCAAACGAAATTCCCTTTGAAAAAAATCAAAAGTAAAAAGAAAACATAATGTTTTTTTAAAGACAACAAAAACCTACAGAATTTCATACACTACGAGTATAAGTATCAAACAAATTAACAGATAGCCAAAAAAAAAAAACGAAAGTCTTAACTGGTATATGTGGCCAGTATGAAATAAGAAAATATTTTCTGATATTTTAACTTTTTTTGCTTTCTTCTAAACATGTCCATGAGTGTATATTATACAATTACAATTAATACATAAAACACACAAATTTTCAATTGCAGTATTGCATACACGTCCTGTGTACAAAATTTCATCGAAATCTTTTAATATCAAATTCGAAATCAGAGGCCTATAGAAACACAAAATCTGAAAAAAAAACCACAGACAGATTTATTAAGATAGTTTTTAAGCAAGATGATGTAGATGACCTGATCAACGATACCCTCGAGCGAGGAGAGCACGGTCGGGTGGATCTCGCGCTGCAGCTGCATGATCTTCGAGCAGCGCCACATGGGCAGAGTGGCCTTGATGGGCCCCGCCTCGCCCCCCGCACCGCCCCCAGCGCCCCCGCCCCCGCCCCCGGCGCCACCTGATGCCGCGCTCTCGTTCGCCTTGTTAGCGCCCTGGTTAATTAATTTGATATTAGCACCGAGTATAGATATAAGGAGAAGGATCGTCGACATACATGCGCCATGACAATCACCATTTAGTTTACCTTATTTCGCCTTAATTTTTAGACCACTCGGGAGTTTTTTCAAAAAAACCTCACAATACTATTATTCCTATACGTACGGTTGTACGATTAATTCCAATTGGATTTTAAATGGAGAGATCATTTACTTATATGTTTTATAAGAAAACAATTTTGTTTTTGTTTTTTCGCTATAATTAAAAAATTATATCAAATTTAAATATATTTTTTAATCCAGTATCGAAAACGCGCCGATCGTTCCCGAACAAGACCGAGCGCGTGTGACGTTACAATGTTAATTTCTACTCATTGTAGCACACGGCTAATACAGTGTTTTGACTCTTCATCGATGAAATTCCTTTAACATTATGACGTCACAAACCTGGCGACCAATCGTAGCGCGTTCGTAGTCATGTGATTCTTTTTAAAATATTATCAATTTACGGTTGTTTATAATATATATATATATATATATATATATATAGCATATATACAGTATATTGTATAGCTATGTTAATTTTTAGTGGATGTACAAAGAAGTAACTTCCAGACTTCACCCTCATTCACGTGATGATTCGACAATATAACTTTATATATATAAATACTTTTTCCAATTGATTATTAATATAATTATGATAAAACTTTAAAATACATTAAAAAAACATTAGTGGTCATCACTATTTTTAAATCAAATTAATTAGTAATACACAAAATGCGATTCTATTCTACGGAATTAAATAAAAGCAGACTATGGTCCACTTTAAAGCAAGTTTTATTGTCGAATCATCACGTGAATGAGGGTGAAGTCTGGAAGTTACTTCTTTGTACATCCACTAAAAATTAACATAGCTATACAATATACTGTAAAAAAATATAATTTATAAAACCGATCGAGAACCTTGACGACTATTCTTAATGACTGTGAAGTTTTCCGAACCAGTAGTAGTGTTTTGACATTCATAAGTGCTTTCTTAGGACCTATATTAAATAAAATATGTAAGTTTTTTTAAAATATGAAGTCTGTCAACTCACAGCGGAGCCGGGTGGCTGCGCGGCGACGTTCTCGGCGGTCTTGTGCCTCTCGCGCTGTTCTATCTTCAGCGTGAGGTACAGAGTGCGGATCGGGAAGTACACTGCTTGCGGATATAAGCGACCGACCTGTATCAATTCACTTTATATTAATACTGCTTTCTATTCATGTGCGTTGTTTTCGTAATGGAACGACTCGTACGCCACCTGCTGTTAAATGGTTTTACTAATTAAAGAAACCTTTTCGGGTATGCTTCATAGTTTCATCGCAATCGGATGAATGGTATAAAAAACGTATAAAAGGACACATAACGAAATTAGAGGTGTCATGTTACTTCATAACACAAACTATTAGATATATGAATTAATTTCAAATTCCTAGAGTTATTACGTTCAGAGTGACAGTTTCATACAACATGCCGCCCAATATTGTAGCCAAAATTAATGAATTTGTGCGTAAGCGACACGTAAATATGTTTGCCAACACGAACACAAACGCACGAATAATGTAGAAAGTGATTTAAATTTTCCCCAAAAAAGGGGGAAGTAAATTTACTTGAGTGTTGGCCATATTCATCCTATAACCATTGAGATAAAATAATAAAGGCAGTATTTTTTTATGAGGTAGATAAGGTATTGTTGACCTTAAAATTGCATCTTGAATTGGAGGGAATTGCATCGAGTCGAGTTCATTTTACGGGGCACGGTCTGGAAACAAACCCACGCGTAGTAAGGCGTTGTTTAAAATAATCACATAACCGGTTCTTCTAGATGACTCAGATCTTTTCCGAACCGGTAGTAGTGTATTGACATAGATAAGTGCCTTATTAGACCCTAAATAGATAAAAATATTTTTGATTTTAATTATATTTAGAAAGCGAAAACGGGGTTAAAATATCCTTCCAATAACTAGCAACATTGTAAAGGCGTCTGTTAATTTGAGAAATATTTTACTGTTCTTGATTTAACTTAAGAATATGAGCTGGTGTGTAGTGGTTTCTCATTAAATATGATATTTAAATATTTCTGGTGGTTATGTGATGGGCTGTGGCATTCTTTCACTGTGTCATATTTTGACAGCTGTTTGCATTATAGTTCCATTTTAGCACTGGCGCGCCGAGATATGTACGTAGTCTTAAAAGTTAACTTGTAATGGCTTTACTCTGTGTGCAACTACTGCCGTTCTGAGTGTTTTAATTCTATGTTTACACCTATATCCATAACGGAAAGATTAAATAATCTTAAGATATCCAGATTATATGCAGATACGAAATCTCTTATACGTAATCTTAAATTATACATTCCATATAAAGTTAAGAGTTAATAATGCTATCGTAAGCTGTTCACGTTTACGACAAATCAATATTGCCCCAGCAGACATGGTCAGTAAGCATAGAGTGTAGAGCACTCACATGACTTAGCAGATTGAGGATGACGTTTCCGTCGTACTGGACGAGGCAGGCGAGCAGCTGCGGGATCCAGGGCAGCCACTGGACCGGCGGCACGCCCACCGAGTACTTGTCCAGAGCATCCGCGAGGCTGTTCTTTTCGTCGTCGTAACTTAGCATCCATAATACCTACAACAACAAAAAAAAATTTACAGTTTATTAAATTTTAGCTACATCTGAGGCGGATGTTGCAAGAGACCAACGATTTAACAGTGGTCTGAAAGTTGTGGTTGGCAACACGCACTGGCACACACGACGTTACAACTCGGTCCTCAAAAGCAGAGATCTAATAACGACTTCGACTGTATTCCTTTTCCAGTTGGTTGTACATAATTATAGGCTGCAGTCAATAAACCTACATTATTATTAATTAACATTAGAAGATGATGCAATAATTTAAAAAAAATATTATCCATGCTTTATAATAATTTATAAATAGATTCTAAGTCAGTTTTCTTTTAATAACAACAGAATACTTTGTATTTTTTTCAAATGGTGGTAGGGCTTTTTTTACGCCCGCTTGGCTAGCTACCACCCTCAAGTTGAAAATCTGTCGCCAAGCACTAATAGCTGTGTTCCAGCAGCTGCACTTGAGAACCATGCCCTTTAGATTAAGTGTGTAACAAGTGAAAATTTGGTCAAATGCTAAATCTGAAAAGGCATAACAAAATATAGGAAGAGTTATATAGTACTAACTTTGGCGCAATATTTCCTCGACTTGGACTCGTTCTGATGGCGGCACGCGTGCAGGAAGCACGTCATCGCCGAGACCCCGACCGAGATCTGCCTCGGGTCCCGGATGAAGATCTGCTCCAAGTAGTCTCCCCAGAGCGCCCAGGCCTTGACGAGCGTGTCGTGCAGCTGCACCGCGGCCGCGAACGCCTTGTTCGCTTCCTCGGACCGGCCGAGTTGCGCCAGCAGGAGCCCCTTGAACGCGTAGAACTCCGCCGTCATCTCCTTCGTGAAGTATTTGAAATTTGTCGATTCGATCATATCCAGTCCCTCCTGTAGTTCTTCTTTGCCCTCGGTCCAGGACATCTGTATGTGACACTTGACCTGCTGCCGTATCTTCTGGAAGCAATCCACTATCGGGACGCTCGGTATTGTGTATATGCGGTGCAGCGAGTCCAGGCACACTCCGGACAGGTTGTGTTTTCTAGCTATCTTCGCGAAGTGAATTATCGCCTGAAAACCGAGGATAACGAGTCACAATTGTATGATTGACTAATTTCAATTATATGTTCAATAAAAGATAAAAAAACGCAAATACGTTAGATACAACAACGACTTCGAGTTTCGACTTCCACCTTCTTAATATACCACATCCCATAATACAAAATTCAACCGAATTTAAGGATTCGCGTGATGACTTGCGAATGTGGAAATTCTTCTCAGTATTAGAAACAAACGCCTGAAAATGGTCGAACATTTTCCACATATCTGTTGAACATATCATATCATATAATAGGAAACTTGATAGAGTGTATCCACGATATTTACCCAAGAATGATTTTTATATTTAAATAGTGATAAGTTATTCGTTAGTTGTGTGTTAGCAGTGTGAGTACCTGTGCGCTGGCGTGCACGCCGAGCATCTTGTGGTTGGAGGCGTGGTCGGGCTGCGCCTCGTAGTGCGACGCGATGAACTGGTAGTGGTGCTGCCGCCACGTGAAGATGGCGCCCCAGTGCGAGAGCGGGTCCGCCACGACCGGCAGCCGGTTGCGCCACGTCTTCACTATCGCCTTCATGTCGTGCAGCGACGTCGGCCGGCTGTGCACCAGGCCCTGTACACCAATTCACATTCATTATATACCTGCTGGTACATACTAATTGTTATTCTTTCACTACTGCTTAGTTTTTCTTGAAAAGCGTAATCACATGTACGCTAGATTACTCTATGAAAACTTATCTACCTGCCGATGAGTCTCGTCAAACCTGGTTCAGTTGTTTCAGAGATTAGGACAGAACAACAGATTTTTAAAAATTCACGTCTGAATTTTATTAACTTTTATTAACATACAAGTTTAAGAGAAAATTACAGACAGACTCTTCAAATTTATTTACATGTATTGATTCACAAAATATATAAGACGAGATGAGAAAAGGTAAATAGAGTTAGACCGTATGGATCTGTGCTGCCTCGCTGAGCTCCATGAGCTGGTGAGCGGCGCGCAGCAGCGGCAGGTGCGCGTGCGAGACCAGCCGCGGCAGCCGGCGCCACTCGCGCAGCGCCTGCGCCGCCGCCGCCTCCGCGTGCCGCTCCACGCCGCCCAGCTGCTGCTCCCCGCCCGCGCAGATGCACAGGTACCCGCGGTACAGGTTCACCGCCCACGCTGCGACACGACAACCACAACCCATCATACCACAGTGTATGGACATGTCGATATACACGACTCCGTGCGCATTCAAGTATTACGTAACGGGAGTTGAGGGAGGGGGTCTTGTAAAACGTTACGATGAGTTATAAGGGCGGGAGGGGGGTTACAACAACGCGTTACGTAACATTTTTATTATTTTTTTATTTAAATAAAATACTAGGGAATATAAATTTCCCAAGTTCGCAACCCTGTTCGTTTATGTTTTACGGGGTTTTACAATCCCTCGATTGTATTGTACGTCATTTTTAATTTGTTCTTCCTAGTTTGCAACCCTTTTCGTTTATATTTGCGCCGGTAATTTGTGCAACATTATTATCACTTTTAGGTAAAAAAAGGTGTGTGTGCGATTCACACACGATAGCAGTGAAACTTCATTTTAAAAGACATTTTCTATTTTATTTAAACAGGTTGCAATATACATACACACCGACATTTACTCTCTCGCTCTGGCTCACACAAAGAGGAGGGACCGATAATGTACGTTAAACGTTTAACGCTTGGAAGTCGCATAAGAAGTTTCACTTCAATAAAGGTCACTTGGGTGTTACGTAACGTTTAAGGAAGGAGGGGGTACAGTAAAAGGGGGTAAAATATTAAAAAAATGCGTTACATAATACTTGAAAACCCCCTTATGTTCGTTTGCGGGAACAACGTAACGTCGAAGTATGGAGTTGCGTCATTAATTTCAGCATCCCTACATGTAACTTTTAAGATCTTAATATTATCCAGAATGCAGTTAAATACAAAAATCCAAAACCTCATATTAAGCTTCAAGAAGGGGCACTCACGAACATAACTGTCATCGAGAAATACCACAAAGAAATTCAATTACATTTATCAATATTATTACAAACATTAATATTCCTCTACCTTTATATATTTTCAATTAATATATATTTCATATAATATTTATATAACATATATTTATATTATACAATTTAGACTGGCGGGAAAACGCCGATAGATCATCAACGCTGGGTGAAAAAAAAATACGGATTTATACTATATTACTTATATTACTGCGGACATCTCGTACTTGTACTGCGTTTTCTAATCACTCAAAGTAAACTGACAATACTAATGTCAAACTTGAAAATAATGTTGCCACATCTATTTCTGTAGTGTTAATCTACCGTATATTTTACGTTCCAAGATTCTGAATCGTAAGATTTCAAATACTTTACAAATATTACAACAATATTTAATTAAATAATAGTTTTATCGATTTATCTTGGATAACTGGAACTTTCAGTGTGCCATTGATCTCCTCACATAATTTTGGATATAAGTATTTCGCATATTATTGTATTCTGGTTATCTTAATTTACTCACTTTATAAAGTGACTAAATGTGGCGGCTGTCATGTTGTCATGGATGGACGAACTTCGTCCTTGGTAATATTAAGAGAATTGGAAATACAAGTGGAAATGACATTGTTAAGAATGTGTGTGTTACACGCAGGCAGAAGATACTAAATGTATTGAAATTAATAAATCAATGCCGATAAAATTTTCACCTAATACGCAAAAGATTTAAGTAAAACAAGAAGAATTACTATCCGTAAAAATAAAGTTGACGCCAGTAATCAGGAGCTTCGACAAGAATATTGAATATACTGCTGTAATTAAGGACTTTGGGCTTACGAAAACCACATCTTACTATTGTTTTTTTTTTTTTTTTTATAAAGTTTTAGTTATATTCATTATTTTTAGTTTTATATTTATATATATTTTTTTCCCCTAAAACATCTATACACCGTAACAGGGATGATAGATGGTGGTCTAATAATCCTGTTAGCTAGAAGTTGGTATTTGAAAAATAATAATTGCTAAGTGTGTGCCAGTCCACGCGTAGTTTAGGGTTTTGTAGTTGCTCGTTACAATATTGCAGACTTGGAGAGGGGCTTTAAGTAATTTTCGATGGAATTTTTACAAAATTACTTCTCCAAGTATACATTTTACAAGTTGATTATAAAAGAAGCGGGTAAACCACCAACAAAAGCATTCCCAAGGAGGGTTGGTGTCAGGCTGGCGGCCGACTGTTAAACTTTGCCGAATCTTATCGCAACATGAGTAAAAATGATACGATGCGCGATAGGGCTAGAGCGTACCCCACAGACGACGCGCAGGGGCAGCACCCGGCTTCTGTGGGAAATGGACAAGGGTTGTCGCACCAGAACGGGCGGCTGCGACGTAAGATGCAAGCTCGGAGTGTGCAAGAAGTTAGATTGAGGTGTGCAAGCTGGAATGTAGGTAGGATGACTGGAAGAGGAAGGGAACTAGCAGATGTTTTAAAAAGGCGACGAGTGAACGTAGCGTGTCTGCAAGAGACGAAGTGGAAGGGTGCGAAGGCTAGAGAGATAGGAGAAGGATATAAATTTTATTACTGTGGAAGCGATGGCAAGCGAAATGGTGTGGGTATAGTTTTGGATAGTCAGTTGAAAGAATGTGTGGTGGATGTTAAAAGAGTAAGTGATAGAGTGATAGCTGTTAAAGTGATTGTGGAGAATTTGGTGGTTAATATAGTTAGTGTGTATGCACCCCAGTCAGGGTGTGAGGATAATGTAAAAGAGAAGTTTTGGAAGGACTTTGACCGTGTAATGTTGGATGTACAAGATAGCGAAGAAGTGTATGTGGGGGGTGATTTTAACGGACATGTAGGAAGACAGAAGGTTGGGTATGAGAGAGTACATGGCGGTTGGGGATACGGAGACCGTAACACTGATGGCGAGACACTGCTGCAAGCTGCTTCGGCCTTCGACCTGGCAATAACAAATACCTGGTTCGAAAAACAAAATGAGCATCTAATAACCTATAAAAGTGGCCGCCACGCGACACAAATCGACTACTTGCTAGTTAGACGAAACAGTCTTAAAAGTGTCAAAAACTGTAAAGTGCTTCCAGGTGAAGACTTAGTCCCACAACATAGACTCATTATAATGGAGGTTAAAATCAGTGTCTCGTCCAGTAAGAACAAGGAACGGCCCCCGCCTAAAACCAGATGGCGTATGATAGAAAAAGAGGAATGTGCCAGTAAGTTTAAGAGTCAAGTGGTAGATAAAATGATTGAAATGGATGGTATGGAAGGAAAATCTGTGAATGAATGTTGGAAAGAGATGGCGGATTGTATAAGGAGAGTAGCAAAAGATGTGTTTGGAGAGTCGAAAGGGAAAGGTATGATAGAAAAGGATACATGGTGGTGGAATGAAGACGTGCAAAAGATGCTGAAAGAAAAGAAAATTGCGTTTAAAGAATGGCAGGGTGTAGGAAACGAGAATGCTAGTTTGAAAGAAGATAAGAAGGAGATTTATAAACAATGGAAGAGAAAGGCAAAAAAGGCGGTAGCAGTTTCGAGGGCTAAAGCGCAGGAGAAGTTGTATGACTCAATGGACAGCCCTAGAGGCCAGAAGGAGCTCTATCGGATTACGAAAGCACGAGAAAGGAGAACAAAAGATATAATCCACATAAAATGTATGAAAGACGACGTTGGTAAGGTCCTGTCCAAAGATGACGAAATAAAAGAACGGTGGAAGGTTTATTTTGAAAAGCTAATGAACGAAGAGAATAAATGGAATGGTGTGCTCGAAGAGGTACAAGTAAATATGGGTTTGGTAAGGGAAATTAGTATGGATGAAGTAAGAAAGGCAGTCCAAGGTATGAAACATGGAAAGGCTATGGGCCCCGATGATATACCAGTAGAAGTATGGAAGTGTTTAAAAGAAGATGGATGTATGTGGCTGACTTTATTCTTCAATAAGTTGTTGCATGAAGGCGAGATCCCACAAGAATGGTGCAATAGTTCGCTAATGCCCATCTTCAAGAATAAAGGTGATGTACAGGACTGCAACAACTATCGAGGGATAAAGCTCATGTCACATAGTATGAAGGTATGGGAGAAAGTAATAGACAAAAGACTGCGAGAGGAGAGTGAGATTACTCCAAACCAGTTTGGGTTTATGCCAGGTCGAGGAACAATGGACGCCACTTTTGCACTACGCCAATTGTGCGAAAAATACAGACGTGCACACAAGAACTTGCACATGGTGTTCATTGATCTGGAGAAAGCGTATGACAGGGTACCTCGGGATGTGCTGTGGTGGGCCTTTAAAGAGAAAGGTTTGCCCGGGAAGTATGTAGAGTTAATTCGTGCTATGTACAGTCAATCTCGTACCTACGTCCGGTCGGCTGCTGGCAATACTGACGAGTTCAGTGTGGCTGTAGGTTTGCACCAGGGATCAGCTTTAAGTCCTTACCTCTTCCTGTTGATTATGGACGCTCTTACGTCGGACATACAGGAGGAGGCACCTTGGTGCATGTTATTTGCCGATGATATTGTTCTTGTCGGTGAAGATGGACCTGGGATCCAGAGTAGGTTGGAGAAATGGCAACAGAAGCTGGAGAATGTTGGCATGAAAATCAGCAGAACCAAAACGGAATATATGTTCTGCGATTTCGGCGGTCTCTCCAGTTCTCGAGCCATAGCGCTTAATGGCGCGCTTCTACCAGTCTGCTGCGACTTTCGGTATCTCGGTTCACTCCTGCAAAGCGATGGTGAAGTAGATCGAACGGTTAAGCACAGAATTAACACTGGATGGATGAAATGGCGGCAGGTCACGGGAACAATCTGTGACTCCCGTATTCCCCTTAAACTTAAGGGGAAGATATATAAAACCATCATTAGACCTGCTGTCTTGTATGAATCAGAATGTTGGGCCACAAAAGGGATGAATGAAAGACAATTGCATGCGGCTGAGATGAGAATGCTAAGAGGGATGTGTGGTGTTACACGAATGGATAGAATAAGAAATGAATACATAAGAGGAAGTCTGAAAGTGGCACCGGTAACTGAAAAATTGTGTGGAAATCGGTTATCATGGTATGGGCACGTGATGCGAAGAAATGAGGAAAATGTCGTGAGGAGGGTTTTAGGTATGAATGTCGATGGATATAAGAGTAGGGGAAGACCAAAGAAACGATGGATGGACTGTGTGAATGATGATATGGTAAGAAAGGGAGTGAATACCGATATGACGAATAATAGAGAAGTATGGAAGAAAAAAACATGTTGCGCCGACCCCAAATAAATTGGGATAAGGGCAGGAGAATGATGAATGATGAAGATTTCAAATACTAAATTGAGGGTATTTATTTATTAATCGAGATATTTTATGTTATTCAACGTATCCGATAATTTATTATAATCATTACATAATCCATTAAACTATATTTTATATGTATATATGCTAAACAATTTACAAAAAAAATTTGAATGTTTTCTTGTCCTACGAGAGATGTGATTTTGTCTAAGTTATTCAGCCTTCACCTTGGAGGGCTCTTGTCTTTTTCAGAAAAACTGATGAACAGGAATAATACCTCGTACGGTTTTACGATTAGTTCAGATTGGTTACATCACTATTTTAAGAACACGATAAACTAACAACACATGAAATGTCATTTTACTCCGCCGAAATAAAAAAACGCACTTTACATTAATTAATTCTCATGTATGGAACCCCAAAAATTATCAGATATTGACATGGAAATACAAAAAAAAACTAACCCATTTCTTTAGGGCAATTATACTCGACTTCGGCGAGAGCTTCTTTCATTGTCGACCAGTTAGGGTTTCTCCACGAGCTCTCGAGAATGAGGAACGGTTCACGGCCACTGCGGCTCAGGCCCAGTTCGAGCAGAGAGTCCCACTGGTTCAACTCCTTGGCGCATTTGAGCCAATGTTGGGTCCACAGAGTGCATTCCTTGTGCATGTTATATGACGATGGATTCGCCGCGTAATCTTGCTTCAGTTTCGTCATAGCGACGTCGTAAGCGGCCTGGGAAATAGTACCACACATTACTTATGGTCCAAGGAAAGCTGAAGAGGGTAGCGATGATTTATTTAGAACATATTAAAAGAAATACTCTGATTAATAAGAATAATAAAAGCGTGGTAGAGCCATTGATACATGGTAGAAATTCGTAAAAGTGGCTCGCTTTGGTATATCCTATTTCAATATTAGCCAATATATATTTGCTACCTAATTGCTTTCGCTATAAATTATCTTATCTTGAACTTCATAGATTAATGATCTTATTCTTGAATCATGAGCAATGCACATACAATTTCGGAAAATAATATACATATTAGTTGAAAGGTTTCTTTATTTATATAAACTTTTATCATCTATAAATATTATAAAACTTATAATATCTCTCTGTCTGTCTGTCCCTTTATGTTCTTTTTACCATTGACCCGATTTCCATAGTTTTTCCTTGAATTCATAGTTATGTTATCTGGCCAGGTTATAGGATATATTTATGACATAAAGTAACATTCGGAATAAGCAAGGACAATAATGGTGAATCAGTTAGGAAAAATGCGCTTTTAAACAGCTTACACTCAGTAAACCATAAGAGATGTATCAAATTAAAGTTCTATATCATTATAAATAGATCTAAAAAAGACCTACAAGAAAGTCAGCGATAGCATATACCTAATTTCTAAGCATATTTTATAAGCATTTTTGTCTTTCGTGTTTTAAGCGAGAGCAGCACGATTTGTGCGTGCGCTCGACTGACGGCATTACACAGTCCACGCGAGCGGAGCCGCGGGCACAGCTAGTATTAAATATGGCCAAATTTTCTTTGTTTAATATCTTCTTATGAATTCCATACTGTTGTTCCTATTCCTTTGATTAGATGCTTTTACGTCGGCATCCGATCTATCTATATATCTATATATATATATATATATAATAAGAATAGAATCACCTGTGCTTGTTCGAAAAAGCCCTGCTGTTCGTACGCGATGGCGACGTTGGTCTCGCGGTACCGCGCGTGCTTCTGCCACAGCCCGGACCACATGTCCTCCTCTTGCAACAAGTCGTACATATCGCTCAGCGAGTCCAATATCTCCTGTCAAACGAAAACATATATTACTTGAATCATTTCAAAAACATCAAGGCATATATGTACAACAATAATCGAAAAACGAGGGATGATCGATACTTATCAATGTCATCGATGTTGAGCTTGAAATCATCAATGTTTTGACGTTGATATCGTGTACCTTAAAACATCGATGTTACGACATTTGCCTGTTGTAAATGAAGTTCGAAAATACAAAAAGGAAATTCGTCAATAATAGAAATTCCACCCAAAAAGTTTCACTTAGATAGCACTAAAATATCAAAGTTTTCTAATGTCGTGTTCATTTATCGATACTGATTTCGTAGTCAACATCGATGTTGATCGAATATCGCTCATCCCTAGTACGACAGTGCGCATACAGTTGGCGTGGTGGTTTCGATGTCATAGTCGTATATCTCAAGGGATTCGCGCGGCGCTCGCCCGCCTGCCTGCTCGATGGCCATCTGTTCGAGGTTCAACGTCATGCGATGCCAGAGGTTGTGCGTCTTGCCCAGATACCTCATCATTGGCCTGAAATCATAAAATTATTTCAATGTTTTAACTATGGCTGCATCGTTCTGTCTGTATGACCTGCTGTCCTTGACGCTATTTATACACGTTATGTTTGTGAAGATTTCTTTGATTGTGTCATTTCTTTTGTGTGTTCGTGTGCTATCAGCTTTTAATTATAAAATCTACACTGAGGCTGCGTATCCACTAGAGATTTGCGAGGTAGATAGGCAGTGCGCAAGGAAAATCCACCAACAGGATTACTTCATTTTCTTAGCGTCGCTTATCGCAGCTCTGGTGGAAAAGGACTAGCGGATTTAGGTATTTATACATGTAAAAGCGCGAGAGATGTGAGCGACGGATGTATGCGAAGGATGTGAGTGAGGAATATGTGCGAGGGATGCGAGCGAGGAATGCGTGTGAAAGACGTACGTGCAAAACGGTGTGGGGTACTAACACAACTTCATTACGCATGCGCGCACGGCCCAGCTACCTCGCACAGCTCTGATCGATATGTGGCCTAAACAGTATAAATAGAGAAGGAATGATAATTACGGTTTGATGGCGACGGGCGGGCTGCACCGAGCGAGCGCCTCTATGAACGTGTTGAGCGCGCTGACGGGCTGGTCGCGCTGCACCACGTGCGCTCCTGATATTATGAACGGGACTACCTCGTTCATTATCGTCTGTAACCAGTAACCCATTCTTATCAAATGTTACATCTTGATGATACAAAGCACGTTGCATGACGTAACGTAATTGATAGGTGATGTCGATATCGATATCGGAAACTCGTTCATCAAAAATATCGATAACTACATGTCAGCGGTTTAAATCAAAATAAAATAAAAAAGAATGTAATGCAAGAATTTTTAAACATCTTTGGCTTTAAAATGAACCGTTCAAGATCGGAACAGCTCATAGTATCGACAGACTACTATCATGTCTACTTGCACAAAATATGATGAAAGCCTCTAAATAAGTCGTTATATAGTAATTGGTACTCAAACGTACTTTACCACCACCTTTATGTAGAAAATCTGACACGAAGTACCTGACTTGTTCCTCTTCCGTGCTAATCCGACATTCTTGCATAAAATAGTGTTAGAGGGAAGTGAGAGAGTTACCGCGAGCTGGTTCTCGTCGAACGCGGACCAGAGCGTGGGGAAGAGCGAGAGCCAGGTGTGGTGCGCCAGCGCGTCGTCCATGTGGCAGAGCTGCGCGGTGGCCACCACCAGCTGCTCGGTGCGCACGCGCGCCGCCTGCTCCAGGAACTCCGACTGCTTCGCGACTATCTGCTTCAGCGTACGTGCCCTGGGACACACAACAATCAAACCACACTTAAACACTTTATTTGGTACATCTGCCTGGAACTGATTGACAGCTGTTCTGTCTTTCTGCAACAAAGAGCACTTGTTAATATCTGTGTTGTTCGGTTTCGAAAACAGCCAAGGAGCTCTTTACGACAATTCGACTCTGATGACACAGGTTTCCCAATCACACGTATCTCAAAATTGAATACACATTTTTTTCAGCGTATTTAACAAAAACTATGACTCTGAAACATAATTTTCTTGGAATATTTTTTTTTACTTTTTGGTGTATGGTAGTTACTGCGCCAGAAGCACTAAATCCATTACCATTTTATTATATCACAGTTTCGTAACAAGGATTGATTCTATTAGTTTCAAGTTTTAACAAACTTGTGAAAAGACATCACTTTGCTAAAGTGATATCATGTAATGTTTTGTTTTCTATTATTTGAAAAAATATACAAAATCATTAAAAATAAGTCCTTTTTTAAGCTCAAAGACAAACCCCACTAAATAATTTGATTAGGGTTATTAAGAAACGAGTCAAATAACGTATTTTATGATTTATACAATTGATTGCTTACCTGTTGGTCACACTTTTAGTGAAATCTTCCTTTTGGCTCGAATTTGTATCAAGGTCCATGTCGAGCACGTCCTCTTTATCCGGGTCCATAGAGTCCAGGAAACTGTCTGATGACTCCTCCTTGTCGCTCGCAAACACCGCAAACGACCTTCGGTCCTCGCTATCAGCTTGGTTGATAACAGAGGATATGCTCGGCAACAGATACTTTGAATTCGACAATCTGATTTGCGTGCCTGTTAACACATCACACTCTGTATTATATATCTACATCTGTTTTCATACATTTATTAATATCAATTACGGAAAGTAAAATGTTGAAAATAATTTGGGTAATGTTAAATTGTATCATTTTCCGCCATAAACTCATGAAGTCCTAAAATATTCAAGGGAAGTAATTATTGATAAATATACTCAAGGGAACGTGCAATCTCATTTAGCCTCGTAACTATAAAAAATAAAAATGACAATACTAATGTACGTAAAATATATAGAGTAGCACTAACTGGAAACGCAAGTAACAAGGAGCAGTTCGAGACACTGCTTGATCCAGAAGTGCTGGCCGATGTGCTCCCAGTTCTGTGAGCAGATGATGTAGAGGAGCCGGTCGAAGATACGGCGTCTCACGCTCTGGTCGTACACCTCGAAGAACTTGGCGCGGATGTGCGGCTGCGGGCAGCGCAGACCCGCGAGGAACGCCGGCTCCAGCTTCATCGATAGCTCCGTCGTTTTCAAATGATCGTCCCTGGAAAATAGAGGGGTAATTAAAATCACAGCTACGTTACTTAAAAAAATTTACGGGCAAGATGAGATGGCAAAAGGAATTTTATTAACATTCCTCAAGCTATAACAGCTTTATCAGTACAATCAAAAACCAATGGCAACCACCGAGGGATCAACAATTCACCGTCAGTCCTCGCGGTTATGTCGGCCTGCGTAAATTCAAACTATATATATTCAATTTGATCTTGACGGACTCTTACGCATTTCCTTGTTCGCTACTCAGCAGGGTGCTCTGCATGCAGGTCAGGTTGGCTTGGGTGTTTCAAGTCTTAAGATGTCATTGAACCCCCCTTAAACCCCAAACTTACAATGCCAATATCATGCCTAATATCATGCAACATGCTGAAGGAGTTGTAATCTCCATTCAATTAAATTGTTTTTTTTTTTTAATTTGATTTAATTTAATTTGTTTTTTTTAATTGATTTGATCTTGAACTTGACCCAAAACAAGTATATCCAAGGAACATTAAAATTATTGAAATATGAAAAAAGGGACAAAAGCCCCTTACGCTGGGTTGGACACGTGATGCATAGAAGTGAAAACCATAATATGTCCTGAAAGATTTTAACCATAAAAGAGGAAAGAAGAGGCAGAGACAGAGGCCGTCCGTCTACTACCTGGATGCGAACTATTCATGATATGATGACAATTGACTTTACAACTAAACAGGGAACAAGCCAGAAGATGGATTGAAATAGTTATATACCTGTACACATAGTTGATAAGCTCGAGGAATTGCGCATTGAGTTCGAGATCGTCCGGGAACCGTTTCTCCACGTACTGCATGAGCTTCACCAGCAGGATGGACTTCTCGCGCAGGGAGGGCGCGCCTGGAGCCCCCACCGCCCCCGCACCTATGCCAAGGCCGGCCCCCACGCCCCGGTGCATCACCCACTCCTCTACCATGCGGATTATCGCCTTCATAACCTGAACACACAGTGCCATTTTTATTTCTAACCTGTACCTGTGTCCAATTTGTATCATAATTATGTCACAGATGATTTATAAATAAAATTTCCTCTTATCGCCCGAAATACTTCTCATAGATATAAAACAATAAATAATAATTGAATTACCTTAGCGTCTGTTGTTTTTTCAATGAGTCCAACTAATATTGTCCCTATAAATGTTTTTTTAGTTTCAACATTCATCACAGAGACGCGAGCTTTTAACAGATCCAGGGCCAAAATCTGTGAAAGAAAGTTGTAATATCATATACGGACGTACGTATAATAAATATATTACAAATATTTTAAATAACTCCCACAGATTTAGTAAATTTAATGATCATCAAAAATATCAACCCAAAAGCAAATAACTACTTTTCAGAAATCTCTCAAATATGATATGATTAATTAAATTAAAAAATACTTAAATAATTATCTAAGAGTGTACGTATGAGTTTCAATTTATAAAGCATGTCATTGTGAAATTGAATAATCGTCATGAGTCGTGAGTACAACCTTGATCAGTGCACTTGTTGTATTATAAGTTTTATAAGTTTGTTTAGCGCCGTCCCAGCTCCCCCCCCCCCCAAGCTACGCCTCGTCATACATACAACCCTATGTTTTTATTTATTTACTTATTATAAGGGAAATAAACAATTACAATTTCGTATTAATAATCCTAACAATTTAACTCAAAACAATCAAAATAGTAAAGACAATTTAAAATATCAATAATTACAAATAATAAATATTAAAAATAAGCTAAAGAAATATAAAAGATAATATATCAAAATTTATTAAAATATTTATATTTATCATATATAAAAAAAATATATCAAAATAATAATTTAATAAGTTATTAGAAAGAAAATATGCTAACGAGTAAGTCCGATATAGCCTGGTCGGGGTTGGTGGCGACGTGGTCCCGGGCCATGCGCTGCAGGACGCGCATCAGCGGCGTCAGCAGCCGGTCGATGTACGCGGGGCTCGACGTGCAGCACGCCTTCAACATCATCAGCGGCCCGAGTAGGGCGCCCGTACCGCCGCCGCCCCCGCCGCTGGCCGCACCGCCCCCGCCGCTGGCACCGCCCCCGCCGCCGGCACCGCCCCCGCTGCTGGTCGACTTCTCGTACGCCGCGAGACCCTCGAATGCATACTTGCTCACGCACGCGTAAAGAGTCTCTAGCTCTTCATACTGTAAATAGTTTACGATAAATCATTCATGTATGTTAATTGCAGTATACTTCGAGAACATAAGTGATCACTAAGACAACAGGATACGTGGAGCGTGACTGCCTCATAGTAAATGAAAAAATTAGCTCCGATAACTGATAGATAATCAGATCATGAACTAGGAGATTTATAAACCAAAAGCTATGAAAACAGAGATGAAAGATATTGCAGAAAAGTCCATTGATGAATATAATAAGTGTATCAGCTAACCTTGGAGGCTTGCGTCGCCCCAGTGGGCTCAGTGGGGAAGAGCGCTGTGAGCCTGGTGAGCAGGTTGTGCGTCAGGCGCACGATCTTCGCGTTGGTGGAGGCGACGCAGGCGGCCAGCCCGCGCTGCAGCGGCTTCAGCGCGGCCAGGATCTGCTCCTTGCGGAGCACGCCCAGCAGGAACACCAGCAGCTCCAGCGCGGTGCACGCGTTCGCGCACGCGCCTGCGTTCGAGTCCGCGACCGAGAACACCTACCGTATACAATGTATGTATTGCAACATTCCTGTTAACAGTTAGTAGCTGACGCTGACGACTGCAAATATTTCGTACGTTATACAAAGGGTACACAGATTGTTAATGGATGACATCTCTTACATGTTACTTGCATATAATGAAAATGATATTTCCTAATTAAAAATACCTTTTTAAATAATTTTTGTTAATAAAATCAAGTATTTGTCAATACCTGGGAACATGAGCTATAAAATGTTGATTGAATAATTAATTTAGGTAAAGAAATAAGGGAGGTAAGGCGTTGCCACAAGAAACACTTTCCAGGAATAATACACAGTATATAGTAGTGTTGGCGACATACGAATATGTAATTATTGGATAGAGACATACGAATAAGTTATTATTATAGATATATTTGATATAATTATGTTAAGAATGTGTTTAGAAATAGAATATTGATATTTTGTTTACAATGTATGGAATATGTATAGGGTTGGTACTAGATAATACGATTTTCTTGAGATATAAGTTTCATCGGTTTAAGTAACCATTAATTATTGAAATATGTATTGAATTTGTGTTTAATATTATAGAATTATAAATACAGAATAGAATGCAACAAAGATAATAATAAGATTTATAATAGTTTAATAGTAATATATAAAATACATAGACCGGACGGCGGGTTCGCCCATAGAAATTAAGGTTTTTTGTAAATTATTATAAAATGGTAATTTTTACGAATAAGATTTAATTTGCATTATATAGAGCATAGAATAAGGAAAATAATGATGTATAATACATGTATGTAAGGATTATAAATAAAGAATTATAGAGCGGGAAATAGGCCGACCAAAGTGAAAATAGATAACAATAGTGAACCGAGCTCTCTAGGCGATAGGGGCTCTCTTTAAGGTAACGCCTCGGAGTACTTAAGCTCGCGAGTTTTGTACTGGGGCATGTGATTTAGCGTCTATAGATAGATGTCAATCCGACAGATGTCAATAGCAGCAATACGAAGATTGGTCGGCCTAAGAACGCTCCGCTACTAAGAAGATTTTGGTGTTTCATTGAAGAGTCGTCGCTTCGGGTGGATATTGAGGTGCAATATTGCACCCCCCCCCCTCTCCTCGGACCCTTCATCTCCGCCTCGAGGCTTCGAGTCGCCGGTACATTAGTAGGGGTGTCACGAGACGGGCATCCGGCACATACAAATTTCGCCCGTCCCCCTCCCGGGTACTCGTCACCCCCCCTCTCCTCAGTCGAGGGAAGTGACGCGGACCCAACAGTTGGTCCTTCGAGCCGGATCCTCAACACCACTACGAGATGCCAGTCACAAGAAGCCAGAAGGGTTCATCGAGGGAACAGGCGCCTGAAAACACAGAAGCCATCGCGGCAGGGACTCAAGCACAGCAGAGCGGCTCAGGAACTACGGAGTTCACTTCATACGAGACCACCATGACCGGCACGACGCGTGACACGACGACGACTTCCCAGGGTCATGAAGACAAGGAAGCATCCACCGTGGGGAGGAACCGCCCTGCATCAGTGAAGTCACAGAGAAGACGCAAGGAACTGGAAGCGCGCGCCGAACTAGCCGAGAGGGAGCTCCGGGAAGCACAAGCAGCCACGGTAGCCGCCAGGTTGCGCTTAGAAGTCATACAAGCCGAAAATGAAGAGGATGAAGACTCAATTATAGAAGAGCCATTGGACCGGGTGGACCACGTCAGGGAATGGGTCCAGCAGTCTGCAGAAGGATTCTCCAAGAAGGGACACGAGGGGGAGGCATCCAAGGAGGGGTGCATAGGGATTCCCCCACCTTCCGCCGACAAGCCCGACACCAAGGCCGATATGGAGATGAGTCACAAGAACCTCGCAAGGGCTATTGCTGAAGAAATGAAGAGCGTTCACATCCAAGGTCAAGTGCTGCAACCGGACTACATGCATCAGCTGCCATTCTTCGATGGTGACTCAAGGGAGTGGATGGCATTCAAAGCCGTCTACGAGGACACAGCCCCACTCTTCTCCGACGTACAGAACATGGCAAGGTTAAGAAGAGCCTTGAAGGGGGAAGCAAGAGAAGGAGTTCGCAGTCAACTATACTCCGAGAGCACACCGGGGGAAGTGATGGAAGCCTTGAAGCGGTGTTATGGAAGAGCGGACGCGCTGGTTCTGGCAGAACTGGACAGAATAAGGAAGCTGCCACCGATCAGCGACAACCCGTACGACGTGTGCCTGCTCGCAAGCAACGTGAACAACACCGTGGCGGCGATACGAGGACTGCGGAAGCCACAATACCTCCAGTCACCAGAAATACTGAGGAGCATCGCCGACAAGATGCCAGCCATACTGAAGTACCGATGGTATGACTACGTCGCGGAAAAGGCTGAAGGGGATCCTGACCTGAACCTGATGGCAAGGTTCCTGAACAGGATGGCGGACCGATGCGGACCACACGCCACACCAGAGGCTGCTACGAGGAAGCAGATACCAAGAAGGCAAGCTGCGCATACGACGACTGATCACATCAAAGAAGAGAGACCAGGAATAGAGAAGCAGGGGATTGATCAAGGAGGAAGAGAGAAGACTGCATGTCCACATTGCCGCGAGGGACATTTTCTACATGAATGTCCCAAGTTCCGTCAAGCACCTGTGAAGAACCGATGGAATATCGCGAAGGAATCGCGGTTATGCTACAAGTGCCTGAGCGGACGACATCGAAAGGAGACCTGCCGTCACCCTCCATGCCCAACCTGCAAACGTTGGCACCATAGCTTGCTGCATGAAGAAAGAAGAGAAGAAACGAAGCAAGAAAAAGAAGTGGCCAACAACGTGAGACTTCCTGTGAACTGCACCAGGTCATCGAGAGCGTACCTGAAGATGATTCCTGTCGAGGTTTATGGACCAGCAGGAGAAGCCAGGGTCTTGGCTCTGCTGGATGAGGGGTCAACGGTCACCCTATTGGACTCGACGGTAGCTGAGCAGGTCGGCCTTGAGGGACCCAAGGAGACGCTTCATTTGGAAACCGTGGGTGGACAATCCATGGTGAAGAAGGATTCGATGAAGCTCAACATGCAGATAAGAGGACTGCACCAGTCAAAGAAGAGAACAGTCACCGGGGCACGCACCATTGACGACATGAACCTGACGCCTCAGCGACTGGAGAAGAGCACCATAGAGAACTGCGCTCACCTTAAGAAGCTGATGAAGCAACTGCACTATGAAGAGGATTCCCCCAAGTTGCTGATAGGACAGGACAACTGGGAACTCATCATATCGAGATCGACGCGCAAAGGAAAGAAGAACCAGCCAGTGGCATCCTTCACTCAACTCGGATGGGTGCTGCATGGCTTCGATGGAGGCACGTCGCGACCAGTCAACTTCGTGACATGTGCACACGTGTCAGCCCGTGAAGAGGCATTGGAGAAGTTGATGAAGGATCACTTCGCGGTGGAGTCACTGGGGGTCCTGCCGAAGTTGCCAAGCACAGACCAGGACCAGAGAGCACTGGACATTCTGGAGAAGACCAGCCGGCGCTTGGCAGATGGACGCTTCGAAGTTGGACTCCTCTGGAAGAATGATGAAGAGGAACTGCCAGACAACTTCAAAGCCGCTGAAGTGAGATTACATGGAATTTTGAAGAAGCTGCACAGAGATCCGGAACTGAAGAAAGACTACGAAAATCAAATAGAAAACCTCGTGAATAATGGATATGCAGAGGAAGCCGATCAAGATACAACCTCAAGACGGAAGTGGTATCTGCCACATTTTGCTGTCACGCATCCAACGAAGAAGAAGAAACGCCTGGTGTTCGACGCTGCAGCCAAAACAGGAGGGAAGAGTCTGAACGACCTGCTCTTGTCTGGGCCAGACCTGCTGCAATCACTCTTCGGTGTCCTGCTACGGTTCCGGCAGAAACCAATCGCCGTGGTGGCTGACATCAAAGAGATGTTTCTGCAAATACGAATACGAGAAGAGGATCGTGATAGCTTGAGGTTCCTATGGAAGGGCGAGCAAGCTAGTGGACCCATCAAGGAATACAGGATGACATCAGTCATATTTGGGGCCGCTTGTTCGCCAAGTGCTGCGATCTTCGTCAAGAACAAGAACGCTGCAGAATATCAAGATCAGTTCCCGGAGGCCGCTCGTGCAGTGGAGCACAACCATTACATGGATGACTATTTACAGAGCTTCGATACAGACGACGAAGCAACCAAGATAGCCAACGAGGTGGACATCATCCACAAGAAGGCGAAATTTGAGCTGAGAGGATGGGCGTCCAACAGTCCCTCCGTGTTAAGAAGCCTCACCAAGGAAACCGGGCAGATGGAGATCGACCTTGGACCAAAGGAGGAGAAGACCCTGGGCTTACGCTGGTACACGGAGGACGACGAATTGGGATTCAGGACGTGTCTAGGGAAATTTAAGGAAGATGTCCAGCAAAGAAGAGGACCTACCAAGAGGGAAGTGACGAGCGCCGTGATGGCCACCTTCGACCCTATGGGAGTGGTATCACCGGTTCTCATACAAGGGAAGGTTCTCATACAGAACATATGGAGAAGCGGCGTTGACTGGGACGAGGAAGTCACCGCAAGTGATCAAGAAGCATGGAGAGAGTATCTCGCGAATGTTCGGGTGCTGGAGACCCTGCGCATTCCAAGATGCTTCACGCACTCAAGCGACGAGGGGGAGCTGCACACGTTTACCGACGCTAGCGAGACTGCCTACGCTTGCGCGGTATATTATAGAGTGCACAAAGAAGATGGAGGCTACCATGTTGCACTGCTGGCAGCCAAAGCAAGAGTGACTCCCCTGAAGCCGGTATCCATCCCACGGCTAGAACTGCAGGCAGCGCTGTTGGGCACTCGGATGACACGGACGGTGGAAGAAGAACTGGACTTGAAGATCAAGAAACGGACGTATTGGACTGATTCAAGCACAGTCCTCTCATGGATCAAGTCGGATCCGAGAACCTTCAAACCGTTCGTGGCGCATCGGCTTGCAGAAATAGAGGACCTCTCGAAACCACAAGAATGGCGCTGGGTCCCGACTAGCCAAAACCCGGCGGACGACGCAACAAGAGGAGTGCCTCGAGACTTCGGGGAGGATCATCGGTGGTTCAATGGGCCCGCTTTCCTGCGTCTAGAAGAGACCGGCTGGCCTGAACCTCGAACATTCAAGACGGAGCCAACAGGGGAAGAGAAAGAGAAGCACACTGTCGCCGCTACAAGGACTCCAGAAGAGCAGCTACCTACACCAGAGCCTGATCGGTTCTCCAGCTGGACAAGATTATGGAGGGCGACAGCTAGAGTGCTTCAATTCATCGACCTGTGCCGTAAGCGGAAGGAGCTCACCTGCATATCCCGGAAAACGGAAAAACAAGATCCGACCTGGAGAAGGGCGAAGAAGAAAAAACTCAAGAGCATTGTGAAGCCTACGACACCGAAACAAAGAGAGAAGTTCCTGCCTATAGACAAGATATACTTAGAGAGAGCAGAGAAGCTGTTATGGAAGAGAAGCCAAGACGAAAGTTTTGGAAGTTCGACGACCTCCGATCGACAAGGAAGATTGAAGAAACTTGATATTATATAAGAGGACGGATTATTGAGAGTAAAAGGAAGAATTGACGCAGCCACGTTCATGGAAAGAGCATATCGACGTCCCGTGATCCTGGATGGCAAGCATAAAATCACGAGGCTGCTCATACATCACTACCACGCAGCATTCAACCACGGAAACCACGCCACCGTGATTAATGAGGTAAGACAGCGATACTGGGTTCTCGGGCTGCGGTCAACGGTACGGACAGTGGCGCATCAGTGTCAGTGGTGCAAAGTATATCGAAGCGCACCACATACACCACCTATTGGAAACCTTCCGAAGGAGCGGTTGAGATTCGGCGAGCCTCCGTTTACGTGCACTGCCGTCGACTACTTCGGCCCCATGACGGTCACGGTAGGACGACGCCACGAGAAGAGATGGGGAGCGTTGTTCACATGCCTCACAACAAGAGCCGTGCATTTGGAACTGACGGCATCGCTATCGACCGACTCAATGATACTAGCTCTCCGGCGCATGGCGGCAAGGCGAGGAATGCCCAAGGTGATATACAGCGACAACGGTACCAACTTCGTCGGGAGCAACAAGGAATTAGAAGAAGCAGCCAAGGACCTGAGGACTGAAGATTTCGCTACAGCTGCGGGAAAGATAGGTGTCCAGTGGAAGTTCATACCACCTGGAGCACCAAACATGGGAGGAGCATGGGAACGCCTGGTCCGGTCAGTCAAGTCGGCCCTGGCCGTTACCCTGAAAGAGAGATGCCCACAAGAAGAGACACTACATACGCTTCTGCTAGAAGCAGAACACATAGTGAACTCAAGACCGCTCGTCGCCACGGAAGAAAATGAAAACGAAGAAGCCCTGACTCCAAATCACTTTCTCATCAGGAGATCCTGCGGGTCTCCAAGGATTGGCAGCTTCACTGATGAGGATCTCGCCGGGCGACGAACTTGGAGAGTGGCACAACGCATGGCTGACCATTTCTGGAGCAGGTGGCTCAAGGAGTACCTACCCACCTTACTCACCAGGAGGGTCAATGGAGGGACTTACAACAGGGACCTGCAGTGTGGGGACACAGTGCTGATCGTAGACTCCACGCTGCCACGAAACACGTGGCCCAGGGGTGTGGTAACCAAAACGCACACTGGACCAGACGGCCGCATCCGGATAGTGGAGGTGCGCACCGCAGGCGGGACGCTGAAGAGACCGAGCTCCAAGGTGGTGCTGCTGGTTCCAGCGACGAGCGACGAGCAACGCGACGCCGGTTCCGGACAGCCTTCAGCAATGTCGCCATGACTGGAGTTGGTGCTGCGCACGAGGGGGAGGATGTTGGCGACATACGAATATGTAATTATTGGATAGAGACATACGAATAAGTTATTATTATAGATATATTTGATATAATTATGTTAAGAATGTGTTTAGAAATAGAATATTGATATTTTGTTTACAATGTATGGAATATGTATAGGGTTGGTACTAGATAATACGATTTTCTTGAGATATAAGTTTCATCGGTTTAAGTAACCATTAATTATTGAAATATGTATTGAATTTGTGTTTAATATTATAGAATTATAAATACAGAATAGAATGCAACAAAGATAATAATAAGATTTATAATAGTTTAATAGTAGTATATAAAATACATAGACCGGACGGCGGGTTCGCCCATAGAAATTAAGGTTTTTTGTAAATTATTATAAAATGGTAATTTTTACGAATAAGATTTAATTTGCATTATATAGAGCATAGAATAAGGAAAATAATGATGTATAATACATGTATGTAAGGATTATAAATAAAGAATTATAGAGCGGGAAATAGGCCGACCAAAGTGAAAATAGATAACAATAGTGAACCGAGCTCTCTAGGCGATAGGGGCTCTCTTTAAGGTAACGCCTCGGAGTACTTAAGCTCGCGAGTTTTGTACTGGGGCATGTGATTTAGCGTCTATAGATAGATGTCAATCCGACAGATGTCAATAGCAGCAATACGAAGATTGGTCGGCCTAAGAACGCTCCGCTACTAAGAAGATTTTGGTGTTTCATTGAAGAGTCGTCGCTTCGGGTGGATATTGAGGTGCAATATTGCACCCCCCCCCTCTCCTCGGACCCTTCATCTCCGCCTCGAGGCTTCGAGTCGCCGGTACATTAGTAGGGGTGTCACGAGACGGGCATCCGGCACATACAAATTTCGCCCGTCCCCCTCCCGGGTACTCGTCACCCCCCCTCTCCTCAGTCGAGGGAAGTGACGCGGACCCAACAAGTAGACATTCATTACCTTTCATTTTAAGTAAACATAAAACATGTTTTATTTTGAATACTGGGCATATTCTATGTTATAAGAGGAATATTGGTGTATACCTTATCGAGCCAGGCAAGCTTCGGTTCACAGAGATGGGCCCACACGTCCGGCTTGAGGGCGCTCTTCAGCAGCAGCACGCAGCGGCGGGACAGCTGCTCGCCTGCTGACGCTCCTCCGGCACCGGCGCCCGTGCCGCCGCCGCTTCCACCACTCGCACCAGATGGACTGCCCTCGTTTACCTAGGAATACGACATATTCAACATTTTCCTCCAGTTCCAATAGGTATAAGTTGAGTAGGAGGAAGGTCGTGCGGTGCGTATAACCTGGCAGGCGAGGCGCAGCAACAGGTTGACGACGACGTCGACGTGCTGCTTGTCGAGTGGTTTCCCGGCGTCGGGCTCCAGGCGGGAGGAGCTGGCCTGCGGGCTGGCCCAGCCCGTGTTCAGCGCCTTGCGCGGCTCGCACCCGCTCTCATCGGATGACACGCGCTTCATCGCGCCACCAGGAGATGTCGACACCTTAACATAAAACCAAACACTTTTTATCAACAACTGTATTTATCATTTGTAACGTTATCAAACAAGAAAACAAAGTTCTGATCCGGGCTCGCAGAGTATCGAGATGCTAACTGCTTACAACTGCTTTAAAACTTAAAAACGTCATGAGAGAACCTTTTGAGCTGTCGATCAGGTTCCATACCCCATTTCTCGCTATAGAAATAAAATTCGTAATACAGTGCTCGGCCAAGTTCATCATCACAACTCCATAGTAACCTTATCGACCGTTCTGACATGAATGTAGATATAAAAGTATGTGCATTATATTTTCAGTGCTGTTAAGCTGGGTCTGTTACTACGATATAGTAAGATACCCAGGGAAGTAAAAGGCCACCAATTATAGTTCGGCAATGCACATGCTAGTGTTCTTTTTCATCATAAACTCTAGTTACCATACGTAATGTCAACTAAATCAGATGAAACGAGGTAATTTTAAGAATCTAGCTTAAAAAATGAGTCATATGATGGTTAATAAGAAAAAGATGATGTAATGGAAAATGTGAAGAGCGAGTATAACTTACAACATTGTCATCGGCGTTGTGGTCCCGGATGCGCTGCAGGTCCCACTTGAGCGCGACCTCGGCGAGGTCCACGGCCAGCCGCCGGTGCTCCAGCGAGGCGGTCGCCGAGAACCCGAGCCGCTGCATCGCGCCCACCATGTGCCCGACCAGCGCGTGCCGCACCGGGAAGTACACCTGCACACATACAATCACCTTTCATATCTACACCTGGACAAATTCATCAAAAGATCTCACTTATCTATATAATTGAATCGATATTCAATAACAAATTATCTATTAACAAAATTCAAGTTGGTAAATATTTTTTTATTCTAACATGTATAACAGGAAAAACAGAAATTGGATATTATAATAAAAATAAGTTTCAAAACTAAAACCATACTACAGCAAAAAAATCGCTCATAAAAGTATGAAACAATCAAATATTCTTGTCCGAAATCCTTATCTACCAACTATTATATTATTTATAACCTATTAAGTAGGACTTTTATGTCCTCTAGAGGGAGCCATATTGAATTCAGTGTGACGTCATATAGCCTATAACTAGAGGACGGTGAAAACGCTTCTAAACATACTTCATTTGTCAAACTATGGTAAGTAGTTTAGAAGACGTGCCGGAACACATGGACATACATAGCTTGTTGAAATCATAACTCAAAATTCAAAATGGGACAGTAACCACAAAGGAAATAATTTTATTGTCTCTCCACAATGAAAATGAAAACTTGTATATTACTGAGACAGATTGTAACCTTGAACTGCTTTATAGGTATTAGTTACCTTGTAATGTCTAACGACAAGCTGCAGTATGTGGAAGAGCTGTTGCACGGAGTGTCCGTCTTCGACGATGATCTTCTTGGTCCAGTGCGTGAGCATCGTGTTCCCGTCCTCCATGCGCTGCGGCATCGCGGGTGTCAGGATCTCGAGCGCCTGTCTCACGACGGACCGCGCCTCCACCGCGTGCGCTTTCAGTAAGCTGTGGAAAACTATCCACCACGTACAACTATTACCTTATATCATCACTTGAACACAGATGCATTCTTACACTAGTGTGCGTGTAATACATTTATTGTGAAACTAGCTGTGCCTGCGGCTCCGCTCGCGTGCTCCCCAGAATTTTTGTTTATGAATATATCGTGATTTTTTTTCTATATATCTAAGGAGTAAAACAAAAACAAATGATCAACACATATTCAGCAATAGTTTTTGTGTAACGCGCACACAACGGCAAATTTCAATCATTTTATTTATATAAATTAAAAAAATTCAATAGGAAAGGTCCCAATGAACCTTAAAGACTACGCTAGTTGACTATTTCGAGAAATCGGTTCATTTTATGCCTCAGGTTGTATTTATCGAAATATGAACATTAAAAGACATAATCGATAATTTACACTATGTATTTTGCAATTTTATATTCAAATTAAAAAAAATCCCTTCAAAACAACCAAGCTATTCGTATGACGCCACGTCTTACAAAACAATCATAAGTTTAGTGGAAAGTTCCAGCTGTTACGGGAAATTATAAAATTATTTCGAAATTTTACAAGTATTGTGTAATGAATGCCTCAGTATGTTTGTGTCATTTAATTTTAAATACGTTGTTCTTCTGATGACTAACATCAAAAATTGCCAAGTGCGTGTCGGACCATGCGCAGTGTAAGTTCCGTCACAATATACAGACTTAGAAGGGAGCCATAAGGAATTTGTATAAAATTACTTCCCTAAGAACATTTTATAAGTTAGTCGACTATTACTCGTTAACTTGTATAGCCTACTTAGCTATGATAGTTTTCCTATTAACTTCATTACATATTACTGCTATGAATATTTTCACAAACCCAAAAACAATTATTTAGCTGGAAAGACCCTGACTCTAACAAAAATTAGCAATTCAAAAGCTTAAGCAAACGCATCCCGGAATCGGAAAACGGTTTTCCCACACACACAATGTTTTAAAAGGCTTATTCAATGACAGTACATATTATGGCATAGACAAGAAAAACTAAACTAAAAGAAAAAAAAGAAAATCCACACGTTATGTGTAAGAAAAACCTCAAAAAAAATTGTTTTTTATTATTTTATTTTACGACTTTGTCGGCGTGATTAATATGTATACCCATAACAAATTACAGCTTTCTAGTACTAAGAATATCTGAACTAAGTCGCGGGCAGACAGACGAATATGGCAAAACTATAAGGGTTCCTTGTTAACTTCGGAACCCTATAAACTATACCTTTGTAGCAAACCGTAACATGAGGTAGTAATTACTTAATAACTATTACGAAAAACTAATATATGGTATTTTTTTCTATATACAACTAAGGCAAACAAGCGTAAGCCTGATGGTAAGCGGCTGCCGTAGCCTAAGTACGCTTGTAATACCTTCGATATCGATAGCTCTGGAAACCCTACTCCCCGAAGTAAATACAACACTAGGTTAGTTGGCTGCGACCTTCTGCAGCGTGAACGTATTACAGCAGTCGGACTGTCCCATGTAGAGACATCTCCAAAGAAATTACTTCGTGCACTTCCCCTCTCTAGTCAGACTGCTCTTAGAGTAGTATTTATAACATAATTACTCACAATATTAAATATTTCCGAACATCAATAATTTACGAGTATTTTTGACTAGGATGATGTTATTAATTGTTGGAAATGGTTAAAATAATACTAAGTAAAACTTCTTATTTTTGAAGATAAGATAAGGTGGGGTGTTCAAACATCGGAGTTCAAACTCATAGCATGTTGTTTGGGTAATATCTCTCGCCTGATTAATTGTCACTCTAAAGTTAAATATTTGCCAATGAGAATTTATAAGTATGTTCTGAACCCCCCCCCCCATAAAACTGTGCTCAAAATTATAAAAAATTAAATAAAAAAAGGTTACTTAAAGATATAAATTTTAGCATAACCAACAAACCTTGCAAGACGATCCGCTTATGGATAGCAAATTTAGCTATGATGTGACTCAGCAATAAGTGTCCGTGATACCTGACAACAGAGACAATGTTGCTGTAGTCACGTTGTGAACTGTGAATGTGAAACTGTCAGTGGTGAAAGCGGCAGACCTGGTCGCAGGGTCGACGTAGTTCTTCCCGAGCAGGCAGGGCCAGGCGAAGGTCATGAGCCTGCGCAGCTTGTTGCCCTGCTTCTTGTTGTTCGCGTCGTGTATGTGCGCGGACGCCTGCTCCAGCAGCAAGCAGGCGAACTGCAGCAGGGATATGCGCACCGCGTCCGAGCACGCGAACGGGTTCTCCGGGTCTATCACCTACAGGCATACCAACTACTGTCATCGCTATTACTTTACTACTACGATGTCTATTGCAAAAATACGTAACAGCTGACAATCACTTACAAACCAGTTACCTACAACAAACTAGCAATAGGACTTTTTGTGTCAGAGAAATTCATCCATTCAGCCGAGGGACGTCCGCTGCTGGACATAGATCTCCCCTAGATATCGCAATTCCCGCAACCCTCAGCAGATGTCGGCCACCTTGTGCCGGTTCCGCCCACGCTGCGTGCTCACAAATCGAGTACTCTTGGAACAATGTGCCTACGTAACATCTTCTCGTCCGAGATGCCGCAGTGCATCAAGACGAAAGTCTTTGACCAGCGATTACATATGGTACTGGGACTTGGTCACTAACGATCTACTTCATTCTAAAACTCAAAGTCACTTAAAAAGAAATGGAAAGGCATTGCTTGAAGGTTCTCTACGTTTTTGACTTCGAAATGAGATCAGCAGGAGAGCCAAAGTCACCAGTCAGAACTCGGAACTGCTATAATTAAGAGGCAATGGGCAGAATACTTATAAAAAACAGCCCTACACTATTATTTAGTCCAAATGTGGTATATTTTGTATAGTCTTTTTCATAATTAAAAACATTATATCCACAATAGAAATACTAACGTTATTAATGAAAACTGAAACAACATTATCAGGGTTGTCTTGGTACGGTGCCGGTGGGCCACCCACTATCTTCTGGCCCTTCTCGAAGCTGACCGCGAAGCACGGGATCAGGATCATCTGCAGCACTTTAGCCTTGAGGTCCTGTGACATGGCATCACTGGAGAAGTGCTCCACAAAACGGAAAAACGCCGAGCGCTTCCATTCCACTGTGTAATTCTGTGCCACTGTGTTCTCGAGGAAATCACGGAGGAACTAAAGGAAATATTACTGACATTAATTCTTACATACTTTTAACATAATTTTATTATCCACGTAAATATAATATATTCAATAGATATATCAAATGAACAAGATATAGTATAAGCAAATTATTAAAATCTATATTTTCCAGACGAAAGTCATCTCTTCACTAGAGCCGGAATCTATTACATTCGTCTCATGCATAAGCATGAGGATTACATTATAAAGTAAACATGCATTTACCTGGAAATCAGGTATGAACCGGTCACACAAAGCTCGGAGCAGTTGGAACAACAGGTCGATGTTGTTAGGATGGTGACAGAAATAGTGAAGCAAAATCTTCACAATAAGTTTTGGCTCCTTCCAATGTGTACAGTCAACAATTTCAACTTTAACATGGATTTCCTGAAAAATTGACGAAATAAAAAACTATAGAACATTTTAATATTCGTTAAATCATTCATAACACACCTGTAGGTACCCGTTTAGGTCTCGCTATTATATTTTAAATTTTATCTCGTAGATTATGACTAACTTTCTGCTATATATGAGATATGTACAATTAGGAAGTATCTATATCATAAATCAATAACTGTACGACAACTAGAGGCCGACCACTGTAAGCGCGATCCTCCTGATGGTTTGCGGGACGCGGGGCGGCGAGTGTGCACGGATATACACGGTATTGAGATGATACTCTATAACTTAAGATCAATCACGCAGTTTGAAGTGAAACTTCTTTGAATTTAATGGTATATCTTGACAACATAATTGAATAAAAACGCGTTAAAGCATTACGTTTGGTTGACTGTATAGTTTTTTAAAACGCAGCGTCTGTAATTCCATCATGGTAAAATAATCTCATGTGTATCAGTCACAAAAATAAAATCGTTTAGGCCCAGACGTCAAACGTCTATTGCTGCCGGCGGCCGGCAACAGACTAGCTTATTAGTCGGTTTTGTTCCCCTCCCGCGTCCCGCAAACCATTGGGAGGGTCGCGCTTGCGGCGGTCGAGCTATGGTACGATTTAAAAATCCCACTCACATGATACTGGTCGCTGCACCAGATCCGTTTGATCAGCTCCACGAGATCGTGCTGCGTCGACAGCCATTGATCGTCGTATTTTATCAACAAGGACACAGCCCTTATCGCTTGGAACTGCATCTCCGCCTTATCGGGCTGAGGCAACGCGGCGGTCGCCACTGAGGTACTGACAGCGAGGAGCTGCATCAGCCTCGGTTTCTTCACCGTGTGGAGAGCTTCGCGGTACGCGGCACCGGCCTCCGGGTGCTTTATCAGAAACACGAGGAATCTGCTCCACTGTTGATCCTTTATGTTATTGTCGCTCAGTATCAAATCTAGAGTCTCTTTAGGATATCTGAAATCCATTGACAAATGCCATAATTAATTTACGCTGAGCAGACTCTTATCGATTTACAAACATTACGATTGACTGAAAGGAGGAATCCGCTAGACGAGGTTACTGCGATAATTGGGATTACTGTCACCAGACACAAGTCGACAGCAACTATTGTTTTTTTTTTTATAATAACTTTGTAGATTTAATATTTGATATAAATATACTTGATATTTAGTGACGATGTTGCCAAAAATCGTATCCCTTTAAGGTCGACAGATATACTGGCGACAGATTTGCAACTTGCAATTAGTAACTTTTCAGACTTTGCAATTACAAGTTTTTTAAAATAGCAAACGATAGTCTAAATTCGACCTTAATGCTTGGAAGTGTACTTTTATAACTAAATGAGAAACTACCGGTACAAAAACTATCGAGTTTAGTAAACCCCGGCTCATCTCTTTCAGTCTATCTAAGTAGTTAGAAAGAGATAAAGTGAATTTCATAGCAACCGTGAACCGATTGAAACATTATATGTCTTAAATCAGTTTTTTAAATACCTTACTCATGCCGAATTATAATAGGTTAAAATAAAGAGAAACTATTTACACATGATGCTGTATGCTAAAAATGCATCAGTATGAGTGTACAGCTTTAGTTACCGACCTGTACAAATGGTATGAATAATTTACTCACCTTATGAGGAACTTCACTAGTGGTTCTCTAAACGGTGAACCGGCTTCGATCATGAGCGACTTCTCCGTATGGAATATAAGTCTACAAAGCACATCGATGAACCTAGACGAAGCTGCCGGTATTTGGTGAAATATGCCAATCAAGATTATAATCTTCTGCTCATTTTCCATGTTCTTTGATATACTTTGGAGGAAATTTCCACCTAGAATATACACACAGAAATAAGCATTTGCATTTAAGAAAAGATTTTTTAAATGTAGTTATTTTTCAATTCACCACCCTTCAATGTGTGCTTCACTTTAATCATCGACAACATATTCGATTAATAACTGGTGTGAAGTTTCTTTCAACGCATCCGAAAAAACAGATTTAAAACTAAGTGAAGATTTTGTAAAACAATTAGATGTCAATCATATCTGTGTTTTCTTCTCTTCCTTCTATTACACTCATTTTCAGGCCTCTAATCTATATGTTGTCGATGAATAACTTTTTAATGTTTATATAAATTTTATAACTTCCTATATGTTGAAAAAACAATTTGCAGGGTCCCGCTTCTGATAAGTTCCGGTCCCGCATCACATGGTTTCATAGCTTGGTACCGTAACTAGAACCCACCTCTATTTGTTTGTATTGAATAGTCCAAGAGTTTCTTGAGCAGCTGCAGGAGCTGTTCGCAGAGCTTCTCGCTGAAGGTAGACGGGAACAATTGCGTCAGGTAGGAGAGACGCTTGGCTCCGTTCACGCTCAGGTGACGGTGATCACCGAGCGTCAGCAACAACGGTCTCATTACAGGATGAACAATCTCCATGTCAATTTGGAAACCAGAGAGGTACTTCTGCATGCACTCGAAACCAGCCTGAAATTTTGTTTCTTTTTTTACAGGTGAACTTTTAACATAATTTTACCAGGTGTAGCCAGAGATGGCTACACAATAACCCTAGAAAGTAAATTGGCTCTCAAGAACAGCTTCTCAAACTCATCGATATATCCTTGGCTATAGATTTTCAAATTGAAGAAGGTAAATACTTTCATGTAGTTCTTTATTTATTCTAAAAGGACAGATCAATGTTTTAATTGAAAAACATACAAGCAACTTCATAGTGCAAACGTTTTATGACAATGTAAAAATTCACTCGCATCGTTTTTTCAAAACGCGCCGTAGGAAGTATTCGAGTACATAAATATAAGCAGGCGACCTCAATAGCGGTCACACCCTTTTCAACAACCCGCGCAACACCCGAAACGGGGTTATACTAGAACTACTATGCGACGTGCTCGGCTTTGACGTCATAGCACCGCTAGAGCCCACGCACTTTCAAGACAACTGTCAACCGACAGTACTTGACATAGCCCTCCTCAAAGGTGTCTCACTTCGGTTACGACTTATAGAAGTCGTACACGAACTAGACTCCGACCACCGCCCGGTTATCTTACAACTCGGGCAACCGTTCGACCCCAGTCCGCCAAAAGTCAAAATAGTTGACTACGCGATCTTAAATCGCTACTTATCCGATAACGCGACCCCGTCCAGCCTAGCTAGGATCCCCGACGTATTGGAGTCAACTGCAGACGCCGATTTAGCCATCGATTCCCTGGTCGACTACCTCCAAACCGGTGTAAGGGAGGCCTCGAGAGAGGTGCAAGCGGCAAACGAACGCCGTTTTATACTCCCCCCCGGCTTACGAGCGTTAATCACGGAAAAGAACGCCGCGACACGTGCACAAGACTCTTATCCGACGAGGGATAACACCCGTAGGTTACGACAACTTCAGAGAGAGGTTAGAACTCGCATCGGAGAGTACAGAGGTCACCGGTGGGATAACCTCTTAGAGGGTCTCAAGCCGTCCCATCTGGCTTACTGGAACCTCGCCCGCTCTCTGAAGTTAGAAGCTTCCGCCCAGATGCCGCCCCTCGAAAGGGGCCCCGATCTCCCACTCGCGTTCGATAGCGACGATAAGGCAGAATGCCTTGCCGCAAGCTTGGAGAGCCAGTGCTCCCCAAACTGCGACAACGTAGACACTGCCCACATCGAAACTATCGAGACCGCCGTTCAGGAACTCACGTTGATTACCCCCGCGGAAACATTAACCCCGGTCACGCCAGATGAGGTCTGTTCTATCATTAAAGGCCTTAAGCCTAGGAAATCTCCCGGTCCTGATGGTATCAGGAATGAAGTACTCAAACTTCTTCCTGATCACCTCATAGCTCTTTTGGTCTGCATCTTCAATGCAGCCATAGCCCACTGCTATTTTCCAGCCGTCTGGAAAAAAGCTATAGTTATAGGTATTCGCAAGCCCGGCAAAAAAGCTTCGCTTCCCGATAGCTATCGCCCGATCAGTCTCCTAAACACTCTAGGGAAACTCTATGAGCGGATCCTTCTGAACCGTCTCAAGGTCGTTATAGACGACAAGAATTTATACCCGCCCGAACAATTCGGTTTTCGCGCCCGTCACTCGTGTACACATCAAGTGCACCGCCTCACGGAGCACATCACGAGTAACTTCGCCAAGAACAATATTGCTCCCGCCCGCACGCTTGCGGTCTTTTTCGACGTAGCCAAGGCCTTTGATAAGGTCTGGCACGCCGGACTGGTCCACAAGCTACACCATTTAGAAGTCCCGGATAGGTTAGTTCACCTAGTTCATGATTTTCTACGCGACCGCACCTTTCACTACCGAGTGGAAGGAGTACTATCTACCGCCCACCCTATACGCTCAGGCGTCCCACAAGGTTCCATTCTGGCGCCTTGCCTTTTCAATCTGTACGTCAGCGACCTCCCGAAGCCCCCCGGGGTCGAGGTAGGGCTCTACGCTGACGACACAGTCATATACGCGTCAAATAGACACAGAAAAATCTCGCCTGCGCAGTCCAACGTGCCGTAACCACTCTCGGGGAGTGGTTTCGAACGTGGCGAATAGCTATTAATCCGGTAAAGAGCGCCGCGATTATGTTCGAACCGCATACATGTAAACTACCACGCACGGTAGGACCTCTCTCATTATTCGGTAGGAATATCCCTTGGGCCACCAAGACTAAATATCTGGGTGTCACCCTCGACTCGAAGCTTAACTTCAACCCACACGTTACTATAGTCAGGAATAGGGCCATCTGGATCCTTTCCCGCTTGCGACCCTTGCTCAGTTCCGTAAGCAAAATGTCCTTAAGACATAAGCTCACACTGTACAAGATGTGCGTCCGTCCGATCTTGACATATAGCTGCGCCGCGTTCGCACATATGTCCAAACATAACTTTGCCCGCATGCAAAGAGTCCAAAATCGGTTTCTCCGTCGCCTGCTTGACCCTCCAGCCTTCGTTAGGAACATGGACCTCCACAGGGACATGAGGCTTCCCTCGATAGAAGCCTATGTGAAATATCTCACCAGGAGATACTTCGATAGCGCTTCGAATCACCCCAACCCGCTCGTAAAATCCACCGTGAACTACGTCCCAGACAACTCGATCCCCGTTGCCAAACGTTATAAACGCCGTCCGCGAAATCTCTTTGTCGATCCCGACGACGACATCGAGAAAGCTAATAATTACTACGCGTCCGCTCCCGCAACATATGCGTGCTCGCGCCCACGCCCGCTAAACCACCGTTCCCTCCGCAGGGGACGTACGGTTAACTTCGCGCCCGCACACCCGCCACGACCACCTTCCTCTGCGGCAACTCAAGCGTAGGTCCGATCCATCGGCATGGAGCCCTTGAGCCAAGCAGCCGCTCGCGCGATACAAGTGACTGTACAATCACTAGCTTTCACAGCCATACATGACACTGCATTATACACACATAGGTACATAGGTTCTGTAAGGGACCTTTTTTTTTCTTTTTTTGCCTAGTTAGAGTAGACAAAAATTTCAGACCACTAAATACACATACACATGTTCCTTCCCTCCTCCCAGGGGGCAGAAACATGTATATATGTATAGTTAGTTTAGATCGAATTACGGATAGGGAATTAGTCAGATCGCGACTTAATTGCATACGCGCAACAGTCCGAGCCGAGGTTCGGCCACTTTGGCACCCTCGGATGTTGTTGCTTAGCTTTCGTGGCTGAGTGCCCTAAGCGCTCGCCCCCAAGCCCGGTAAAGCTGTAAAAGCCGTAAAGGCTCCAGGGCCCCTCAGGCTAACAGTGTAGTCAGTTCGAAAAAAAAAAAAAAAAAAAAAAAAACATAAATATAAATAAATAAATGTAAAGAAAACTAACTTGTTGTAACTCTGGATCGTTTTTCTCCAAAGATTTGTAGAGAATGTTGAATATTTTGTCCCTGCAATGTTTCTCCTGTATGTAGTGGCAGGCGGCGAGCGCTCGCAGCGCTGAGGCACGCAGCGGCACCAAGTTCACTCCCTTGTAACAGGGCAGCTTGCCCAGCACGGCGTCCTCCGCCTCGCACAACGATACCAGCTCGCAGAAGAACACTTTGTGCTCATTTATATTCAGATCTAAAACAATAACGTCTATAACCTCATTGTTTGTTCTATGCAAAACACCATTGCATTAGGGGTTTAAATATGAAACTGCCGTTTTAACGAACACGCGCTATTCAAATTGAATAAACATTAAACCTGCATAATGTTAGATTACAGAGTGAAACTTTTTCACGCGAAAACTATTTCATTCTGAATTTAAAAAAAAAAATACATGAAATTCTATGTTCGAAATTCAATTGTTTTTACATTCTTGTTTTAACGCGTAGATGGATACAGCGAAAACAAGAGTAATATTCGAATACGAGTTCCGAAGTAGGACTAACGCAGCAGAAACTGCTCTTAACGTCAATGCTGGAGAGGATACGGCTAACGAACGTACCGTGCGTTATTGATTTAATCGCTTTCGAAGTGGAAACTTCGACGTGAAGAATGAACCAGACGGAAGACTAGTTACTAAGGTAAATAAAGATGAATTGAAGGTGACGGTGGAAGCCGATCCGTATAAACTACCAAAGATTTAGCGGCATGGTTTGACATTAGCATATCCACGATATTGAATCATTTGCAGCAAATCGGTAAAATTAAAAACTTGACAAATGGGTGCCGCCTCATGATTTCACTGATATGCAGAGAACAGCGCGCGTTGATGCTTTGTATTATAAAGCTAGAGTGTGTATATGATTGAACTAATAATAAAATGAAAAATAAAAGTAGAATAGCTAGTATATTGAATAGTGTTCCAGGCTATATAACATCACGCGCCATAAACGTCCACTAATCTAGCAAGCACACAAATCGAAAACAACGATCAACGGATCAAACCGTGGAGCACATTAATGTAAATGTATAATTAGTTATAAATAATAGCTATTTAGTATTGTAGAACTATTACAAAAAAATCGCAGATCATCAACAAACGTAGATCGTAGCAGGAACGATATCCCTGATTGGAAACGACAAATTTGAGTAGGCTACACTATTCAAATGATTTTGTTATAAACAAAGGTAAATACATAGTAATAAACTAAGAAAAATATACTTCACCTATAGTGAACAGTCTAGGTTTCAGAGTGGTACAGAAGGTAATTCCGTCCATGAGACCCATCTGTGCGTTGGCCGGTTGATGACGCAGGAGATGTTTCTTTGGCGGTATTATATCCGCTAATACTTCGCGATGTGGATCCATTACTTCAGTTACTGTTTTTTTCTGCAGTTCCGCTATCAGCTCCAACGATTTCATCGCCTACGACCAAACCAACGGTTGAACTTAAAACAGTCATACATATAATAAAGGCACAATTATCATCCATGAACACATAAATTCCTTTAGGCATCTAAAAACTATCGACGATTTGATATTATTTGAGTTGATAAGAATCATAAAAATCAAAAAGTGAAGGGGAGTTAATATCAGAAGAAAAAGAATATAGTTATTATTGGATTCAATAATAAAAGTATACCTGTTGACGAACAAGGAGATGAGGACTGGTCACTTGCAAGACGAGCTCTTGCAAGACGTCATGGAGTGCGCGCGCTCTAGCAACGGCAAGCTCCCCCTCGGTCTCTGCCGTCTGCCCCGCAGGCCCTGGCCCCGCGACGCACACCCGCACCAGCCGCTCCAAGTTCATCATGGCCATGTCCAGTGCCCCCGAAGATACCTCCCCCGTTAAATCCATCATTACGAACAGCACCGCTTTCAGAAAGGTAAAAACGTGCTTATACACCCATTCCGGTGCCATTTTCTCCGACATAAATTTGATTGCGATGCAGCCTCCCAGTTTGGTATACCAGGCGCGCTCGTAGCACAGTGCTGACATACGCTCCGCGAGATACTCCATGAGGGGGAGCCGGCAGGCGCGCTCCTTGCCACCGAGCACTGTAGCCGCCGTCTCTATCATCAGCACGAGGGCGAGGTGACCAGGCTTGCACAACTCTTTCTCTTCGTGGCCCATAACGACAGCGATCGCATCCACCAGCACGAGTGCGTCGAGGCCCTCCTTCGGGGCAGGACTGCCGACGAAGGGTCCTGCCTCCTGTGCTATGGCGACCATCGTGTAGTGCCTGACAAGTGACACCATGGTGGGCAGCACATGTTGCCGCAGCTCCTTGATCGCCGCCGCGACAAACATGCCCGTGAACGCCGTCCGGTGCGTGTTCCTCACTATTGTGTTAGGACACTTGTAGTATGGTCCATTCTGGACTTGAATCTTGCCATCAACAAAGCTCGTGTGGTTGAATAGCTTCTGCAAAGTGGCGCGGTCGTCGTCCAAGCTGAGGGAGGCCGCGAGGTAGCACCGCAGGACTTCCCAACATTGTCTTCTGTAGAAAGGGTCGGTCGTACTAGATTTCAGAGCTGCGAACGATGTCTCAATGACTTTATCGACTTCGAAATCGATAGGTTTAGGTTGATCTTGGAAGTATGCCTGTATTGCAGGCGGTTGGGCGTCTGTCTCGCGATACTCGAGTCTCTGCGGTTCAATCATCATTTTCCTGTTTCCACCTCCAAATTTACCCAATACCCTAAAAGCTATTCTCGCTACTTCATTGTTATGTAAAGTTCTCCAGAGTGCCTGCATTAAGTCAGCACGCACCGGTTGTATATGCTCGTACAAGAAATCGGGTTGCAAATTATCGACACACAACTCTAGCGTGCGCAAACCCTGAGATATCAGAGTGTGAGAGCCGTTCAATGCGGAAACTAGAGGATCCATCAGCATTGGCAAATAAGGCAAAAGACTACTTAATCTGACTGGGACAGTCAGGCACAACTCGACAAATAGATCTTTCATGTGCTGCTTGTGAAGACCGCTTTGTAGGCGATTCAGCCCTTCCAGCAGATTCGGTAGTAACGGTAAAAATTCTTGATAGAGTAAATCGTGACTGCCACCACCGATAGAACGAAACAGAGCTCTCAATAGCAAGAAGTAGTTATATGGCTCTTTGGCAGTCATAGCGTAATCCATAGCCTTGTTCACAATACTATGCAGATGAGGTCTCAGCATTTGTTCATTCTCAGTCGGGAACAGACTCACTGAACCGAATACCAGTTTGAAGAGCCTCAAATAAAGATTTGACCTTTCGACATTCGTACCCATCTCTTCCATTCTTTTAAGAAGATATTCGACCAATACAGTGGCGAATATTGGAGATGTCGCTGGATTGGACAAGAATGTGTTCGCAATTATTTGCAGTGTTGTATTTTTGTTTATTCTCTCGACCATATGAGAGATGGTGGCCGTGAAAATCTCTTGGAATGTTTGAGGGTTCATCATTGAAAACTGTGAAACAGAACAATTGCTTTACAACAATATAAAACTACTAAACAATTGAGTAAAAGATAATAATAAAACTACAAAAATAAAGAAATGTTGTACTCCATCTGTTCTGGCTACCCCAAAAAGGGATATCACATACTCTGATAGATTAATTTATAAGTGAATAAAATAATTAGGATATTTAATTAGAGAAATATTACAAATTATTTACTAATCTGCAAATGATCAAAGCTGGTTAATTACAAATATGTGTAACACATACCACACCGCTGAAATGTTCTAGAACCTCCTTCTCCTCCTTTGATCTGACATGAGGCTGTGCTGGCGGCTGCGCGGGCACACGAGGTGCGGCCAGCGTGTATATGTCCAGAGACTGAAGACCCCATCTTACAAGACGTATGAACACAAGACTCTCACGGGCACTGAACTGCTTTTGTCCAGTAATAGTTGTTGTGGAGGTACCTTCAGTGTTCGCTGTTGTCTAAAAATTACAAAAAAAAACATTGCAGGAGCACATATTTGTTTATGGCATATTAATCTATATTAATTAGACTCGTAAAGGGTATCTATTTTGCTTACGTTCAGAACCAGTATTTCAGTATTTAAAAGTAATAAACACTCACTTTACAAGAGGCGCATCCCCACGTGATAGTCTTGACGCCGCAGACCAGCGTCTTCACCAAGGTCCTATAATCTCCTACATTCAAATTACTCATTTGCGATGTCGGGAAACCAATCCTGGATTTTTCATCACACTTAGATGTGCTGTCGAGAAAGTCAGAAATTGGTTTTTCTTCTTCGACCTTCACTTCGGTGGATGTAGAAGGTGTGGGCACTCCCGGAGTGGTAGGAGTGCTTGGTGCTGTTCCGGTAACATTGGTTGGAGGCGCTGGATTGGTTTGTTTACTAGAAAAAATTCATACGACTTTTAAGGTAAACCAGTTTGTTAGACATTAAATGCATTGTTTTAAGTATGCATGCATTTAATTAAGAACTTCCATAATTTATTTTGGGTCAATGCCCAGAAATGGTACTAAACCATTTATGCGCCGTCTCCAGTCTATGTAGCGGCCCGGGTGTGCAAGTCGGTCCGTCTGTCCCCCCATCCTTGTAAAGAGTGCCGAATGCAGAGCCGGATTAGATATATAACAGAAGTAGTGTACTCTGCGGGCCCAGCTCTCTTGGGGCTTTGAGACTAGCAGAAGTGGAAAATATACTTGGAGTTCTCAGGTAGGCGACCTTATTTATTGTTTTTCTACACTTACTTATTTATTATAATACAAAACCTAGTCACATTTACTACAGGCTCCACACTATAATTAATCTGCCTCTGGCTGAACGCCGATCTTCCTTTCTATAGGTAAACACGGTGAACTCTGACAATTGTTCTATTTTAGCCCTCACGAGTTCAAACCTATAAATTAGACTCACTGTTACCGGCATCTGTTCTCAGACCATTTACTCTGTCTTGACACTTATAGATTTAAAGCGATTGCGATCGTCCTCAATTTCACATAAGCTACAGTGGTTGTTTTATTTTTATAAGAGGTTATCTATGCCAATATACGTGAATAAGCTCTATCGAATCAAATTAGATAAAATGTAACTTACCACTTAGCCATCAGCGCAGGTAGCTGCAGTTTTGATATAGTTTTAAATTTGAGAACAAAGACTTCGAGTATTCGCATCAACAGCTGGCGGCCTTGCGGCTGCGAGCCGGACGCGGACGCGGGCGCGCCCTCGCTCTCGGAGCGCTGCCGTATGCAGTCCACGAGGTTCAACAGCAACTTGCATGACATAGTCTGGATGCTGAAACGTATCTCCTCATTACTGGATTGGTCGCAAGCGATTACGTATTCGTGCAATCTTTACCAATATTATTATTCTTCTGTAACCAGTAGCATCGAAAAAATATATAGTTTAGTTGTGCATATATTATGTTAAAAAAGTTGTAAAATCGGATATTTTATTATACGTTCAAATAAAAAAAAATCAAATGTACTACACTTATATTTATAGCATGACAAATAAAACCATTTCTATTTGGTTAAGAGCTCATATCAAATTTTTTGTAAGTATTTTAAGCCAATAATAACGTTAAGTATTAACAATAACATGTGAATAAACTAAGGAACGCAAAGTCTGACTGAAGGTATAAAACATCTTGTTTCCACTGTACATTATGAACCAATGTTTATAATAAATAAATAAAATATGGTTAGAAAAAAATTCTTGAAAGAGGGAATAATCCATGACCACATAATTTGATATATCATTACAAACAATTTTATAAAAAAGTGTTAATAATGCAGTATTCACAAACCTCAAATAACTTAAATTTATACACCAAACTTGTGTTTTAAATTATTGCCCTAGTCATTACCAGGGTGTCTGGATATTTACAAATGTACTCGTGTAAGTAGCGATATGTACAAATCATAGTAAGGTCATTCTATGTCAAATCGACCGATAGTTGGAAGCGACCTGATTTGAATGAAATTTGGTCAGGACAGATTTTTTTTTAAAATATATGGAAAATTCAAAAGTTTATCATTTATCAAAACTATTATAGTAACAAAATTTTTAAAAAACATCTGTGAAAGAAAAAACAAATTACTTCGATTTTTTTGAATTTTGCCTTAATTTTGAAAACTTTTTTATTGGATACAAAAAGTTCTGACCAAATGGAATGGAAGGGACCAATTCCAACTATGGGTCAATTTGACATAGAATGACCCAGCACTAAACCTCACCTTGTGGGTAAGGATTCATCATGAACATTTTTGGAAAACAAATGAGCTGCTATTGCCAGATCAGTGAGAGGTAGATGCTGACGCACGTGGTGCACCAGGTCCGCGAGGGTCGAATACGCGAGCGGCCTTAGAGACTCGTGTACCGTCCACCCTCCGCCTAGCAACACGTCCTCGTCGAACAAACGCTCCATATATGGTACAAACTCTGAAAACATATTTATTACATAACTGAAATTAAATAATTCTTAATTCAATGTCTTGTAATCATAGGGCAGAATATCGATTGGATGTACGCAGATTCGACTCCCGACATGTTTTATATATTCCACAAAACTGTTTATAATAATTGTTTTTGTTGTTGTAACCTATACTATATGAAAACAAATGCTATATAGAGTTAAAAAACTTACATTCCAAATAACTTGAAAGCTGAATTAAGTTGCTTATTAAACCTTAATGATATGTTTTATGAATTATCTGGTAGAAATTATTGTATAAGGTTTACTTGCTTACACTAGCAAATTAGCTAAAGACTGTAATTGAACCTTCAAATTAACATGCAAGTAATATAGCACACTTACTGAGCCTCAAGTCAGTAGCGAGGATGTGACGTGTGGCGATCACAAGTTCCTTCCGGAGATGTGCCACCTCTGGTGGACACAGAGTCAACAAGCCAATAATACCTTTTACCATGAGATTGGCATGGTTAGCAATTGTGTCTTGATATATCCTGATTATGTAAGCTAAGAATGCTAGCGTTTTTATTTGAGCACCCATAAAATCCACGAAAACTTCTTTATTGAAAGAAGCTGATAGTCTGAAATCAAAATATTTAAAAGGATATTTGTATAATCAAAGTAGGAGATCTCAAATATATTTCTTTCTAGGCATAGTATTTGAATATTCAACTAAACTAGTTATTAAGATTTTGGGTTCTATTTTAGATAGCCCAATAAATATGTACCAATATGGCTTGGTTTCAGCACTAAATATTAACCTCCTGCATGTTACACCAAATACACAAAGTTTTTAGAATATAAACTACATTTTTCTATGGTGAAATTATAATTTATAGAATTTCGAACTTCCGCCCATCCCATCTTAGTGGCTACATTTAAAAAACACAATTAAACTTAATAAGGTATCCTATTATTATACAAACTATAAAATAATATTCTCTAAATTTATAAACGAAATCAACTACTAATGATAGTAGAGTTTCCCATAAATTCAAAGCAAACATTTAAAGAAGTCAAAACACCTGGTACATGCTACAGTGAAAACAGTAAGATCTAAGGATCATTGAGCTACTAGTAAATCTTAGCCTACCTGTGATTAGCAGCCGGTTGCAGGGTAATGGTCTCCATTATAAGTGGTATAAAGTTGCTGACTTCTTGATGGACATTCTGCTTATAGAGCTGATACATGAGTACCACTATAATTGGTAGTTCTTGTATCACTTTCAGTGATAAAACTGATCTCGGAATTAAATTATACTAGAAAGAAAAAATAAATTATTTAGAATAATATAATAAGATAACTAAGTAAATAAGTCGGATTATAAAGCTGTGGAAATTGTAAAGATTTTTAAGTATTTTGATTAGTAATCCACTTAGCCACACTATCAATAACATTCAGTTATGAGTTAAGAAAAAACATGTTTAGTTCACAGAAGCTTATTCCTCTGTATTATCCCTGGCCAATAATACTAGAGCAAATATTTGTATATGATACAATCTATATCTACTACTGCCATGTTCATGTTTAGATTTTTTATTTAAATTAATTATAATAAAAATAATTAGCAAAATCAGTTTTTATATAAATCTTGATTTTTTTTTATTAAAATTGGTTATTTTAGAGCAAACAGAGGAATATGAAATTGAATAGAGGAAAATGATAATTTCATTTATTTTAGATTTGTATAAATAGTCAGAGCTGCAATTTACTCCCACATCCTTTTATCAGTCTTTCAACAGTAGCTTAACAGCAATAGATTTGTGTTAAAACATATTCTATTATAATAGATTAATGAGTTTTCTAAGAACAATACTCACAGTCACCACACTCCCATCAAGTAATTTCTTTTCAGTATGTATAGGGGTTGTAGTGTATGTCTCCTGTAGAAGCTGCTCTATATTGACCTCAGATAAATCCTTTACTCGTATTGTGGGCTTTGGTTCAAATATTTTAGGCAGATGATTTGGTAAGTCAGAGTAGATTCCCTTTACCCACTGTAGAAACTTGTGAATCTAAAAAGATAAATAAATTTACTTTAGCATAATTAAATACCAGCTGTGTGTACATAATGAAAGTGATAATTTCCATTTGTGATTCCATAGAGCATCATCATAAAACCTTCTTTTTTTTACTGTCACCCAAGCACTGACAATATTAATCATCATTAAACACATTAAAAAAAAGTAAATTACATAAAAAAATAGTTTTAATTGTTTATAAAACAACACTAATTGATCATAGAGAGACATATGCAACAAGCCTTACATATTATATGAATGTAGCATCAATATTAGGATGTTTAATTTGAAATTTACAATATTTTTAGCAATAAAAATAAAAATATTACATTACAACGAATAAAAAATATAAAAAAAATTACATCAACATCAGTGCTGTATGCTGGACGATACTGTTTATGAAGCTCCATAAATATCTTCAAACAGACCAAGACATTCTCTTCGTTTTCTATTTCCATCAACTTCAACATGAGGATAAGAATACTCTTCACATATTGCCTTAGTGTCTCGCTTATAGGTAGTCGATGTATCATTTCCAAAATCAGTTTCCTTACTTGCTGTATGTTATACTCAGCTATGAAATGTGGTTCTCCCTCTTGTAATATCTTGAGGAAAATTTTCAAAGAATGATCTAAGAATTGAGGATACTGCGGTGAACTGAGAATTACCTGCATAAATAAAAAAAATGTAACATTTTATAATAATAATTCTTCTTCTTTCCTGTTAACTATGTATACAATAGGAATATTGTTAAACCACCTTCTCAGAATTCTGAGAAAATGCCAAAATATCAATCTCTGTGATCAAAAATGGCTCAGTGGTAGTTTATGGACATAGTGTTGTTTTACATGAGTTTGGATACCTACAGTTAGCTTGACTTTCTGTGAAGGAAAACATAATGATGAATGCACATAGCATGGTGGTGGGGCATTTTTCTAATGCTCGCCTAGCTTGCTACCAACCACCCTTAGGTTAAAACCTGTCACTAAGCACCTATTCGAGCAGCTGTATCTGAGAACCAATTCTCCAAATAAGCTTAGTGTTACTATTTTGGGCTACATCATCAATTAACATCAAGTGAGATTGTGGCCAAGCGTTACACCTCTAAAAATAAAAAAAATATCTTAGGGCAGGGCTGGGAACATGACACATAGTGTAGAATGGTTTAAGATTCTCACATTCTCATAAAACTTCACTCGGTTGTATGAAGCTATTTGTTCAAGTTACACTTGCAGCACCAAACTTGAGTATAGTTTAATGTTTTTTCAATAGGCTATAGCAGTTATTAACAAGATGGTAAGTTGTACATCAGTTTTATATAGCTTGGTGATGAAGGGAGCCCTGCATACAAGTCATATAAAATAAACAAAACAGCAATGAAATACAAAAGTTTTGTATCTTTTCGATCATTGAGTTCATAGAATTTATATAGTTTTTCAGATTACTTTTGAACTTTCAAAGGAGACAGATTAATAAACAAGCCAATCTATATTTATTTATTTATGAAGATTTAATTATTTAAGCCTTTCAAACTATTAATATTCCACAATCATTAAGCCTCTTAACAAATGTGATTTATGGTAAGTCAGATTCAAGAGCGAATGGAGGTAGTTGGCTAACTGAGCAACATAGACACGGATATAAAGTTACTTGAAAATTATGTTTAAAAGTAGGTAAGATGGTAAAACGGTTAAAAACTTTAGATTACAGCTGAAGATCAGGGTGTTGATAAAAAAAAACCTAAATAATACCGTATTTTACCATTTTTGAAAACCCAAATCTTGGAACGGTGGCAAATGAAAAAAGGTATGCGATTTTACCTGAGGGCAAGATTTACATTAAATATAATTTATATGAAAATTACAAATGAGGTATGTACATACCTCAAAGTTTTCGCTGAGTTCCTGTGCGGCCTTTAGCTTGATCTCGTCTTTAGCACCCGGGTCTGCTAACATCGTAACATAGCTGCGGTACGTGTTCATTTGTGTATGCGGGTCTCCGGGACCACCCGGAGCCATTGCAGCCATCATTTTATTATTTCACAACTGTATAACTATATAGTTTTGGTAAAACACTTTACATAGTCGGAAGCATGGTGGTTTTCACATATTCATTTAATTTACTCATCAGGTGATGAATAAAAGTCGATTTTTTACAAACTAATGATACCTTCATGCGATTGTGATGTTATGTATTTACTTGTAAAAATAAAAAATACACAAAATTTGATAACCGTGTAATATTTAGCAAAAACACAGGGTGACCGGTGAACACAGGTGACGAATAATCTAGAGATAATCGATATTCATCAATGTAATCAAAACATCGAGTTGTATACCAAAATCAATCTTGAGCTTGTAAATATCACTCTATGCTATTGTTAATTGGTTCTATAAAACATCGATATACTGATGTTATGAGGAATAAATTAAACATAGATGTTTCCAATTTAGTTAAAAAAGGTCGTCAAAACTAAAATGTAGTACCCACAAAAATGGAGGTCAATATTAAGGTAGCACCAAAAAAATGTTTAAGTTAAAATAAATAGTTTTCTAACCAGTCCTTAAGTGTCTTTTTGGTTTGAAAGTGATCCCATTAGCCATGTCTACCATTCAAGAGTTTTCGCGTGAAAAGAACATAAACGGACACACATACAGATAGACGTTGTGTTTTATAATATGTATAGATTGGTTTCTTTCGGATCAGTTTATCTTAAAATAATCTTATTTTATATTAATTATAAATTCATTTCATATAAGTTACTTTCAGTTGACTAACTACTCGTGAAATTCTGTACCATTTCCTACTAAATTCTTCAGATTTTATTAGATTTTAGATAAAAAACATAAGTTTAGTTATCGAATAGATTATAGAGTTAGAACGCGTCTGGCAACATAAGTACATAAACCATAAACTTCTATTGTTTATTCTATGTCAGTTTCCAATGATGGTTGCATTTACGAGTTACATTTTATTTTTGTAATGAAAATGGGTTGAAATCGTATTAGATAAACGTTTTGGTTATGAAGAACATAATTTTATTTAAATAGTTGACAAATTAAAATGTGATCATGGCCGCTATTACCTTAATGTTACTCATAACATTTTGGCTTGAGCTCTCGATAGTGTATGGATACGAGCTAATATCGCGATATCCCAATCAACACAATGAATCATTCCAGTTTTATCATTTAGCAGTGGATAAAGTGAGTGGACAAGTGTACGCCGGTTCCTTAAACTGGCTCCATCAGCTCAGCCCCGACTTAAAACCTATTCATACAGTGAGTACAGGACCGAAACTTGATAATCCAATGTGCCATGCGAGCGGCTGTACTTCATCAGATATAACGACTACTTTGACTGATAATGTTAATAAGATTTTAGTGATCGACCAGGAATCGAGGATAGTTATCGCTTGCGGTTCTGTTGCACAGGGATCGTGTTATAAGTACAGGTTGGGCGATATCGCGGCCAAGCCGGACTTCGTCCCTGTCAGTGTGGCAGCCAACGACGCCGAAGCCTCGACGTATGCTTTTATTGGTCCTGAAAGATACAACTCATGGGATAGATCCAATGTGTTATATGTTGGTACAACATTCACCAATAACGGAGAGTATCGTCATGATGTCCCAGCAATATCTAGTCGTGACCTTATAACTCTCGAACTTGCCCAGTTCACATTCTCCAAACAGAGTTTGATACAAATAGACGTTAAATATAGAGACAATTTTTTAGTGCAATATGTGTATGGTTTTAACGCCAGTGATTATGCTTACTTTTTGTTAATTCAGAAACATTCCCACCTTGCAGGAAATGAGGAGTTAGGCTATGTGTCACGTTTAGCTCGCACATGCGTCAATGATGATAATTATAATAGTTACACAGAGGTCACTTTAGAATGTTACGTTAGAGAAGAAATTAGTTTTGATAAGAGTGAAGTTGTCAATTACAATTTAGTTCAAGATGCAAAAATTTCAAAGGCAGGCTCTAACTTAGCGACACAGTTGGGTATTGAGGTGGGTGATCCAGTGCTAGTTGCTCTTTTCAGTCCATCAAAAGGAATATCAAATGAACCCATGTCAAAGTCGGCAATGTGTGTTTTTTCATTACAAGAAATAGAAATTAGGTTTAATGAAAATGTACATATGTGTTTCAATGGCAGTACTAAGGCCCGTAATATGGGCTACATATCAGGTATGATCTCAGATGGCAAGTGTCCGAGTGTAGGTTCCACTGGCAACATACTTAACTTTTGTGAGGTAGGTCTTAAAATTAGTGGACTTTATCCAATTAAATCAATGTCTGTGATACATTGGAATGATACTTTGGTAACTGCTGTTGTTGTGTCTGTGACAGGGTTGCACACTGTAGCATTTCTTGGCACCAGTGATGGCATACTGAAGAAAGTCTTGATAGATGCTGAAAAATCATTAGAATATTCTAGTGAAGAATTATTACCTGCTCAAAAAATACTACCAGACTCAACTCTGTCACCATATCAAAAAACTTTGTATGTGCTAGCGACAAACACTATAATACAAATACCAACAGAAAAATGTGCTGAGCATGGTAATTGTTCATCATGCTTAGAGTCAAATGATCCCCATTGTGGATGGTGTTCTTTAGAGAAACGGTGTACAGTCCAAAGTATGTGCCAGAAAGGTACACAAAGTGCCCCCAGATGGCTTTCTCAATATACTGGTCAGCAATGTATTGATTTTGAACAAATTTTACCCGATAGGATATCTATAAATGAAATTACTACTGTTCAGTTAGTAATTAGAACTTTGCCAGAATTACCTTTTGGAGCAAAATATAAATGTGTTTTTGGCAATGCTCCACCTATAGATGCTGCAGTCACCACAAATGGCCTAGCATGCCCAACACCAGATATAAAACATAGGCCTAAAATTACACAAAACCAAGATCATGTGTTTGTACCATTATCTGTCCACTCATCAGAGACTAATAAAGATTTTGTGTCTCGTAACTTTGCTTTCTATGATTGCTCTAAACATATGACATGTCATTCTTGTATAATGAGTGATTGGGCATGCAATTGGTGTATTTATGACAACAGGTGCACACATGATACATCTGTTTGCCAGAGGACAATAATTAGCGGTGAAAACAATCCATCAAAATTATTAAACCATGGTATTGGGCATTGTCCTAGAATAAGGCAATATAAGAAGCCTATTTTATTACCTAATAATGTTCCAAAAGAATTAGAACTTGAAGTTGAAAACTTACCTCATTTACAACCAGGACATACTGGTTTTCAATGTATAGTTAGTATTGAATTAGCTAACATGATATTACCTGCCAGAGTTGAATCAAATCATTACATAGTATGTGACAAAACAACTTATTCATATGAAGAAGATATTGGTGAGTACAATGTGAGTGTTAAAGTTGTATGGAATCATAAACACTATATTGATACAATAACAATCACTTTATACAAATGCGAAATACTTGGCTCACACAGAGAACATGCTGATTGTTCATTATGTATTACACGCAATTCCATATATAAGTGCACTTGGTGTGGAAATTCCTGTTCATATAGTGAATCATGTATTGAAAATCCAGTAACAGAATGTCCTAAACCAAGAATTGACATGATCAAACCCCTTAGTGGGCCTATAGAAGGAGGGACAGTAGTTACTATTGAAGGTAGTAATCTTGGATTGAGGGTGGAGGAGGTGACTGGAAAAGTTCGTATTGGTGATGTTCTATGTGAAATAGTTGATTTTGAGGTTTCGGTAAGCATAACATGTCGTACTGGACCTTCAAATGGATCTGTGGTAGCAGCAGTAATTGTTGAGAATGATGCAGGATATACAGAATCATCTGTATTATTTAGTTATAAAAATATAACACTTCAAGGTGTTTATCCAAATCTCGGTCCTGTTTCTGGTGGAACCCAGTTGGCGATAGGAGGACAACATCTAAACATTGGATCTTCAGTTTCTGCATTTTTAGATGACTTACCATGTTCTGTTAACAAAACACAGACATCTAACAATAGATTAATCTGTATAACTCCCAAAGCGAATTCACCTCGTATTGTTCACATAATAACTGTAGTAATAGATAACGCGAACCGAACCTTACATGATGATCTTTACAATTATACTGCAGACCCTACTATAATGGAAATAAAACCACTTAAAAGTTTTGTATCAGGTGGAAGAATGATAACTGTTCATGGAACCAACTTGAATACAATTCAGAAGCCGCTTATGAAATTATATTACGCTAATGAGCTACTTCCAGTAAATCACACAGAATGTATTGTTCTGAACTCAAACCAAATGGAGTGTCCTAGTCCAGCTATAAATAAGAAATACAATGAGATATTGCAAGCAACTAAATCTCAGACAAATACTCCACAGGTGGCTATGAAAGTTGGATTTGTTATGGACAATGTAGAGACAATGCATGATTTGGAAAAATATTTTAACCCTCCTCGTACTCATATGGTCTTTGCAGAAGATCCACATGTATATCAATTTCCTAACAGTATAAAATCTTACAAGGGTGACCCATTGGTGATTGAAGGTGAAAATCTCATAAGAGCAAGTGATGAATCAGATGTTGTTGTAACTATCGGTACACAACCTTGTAATGTTACAAGTTTGACTATGCAACAGCTTTTGTGTACACCACCAGAGATACAACCACTGAACACTGATGAAAATGGTTTACAAATTACGGACATAAATTTACCACTAGTAGTAGTTAAAGTAGGTAGGAATCTACGTTTTCCTATAGGATATCTCCATTATGAATTACTTAGAAATTATAACTTTCCACCAGAAGCTATAGCTGGAATTGCTGCTGGTACATTTATCTTGGTTCTCATATTCATGCTTGTCTTAGTAATGTACAGACGGCGAAGTACAAAAGCAGAACGAGAGTACAAAAGAATACAAATACAAATGGACACTTTAGAAAGCAATGTAAGGTTAGAATGCAAGTTAGCTTTTGCAGAATTGCAAACTGATATGTCTGATTTGGCAGCTGATTTGGAACATTCAGGTATTCCAACTCTTGATCATGTTAATTATGTGATGAAAGTATTTTTCCCTGGTGTATCAGATCATCCTATTTTGAACCTTCAGCGTCAGTTTATAAATGCTCCAAGGACAAATTATGATGCGGCTATGATACAATTCGAACAGCTTTTGAATAATAAATGTTTCCTTCTGTCATTTATAGACACATTAGAATCTCAAAAATCGTTTAATATCAGAGATAAAGTAAATGTTGCATCTCTACTTATGATTATTTTAATGGGAAAGATGGAGTATGCCACTGATATATTGAAATCCCTTCTTTTAAGGCTTATTGATAAATCAATTTGTAATAAACATCCACAACTTATGCTAAGAAGAACAGAAAGCGTAGTTGAGAAAATGTTGACCAACTGGATGGCTCTTTGTATGTATTATTATTTAAAAGATTATGCAGGTTCTTCATTGTTTCTACTTTTCAAAGCGATCAAACATCAAATAGAAAAAGGAGTAGTTGATGCGATAACTCATGAGGCTAGGTATTCTCTATCTGAAGAGAAACTGTTGAAAGAACAAATTGATTATCAAACAGTTACGTTACATATAGTTCAAGATGATTTTGATGAAAAGGTCCAGTGTAAAGTATTAGATTGTGACAGTATTTCCCAGGTAAAATCGAAAATATTAGACGCACTTTTCAAAAATACTCCGTTTTCTTTGCGACCATCCGTTCACGATGTTGACTTAGAATGGCGTCACGGAAGAGGCGGCCATGTAACATTACAAGACGAAGATTTAACTACAAAAACAGTTAATGGATGGCGGAAATTAAATACGTTAGCACATTACGGTGTAAAGGAATCTGCTATAATGTCGTTAATATCTCGACAGAATGATAGCTTTAATACTCCTTACAAAATACCATGTAAGAATTGTACTGGTATATACTGTTCCAATACTCATATCCGAGTTTACAATAGCGATATAACTGATCAAAATGTACATTACTATCATTTGGTAAAACCTATTGAATATCAACATATTGTTAACAAATCCTCAGAGCACAGCCACAAGGCTATTCCAGAGATATTCCTCACGCGACTTTTGTCTACTAAAGGTACAGTGCATAAATTTGTTGACGATTTTTTCAGTACTATACTGACTGTGAATGAAGTGTTGCCTCCAGCAGTTAAGTGGCTGTTCGATCTTTTTGATGATGCTGCCCGAACTCACGGTATTCTAAACCCTGAAGTGGTTCATGCGTGGAAATCGAATAGCTTACCGCTAAGGTTTTGGGTGAATTTAATAAAAAATCCCGATTTCATATTTGATATTAACAAAACGGCCACCGTTGACTCTTCGTTGTCGGTTATCGCGCAAACATTCATGGACGCTTGTTCATTATCAGAACATCGGCTGTGTAAAGATTCACCTTCGAATAAGTTGCTTTTTGCTAAAGACTTGCCAACCTACAGAGATATGGTGATACGTTTCTATCATGCCGTTTCTCAATTACCTCAAGTGACAGACCAAGAGCTGAGCACTTCTATGCAACAATTATCTGTGGAACAGTTAAACGAGTTCGACACTCTCTCTGCCTTAAAAGAATTATACATCTACGTCAGTAAATATAGAGAACAAATTATAATAGGGCTAGATAATAAAATGCACTTAGCTCATAAATTAGATAATATAGCGTGCACTATGGAAGGTGATCCGACATCTATATGCTGACTATATGACACCGTAAGTTACGATTTGATTGCATTTACATAATTAATTTTATACGATATATATATTTTGTAAAAAAAGAGCTTTAATTTATTCTGAAAATACTCAGACTTATAACCGACATGTAAAAAGACTGTTAAATATCAGTTCCGTAATTGTAGTTAGAAATTAAAAAGATTTCTTTTTAAATAAGGAAAAACTTAGTAATAAGATTGTTTAATTCTTTAAGTGAGTGTATGATAACGTATTGTAACTACTTATAACTATTAATTGACTTTGACCAGTCTGACAATTATTTGTATTCACAACAATAATATTTATTATCTAGGTATATTTTAATTGGGTAGACTTTTGAGATGAAATTAATGTCCAGATACTACGTAAAATGTGCCTAAACTGTTTAGTACGTTTTCAAATTCCCTACTGATTGATTGTATTTATTACCACAAATCTGCCCAATTTCGAAAACGCGTAAACCGTATCAGTTTTAAAAATATTTTTCCGTCCGCATACCTATAAAATAGATGTCCCGTGAACTGTATCAAATCTACCCTAAAACATTGAAGGCCTTATTAAATACAGTAATATTTGCTTTTTTTGTATGTAAAAATAATGGATAACAAATTGTATCATTTCTGTAAATTCGTTACATGGCTATATAAAGATAGTAATATATTTTAAAATGTAATTTGGCGGCAAATAAAGCTTAAGTACCCATGTATTTTTTATTAAAAAGCGCAGCAGTTCGTTTTTCTGTCAGTTATGAGGAAAATTTACAATGTTTTTATAAGATATGTTGTGGCGGCAAAATAAGGAACTCTATTTATATATACAATTTAATATTGTAATAAGAAATCCTTGCAATGAATGGCTATTTGTTTAAAACAAATTGGATCAACTACCGAATAATGAAATAAGACACGTTTGTGTTTTTTATCCCACAGATCTAAGTTGTTTTACGTTTGGAAACAAATCGTATTCAAATATGTTTCGATAAAATATTTTACAAAATAGTGAAATAATTATTTTTTTAACACCTTCATTCGCCCGTTCGCCCCGAAAGCCATGCGTTATTTATGGTTCCATCAAAAGCCGTATTGATTCCAAAATAAAAATTGCTTATATTTTATAATGCATTTATTCTTCCAGTGGCCATATTTTAGTGTCGAAGCTACCTTTGTAATTGTTTTATTATTAAATAAATGTAACGCTCTCTTTAAAAAACGACAAATTTTATAATTTCTTATAAATATGTAGGTTTGGCGCTGATAAGTTTATTGTTGTAAATTCTTATTGTAAGCTTAATTATATGTGTATTAATCTAAGGCGGATGTGTAAAGAAATTAACTTGTTTAAGGACATTTTGTGATATTTGTATTTGGAATATTGATAGTATAATTTATCTACTTAATATTATTATAAACTATAATTATTTATCTCGAATCTATTGAATCTCATGATATTGCTAGTTATTATAAATAATACCTATAATTGAGACTATAAAAAGGTAGCTATACTTTATTATATTTTATTTTTGAATATATTTATTTGTTTTTACATTTCAAAATGATATTATTATAAGTTTTATAGAAATTCAAACTTTAATGTTTAGTATTTGATCTCTTTGTATTGTGTTTGCTCAAATAAATTCAACAGATTGCCAATTTCTATTACGAGCAAATTTTTAAGAATTAACATTGGATTGAAATTAATAACAATTATGAACCATAATATTCCATTTACAAAATATTTTAAGATATTACATATTGTATTAGATTAATTCGTTAGTATATAAGACAGCATAAATCACCCGTCTTTTAAAATTTTATATTATTGAACTTAGAAATATTCTTATTTATCAGTCATTTTATAATGAATAATTTCAATATGAATGGGATATAAAATGAAAAAAATACAAAGTCTTTTATTATAATTCTTTTAATAACATTTATTGCATACAAGTACACATACTGCATATAAGTACCCAACAATTATATGTAATTTAAAACTCATAATACAGTTTTATATAAAAGAAACGGATTATCCACTTCAGAACTGATTTAATTTAAAGCACTGTTTAGTAGTAACTGACTGGGACGTAACCATTTACGGACAAGAGGGCAGCAGTCAAGCTGGGCGTGTCTTAGCTGAGTGGCTTGACTGACTTCGACTCATACGCAATGTAAATACTTCCAGCATTACGCGTAACACTTCGCTTAGGAGAAATATAACTATTAATATTTTCAACAAACAACTAGAGGAAATTGTCAATGGAGTTTCAAATATTTCTAGAGAAGGCAATGCTGCAGTGAGATATGCATAATATTTATTAGCTATTTCCTTGCATGTCTACCATCCTCTGAACAAACTCCTGGCTACATCCTTAGTAACTGAAATAACTTTGATATCGGGTTAATCTTGAATACTAACTACTGCATTTTAATGGAATTTTATTTTTATCGTTTGATCACAATCTCGTCCGATGTTAAGTGATGATGTGGCCAAAGTCGAAAATACGCTACGCGGAGAAGAACTTGGTTCTCACCCGCTGCGGAAAAAATCTGTAAGTGTTTAGCAAAAGATTTTCAATTTGAGGTTGGTAGCTGGTTAGGCGGACTTTAGGAAAATCCGTACAACCTTGCTATGGTTTCTTAATGTTAACATTCGCTAAATTATTTTTTAATATTTTGTTTTTAACTGCCAATTTAACATGAAATACTGCCGAAACCAACGTTTTATGGGGTTCTGATCGAAGTAAACTATACTAGATAAAGAAATGCATTAGGATTGAAGCGCATTTATCGGAAAAGTAAAAATAAAACTGGTATTTAAAAGTATGACAGTTTGAAACTTTCAGGATCTTAACTTTGTTAGAGAGATATACAAAAAATATAATTTGGAACAAGCCTTACTTACTCTTTTCAATTTATAAATAGAAAGAAATAACATTGTCAGTAAAAAAAAACAAAATATGTTTACATTAAAAAAAAAACAATAATATATTATATGATAAATAATCTCTATTATCTATGGTTATTCAGAAGGACAATAGTAGTGTCAAAATATTAATTGTACTTTAAATAAAAAGTGAACATTTGTATTTCGTGCAATAAACAAACATATTTTGTGCTTCAAATCGGTTTATATCATAGACAAATCTCAAGAGGTATAGATATGCGACTTAATATATATAAAATTTACACTATTAATAATATAAACAATTTTACAACAATACAAAATATATGCAACATATAAGAATCATTTCAAACGTCAGCATTAAATTAAAAACTAAACAAAATAGAAATAATTTAATGTTTTCAAATTATACAAGCATATTGAATGATGCGGAATAATTCACAAATATTTAGCGCAATGGACAATAATCAATATTATTATAAAATCAGTTTTAATATATCACATTTTATAAAGTCCGTGACACACGCGCACACACACACATACACACTAAGCATGAAACACTTTATGCATCACTGCTATTTTTCATATGAAATGAAAAATAATTTATCATATCATATTTGTATTTGAATGTGTGTCACTACTATTTTTCATATAGTATGAAAAAAGTATGACATGGATAATTGTCACTGAATTCTTAATTTTTTATATGGGTGAAAATAATTAGGCACAGGAACATGAATCTAGGTTACTGAAAAAGGTCATTCGCGGTGCTACTCGATACTTTAAAAACAGCCATAACATATTACAGCTAATTTTCACGTATCACATGTGAAATAGCAGTGATTAAAAAGTAAGTTCCCTGCTATGCAATTATATTCTAATAGCAATAATTTCCATGCCTAATTCATACAACAATATCTCTAAGTAAGGCTTGGCTAGGCCTCAACAATAGCTACTACATTATAAATAAACAGTTGCAATTTATAACTGCAACATAGCTGTCTGCAATCAGATCAATTATTTCACAAGGCCCTTTCGCTTTATAGAAACATTGCATTACAAATAAATAACAGTAAAAGCTTTAGTGCCAGTGAGTGAAGTTAATAAAATGCAAACATCTCGTAAAGACCTATATAGGAACCACTTAGTTTCTGTGTATCTTCCTCAGGAATGGCCAATTATTCTTAACGTATAAATTTCTTGCTAGGACATTCAGGACATGCCATATAAAATGTAGTGAACCAATTTTAAAAACTATTAGATATTTATAGTAAATTAGGTTTTCTGTGAATGACGTCCTAATGCTAAAATATTTTGTGTATATATTTTAAATAATGTAATGTGTATTCAAAAATGGCAAAAACTCGTAAATATAACTTCGCGATTTGCGCATACGGATGTAATCGTTTGCTTTCATATCGTTAATCACTTAACCAATTCTTTCACAACATCAATGAATAATTTAGCAAAATGACACACATAATTGTAATATGAAAATGACTTTACTAAAATAGTTTATTCTGTACTATATTTGCTCCTGTTTAATTTCAAAAGTTTTCTTAATTAATACATTTGGATAACAAAATAAATAAATCAAGGAATTGACGAGTACCTAAGAAGCAAAGAATTGAATCCAAAGAGCAAACATTACCGCTTGCTCCATTTGGCTAAACGGTGGCGTGGTATCGACCAGATAAATAAGTCCTGAATGTACCGTCCCACACACGGTCCAATGAGTTTTCAATAAGACGCTGGAGTTACTTTATCTAGAGGATCCCGGTACACTATGGTGGCAGATTTGATGAGATCTGGTTCCTCGTCGGACACGCAGTCTATCGGCAGAGCGTCCGCGCCTTTGGGTGAGCACTTGTCGTGCGCCATCAGCAAGCCGCCAGCCAGACCGACGAGGGCGCGGTCCAGCCAGTTGACGGGGTTCGCGAATATTAGACCGCCCTCGTAAAAACCCAAATGGCCACCGTGAGCCAACTCCAAGTACATTGCTTTATCTTGTGAACCTGCAACGATAAATTTAGCTTAATGCTATAGTAGAACGGCCAGACTGTGCCTGATGGTAACAAAAATACAATCCAAAAACAAGGCGACCACCGAGAGCTGCAAGCTTCTCGTTTACAGGATATACACAGGCGGATCCCGAAACGAAACAAACCAAAATAGAGACACTGTGATGGATTTATTACCATATGTATTTTTTTATCCTTGTAGGTTTGGCGTAGTGGCTAAAATCTCACCTGATGTTAAGTGACGATGTGGCCCAAGATGATATAACACGCTCAACCTAGTGGAAGACTGGCTCTCAAGTGCAGCTGCCGGAACACACCTATTGGTGCTTGGCGACAGATGTTCAACTTGAGGGTGGTAGCTAGCCAGCCGGGCATTAGAAAATGCCCTACCACCATGCTATGGTTTCCTCACGATGTTTTCCTTCACCGGGCGCTCAGGCTCATTGCAGGGATTCGAACCACCCGCTACGACCGCCCTCCTCTGCGGTAACTCAAGCCTAGGTCCGATCCATCGGCATGGAGCCCTTGAGACAAGCAGCCGCTTGCGCGGTACAAGTGACTCTACAATCACTAGCTTTCACAGCCATACATGACACTGCATTATACACACATGCACAACACACATAGGTACATAGGTTCTGTAAGGGACCTTTCTTTTCTTTTTTTTGCCTAGTTAGAGTAGACAAAAATTTCAGACCACTAAATACACATACACATGTTCCTTCCCTCCTCCCAGGGGGCAGAAACATGTATATATGTATAGTTAGTTTAGATCGAATTACGGATAGGGAATTAGTCAGATCGCGACTTAATTGCATACGCGCAACAATCCGAGCCGAGGTTCGGCCACTTTGGCACCCTCGGATGTTGTTGCTTAGCTTTCGTGGCTGAGTGCCCTAAGCGCTCGCCCCCAAGCCCGGTAAAGCTGTAAAAGCCGTAAAGGCTTCAGGGCCCCTCAGGCTAACAGTGTAGTCAGTTCGAAAAAAAAAAAAAGTATTCGAACTCACGTCAATCGACGCGAAGTCCTACACGCTAACACTGAGCCATCATCGCTTTAAATGGTATGCTTTCTCGCTTTTAATGTATGGTGGACGTGACTCAGTTTGTTACAGGTCCCTATCACCTCATACACGCAAACCGTATTAAGTAATTTTTTTTTATATTGCTGTAAACCATAAATGTTAAATTTTTATTACACTATGATTATTTAAAATCCTACAGAAACTGTATACGTACAGTACAGGCTTGTTAATTTTATCATCATATATATTTGACTTGTTAATCTAACTTTACCCATAATATATATAAAAAAAACGATCAAATAAAGTTATCACGTGAACCTTGAACTGCGACATGATCACGCGATTGTATTCTAATTATTATTATTATATTATTCTGCGATAAGACAATATATTTAACCAAATATTTCTCGAGCCATAAAACGACGTCTATGTAGTATCTACTTATTTATCTTTTGTTTAAATAATATATACATAAATTTATGCATATATCTTATTTTATCTAAACACCTGCAGTCGATGTAACATTTATTTCAAGATTTAGATGTAATAATAAGTTGTCTCTGTACACATATATTTACGAAAAAATCAAAGGGCCAAGAGCTTTAATTGTAATTATTTTAGACTAGTTACTGCTCACGACTTCGTTTAATTGACATAATGTTCCACATATGTTAGTGAGTTTAAAAGTAGGTTCTTTTCTTAAGTAATCTTATCATTACTGCTAAGCCTCTACGAAAACTTGTAATAATATGTATCCGAGACCCTTACTAGGGTTACGTCATCAGTAGTTTTCAAGTGACGCGCGCACTAACACGGAAATATTACAATTTCATTATATACTAGCTGTGCCCGCGGCTCCGCTCGCTTTGACGACAGTAGACAGCGTAGAGTTGATGAAAATCGTAGCTTCTTAAAACTTTTTATTGAGTAAAGATATCGTGTTTTTTTTTAAACAGTAGTTTTTGCGTGTAACTCGCAAAACGGCAAACCGCAACTATTTTATATGTATAGTCTAGCAGCCGCCCGCTATTTCGTTCGCTTTATTTGCAATATAAAATCAATAAATAAATGTAATAAAATACCCTACATCACTCAAGGATAATGAAATGATTCTATTAGTGAAAGATTTTATTAGAATCGGATCACTAATTCCAGGAATTGCCTTCTACAAACCACAGTCATTCGAATCATTTTTTTTTTAATTCTACTGCTACTGAATTCGCCAACCTTAAATAAACCCGCGAGTAAAGCATCTAACGCCTCTGATATGTATATTTATATCGGCTTCGATATTATTGTTTATTTTTTAAATATCTATACTACTATTATAAAAAGGTAAGGTTTGTAGGAGTTAATCTCTGAATCTATACGTGTATGTATTTAATAAAAGCACTGTACTCACTGACAAACTCCCTGATGAGAGGCAGCAGCGGCTCCGGTACGATAGGGTCGTCTCGTGCGTTTATGAATATCATCGGCGTTCTTATGTTCTTCAAATAGAACGCCGACGAACTCCATTTGTACAAATCTGCCACGGATTCGAAACCGTGCACTCGCCTGGAATGCAAAACTTTAAATCAATCTTATTTTACATAATATTATCATCACGCATGACGGAACTCTTGCAGTCTTTGACTGAAACTTGCTCTGTCATGTAATTATTATTATAAGTTTGGAAGGGGTCATAGTTTGAAGTTTCTCAAAGATTCAACATCTGACACAAATTACCTATATAAAAATAAAATGAATGAAGTGTGCCGTAGTGCGCGTATCACGAAAATGATAAAATTAAAGTACTTTGGATGTGAACCGAGGGGACGCGTTCAATTGCACCCATTAATCCCCCATATCCTCCTCATGCGAGGCACGAAACAATTTTTTATAATTGGAGAACTGACAGGGAATGCAATGATTATGCACACACATATCTAGACACACACGAACAATGTATAACTGACTCACTCGTCAAAAACTTAAACCAGTTCTAGGTGATTCAGAAACTTGAAATTTGGCATCATGCATATATACAAAGGAAACAATCATAAAACTTCAAAAATGTGCAATTATTGATTTTAAACGAAATAATACTCAAGATGAGTATCAACTACAACGGCTTTTCGACCCACTAACCAATAGATGGCGTTGTGCAGCTTTTCAAAAAGCAACGAAACCCTCCCAAAACGTGAATTTGAAAAAGGGGCCAAGTTCGGTAGAGACGACGTTTGGGGTGATCGTTGTCACCGATAAAAGAACTATGACTTAACGGGTGCCAAGTTCACATATTCATTCACATTCACTTATAAAAACAAATTTGTTAGATACTTTCTTTGATATGGTATTTCTAACATGGCAAGTTTTACATAAATGAGTTAAGTAAAATTTAGGTTTATTTATTATTTATATAATTTAAATTAATTATTTATTAAAATTCTGTGACGCACACTCTAGCGCATCGACTCTGGCGCAAATCTACCTGCGCCCCTGCCCCGCGACCCTGACCGAGTGACTGAGCATCGCGACCTTCAGTCCGCCGGCCACCGTCGTTGTGTGAACCCGCATTAATTAGTATCATTAAAATACTAAATATAATACAATATTTAGACATTTATTACTTCAACAAATATTAACGTTAATTTGTAATTTCAAATTTTTTTACCGTAATTTATTGACGATTAAGACTTGCCAAATTAGAAATCACATATCAAAGAAAGTAACAAATTGTTTTGTAAATGTATTGAAGAACGTACATTCCTACAGCTATAATGAAAGGGACTGCTATGGAACTTGGCACCAATTAGATCTCAGCACTTTTACCCGGTGACTACGACTACCTCGAACGTCGTTTTTATCGAGCTTGGCCCCTCTATATCCGACTGCGCGATGCAAATGAGGGTAATATGTTTATCAGCCTATTATGCATAGAGTTATGAATATACAGTAGCTAGCGGACTTTATTGCTCTAACTTTAATACTTATTTTACATTTATGTTTTTCGTGTGATAATATATGTGGGCGCATCCTTTAAACACCATCTATTGATGTAAAATAGTACTGTAGTACTTCAGAAATAATAATTAAGACAATGTATTAATTGCATAAAAATTATCGTAAAATGTTTTTTGACATATTATAATTTGGTATGACTAATATCTAATTAAATCTACGTAATTACTTTATAAACAGTTTTATGACCTGTCCATTATTGTAATTGATCAGTTACTCGTTAATTTAATTATTTTGGTTTATTATATTATGAATTTGTAGTAGATCACATGTCATGTGTTTTACATTAATTGCATAAATAATACAACTCGGAAGATATTATTATTTGTATTTATAAAATGTTTCATGTAAATATATCGCGCTATCAGTAGTTTTCTTTAAAAGTAAGAAGCTTGTATTTAAGTTGATTAGACATAGTGTAGACTCTCTACGGAGGTAATATTATTTAGCATATTGAATAGAGAGAGCATTCTTGTTTCCAATTCGGTATAGTAATGTTGAATTGTTTCAACTCTGCTGAATTATTATAAATATTGGTTGTAAATATTTGTTTCTTTTTTAGTATTGTACTAGCAATAAACGTTTATTTTTTATTTCTTTCTACTTAAATAAGAGGGTAAAATGTAAGAGTTAACAGAAATATTACCTAGAGTAAGCTTCATCCAAATCCGGTAAGGTGCCGGCAGATACGATCATTTTCTCGTCTAGATTACACCTGGACTTAACCTCGGGGTTGAGCAGGATTCTCTTGTGCCTCGTGATAATGTTGCGGTGGTTATCCGTCATTATGTACAGGTAGAAACGTCGGAAGTTCTGCCACTGGAGCAGGTACACCATTGTGCTGTAATACAATGATTAAGCAATGTAAGTACTAAAAATAATTACACACTAATGTAACGGCGGTAATTTGGTACTAATATTATTGTTAATAGGCGATCCATCGTTGCTGGTAGCTGTCATGCCGACCTGCAAAATTCTCGGCTGATTCCGAAACGCAACAAATCAAAGGAACTATGATAGGTGTTTATCACTGTATGCGTGTTGGTCATGACCCAGTCGGGACAGATACTCGACTCATACATGGAGTTCGTTTGGATTTTTTTTTTATCGTTGTAGGTTTGGCGTCGTGGCTATGGCGCAGTGGTAGCGTGTACGACTTCGCGTCGATTGACGTGAGTTCGAATCCCTACAATGAGCCTGAGCTTTCGGTGAAGGAAAACATCGTGAGGAAACCATAGCATGGTGGTAGGGCATTTTCTAATGCCCGCCTGGCTAGCTACCACCCTCAAGTTGAAAATCTGCCGCCAAACACCAATAGGTGTGTTCCGGCAGCTGCACTTGAGAGCCAGTCTTCCACTAGGTTTAGCGTGTCACCATCTTGGGCCGCATCGTCACTTAACATCAGGTGAGATTGTGGCCACTACGCAAAAACCTACAACGATAAAAAAAAAGGTGAATTCTAGTCTATGGTGGTCGCGATCCAGTGAAATATAATTGTCTTGTTCTATCAACCAGCAAATAATATACATATTTAAAAATAAACGTGTATGGAGCGCTTGAACGAGGCTTTTGGTTATGACTAAATTTTTTTTAATCCATGACGTTATTAAAAGTTCCTAACTCAAACATATGAAACTGATTAGATATAAAAAAATGAACCTTTATTTCATTGTTTGTTTATCTCCCTATTTGTTCCCATTCATCAAATTGCAATGAAACATAGGTGGGTTGACTTGCGATTATTCTGTATTAGTATAACCAGCTTACACCAGGTGGCGTGCGAGTCGTTTTCTTTCAAAGACAACGGTATCGAAGTCGTGGGCAAAAGATATATAAAAATTAATGTCCGAGTGTTCGTGCTCTAAGTGTTCGCGTATCGCTTATTTTATCCGATTGTATTTAAACTTAGTACAGTTGTTATTGTCATTTGCGTGAATGTTTCTGGCATAATATCTTCAGCGTACAATAGGTGGCCCGTCAGTCATTTCAACAAATGTGTTTCATGTAGCTTTCTGAGTCTCGAATGCACTTTTAGGATTTAATCCGAGAAAGGATTTATGCTAAATCATTACATTTTTATGTAGGTACTACGCAGTAATAAAAATGATACAATAAAATAAAAGACAGCTATTTTTTTTATTTAGATATGACAATTAGCTCCCGTAGAACACCAAACATTTTCACATGAATGAATTCCCGGTTAGAAACTAGTTGATTAATATAAATTAAAATAAAATTAGAAGGCGAGATCTCGTATCTAAATGACCTTAGACGGTTTGACCACGCGTTCTTGCATGATTTATGTAAACATACGTAAATCTAATACAAAGTATTTAACACATATTTTATACACTATAATTAATTAATGATAACCTAAATGACTTGTCTACTATGTTTTTTTATCTATAGTTTTCACTCCGCTATAGTTTTATGACTCGAAGATATATTAGATATGAACATAAATGATTTTATGTTTTTGTATTGTTCAAAATACCCCAATAGACGCCTTAACGCTTATTTGTTGAAACCACCATTGGTAACATATTATAGTAAAAGGTTTTTTTTTATATTTTGAAAGCCAAAACCTTACTTAAAAAAAACTCATCCATTCATAATGTTTTGTTTTCAAAATATAGCAAAAAAACCTGATGGATTGGTGACGAACTGAAATGATAGGTGGTGGAGTTTAATCAAACTTGAACTCAAATGTACTAGTTCTGCTTCGTTAAATTCAATAAAATGTATAACTACAATCGCATACAATTAACATTAGTAGTTTCCAGTTGCAAGTAACATCACTCTTATTCATACAAGGGATAATATATAAATCCGTCAGTCTTTAATGAAAATTAAGTTACGTTTATTATTTTGTAAATCGTCACGCTGCAACAGCTGTGGGATATACTCATAGATACAATGCAATTGTACGTGTGTGAGAACGCTCACTTTCAGATCAAATGCCTGGGCGACCGAGCTTGGGAAAAAAGCAAAATAATTAATTAAACTATCTAGGTAAGCTTCGAAAGTAAAATATAATGTATACGAAATTTCATCGAAATCGTTAGAGCCGTTTTCGAGAAACCAATTATTCACTTAGCAGTATCAGATTTAAGTTTTCTTTATAAATAGGTAAGTGACGATGTGGTGAGGCCCAACTTAGCTAAACCTAAACCTAGAAGAAGGACGGGCTCTCAAGTGCAGCTGCTGGCATACCTGTAGAGAGAGTGACGACATACTTTCACCATGAGAGTAGTATCTAGCAATTCCTACCTACCACAACGCTATAGTTCCATCACGATGTTTTCATTGACCTATAGCTCGTGCTCATGGTATGATTCGAATCTACGTCTGTCGACAGATGCGGTGTTCGAACACGCTACAGCTGGGTCATCATCACACTACTTAACACTATTAAACAGAAAAAATCCTAATCTACTCACTCGATAGCATTATAACCCTGGCATATCGATATGCCTCCTATAATGTTACTGGGCCTCTTCCTGTCTTCACCTAGATACTTGGTGATCAGATTTCCCCCCAGACTGAAGCCAACAAGAATCATCTTCGTGTTGGGATATCTGTCGGTTAGGTTTTCCACCATGTAGTTAAAGTCATCTGTGTGGCCTGGAACGAATAAATTTATGTTATATTTGTATAATATCTATACCGATATAATAAAGTTGAAAAGTTTTTTGTTTGATTGTTTGTATAAAATGATAATCTCTGGAACTAACAGTCGGATTAGATTTTTCATGAAGAATACTATAGGCTATATAACTTCACGCTACGACCCTAAAGACCGGAGTAGTAACTATGAACGTTAAGCAATCTGGCAAGCTGTAGGCATATACGGGAAGTGGGACAACGATAGAGCTACACGGGTGCGTTGGCGGCGTGCGGCGGAGTGGAGATTTTTTCGATTTAAATACAGATACATTATATTAATACTAATGAATTCTAAATAAGATGTGATTAGATATTTTCTTGGCAACTCGGCAAAAATAATTGTTTGAAAACGTCCATGTCTCGGGTTAATAAACACATCTGACTGCGTCAATAAACTAGCTAGCCCGTCCGAGTATTTCGCACATTAGGCCGCTAAAATACTAGCGTTTGTCGATCGTGGGCTTTCCTCCAACGTTTAATTCGCGCTGCTGCGCGCACGCGGCGTCTGCTTAGCGCGGTTACTGAACGCAGTACTCGCGTAGCATAAGACCGCTATAATTACTAACGTTTGTCGAGCGTGCGCGTTCGTCCAACACTTGACCAGCTTTGACGCTGCACGCACGTGGCGTTCGCGTCGCGTGTCTGTTGAACGCAGCACTCGCGCCGCATCGTGTTATTTTCCCGCTACAAGAAAGCACGCGGCGTGTACGCGACGCGAGCGCTGCTTCATTCTAATAAACGCTGCGCGCGCACAGCGTCAGCGCTAGTAGAACGTTGGAGGAAAGCGCACGCTCGACAAACGTTAATCTAATAGAGGCCTTATATTCCCGCTACAAGACGGCACGCTGCGTTTACACGTTGTGAGCAGGCGCGCGACTTAAAGGCTGCATACGCGCAGCGTCAGCGCTAGAGGCACGCACCCGCTCATAAAACGTTAGTCTGATAGAGGACTTATAGGATGTAAACAATCCAACGGCTGTCCTGTTAGTTAACATAGATTATTAATAGATGGCGCTTTGAATATCTTTTCATTAGCATCAACAAATGGCATTCCTATCGAAAAGTTATTAATCATTTCTTAAGGATCAAACTATTTGTCTATGTTTCGGGGATCTTAAGATGATGTTTGAATCATTATTTCGATCAAGAATTAACGGAGATTTGGCGTGGCAAGGAAAAACATCTTTCAAAAATAATACAAATTATGATGATATAAAATTAGCTGTGTTAGCTAGTTAGTTAAAATTAGCTGGCATCAACTCAACAATCATCGTAATTTTTAACCCCTTAAGGGAATCATCCCTTTAGTGTTCACCTACTTTATATAAATATATCGTGAGCAAAATATGTATTATTATTTTTTTAATTGTTTGCCAATATTTTAATTATTAATGTCACATCCCTACAACTTGTAGAGTTAGATTTACGCCTATTAACTCATGCATAAATTAAATATCATTTTCAATTACATCCCGAATACTATTGTAATTATTTACTAAATAAATAATACCTACTTTTGTCATTCTAGGTTACGAATTTATTATAAGTGAGTCTACATTACATATATTTAAATAATTATTATAAAGCATTATTGTTTTATGACAATATACATACGAAAACATAAGCGAGTGTTCTAAATAACGCAGAGAAATGCATGATTAGGCTTTTAATGGAAACTGAATAAGCAGAAATACAAACGAGACATGCTATCTTTTTTTTTCAAACGTGTATAGTTATGGATTTTGCAATACTTATTCAAAAGAACTTCATGTCAAAGTAACCCGACAAAATTCAAGTCTGTTTCACAAAGATAAATGGTTCAAGATTATCTCGAGGTCAACGTTCAATTGATTTCTTAACACACCAGACATTGTTCAACATGTAACGTGTCGAAATAACTAGAACAATGATTCAGTATGGACTAAATATTTTATCATTAATAATTAGTTATATCATTATTTTCAAAAACCACGTGTAGTCCCAAATTAAAAGTATGCACTTTGTTGAATTTTCAAGCCAAACACCTGTCACTGGAACTCTGTGATGGCAAATTGTAGGAAAGGCGAATTTGGACTAGTTAGGACTAGGATGTTTGTATGAGTACCTTCCATTACACATGATAATAAGGGTCTGAAAATGGAGCCGGGCGATCAATACTAGAAGTTATTGATGGCAAATGACCTTAATACTTTTTTGTCATTAATTATCTGTCAGATATAGCAACTGCTGTCTACAGGCCTGGCCTGTATGTTATTTAGGTTGCATCGGAATGTAAGAGTCCAAAATCAACATTGTTTAGAAACAAAGCCAAACAATATACCGCCTTCGAGTTAAAATTCATATTTCTCTTGGCGAGACCTACATTTCTAGATGGTGACCAAGTCTATCGATGTAGCAGAAAACTCTATATACTGACAAAACACATTTGAGAAAGAATATATAGTATAGAGACATTTAATGTATAAGTGCACATACGTTGAAAGTGTTTATGTCACACGGAGATGATAACAATGGAGCTTCTATCAAATCCAATAAGCTAGATCAATCAATTCACGGAAGATGTGGCCGGGTTAGGTTATGTTTAACGAGTGTTAATACGTCCTGGGCTGGCGTGGTGATTAAGCCCGTACTTTCCCTTGGGATAACCTTTTCCTAGCGGTGGAACACGTACAGGCTGATAGTTACAGTATACAGTCCACAGGCAATAACGTCATTAGTCGAATCATAAAATCCAATTTAAATGTACTTCATAACGCAATTAATCAAAACTCTTTGAGAATACTCAAATACAATTATTTTTATTATTAACCGATATTATTAATAAAATGTAAAAGTCTTACTCTGTACTTAATGAGTAAATAAATATTAAAGTTATGGATTTTAGGAAAAGATAAGTTTATTTAATAATTTAAAATTTATTAACCCTTAACATCCAATGAATAACGGCGCATTATACCTAGTATGTCTGTTTTAGTACAATTTAATAAAAATCTTGATAGCGCTAAAAACACCAAACAACGACATTTATCGAAAAATTTATATTTAGTGAATATATGTATTTAAAATATAATGCAGTATTACACATACATACACATTCCTTTTTATATGTATATAACCTAAACGTAATTTATAGACCAACAAATGTCCATACGTGTAAAAAAAATGCATCCTAAATTTACCTCCAAGACTATAAACTACCGTCATACCAAATTTTATTAAATCCGGTTCAATAGTTTCTGCGTGATTGGCGTGCAAACTAAAACAGGCAGAATGACAAAAATTTCCAAAAACTGTCGAAATGTGTTATGTCCGTGATCCTAAACACCCCAGAATTATTTTTTCTCAAATATCTTTAATGTATAGATTTCGACTCTTTACTCTTCTATATCTGTATTTATATATACTGTATATCTTCTATCTATACATATCATAAAACTCAATGTCTCTCTGTCTGTCTGTCCCGTTTATTGTCTTTCACGCGAAAACCATTTACCCGAATTACATGGTTCAAATAAAGTAACATACGAAATAAATAAAGTAACATAATGGTGAATCGATTCGGAAAAAGACGCATTTGGTGGGGTTTAAATGGGTTACGCTGAGTAAACCATAAGAGATATATTAAATGAATATACCACATAATTGTAGATCTTATAAATACCTACAATATAGTCAGCGATAGCATATGCCTATCTTTTAAGGATCACCTACAATAAGCATTTTTATATTTAATATAACCGGCGACGACCGCCGTAAGTCAGAGCGAAAGCAGCAGGCTATCGCTATTCTTGTCTAACAAATGATGTAGCGCGCTAACTGCCTTTCACTCTGAATGATCTTTAACAGCTAGTAACCCCTATTTGCAGCCACTTTTACATCGGCAGAGATAGTTTACCGTTTACAGAAAAAAAAGCTTTAATCTGATATATAATTGATGAATATACGTCATGATCGTATAAATGTAACAAAATATTACCTGATTACAGCTGGCTGCAAAGAAGTTGCGGCCTAGTGAGCGACGGTAACTATTACTTTTTAAGTTCTCTACAGATATGCCTATGGAGTAGAGTGCAGTTCATTTAAATTTTTATAACTGGTAAATCAAATATTTTGCCATTTGACAGTAAAACCTATTGTAAATCGGTTGTCTGAGTATTTGATGATTAAAATCAAGCTCTATCTTAGTGACAACGAATTTATCTAATCTAGTATACAAACGGCAAATTGGGCCGAACATAAAAAATAGGTAGAAAAACTTTTTTGTGTAACATTTCTGGATGGTTTCTATTTCGATTAATTTTGGAATTAATTATTTAAAAATTGATAAAACAATTGAAGGTCACCTTTTATGCGACTGTTTTAATTTTATTCAACTTACTCATTTCGAATGAATTTTCCTTTGTTATTTATTACGGAAATTGTGTACAATCTTAATTAAAATAGAATTTTATTTTGTTTATTCTTTTTCTTTTAAAAGCCGAGGAATTCATTATACCTGAATTGAGCCCAACTGAAATTGCTAGGGCACTTGAGAAGAGGTGGATGATCGACCTGTTTCAACAATATATCGCAGTATCCAACGATTAAATAAAGCTAATTAATTATTTAATAACAAGATTGGGACAAATAAAACAAAGAATTACTTCAAGCAGGGATGACTGTGGGCGTAACCAGAATTTTGGCCAAGAAGCAGGCAAGGAAAAATTTTATTCAAGTAAAACAATTTTTATACTAGCTTGGCAAAATTATTCTATAGCACCTAATGGTAAAAGTACGGTGCAACTATTGGGTTGTTTTACAACGGTGACAGTCAATCATAGGAAGAAGGGAACGTTTTGAATAGAACCCCATTCCACATTCACGCGATACGGCGAAGGTAAGAATTTGCAATATATTTTTTTCATGTGGTGATGGTTGCTACTTTATAGCGGAGGCATACTGTATGAGGTTATAGAACTGAATGAGGTTAGTAACAAGATCTCTCCGCAATCTATTGGTGTTAATTCGACTACAAGTAGTCATACTTTAACACTCTTGTACCGTGCTCTAGAATCTGCATAGCAATGAATGCAATTAGAGGCTAACATTATTATCTATATGTATGAAATAGAATGGGCGAAAATACAGAACCTGATAAAACTCCTGCATTAACTGCATGAGCTTCGAAATGTATCCAATAAGGACACATATTATACGTATATGCAAAAAGTTAGATTTACACGTATACAGGTTGTCGAGGCGACCTTATTCCCGAAGTTTTAACAAAAGACCACGGTGCAAGGCCCTATAAAACACTTTTGCTATGTCGAGTCTGATAGCCACGGCCTCCTTTTCCCAGCGATGCAACACATATGCTAGAAACATCTTTGGGGCCCAACACCAGGGTCGTAGCTCAGGCGGTATAGAAGTGTCAGTGCTAGGCTGCACAGGGATATCATTAAGATCACTGGCTCTCCAAGCAACGAGCGAAAGTAGCTCTCTGCGGACGTCACTTTGCCTTATACGTATAGTTGTAAGTTGCTTAGAAGTGTCATTGGGATCTTTATTAGCACGACCCTTGATCTAAGCACGATACGTTGCCTCATTCTGATTGACAGCGTCAGCGCTTTCGTGATAAACCAAGAGTGGCCATAGTGACTACTGACAATTTCGATGAAATTTTGTACATGGGATGTATAAGTCATCCATGGAAAATGGACTATAAGAATTGTCAATAATACTAATAGAAATTGAAACAAAAATCTAATAAAATCTCAGCAGATTTTCATGAAATTATGAAGCGGCAAAAATGTATAGACCTCAGCCTATAAGAGCAATAACGTTAAGCGATATGTCGTTAGAAAGGTTTTTTATATTCTAAAACTTTTACCACTATTTGATCAGGCAGCCAAACGATCTCTTTAGAAATTTCTCTCTACTTGGAACAACCTGATTGCTGATTCCACCCCACAGAAGATCACAGCCAAATACCTTTGTGTTGTGTTCCTATCGTGAGTAGGGTTTCCAGAGCTCCTTAAGGACGGAGGGTTTGGTGTTAGAAACATCCGTAGATTACGATAACTGCTTACTATCAGTCGGGCCGTGAACTTGTTTATCACCTTCATTTATAAAAAAAAAAACCGGTAAATAGATAGATGACTTACCATAAGAGAAAATGCGGTTGCCAGTGACCGGGACGCTGTTGAGTGCGCCGATGTGGTTGAGCACAGCGCACCGGTACCCGTGGCACTGGGAATAGTGCACGTATGTCCGTATGTAGACGCTCTCTGACGTGTTCCCGATTCCGGGACATATCGCCACAGTCACGTCATCTAACATAAAAAAAAAACAAAGATACTTTAGTTACATAGCGAATGTGTTTAATGAATATTTACTTTCCTCTTAGATAAAAAAATTATTAGTAATGAAGGCAATTAATTACCGAATACGATTGATACGTTGTTTTTAATATAGTATTTGAAAAAAAGGTAGTTATTTATGATTTTAATCAACTATAATGTTTAAAGTTAGTTTGTTTTCGAGTTTAATTAAAATTTAATTTCTCAAGGAAACAACTGCTAAAATATTTTTTTACGTTCGGCAGAGACTAGTAGGTAAAAGAAGAACTTGAAGAAACTTATTTTACTAGTATCTGCTTTCCATAAATATTTTGAAACAACAAATTCTTAACTCGCATAGTTGAGAATTTTTGCATTAATATGTATGTAGATATAAATAAAAGAATAATCGAACAACCGATTAAATAAAGAACGATTTTGATCGTTTTTGATGTTATCTTAATAATTATAACATGTATTATATTATAAAAAAGATAAGATTACGTAAAATATATAATGGGCTGATCCCTGGCGATTCTCATATCTGATAACAATACATACGTAACAGACGCTACATATCCTAATCTCTATTGCATTTTGATGTACCTTAGATCGATAAGAAAACGATAATTTCTTAATGAATCATCGTTTGTCATGTAAGAGCTATTTTTGTCACCGTAACTATTTTGCCATACTTGTCCTGTCTGTGGATATTAATTTACAGAGATGCGCGCATATTATGACGTAACAGTTGGGTGACACTATTGTTCGGAATTATAAACACATATTACACCAGTCTTTTTGCAACTGGCAAGAACTTGTAAAGCCCGTACATGGATATAATTTTTTTCAGGTGCATTTCTTATCGTATTTTTACACATAATTACAATACAGTACCTATAAAATGGTTTTCTATATCCATATATATCGTAATTAATTATACCTAAAACATAAAATATAACGAGATGAGATAAATCGAATAAAGCACTCTACTAAGTTATTTATTTTGTCGTGGACGCAGACATCACCGAAGCTCTGTGACAGCGCGCTAAAATAGAGGCATTTAAATCCCCCTATTTTCATTGCAGATTTAAAATATTTATTTTAATTTTTCAAATGTTAATATTTTTATCACTATTTTATTTTTTACGGTTATGTACCAATATAAATAATTGATTATAAATACAAAATAATTCATACATATTCCCTATTGCATAATATGACATATAAATTAAATAGCTATTGCATTCGCTGCCAGCTCTCCCAAGGATAATAAGAAATAAAGAGTTATAGATCGTGTATAATTAATTCAGGGCATTAATATCCCTAGTGATTAATGTATTGTTTATTTTGTTACCAATTTGGCACGATGATATTGCCATTCAACAAAAATTTCCTCTCAGTTCAGTAGTTATCGTTGGGATTTTCCGAATATTTTATTTTGTCATGTTAAACATTCGTCGGCTAAACTGTAAAATGGTAAACAACAATTATCTAGCGTAAATAAAAAAACGTTGACTTCGACCAGTTCGACTCCTTATACAGCAACGCTAACGTAAACGAAAAAGAAACAGGGTCATAACAACTACATATTACTTTATAACGTTTTCATATCATCCGATACGATTTATCGTCGTCGCCGATGGTACATCGTTGTACGTAAAAATGTAAAACGTACAAACCGATAGACTAAACACGTTAATTTTATCGTAACCTTGTAATGTATTTAGACAGGATTTTAAACATTCACGCATGTATATATTTATACAATATACGTTTATACGCTTAGGTAGGTAAATAATGTTTTGTTGCATCACATCGCCGTGTAGATGATAAGAAATCGGTTAAAAGTACTTTTAATGTGAAAAAAGTTTATTCCGTTTATTATATTTCCGAAAATATAAATTACTTTTATAACTAGATTACTAATTATTCCTCAAAAGCGTAGCACACTAGCTATAAAACATAAATAGCCTTACATTTCTTCATCAGCATCATTCTCACATACATTTTTTAACGCAATTCTCTAACAATTGTAAGAGAGATAAAAATGAGATTTTGGTGGGATCTTAGTCTGTATGTAGTGTTTCGTATGTTTTATTCATAAATATGCGTTATTTTATCATATATTGGTAGCATTCTGCATAATATATAGCTTTGGATTTTATGAATAAGTGAAGTAAGTTGGAAATAATAACATGGACCATGAATTCAGAGATGTCACAGTTACTGGCATTATTAAGTGGATAATTCTTTCGTTGATATGATATCAACAAATGATATCAATGTTGGCCCATGTTTGAATATTCTAGCGAGTTTTTGTGTGGTTACCAAAGTAGTAAAAAGGAGTAGAAGAGAGATTATGTTCAGCTGTTAGTAGCTTCAAAACACTGTCGTAATGATAGAAAAGAGGTTACATTTTATAACGCGCTCTGAGAACTTTCCTACTCTATTAGCTTTATACCTCAATGGTTTATTTAAACGTTATTATTTTCGCGTCAGTAATAGAATTAAGTAGCTATCAACCGGATTCTAGGGGCTTATAATATTATTGATAATGTATGAGAAACGATGACCACTTAGACATGGATGGTCAACGAAAGGCATTATTATACTGTCATTGCGAATAACACGGCAAGTCTTTATGTAATTGAATATCGATATTACTGGTGAATCACCAACCGCGGACACACCGAAGCCAATCACTGTGACAGATTTCTTACCGCTTGTGGTCGTGTGCTATATCTATATCACTCTGCTTTCGCTATTTTTTTCGTGAAATTACGAGTATAGGGTGTTTTGTGTGCGTTTGGGTGTCTCAGACACTCGGAAGGTTATAAAACACCCTCATAATATATTCTGTTTGCGAATGCTTTAGCATTTCGCATTAGATATGCAAGTGGTGGCGTGCTCCAACACCGCGTCGATTAACGTGGGTCAAAAAAAAACGTACAATAAGCCAGATCTTTAAGTAGTGGAAAACATCTAACTGGTGCCAAGCACCATTGCAGTTCATTTAATTATTTATAGCTGTAGGAATGTACGTTTTCAATTTCTTTGATAAACAGTTTGTCTCTTTCTTTGATTTGGGATTTCTATCTTGGCAAGTTTTTCAATAAATATTTACGCTAATTTCTCATTTAAGGAGTCAAATTTTTTAATTGTAATTTATTGATAATTAAGACTTGCCAAGTCAGAAATCCCATATCAAAGAAAGTAACAAAATGTTTTGTAAATGTATTGAAGAACGTACATTCCTACAGTTATTATTAAAGAAACTGCTATGGAACTTGGCACCAGTTGGATCTCAGCTCTTTTATCGGTGACCACGACTACCGCGAACGTAGTTTCTACCGAAATTGGCTCATTTTTTAAATTTTACTTGGAACATCATTTACATACATTATTTACATCGTGCACAGTCCGGCATGGTAGAGACGACTGACTATGGATAGCATATCTCTCGATGGTCACAGTTGTTTTTTGATTATACTGTGCTTATCATCAGGCACAGTTGTAATGATTGTTTTATCAATCATTACCATCATCAGACGACCACAGACGTCTGGTCGGTAAGTCATCTTGAATCTTTCCGAATTCAATTATTTTTATCATCCTTCTATATTTTAAATTTAAAAGATTCTTTCAGCCAAAAGCATAATCTTTGTATACGGACTACTTATTTGATATATATGTATATATATCGTAAAAGAAGTTTGTTATACAATATTTAAAATAATAAATTACCTAAAGAACTAAAGATGCCTTCGGAAGGCAACCGAAAACACAATAAATGAAAAAATGAGGAATCAAATAAGGTGAAATAAATATATATAATTAAAAGACAAAAAATGATTGATAAAACAATCATTGCACAGTTCAGTCATTTTGCCGTACCTACTACTATATAAAAATAAGGGATAAATCCTTTGGCCATTAGTGAGTAAGTTATAGGTAGAGATTTATTGTTAACCGCTATGCTTATGCCGGTGTTAAATTTATCAATGAGTAAGTATTAATGTACTGAGATCGATCCGTATTATGAACTGACGGATGATGTCACCGATAGAATATTATACATAGAATCGTGCATAGAATACTACTCGACAGATCATACGAGTAGTTATAGCTTTGCTATATTATAGATAGGTACATAGTTTGTACAACTGTTCTTGTTTTTTATAAACCTAGTCCACTTTGATGACCAATGAGTTCGGATGCCAGCCGAATTGCAATGATTAGAAGCGAGTGCGATGAAAGGCGATTGTATATACTTTCTTTATCATTTATCAATATCTAAAATTAATTTGCACGTGGAAATCAACCCTCAGGAGGGTTATATCCTTTACCATATATCCTTAGCGGTCCATTTACATAACTTTGAAAATTATTGCTTTAGGATTTAGACGGTTTACGTCATAGGAAATTGAGATCATGTTTGAGAAAAAAATTAAATGTCATACTAGCAAATCGCCCGCCACCTCGGACGCGTTAATCTATACTTTAATATTAAAAAGCTAATGGGATAGTTAGTTTGTTTAAACGCGATAATCTCTGGAACTACCCGTCAGATTTGAACAAATCCTTTATAGCCTATTTTTTAAGGGAGATTATAGGCTATATAACCTAATGCCTAGGCTATAAAACCTCCAAGCCTAATGAGCGAAGCAGTAACCAGTAACGTGAAGCAATCTGGTAAGCTGTAGGCAAATACGGGTAAATACGGGTAGTGAGAACAACGATAGGTTAGATAAGTTCGTTAGTAAGTTTCTTTTTTTTTTTTTTCGTACTGACTATACTGTTAGCCTTAGGGGCCCTGGAGCCTTTACGGCTTTTACAGCTTTACCGGGCTTGGGGGCGAGCGCTTAGGGCACTCAGCCACGAAAGCTAAGCAACAACATCCGAGGGTGCCAAAGTGGCCGAACCTCGGCTCGGACTGTTGCGCGTATGCAATTAAGTCGCGAGCTGACTAAATCCCTATCATTCGATCTAAACTAACTATACATATATACATGTTTCTGCCCCCTGGGAGGAGGGAAGGAACATGTGTATGTGTATTTAGTGGTCTGAATTTTTTTTGTCTAATCTAACTATGCAAAAAAAAGAAAAAAAAAGGTCCCTTACAGAACCTATGTACCTGTGTGTTGTGCATGTGTGTATAATGCAGTGTCATGTATGGCTGTGAAAGCTAGTGAATGTAGAGTCACTGTATCGCGCGAACGGCTGCTTGACTCAAGGGCTCTATGCCGATGGATCGGACCTAGGCTTGAGTTGCCGCAGAGGAGGGCGGTCGTGGCGGGTGTGCGGGAGCGAAGTTAACCGTACGTCCCCTGCGGAGGGAACGGTGGTTTCGCGGGCATGGGCGCAAGCACGGATATGTTGCGGGAGCGGACGCGTAGAAATTGTTAGCTTTCTCGATGTCGTCATCGGTATCGACAAAGAGATTTCGCGGACGGCGTTTATAACGTTTGGCAACGGGGATCGAGTTGTCTGGGACGTAGTTCACGGTGGATTTTACGAGCGGGTTGGGATGATTCGAAGCGCTATCGAAGTATCTCCTGGTGAGATATTTCACATAGGCTTCTATCGAGGGAAGCCTCATGTCCCTGTGCAGGTCCATGTTCCTAACGAAGGCTGGAGGGTCAAGCAGGCGACGGAGAAACCGATTTTGGACTCTTTGCATGCGGGCAAAGTTATGTTTGGACATATGTGCGAACGCGGCGCAACTATATGTCAAGATCGGACGTACGCACATCTTGTACAGTGTGAGCTTATGTCTTAAGGACATTTTGCTTACCGAACTGAGCAAGGGTCGCAAGAGGGAAAGGATCCAGATGGCCCTATTCCTGACTATAGTAACGTGTGCGTTGAAGTTAAGCTTCGAGTCGAGGGTGACCCCCAGATATTTAGTCTTGGTGGCCCAAGGGATATTCGTACCGAATAATGAGAGGGGTCCTACCGTGCGTGGTAGTTTGCATGTATGCGGTTCAAACATAATCGCGGCGCTCTTTACCGGATTAATAGCTATTCGCCACGTTCGAAACCACTCCCCGAGAGTGGTTACGGCACGTTGGACTGCGCAGGCGAGATTTTTTCTGTGTCTGTTTGACGCGTATATGACTGTGTCGTCAGCGTAGAGCCCTACCTCGACCCGGGGGGCTTCGGGAGGTCGCTGACGTACAGATTGAAAAGGCAAGGCGCCAGAATGGAACCTTGCGGGACGCCTGAGCGTATAGGGTGGGCGGTAGATAGTACTCCTTCCACTCGGTAGTGTTAGTAAGTAAAAAAGTAGTTAGTAAGTAAAAAAAGCGGGCCACACCTATTTACAATGTAAAAATTAAAACAGCATATAATGTATTCAGTTAAAATATGATCAATATCTTCCGTGAAATTTTTTTCATTACTTCTCATAAAAAGGTTTTTCGATAGGCATTAAAGTAAACGTAACCAGCTGGACTCCAGAGAATTGCCAAAGAAATATTATAGTCGTCAATTCACAATGGCGTGTCCCAAGCGAGTATAGGGCAACTTGGGCTCGCACCTCCCCTCACTCTCCAGCTCAATCACTCTGTCTAGACATGTCTGTTAAGCGACTGTTATAGTTCTGAAGACTGTGATACTATTACTATGTTAGTCGCCAAACGTATTATTATTTATCAAATTAACATACCTAAGCGTTTGGCCTGATCGATCTTTGCTTTATCGCGTCATAATATTTACAAATGTAATTTCTTATGTAAATACATACATACAGCACATTATTTTAATTAAGTCGCATTTATATACAAATTGCTTATAGAGTTATGTATGTATATAACTTATATGCCATGTAAAGTAATTACACAAATCCGAATCCGTACATATAATAATTTGTAAGTAATTATTTTTCATCGATGCAATTCCGCGACGATGGTTCAGTGGTAGCGGTGCGCGCGCCCATCGACGTGTGTTCGGATGCGACGAGGTGTATAAACTTTCGCTAAATACATCATCGTAATGAAACTATAATATGATGATAGGGCATTTTAATATGCTCATCTAGCTACCATGGCTTAGCTAGCATGAGTGGCACCTATGATAACATGGGTGACGCCTATAATAGAAAAGGTAAATTATGTGTTGGCCTTCCATACGGACACCTTGTATTTATTGATTTTTCTACATTTATCAACTTTTTTGCTACATATCTAATAGATAGTAATTTTTAACAATCGGTTGTCACATTTAAACGGGTGAAAATGCCTGGAAAAGTCTAGAATTCTCTAAAGACATCGCGGTCGTGCGGAACACGCACACGTTGAAACCTTATCAGTTCGAGTAGATAAACAAACAAATAATTTCAAGAAATCTACAAGAGGACTACATAACGACTGCGACTGGCAGAACATGTAATAGCGAGTTTGTTCTACTTTTATAAGAAAAAAATAATTTACTGCAAACGACATTTTATTACCCACAAATATAAAACAATACCTTCCGAGCCATAGGAAAGTACTTGTTTAATGCTTAATGTTCAATGCTGGTTCCTTGTTTACTATATTAATAAGTTTCGCAACAGTGAAACGATACAATTTCAAGTGCATACAATACTAATTTGCTCTATAAAGTGATGCAACTGCTGTTGCATTTTGCGCTAATGAGTATTTACACTAACGTTCATAGGGAAATTCTTACTTATATTATTACTTATCTAATAAAAAATATATCCTCACAGATTAAAAAACGCTTCGTATTTTTATATAACGAATTTACGTGTTTTTTCTTTCTTATATATATATTTTTTGATCAAGTTTTACTATATATTTTATTACTTAAGGTAACGTAGAAAATAAATGATAATGGTAAACAAGTGGAAATAAATATCAGTCAGCGCTCTCTTGCAATACGGTGCAATATCTAATCTATCTATCTATATTTTTGAAGCAATGATGGCTCGATGGTAGCGTGTACGACTTCACGTCGATTGATGTGAGTTCGAATCCCTGCAATGAGCCTGGGCTCTCGGTGAAGGAAAACATCGTGGGGAAACTATAGCATGGTGGTAAGGCTTTTTCTAATGCCCACCTGGCCAGCACCACCCTCAAGTTGAAAATCTGTCGCCAAGCACCAATAGGTGTGTTCCGGCAGCTGCACTTGACAGCCAGTCTTCCACTAGGTTAACCATGTTATCATCTTGTATCATATATATATATATATATATATATATATATATATACTGAAATTGGAAAGACAATCACGAAACTGAAATGGAGTTGGGTAGAACATTTTGTAAGGCAGTGATGGGATGACTTTAACCATGACGGATGGTAAGAACAGGTAAAACGGCTAGTAGAGTTGACGATATTGTAAAAATCGCAGGTCAGACCTGGATGAGATTAACTCACGACCGAGATGAGCGGCATACCAGAGAGGCATATGCTTAGCTGTGGGCGATTACATACTGATGATGATGATGATGATTAAAATAAATGCTCTCGTTGTCATATAAATAAAGACTTAATGTAAGTGACTTTTATATACTTCAAAAAATAATTTGAAAGACGTAAGAAACTGTTTTGTGATCGTTAGCTTTGCAATTTCAATGCATACCTTTAGTTATTTCTGTTATCGCTTTGCTATTGCGAAATACGTAACTAGGGGGCCGATTCTAAAAACTCTTTCACTTATAGAAAGCTAAGTATACGTTCCGGCTGATGGTTAGAGGGTATGTTCTATTGTTATTAAGTATTTTATTGTAATTAACGCGTACGGTTGCTACTTTATTTAATAAAAATATTAAACTAAACTATCATCTTCTATACATATTATAAAACTCAATGTATCTCTGTCTGTTTATATTCTTTTCACGCAAATGCCATTAATCCGATATAAATGGTGTTTCTTTATTTATACATATGTTATCTGGTCAGGTAGTAGGATATATTTTGTTACATAAAATAACATACGAGAAAAGCAATGACGATAATGGTGAATCAATACGCAAAAAGCCGCTTTTGGGGCGATTAAATTGCTTACGCTGAGAAAACCATAAGAGTAATATGAAATTAATGTTCTACATAATTGTAGATCTTAAAAAGACCTACAAAATGTCAGCGATAGCGTATGTCTATCTTCTAAAGATTGCCCACAATAAGCATTTTTGAGGCAGCACAATTCGCGCGTGCGTTTTACCGACAGCATTCTGTAGTCCACGCGAGCGGTACCGCGGGCACAGCTAGTATAATCTATTTAATAAATTGTTTCTCACAATGGATTTCTATAAAGAAAACTTTTATAAAATATTCTTAAAGAGGGGTATTAATACATACATTCACTTAGTGTAAAGTAATTTACCATGCTATAACGTTCAGTGCACAGCACTATATCATAGATAAATTCCCAAAAATTACATAACGTACAGGTATGTTTGTGTTCAGCTGGACGTGAAGGGTAACTGTATAAATAGTATAAAATTTCCTGAATAATATACCATATTGTAATAAATGAGCACGGGAAACAGAAAGAGAATTTACATTTTCGAAAACTCATTAATGTTTCAAAACGATTTCTTTCACCAGTCGGGCTGCCCCAAGTAGAGAGAAATCTCTCTGTGCCCTACCTCTTTTAATAATCTAGGATTAGTGATATATTACCTTTGTGTACGACTATTATCTATTAATATAATTTGGTGTGGGTAAAATATTGTCTATTGACACATAAACTAAACATTATTGACATGTAAAATTGGAAAAAAAAGAAAAAAAATCCTATACTACATACACTGTTCCCGAAGGGTGAGGTATCTTCTGTGTGATAGATTGTTATTTTTGGGAAATCGATCTTTTTCAATAAGAATCGCCTAAGAGTTCGCATACTAATTTGAACTGTTTTTTTTTTGAACTAACCATACTGTTAGTCTTAGGGGCCCTGGAGCCTTTACGGCTTTTACAGCTTCACCGGACTTGGGTTTGAACTGATAAACCATCGGCTGACAGTGAAGAAAAATATTAGAAGGAAACCTGAAAACGCTTGAGAAATACAGAACTGTGGATTTTTCCGCGTTTAAAATCGTCAATATATCGTGGGCTGATCTGACCTATGATAACTCCGTGGAATCCCTCAGGGATTTATTACATTTACAGACTGGTATTATTAATAATAACCAATTGCTGTAGTAAATTCTCATTGATATGTCGACTCTTCAATGCTGTTACCGAAATAGACAGTTTGGTACTTAGCTCATAACTTGAGGGTTATTATAGCTATCCTATCAAGCACTACAAAATAGTTAAATACTGCTCAGTTTTTATATCGATATTTTGTAGATACTGCTGATATAATTTACCTTCATGTTCAGATCCAACGGGTTCGTACAAATCGTACGTAAGTGTAGACTTGTCCGGCAGCACTAGCGATACGCGCCCACCGATGGGCCATGGGCAGCGGACGCGCCCTATCAGGCTGTGTAGGATCGTCTGAACGTGCCCGCTGAAGCCCCATAGCCTAGTTGGAATGTAACTGTAAAACAATGAAAATCCGTTAATTGTGACCCGAAACTATTACACCGAGTAAAATTTATGTATGTGGGTTTAATGAATGTGCGTAAACTTAAACATTTTATTCCACTTTCACAGTGTTGCTAGGTATAAATACTTATTGTTCCGAAACTTAGGCATCGTATTGCAAGAGTGCTCGTTGCCGGAAATATTTTTTTCGACTTAATTCTTTACGATCATCACTGCTTTATTTAATATCCTGGAGACCCGAGATTCGTTGATCTTACAATAAAAGGACACCTATCTAGGTAAACTGTGATAGTAACACATTATCTAAATACAAAATCTCATATAAATCATATATACGTTTCCGAGAAACCAATTAATTATACATACAAGAATTGCTGAAATATTGCATTAGATAAAATATCTAATCTAATATAATATATACTCTAATCTAATAATCTATCGCAAGAAAATAGGCGACATGTGTTGTTGTTGACATCTGTCATCTATACGACTATTATAAAGAGTTAAAACATTGTGAGTTTGTAGGAAGTAAACTCAGGAACACTAATCGGCTCCCTGATTACGAATTTCTCAAAACAATTTTCACCGGTAGAAAGCTTTTTTTGAAGTAAAACTTCTTTTGGCGCGACTAGGAGGTAACTGGACGACAATGCAACGGAAGTTCGGTGGTGACCGTAGGGATGGTGGTTACCGTTGGGACGGTGGTGGCAGTTGGAATAGAATATAAATAGTCTAGTAAACAAGTTCAAAAACGTGTTAATTCTTGTTACTGCGAATTCTTGAAATCTACGGACTGCTATGCAAAAATTCTCATATGATGTACTTTTTTTTTAACTTAATGACCATCTCTTATAACGACAAAAAGTTTTACTTCAATCGCGTGACGCCTACACGCTTTTAAATATTGTTTTTATCATTGTAGGTTTGGCTTAGTGGGCACAATCTCACCTGATGTTAAGTGACGATGTGGCCCAAGTTGGTAACAAACTAAACCTAATGGAAGGCTGGCTCTCAAGTGTAGCTGCCGGAACACACCTATTGGTTCAACTTGAGGGTGGTAGCTAGCCAGGCGGGCATTAGAAAAAGCCCTATCACCATGCTAGGCTGCCAGGTTTCCTCACGATGTTTTCCTTCGTGAAAACATGAAAACATTCGTAAGCTAAATTTATCCATGAGTGGTATAATTATTATTAATTGAAATTATTATATAGGTAATTTTTATAAAATTTTATATTGTAATTAATGCGAAGTTACGGATTATTGCTAGTTGTTCATAGTTCATATTTATTATAAATAAATACTAGTTCGCAGAAGTGATATGTATTATTGTATTCGTAATACCAAACATTATTAAAACAAAATTTTACCCAACAAACTCGAGGACATATTTAGAGGAACGCAAAAAAAGGTAGAATAACAAAAAATATATTTCTTATTTCATACTGGCTTCATATATACCAAGTATTGTGTAATTTTAAAAAAGAAGATTTTGAATAAAATTTCACTTACGACTTTAATATGTTTTTTTTTTTGTTATCTGTTAATTTCTTTGTGACACGTGGTGTATGAACGATGTTTTCCTTCACTGAAAGCTCAGGCTCATTGCCGGGATTCGAACTCACGTTAATCAACGCGAAGTCGTACACGCTACCACTGAGCCATCATTGCTTCCTACGCTATTGACGCTTGGGGAAAAGTGCTCTGTACTGATGAGTTTAGATTCTGTCTTAAATCATATGATGGAAGGGTCAAAGTATGGAGATGACAAGGAGAAAGATACATTGAGAGTAACATTATTGGAAGAGAAACTTATAGTGTAGGATCAGTAATGATATGGGGTGTAATTTGCTTAGGAGCACGTAAGCAAGCAAGCGTAGCAAGATACGTAACAGACATTTGGGAGCACATTCTGATGCCTTTTACCCCATTAATGGAGGATAATTTTCTTTTAATGGGCTATACTACATACTATACTATACGGAGTACCTTACTGAAGTCGTAATCAAAGGTTTGGTGTGGCCAGCATGCTCGCCATACCTTAATCCGATAAAACATGTTTAGGATAAACTGGGAAAACAAATTAATAAAAGAAATCCAGCACCAGCTAACCTAATAGACCTCAAAACTACATTGATTGAAGAATGGACCCTAATGCCATAGAGTTTCATTGACAATTTAATAAAAAGTATTCCCAGACGGATGGAGGCAGTTTTGACAGCGAAAGGAAGCAATAGTAAATGACGATTGTCATCGATTACGAAAAAAAAACAGTCTTTAAAACAATATTCAATTTTAATTATTATAGGTTAAAATTCCATACAATTCAAATACTGAGAATAATGTATGTTTTTCAATTTGGCTAGGTGTATATCGTCTCTCTTTACCTCAAAGGCTGTATGCCAATTCTTAGGTACTTGATGTTTATAATATTTCGTACATAAGAATATACTCTATATATAACTATATACATAGTTTGAATATGTACTTATTTACGTTCTAATATTGATTGTGGTAATTTTAAAGCTATATCTATATGATACTAAAATTTATGTTTCTGACTGAATAAAGTGAGAACAATGTAGCGGTACCATTCAATATATAACGTTACTAAGCTGCCTAATTTCAAATGTCAGTTGTATTTGTTGCTCCTATTATTATACCTTACTGTAGTTCTCAAGTGGGCCGCTGTAAGTACATACAAGCGGCTATGCGACTGCTGTCTCACCCAATTCTGTTACATCTTCTCTCATACTCTCTGTCTTCTTTCTTATCGGTAGCTTCTTTGAACAGTCAGAAAGTGGCCTAATACTGGTTCAAAATAAATATAATACAATCAAGAAGAAATTTGTACGTATTTGTTATTAGAAACGATTTATTAGAATATACAAAAAAATACATATAAATGATAAATTTAATTAAAATATAACTACAACATGGTTGTTTAATCACAGATATACCCTCTTATAAATGATCAGGGCGGAATATACAACTATAGTAATTATTTATCATAGTAATTAGACAAATTATAGTCAAATTAAAAAAAACTACTGACCACTCATTTCTGTGGTACCCGCGTAAAATATATGTGTGGGTCGACCTTTAGTTCCTACCCGCGACTTTGTGTGTGGACTTCAGAATTGGATCTAGAGAGAAATGCCATTTGTCGGGATAAAAAGTATCCCAGGTGTTAATCCTGGTAAAGAATTATCTGTGTGCCTTTCATCCAAATCGTGCCAATCCAAGTTTTTGCGTGATTGAGTAACAAACATACAAACTTTCACATTTATAATATTTGTAGGATTATACAAAATATTTGCTACAGGCCCCGCGCTGGCTTAATCCACCTATGTGCATAATACTGATTATGATCACGATAGACGTAAACTATATGAAAAATTGTATTTTTTGTAATATTAGTCAATACAAAGTTAGTAGAACTATGCTAATTAGACCCGCTATAATGTAGATAAACGACTTAGTAAAATAGACTTCTATGTAAGAAAATTACGTAACTAGAATAGAAACCGTCACGAATTTATCATGTTTGATTATCATTCATATAATAATTTGAATGTTAGTTCCATAAAAATTCTAAGAAAACATTATGTTTAGTTGCCATGTCAATGAAGCAATATCAAGGTCAGAGCACACAATCAACAAAGTGATCAATAGGGATTGTTTAAAATAGCTGCTTACATCAGGCAGAATTGTATGCTGACTTAGTCATAATATACAGTCCTTGTGTATTAACAGGTGAATAATAACTTAATTAGCACACATTGACACCTAACTTTTCTTAGGCTGCTCTAATATGTACTACATATACTATCTTCTAATTTACGCCTCTCTCAAATTATGGACAGCATATGTCCTGTAATAACTAAAACAATGTGAGCCCGAAAAAATAATTCATCCTTCAAAAACTTTGTCAGACTTTTAACTGAAATTACCCATCAATTTAATTTTGCAAAAAAGTCAAATAATGCTCTTTTTCAGAGACAATAGTGTAGAAAAATGTATTAAACTATTTTTATAACTCTTCTCTTTTTCTCCTTAAACCAGATAAAATTTAAGAGAAAGCAATATCTTGCAAATTATTATCTGAATAACTATTCCACTGAATTTATTCAATTGAATATTATTCAATTTATACTGATTATAAAGTGATTATGATAAAATTTCTTTTAAAATACACTAACACGATTCATAATAACATATTCACTGTATCCATGTTTCATAATATTTTATATTATTTATTATTATTTATTTCATAATGTTTTGGCTTGAATTTAATTTGTGTTTTGATGACATACACTCTCACATATACATATATGTATATATTTATTATATTTCCTTTATTCAATTCAATGATCAGGAAGGGGCCATAGATGAATAAACGAGAAAAAAGTTGTGTAAATGATTGTCATCTAATGGTTGGACTTTATATTACACTAGCTGTGTCTGACAGTTTCATCCGTGTTTTGTTCGATCAACTCTCCAGCAAGCTACCACCCGTTTAGCTTACTCTTGTTCTCACATCACATACTTTCCTACAGCTTGCTAGATTGCTTGATGTTCATGATTACAACTCCGTTCCTTAGGGTAGTTAAAATTATATAACCTTACTCAATTAATGCTATAAAATGAAAAAAGGTTTTTTCAAATCTGTCTGGCAATCCCGAGGTTAGCGCGTTCAAACAAACAGACAAAAAACAATCTCTTGAGCTTTATAATATTAATAACTAGTAAACCGCCCCAGCCTCGCACCGGTAGCAGAGTAATACATATAAGTCTGTTGGTTTACTCAGCGCATGCCAGTAAAGCTTCTAATCGGCATGTCTTTTTTTTCGACATCTTCAACAATCATCATCATATTTCCGCCGGTTTACACAAAACTATAATGAATTATATATCTAAACCTTTCACATGAATCACTCCATCCATTGAAAAAAAACCATATGAAAATCCATTTGGTAGACATGGTGGGCGACTTTGTTTTTGTAATGATACAACTGATTTGATGGTATAAGAGGGAAGGGGATTGGGGTGGAGAAAAGTAATTTTGAACTTTTCAGGTTACGTCTTTTAAATAAGCAAAATTATGACACAAAGACAAAAGTAAGTTAAGTAAGGTAAGTTTGCAAAATGTAAGTTTTGTATTGCATCGCTCGCTTATCAATAGATGTAAAAAAAAAAACATTTCCACAGTTACACATACAAACACCTCAATTGATTTAAAGCATAATACTATTATTGATTATATTTAGCTCAGAAAAAATCATTAATCCTAAAATCAACTTCCAAGGTTATGCTACATCTCTAAAATTAACAAATGACATATGTCATGTAAATCTTCTTAGGAATAACAAAGTATAATTACTTCTATAGTGATCTAACTGCAAAAAAAAAATGTCTCAGTTAGACCATATGTAATCTAAAGTTGAGACAAACATGCATATGTAACATACAATTTTAATTATAAAAAACTGTATTAATTTCATTGATGTGTATTTAGAATAGAATTCTCATGTTATACACTAGCTTTTCCATATACGATAAATAACATAACTTATTTTATTAGCTGTAAGTTCATTATGCTTTCCTAAATACATAAAATTACTTAAGCATAATCAATAAACAAATAAAATAACATACTGAAAATTAATACAAAAAAATCTACAACATTTTTCACTATTAAGTTATAATATTCATTGAACTATTCTTATTTAATAAATAGAAAATTAAAAACTGTACAAGATCTGTTTATGGTAAGAGATAAACTGATTCATGAGTCAAGTAATGACATCATCTGGCTAGTGGCTATCGATTAAAACCACAGGCTCCAATGAACCGACACGCGATAAAGCATGAATAGTAAAATAATATACACTTACGGTTCATTCAGGAAAGGTGAAACAAATAAGATGTTTTCTATGAAGCTTCTATCTCTTCCATAAATCACGGGTTTTTGAGGTTGACTGTTGACGTTCAATATTCGAAAAAGTATACAGAGTATCACTGCAACAACAGCTAGCAAAACCGTTGACATGGTTATACGATTAAACAGGAAAACACTATTGATGATAAGCAGAAAAATCTACATAATATCGGCAAAATGTTACTTAATTAGAAGAAGTGAAAAACACCCACACACCACGCGAAACCGAACACAACTGAAAATGAAAACTCTTTGACTGAATACATCTTTGAATTTCTAGAATAGAAAAGATCATGCATCAAATATAAGTGGTTATAATATCAGAGATGTCACCCGATTTGATAATAAAAACGTACACAGAGATGTGATTGGATACTATAATTGACACCTTGCAACAAATGTCAATTTAAAATTGTTGTAGTAGTGACACAATAATCCTGGTACAAAATATGTCACTAAAATTTTGTTACGTTAAAAGCGACCTTTTTATCTCCTCGATGAATAAAACACCAAGGCCTTAATCGATACTGAAAGTTGGTATTAATGCGTACTAGCATAATGTTTACCTGGGACATAGTACAAGACACTGAAACCTGGTACGTGTACATTAGCATTTGACAGGGACGTTTTTCTAACCGGTGGTAGTGTTTTACAATCATAAATTCAAATTTGAATAAAGTATTTTTGATATTTTTGACAATTTATTTCTAAATGTTGTTTGCTAGTAATATTCACATGTCATGTTTTTGGATGTTGGAGGTCATATAATTACGCGAAAAGCAGTGTTACTAGATGCACTGTAATTACGGAGGATCCATTGTAATTTCATATCATTCACTGTACACTGTATTAGTAAAAATACAGTGTATGGAGAACACTGTATTTTTATCTCGCCGAACATTCATCTACTAAGACAAAAATTGACGTTACTTTTATACTTTAGCACATGACAAAACGCTTTTTAACTTTCGTTGAAAGAAGATTTCCCAAGCATATTTTTTTTATAATATCCGAAAAAAGAAATGCAGTATGCACGCGATAGTATAATACTGATGTTTTTAATATGTGAATTTTATATCAACTAAAATGATGTTAAAATATTGTGATTCAGGAATTTTAAAAAAAGGGTGTATTCGAACCAAGCGATAATAATAGTTTCTTGCTTAGTAAGAGAAAAGAATAAATACATATTTCATCATTTAAATGTCTAGTATGTACTGTGAAAAGCACGGTAGGTATATCTTTTGTTTGTTGCTGTAAAGAACATGGTATTATTGAACAAAAACATTCGTCATCTGGGTGACGCGTAGGTATATATAATTGGCCGGGACGAGCCGCGCCGCTCCGCTGCAGTTCAGTTCCGTCTATTGCGGTTTTACCTTTATTGCCATACTAGCGCACCGCCACGGCTTCTCACGGGTTTAAAAAAAAAATCAAAAATTATAAATTTTTATATGAATCCCTAAGTTTTTATTCTATCGCCTATGTTCATCAGCGATAATGTAGGATTCTAATGGTGAAAGAATCTTTCAAATCGGTCCAGTAGTTTCAGAGCCTATTCAATGCAAACAAAAAATCAAATCTTTCCTCTTTATAATATTAAGTTTCAAAGGGCGTTGAAGAAACAACTAAAATTCTTGGTCTACGTACATAGGTGAAGGAATTATTTGCATATAGGCAAATAAAAAATATTACAAGTTTAAAACCAGCCTGTCAATCAGTTTATTTGGCTTTTTATTCCTTTTTCTTATAGCAACTTTGCTTATAACTATACAATTCTGCCAATATCACGTGTATAGAATATTATTCTAATCTTGTGTTCAAATAACGCTCTAGCATTAATGGTAGGACTTATGCTAGATAGAACCTTAGATTTATTATTGGTCTCCGCTGCGTATCAACTAGATACCGCTTTACCTACAAACTGTAGGTACACAGATTACTGTAAAAGTCATGAAAATGCCTATTTACAAGCCCAGTAAAGTTTCTCACCACTAGACCACAGGGATTTTTTCTGAGCCTGTGCTAATAATTAAGATCTTCATTAATGCCTTCTCAGATCTTAAATTGAATAAAATATAATATGTTAATTTGAGCCCTCAGATCCTATGCCTAAATTAGGTAAAATAAAACCATCAAAAAGGACACCATAAGTTTATTAGAGAAAAAAATGTCCGTAAGCCTAAAGTAACGAATTACCAATAAATAACATAAATGATAATTAATTATCTGTTAATTTACTTAAACAACATAAAATCGAATTCCTGTCTACAATTGAATCTTCGGTACAGACATGTCTTCAATGTTTTTTATTCATTTATACATATAAACAATTTTATTTAACATTTGATATTGACAGGGCCGGATTTAAAGGTTGGGAGGCCCTAGAACAACGAACAATTAGAGGGCCCAAATACCTCATTTAGATCATGAATATGCTTTGTCGTTTTAAAAAACGTGAGCTTTATAACTTTTTTGAATTAGGTGTTACTTTTTTTAATAAAAAAAAATATTTTGGGTGGCGGGTGGCTGTTGCCCTTTCTATATCCGGCCCTGCATATTGACTTCAAATTATAAAAACTTTCAAATATTTTATAAGTATTACAAAGTGTATCTTATTATAATCTAAATATCGCAATATTATTCCAAACTGTGAAGTCTTTTAATCTATTTGTGACAATGCATATATTACATAATATATAATTTTTTTTATAATATTTGCATAGATATAGAGATAATTATATATTTTGTAAAATTAAATGAGCAAAACACTATTTTGTATATTTATTTTCTTTATTAAAACTGTATTTTACCTGGCGTTGTGTAAGGCGAATGAATCAGTCGGTTATTATCATTATATACAATTTTACATACAGGTACGTATTCGGGAAAGGGTATGGGGCTCACTTGGATTCTAGAATTAAAAACTTGTAACTGGCTGATCATGTATTTACAGTGTGACCATAAATAAATATAAAAACCTTTGGAAACAAGTTTAATTTAGTAAATAATTTAAAAAAAATAATTACATTTATTGTTTTGATCAAGCTTTACTAAGAATGACGTAAAAGGAAAATCAGTATAGAGTATATGGGATATTTATATTGGTTACTCACCGATACCGATTCAGTTTCCAATCGACGAATTGTTTTTAGCATGTGGGTGAAAATGAAAGTGAAACCCCTTGACATAATATTTGGACAAATTAAGTCATAAACAATTATTAAGCCCACAGTCTAAACACATTGATACATTTATTTACCAGAACCAAATTATTTTTAGTAAATACTTCTTTACATTAAAATAAATTAGCAACAATAAGATTTTTCCAACAAGTACAAAGTCGTCGCCTCTTTTCAATCTTGATAGTAAAACCATTCATCCTCTTCAGTATATAATATCAGCTTGTAATTTAAAATTTTCTTCATTAACTTCCGACAAGATCTTGTAATTCAATCATATGTTGCTGTTGAAAGCAAAATTTTTAATTTCATATGAGTTATATGAAACATATGAAGGATGAATGGTATGACCCAGTTTTTTTTGTTTCCATATTCGAAGTTCAGTAGTAAATACATCATTAGCTTCCTCGAATCTATTACACACTAGTTTTCTACATTTTACATACTAATTAGTTCGTAAATTTACTTCGCTTCCTATTCACAATAAACTGAACTGACGTATTAAATTAAAGCTTGTACTTTGTAGTTACCTGTTTGCAGCGAACCGTACTACACGCATTTTACATTTCCCGAAATTTGACCCCCCAAACCGAGTACACACACTGTGGCTAAATAATGTTATTTCTTGTTAACCAGTTATCTTCGCTATAACGATCCTTATCATATAAGTCTACATTCAATATGATCTAAAAAGGGATCACACATTATCGTCGGGTGGAAAAAAAGAGATCGAATGGAGATTATATGGACAATTTTGTTAATGTACAAAAAGTCTCATAACATTAGCAAAAAGCTACCTTAATTTGTAAAAGATCCTTATAAAAATATTATAGATAGGCTATAAGTATATTGCATAACTTAGGGTCATAATATAGTGTACACACTATAGCGATAAACTTAAATTACCAACAATGAACTCGTAGCGTGTCAACACGAGAGCTGCTCCACGTAAAATCACCGTATCAATAAATATTATTTACATATGCTAAATATAATTACAGATGAAGGGAAAACTGGTGCAGTTTGATTATACATAAAGGTATTCAAATTGGTGATCAGGGTTGCCACTTGTCGGATGTTCAATTTTTATTCAGATAGTTTGACATTTGAGTTAAGACCATATTGTGGCTAGGTTTTCGAATAATTGTATCACTCGTACTATTAGGCGCTAACAAGTGATGCGCAATAAAATTCTACTAAACAAAATTACTCATATTATTGCATGATGTAATGAAGCAGCATAACATCGGTGATAGTGCAAAAACTTTTTATTTCGATCTTTTTATTTGAACTTTTTAAATTCGCTATGTAAGGTAAAACCACCAGTAATTGACACTGCACCAATAGTTGACACTCTGACGAAGAAAATTAAATATTTGATACTAAATTGATTTGAAGTCTTGAGTTTGTTAACCGACTTTTATAACTGACTGTACCTATATGTATTTATAACATTAATCAGTAATCAGTGATTTTGGCCATCTCGATCTTTGGCTTCCTTTTTTTTCTTAATATTTAATTTTCTTCGTCAGAGTGTCAACTATTGGTGCAGTGTCAATTACTGGTGGTTTTACCTTATATAAAACCTACATAATTTCATGCAAATTAATCCTGAATGTGGATCTAATGAGAAAATCACTAAGAATATAACATTTCGTAATTAATAATATTGAGGCCGCAACTTTTGACAAATAACATATTGCAGTATCACCGACAATAAGATATTGTATGATTCAATTTAGTTTAAAAAAAAACTTCCGAAATTTCTTGAGTTCTTCACCAAGACAGAATTGCTAACCCTTAATTCTGGGCCGGAGCCCCGAAGAGCCCCCAACCCATTACCTCTCTGTCCAGCACACTGAATGACCTGGACACCCTGGTTGTGATGATAACTTAATATACAATGGCAAATATATTTAGCTTATTCACTACTCTCTCAATTAGTCTATATAATGACTATGATAATAAATTATTTTTTATAATATTAACAATAAGGATTACTAATTTAACGTGTAAACACTGGCAAGGTAGAGATAATTTTCAAGTTGTCCACACACACAATAGTTTCTTTGGACCAATTACTGATTTATACTTTATAAAACTGTTCAGACTATAATGGTGTAAATGACGTCATTAATCATGATTAATACATATGTTTATTTTGATAAACCATAATGAAAACCAATAAATAGCGTTTAGGGTTTTTAATAACACAATATTTAATGGTAAATTCTGTCCAAAATAATAAAGACACCATTAAGTTAAATCACAACAGACACAATATATGTATCTGAAATAGGTAGATATAGGAAATGAAATTTCTGTATATCATTGGAAACATACTTCACTCGGTTCACATTAATTACTCAGATTTTGAGTTACCGTCTTCTGCTACCAAACTCATTATTAACAAATATTTTTCAAAAATCGCCGCGTTTCAATTGTCTTGATAATTATCTCAAACAACATATTAATTACTCATTGGTGATCCTTGCAAAATACTGTAATTAGTAAGCGAATAATCCAAGAATATATCTTTGGACATAATCATTTTCTTTTTACACGTTATGGCAATTGTAATTATGAAGTATATATAGTTTGTGCAACATTATTTATATATCTAAGTATTATATGGATATTAAATAATGAACGTATTAACAATGGCAGCGTAATTTTAAACATCGGACCGTAATTTCTATGTAAATGTTGAATCAATTAATTATTAAACACCTACATTTTATCTGTATTTTGTTATTCCATTTTTTTTTATTATCACCAATCTTTTTTGACAGCTGTCAGCCTCATATTCCTCTTATAATAAATTGTATAAAATTAAACTGGTTAATATAATAAATAACAATGTATTTTTATATTATTGTTTTCTTGCAGCATCAATACACAGTTAAGTTTGTCAGTATTAATAACGTTATAATAATAATATTAAAAAAAGTTTAATTGATGAACGTCGTTCAATCAACCATCTACGCACACTAACTATATACATTACTACAGTAATCCTGTATCCATGAAACCCCGTCTTAAAGACAACAATCGTCACACACGCACAGAACATAGAGTTATAAATACAAAATAAACGATTATCCCAGATGATCAACGTATGAAACAGATAGCACCAGCAATCGTAACAACCATAACGAATTGTTCACGCATCCACTTTCAAACTTACACTAGTCCGGAGTCACAAGATATACAAAAGTAAGGCGTGTTTAAATTAATTCACCACTATATATTACTGAGCATTACATACTAATCATTATTAGGGCAGCACGCTCACAGTCCCCGAGTAATTTCTATATACATTATACATGACTCTCGAATCAAGCTCGATCAAGGTACACTGCAGTTACAATGTCACATGATATAAAGACAAATAATTCTCAGAGCTCAACCCCACTCTTACAGGTTTCAATGAAATCAAAATGTATCTATAATCTGTAAATTTGCAACGTCAAAATGAAACAGTCAGTCTATGAAAGAAGAACAAACGTGGCATATAAGGTCCGAGTGCTGGGAGAGGCTTGCGGTGAGAGATGAGGCGGCCTCGTCGTCAGCGTATGAGGCAGGTGAGACAGAGCTCGGCCGAGCCGATGCAGTCGTCGTGGCAGAACGCGCCACACTTCTTGCACAGGATCATGGCACGCAGGTTGCACACGCAGGCGTCGTCCGCGCCCACGCTCCGGCATCTTGACACACTCTGAAATGTAACATGCATATATATAACTCCATCCCCGTAAGAAAGAGAGGTAGGATACAGAAAAATCTCTTTGGAAATTTCTCTATACTTGGGGCAACCCGACTGATAAAATACCTCTACCGTACTAAAGGTCACAAATCAAATCAAAATATACTTTATTCAATTTAGGCCCTAAGAAAGCACATATGAACGTCAAACATTACTACTGGTTCAGAAAACATCTCAGTTAGATATCATATCTCAAGAAGAACCGGCAAAAAACTCGATCGGGCTTATCTTGTTTTAATTTTTTTTTACAACTATATAAATAATATTTACATTTAATGATCATGTTATCATATTTATAATTTAGTGGATGCACAGAGAGGGAGTCATTTCCAGACATCACTATCATTCACATAATGATCCACTCTATAATAACCTTTTGATAGTAAAACCGGTTTGACATGGTTCTTGAACTCATTGTCTGGCAAATCAGTAATGTGCGTCGGGATCTTATTATAAAACCTAACACTCTTACCTAAAAACTTATATTAGTCTTACTAAGTCAGACAAATAACCTTGTGTTTCAAATCGGCAAGGTGCTAGTAATACCTATGGTGACAAGCGTCCTTAGGCACGATTAGCACTTACCATCAGACGGCTGTACGCTTATTTGCAACCAAAGTCGTATACAAAAAAAACGGATAAACAAATTTTTATCTTCGAGGAGCCACCAAGATGTGAAGTCCTGTCAGGGGCAGTGCGTTCCCTCCTTCAAATGCTATAGAGTTCTTCAAACAAGACGGAAAAGTGCATACTAATAAGCTAGCACGATAGTCATAATTGTTGAAATCAATCTCTGGGTTGCCATTTTTTTAGAACGTACTGTACATACCCTCACGTGCACGTGTAGAGTCACTTGCACAAGATAATATTTAGTTTAATTAAGAATGAAACACCAACTTGGATAATTGGTAAAGTAAATAAATTCAATTCTAAGAAAACATTTAGTATACTCACAATGTTGGTGTTTTGGTTGGAAGGCGGCGCACTAGACGCACGCGGTGCTACATTATGCGTCCTTTGCACAAGAATGTACTGACCCATGTTGTTTGGGCGATTCTCGTTTATCTAAAACAGTAAAAAATAATTGTTTACATTATAAATTACTTTTCTATTTGGACTTGCTCATAAGTTACAGTTGCTTATTTGTTTCTTATTTCATAGTTAAATTAATTATTTTAGTTTCAATTTCTCTTATTTTTATTATCTAATTATTCTTATTTATGTTTAAGTTCTGTTATTTTATTTGTATATAGTTAAATTTAATACTTAAGTATGTTATCTGTGCATGCCGTGTTCACCTATAAATTTAACGGCGTTTTTATTTTATTATATCAATTATTTTTTTTATAATGTGTAATGCTAAGTTATGTTGGTGAACCATAATAAATAAATAAGTTACACGGTCTCTGATGATGGGCTTCATAAGAACATTTAAGATCACTTAAAGGGCAATGAAGAGGGCTATGCCTGTAGATTATCTGTGTTATTGAATCAAAAATGGGGATATCTGCAGAAGAATCAATAGCCCTGTGTATTGCTAGACTAAAATGGCAGTGATCTGAATTGCTCATAGAACGAATGGCCGAAGGAGCAGAAGAGTTCTCGAATGGCGACTCCACATCGGTAAAAGGCAGTGTGGGCAGACCCGCCACAGACTACACCTGGTGAAGGGTCCAGCAACGCACTGAATGCGTACAGCGCAGGACAAGTCGTTGTGGCGATCTTAGGAGGCGGCCTATGTTCAGCTTGGAGCTGAATGGATTGATTGATTCATAAATGGTCCAACCTTAATCTCTGTTCCATTTTCCAAGACAAAAAAACTCAATTGTGTGGACATATTCAGAGGTATCTAGTGAAAATTTTTCATGGGTGTTCATTATAAATGAAAAAAATGAGTTACCTACTACCTAATTTCATTTATAAAGAAAATTAATTCTCTTATCTTTTTCAACTGTATTGTCTTTAAAACGCATCGAGATAATCCCGTTCGGGATTTCGCAAAAGTATCAGGAGGCGTGAGAGGATGCAAAAGCAAATAGAATGAGTACCTCATTGTGATGCATGACAGAAACGGGCAGGTGTCGCACGAGCAGCGGTGCCTGCGCGGTGTGGTGCGGGTGCGGCGGGTGCGGCGGCGGGTGCGGCTGCGGCTGCGGCAGGTGCGGCTGCGGCGGGTGCGGGTGCGGTGGGTTCGGCTGGAGGGGGCGGGGCACGCGCGGCGCCCGCGACAGCAGTGCGGGCGGCGGCCGCAGCTGCCCACGCAACGCGTCTCTGTTCGGGCTGTTCTGTATAACAGCCTGGCATATCTGATAGCTTCGTTCCAAGTTGACTGCGCCTGGTGGAACTTTATTCGAGCTCCGACTTCTATCAGCGACGCAAACTTTCCAATTAGATATGGATAAGGACAATGTTATTTCTATAATTAGAAATCCGATAGGTGGTTCTTTACGAAGGTCAGAGAAGTGGTACATAATTTTTTTGGCATAAAAGTTGATACAATGTATTCCTAAATAAATTATATTAAACTAAATAATACATGTCATAGATACCAAAAACTGATATGATAATATTATATTATTTTGCATGTTATAATCACTATAATGCAATGACGTCTCATGGGCAGCATACTCGAATATTGCGTGGATCGATGTGGATCAAAATACCATAATGAGCCCTAACTTTCAGTGAAAGATAATAATACCATAGCTTAGTGCTCAGGCATTTTCGAATGCTAACGTGGCTAACTAACGTGATTCTACCCTAAAGTTAACAAGCAGTCTTCTACCTGTCTCTTCTAACAACTGAACTTGAAAGGTAAACATGTTACCGTCTTCAGTCACATCGTCACTTAACATGGTCAAACGATAAACTATATACTATAACTATACGTCCATAGAATATTATAATAATAAAAAAGTTTCAGTTCAAGCGAAAAAGAAAAGCCTTTTCATACCTGTTGGATTCTTTTCCCGACTTTGACTTCTTTCCAACTACCCTTACACCTTGTGCGATGGCGTTAGAGTTGACCGGCGCATTTGTTAAAGTACTGCTACTCGTGACTAGAGAAGTGACAATATCGAGCTCCTGTTTGACCGATGTATCCTTCATTGATTGGCAACTTTCTGAAGAATTTGACGATTCCATATTGTAATTAGAATCTCTATCCTCCTTGTACATGCAGTTTTCATCGTTCATGCTTATATCCTCTATACTGGTTTTAGTATCTTCGCTCACATACTTCGAACTGTCAGCTATGTTGGAGAAGTTCCTTAAACTTATAATGTTTTCATTGTTCGTCCATTCGTTATCACTCTTCCATATCACCGCTGATGTTTTCGGTTTTGCTGGGTCTTGCGTACTATCGTCCGGGTATGATACAATCTGTAATATCATGAAATGCTATAAGGATATGTTTTCAGGCACAGACGGAAGGTGGACAAAAGCGTTAATGATTGGTGGCCACGTATGTTTAAACGAGGTGTAGGAAGCCCATCAGCTCGTTGGGTTGGCGATATTGTTAAAATCTCGGGTCAGACCTAGATGAGTGGTGCACAAGAAAAGAGGCCTATGTTCGTGGGCGATTATGGGCTAAAAATGATAATGAATGATGGTAATAAGTAAACTGCTGAACACATCGCAGAAATATTCATCTATAGTGTTATACAATCAATCTAAAGAAATGGTGGTTCCGTAGTATCGTGTACAGACATAGCATAGAAGGACGTGAGTTCGAAACCCTGCAATGAGCCTGAGCTTTCGGTGAAGGAAACCATAGATGATGGCAGGGTTTTATCTAATGCCCGCCTGGATAGCTACCACCCTAAGTTGAAAATCTGTCGCTAAGCACTTATAGGTATGTTCCGGCAGCTGCACTTGAGAGCCAATCTTCCACTAAGCTTAACATGGTACCATTTTGGGCCACATCGTCACTTAAGATCAGGTGAGATTGTGGCTACAAAGTTAAACCTATAACGATAAAAAAATCTATTTCAAAATTGGTAGAAACAACATTAGGTTAGACTGTGATGTCATCACAAAACCACATATTTCTACAACAAAGAAAGAAGTTGTGTTTCGGTCTTAGGCGGTGGCAGATGGTCCCTCACAACTCAGTTTGTGATTCACATAAACATTATCCGTCGTATTTAGTAATTGTTAATCTCGAAAGACCTTATTATCATATAATTTCAATCAAATATTGGTAGGTAGCTATGTACTTTATTCAATTTAGCTAGTGTATACTAAAAGAATAACTCAACTATGTACTCAAACGTATTAAAAACAGTCAAAACCTCGTCAAAATGGACGTAATTCAATTTAGATTATAGAATATAATATTTATAATAAACGAAAATTAATGAATAGGTACTCACGGGTGTATTCGTGACTTCCATCATGGGTATCGAGGAATTATGAGTTAAGGGCATGGTTACAACCGCCGTGACATCTGAAACCGTAATAATTTCGTCGAAATATTCACTAAATACTGTCAAAATGTCAATGAGTTTCTCTATTCATTTCGGAAAATATTAATAAGTACCCGCACTTTTTTTTTATTCTCTCGTCGAAAGACTTACTTGTTTCACTGATGTACGACGACAGTTCCATTAAATTAGGATGATTCGTATATTTCACGTCTTCATTTTCTGTAATGTTAAAATCAAACAATAATTAATTTAGTTATTAAACTTTTTCAAATCGATCAGGGGTTTTTTGCAATAATAATAAATAATTGGGTTTTAGAAAAAAAAAATTGATTATGATAAATGGAAAGATCATATATAAGTTTTATAACAAAACTTTTTTTTCGCAATATTTCATGTTATTTCAAAATAAAAATTAATTTTTGAATTCAGTACCGACAACGCGTCGATCGTTCCCGAATAAATCCGAGCGCGTGTGACGTCACAATGTTAATTTCTACTCATTGTAGCCCACAGCTGATACAGTGCTTTGACTCTTGATCGATGAAATTCCTTTAACATTATGACGTCACAAACCTGGCGATCAATCGTGGCGCGTTCGTAGTCATGAGATTCTTTTTAAAAATTACATTTTCATTTGTTTATTATTAAAAAAAAAGTTTTAAGAGTTTTTCCAATTGACTATTATTATAATTACGATGAAGCTTTAAAATACATTAAAATTCGATTTTTTTTTTCAAATACCCAATTACAGTTTTCAATAATTATTTTGTTCTTTAGGTACATATATATACAATTTACGCCGTGATACAATGTTCCAGCGAGCTCAAAGTGGCATTCATGAGCACAAGTTTAGAAGCATATCAGAAATTACGACATTATTTTAGGCTACAAATATTCTAAAACAGTACTTGACTGCTATCAAACAACTTTGTTTTAATAATTTCAGGATCACCAACATAATGTTACATATCTAAATTAATAAACTAGCTGTGTCCGCGGCTGCGCTCGCTTGGACTACAGCATACCGTCGATTGATTACACGCGCGACTCAAGCTCGTTTTTCTGAATTAGTTTTATTTGCGCGGAACCCTAATTCTTATCTATACATATAATAAAATTAAAATGTATGCTTGTAATGTCAAAATAACACATTTTTATAATTGCGTATGAAAGTATACACGCTACTTATAAAAATAAAGCAAATTTTATTTTTTTTGTGTCTGTCTGTTTGCTCCCGCTAATCTCCAAAATGGTTGGACCGATTTTGACGGGACTTTCACTGGCAGATAGCTGATGTTATAAGGAAAAACTTAGACAATTTTTATTTTAGAATAATAGGGTTCCGCACATAAAAACAAAGCTTTTAAGTAGTTCACGCGAGCAGAGCCACTGGCACAGCTAGTCTAAAATAAATGTAGCCTAAATTACTCTTTATAACATCAGGTAACGTAAAAATGTTTTTTTTTTTTTTTGTTTTAAGTACTGTATATACTTTCACATGCATTTAGTAAAAGCTGTTATTTAAACATTACAAGCAGACAGTACAATTTTATTTATTTGTAGAGATGTGTAGTTCTGTGGTAATTTTTCAAAATTTTCTGTCAGTCATACTAGATGAAGTAGTACTAGATAAAGGTCACGAATATGCCATTACATTTGTTTGTCTGTCGGGTTTTCACGATTTTTATGAAATTTTGTACATATAGGCCCTAAGAGTTATCCTTATTTCTTAACTGATTATCATAAAATTTTGTACACGTGGAGTATATGTTATCCCATAAGTGATATAGGCTATAAGAATCGTCAATAATACTTTTAGATATTTCTTATATTTGCATTAATTCTCAATTGATTTTCATGGGATGTATAAGTCATTGCAAAATTGATAGACTATAAGAATTCACAATATTATAAGTAAAAATAAAATTACGAGACGAAAATAATTACTGCTTAATAAACAGGTGTCGGCATAAAAGTATGACCAATAATGACTGTTGATCTCTTGTTAGTCGACATAGTTTTCATAGTTGTAATATCAGGCACAGTAAGTTCACTTTGTGTGCTACAATAAAAAAAAATCTAGACAGTTAACATTTAACTTACGTGATGTGAGTATAGCAAGGCTTGTCTCTAAGATGAAGGATTCTGCGTCTTTGAAATGTTCATCATAATATGTATGAACTATATTCTGCTGCTGTTTGTCTTTCTCTTCACATTGCTCTGAATTATTCTCATTTTTATTAACAAACTGCATCTCTTCCTTATGTAATGAGCCTTCACTTTCATCCTTTTCAACAATTTCAAAATTCCGACATTCAATTAAATCTCTATCAGGTGATTTTTTGGACATTTGAACATCTGAATTAGGTTCCTCTATTTTAATACATTCTTGAAACTTCACTTCTTCATAAATATCAGGCTGACTGTGAATGGTAGACTCTTCAACAATTTCTTTAGTTTCAGAAATCTCTACCAAGTTTGGAACAGGTTCACAAGGAGTTTCAAGGTTTTCTTCATTAGTTTCATTAATTACAGAAACATTGTTCAAACTTGTCTCTATTTTCAAACTGGATACAGAGGACTCACTTCTTTCATCATATTCATAAACTGATGGAGTGGCTTTACTATCATCACTGTTTGTATCTATGAGATCTTGCCTTGAATATAACAGTTCATCATTTGGACAAACTTGTTCATTATCATATGTAATGGAATCTGAGAAATTTGTGCTACCAATCTCAGTGTTGTCGGCTGAAAACCCTGCATTATCAATAACGTAATCCTCTTCAAACTTTATTCTCTTTGCCGATTTGTAACTCTCACTATCATCACTTAATCTCTTGGGAAGTTCTTGCAAATGGGTCTGTACATCAGGTGATTTAATATCTTCACAGTCTTTTGATGTACTTAATTCTTCTATTGCAACAACAGTGATATCTAATGCCTGCTTCAACTCATTTCGTTCAGCTTCCATCTCAGGTAAAAGAAGAGGATCAATGGGTGTTGATGAAACAGAATCATCTAATCTTTTAGTTGAGGAGGAGTCTGAGAAATTAAAGTCCACATGATAATCTTCATACATCTGATTATTACCTTTGACATGTTTCAGTGGAAGGAGATCTGGTACTGGTACATTTGATCTTGTACCAGCCACATTTGATTCATCTACAATTTCATCTATTTTAGCCGATGACCTTGTAACTGCTCCAACAGATCTCATTCTTTTGCTAGTACTAGATGATTTACTCTTCTTAACCTTCGGAACAGTACTACTACTTGTTATTGAAGCTGTTGGTCTCAACTTTATGGTAGTCTTTAAGGATGGCCGATCTGAATTTAAATTGAAGGAAGATTTTTCTCTTCTTAACTTTTCACCCCAAAATGGCTCAAAATGTTTTAATTTCCAAGGATCAATTTTGCTTTTCTCCTTTTCTGCTTCGGTCTTCATTTTCTGTTGGTTTTCTGGCGTGAACTCTCCACCAGAGAGACTTTCCTGCCACTCTAAGCAAGCTCGGGCGAAAAACTCGTTACTAAGACTAGATGAATTCAATCGACCAGAAGGACTTGGCCTGTCTACACTAGGTAGCAACTGACCCAATTTATATTGGTATAGAGGTGGTAGTAAAGAGAATGTGTGTTTATTCAGTAGTGACCTAATATTTGTGTTAACTAATATTGAATCTGGTGTTTCTAAATCAATACAACCTTCTCTCGTCTGCTGTAACTGTGCTGCTGTTGACAATTTCTTGCCACTTCGTTTTCTAGGTTTCATGCAAAATCCTGGTATACTCGCTAACACTTCGCGCATTGTTGACGGTCTTGTGTTTATACTGGGATCGGTGTAAGACGATGCCGCAGTCCATTCTCGCGTTTCAGGAGGAGGTGGTGGCGGTAAAGGTTTTACTATAATCCTCGGTAAAGGTCGAGAATGATTAGAACTCTTTTTTCTTCTCTTTGACTGTTTTCTTGAGGAGTGCTTACTCGACTTGTCAGTGTCTTCAGGGATACGTATAATAGAGTACTGTTCATTGTTATTTGTAACATGTTTATTTTCAGATGGAATTCCAGAGTACTCCATATCGTTCTTCGTTGAATCCGAAGGTGAAACATCAATTTCCATCGTTACGTTATAGTGTAAATTAATGAAATAAAAAGGGATGAATTTATGCCGATATTTGTCCGAATTTTCAACCCATAATGCAGTATTGTATTGAAATAAAAGAAGTATTTTTTAATGTTAACAATAGAAACTAGTGTTCATTAGTTGTTTGAGTGGAATTTGTTCTAACGTAAAATATCCATTTAGAATCCGTCTCATATGACTGCTGAGTAAAACTCAAAATGTCACAACAACAACGCAGAAAATGGATTCCTTACACCAGTAATACCACAGACTATCAGATGTACGGGTATCGATGTATTATTTGACTCTATAAATAACAGTATTACAATTGGACCACAGATAATATTTTAAGTTTTGATTTATTTGTCTCTGGTTTTGACTGTTTTGAGGATAATAACTATGTACAATTGTGCATAATAATATTATTATTGTTATCCTTATTAAACATTTCTCAGCCTTTTTGAAAAAGCTGGTATATACTGGAATTACGGTCTATTAACCAAAATACGTAAATTTATTAATTATTAATAAAATATTATTATTATTACATTTCGTAAATAGATTGTGCATTAATTCAGCGTCGTAAATCTGTTATGAATAGTTTTAGTTAGCTCCCACCCCCGACTTCGTTCGTGTTAATTATTACAATTTAAAATTTATTCTATAATAAAAAAAAAGTATGTTGCGGATATGAGATTTGTATCTGGATATGTATATCTTAAGAGTATTCAAACGGTTTCGGTTACAGATACGAATATGAAATTATTTAGGACTACATTTTTTAATAATATTTAATTTTTATATAGGTACTTAAGTAGAAGTAAATAGGTTTCAATTGAACATGCAATGTATGTAAACAATATTCACATTATTTTAGGTAATTATTTGGTTCATTTTAGGTAAGTTTTGGTATTCGACAGTGTCTCATTCCACTTCGTCCCTATACTAAATTATTCGAAACAATTATATTAGAAACTATTATAAATTCAAATAAACGATAGTTTCGGATACGGATACGGAATTCAATACACCCACGTAAAATACTCTAAAGTGCTCAGAAATAATGTAGATAATTTTATAATGAGATTGTTACTTCCAAAAATCATCCCACACAAACTTTTCCTCTTTATAGCAGTAAAATAGAAGTATATATTATGTCGCATTAAAATCAAGAGTGCAGTCACTTTTTGGTTGAAGTTACGGCGTGTCTCCTGCATGTGTTTTGCCATGCACACCACACAAAACAAATTTTGTTTATACTCACGTGTTGTCTCCTGTTTCATAGGCTTGTCAATCGTGTAAAACAATTTGCTGCCACTACTGACACAAATGTTATGTACCAGGTATAATACCTCAATGGTCAAAAATGGGTTCAGATGTAGAAGACGTGTTTTCAATTTTATTCTTGAAATTTCATTGTAAACTGAGTCTCGAAGAGAAAATATAGATTTCGAGTAAGGTCCTATTTACTTTCACGTTTTCATACTTATCTAGAATTAAAAATGAAGGTCACTGTTCGCTGTGCCATATTTACAAAAATTATAAAATATATGAATGCGACGCTTTAGAAAGTTGTTGAGAAATTATGGTATTCTCATACTGTGCTCCCATATACCCACGCGAGGAAAAATGTTTAGCCGTTTTTTTCTGGCACAGGAAGCAAAAATATTGTCAACAATAAATAAATCTGGATGAACAAAAATGTGTAGCGAAACAATGTATTGTGTAGAGGTTTTTATGTAATGTGTAGAGCCATACACACGCTGGTTAAGACTACTGTTTGTTCCAGGATAGAACTTGAGGCTAGTTCAAATTATGCCAATCGATAAATTCTATTTAATTTTTGTTATAATAATCATTTTAATATAGCAACCATGGGTTTTCAAATTTGTCGGTTTTCGAACCTTTTTTGAATAGAACCATAAGTTGAAATAGTATTTTGTAGAGAGATATATAAGTAAGGTGATAAATAAACCACATTTCACTAAAATTAATAAAAAGAAATGCTATAAAGAAATATAATAGACGAAGACAAAAGCGTATTCAGAGTAATTGTTGGCGTAACTATCAAGTCAGATGTGAGAAATCTATTATTAAGCATCCAAAATCCTTTTGGCGGTATGCTAAGGAACTAAAAGGTACTAATAATATACCGAAAAGAGTAACGTTTCAGGGTAAACCTTATTTTGAGGTAGGTGATATATGCGAAGTCTTTCTAGAATATTTTGGTTCTGTTTATAGAAAATCATGTGATTTAAATGACCACAATTTGAGTATCTGCACACCAAACTGTGCTAGTATATCTAAAATAATGATAACCAGGGATGAGGTTTTTAAATACTTAAGATCACTAGACTGTAGTAAGGGTCCAGGTAGTGATGGTGTTCCTCCTATTTTCGCGAAAAAATGTGCAGCGATTTTAGCGCATCCTTTACAAATCATATTTAATAAATCAATCAGGGAAGGTGTTTTTCCGCGGCAATGGAAGGAAGCTTTGATCGTTGATAATATTATATTATTTTTATTATTTATTCATTTGTAATTTACAGTCTTTTATGTATTGTGCGCATTCAAATAGCAATCTCTTTAGATCATGCACGGCAGATTTTTTAATGCCTATGCGTCGAGCTAATGCGCGCGTAGAGGTCGAAGGATCACGCTCAATTTCCTCAAGCACCACGTTTCCTACATCAGGATGAGCGATTCTTCTAGTGCGAACACCACCGACACAACTACCAGGCATTCTTTGTCTAAAATGAACAAAAGACAGACAGTACGGCAGCGTACGCACAGGTGGTAAATATCACGGTCACATGACCCATTTCATACTCACAACTAACCATTTTAGGCATTTTGTGTATTAAATTTAAATTAGTTAATTTCTGAGCATTTGGTTTTAATTTATTTAAATATATTTTTATTTATTTATGATTAATGCCTAGTGATGTTTTTTAATAAGCCCGAATGGTCAGGTTCAATTTAATGTAAAAAATGTGGCCATATTACATATTTTATTATTAAGTCCATTTTGCTCCTTTTCTTACATTAATATCAATAATTCACTATTTACATCAGATTCAATAATAAATTAGGACATTATAAAATCCACTTGAAACCAATATTATTTTAAGGTCACTCATGTTTTCATACTTTTTTTATACCCAAGAATTAACTTTAGCTTAAACTTTCCAAAATATTGCAAATTTTTAACTGATAAATGAATTCGTTTTTTTTAATAGAGTCATTGCTAGTCATACTATTTACTGCCTATTTATCGGCATAGTTATCGTATACGCGTATACACGTATACGTAACAACAAAAGACCGACGGTATTCAGTAATTCAGTAGCGTACAATAATATAAAATTTAGTATATTTTTTTAGGGTTGTGTTTAATTAAATGAAATAATTCTCCACTTAATTTTGTATTCCACTTTGTTACGGGTATTATAAATAGATAGATAATAAAATTATGTATTATATGATATAATTAAAGCCCCATATATCGGTAACCATCCATCAAAGTATCAATATTCGTATCCATGGTTATTGAGATAGTTATTGTTTCCAGCCAGCCAGTAGTATTTTAGTGTCGCCATAGGGTATTTAGGGATAATTTCTAAATAAATGAGGGTAAAACTAAAACCGTAAGTGGAAACACTGCTAGTAGGCCTAGCGGCACTGTTACCAACCCTACTGTTTTAACAGTAGATTTGCTGTTTTCACATCGATGTCCCCGTTTTCTGTTTAATTCCTAATTTTTACTGTTTTTCAACTAGCGTTCTTCAGCGCCACCTATTACACTATGCAAACATTTTTTGATAACCAATCCTAAAGCAATTCTGGATCCTGGAATAAAAAAGAAATTCCCTTCCATTGCAGATTTACATTATTTCTTCCCAAAGATTTGTCCAAATAATATAACGGAACTGGATAGAGAATGGCGAATGTTAAGAGATGTCGATTTGTCTTTTGACCTAAACAAAATTCCCAATATTATCGACTTTTGGAAACATGTACACGAATTAAGAAATGGATACGAATCTCAAACATTCCCCACTTTGTGTGAATTGTTAAAAAAACTTTTGTGCCTACCACATAGCAGCGCCACCGTGGAAAGGTTATTTTCTGCTATAAATATTATGAAAACCAAATTACGCAACAGAATATCGACTGCAACTATTAAAGGAGTATTACACACTAAATCCGAAATAACCGATTGCTATTTATTTGAGGCCACAGAAAGGCACATGAAGAAATTCAACAAAAATATGTATGATTTTAAAAATAATAATGAGTGTGAATGTTGTTGCCATTATTAATATAACAATGTATATGAGTTCTGGTATGTACATAAGTAAGAAAATTGTTTATTGTTTAATTATATGAGCAAAAGTATGAAATCTGCCTTTTTTACTTTACCTACTGTTTCCTACTGTTTTTTTTGGCGAGTTGTTGTTTTTTAGTTTTTTGGGGTTGGCAACACTGCCTAGCGGTTTCTTCGATCCGGCGCCATTTTGTGTTATATGTGTAAACTGTAAATGGCTTTGTGTAGTATGTAAAATACTTTTGATCAAAAAATTTCATTTTGTTGTGTTTGGAAATAGTAATTACTTTATAAGTAATAGATCAAGTGCGCGTTATATATTAATTTTATCCACGATGGGTCGAAGGTAAGGAAATTATAACTTGCGTTCTGATACGAGACACATGCTTTACTTAGGGTACGCTGTACGTTAGTTGAAATGTATGACTTATTTTATTATCCTTCATTAGGGATCGCAGTAGAGACAGGCGTCGCACTCGGAGCCGCAGTAGAAGTAGAAGCCGCAGTAGAAGTCCCCGTTATGGTCTCGGATCGGGAGGCGGATATGGCGGCGGAGGGCGTCGCAGTAACCCCGGCGCCAATTTGCGTAAACCTAAATGGGACATGAGCAGACTGAAGCCATTCAAAAAAGATTTTTACGTCCCTCATCCAGACGTAGAAACTAGAACAGACTCTGAGGTTGAAGCATGGCGGAGTGAAAATGAAATAACCCTAAAAGGCCGCAGCATACCTAAACCGACATTAACTTTCGATGAGGCTGGTTTTCCAAATTATGTTATGGATGAAATATACAAAATGGGGTTTTCAAGACCTACACCCATCCAGGCACAGGGTTGGCCCATCGCTTTAAGTGGATTTGACATGGTTGGTATTGCGTCAACTGGGTCTGGTAAGACATTGTCATACATATTACCAGCCATTGTCCATATAAACAATCAACCAAAATCTAGCAGAGGTGATGGTCCTATAGCCTTGGTACTTGCCCCAACTAGAGAGTTGGCTCAACAAATTCAGGAAGTGTGTGATAAATTTGCAAACACATCCAAAATCCACAACACATGCCTTTTTGGTGGAGCACCAAAAGGACCTCAAGCGAGGGATTTAGATGCTGGTGTAGAAATTGTTATAGCAACTCCTGGTCGATTATTGGACTTTCTAGAAAGTGGTAGGACAAACTTGAAACGCTGCACATACTTAGTTATAGATGAAGCAGACCGAATGTTAGACATGGGGTTTGAACCTCAAATAAGGAAAATCATTGAACAAATTCGGCCAGATCGTCAAACATTAATGTGGTCTGCAACTTGGCCTAGAGAAGTGCAAAGCTTAGCTTCAGAGTTCTTGAAAGACTACCTACAGATAAATGTTGGTTCATTACAATTGGCTGCCAATCACAACATATTGCAAATTATTGATGTCTGTATGGAATATGAGAAGGAAACAAAACTGAGTACACTCCTTAAGGAAATAATGGCAGAAAAAGAGAATAAAACTATAATCTTCATAGAAACAAAAAAGCGTGTTGATGATATTACCAGAAAGATGAAAAGAGATGGGTGAGTTAGTATTGTTATCATAGGTAGTATGCTCAGACAATGTGTTGGTCATAATTGATTTCAATCATATAATGAACTTTCAGTTATAGCATGGTAGTATGGTATTTTCTAATACTAATTTCTACCCCATCACCTACCACCATCAAGTCATCACCAAAGACTTATTGTTGCGTTGGTCCAGTTGCACTTTAGTGCCAGTCCAATTTCTAGGCATAGCATATTACTATCTTCTGTAGTCTCAATTAAATTATGGTGCAGCACTAACCTATAAAGAATAAAAAACATTAGGTTTGGATTTTTCATTAAAATAATTTTGACTTTACATGATAACATTTTTTATTAGATGGCCTGCTGTATGCATTCATGGAGACAAATCACAAAATGAGAGAGATTGGGTATTGCAAGGTAAGATTAACATGAGGTGCTCCAGGTAACATTACAATATTTCCGATTTTATTCTTCATAAATTTATTGATAGCACAGATACTTTAAATGGTTATGAAATTATATTTGTCCACTTAAGTCACAAATAATTAAGATAATATTATTGTGGTTGGTTGGTATATATGTGGGCGTTGAGAAGCGGCATCTGACTGTAGATGCGCGTTGCGTGCGATAATAGCACACATCCGAGTGTATTGTTTGAACAGTCGTGTGCATGTGCAGGCGGCGGGGAGCTGCGGGCGGTGGCGGTCGCCGCCTGCGCCTCTAGTTGTCGGGGCTAAGCCCCAGCCCCATGCAATGTGACTCGATCGCGGCTGGTCGGAGCCGCTTCTCGCGCGCTGCACGCTGCGCGTTGCACGCGGCGCGTCGGGGCAGCGAGGCTGTTCCTCGTGGCCTGCGGACGCAGCGCGTGCACGTAGCGCAGTAAGCCTCGATCCCGCGCCGGCCGAGCCTCATGCTCGCCGCTCGGCATACAGCGCTCAGTGCCCAGTGCCCTCTCCTCTCGCCTCGCCTCGCTCTCGGTTCTGTTTTATGTGCACTAGCCACCATGCGAATCATGCTATCACCGAATATTTAGTTAGTAGTAAGTTCTAAACAAATCTGATGAATAATTGTTTATTATTTTATTTATTATTCTCATTCTACTCTTAAGGTTACCAACATTATTTCATTTTCTTCTTTACATATGAAATTTTATTTAAAAGAAACCCCTTTTATGGCTTACATTCAAGATAACTGTACAGTTTTTAAGTGTATAACACAATTTATAACAAGGAAGGTCAGACAATTTTAAAATTGGTAGGCTCATTATAATCATTGTTTTATATGAATTTATTGCATGTTGTAGCACTGTATAATAAGCAAGTAAGTCATTAATTTAGCAAATTATGTCCTTTGTATTATCCAGTTTCTTATACTATCATCACTCACCTTCAAATATATTTAGAATAAGTATTATTGCAGTAAAAGCAAAGGTAATGACATTGTAGGTGACAATGTCTTGTTTAATAGGGAAGGCAGAAATATTAATGGATTCTAAGAAAAGCAAATCAGACAGTCCTAATTTTATTTTTTGCTAATAGGGAGGAGGATAACATAATGTGAAAAACTTCTTTATTGCAAAATTTAAGTATTTATTTTCAATATCAATTGTTTTTCTGTAATAAGTACCTTGGTGGCCTTCGAGAGCTAGAATGTAAGAATATTATTTATAATATTTTATTTTTATGAGATTTCTCATCTCGAAACTACAAACCAATCTCAACATTTAAAATATGCTGAATGTAATTAGAAAAAATTAGTGAGAAAGACTGATTAATCCAGCCTAGATTCATACTTACTAGAGGTGCTCTTCTACCATTTTTCCTTAAAGTAGTTGGAGAGCTATTAAGCTGGCCCTCTCATTTGCTAACATTGGAGTAGGATCAAAAACTCTTAAATTTAATGACACTGTGGTTCTGCACATAATAATTTTCAACTATATACAAGATGGTAAGTAGAAAGCGAGTGTTGTGGCTGCTGGGGATGTGGTTTATGGTGCAATTTGTGTGCTTTATACTCTTCTTCATTAAATTAATTTACGGAGTTCAAATCGAATACGTGATTTTATTTTGTCACTACAGACAGAACCAAATCCATTTTGTCTAATAAACAAATTTTTTACAGACTTTCGAAGTGGTAAGGCGCCTATTCTTGTAGCTACAGACGTAGCAGCGCGAGGGTTAGGTAGGTATTTTGTTTACTTCAATATATATATTTTAATTTTCTGCAATAAAATGGTTTGATTTTATGTTGTTTTTAGATGTCGACGATGTTAAGTTTGTCATAAACTTTGACTATCCAAGTAATTCGGAAGACTATGTCCATCGTATAGGAAGAACAGGACGTACTAATAAAACTGGAACAGCTTATACATTCTTTACACCGTCCAATGCTGCCAAAGCAGGAGATTTAATGGCTGTGTTGAAGGAAGCCAAGCAAGTTGTTAATCCTAAACTACAAGAGCTTGCTGAACGTGGCAGTGGAGGTGGACGACGTAAGTAGTTATTTAAAATGTAATAATTTAGACTCAATTCTACAGCTTGACTGGGCTGACTTGAATTGCTTTGTTATATTTCAATTTTTTACTAAGAAACTTTGGATTTCCTGTGCTTCTGCCTTGTTAAATAGGATCATTATCATAAGTGCATAATATAAAAAAGGATTTAATTTTACTCAACTTGGCGTGCTAGGTATATTATGTTGTTAGGCTTTAAAAGTAAATGTTAATGTTATTATTAATTGTAACAGGTCATCGTGGTCGTGGCGGGAGGTATCGTCGCGGTCGTCGTTCCAGGTCGCGTTCGCGGTCCCGTCGCCGCCGAAGCCGATCGAGGTCCAGGTCCCGCGATCGAGATCGTGATCGACGCCGTCGCCGCCACAGCTCGTCCAGATCGTCCCGTAGCCGATCATCGAAGTCTTCGAGAAGTCGTTCCCGTTCTCGTTCGCGTAGTCGATCTCGCTCAGGCAAGTGCAGCCCCGTGAAGAACCCTACGGAATCTGTGTCTCAGCAGGCACCCCAAGCTTTGCCGCCACCAACAAAACCTCTTCTACCTACACCTATTGGTCCTCAACTCCCGGCGCACGACAATCAAGTCACCGGTAAACGTCTAACCAGTCCATCCAATCCTTCAAACCAAACTCCCAGAGATTTTCGATCTGACAATGGTCTCCATGAAAATAGTTTAAGTAATAATAACCCGATACCTAATCAGCAGCAGCAACAACAACAACAACAACCACCACCACCGCCAATGAATCAAATACCACCATTGATGACTTTAAATCCACAAATGAACATGCCAGTTCCACTTGCGTCCATTAATGGGCCCTATGTTATGCCTCCTTATTATTCCTCTGATCAGTATGGTATGATGGTACCCAGTTTTCCTGGGTCACTTCTACCAAATGGAAACTGGGCTGCTCCTCCACCACCACCACCTCCTCCTCCTCCTCCGGCTTCCGAGAAACCTAGTTTAATTCATGGGAGAGGTATGGCGCAAAGCGGGCAAGAGTCAGATTCCAGAAAGCGCGGTGCTCGCACTGGCGGGCTCGGTGAATCCGGCAATTATGGCTCATCTTCCGGTGGGCTTGGTTCGAGCGGAGGCCTGGGCTCCAGTGGCGGTCTCGGCTCTGGAGGAGGCCTGGGCTCTGGAGGTCTCGGCTCTGGCGGAGGCTTCGGATCTGGCGGACGCTTCGGCTCCGGTGGAGGCCTTGGCTCTGGCGGAGGTCTCGGGTCTGGCGGAGGCCTCGGCTCTGGTGGAGGTCTCGGTTCCGGAGGCGGCCTCGGTTCTTCCGGGGGCCTGGGTGCTGACTCTGGCGGGTCTCGTTCACGGGGTCGTGATAGACGACGTCGAGGACGAGGACGGGATCACGACGACTATGACTCGGGCAAACCGAGTTCTGGCGGCCTCGGGTCCTATGGACTCGGTGGCTCTGAAGGCGGCGGTCTGGGTCAATCTGCCGGCCACGGCTTGAGCTCTGGCGGTCTCGACGTACCCCACGGGAGCCTACTGCCGCGCATGCTCCCCCAGAATAGCGGTGGACCTCAGGGCGCCAACTTCACGGCTTTTGGTTCTTATGGTCCAAAGAATAACCGGAGGAATAATTATTCAGATGATCCTAACGAATGTTATAATAATGGTGCATATAAAAATAATATGGAATATTATGGTCAACATAATATGGGTCCTGGTCGGCCGTACGGTGTCGGCATGAATCAGAACGGACTGGGTGTGACGCTGGCGAACGGCTCCGGGGGGTACAATGACCGCCAGAGGAATCACCGACTGTGAACAACTGAGGTTTGTTCTATTCAAACCAATCCCAACTCACATTCAAATGCTACGTAACAACTTGACATGTCGGCTACCTTTTGCTTTACCTACCCCCCATCAAGAAATATTTTGACAGGAAATATTAAAACTCCGAAATAATATACAACTTTTTCATGGTTATGTTATTTTATATACTATTCTAATATCGAAATGAATATTTTGATATTATGTCTGTTGTTGTTCATAGTATAATTTCTGATTTCAGAGAACGCGCATAATGGTGATTCGCGCCGACGCAGGAGACGATGAACATCTGCTGAACGAAAAGCTGAGGGAACAAACATAGATTAAGTTACTGATTTGACTTTTTGAATAACATTGCGCGTATGTTAACCGTTCTAATGTTAAAATTTGTGTAATTTAAGCACATTTTGATTTTTAGCCAGTGTTGCCTGCATTTCTATTCTGATCAGATTTCAGATATTTTTAAACAACAGTGGATTTGTCTGCTTTCAAATGTTAATAAAGTAATATTTTTATGTGCAAATGACAAGTTAAACAAGCGAACTAATGTATCCTTTGACAGTGATCAACTCATTTTGATTAATCGGATGTGATTTTCTTTTCATATCAAGGACAGTAATACTGGTTTTACCAGTTTTGGTATCGCAATCAGGTACATATATTAGAGGATTTTATTTTTTGTTATTTTGTAATATTCTATGTATGGTCGCAATTATCATCTTGGGCAGTTTATTATTCTGAACTGACACATGTCGCGGCCTTGGTTGTCTCCCAGCGTCGTCACACTAGTGATGTGTCGACTAGTTTACTATATTTGGTACTTTATTGAACTCAAATTCATAAAAAAAAAAAAACATAGTGTAGCCAAAAAGTCTTTGACTTGTCTGTCTAAAATATCGGATAGAGGTTTTAAGCATTTCCAGGACTTCAGGTCACAAGTATGTGAGTACTGATTCAAAATCGTATTTCGACACATCACTAGTATCACTCGTTCAGATCATTTATGGATTTGTATGAATGATAGTATACATAGTGTGTTGTATATAGTATTATAACATAATGTGCAGTTTGCATACATAGTATATAATAGATTCTAGTGTTTTATTGCACTTATTATTAATTACTAGAATGTTAGCTAAAATAATTGAACAGTTAAAATGATTCATGAAACTGTATTTTGTCTGTGTTTATTGTGTGGATACTTTCCATTATAGTGAATTACACAATTTTGCTCATTAGGAGTACAATATTCTCGATCTAATTTTAACAAAATATTCATAAATAACTACGTTTAATATATTAAGTACTCAGTCTAAGTTTGAATAGCTCATATTCAAATACAAATTTTCTCGTAGTATTAATTGTAAAATAAGATAAAAATAAAATTTTTCACCACTACGGACATTGTTTTATTTTATATAAATATTTATACGGGCTCAATTATTAATATTCTGTTTATATACAGTGTTGGTGTTTCTATAGTTACAATATTCACAATGATTAAAATGGCACGTTGGTTTCCATGGTAACAATAGTACATGATAAACTGGTATAATTAATAAAACTATCAGTAGATGTAATGTACCACCAAATGTATAATATTTAAATTATTAGTGGAAATTCTAAAAATAAGTACACTATGAGTTTTTGCGTCGATCTTGTTTCTGAAGATTCGTTTTATGAGAATATAACCTTGGGAATAACGAAACACCTAGGTTAGTAAACGTTTTTGCAGTGATACCTAATATTATGGCAGATATCATCAGATTTCGTGTAATTCAAAGCTTTAAAAACGGTTGTGATGTAATTTATTTTGAACTGTGGCCATAAAAAGTCAGAATTTTTATTCATTTGCATGATCATGCAAAGGCATGATAATATATAGGTGGTATTCACAGATTTATTGTCTTGCTAGCATTGTGGTCACAATTTCTCCTTATCTTATGTGACGATGTGGCTCAAGATGGTAATGCGTTAAGCCTACTGGGAGGACTGGCTCTCAAGTGCAGCTGCCGGAACACACCTATTGGTGCTTGATGACAGATTTTTAACTTGAGGGTGGTAGCTAGCCAGACTCTTCTCTGTCGTTTCGCTCTTGGCAGAGCGGTCGTGGTCACATAGAGGCGTCCACGTCGGTGGTAGAGGCGGACACAGCTCTCCGCACGATCTCCCGCCATCTCTCTCTGTTTGTAGACTGTCGGGCGCAGTCAGACACACGGCCTCCTACTGCGGATTTCACCTGGTCAGTCCAGCGCATAGATGACCTGCCGCGCGATCTAGTTCCCTCCACTCTTCCCTGTACGACCAGCCGTTCTATGGAGTCGTTATTCCGCCTAGACACATGCCCGAAGTACTGTAGTATGCGCGACTGTACTACGGCCGATAGACGCTGTACAATGCTGAACTCATGGAGTATGGACATATTGGTGCGAAACTCCGTCCTCGATATTCCAAGCATCTTCCGCCAGCACCACATCTCCAGAGCATCTATCTTCCCCTTTTCCAGTTCGCGCACTGTCCAAGTCTCTGCCGCGTAAAGAAAAATGGGGAATACAAGGGTTCGCACGAGCTTGATTTTGGTGGCTTTTGTAATATTGCGATTCCTCCATACGTCATCATTGCTTCAAATACATAATATGTTGTATAGGACAGATAACATGATTTTTAATTGCTACAGATATATAAATTTTAATATTTGAATATTGATTTTATTTAAACATTTTTAACACAGAATTGTATCATTTGTATGATACGAACAGTAAAACCACATGTAATAATAAAATAGTTCTATTGTTATATAATATTACAAAATAATTGCAACATTGATATAAGCAACAAGAATAATTAATATGAATTCGCCTTGTGCTTTGGTAAAAATCTAAATCCATCTGGAACAGGACCTAATAACATTTCACTAATTTTTATCCAATCAGTACAATTCCCAGATGCCATCAAGGTTTCTAAATCATCCCTACCAAAATATATCGGAGGTCTTTCATTAATCTTTTGAGGAGGTCTTTCCAAGACACCTACTGGCACATAGCGATATAGAAATGATAACCATTCAAGCATAAATCGCCTTGTATTCTCAACACCCTGCATATCTGATCCCCAATGTTCTAAACCATAGTTTGTATATTTTTTTAATATGTCTAATCTTTCTCTACTGCTTATATCCCATATTTTCTGTTCTTTAATTTCAGTAAATATCCATGGCTTGATTAATGCACCTCTGCCAATCATAACTCCTTGTACTGTTGGTGCAGTTTTCCTACTTTCTATATAGTCTTCATAGCTTAAAATATCACCATTGCCATAAACTGGACATGGTGCCGCAGCTTTTGCGCATGTTTCAATATACTCCCAGTCTGCTGACCTTGTATACCTGGCTTCTCTTGATCTGCCATGAACAGTAATAAGAGAAGCACCCCATTCAGCCATTTTTGGAACAATAGTGTGAGTTATTTTCTTATCTTGGTATACACCTGTTCTCATTTTTATTGTGAATGGAATACTCAGTAACTTGGAAGCACATCTAACAGAGGCTTCCAAAGCTGGGAGTCTATGCATCATCCCACACCCTCCACCCTTTTTATAAATCAAATCTATTGGACATCCTAAATTTAAATCAATAAAATTTAACTCTGTGTTTTCTTGTAAAATTTGTGCCACTTTGGTTATTGTGTAGACATTGTTGCCACATATCTGTGCTCCAAATAAATCTTCTGATTCATGTCTCTTGACTAGAGCCCATTCTTGTTTTAACCCTTTAAGTAATGACTCACAAAGTGCCATTTCTCCACAAGTAATATCAGCTCCAAACTCTTTGCAAATCCTCCTGAAAGGCAAGTTCCCTACTGTTGTTAATGGACTGAGATACAGTTTATCTTGCCAATCAATTGTCTTCTTCTCCCTCTGCAGTAATTTTATCAAATCCTCATCTGTTACTACACCACTACTAGGTACAATGTGTTCAGCATCATTAACTCCTTCTTCTGTTGACTTTTTAGTAGTTCCTTTATTTCTTTTGTCCATGTGCTTAACAAGTTTTTCTGATAGACTAAAGTCATACTTTTTCTTCTGAAGTTGTATTTGAAGAGATGGCAGTAAAGTGTTTTTAATGTCCTCCTGCCATAGTTCAACCTTTTCTTTGTTAATTATATTGTATCCTTCATTGGTGATATGACTAGAACCGAATCTACATGAGATACCTCTGGGACATTTTCCGCGTAGGTTAAAAACGTGGCATTCATCTCCTAAATCTTTGGGTTTTGATTTTAAGTATTCAAGCGGATTGTGGTTGAATTTGCAGTTGTTATATTGACATGGTAGCAAATCTGTACCGGATACAACGTTAGTGATACTAGGACACGGCTTGCTTTCCTTATCACCTTGATATGTTTTCGGTCTAGCTTTATTTTGGCCTCGTTTTTTATTTTTCGTTCCATTATCTTTTCCAACATTCTCTTCAGATTTAATCTTTTTATTTTCTACTTTATCATCCACGATATCGGAGCTGTCCTCAAGTTTTCGTTTACCTTCTGGATTTGAATTGCATTCTGGGTAATTTTTTAAAGGCCTTTGCACAATGAATTCTGCTTTTATGGCGCATACACCCGCACTGGACTTAGTCATTATATGTAATCACAGACGTACTAGAGATTATGTAATGTAATGGATTTACTACCGAAATGAAAATTTGTATAATTCGCTGTTATAAAGGTTAGTTTTACACTTTGACAGTTGACATAATTTAATGACAGAAATGTCAAATTAGATATAGGCAAAAAATGTATAGATATAACCACAGTTTTTTTTTTTAAATAGATAACAAATTAACAAGACAGTACGACCCAAAAGGATTCTCGGGAAAACCCCACAAAAATATACGTACATCGATTTAATCGCACACGGAATAACCTCATATGAATAAATGCACACAAAAAAAATCGAGAAAAAGGCAGATAGAGCTTTACGAACAACAAAAGTGGGACATGCATTTAGCTGTGTGTCCTATGGCAACCATATAACAAGTTATTGTTATTAACAACTCGTACGACCGTGTGAATTAATTTTGCCAGGGTAGTTAACGTAAGATTTATTGTTTTAGCACCTCAGTAACTCGTTAATCCATCATCCGTCATCAAAAAACATATTTTGACTCTTTATTTATATACTTGTTTTAACTTACCATACCTAAGCCTAATAGTTCCGATGACATATTTGAAATTTTTAGCGACCATGTTGGACTTAAGATTTTTTATTGGTATACTAATTGTCCGGGGTTCTCTATAATTTTTATTTTGGAACCTTAACGCTATCTCTTTTAGTTTTTAGGTCGTTTGCAAACAAACAAACTATTATATGACAAATGTTACCCTACCTTTAGATAGATAAATAACTTGAGCTCGAGATAATTAATACTTTCATTAGAGTCTGGGTAAACGCCCACTTTTGATTGTGAATGACAGTTCAAGATACATCTTGGAGAAATGAAATATTAATTATTATAATAATTTATGTATTCTAACTGTGTATAGCGACTGTGTGTTCAAATATAAATACGTTGGTTTAGGGAAATATACATTTCCAAGCTCCATGAAGCTGTAAAAACCGCAAAGGGTTCAGGGCCGCTAAAGCAAAAAGAAAATAGTCTGTTCGAAAAAAAAAATATGCACTAGTAAATCGGCTTCCTAAGCGTTTACAAATATTCAACAAGGAGTCAGATCTATTATTTATCAACCTTTCTAAAGCAATACGTGATAACCATCTCCACTTTTAAAAATGTGTTATAACATTATATTTTTTTAAATTTTAGTGCTATGCCATGTTCAAAAATATTATTTTTGTCACAGCACCTTTTCCATTGAATTGGAGTGGTACGATTAAAAGCGTTTTCGTGGCTTTTTGAAATATCAGTAGGTATTTCCCACATTATGAGAAGCCACATCTCGTTTGTGAGCCCAAATTAACTCGATAGGGTTTAAACCACAGTGATAAAGGGGAAGCCTTACCACTGTGTGACCAATATTCTCCAAGACTTTCATCAAATGGCCCAAACTTATGTTTATTCACATGCATAAGAATTGAGGGTTTCCTAAGTTCGGATCTTAAGAAATATTTTTCTCTAAAAACCACATTCGCCTATTGCAAATTAATTTAATAGGTACTAGGATTGTTGATCAAAACATTAATGCATATATTATTTTTCCGTATTCCTTGCTTGCAGAGTCAGATCCTCGTATATGTAATGTAAATGTTGAACGGCGTGTTCCATGCGATCGTGTAGCTCTTTCCAATTGGGAACAAAGACATTCTGCTGTTTTGCCCGAGGACCTCAGAAATTTTTATGCTTCTAGTGATGGATTTCAATTAACATGGCATTATAAATATTCTGGGAAGTATTATTCAAATATTTTACCATTTCTTTAAATTTTCTTACCAGGTAGCATTTGACCATAATCATACCTGATGGTTGAGTGACATTGTAGAAAACGGTAACATGCTAAACATATAGAACAGGATCTATTTAAGTTTTAGTGACACACATACAACTTACACAGTTAACATGGATGCTACAATAATAAACAAAGAGAATCGGTTACTTCAAGGGCTCGGCCACTAATATTCACATATTACACAAGACTCAACGTGCACGTGTCTAACTACACTTTTGTAGTAACTCATACTACGAAAATTTTCACGTTTTTAATCTATGGTAACGTAGGCACGCTATATTTCTTCTTTTCATTAATTATGGCTCGGCACCATTCGTGCATTAGGCGAGTGTCAAGTATTTTACATTTTGTCAACAAAGCGAGAAAAATATTCTGTAATCTTTAAACATCGCTCCAACAAGATGGCGGCAGCCTTGTTAAAACTTTCCAGGGAGCATTTGTAGCAACTTAAAATGCATGTTCCTAGTTATTTATTGTAATCCACTTCACTTGTGCACAACAACCACACTACATCACGTAAAATGCCGCCAAATTACATAATATAGGGCCAAAAGACATATGTTTATGAATTAAAACAAAAACCGCCACATGACACTTTAAGTTACCGCCAAAAACTCCCACGCTATATTTAAAATAGCGCTAAAATTTCAAAACAAGTGACAAATAGATGAAACAAAATGTAAATAGTTTTTAAATATTCTTAAGTGGCCAGTTTCGGAATTTTTTGTGCAACCTATGTACTTTGTAATATAACTAGTAAGTGCCCGATGCTATTGTTTCCTGAAGAGATTTTCGTTCTAAGACAGATTAAATTGCCCACGTCCAAACGTGTTAAAGCGATCCTCTTCAAATATTGCAAATCGCATATCGTTGATTTTAAAATTGAAACCTTTTTATAAATTTACAGCAGATGAAATTTTACCTGTTGGTTCGATACGAGTGAATTCTTTGAACGAACTTTACTTGTCTCCTGGTCTAAAAGATTTGCTAGATTTCTCACTAACGAGACAACACACGGGGCCTCGACCTGTTATGAATACAAAGAGCAAGGTTTTTGAGTTGGACTCATGTAGAACTATCGGAAAGGTACATAACTTTTATCAAGGATATTAAAAAACTCTATATCATCTATGAACTATGAATAATAGGTTACAGGACCAAAATAACGGATAGTAATAAAATGGATCCGTACACTTTCAAGTTAACGTCTTTACGAATAAATTGTTCTTCGTGATTATGTCTTTTTTATTTTATAAATTAATTTTAATAAATCAGTCTCATCGGACTTAATATATGATGATGTTATCATATTTAACCTAGTGGTTCTCCAGTATATTATCTACAATTGTGAATAAAATTTACCAAACTAATCTCGATAGCAATCACTAGAGATTTCTGAAAATTTTTAGTCGTCAATATTTCATGAGTTTGCACCTGTGTCTAGGGGCACCAGTTTTTCCATATTAAATACTATATATTTTAGGTGTGTCTTGTGTATACCGGCGGTTCCTGGTCTATATGGCTCGCTACGCGCGAAGGTGCCTGGGGCTGGTTGGCAGATTCCTTCACTCACTATTTTAGAATGGCGCTCGTACACTTGGGATTGCCTGGTTGGCAAGCGGCGTTTGCTAATTTGCCTTTAATTCCTTGGGCCGAGGTAAATACATACAAATTGACATATAATACACATTTGATTTATAACTTTCAAGTTCTCAAGTGTACGGAGAATTAAAGCAATATTATTAGCATTATTGAAGCAATGATGGCTCAGCGGTAGCGTGTACGACTTCGCGTCGATTAACGCGAGTTCGCATCCCTGCAATGAGTCAGAGCTTTCGGTGAAGGAAAACATCGTGAGGAACCTATAGCATGGTGGTAGGGCTTTTTCTAATGCCGGCCTGGCTAGCTACCACCCTCAAGTTGAAAATCAGTCACCAAGCACCTATAGGTGTGTTCCGCCAGCTGTACCTTGAGAGCCAGTCTTCCAATAGATTTAGCGTGTTCATCGTTAACATCAGGTGAGATTGCCGTCAAACCGCAACGATAAAAAAAAATAAGTTACAAGAAAATCATTGATTTATTTTTCTCGTTGAGGTTTGCGGGATAGTGGGGTATCTGTACCCGGCTGGGTCGGGACTACCCTACACCCGCTATAGTGAGACGAGACGCATGTACAAGGTGATGTATCGGACCCATCACTCCTTTGCTTTGTCGCGTTTCGGGTTCAGCCAGTGTATATTCAGCTGCCAAGAGGCTTGCAGGCTGCCATGACAATGGCGACCGGTGATGGTTAGCTGATGTCACGGTGGTAGTCATTGTTTTTGGATTTTACTCTGCTACCATCAGGCATAGTGCAGTCACATTTTCGTGCTACTATAAAAAAAAAATGTAATTTAATCTCCTAGTTACATAATAGGTGTGAAATTTTCAAACATTTTAGAAAAAATGTTCATAAAATTGTTTGCTTTACAGCAATTATTCATGTTGCTTGCACCCCATCTTCTCGAGAAGTCAGGCAATGAAAATAATCAACCAAGTGCTGGAGAAGATAGTGGACTGAACCACATAGATCCGAACATCTTCAAGAGTTCCACGCGCCACCACAAGAACGCGACGCGTCCCGTCAACCAGTTGTAACAAACGACGAATAAAATATTCATTTAGCGATTAGCGTACATATTTATTTACAGCAATCAAATAAAATGAAGCAAATGCAGTTACATAATGTATATTGAATAATAATTATTCATGACAATAAAATTTATAGCTAAATAACAAAAAAAAAACATATAATGGACGGAATGTGAGATTCTTAAAGAAGTACTAGTAGCTAAATTCACAAAATTGCTTAAAACAATATTACAATAAAAAATTGCAAACTTACAAGCCAAAATGCGGCGTCATTATAATTATCACTATTAGCTTAGCTTAGTTTCTCGTTTGTTGTAAAAAATCTCGTTTAATAGAAAAGGAATTTTGTATAATTTGTATATGAATTTATTTGGATGTGGACATCCAAATAAAAAAAAATGTGATGTGTAAGGGTCTTTAGTTTCAGAGTTTTATTTAATTATTATATATGAACACAAAAAAAAAAACATTGGAACACTATTATTTAAACTATTTTAGATATAACCTATATGAATCAGCGTGCGCTTGCGTTGTTGCGTCATACGCATCGTTTTCAATATGGCGGATGAATATTCAAATATATTCAGAGCAATATTGGTTATCAAACTAACGTCAATTAGTATTAAGATGAAATATTAAAATATACTTCAATAAAGGATCTACATGTAGAACCTTTCAGTCTACTTTTCGTATTATAACTGTACAAGTTATTCCTGATCAGTCAACTATTTTTCAATATATTCCATTTTACCTTAAAACCAAGTTACTATCATTAGGTGGGATATTAATGTATTGAATATGCAGAAACATTTAAAATAATCATATATAGAGTCTATTAGAGGTTGATTTTAAAATTTTGAATATTAGTATGTAATATAAAATAGCTTATTATTTTAAATATATACAATGTTTTTGCGATTTAGTATTGATGAATAAAATTGTGTTTTAGATTTAAATTAACCACATATAAACTATTCCATCGTTTTAAAAAGGTATAAAATAGTAAAAAACATTAGTTGAATGTAACATTTTTGTATGAACCTAACATAAGCGGACTCTATGGAAGAAATAAGACAATAAATTTATTGGAATGAATCGGTTTGTCTAATCAAAATAAAACATTGTTATAGTAAAGTGGCACATTACATTAAAAGCTAAATATAAAAACCCGCACTTATTCCTATTAATACTAATAACTTAGCACATATGGTATATATGTTGTACATTCATTCATTACAGCAATGTGATGTTTCGTTGGTCTTATTGAATAACGTATAATTTCCTATCGAATAGCTTTAACGTAGTGTCGATACGAAGGGGACTTATCGATAATTAGCAGCCTTTTAAAATTCATGTGATGTGACATTATTAATGTTGGTAAGCCTAAAGGCGTGCAGTATGTGGGTATATCAAGTTTGATTTTATACGGGATATTCGAACTCTTAATTAAATACGCAAAGGCGGTGAGTTGAGGCCGAATGTTCTTTCGATTTGCGCAAGCGCTGCCGAACGGCGCGTGCGAACGCAAATAACGTGAAATATAACTGAATTAACAGGTTTTTTCTTTTGCAAATTTAACACTAATCTATTTTGGAAACTCCTTAAATGAGTTCTTAATGTATTCTTTTTAATGTCATCGGTTATAGAGCTAGGTAGAAGTTAATAGATCCAGCTGACCGGAACCCACTGGTGGTCGGTGGAGAGCGAGTGCAGCGCGTCCATGATCTTGGAGAAGGTGGTGTCGGTGTTGCTGTTGGTGAGGGTGATATCGATGTACTTCTCGTATTGCCGCTGAATGCGGGCGCTGTCCTCGAGGGTTTGCTTCATGTCTTCTTCCTGTTAATGTATCGATTGTATGTAAGAATGACGTAATAAAAACCATCTTATGACGAAGAGTTGACAGAAATTAAATAATTGATATATTTGTTAAAATTTTCGTTTTTACATGACTCAAACGAATTCTTATCGAATTAGTTTTTAATAGAGAAAAACTTTCGCTTAACAAGTGATTTTATTTACAAAAAAATGGGTAAATTGCAATTTAGTAGATAGGTCATAAATACCACACAGAATGGTATAGACTTCTTCGTATAATTTTTTAAATTTCAAAATAGGCAGTCAAGTCAAACTGTAAAATATAATCGACACTAACCTCGTAGAGGGACGCCAGAGATTCCAAGGTACGAGCGCGACGGGAACTGTAGCGGATCGAACTCTGTCTGTCGAACTACAGAACACATGCGAAAATGCAAAATAAACATACTATAAGTACATAACAAGACAACAAAAAGAAAATTTCCAATTTAGCCATGATTGAGAACGCTTTAATTGGCGATGAAAAGCATAGACAATAAATAATGGTTCTATGTTACACTATTAAAATTTTCACACAATTTCAAAAGGTTTTAATGAATCATGTAGATTTATTTGTGGTCACTACAGACACTCATTTAATTATTGGTAGAGCATACGAGATAAATATAACAAGACATCAGTGTACTTTTGTTTAAAATAATTATTAAGGGATGTTCAAGTATATATAACGTAAGCGGTGATTTTAAACCCCCTATGCATCCTGTAAAAAATAAAATAAGAACATCTCGACGCCCCATAAATGATAAGACGTAACAAAATTAAATTCAAATTTGTATATCTATAGTAAAACAAAAAAAATCAGTAGTAGTTTTTGCGTTATGCGCACGAAACTGCATACCTCATTAATTTTGTTTATATAGATGAGAATTATAATGATGAAATTCAGTATTACAAAAATAAAGTATTATCTTAAATTATAAATAAACTATAATTATAGATAAACTTATTTTAAACATTTATTTTTATCTTACGTAAGACTTATGATATCCACTCACAAAGGTCAGAAAAACACCCCCCTCAACAGGTTTAAGTAATACTTGAATGTCCCCTTATTAGTTAAATAAAAACAGCTACTAATTATATCGACGATAATGAGTTTCTTGATTGTCATAACACAGAGAAACTCTTTCACCGCGTACTTGCAAACGTTAATTTAAATTTTCGTAAATTAATGTTCTTATGTCTACACTTTCTCAAAATAAAACGGCAAAGTGTCTAATGTAATATAGAAGACATCATTGTAGACGATAGATATCTCGACGATAACAAATTTATTTAAAAGGTTGTAAAGTATAGAAGCGAATTTAAAATAAATAACTCTCCATATACTCAGGCAGCACACTCTACATTGTAAGAAATTAACTCATGCAGTTATTATAATTGATAACAACTCAAAAAAGGTAAACAAACACAGAGTTGACCAATGTCATTATTCAACCAACAATTGGAATAGATAGCACAATCAGGCGAACACGTATCCTTGGTTTGACATCATATTTAAGTAAATTCTACACATATTATGTGTGGGTGATGTCAAATATAGGTCATGTGTCCACCACTATGAACTACATCCCATAGATTGCTTTATTTTATTTATATTCAATAAGGGCAGCGCCAAAAGCACGCTTATTACACATTATACATCTAATTCTGATATGCGAACCTATTACAGGCGCTCACTACAATTACAATAATATAAAATAATTGTAACCTAACAACACAACATCGTAGGCGAAATTATTATTAAAAAACAAAATAAAAAGAAGTCAGAATATTACTAATTTGTATGAAATATTATAACGTTTCAGTAAGCTTTATTTTTCATACATTGCCATTAAAAAAAAATTATATGTCTATTTCTGTACTACCTTCGGCAATGTTTAATAAAGTTAAGCTTTAAATATTTTAAGTATAGATGCAGACTCACAGCCAGGTTTCGGTTGGAGGCGTGTGTCAGGTTCTTCAGTTGCTCGATGCCGGCAGCAGCTATCATCACCACATATGGCAGGAATTCACTGCTATTGTGCAGGAGTTTCAAAGACTGCGGCGCGCAGTCCAGAACGCACATTTTACCTGAATTGAATATATTTTTACAGTACGAACTAGTAAACAGGTTTGGAGTCAATGAAGTGCTTACTAAAGTCTATAACTAAATACCTGAATGAAATTATTGCATGGTGATTTTTTGATATACCACTAATCGCTCATGAGTCGCGAGGCACCTATTATATTGTGTTCAAGCAATTGCAATCATGAGTCGTGCCAACGTTTTCTCCATTTTATCAGGTAGCAGCAAATATGCCTCAAATTTAACTGATTGTAACTGGTCACTGCAGCCTATAACTGTGTATAACTAATTCCATAATGAACGAGCCCTGAGACCCGTCATAATACTTTCTGACTCCTGAAGATCAAGTTGGAACGCAGAACACAGCAACCAGTTTTTTCAATTATTCCTAGTTTGAAAAACATCCTCGAAATGCTCAGAAAGAGTATTTAAAATAATATTGGTGTTTAGCCAAATTATATTAATAAATTATCCAACAAATTAAACATGCTTTTTTGCACGTGCACTATTATAATTTTATGTATTACTAGATGGTACCTGTCTACTTCGTTTGGCGTTTTTTTAATATCACTTTATTTTATACTAACTGTGCTCGCGGCATTGCTCGCGTGGACTATTAAGAACCTTTTTAATTTTTTGTGAGAAACCATAATTATTTTTCTGAAATAAAAGTAACCTAAGTTATTCCTTGTTATCTGCCAGTGAAAGTCCAGTCAAAATCGGTCCAACCGTTTCGGAGGTTACCCGCAACAAACAGACAGACAGAAATTTTCAAAATAGGTTATTTTATAGGTATTGTGTAAACTTTTATATGCATTTAGTAAAAAGCTGTTATTTCGACATTAAAAAACCGACACTTCAATTTTATTATATGTATGTATGTATAGATAGAATCGAAAGGAGCATTTAAAAATAGATTGTAAGTTGCCATAACGTTAAACATTTAAAGAATGAAATGGATATAATAAATACCTTCTTTAATAACAGCTCGTATAGAGTCGAGATGGGTCCCGTAAAGGTTCCCGTTGTGGTCCCCGTACTCGAGGAAGCGGCCCGCGTGCGCGTCGCGCTCCATCTCCTCGCGCGACACGAACCAGTACGACTGCCCGTTCTCCTCCATCGGTCGCGGGGGGCGCGACGTGTCTACCGACCTCAATACTTTACTCAAGGAGGCACTTACGGATGTCAAACTAAACCACCGGTTCATAAAATAAATCCCAGCCATCGAGAATAGACGACATGAAACTCATTCGGTGGATGCCAAAGAGGCAGTCAGTCACTTCCAAACATCACTATCATTCACGTAATGACCACCCAATAATAATATTTTAACAGTAACACCGGCTTATACCTGCGTAAAACTTATTGTGCCAACAAATCAGTAATGTGCTTAACGATCTTATTGTAGAACTTAACATTATCACCGAAAAAAAGGAATGATTAATTTATATCTAAATACTTTGTAGGTATTAAAACTCCGACAGTAATTTACAGAATCAGTAGTAGTGTGGAAGGAGACCGCGTCGCGTCGACCAACGCGAGTTCGAATCCCTGCAATGGGCTTGAGCTTTCGGCGAAGGAAAACATTGTGATGAAATCATACAAGCACGTACAGGTGAGAGCCAGCCCCCCAATAGGTTTAGCGTATTAACATCAGATGAGAATGAGGCGAATTGCTTAGCGTATAAAGAATTAAAAAAAGTAGTGATGAAGAGTGAAGTACTGACGGGGTATGACCGCTCCGAATCTGTCCGGGTATTCCTGTATGAGGCGGTTCTTGAGCGTGCGCCGGCCGACGCCGCGCGTGCCCACCAGCGCCAGCACGCGCCGCAGGAAGGGCGGAGTGCGCGCCACCTCCTCGTACAGCGCCAGCTCGGCTCCCTCCAGCGCTACCGACGAACGCGACTCGTACACGAACTTCTTCTTTTTCTTTGATATCTGTATTGATAACATTTCATTTCATTTGTAATGGAAACACAAGAACAACATGGTAATCGACAAGTCTGCTACATCATAGGATGATTTTTCTTAAAAGAAAATGTATATGCTTGCACTTTTTCTATTCACTTGTGTGTATGAGCAAAGATGATTATTCAGCTGAACATGTCCACTCGTCAAAACATAACAAGTAACAATAGCTGACACAAGTGGACCGTGAGAATAATGCTTTTAATTTCATAAACAATACAGACATGATTCACGAAATTTATGTGTCTTGTTATATTGCAGGATTGCATATTTGATTCTGATGAAAATGATGACGTTATAAGACGCAGGCTTCGTAGTGTTCTGTCTTTTCCTGTAGTAAATAACTCGACCACAGTGTTTGGGATAGCATAACAACTTTCTACATTAAAAAACCCTTAAATCTAACAAGTGGTCAGTCAAGTTGAAGTTTATCAATCTCATATAATATATATAGCAACGTCCATTTTTATATACATTGTAAACAATATATATCGAACTTCTATTTAACGAAAAACTCCTTAAAACATAGAAATTACTAAAGTTTGTTTGTTCTACATAGTCGCCAAAACATCGAAATACTCTTATATAACGCAACAACGTCTCTTAATAGCGAAACAATACGCCATTATTCATACCCCAATAAACTTTATTTTACTGAACTTCAAACTGAGTAAAGGACAGAGTCGTAAATATTTCATTTCATACGTACTATGGGATTCTAAGAAATGTATTTAATTAAATGCATGTAATTCAAATATATATCAAGTATTTTTATTTGAAATCTTTATTAATGTAGAATAACGTAATTAATAATTAAAAATAACGTATTTTTTAATTATTCGCTTTTTGTTCCGTCGTGACAGACTAATGTTCATCAACTCGTGACAAAACAGTCACTTCGACACCTGGTTTTAATTACTATACGCGCACAGGTGACCAAATTGACACTATGTATTCTTTTTTTATATAATTAATTTCTAGCAAGTCTTCAGATGGGATAGAAAATCTCATGTTAGTTTTTTTCTATGTTATTGCAGGTAAATTGCACAAAAAATCATCAAAACTTTTAAACAATCATTCGAAAATATGGAAAAAATTTCTTTGGATGTTTTCAAGTTTATGAATCATAGTGCGAAACCTTTCATTTTTTAGCCTCTCAGCCGCCTTTTTCTTTTTTACGATATTTTCTTTTTTGTCTCATTAGTTCGCAGATAATGATCGTCTCTTCAAAATCAATATCAAACAAGCCTTGATGTAAAAAAAATATTGTCATCCTACGTGAGCACATTCCACTTTGAAGACGTACGTGATAGTGACAGAAGCCCTTTTGTCACGATTACAAAAATCATTCGTGCGCGATAGCTCTAAATGAACAGATAGTTTTTTGGAACAAAAACACTAGTAAATACGAATTCAATAATCAGCTGATCTTAGGTTAAAAGGTTAGTTTAGGTTAAAATAACATACCCTCGCTCCACAAATGCTGATCTTATGCACGAAGTCCGCTTCAGGAGGGACATAAGCTTTGCGTCGTTCTTCCAACTCTGGCGAAGGTATCAACCCCACAACATCTGGATTGTTAACATGACTTGCTTGCCACCAGTTCGGGTCTTTTCTATCTGATACCTAAAATATAATATTAGTTTAGTTAAGTTGTTGCTTACATTTCCCAAAAGATATTTACTTTTTTATTATTGAATTATTTAAAGCTTATTACATAACATTAATCTAAATATATTAATTAATTTTTAATAATCAATATATTATTATGTGTGCAAGAATTACTATTTTTATATTTGTATTTTGCACAATTAAATAAGTGTAATATAAAGGACAAATAATCATTTTTAGACGTAGAAGATGACTTTTAAACTATGGTGAGAATTTAATACCGCGAGAACTAAACATGAAATTTCTTGAGGTATCAAATTGTTATTGAAGTCCAAAATTATATATGTCAAGATATGAAGGACACGGACTATGACGTTTTTTATTGTACACTTTTTACATGGTATTTTTAAATATTATTTAACTATGAGGAGAAAGAGAGATTGCTGATGAAGTTACGATATCGTATTGTTTATGGCCGGACTTTTCAACTGAACCGAAACTGAAAAAACCACGTCAAAGTCGATCAAAAGTCAATGTCATGTCTGTTTGACTATAGCAGTGTTGTGCACTCAGAATTCTTACCGGAAGGTCAAACGGTAAATAAGGTATATTATTTGATCGTTATGCTGCGTTTAAGAGAGCGAATTCAAGGAAAAGGGCCAAATTTGTGGAAAAAATTCTTCGATTTTGCACCACGATAATACGCCTTCGCACAAGGCCATCATTGTGTACGAATTATACCAACAAATACCATCGAGCACTTCTTTCTTTTTAATAACTCAATACTGGAAAAAGCGTTTAAAAAATGTTTTGATGATTGGATTATTCGTTGGCGTAAGTGTATCGTTTCTGAAGGAGCATACTCTGAAGGCGATAAAATAAATTTGGATGAAATCCACAAAATCAACAAAATCCAAAAACATTTTGATCTTTTCCTGGTACTTTTTTGACAGAGTAGTATATTGGAGTCAATGAATAAATTAAAACTTCAAATTTTTTACCACACCTCCTATTTTATAATGTCCATACATATAATAACATTGGAGTATCTGTTTGTGATGTCCAAATAACAGCTTTTTTTTTTAATAAATGCCTATGAAAGTATACACGGTACATAATAACAATATCAACAATTTTTAAATTATAGTAGATAAAATACCTGGAGTATGTCACCTTTCTTGAATTCCAAACCAATTTCTTTACATGGTATTAAAGTGTCTTCCTTCGGGCTGTAGTCAAATAATGCTCTCATATAGCACTAAAAACAAATAGCATTGTTGGTATATTTTCATTTCTATTTACTATAAGTTTTAGAACTTTATACTTGATACATTTTAGTGTTTGGCTACAATCTCACCTGATCTTAAGTTAGGATGTGGCCCAAGATGGTAACACGCTAAGCCTAACGGGGGAACTGGCACTCAAGTACAACCACCAAAACACATCTATAGGTGCTTGTGGCAGATTTTCAACTTGATGATGATAGCTAGCATTAACAAATGCCATACTATAATGCTATGGTTTCATCATGCACCCTGCACTGAAAGCTCAGGCTCACTGCAGGGATTCAAACTCACATTGATTAACACGGTGTACATAACACTGAGCCATCACTGCTTCAATTCATCATCATCATTACTGCATTGGTTTGGCTATGGTAGAACTATTTCTTCACCAATTTTTACTGCAATGCTTTCAGTTTTATGAAAGGAAGAGTGTGGTTGTTAACTGCAATAGCATTCTAATTTAAATAAATAATATATTTAAATAGGGATTAAACTTTCTGATTATCTATCTTCAGGAAAATATCATTGAACAACCCAAGTTAAGACTGTAGTCTTACCTGAGGTTTGTTATGGATATCTGCTATGGATATATAGGCTGGAATAAACATGTAACAACATCACTGTTTTAACAAGTGTTTTGATTCCACATAACATATAAAATACAAGGAAACATACACATAATGTAATTATTTCACAAACCAATTATGTTTAATATAAGTAAATAAAGTTTATAATTATTATTTTTTACAATTAAGTAAAACAATTTACCTGACATGATGTCATGTTTACAGTAAAACTTATCAAATATAATATGAGATACTATTTTGCTTATTTTATTACTTATTAAACTTTACTTAAATATGATTTAACAACAGGTGTCCCAATCAACAATCCAATCAACAATGATAACTCAATTAGGGTCCACAAAATATATGTAGAGTACATAATTTTATTAACCTTTTTCTGGTAATAAATTGTGTAAAATTCATTAAAAAAAAGGTAAGGCTTTACAGAAGAAAGGCAAATATTAAAGGCAAAACAAAACATTAAAATAGCCGTAGTTCCAAAAGTTTGGAAGTATCAGGTCAAGAGACTAGTCTAATACTTACACTTAGCTTATTGGTCAATTGTGTACATTTCTCTTTTAAATTAGGTCCAACTTTTAATGTAACCCTGTCGTTGGGCTTAGCAACTGCTTCTTTCAGCTGCTCTTCAGAGTCAATGTGTACTCCGTCAACTTCTAATAGGACATCTCCGACAGATACTAAAGCCTGTTTAGCTGCAGCACTGCCTGATAATATTCTCGCTACAATTAACTGCCCATGCTCATCTGTTGTAACCTGAATATAAAGTCTATTTCAAATGCCAGCACAAGTTACTAAAGAAATAAGCTTCTGAACACAAGCTTGCATTTTAAAGTAATATGAATGCAAGAAAAATAAAACAAAATATTCTATCCAATAATTAAAGCCAAGAAAATTATGGGTATACCAATTTATATGTTTAATATATGTATATAAAGATATTCTTTCATTAGTCATTTGGAGAAAAAAACCTTGTTAACTCAACATTGTTACTTTATTATATAGTATAATATATAAAAATATCTTACAGTTAATCCTAATGGTTGGCCAGGTACTTTTCTAAGTCCGACAACTTTTACAGTTTCAACAGGCATGTCTCCGTTCTCTTCTGGGCTTGCGTCAGTGCCTTCAGCTATATCTTTACACTGTAATGTCGTTTTCTCATCAATACCAGAGCCTCTTTCCAACCAAATTGCACCTATTTGATCATGAGCATCTATGAGTGCCTGAAATTTAAAATTTAATTATTATTTTAGTAAAAACAGACCTAAATAAGGCCATTAAAATAAAAAAGCAACCATGTATATCTTTAGTTTTGTTATTTTTGTGGCTTTATATATAATCTTGGATGAAAAAAATAATATATATACCATATAATTATTTACCCTAGCTAAATATAATTTATATAGTACAAATGTTATTATTTTGCTGTATACATTTTATACTTGAGGCTAAAAGCGTAATATATACAACACAAAGAACATTTACTTTGACTCTCTACAGTATTTAGTATCTTTGTTTTTAATATTTATGTCGCAACTGGCTTATTCTACTCACTTTAAAATGCGATCTTGAGACTATAATGGCAAGTTCAGCTTGTTCGATAGTCCGAATGTTGTTGCCACGATACTCACTTAACGATCGTATAATATTTACGTTATCCAATGATACCGGCTTCACAAGCAACTCCTCTTCCGTATCGATTGACTACAATCACAACAATTCACGTTAATAAATGCTAAACTGACTCCAGAGGCCCATAAAAACACTAGATTCGCAAAGGTATTTAGGCGTGGCACATAACAACGGATAATTCATGAATGAAAATTTTACATACCTACATAATACGTCACTTTATTAAATTATATGCATTATAAAATTTATTCATGAACCAGTTACAGGTGTTTTGAACAATTCCATTTAAAGAAAAATAACTGTTATAACAAATTAACAAAAACCGCACACCTACACCCAAACTACTCGTCGCTTTCTCGGCCACTGTCAAAGTGTCAAATCAAATGACTAAAGAATGAGGATAGTTGGATACTAATGATGTTTTGCTTTGGCAGGCACAGTTTCAAATGTAATTAATTTTTGTGTACCAATTTATACTTTAACTCAAGGCAATAGAATACAACGTATTAGAATTTACATGTATGTCTAACGTCGTTTCAAATAAAACGTCAACGTAATATAAAAAGACAAACACTAACTTCAAATTTTAACACAGAGTAACTACATAGTAGACGTTGTTGTCTCTGGCTTTTACATTAGGCATCATTCCTTATTATTTTCTATGCTTTATCAATTAAACAGAAGATTTATTGTGTGAATTAAACAGATTTAATGTTTATTTATGTTTCATTAAAAAAAATGTTTTGTCGGGCTTTTAAATATTCTGGTAACACCACGCACACAGTCACAAACTTATACATATGTACCTACCTACTCTGTGCATATGTACTACTGATGTACTACCGCTACGCAACAGATAACTCTCTTTGCAGATAACTTAAGACGGCTTTGGGTTGGACTTTGGAAACGCTACCGCTGAATTTGAATATGGGGGGGGTGGTGGGAGGGGGGGGAGGGTGAGAGATAATCCCCCTATAAAGGAAAAATTCCGGAAATTAATAGTTTTCGACAAATTAATTTTTTAAAATTTTGAGGTTATGTCATTTATTAAGCAAAATTAGGTCACCTACGCTAAATTTGATGACGCTAAGGGACGGAGGAGGGTCGGGAGGGTGAAAGGGAACTCCACAGTGAAAGAAAAAGTGCGGAAACAAGTAGTTTTCGAGAAATCATATTTGAAAATTTTGAGGTTAAGTCATTCAATAAGCAAAATTATGTTACCTACTGAGACTTGTATATAAATTCCCAACAGGTAATTAGTGTTCTGGCACTCGCCGGCCGCTGCCGCGGCCCGCTCGCTTCGCTCGCTCGGCTCGTGCGTTTTGTTCACAATACAAACCTAACCTAACCAATTGTATCAATACAGTACGATGTCAGCGTTGTTTGCGCAGCCACAACTGCAGCTGCTTCATCCGAGCAATCGGCATTCGTCATACAATCCAACATAGTTAAAAACAAAAGTACAGTAAAACAAACTAAAACTAACAATAACAATGAACAATAACAACGAACAATACCAAGAAATATCAAACGGAACAAAGAAAATAACCCAGACACGAAAAACTCGGAACAGAATAAACAAACAAAACATTGATCGTTCAAAAACCAATAAAAACAAGTTAAGAAAAAAAATACGAAATTTTAAATTAAATTATATATATAACTAAAGGCTTGTATTTTAATAACAATATGTATTAATTATTAATAATAATATGCAATAATATACGAAAATTTTGTAAAAGTTCAAAAAAAACGTTCAGAAACTTTAAGATAATTAGGCTCTATGAGTGAAATTCTCTTGTCTATACATTACGTACTCTGTGCTATACGTTCAGAATAGCTTGATCTGACATTTGTATTGTCAAATTTACTAATTTAAATACGATTTTTAAAATTTAATTAATAAAAATAAACTTGTGATTATCTCATAAACTATAAATTTCCGGAATGTAAAATTTTATAATAAGCCTAGTTATAAAGTGATCTAACTGTAAAAAAGGAGTGCGAGTGTGATTCCGACGGTAGCGTGTCCAAAGCTGAGCCCGGCTTTGGATGGTTTCACCTGTTTGTGCTACGCGCGGTGTCTGTTTAGTTTATTATTTAGCATAATTCCAAAAACAAGCCCGGTGAAGCTGTAAAAGCCGTAAGGCTCCATGGCGGAAATCTAATTATAAAAGGATCTAATTGTAAAAAAAAAGCGTAGTCTCAATTCGACGGTAAATATTCTAAAGTTGTGCCATTCTTAGTCTTATTCATATAGGTAAAATAACGCTTATTGTAAATATTTCCTTACAATAGTGTATTTTAAATATGATACTAGAAAGCGTAACTGTCGGCGCAAGTGCTGGTTCTATATTTCGTGTACGATGTCTATATAATTCTTAAACTTTTTCTTTATTTAATTAAAATCTATGTAATATTATGTTTAATTATGTATATTTTAAAACACAATAAAAAAGATCTTTTTTGTCATTGATATTACGCAATATGTATAGTAGAAGCGCGGAAAATAAGAATTTTCTTTAAAAGAAATATGTCGTCATAGCATCGAGATAATAATTTCTGTCAGGTACTCAAAATACGCGGAAAATAAAATAAACGAAAATAAATTAGAGACACCACACGCTAGCAACAGGTGTGCTCTATGATCCACATAACTATATAAGACAAACTAAGTCGGAACCCGAAGAGAAGATCATTCTTGCTGGAGCTTGTCGAATCGTGAGGACGTTCGATATCAGTTACCAGGTCGCCTACGAGCAGCGATAGCATCAGACATGCGAAGCTTGGGGGGTTATGTAGAGGACGTTGGAGGGCACTAGGATAACTCAAAATAAACAGACGTCACTCTCAATTGGATCGTCTGACCGTGTACATTTCTACACTTGCTTGCACTTCAACCAAGATAACGCCCACAAGATCTGTGATTCCTTAATGACGATATCGGGGAAAATCCTGGTGCCTCCGATAGTCCATCCTGATGTCTCCGATAATTATATAGTAAATTTATTTTTAGGATTTCTGTGGTGCCTTTGTATTATTTGAAATTTAAATAAAATTCATTAATTACCTCATACTTCCTTCCAAAATCCGGGCTTTCAACTATACTTCTTAAAAAAATTACTTCGTGATTGGCTAAGTCTTCTTGAGGTTTATCTTCTTCTCTTTCTAAAAACGAAAGAAAGGCATATATTTAATATTACATACAAGCAACCTTTTGCGACTTCCTTCATTTTAATTAAAATATAAAAATTAATAAGAATAAAAATAACCCATATCATTTAGGAATAATATATAGCTTTTAATTAGTGTACGATTTTTCAGAATGGTATAATTAGTTTCAGAGACTATAACTATATACCTGCAACAAATAATACTAATATTACCTCTTAATATAGATGTCTGTGTTGCCAGTGTGTGTTGCGAGTGATGATTTATAGCACTTTTTTTTTCGAACTGACTATACTGTTAGCCTTCGGGGCCCTGGAGCCTTTATGGCTTTTACAGGTTTACCGGGCTTGAAAATTTATGGCACCAAAACATGGTCGCTAACGATGGGCCTCATAAAAACACTTAAAGGGCAAGGGAAAGGGCTATGCTCGGAATTTCTTTGCGTGATCATAACAGAATTGAGGAGAGTCACTAAATAACGTAATCACCGACATAGCTCTAAGGTATGCTATACTTAAGTGGCAGTGGGCGAGGCACATTACTTGTAGAACGGATGGCCGATGGAGCCAAAGAGTTCTCGAGTGGCGACTACGTACGGGAAGACACAGCGTGGACACTTGCCCTTGCCACAAGGGGTTGTGGGAGCCTGTTGGATGCAACAGTGTAAGACCGGTTATTGTGGCGATTATTAGGTAAAACCTATGTCTAGCAGTGGAAGTCTTTCGGCTAAGATGATGATGATGATTGATTTTTTTATTAAGAGAATTTGCGGGAAATTTTTAATATTCGTTAATATTTAATTTAGAAATTGATTATAATAGATTATAACATTTGTAATTGTGATTGTTTTTATATAATATATATTTTAATCACCTTCATAGGTTGTAGCACAACATAATTGTAGATACATTTTTAATACTAATAAGTGAGCGATTCGTGTAAACGGCTTAAATGACGTGGATTAAATTTAATATCTTGATAACGTTTTGCTTTTCAAGTGCACATGGACAGGTTTTTTTGGCAAGACACCGAGGGATGCTCGCAGTCACCTAATACTTTATCATTAATCTGTGAAATAATCTATTATTGCAACATTTGCAACCATTGTTGCCATGTCAGCTACCGTTCAGCTTCTGACGCATTGTTTATTAAGTTCTACCACAAAATGAGCTAGGGTAAGGTAGATCGTGGAAATTCGGAACAGTATCTGAACAAAAAAGATTTATTTTAATGGTTAATTTAAATCGTTAAAATGTTGTCGAGGGCCGGCGCAAGGATTAAAACTAGTGGCGGGGTAAGACCTAAATTTGATGTGGGCAGGATAAATATTGCGAGGCCCCAGGTTTTTATATTTTTTGTAAGCGCGTGTATTAATTATCTAAGACGGGCCTTATTTATTTCGTAAATTTTAATAAGGTCTTTAAATTTGTAAAATTACTAAGATTGTCTCTGTTATTTATTCATTTTACAGTTCGGTTTATTTCGTTCTAAATTTCTACTATAAATGTATTTGTTTGTTTTTCCACTATATAGATTTTTATTAAATATACTAAATAAACTATATTGCGTGAAGTTGGTGTTCCTCGGCTGAGTGCTTTCTGCGCTCGCCCACAAACCTAGTGAAGTTGTAAAGGAATCCTGGCAAACAGTATAGTTAGATCGAACAAAAAAGCGTATTATTTACTGGATATTGACGGAACCTTATCTGTTCCAAATGAATTGCAAAAACTAAAATCTTTATATTGAACTACCCTTATGTCTTTTAGATAATATCGGTTAATATATCAAAACAATTTTACTTGGGTATCTATCCTCAAAGGGTTTTTGTTTTACTACGTTACGTGTGGATTTTAATTATTTTTTCCGATATATCATTGAAGCACTTTAACTTTGGAATTGTATTGCATTGTATTTTGCACTCGGGTAAAATGTTTGGTAGAAAGTGGACGCGATTTTCTCAGTATTCCATTGCTCTAAAAAGAGTTAGAGCCGTTCGTTCACACGAAACCCGGAAATACCGTTAGGTCAGACTCGCTACTAAACGAAATACTAAGAAAAAATTACGCACTCCAGAAACCTGTAAGTATTAGGTTAGATTCACATCGAAGACGTATGGCAAAATATCGATCGATCGAAAGTAGTAAAAGGCATGAGGCACGGCTGACTGCTAACCGGGAGGCTCACGCTGTGTCTTGGGAGTCTGAAACGTTCACAGAGTGTGAGGCAAAGCTGATTGTTAACCGTGAGTACCACGCTGCTTCTGAGGAATCGGAGACATTCTCAAAACACGGTTAAATCGGCGATGTTGAATTTCATACACTTACATATGTATCTGTATTTTTTTTATTATTACTGTTTTTCATACACGAAGTACCAGGCGGACGAAGTCGCACGAACAGGTAGTACTAGATAATAAAATAACACAAAATTTTAAAAACTATTTTCGACGTTCAATGTGAGCAAATTTATAAATTTGTAGATGTAACGAAAAAGTGTCGTCGGTCGGCTACCTGGGAGTCCCATACATATATTACTCATGTGTGGGACGGGACTCCCATATTTGAGGTGCAGACCTTTTTTGTGTTATCTCTAAATTTACTTACATTACTAATTGCCGGCCCCTAATAATACGGGGTCAGTGTCATTTTTTTGCTAATTCCCATATACTCGAACGTAACACACGAACACGTAACACACAGATAACGGCCGTACCGTAGGCGCGAGCGGTCCCCACGCGACTTTGACCACGCCTTAAGTCGCTTTTGATTAAATGCACGTGTCTTTTCTTGGATAAAAAGTCTTTTATCTAGTAGCTGGACATTAAGAGTACACGATTAAGATTAAGAATTAGATTAAGTATACAAGATTAAGTATACACGGTATCTATAACAAAAAATCCAGTTTTAACCATTTTTGTCCGTTTGTTCCGGGTAATACCGAAACAGTTAGACCGATTTTGATGAGACTTTCACTGGCAGATAGCTGATGTTATAAGGAGTAACGTAGGCTACTTTTATTTTAGAAAAATAATTAGGGTTCCGTGCAAAGAAAAGCCTTTTTAGTATTTCATGCGAGCGGAGCCGCGCGCACAGCTAGTTATTAATATAATATTTAGTTTGTAATTTGTGGAGGAAATTATATCATTTCAATTAAAATGAAAAACTTCCTCTTTCCTAGTATGTGTAGAAAAGGAATTAGTATAAAAATAGATAAGAACAATGAATCATCTATGTCAGGGTTCTCAAAGTGGGGTTCGCCATTCGACGGTATGGGGTTAGCGACAAGATTTACGTAATGGTGTACAAAATGACTCCTAAAATAGAGTACTTTGCGACAAGAAACACATTAAAAAAAAAAGGTGTGTGTGCGATTCACACACGATAGAAGTGAAATTTCATTTTGAAAGACATTTTCTATTTTATTTAAACAGTGTGTAATATACATACACACCGACATTTAGTCTCTCGCTCTGGCTCACACAAAGAGGAAAGACCGATAATGTGCGTTAAACGTTAAACGTTTAACATTTAACGTTTAACGCTTGGAAGTCGCATAAGAAGTTTCACTTCAAAAATAATTTCTTTGGCACTGTATTTGTTATAAAAACCATATTTTCTTCAATAGTCAATTTTATTATTTCTTGGATTTGATTAGTTAGTTAAGGGGTTCGCTCTCATCTGGAAACTTTAACAGGGGTTCGTGCAGCCAAAAGTTTGAGAAACCCTGATCTAAGTAATTAAAAATTAAGTACGTACCTATACGCATTGTCGACTGAATATAAATATTACCATTATCGGTTATACATTTTGACAGTGTTAAAAATATTTATAAAACAACGGACTATTATGAATTCATGAAACAAAGAGTATGCGGCCATTTGCGTGGCGGAGTTTTTTTGCCAATTTCATATTTAAAAAAATATAACCTAAATCATTATTCCTAACAAAGAGGTATGAATGTTTGTCACACTTTTATTTTTATCTTTCGTTTCGTTGCAGGAGTTCTTTGAATTGCCGAGGTCATTAGCATCTTTCGAGATCATTAGTACGAGTAAGTTGCTGATTGCCTCGCGAGAATTGAAAGAAGCTTACTTACAAAGATTATAGTTATAGAATTAATAACACTAGTTCATACATACGACTTCGCTTGCATTTTTTTCCTTTTACAGCGAATATTAATGTCTCTTGAATAAACCATGTTTTTATTCTATTGGTATCTTATCTAAATTCAGTAGTAGGTACAATCCATTCCAAATTATAAGACAATTTTGATTTTATAATCAGAATATGATCCGGAAAGCAGGGATTTTTTCCTAAAGTAACTATTTTTATAATTTATGTGATATTTTGTAATTCATTGGATGAATGAATTACATTCTTGAAGAGAAGTTTAACGTTGGATTCTCTGTATCAGATGGAATGGCAGTTTACGGGACGTAGCTTGAAAAAGGTGGCTGCGTGAAAGCGGCTTCTATATTAATAAATCTGTAGTTATGCTTGTAAATGTAATTTTTGTTTCCAAATTTCGTGATACCTATTAATATAAAGTGCATTGATGAAGAATATTTTTTGTACGTCTTTCTGTCTTGTATGTTTGGAATTAACTCAAAATTGCCAATTTTTATGAAATTTAGTATGCGGGAAGCTTACATTATTCCTTAATTGATAAGCTTTGCTTATCTTATCTTAATTAATTAATATCTTATCTTATCTAAGCTTAATTGATTAGGCTTGCAAATAACAGTTTTAGAAATGATAAGATATTAGTTAAAAAAACGAGATGAAGAAATTAGTGATTAATAAACGCGTGCGCTGCCGCGGGCACTGATAGTGTAACTTGCACACCTAAAATTTCATATACAAAATCTTTTGTTTTATGTGATAGTTGTCTACAACTTAATTGAATCTATTTGTTTATAACAGTTTTAAGATAACTATATTATTCATCGTTAACGGAATTGCTACTTGAATGTTCAGAATACATGCAAGGTCATCAACGGTCGCAAATGACTAGAGTTACAAAGAGTAAAATTTAAAATTATATAAAAGCAATATTTGAGCATCATAAGTCCCGAGTTAACTTGTGATTTGGATTTGAGGGGTATAAAGCAAAGGTGATATGTAGGAAGGCCAAACAAGAATTATATATTTCGACGACGTTTTATTATTAAAGCGATTATCGACTGGTCTAATAATAGAAAAAACTGTTGAGAAAAATCAATTAATATAATATTAATCCCAAAAGTGCTTTAAAAAAGTTAAAGTATTAATGATAATTTGTTTCAAAAGTAGACAGTGTTTTTATGCTTTTATAACCCTCAATTTTGAACAGTTTTTTTTTAATTCTAGATTTAGAATTGAGTACAATCTCACCTGATATATGGCGATTATGCGATCAAAGACGTTAACACATTAAATCTAAAGTTCAGCGGTCGGAACACATCTAAAGTTGCTTGGCGACAGATGTTAAACTTGAGAATGGTAGCTAGCCAAACGGGCATTACAAAATGCCTTAGCCCACCTTGACTAAAAAGTTTTGTTATAAAAATATCTGTCCACTAACTTAAACGGTTAACAATAGATATATACAATAGACAATAGATTATAAATTACACACAATACGTTAGCGTGACAAAATCGAATAACATATCAGTACCTATTTCACTTAATACACAAAATACATGTAGAAAAAAATAAACGAAAACTATATTACATACTTGTTACATAACATAATTTTTATTTATAGTTTGTTTAAATTTAACAGGAAATCGATTATTTTGTCATTTATGTTACTAATGTGGGTATGTTACAAGTTGAATTACGGAATTTATTACGTATACTTCAAGATGATTTACATTTTTAACCCCCGACTAAAAGAGTGGAGTTATAAGTTTAACGTGTGTATCTGTGTGTCTGTATGTGGCATCGTAGCTCCCAAACGGCTGAATCGATTTGGATCTTGTTTTGTTGTTTAAAAGGTGACTTGAATGAGAGTGTTCTTAGCCATAACTCAAAAAATCTGTTTATATATTTATTCAAAATAAAGTAAAAAAGTACTTTATCAAATTTAAGCCTTAAGAAGGCACATATGAACGTCAAACATTACTACTGGTTCGGAAAACATCCCAGTCATCGAGAAGAACCGCCAAGAAACTCGAGCGGACATTTTTTTTTTTTTGCTTTCCAACTGTACAAACAATATTTAAAGTTATTAATAATTTAATGGATGATCTGAATGGGAGTCACTTCCAGACATCACTATCAATCACTTAATGATCCACCTTACAATAAGCTTTTGACAGTAAAACCTGCTTGACATGGTCTTGTGAACTTATTGTCTGGCAAATCAGTAATGTGCTTCGGGATCTTATTATATAACCTAACACTATTACCAAAAAACTAGTCTTACTAAGTGAAAAACACGGTACGACTAATTTATGTCCATTTCTGGTATTAAAACTGTGCTGGTCTTTGAGAAAATCTAGCTTGTAATTATATTATCAAGAATGTGTTGAGAGAGCAAAGGTAAGATATTAAATTCCTCTTTAGTGATTCACGAGGTTTCGTGTTGTATATTGATATGATATTGATAAATGGATGCGAACATCTTTCACAGGTCTAACCGAGTCGAAATTTGGTATTCTGATATATCTGGCATCGAGTGTATATACATACTAGAAAAATCTGCGGAAGCATTTAATTAACGTATGCAAATATTTAAACTATTTCTACAATATGTAGTTAGCAGTAAAACGCGTAACATTATCGGTTCAACAGAACGTCCGCAAAGTTTCCTCAGTAATTTTATTAGCTTGAGTTTTAAGTTCGAGTATGCCCGCTTTATCCTCAGCATGAATATCCGACAAATTTAATATAGTGTAGTAAGTTGTAATATCCATGTTTGAATTTAAACGAAATAGTGAAGTGCCTTTTACAGTAATTCACTTTGAGGTTATTGTTCATATGAATGCAGCGGTTGCAGATTCACTATACTAACCTTCGTCTGGCGGTTTGTTACCGAACGCGAAGTCTCTGAATCCTCGCCAGTTAACGGTATATCTTCCGCTGCGTCTTACCATCATCACTAATATAAACACGAAATTCACTAGTGTAGTTCACTAAAGGGCGGCCAGTGGCATTATCCGGCCGATTTTCACACGGACAGTATCGACGCGTGGCGAGCGACGCGTCATGAGGCCGCGATCGGCGCGGCGTCAGCTGCGGCAGCGCGTCACGGCATGCACGCCGGCGCCGCGCCGCCCGCCCGCCCTCCACGCCGCACCGCGCTTGCGCACAGCCGCCCGCCCTACGTAGCTACTAGCTTTATAACAAGCGCATCGCGATACCGTCATGTTTGCGTTGTGAATGTTACAATAAAAACGTTGATTGAGAAAATTGTATGAAAACGAGTTGCACTAGAAGAGTGATGAATGTATGAAACTATTTCCGTTGTGTTAAAATAAAAGTAGGTATAGTGCATCTCTGTCTAGCGGCTCGCCTCATTGCCTCACACGAAGATATAAAATGTTTTTATCCAATCTAACGTTTATTATATTTTGAATGTTGACGTAGCTCTCGACGTCTAGCGATCCAACTTTACTGCATTACGTTATAGATTTTATTACAAACAAAACCGGAGTGGATGTAGATTAATTTTAAATATTGCAAACGATCTCAACTGTTTGTATCCAATTTGGAGCTAGATATATGACCTGCGAGTAAGATAAGATTTATTCGTTTTTGTTCAATACATTATAACAGTTGCACTATGAAAACATTGTAGAAGGGACCTCGATAACGTACAAAAATTAATAAAGTTTTGAGTACTCTTCCCGTAGATCATGAAACCTTCTTTATCTAAACTACGAAAGCTCTACAATTTAAAAGAATAATTTGAGTATTGGTCTTATTTCTGTAAAAGAAAATAAAAAAACAAAGTTTTTTTTTAAACCCCCTGGCTTATTAAGTAACTCATTTATTGAGATCATTGACGAGCCCAAATACAATATATCAGATTCCAGATATTGCTGAGGCATCAAGTCAAAGTTTCTATGTCCTTCTAATATTATTTAAGTAACAGAATACCAAATTTCGACTCGATCAGACTTGTGGAAGATGCTCACAACTATATAACTATATAATTCATCCTATATCAACTAGAAAAGAGATGAGAATCTACGAACGGCTGAACAGGCTTTGTTAAAACTACATCAAAATCGGTTCAACCGTTTGGAAGCTACGATGCCACAGATAGACAAAGATACACAGATATCTCTGTTTGCGTCGGGAGTTAATGCCTCAGACGGCTTTTACAGCTTCACAGAGCTTGGGGCGAGCGCTGAAGGCACTCAGCCGCGAAAGCGTCAACAAAAGTAGGTTAAATAAAATATTGAATATGATAGTTATGTAATTTATGACTGGCATATAATAAAGTGTGTTTGTATCGTCTTTAAGTAATATTTGAATATAACATGGTCCTAAGCACTAGGTAAAAATATGAATCTTTAAAACCTCCTTAACTTAAACCCTTGGTAAGATTTGAACTTTACTTTAACTTATCGAGGTAGTAGGTACTGTATAATCAAAAATAATATATTAAACTATATTCATTTTATCTATACATATAATCAAATTGAAGTGTCCGTTTGTAATGTCAAAATAACAGTTTTTACTAAATACATATGAAAGTATACACGATACCTATAACAAAACACCCATTTTTAACATTTTTGTCTGTTTGTCTCCGGTAATCTCCGAAACGGTTAGCCCGATTTTGACGGGACTTTCATTGGCAGATAGCTGATGTTATAACGCGTAACTTAGACAAATTTTATTTTAGAAAAATAGTTTGGGGTTCCACACAAAAAATAAAAAAAGGTTTTCTTACTAGTTCATGCGAGCGGAGCCGCGGGCACAGCTACTCTATAAATAAAATAAAATAAATCTTATGAAAAGAGGTAGTACACTCAATTACAATAAAGATGAATATATACAGCACCTATAGTTGATGTCCAGAACAAGTCAGAGATTTTTGTAGGATGCCTTCCTTGGTTTCAATATATGTGATCAGGGTGCCTTTCATGTTATCAGAACCTGACTATGCTAATGCCTGTTCGCTAGCTTTTTTAAATAAAGTCATGTCAATAATTGGACCAACGACATCCTTCTAAGGGTTGTAGGCCAAAAATCTTTAGATGAAAAATAATAATATGAACAATAACGTCTGACATATTCAGTACAGTCAATAATATAATTAACAGAGTAATTAATCATTTTCTCTTCAGAATTAGGTGCTAAAACCTAAAGTTCGATATCGGGGGTATTACCACCATATCTTTTCTGCCCTAAAGTGCAAGTGTGCTGCCGTGTGCTCGCGAATTCCAACTTAGTGTTCAAGAATAATACCTAACTTACTTGCAACTGAGCCACGAAGTTCAGATTAAAGTTGACCAATGTAAGTACGGTTAAAAGTAAGTGACACATTATATCTTTCAAGACAAAGGAACTATATCTAGATGCGAGGTGTAGGGGGGTTCAATATCTTGAGACGAGACACCCAAGCCAACCTCACCACGTCGTGCAGGTTAGGAAAGACGAAATGGCGTTAGCGGTGTGGTAAGGCTATATAGCTCGACTGGGTCGCGGTCACCATGCGTTTGTGAAAACTCCGTCATAGGAAAACGCCTATGCGCGTTTCATTTTAGAATCAGCCGGAGCATGTCCAGTTTCTACTTACGCAGGCTAACATGACTGTTTTTGGAACTGTGCTTACTATCAGGCAACAAACTAAAATAAAAAGGATTTCGTAGACATAGGATAATAAAAAAAGAACTCTGTATAAAATACATAGCAAATATTACATATGTATCGAAATATACATTCGGTTTATAACCATTACATATTATAAAGTCTCCCGCCGCATCTATCTATCTGAACGCGATAAACTCAAAAACCACCGAACGTCTCATACGGTTTTCATCAATGGACAGAGTGATTAATCAGGAAGGTTTAAGTGTATAGAGTTATTAGAGTTTTGTGTAAATTGGCTAAAATATGATAATGATTGTTAAATACCATCCCGACTGGGAGCCTTACTGGCGTGCACTTCTTAAACAAATAGAGTTGCTACCCGTGCGAAGCCGGGCGGGTTGCTAATATTGCATATTACAAGGGTTTTTATAATGAAATAGGGTAAGCCTTTATGTCGTTGAAGATATTTAGATTAGATTTTAAGGTCGTGTATATTAGTTTTAAGAAGCATTTTACAATAATAATAATAAAGTAGGTCGAATATAAAACAGTTACGATCGCGCAATAAAATAGCTCACCACTTACGATTCAATGTAACGGTACCTATATGTATAAACGTTGGTATTATTTTTACATCTGGAATGCACAATTTCTTTAAAAAACAGAATGAACTTGTGTACGGTCGAGCGGTATATATCTCACTATATTTTCTATATATGTATATATCAAAATGGATGTTGGTGTGTATGAGATTAATAAACTCCTGCGCCGTTTGACCTACACCAGGAAAGTTGGTAGATAAGGTTTTTTGGAGTTTACTCCTTAAGACACGATATAAGGCGCACGGTATGAAAAAATAAGAGGTGTGGAATAGGCATGATGACTTTTTTGTGAAGCATTTCTAAAATGATCTTACGTTTTTATTATTCAACAAAATAAAATATTTTTGCATAAAATACAGTAGTAAAAACTGCCTTTTTTTAAAAAAACAAGTTTTAAATTGACGCCAAAACGGTCGCAAGTTGCATGGCGGTACTTGTGATGTCACGAGTCATTCCATAGAAGCGCCGCGTCGCGTCGTTTTAACAATCAAAGAACACAGGTACTCGCCGTATACAACAGTGTTTAGACAATAATGTAGTTGTTTTAAGTTTTAAAAATGAATTCTAAAGTATATCATAATTCGAAAATAATTTTAAAATAAGTAGTCTACCAAAAACACAAAAAAAAAACCTAACAAGATATTTATTTTCCAAATAATGTGTATAATAAAGAAAACTACAAAATTCGCTTATGCAATATATGTATACTGTATTTTGGTGCAATAATGTAAACATAGGGTTTGATGAGGGTATAATAATAGAGGTAGGGTAACAGAGACACTTCTTTGGAGATATCTCTACTTGGGCCAGACCAACCGTCGAAATACCTCCACTCTACAGAAAATGGAAGCCGAATAACCTTGTGTTATGTTCCTACGGTGAGTAGGGTTTTCGGAGTCCTTAGGGAAGAGAGGTTCAGGGTCGGTTACGCGCTAGTAGTACCTCTGTGGTCTTACAAGCGTTTATAGGCTTCGGTAGCCACACCATCAGGCGGGCTGCAAACTTTTTGTCAGGTTAGTTGTATAAAAAAATTGACATATTACATTTCCATAATGACAATAAACCATTAAAATTTCAACATTTTTATTTATGCTTTAGATAACTAAAATCAAATGTACAAAAAATAAGTTTAACATAATTTTTATAAGTCTTTGCATTCGTAGGACACTTGATTTCAATAAAACCATCTTGAAAAATACCGTCTGGTGATCCTGGTATGAAAGGATACTTTTTTGACAACATTAGACCACACTTCTTAATATTTTTATCAATTGTAATACCCTTGAGAAGCTACACATAGCATGCTACGGAAATAACTGCTTCTTCTATATTATTTCCTAGGTCTTAATGTGACTGCATACTACTCTACACGTGTACCTTATACTTAGGACAAATTTTACATTTCAATATGTACATTTTACTCAGATGGAAGTTTAGATAAATCGAAATTCTGCTGAGGAAGAGTTTCTGATTGACGCAAGAACCATTTCCAATGTCAACAAATATTTTCTAGACTAATTAAAGCTTATAATGCCTTAATAAATCCTTATTCATTCGCTAATATATCTTGGTTTTTGGTTGTAATAACACAAAACTATGCAATTTATTAGTTTGAAACAATAAAATAATTGAAAGACGATGCAGGGATTATTGATAAGCGTTAACACAAGACAAGTTCGAATGGAACAAAATAATATTTACTTGGCTGCGGAAGGCCTTGACCCGTGTCATCATTTGCTCAGATTGGTGTTTCACAAAACATTACGTATTGCTAAAGTTACGTGTTTTTATTTTAATTGATGTATGTTCATTTCTCTTTTAATATAAATATTAATACGTTTTTTTGGTCTTTCTAACTTATTTCATTATTTAAAATTAATATTTCAGTGACTCTATGTTATAGTCATCATACCTGCAAAGTGCAACATCACGCAAACAATTTTTAACAATATTGGTATTCAAATAAGGCTGAGATTTATTCAACTCCTTTTCGTTTGCTGCGAAAGCCGCAAGACGCGAAGCGACCATTGAAATGAGCGGGAACGCCGCGCGGGTTAAATTAAATTTTTACATTCATTCTGTATCCTGAGAGATGCCTTTATTTAATCTTCTTTCAATTGTATATATTCTAAATTCTAAGACAGTTCTTGAGGAGTAAACTCCAGTCGCGCGTCGGAGCTGACACACACACTTTTTGTCATGGAGAAGGTTTTTTTTATCGTTATAGGTGTTGGCGTAGTGGCCACAATCTCACCTGATGTTAAATGACGATGTGGCCCAAGATGATAACATGCTAAATTTAGTGGAAGACTGGCTCTCAAGTGCAGATGCCGGAACACACCTATTGGTGCTTGGCGAGAGATTATCAACTTGAGGGTGGTAGCTAGCCAGACGGGCATTAGAAAAAGCCCTACCACCATGCTATGTTTGCCTCACGTTGTTTTCCTTCACCGAAAGCTCAGGCTCATTGCAGGGATTCGAACTCACGTCAAACGACGCGAAGTCTTACACCCTACCACTGAGCTATCATTGCTTCATATGCTATCTTTGAATGCGATAGGATAGGTTGCACTTTGGTTGAGTTATTGACTATAGCTAACGCGTCATACCCATCCGTCTCTTCAAGTCAAGCGTGTTTGCGCCCACGGCCGCGAAACCACCGTTCCCTCCGTAGGGGACGGGCGGTTAACTTCGCTCCTGCACACCCGCCACGACCACCCTCTCCAGCGGCAACTCAAGCCTAGGTCCGTTCCTCCGGCATGGAGCCCTTGAGCCAGCAGCCGCTCGCGCGATACAGTGACACTGCACTTCACACATGTACACCACTCAGGTACATAGGTTCTGTAACGGACCTTTTTTTCTTTTTTTGGCTAGTTAGTTTAATTTTTTTTACCAAATCACTAAATACATATACACATGTTCCTTCCTTCCTCCCAGAAGACAGAAACATGTATATTTGTACAGTAAGTTAGCTCGAATTTCTATGGATAGTTATTTAGTCAGATCGCGACTTTTTCGCATGATCGGCAACAGCCCAAGCCGAGGTTCGGCCACTTTGGCACCCTTGGAGCTTGTTGCCTAGCTTTCGCGGCTGAGTGCCTACCGCGCTCGCCCCCAAGCCCGGTGAAGCTGTAAAAGCCGCAAAGCCTCCAGGGCCCCTAAGGCTAACAAAATAGCCAGTTCTAAAAAAAAAAAGTTATTGACTACTGGGAAGGATAGAACATCGTTTGCTGGGCCAGTTACTATAATATATGTGAGATGAGTTCTGTGGGCATATATTAGGTACTCTATTATAGAATCTGCAGAATTATTATGTATTAAGGTTTGATTAGATCTAATGACGGTAATATATAAAGCATCACAATAAATTTATTATTCGAATATGTACTGATTTTATAATCTATTATCACAAACATTAAAAGTACGAAAAAGTTGAAACATTTAAATAATAGCGAAATATTGTACATACTACATACGTTGAAGTTAAACAAAAAAAAAAAAAAAACATTTAACGACACAGCCATTGTAAAGAAGACGACAGAAAGACAAAAATGTATATCCTTGATTTCAAAAAATCAAAATTAAAAGATACTTTATTCAATTAGGCCAATAGAAGGCACTTATGAACGTCTAAACACTACTACCAGTACGGAAAATATCCCAGTTATCGATAAGAAACAGCAAGAAACTAAAATCTTATGTTTTTTAAACGTTGATTTTGTAAACTAGCAGTAAAGCCAAATTATTGTATACATTTTATTTAGATTATACATTTATAATTAATTTAGCTTTCACGTTGTTTATAAAAAAGAACCTGTACCACGTTCAACCATAATTATATATTATCGTTTCCTCTTCCATTAAGAAAGGTGGGCAGGTCTAACCTATGATTAGGAGTAATGAGGATAAATGGTCTAAAGACATTTCCCAAGGCAATCCAAAAGAAAGAATGGGAGACAGCATCAAGGATGGGAAGACGACGCGACGTTCGAAAAATACCTGGCGTTAATTAGATTTACTCACTGTGACAAATTCTAGGGGAGGTCTATGCTAGAAAACAACAAAATCTGGTGTCAAATAGGCAGTACTGATATGTTAAATAAATCGGATGACTACTCACGTAATCATATTTATTAAAAATTACATTATCATAATGAATTTAACTACTCAATGACTATTGGACTCGATATCACTCGTCCGTATTACAACAACATTAGCTCGTGCCAACAACTTTTTTTATTATCGTAGCACGGCATAGTCACATCGCTTGATGTTGAGTACCAATCCAATAACATCGGCGAACACCGAGGATCGTTTTTGTTCGTGCCGAGATGGAGGTTACCGCAAGCTATGGCTTTGGAGCCCAGCGCGTTAGATTGTGTTATGAAAGGGAGAAGAGGGAATGAGGTTAAACAGCTCTTTAGAACACTTGCCATGATACAGACGGTAGAACACACTCAGCGAGGCAATGTCCTTGAGCAGCTGAAGTGACTCGATGAACTTGTAAAGTCTTTTGCATAATTATGACATAGATGATTTTTCTCAAGCTCTTGACCGTAAAATCTATTGATTTGTAGGCCAACATGTTTAAAAATATATCTCCTAACGACGGTATATTTGAAGCAGTGGTAGCTCACCGCGTCGATTGACGTGAGTTCGAATCCTTGAAATGAACCTGAGCTTTCGGTGACGAAAAAGATCGTGATGAAACCATAGCATGATGGTACTTTCTAACGCCCAAGGTTATAATCAAGAGCTAAACTTATTGCTACTCTACTTATTATGCTCGATGGTAGGGCACGATAATTGTGTCCGACTGGATTGCCACCACTATACACCAGGTGTAATATACGTCATAGTAGAACACTTAGGCATGTCGCGTTCCGGGATCAGCCGGTAATCATGCGGGGTGGTAAGAATTTGTACCCGACTAGTTTGCGAATGACTCTGTTTTGGTTTGCTTTCGAAAGACTTGGAGGCCCGCATGACAGCGAAGATCGCCGATGTGTTCACGATTTCTCAGTGATCGCCATTGTTTTTGGAGTACAATACCATATATATTACCGTGTGACTGTAAAAAAACTCCTAAAGAATAAAAAAAAAACTTGCTATTAAGCTTGAAATTAAGACTAGCTCTCAAATGTAGCCTTCGAAAAACACCAATAGTATTTGATGAGTAGGTACTTAGAAATCCCCTCATCTTGCTATGTATAGTGGCATTACTATATTTTTCTTCACTGACAGCTCGGGCTTAATGTAGGGTTCATTATCGCATTACAATGTATATTTTTTACTAGCTGTGCCCCACGGTTTCACTCGTATTAAATTTATTTGACATACTGTCTACGGCGCCGCCATCAACGCGCCCGTGTAGCTCTATCGTTGTTCCACTTCCAGTACTTGACTATAGCTTGCCAGATTGCTTGAAGTTCATAGTTACTGCTCAGCTCCTTAGGATCGTAGCGTAAAGTTATATAGTATATATTATTCTACATTAATCTGGCTATCACCGACGATGTGAAGACATAGAGAAACATTAAAAAAATTGGTTATTTAGAATTTTTTTGTCAATGAAACTTTGTAGTTAAACATATTCGGCGGAATTTAGGAACACAAAATGTCACATGATGCTTATATCTACATCAATATCATATAACAGGTTAAGGAAATACGTACACTTAGTAACGAAAGTGATAAACATGTAAAGCAGAGTTTGTCGTTTCCAAAAATATAGATAACCCGCGACTCGTGATTGTGTTTATCAATTTTTTTAATAAAAATATGTAGTGTCATGCGTCAAACGAAATGTACGTAATAGTTTGTTCTTTTGGAGTCATTGTTTTTCCTTGTTATTAAGATATTTGAGCTAATTCTTATAAAATAATTGTTACATTATTCAATTCCCAGTAGTATGTGTACAAAAATGAATTATGATCTGTTTTTTTTTTCAATTAAACATTACTTTTACATATTTTTAAACCCAATGAAAACACTAAATAAGTATTTCAGAATTACAAAAACATTCCAAGGTTATTTTTTTTTTGTTAATACTCGAAAGATCAAAAATCATCCATTTATCATTTTAGGAGTGTGCGAATAATTCGTCGGAAGAAGTTCGAATCAGTCCAATCACTCGTTCATTAGACTTATTTATGTTTTGTGAATATTTTGAAAATGACAAATTATTATATTTGTAAGTTTTTTGAATAATGTGAAAATGTGGAATTATTTGTAAGTTTTTCGAATAATTTGTAATTTTTGAACTATTCGATCCAAGATTTTAATAATTCATTAATTTTCCATTAATTTTTATATACGTAAATTCGATCGATTATTCAGGTATTGAAACTGACACTTGGAATCTTAAAACGAATTCTTCGAATTCACGAATTCTTCGATTCGAATTTCGAACCGAATAGTAATATTCGATTCCAATGCTATTCGCACACCCCTAAACATTATTTCTACCACTGATTCCTTTCGAAAACTATTAAAAAAGTGGATATGACCATTTTACGGCGTAGTTCACTAACATCCGTGGACTTCCTTTAACTTAAATGCTATCCACCATCATCTTGAGACGGTTCATTCTGAAATGCTCTTCTTAATAGAGATTCAGATTCGCCGTCCGGCTGATACATCTTACTTACGCTACCCCGGCTACATGCTTGAAGAAAATTTCAAGCAAAAGCCGGAGTATGTGTGTTTGTACGATCGGATGTATGTTATTGCTGTTTGTGCTGTACGGAGAATCCTTTCTTATCTGTCGTTTGGTTACACGTGGACCTACTCAAAGCCGTATCTACATGTGCCTCTACATGTATAGGTATCACGAGCGCGTTGCCGACCTTGAACCTCCCTACTCCAAGGAGCTCTGGAAGCAATACTCACCGCATACTCAGTCTTACAAAAAATCGTGTCCGTCTTTAATTTTTCACTCTTTCCTCTTACGATTTTTTATAGTGTATGGTGCCTTCGGTAATTGTAGCATCACAAAATGACGGCACTGTACCTGATGGTAAGCACAAGCACACTGCAATCCGACAACATCGGAGACCACCGAGGGATCTTCAATCCAACGCCAGTTGTCACTGTAAGACAGGTCGGGAGACAATTCCACAGCTTCACAGTACGTCAAAGATATTATGACGTAAATAACTTTTTTCTTAATGGCGAGATAGAGGTTACCGTAAAGTTGTGGTTCCGGATACCAGCTCGTGTGTTCTGTTATGAAAGGGAGAGGAGGGAATTAAGTTGTATAGCTCTTCAGAAAACTACCACAGAAGATCGCAGCCAAATGACCTAGTGTTGTGTTCCTGCGGTCAGTAGGGTTTCCAGAGCTCCTTGGGGAAGAGTGGGTTCAAAGAGAGGTAGGGTATACAGTACTTTCTTTGGAGATTTTTCTCTACTTGAGGCAGCCCGACTGATGGAATACCTCTACCCTACAGAAGATCGCAGCCAAATAACCTGGCGTTGTATTCCTGCGGTGAGTAGGGTTTTCAGAGCTCCTTGGGGTAGAGGGTTCCAAGGTCGGCAACGCGTTAGTGATACCTATGGTATTACAAGCGTCAATAGATTACGGTAGCCGTTTATTATCAGGCGGGCCGTATGCTTGTTTGCCACCTTTGTAGAATAAAAGCAAAGAAGTGTTTAGAAAAAAATACTGTAGTGGATTTATGTACATGTTTATTTCCGTAGTTACTGGGCTAACACTCGTTTTAATAATCTTGTTTTATTTATTAAACGATAATGATATTAGGATTTGTGGTCGCGTGCTGGCTCCAGATAACAGAGGTCACAGGTTGCTTTTATATAGCTGGTCCTAGAATCACTGCCAATAAATAGTACGCGGTTGTGTCGCTTAATGCGCCGACGTTCTTTTTTACATATTAATTTTGAATTAAGTGAGAAAATTGCGTTTTAAAGATGCCGTGGACCAGCGTTAATAGGTAAGTTGGCCTATTTAATTTAATAACACGCCGTGTGCGCGAGATGGAATTACTCATCAACAAAATATCAGGAATCATCCCAATATAAAGCTCTTAGAGGATCAATTTTCAAAATTGGTTTTCACCACTCACCTAAGGTAAGAATCTTTGGCAAAATTTTATGCCGGTTTAAACTGTGTGTTGTCTGTCAGTGTGAATTTTTCTTATGTCAATATAAGCAAGTTTAAAGTTATGTTTGAGTTTTTAATTTTCGCCGTTCACATTGCAAGGTTAAGCAAACGTGAACGTGACTTCTATGACGTTTATGAAACATCGCAAATGCCTGTTTAATTAAGTCTAAACATAACATCATTTATTTTTGTTGTAGTACGGTAAAGTGTGTAAACTCTTTATCTGATGGTAAGCAGATGGAATCCAAAAACAACAGTGACCAATGAGAGATCGGGAACCCATCACCGGTCGACGCTGTTATGCCTCCCTTCCTCCTTTTTTTCCTTATTTGACATTAAGCCAAAATATATGGTGAATATGAGCCATTTTTGTCTAGAAATATAGAATTTGTTTATTACGTTTATAAAGTTACTTATTGGGTCTTAGTATGTCTATCAATCCGACTCTTGTGTAAGTTTGACTTGAATCGGTCTAGTTCAAAGGTTACACGATCACAAATACATGCATCAATAGAAAATAATTATATTATAAATATGCAATATAATTATCACTACATAATTATCATGATATTTATACCTCGATAAATATCTAGTGTTTATTATCAGTTAATAGTTCTATTAAAATTAATAAATGAAAATACTTTTAATTGTATGTTGTGAAATAATAATTGACAATAATAAAAAAAAAGTGTTATTTGGCACATCCAGTCCTTTTCATCTTTTTCGTTTTAAAGAAGCGACATCGCAGACTAAATTAATACAGAAACGAACTTGAGAAAAATAATTGTGTTTATTCGGTAATCGAACGAGAGTCTTTCCAAACCTGATTTATTTATTTCAGAATTTACGTTAAACCTTCAAAAACTGACGCAGTAGAGATGTCAGCTTCGAGCCAAATTGCTCCTCGAACGGCTCTCACAGCGGCCGAGGATTCCGGCGGCCGCTTCGAACTCTGCGACCATGGTTACGGAAAGAGTTCGGTGAAACTGCTCCACGTACATCGTGATGGAGAATACCACACGATAAGAGAGTTCGAAGTGTTTACAGAGTTGAAACTCACATCGGAAATAGCTTATGTCCTTGGAGACAATAAGGAAATAGTCGCAACCGACTCACAGAAGAATACAGTGTATTTGCTAGCGAAAAAGTTCGGTGTGAAAACACCTGAAGAGTTTGGTGCCGTGGTTGTGAATCATTTCCTTTATATGTACAAGCAAGTTGTGGAAGCGAAGTGTAGGATTGTGGAGTGCCCGTGGGAAAGACTGCAAGCTGGTATTCCGCATAACCACGCGTTCATATTCTCACCGACTGCTACACGCTGGTGCGAAGTCTCCCAGGCGCGTCATGGTAAGTTTACTTTATTATGATGCGAAACATATAGACGGGAGTAAAAGCGTTCTGATGGGACGTTACTACGTGCCATTCGGTTAGCTTCGATTCTGGTCGGTTCTTTCCGACTCAGCGCTCTTCTCACAACGTTTGTTATATACGTTGTGTAAGTTAAGTAACGCATCTTTCTCTACTGCACACTCTTACTACTTTACGTGTGTGTTAGTGCATCAGCGTGGTTTCTTATGCTAACTTTGTGGGTTATTCCTGAATATCACAGTTTAAACTTATAATACAAAACTTATAAAACATCTTTAAAATATATTTGTATTGTAAATAGTTTCATAAAAATTAAATAGCATAGATATTTTATTTTATGAATAACTATCTTAATGTTTGCTTTTTTTTTTGTTGTTGTTTATTCATATTTCATTAAAAAATATGATTAAACTTAGATGTTTCACATCAACCAGGCGTCCCATGACGCCCCCATATTTTAAGAGTCTCTTTGTGAGTCGATCGAATAATTAAAAGTAAATTCCACGTTATGTTTAACAGAGGCTGTAGTTGTAAAGTCCGGTTTGAAGGATCTTCGTGTTTTGAAAACGACACAGTCAGCTTTTGTAGACTTCGTACAAGATGAGTACACCACATTAACTGATGCTGCTGAAAGAATATTCAGGTACCTACTTTTTTTCTTTACATTTGCTTAAATCACAGAATTTACATTCAAAATTGATCAAAGCTACTGAAGCTACTAAATGAAGTGATAGGTTCTCAAACTCATTTGGCCCACCATGTCCTGTCTGCGAATAAAAATGTCTAATGTATGAAAGTTTTTTAACGAGTTGTTTAACAAAACCTTTTTTGCTACGAGCAAGGCATGCTGCGTGACGTGGGCCACAAGCTAAGGAAGCCATGATAAATAAAACACAGGAATAATATTAACGTTGCAATTATAGAATGTATAGGTATAGAAACCTAAGAAGAAGCCTAAGAAGTCTAAATAACTATTATAGTTTACTTCTAGTCCATAGAAATGTCGAAATACGTATCGGGAAAACAGGTTTTTTGACTATTTTTTAATCTGCTAGCGCCACCTTACTTTGCCATTTAATTTTCTCCGAGTCTCTACCTTCCCTTGAAAACCTCCAGTGCCCACAAGGGGCTTTATCATTCACTTTGAGAATGGTGGCTTTAAATTAATGAATATTTATTCGATTTGATAATTAACTTAATTCATTTCTAAACTTTTTATAATTTTCAATGTAGTATATATTATAATTATCATATTATATTTATGTGACATAAATTAGGTTTAAATCAAACTTAAAGAAGAAGAAAAAAAAGTCGACATTATTAAAACTAACTTATTTCATAGCACTGTCGTAGAAGCGGAGTGGACCTACGATGGTGTACGGACTGCAGATTTTGATAATGCTTGGCTGACCGTTAAAGACGCCATTCTGGATAAATTCGCCGGCCCTGCAGATAGCGGAGTATATTCACCTTCAGTTCAACACACACTGTATCAGGCAGAAAAAATTGTGCTGGAAAAAGTTCCTGAGGTGAGTAACTATATAGTTGTAGCAATTATCTTCCAAATAATTATAGTTTTATCCTTTATTCCACAGAATAAGTAAAATTGAGAAGTGCGGCGAACTTGTGCGGTACTCTTATCCATAATCTTAGCATTATCCTATAAACTAACTGCTAAAATGCTAACTGCTGGTATAACTACACAAACGTTTATTTAAAAAAAAAAACAGAATTCTTTTACCGGTTCTTCATAACGTACTTTCTACTCATTACTTTCTCTGCTTTACCATATTATATTATTTCCATTGGTATTTTAGAAGGAATCAGGTTAAACTATGTAGCAATTTTTATTATTTCCTAGTCTCTATTTCGTTTAAACATTATCGATCAGATGCTGATTTTAAGAATACATTTTCGAATTTCATAATTATTTGTGAATACTTTTTTAGGGTTCCGATCCCAAAAAAGGAACTCTTGCTAAGGCTACATTTAAAGGTCGTATATCTTCTATACCGTAATAGGTTGTCGCTTGTCATAATAATACAGAATGGCGGATTATTATTATTATTATGGCGGATGTTTTTCCAGATAATAAAAAAGTAAATAATTAAAGTCCTCATATAAGAAATATGTTATTTTAGTGTTTTTGTTGTAAAGTAAAATATATGCATATATATATATACAAGCGTCTAATTTGCTATGTTTGTAGTGGAATCTGTAAATAAAATATGAAATACTAAAAACCTGCAAAGTGTATATCAGACTTAAGACATGAATACCGCATAAAATAAAAATAAATATTTTTTTTGGTTATATTATGTAGTGTGATGTGGTTGTGGCCTCGCAACGCGAGTCCGAATGCACTTGACCGATATTTATCAAGGTTATCTTGAATGTTTTACAAAATTATTATATTTTCGTCGTGTCAAAGTTTACAATAATTAGATAACATATAAAAACTTGTTTTTGGTGTTGGTCACAATTATAGATAATTATTATCGAGTTTGCATCACTTTTCGGAATGTACACTCACTTTTTACATTATCTTTTTTGGGTCGAAACTCGTTTATTTTTATCAAGAGATAACTCTTGAGATGATTTATTATTCAATTGTATTTATGTACGATCACTAGAAATTTACTTCTTTGAATAGTCACAATATATATTATGTAACGCAACGAGTGTGACTATCTTTACCATTATAAAACAAGAGTCTTAGCGAGCAACTTCATAGTGTAGAATTATTGTGCGCGCGCATAGTAAAAAATCCACTATCCTCATTTCTAAGGGTGAGCTATAATAGATAAAATAAGAATCCTGATCCAGAGAAATAATACTTCCAGTAACCTGTTCCAGTATAACAGACTGTTACATGGTGTGTCACGTCATGTTTTTCTTTTACTACATATAATTGAGAGTCATCATGAGTCATGTTTGTTATGTATGTCTCTCTAACATGGTAAACATCATTGAGTTTGAACAGATAATGGTATGTTTTAAACTGAAATAGTTTACTTTTATGTCTCACACTAGTATGTGGAACAGGTATGTAGGGACTACTACAGTTTACAGATAACGGTTCCAAGCTGCTACCTGTAAATACCTGTTCTTTTAAACTGTTACGATATATACGCCTCACTCCTTTCATAATGTGCCTAAAGAAGTTTAATTCCAAGATGTAGGATTATTATTATTTAAATAAATCATTGTTGCAGATTACATGGATTAAGATGACAATGCCGAATCGGCATTATCTGAACATCGATATGTCCAAGTTCCCGGCAAACGTGAGTAAAGGGGACCCCAGACATCACATATATCAACCCATAGACAAACCGGCTGGTCTTATATACGCACAACTGCGGCGGCGACCGAAAAGTCGCCTTTAAAATCATTTAACCATTTTGATATATAATTTTGTTATGAAAATGAATTGGGTCAATTCGTTTTTTATTTAGGTTATAGTACTTTTTTTTTTAAATGTCGGTGCTTGCATCAACTTCTTACGATATTGAAAAAAAAGAAGAATTTTTTTTTAGATTGTTTATCAAATAAAAAAAAATAGCTCTGTTATTTTTTATTATATGTCGTAATGTAATAAAGATTGTTACTTATATAAAGTTATTAAATAAAATAATCTTATATGACCCCATAGTTTTGTAAAATGTAAGTCTAGTCAAATTATTTTTTTATATTTTGAGCGAATAAAAAATGTTGGGTCAAAAAGTACTTTTTTTCTCCTTTTGTACTCTCTCTCTCTTTCCAATAAAATAAATCTTATTTTACTAGGTAAGTTATTTTATTTTATGATTGTAATTATCGCTGGGTATCGCTGGGTACCGACTGGATGTCGACCACCATGCACATTACACATAGTGAATAACCCGTGACAGAATGACTCTCTTTTGGTTTTTCGCGTTTCGGGTCAGTCAGTGCATATCCAGCCGGCATGACAGTGGCGACTGGCGATGGAGTTCTGATCCATCGGTGGTCACCGTTGTTTTTGTATTGTACCGTTCTTACCATCAGATACAGTCATGTTAGTTAGCCTTACTAAAAAAAATTAGGCATTTATGTTAGTGACACGTATTGAATGCGTGTGCAATCTGCATAATTAACACGTTTAAAGTCCCACAAAAAATGAACTCGAAATTCTATTTAAAACGTCGCAATTTTTTTTTAAACATGGATAAAAAAGTTAAAGAAAATTCTGGTTCTAAAAACGTGTTATTTTATTAAATTACCAATAATACTTTTTATTTTTGTCACCCGTTTATGAAGTTGTTTCTTTGACTAATTATAATTACCAAAACAACCATTTTGTATGAAATTTAAAACAAACTGTAGCGCAAATTGACGTCAAACTGCTTTAGTAAATGAATGTCAAAAGTACACCAAAAGTTGGAGAGCAATAAAATTTCGATCAAATTGGTGACAGCGATTTCCATTCAATCTCATCGTAATAAATAGATGCGTATATTATAATTAGTATATTGAAATATATAGGATATATATTTAAGTATATAGAAAATATATTAATTCATTTTTCTTGCTTTCGATGCTAAAGGCGTTTTCACTTCGAAAAGAGTAATACGCAATTTAAAAATTATAAACGTTTATTAAAAATTACAAAATGAATTCTTCCTTACGTATATCTAATTACATATTATTTTTACTATATTTTTCACACTTTAACGATAATAAAATCCCGATGCCCAAATACGAAACAATATAAAAAAATATCTGTAATTATTTTATCAAAGCCCATCCACAATTATGCTTAAAGTATTATGGTTCTTTTAAGACAAGCGTTTCGTTCCGATAATCTTGTCGGCCAAAGCGTAAAGTTCTTCGACCGTCTGAAACAAAAGAATATAAAACCACAATTTATCGAGCGCAGGAAAAGCGTAATAAGTATTCAACGGTTGTTCAAAATAAAATATTATGTACAACACTGTTAAAGCGTTAAATAACCTTGAAAGGGTACTGTAAATATTATCGTAGACACAAAACATTTAGACTAGACATGAATTGTCTACTCGAGCCAATTTCAAGAAAATAAATAAAACGTAATAATATATTTTTGTCGCATAATCGTTTTTCAGGACATATGAAATACATTATTTTGGAATTCATTGTAATAAAATACCATATAACTTGATTTTTTATAGCTATATGGAACCATAGATCTTAGTATGTAGGATATGGTATTAATTTAACCTTTAGACCATAAGTCAGTATCGGAAAAAAAGGACATGGACAAACAGACAGACGGACAACAAAGTGATCCTATTAGTGTCACGATTTTTCAATATGAAGTAAGGAACTCTAAAAAATATATGAAATATTCTCCCATCAGAAGACTATGTATATAAATTGACACTTTTTTTATTAATACGTCCAAAGTTTGATAAAGGTCCTGACCAATAAATTATTTTATCTATCAATTTAGCTTTAATTATTATTAGGTTATATTATTACCAGGTATGTTATCTTTACTACCAACATATAATAAACAATAATATCGAAGGTATTATCAAATTACATTAATTACTATTTTTGTCAAGGTGAAGATAACGGAAAAGGTTATTTTTTTAAATGATCTTGAATTAATTACTACAGTGTATGTATATGCTGATAAGTATCTTCTATCTATATATATCTATAAAAATGGATGTTTGTACGTATGTTCACTATGGACTAATGTTTATTAAACTTAATATTAGCCCAGCGGCTGATCCTATAAAATTTGATAGCGATCGGATAAAAAATATATGTTTTGAACCACAGGAACGCTTGGCCGAGTTTGCTAGTAATCTACATAAATCTGGCTATTTTTCATTTAAAAATGACCAAGCCCGGTGAAGCTATAACAATTCTTTCCGAAATAGATAGACTTTTAAATTGATTCGAATCGAAATCTGATGATGTCAATTGTTTATTTTAGAGATGTACTATAATTTAAATTGGAAGTTGATTTTACGATTATCGATTTTATTGCTTTTTTAGATTTAAATATAAAAGATAAAACGATTATGCTTTAAATCAATTGACGGATATGTAAGCTGTGTAAATTAAATAACAAAAATAAACTATAACAATAATTGAAATCGCAATCTGGAACACTTGAATTATTGAATGCCTGACTTCAAACAACAACATTAATTTGTTACAGTAAAAATGAATGAATTACGTAAATATAATATTTTTGTTCGATATTAAAAAGAAATTAATAAATTAAATGTACAACGGCATTCGATCAATTCGATTCTTACGATTAATTTTCGATTCCTTGGTTTTATTATTTTGTTCTACTCTAGTTTTAAGTAACTTAGAAAGTAACGATGCATGCGGTAAAAAAAAAAAATCACTAAAATCATTGTATAGAAGAAGTTATTTATGATTACGTTGTGCAAAATGTTTTTATAACGTTTATCAGTATAATATTTTTTAATGATAATTAATTGTCGAAATGCTTGTTTTTAGATTATGTCATAATTTGCACGACGTAACAATTTACGTTCTGGGGATATGTCATGCAAGCCTTCGTATGACGAGTAAGGTATAAGTAACTTACATTTAAGTTCTTGAGTGTTTTCACGTCATTCGTCTCGTATTTCAATTGCGCAAATTGTTCGTCGGTGAAGCGGACGCCATTCTCAATATCGATCTGCTTTCGTTCCTCTAACTCTTCCTTGCATTTGGCTAATAATTTTTCAGGAGTCAGCTGTACGGTTTCTTCTTCAATTTCTTCATTTTCAGCTTCTTCATCCATTGACTGCGATATAATAAAGTTACTTTAAATTTTATCGAGAAATCGAAATAATTTAACCGTTATAAATTTTAATTAAATACACAAATAAGGAATTTAGTGTACTATTTAGTAATTTGAGTGTAAATATAGAGGCTTTTGCAGACCAATATGACAACGGTTTTTTAATAATTGATTTTAGCAGAGACCGTTATTCCTGGATTTATTAGGTAGATGTTTAATACGTTGAAATCTATTATTAACTGAGCCTGCATGATCGGTGTTGCTCCTTGAATTTTACTGCCCTATCGTCGGGGTCTAGGTGGCAAATTTCCAAAGTTTACAAATATAAGTAAAACAATAAATACATACATGGTCGAATTTTTGTGAGGCTTTAAGTTTTCTGTAGTAAGCATCGGCGCGCTTCTTTGACGCCCTCGCAACTTCCCGATTTACCATACGCCAAAACACGAAGACTGGGTGGTGGAAGAGCTCAGGAGGACACTCCTTAAGTGGTGTCTTTCCAACCAATATAAGTCGTTTCAGCCTTTCCATCTCATCGAGCTGTTGGAGAAATTTTTCATAACCTTCGATTAAGTCATGAATTTTATTATGAATATTTAATAATTATATTCTATTTCGAGTGTCTCTCCATTTTGAAGAAGTTTGCAAATGTGTTTCTTTCAAAGAACAATACGTTTCATTGTTTTGTCCTATGAGTATCGACACAAACCTGGGATGAAAGATATAAAAGAAATGAGATAATAGACTGCAATAAGTGAATAAAAGCAGTTGGTTTTATGAGTGTTAGAGAAGAAAGAAAAAATATAATTAAGTTATTAAGAAAATCAAAATTTTTCTCCTAGTCATCTATGGAATTAATGATAAAATCTGTATTATTCAACAGTAAGAAAAAAACGAACAAAGCTGCAAGATAAAGCTAACAAAAATAATGATAATGTACTTAATGTTTGAAGCACAACCAATATCTATTAATGTCCATGACACATAAAATCTTGATCAAATGAGTTCAAAGTTAATACACACAATCGTTTTCGGATTGATATAGTTAATTAGGGAGAGGTCAAACACTATAGCAGTTACGGAGGAAAGCTCGTAAAAAGAATATACTTGAATAAACGAGGGGACAAATCATGGCCCTTCAACGTCGATTGCAAACCAAATGAAACAAAACAAATCTATCTTAGGCAAGGATTTTATTTATTGAATAAAGCATGTTAACTATGTACTTGGGAACCATTATTATTAATGCTGCTTTTGGGATAATTTACGAATACAAAATAATAGACATAAACAATGTATTATACATGTTTGTCCTTAGGTATTAAATAATTATTTGAATGTTACATTTCAAAGTCAGATTACAAAATATAAAGTGTAATTAATTATCGAATAGTTTGTTTATAAGTATATGGTAACATTGGAATATTTCTCGTACGCACAGGCGTTTTTCAAAGCGAGTTATAATAAAATGCCTTCTAATAGAAAAAATGATAAAACGTACTTGTTGTATGTGTATACAAATCTATTCAAATCTTCGATCAATAATGATCGAAGATTCAAATGAAGATTGTTTATTAACGCAACATTGCTTTGTTTTGTCTCAACACGCAAGTTAATTTTGCAAAACTACTCGTATATTGAAGGGTTTCGTAAATTTTGTTATATATTTAAAACTTGTTTTAGATTTGTTTCCAACGAATTATAGATATCGAGAAAGTTTGAAAGTGTATATATTGAACATAATGTATACTATAAATAATTTTATGTTAGTCATAATCTTTCTGTTTAAAAGGAAATGCGGGTAGTTTTTATTTCATACAAACGTATTTCTCTGTTTTATCCCTAAATTATGACACTATTATGACACTAGAGCAAATATTTTTGTACCATATAATCTATATATACCACTGCAATTTTAATTTATAATTATTAATTATATATATATTATATTTATTATATTAATAATTATTATTTTTTTCCTGAAATTAATTATTATAAAAACTACGAGCCTTTTAAAATAACTAAAACTTCCCAGTTATATCGCCGTTATCAGAAATCCAGTCAACAAATTCTACGAATGTAAAAATAAAAGAAATACCTTAAGGTATAGCTAAATTACTGTTTATTTTATTCTTAAAAAATGTATTAAAATCGTTAAAGTTTTGGAGGAGGAACAAGAGATTAATTAAAGAGTGAGTAATTATGATTTCGTCTAAATTACATGCATAGGTATAATCAATCAGGCTGAGCTGTAGTTATCTCTCTCGCGTTCTAACCGGTCGTTCAGGAATAACTCGGTAATGTCTTGCTGTCCACGTTTCATCTTTAATTCTTTTTGATACTTACGACCCGTGTAGCGATCCTCTTGTTCAGATTCTCTTCATTTACCGCCCGTATTCTTTCCTCCAACTCTGTCATGTAATTCTTGTCCGTGAGCCGCACGAGGTTCGATCCCATGTGCTTCTCGAGACGAGCCCGGACGTGCGGGTGCGCGAAGCTGTTTAAACAAATGATTTAATTTTATGCCTCTAAGGACTCCACTCAGGGACCCAAGTCAGCTTCACATTCGCGTGATACACCTTGAAGAACAACGATCGGAGGTATTGCGAAAAATTCATCTGCAGAGCCTCAACAAATCATACAACGTACCTGAGCTCTTGGTGATGCAAGTGATGGTTATGAAACCATGGTATAATGGTAGAGCATTTTCTAAAGGCCACCTGGTTCGCTATTGGCTAGTTTATTAGCTGGCGTTGAAGAGCTAAAGCTAGCCAAGCACCTAACGATGTGTTCCGGCAGCTGCATTTGAAAGCCAGTCCCCCTTCTAAAAGTTAAAATAGTGTATAGTTTATTACCACCGGACATACGGTTTTTAACGACATACACTCTAACTGAAAATGTTTCAACTATTTTTTTACCTGTATCATACAGTCAGTTTAAAGTTATTTCGAACATCAAAAAATTTATTTACATTATCTGTGTGAAGGTAACCTAAATAAAATATTATAGAAGTGAATAGACTGGAGCAATGTACGAGCGAGCAGGTCTGTGTTTATTTGTTCTTTGTCTATTTTAAAACTGATATTCTTTTAAGTGTGTACTTTAATCTTTTATTTGATGTGTACTTTGTTGGTGTCGATAAAGTACGATTTATCGCTTCTGTTGTTAATATTCTTAAATTTATACGTTATAAAAAAGAAAATGTATCAATCAAGGTAATTATTTGTTTAATCGGAATGACAATGCAATCTTGAGGTTGAGATTTAAATTTAAAATATCTATCTATAGGTATAGCCCGACCGCTATAAGCGCGACCTTCCATATTGTTGGCGGGATGCGGGGCGGCGGGTGTGCATGGATATACACGGTATTAGATTAAGCCCTGTATCTTTAGATAATTTTACGTATGTTATCGTGAGAGTGAATAAATTAAATACTTGATATTAATTATACTGTTATCTTGTTTAAATGGTAAGCAAAATAGTACTACATCAATGTTGGCAATGCCTTTTCTCTTTTTCAATGGCGATTTTATGGCATCTGCAATAACATCCGAACGATTTTGAGACAAAAATTTTTGATTATTCTTAGCGACACGCTAGTAGCCACTGCAGTAGCCTGATTTACATTAAAATCTTCATCTACAACATCATAAATAAAAATATAATTAAAATGTTTTTTGAAACGACGTTCCTTATCGCGGGATGGAGCTATACGGGAAAAGTAATCGACAGACACTAAAAAGAGACAAACATATAATTATATGTATAGGATTTAGCCTGCGCGAAAATGAGATAGAATTGACACGGTTAAAGTAAGTCCTGATTTTCATGACTGTGATTGTTGTTGATTTGGCCTAGCCATATTACAGCCACACTTGTACGCACTGTTTCTTGCACAGTACGAGTGGTTCGTTCGAGTTCCGCTGACTCAACTATTTATATTTCAAGTATTTATTATTAAATACAATTTTATTACTTGATTTAACCGACACTCTGCTCGGCCCTATGACTATAGATGTAGTAGTGAGAACGAACTGTGTGAGTTGTGACGCATAACTCTGGCCGCCCGATTAAAATATTGTCTATACTGAAGTAATATAAATCATCAATCAGCGATTTCTTTTAAATTATACGCGGGTGAAACTGCGGGGCATAACTAGTTATGTATACTACTACCGTGATTTTTTTCACATATCAAAAACCACCATTTTGCTGGCAGGAGGGACACTTAACAAAACTGAGCATTTTAAAGCTTAATATTTCACAAACGAATGCTTGAATCGAAAAATGGTTTTCGCATACCCGGAATATTTTTAAATGAACTATCCAACAATACGTTATAGGATAAACGAGAAAAAAAAACATTCACTCTTTACGTGCAGGGAAGGTACCCTAAACATTTTTTAGATTTTATTTTACCACTTCATCGGCTTGATTAATACGTACCAAATTACTGCTTTCTAGTACTAAGAATCTCTGAGATAAGCCGTGGATAGACAGACGGACATAGCGAAACTATAAGGGTTTCCTTTTTGAATTCGGGACCCTAAAATTTTATTAAAGTTTTAAGAAATTCCGATTACTTATGTCGTCCCACACGAGTTAAGCCGCAGCCACAGCTAGTATTGTAATAAATAAGAGGAGTTCGGACTAAAGCGACCAATCGTCTCACTTTAAAAAAACAAAGTGTTTATCCTGGTATACGTCGTCAACAAGTTTGCTTCAATTACTAATTAATAAACCACTGTTTCTATCAATTTAACATCTGTAAGACTTCGCGTCGATTGGCATCAGTTCGTATCTCTGCAATGAGCCTGAGCTTTTCGGTGAGGGAAAACATCGCGAGGAAACCATAGCATGGTGGTAGGGAATTTTCTAATGCCCGCCTGGCTAGCTACCACCCTCAAGTTGAAAATCTGTCGCCAAGCACCAATAGGTGTGTTCCGGCAGTTGCACTTGAGAGCCAGGCTTCGACTAGGTTTAGCGTGTTATCATCATGGGCCACATCGTCAGTTAACATCAGGTGAGATTGTGGCAACTACGCCAAACCTATAACGATAAAAAAAAAAATAGGTTCAGCAATCATTAATCAAAATTCTTCCAAACCAACTTTGATTAAGTATATCTGACACAGGTTTATGTAATTAAAATAGCTTTTTATTTTTTATTACAAGGAAATAGCAATTGCAGCATTTTGCTAGGGTCGGTGTTGCTCCAGGTGCCAAGACTCAGGGGACGGCTCAGTGGTAAAGAAAACTAAAGATCTTTTTTTTGTTTTTGGATACTTTTATTATGTGCGTGTGGCTAGTATGTATGTAAAATATCATTTGAGTCGCGCGCGAGTCGAGTCCAAGAAGTTCCATGCTTGGACACATTTCTCTCTACTTGGGACAGCCCGACTGGTTGAATAACTTCACACTACAGACGATCGCAGCAAAATAACCATGTGTTGTGTTCCTGTGGTGAGTAGGGTTTCCAGAGCTCATTGGGCAAAAGGGGTTTAAGGTTGGCAACACGCTTGTGCGAATTCTGGTTTTACAAGCGTCTATAGGCTACGGTAACCGCTTACCGTACGGTCTTGCTCCATCCTAAAATTTGCTTCGGATCGCCACTATCCGTTGCTCCTATAACCCAACCTCAAATAGGACTACAGTTCTAAGGTTTGTCAATTATAGGTGACTTCTGAAGACCTAATTGAAACAATTCGTACGCCTTTACTTATAGCCAACTATACCCTTCCAAGTGAACACGATACCTTAGTTTGACATCACATTCACATCATAATATGTATCATATTTACATAAATTTTACACATATGATGCGTGGATGATGTCAAATATAGGTCATGTGTTCACTGGGTTCTTACCGATATATGGCAGTGTAAGCATTGTGGCAGAAATAGGTGTGGCGGCTTCCATTGAATTTGTATTTTTTAAAGTACTCACCACTGACGCGCAAAGTCGTTCGCCTGTCTGTTTGGATCCGTTTTGAAACGATACTCGTTGCTGTGAACCAGCTAAGAAGAACGCCATGTAGACGTCGCACCATTCGCCGTAAAGTTTTACTAGTTTTGACGCTAGACACCCCGTCTCGTGTTATAGTTGAGACCTTTATCGCTGGCTACAATGGTCCCGTCACGGTATGGCACGACCCTCGGCGCCACCACATGTTACTACAAATTTCACATAGTGGCCCGTACACACGCGATGAAAATAGTATATTTCCATACGCCTAGTTTTTAATACTTGACCGTGTTGATATTTACAAATTAATATTTATGCAGAAAAGTATATATATATATATATATATATATGTTTCATTTTTCTTTATGTATTATATTTATTTAGTGTACTTATTTATTCCTACACTTTTTTTTGTAATTTTACAAATCTTTTTTTTTTCACTACCTAAAATGTTATTTTTTTTCAAAATACCTCTGGTTAGCTAGAAGAAAATGTCTTGTAGCATTAAGCTCACCAGTGTATGAACTACGAACAAAAAATTTCAATACTGTATGAATAAATACATTCAAAAAGTATAATTAAAGTTCACTGAATGTCAGGTATAAAACATTACATATAAAATATACAAGCTGATAGAAGTCCATTTCCTGAGTAAAAGAAGAGACTTTTTGGAGACCGATACTTCCACTAAGAATAATAATAGTGGGTTTATTCAGCACGCAAATCCACGACGTATTTTTCGATTACGAATGCCGAGTAATCTATAATGCAATATTTTATATGGTATTACTATCTGTGCCCTGTGGCTTCACCCACGTATAGTTTAAAATAAATCATTGATGATTTATAATACTTCCGTATAGACAATATTTTTATCGGGCCGCCACTACTACTGTAGGCATAGATCCGAGCCGAGTGTTGAATTATTTGAATTTTCCATTATACCCTAAACTATGCGTCCAATTAACATGCTATAAAGGGCAAAGTTTATCTCTATAAAATCTTCTTGATGATGAAGTAACTTGGTAAGAATTAAAATGCTTTGCATAATAATAAAGTTCATAAATCACTTTTTAATTTTAAATAATTTTTTGTCATAAAACACATTATTGTGGCTTATGTATAAGAGATAAGCATATGATATTGCGGATTTTTTTTAGATTTACTAAGGAGGAATATTTTTGTTGGACATTATATTTACGTATCACTAACCGTTACGCCAGCGAACGTGGATGAAGCAGTTTGGGACCACTTTATCTTCCGACTTATAACAAAAGTCAATATTTAAGGCTAGCTGAGTGGTATAGCCTATACTATTCCTTATGAATCTGGCTATCATATATAAAATAATTTTTCGAATCCAACTGGTAGTTTCAGAGATTAGCATGATTAAACAAACAAACTAACAACTTTTTAGCTTCATTATATTATATTAAGACTAGATTTTACGTAAACTACTGATTTATCATAGAATCGTGTAATGTATAAACCACTTTATATGGCGTGAGTATTGTAAATTCGGTGATTGTTGTACATGACGCCAATACCAATTCCTGTCTTATAGCTATTTTGTGTGTAACGTATAGCGTATTTCATAGTTAATTGTACAGTCGGAGGCAATTATCTAACGATAATTTAACATTGTGATGACGTAATGCAGAGCGATAGTACTTTGCGACCTTACCCCACGTAGTATAACACGAAACGAACACATTTTTTAAATCAAATTAAAGACATGATATGATGTTAAGCTCCACTATACATATAAATACTATACATCACTATACTATACATATAAATGACGCTATACTATACATACTGCATTATACATATAAATGAGTGAATATGTATGATCATAAATGAATCATTTAAATAAAGAATTACCAAGGCTTTCCTTGTTTCGGGCCTTTTTTAAAAATCAATCAATGAATGCCGCCGTTCTTTAACTTTCGAAGCTACGGAACACTTAACAAGGTACTTTTATTTTATGGAATCATTAATAAATTAAATAATAGCAAATTTTAAACTACGTTAGGTTTTAAATTCTTGCGCAAAAGCGACGGAACGGTCTCTGCTGCCAAAAAGCCGATTGAGAGTTGTTGTTACGCATCAATAGATTTACTAAGTCTATGCAGTTTATTCTAGATTTTTTGTGCAGTACGCGAAAATGTCGTAAACTTTATTTTCACTATTGCGAGAATCGTTGTCACGGTAGTGACGCGCTATCGTGTTCCGTCATGCATAATTCTGTATTTACTTCACCGTATTTCATAACACCGACCGCAACGAGTCTGTTCATTACGTTTTTTATAAACAATAGCATCATACATAGGGTTACCGTTCGTTCCGATATATTGGTACTGTCACCGTCATTACGCTTACTTACTCGCCTTTAAAGAATAACATTTAGAGGACAAGAGTGGAATGCCAAAAATTCTGTAGTAGAGAAATGGTTTCACTTTAAAATAAAAATAAAAGATAAGCCCGATCGAATTTCTTGCCGGTTCTTCTTGATGACTGGGATGTTCTCCGAACAGTAGTGTGTAAGAAAGTAGTGTTTTGACGTTTCTAAGTGGCTTCTTGGGGCCTACCATTGAATAAAGTATTTTTTGATTTTGATAGGCATGGAAAGTTACATAAGTTATAGTTATAGTATTGTATAGTTAAAGTTAACTAGCAAACACCCGCGATTTACAATATAACATTTAATATGAATTAAAAGTAGTCTGTAGCACTCAAGAATTAGCAAGCTGAAGTGGCAGTGGGCCGGCCATGTCTCGCGAAGAACCGACAACCGCTGGGGTAAACGGGTTCTTGAGTGGAGACCGCGACTCGGCAAACGTAGTGTAGGACGCCCTCCGGCCAGATGGGCGAAAGACTGCAGGCAGATGCTGGATGCGGCAAGCTGAAGACAGGGCACTATGGCGCTCATTAGGGGAGGCCTATGTCCAGCAGTGGATTATTATAGGTTGATGATGATGATGATGTAGCACTCAGAGATAACGTAGCTTTTATTAGCAAGAGTTTTTAAAATCAGATCAGTAGTTCCAGAGATTACAACATCGTATATATTCACAAACTTTATCCCTTTACAATCATATAATTCTTGTGTGCTTGTAAATCTTGTGTTATTGATTCTATAACGTCTGAGTGACTTGAACTGAACTGACATTTACATAATATATGTGTTTTATCGAGACGATGGTTTATAGATAGCTTAGGATCCGATAGGTGGCGCTGTGATCGAGCCATTAACTACAGTAAAGGGCATAACAAGGTATGCCGTATCAGGTAGTATTAGTTTAGGTAAGTAGTCCATACGAGTGGTAGTTAGTACCTATGCAAGCTTCGATTATATAATCACCACCGCCACATTTTTTTGTATAACGAAACAGCAGTGCTCGTGTTATTTTATATTTCGGTTCGAAGGATATGGTCGGTCGGTCGGTAAGCCGCTTTGGCTCATGTAAAAAAGATAATAACTTGCCGCGCTCATTTATGGTTTTGTATCCGCTCTAATGTCGTTAACTACGCAATCATCTTATAATATATTGAAAACGAATAATAATTTATTATTACGATTTGTATAAATAATGCACTATTTTCGAACACTATAGTTATATCTGGAAAGTCTAGAATTTACCACACAAACATCCAGTATTTATTCATATAGAAAGATAAAGCGTCTCAGTTGAGTGAAACTCGCAAACATTGACGCCTTAGAGCCGGAGCCCACCTGCGGCGCGGCATGGCAGGGGAACCTTCGACAGCCGTACGTTTTTTATTTGAAGTAAAAGTTCTTTAGGCGCGACTAGGAGGTAACTGATGGACGACAATGCAACGGAAGTCCGTTACGGCAATATAGCGTCATGTTGAAGTAAAACTTCTTTAGGCGCGACTAGGAGGTAACTGGATACGTCCATTTAGTATCAGTAAGTGAATGAGGACTGTGAACATTGTGAGCGTGGAAAGTAATTCATGTCGCGGGGAGTTCACGGCGTGAATCCTCGCCATAACTTCACGGCGCGAGTACGGAGCTGGTAGATCGTGGGTGCTGTCGTGCCTCGTCATCCCGGAGAATGCCAAAGAGTCCTGAGGGATGCCAAGGTGTTCCGAAAGCTACCGACACGGCCGCGGCGTGGCATGCCTATACATACCGCGAATTGTTTTTCTAATCACGAATATTATCATTGAAAGTTAAACTTTAACGTCATGTATGTAATTATCGTCTGTTATTATTCATACATACATACATAAATCACGCATCTTTCCCAACGGGGTAGGCAGAGATCACGTCCTTCCACTTTCTACGATCCTTACATACAACTTTCGCTTCGTCAACATTGATCAATCTTTTCGTGCATGCTCGTCAGTTTAGAGTACTCTTAACCTGACCTTTCTTCAAAACGTTCCCGATTTGATCGTGGAACGTTCGTCTAGGCCTTCCTCTTCCAACGTTTCCAATTACACTCATCTTATAAATCTGTCTAGTCAATCTTCTTTCATTCATCCTCTCTACATGCCCAAACCATCCCTTTCTCAATCCGTGTCACTATATCTTCTATAGTGTTATTATTCATTATTTGCAAAATTTCTTGCCGTACCACCTGTGGTCTCTGGACCTTATTAAGAATTAACCATTAATAAGGCAAATAAACAATTTCTAAAAATAGGACGCCTCGAAACTTCCCTATTCTTTTAAACGTTTTGTCATAAATCAAACAAATTCATTCTCTAAATTTCGACCCCCCGTTTTATTTCATATATAAGCGAGCCATATTCATACAGAGAGCAGTTCTATATTAAACATCAAAGCGAATACAAGAAACGACAAACTGAAGAAATCTATAATAGGATTACAAGCTGAGAATACTGTATATTTATTTATTTATTTTATTTGGACCGCCAGTGGTCAGTGTATTAAATGCAATTACATAAATAATAACAATTTGAAAAAGAAAATACACTTGGCCTTTTAGGGCAATCACAACATGCACTGTGTAGACAAAAATACATAAAATCAATACTAAAGAACAACAAAACATAAGAAACAGTTACAACAGAATTTTTGAAATTAGGTCAAATAACTATATACAACATATATAACTATATATAACATATTATATATAGACTATAGACGTTTTCTGTGCTACAACTGCAACTAAGTAGGTACACTTGAATAGTTAGTGGGTTTATATTACTTTTGTCTTTTTGTACAACTACTTTTACTGGAAACAGCATGTTATTGCACCCACGGGTGTAAGAGTATTGTATGGGCATTACATACTAAAACAAATGGATGTATAACTTTTAAATATAGACACAAACAATGTGGGATGAGGAGCGGATGGATCGCGTTTTAAATTATGCGAGTTACCATCCGATCACTCTCTGTCTTATTACATGAGCCGATAAATCGGTACTTAGACAGATAGTATAATAAATCTAAATTTATATTTACGATGTATCTAGAGATTTTATTCGGTCGGTATATTTACACTAAGAGAGAGAAAAAAGCAAAACGAACTTTAATAGTTTCACAGAAATCGCTGTGAATATCGTTGGCGTAATGGTTTAAATTTTTAATAAATACTTATAGCAATGTTATATTTATTTTGAAATACAAAATCTATTTTAATTAATATTGAAAGTTGCGGTTAGTATTTCAGAGAATGTAAGATGACTTTATAATAGGTATAGCATGATACTTGTCCGTGATGAGCATTGGAAAGTGACCACCATGTACAATGCAGATGGTGATAAGTCCTTCATAGTGACTCTCTTGTCGTTTGTCGTGCGGCTCGGTAAAGCTGTAAAAGCCGTAATGGTTCCAGAGCCCCTAAAGCTAACAGTATAGTCAGTTCGAAAAAAATAAAAAATAAAAAAAAATGTCGTGTTATATCAGCCAGTGTATATCCAGAGCCTTGAAGACATGACAGCGACGGTCGATTCATCGTTTTTGACGCAAAAATACGGTAAATTATACTTGGCCAGAGATAACCAGAAGAAACTACCGATATATATCTCTCTCGGTTTATCGATGAGTATAAGACAAGTGTACGCAAGCGTGTAATCAAAGACGAATCAATGTATTTCATAAAAGACAAGTGTTATTAAATAATAATATATACTGAGTAATATTTTTAATCGTCACGTGTAATGATTTGAACGAACTTTTGTTTTTATGTTTTAGACAATAATACCTCGAGAAGCTGGGTGGCATGATACAACAATTGGACTGATACAACAACTGGATCGCGACTACTATACACCCAGTTGTTACACCCGCCTTAGTGGCACGCTTGCGTGTCACGTGTGGATCACCGATGTATTTTCAGTAACTATGTGCCACGGTTTCACCCGTTTTAATTTTTATTTTTTTTATTATCGTTATAGGTTTAGCGTAGTGGCCACAATCTCACCTGATGTTAAGTGACAATGTGGCCCAATATGATAACACGCTAAACCTAGTGGAAGACTGGCTCTCAAGTGCAGCTGCCAGAACACACCTATTGGTGCATGGCGACAGATTTTCAACTTGAGGGTGGTAGCTAGCCAGGTGGCCATTAGAAAATGCCCTAACACCAAGCTATGGTTTCCTCACGATGTTTTCCTTCACCGAGAGCTCAGGCTTATTGCAGGGATTCGAAGTTACGTCAATCGACGCGAAATCGTACACGCTACCACTGAGCCATCATTGCTTCGACAAACTCTCGGCGGTATCGCGACCGCCGTCAACGCGCCTAGCCCTATCGTTGTTCCACCTACCGCAGTTACCGCTCCGCTCTCTAGGGTCGTAGCTTGAAGTTATAAAGCCTATATTATTCCTCATGAATACGGTTATCATATACAAAAATAATCCGGCTTACCCGTATATTCCAGAGTTTAGCACGTTTAAAGAAACAAATAAACAAAAAAACTCTTCAGTTTTATTATATTATAATAGTATAGATAAAGCTAGCTAAGCTGTGTAGGCACCTGCTAGATCGAGACAGTAATGCATTTGCCGATATGTAGACAGTCACCGTTATTTTCGGCTTGTAAAATATGCTTCATCAGGAATAGTGACGTAAATTTGCCGTATTACTATAAAAAACCAAATAATTAATTTTATATTTTGTCAATAATAAAGCATTTTAATATTATCTCAGCATAAAAACATTTTCAAATGAATGGAATAAACGACGCAAGCGCACCATGAACCGAATACAAAATTGCAATAAAATTGTGCAGTTTATAATTTTAAACCACTAAACTTAACTCATATTGAACCGTTTTAGAATTCAAATACTTCGGCCGTACCATTTAATTATTCCTGGAATTTTTGATACTTGTTATGACGTTTCTAGCAATGGTTTTTTCCCATGCATTTCTCTATATTGTCCTTTAGCTAGCAATTCTTAATTTTATTATCAAACTGTTTGATATTTTTTTATATTAATCGAACTTTATAGTAGAGGAGACGGTGAAGATCGACCTTCACCCATCTGATAACCGGATGAGACATATTTTTTATCAAATATAATTTATAAACAAATATTCCTATGATGACTTGCCTATTAAAAAGTGATCATGGCTATTTTTTATTTAATTAACTTTAATCGATTTTCTTTCATAACCTTCACTCTTTTGATAACCGAATGAATTGTATTTCAGCTGATAGTTTTTAACACACAGAATATGCCTAGGTAGGCTTGCCTACTCATTTTTGTGTATGGGCTACCTGGCAAGCAGATGTGAATAGGTAAGACAATATAGGTAACTACACCGATCTGGTAATCAATCGAAATTTAAATCAAAGGTTAGATATTTTAATCACACTATTTGATAGGTGCAAGAAAGAAAGTAGAGCGTCCGAGGTCCGTGTGGTAGAACAGGACACAACATAGCAGCTGCACACTACCTGACCGTTGAAGACTATAATAACAATTAATATAATAAATAAAAAGAATCAAGATTTTCTTTTTAAAGCCAAAATTTAATATTTAAAAATGTATGTAAAATTAAATAAAGAATAATTTGCTAATATGCTTAATGCGATATTATTTGCTAAATTGACATTGGCAATCTAAATCTACTCAGATATTATAAAATCAGGATTAGTTTGCTTATAATATTTTTGTTATTATTTAATATATTAACATTTGCACGACGACACGACGACAGAGTATCTAATAATAGTTGAATTATGATGATAAACATGGACACAACAGTTATCGCATAATAAATATTTCCCGGTAATAAAACAGAAGCAAATATGTAATATACGGCGAGGGAATACATTCGTTTCGTCATATTGACGTTCGTAGTCCATTTTGGCAATCCTTGCTACAACTGATTGTAATGTGCACTTAAATAAAATATATTTAATATTTTTATCGAAATTCTCAAATGGAAATTTTCATAGAATATTGTAGATGGTAGTCCTACTGAGTAGTCGAGCGTAGATAACTAAATTCAAGGTCGGTCGGTGCCGTCTTTTTGTACCTACCTACCTATATATTTTGTGTCTCTTCATCGGACCACCTGTACTTGGGACGTCTCCTCCAGTAATTCTCTCCATATGATATAAACATCGATGGTGAATGTCTCAACCGCGTAAAGATTTACTGCATAATATACCTACCAAAAGATACGACCCATACAATAACAAATTAAATAGTTTAATTTACATAATTAAATTACTTATCTGTTTTTTGAAATATTAATTACCCATTCTCGTATTGCAATATATCGTATTAAATTGTAATTAAGAACAACGTCACAATAATAATAATAGCTGGATAGGGTGATGACTGCATCATCCCACCAAACATCAGTGTAACAGCTGTGTATTATTATTATTCCAAATACCTCATTATATTGGTTATACAGTCCGGTATCACTGCAACCAATAAGATCTATTCTGATCGCCCCACATTACTAGTATTTTTTTGGGAGGGAGCGACTGTAATTATTTCGAGAGCAGCACACACTTATCCAGAATCCCGTGGTGCGCAAGTATCAGTAGTTCACTGTCACACAAAACAGCTTTGGTGTTTCTTCCGCACTTTCACCGAATTTGCAACCTTTTGTGTTCTAGACACCAGTTTTGACCATATGTTTGTTAAGACAACAGCGTCCACTGAATGCTCTTATTACGAGCCGTAGCTGATACCTACTGAGCATCAGAGTGTCTTTAGCTTTTCACTGATTAAAAGAACTGATAAGCTTTTTGGAATTGCTTTGTCCTGGCATATTTAATGCCAAAACACTCTATAGTCTAGTGACTGCATTGCATTATGGTCAATCGAGCTAAGCTTTACCACAGAATGGTTCGGAACCAAACTGTGTTCTTTCAGCTCCTGCTTTAATGAGCTCGTTGGCTTTAAAGAAATCTGGCTGAAACGTGATTGGAAGCCAATCAGAGAACGTACCGTTATCGTACAATATTGATAATATACAAATTTGAATATTATTCTTATCAGGTTATCTTGTGAAAAGTGACTAAAATTATCACTTTGAGTAGAAATAGTGACTTTAAATTATATATATGCTGAAGAAATTTCGTAAGTTTCAACTGAAATTTTATTAAACTCAACTACTATGCACATAATACCTTTAATCTTAGTTTTATATATTGAATGATGACGTCACACGCGGTCACGTGAACATAATGCTGCGTTTTTGTGGCCTATGTTTTATTAAATTAATAAAGGTGTAATCTATATCTACAAAAATGGATGTTTGTATGTATGTTTCTTATGGACTCCATAACGTTTAGAGCGATTTTGATAAAATTATAAGACAATCTTCATATTAGCCCAGTGGGTGATCCTGTAAAAACTGGTAGGAAGGTAAACATTTTTTTTCTTAGCCACAGCAACTTTTGGTCTTGTTTGCTATTTAGAATAAATCTTAATTAATACTCTTCATTCGATAATGATATTTTTATTCCAAATAATTACATCGATAATAGAATAATAGCTGGGCAATTTAGGGATCATGAAAGTATGGAATTCGGTACACGTTTGCTCATGCACAGTGATAACGGTCCAAGAATGAATTGATGCCAAAATATTTACGTGAAAACGAAATAGATGGTCGTGCGAATAACACATAATGGTTATAAAACGATCAGTACCCCGCCCACGCCCCAGCACTATGAATACGAACAAAAGGTTGTCTGAGCTTACTTCTCGAGACCTGATGAAAACTTATATATAAATATATAATAATAATTGCAATATTTTTACTGTAAACTAGCTGTGCCCGCGGCTTCGCTCGCATGGACTACTAAAAAACCTTTTATTATTTTTTGTGCGGAAACGTAAATATTTTTCTAAAATAAAAGTAGCCTAAGTTATGCCTTGTAACATCAGCTATCTGCCAGTGAAAGTACCGTCAAAATCGGCTCAACTGTTTCGGAAATTACCCGGAACAGACAGACAGACAAAAATAAAAGAAATGGGTTTTTTGTTATAGGTATCGTGTATATAGGTGAATCTGTGAACGCCGTCTGATGCTTCAGGGTCAATATGGCAAACAGTTTATAGGGGCAACATAAGGACTTCACTTTTTGTTAACACTCAATTTTGCTTTCTATCTAATAATTAACGTACCGTGGGCTATACGTATGTGTAATTTTATTTCATTAAGCTACCAACAAGGTATACATTTAACTAAAATAATAAAAATGCTTAAATTAGAATCTAAGTGTTGCCTTAATTAAAGGTTGCTCTGACATGAAAAAATAAGTAGCGTAAATGAGTTTAACTGTTTATAAAATCAAGAGAATATAGATAAATAACCTAAGTACTTAGTCACTACACATGTGTTTCAAAACATGGTCACTATAGCATTTGTAACTTTGGCCAAATACGTCTAAGTTGGGATCTTTGCTTATGTTGTTGTATTGTTTTTGGATTCTAATCACACAAGAAAAGTGCCCCAAATTAAATTTAAAAGTTTTAGGTTTAATGATACATATGCTGTTCTTCTGGGTAATTTGTAAGGAGTGTTAAGGTTTATTTGATTTAACAAATTATGACAGTCTAGCATACCATTTACTAGCTTGTATAAGAATGTATGGTCTAACATTAGCCTACGGTCCTCCAAGGAATTAATTTCAAAGTGTGTAAGACGGTCCTGATACAGAGTTACAGAGTAGTTACACTGGTAGCCTGCATGGCATAAACATCTTTTTCTCTGTTTTTTTTTGTTGTGTGTTCCTCTTGTAGTTATTTTTTTACTCCGCTTATTGATTCCACTTCGCTTTCGAAATTAGAACTGCCATGACGCACAATACGGCTCGCTTTTATACTCAAATGAGATGTCATCGCTTTCAAATGGAGGGGTACGTTTGATTTATAGCCCATTGTTTGTTGACAGTTGTAGCAATAAAGCTTTCTATGCGTTACGATACACGATACACGACTAAACTATAATAAATACACGATATTTCGAGCATATTCCGGACAATTCTTGAGATTTTGAGAATGGTGATTATTTTTTTATTTTCCTCTTACTCAGACCGCAACAATATGTTATTATTATTCATATATCAGATCATAATTGATCACAAACCAAAAAGTCTATTGTGCATTCGTAGATTTAGAAAAGGCCTATGACAAAGTGGTGAGGAATGAGTTGTGGTCAGCATTATCTTTGCATGGGGTGATCAGTAGTCTGATACAGGCATTGAAATCTTTCTATAGGGATTCCAGTGCTTGTGTCAGAATAAACGGAGCATACACCGAATGGTTTAACATCCAAAAGGGTGTTAGACAGTGATGTGTAGCGTCTCCATGGCTGTTCAACCTATTCATGGATAATTGTCTGACAGATTTGAAAGAGAGTGACTGTGGACTGAGAGTGAATGAGTTACTTTTCAAATGTCTTCTTTACGTCGATGATCAAGTATTACTTGCATCGTCGGCTAAAGATTTACAAGCGATGGTGACTATTATGAATGATGCTTTGGAAAGAAAGGGAATGAAAGTGAACGCAAAGAGGACTAAAGTTATGGTATTTGAAAAGGAAGAGAGCATGACAGAAGTATGCATCCGGATTGGTGGCGATAAACTAGACTAAGTGAATGAATTTGTTTATTTGGGATCAATGTTTACTAATGATGGAAAGTGTGAAAGTGATATTGAAAGGAGAGTTAATGCTGGTAACAAGATAAATGGGGCATTGCACGCCTTTATGAACAGCCCGAAAATTTCTAGAAAAGCTCATCTGGCTGTACATGGAGCAGTGTTAGTTCCAACACTCATGTACGGAAGTGAAAGCTGGGTGTGGTAGAAAAAACATGAAAGTAGAATAAATGCAGTAGAAATGAGAGCGCTAAGAAGTATAATAGGAGTGAAATTGAGTGACAGGATAAGAAATAGTGTAATAAGAGAACGTTGTGGTGTGAAAGAAGATGTAGTGACACGGATTGAGAAGGGGATTCTTAGATGGTTTGGGCATGTAGAAAGGATGAATGAAAGAAGATTGACTAGACAGATTTATAAGATGAGTGTAATTGGGAACGTTGGAAGAGGAAGGCCTAGACGAACGTTCCACGATCAAATCGGGGACGTTTTGAAGAAAGGTCAGGTCCAGAGTACTCTAAACCGACGTGCATGCATGAAAATATTGATGAATGTTGAGGAAGCGATAGTTGTATGTCAGGATCGTAGCAAGTGGAAGGACGTGGTCTCTGCCTACCCTGTTGGGAAAGAGGCGTGATTTATGTATGTATGTATCAGATCATCTTGTAATAGTGCAGAGTAATAGTGCAAATAGGTTTAACCATTTTGAGATCGTCTGCATATAAATCAATGGCTGAATTATGAAAAGTGTGTATATAATATCATTGATAAAAATGTTAAAAAACACGGGACCAAGGTAGGATGACGATTCTTAAGACGTAAAACTCGAAAAATTTCTAACCATATAATGTACAAATATGAAAATATATACATACATTTGAACCATATTGTCATAATACATATTTAATATGTATTAATTCAATATACTCATATTGAAATTCGATGTTAAAAGTTTTGCATACAAATACAACCGTGTTTCTAATTTTACGAGCACATGCGAGAAAATAATTAGTATTTAAAACACACATTGATTTAAACTATATAAGTCAATGTATACACACCTAAGCGATGCTGTTCGACGTGTGACAACTGCAACTGGGTCGACGCAGTCGTCGGCATCGCCGGCTGAACGTCGCCTCCCACGGTCGGCCAGCAGTTCGATGGTCGTCCAAAACGAACCGTCCGACGCATTCGACGACGTTCGTTGCATCTTTATAAAATGCGACCGATATTCCTACCGATGTTCGACGGTGCAGTGACAGCCACACTATTAGAATCTAACCTCGCGTCACTCACACGTGTTCCCCGCGCGAACGATTAATCTCTTGCCGACGCGACTCTTTAATGAACGATTTGCTGCGGATTTATCGACCATAAACGCCACTTCAGTTTATAATTAAAGTTCTTTCATTAGATACTTCGATAACAAATTAACTGCAACGTTTAGGTTCATTTCTGAATAGACGTTTTTTGTACACGTTAATAAATTTTACATACAATGTATTTTCATAGGAACTTTTACAGCGAACACAATTAAATTATGAATCATACTGAAATTAGTTTTGGTAGGCTCTTTTAAATGTATAGATGCTTCGTCATAAATACAAAGTGGACAACTGAGGTGAATGTGTTGGCATAGGCGCTTTTTACCGCGCCATCATGAGGCGACCGGGATGGCTCCAACGTCTCGGCCGCGGCCGGGTCAACCGGATATGACACGAACCTTCGAAGATTTATATATATATAATTAGGTTGAGGACGCCTTTCATTTTGTTAAAAAGTTTCAAGTCACTCGAAACCTTCGAAAATTGTCACGTGGTATGTTAGTGTACTCGTTAAGGCTGCTTTAACATTTAGGAAATGAACAGACTTATGTAAGTGCAGTGACCCTGCTTTGTTTTAGATAAAGATTTGGGTAGGCTCTACCACTTTATATCACGTGCCAGTCCCATCACTGGGAAACGATATTTATGTATTTAGATAAAAAACGTGTAGTTCTTAGTTCTTTTACGTAGTAATGGAAAATTGTAATGCCTCTAGAAAGCTTAGAAGGCATAGAGAGAGAGAGGTAACATCGAGAGCTCAGAAAATTGGTTTTTGTTTGCCCTGTATGCATCCCTATACTTTTTCTCTGATTGATTAATTATTTATTCAGGTTATCACACACCATTCACATCTCTGACACATGCTATCTTCTTTCATAGATCTCTTTCATTGCCTGGCACACGGATCCATACATGACGACGCGTAAATTATTCTGCGGAACATGTAACAAATACATAAATGTGAAAAAGGGGCTAATTCGGTAGAAACGATGTTCGGGGTAGTTGTTGTCCCCGATAAAAGACCTGAGATCTAACGGGTGCCAAGTTCCATAGCAATTCCTTTAATTATAGCTATAGAAAATGTACGTTCTTCAATTCATTTACAAAACAATTGGTTACCTTCTTTGATATGGGATATCTAACTTGAAAAGTTTTAATTTCAAGTGTATAAGTCGAATAGCTTTTGACTTATAAAGGGTTCGAAAGTAGCTCGAATTGGTTTAAGATAATATACACACTGACCGGTGTGTCGCCTTTTTGTTTTCCAAACTTTGCTAACAAACTGTCGCGTCGTATGTCTCGATTTATAACCAACTAGCTGGCCCTTCCTAATAGCCACGGTTCAACATATACCGACTCTTTTTCCTGAAAATTTTTAAGGAACCTAACGAACAAAATAAAATAAGAATTACGCTCACCATTCGTTCTAATCGTGAGTTAAGATTTTGAGTTCATAAAAAAGCAATATTAGCTTTTTCAAAACTTTCTAGGTACCTAACTTTTCATACCTAGATATTTTATTCGGACTATTACTAACATTAATTATAAAAAGAATTAGCCAAATCGCCCATCCGCTCAGTATTACAGTAACATCATTATCATCAGTTCAGTTCAGTTCAGTCATCAGTTCAGTAACGAACAATTTTTAATCTTAATTTATAAAATGCAAAGTATAATCGTTTATCTACTTCTAAAATAAGTAAATAAAGTCACTAGATATAAAATTCACAAGTATACGTGACCTGTGAACCATTTTTTAAATATTTGTAGTAACACTTCTGTTGTTACTTCTAACCGCTTATGGTCCGCTAACCTCGCAACGTTTCTAACTGGGTGATCTATGTTTTCAACAAATTATCTTGTCTCAAAATAGTCATGTACTCTTTAAATAACTTGAGTTCCGTTTACACAGCAAGGACTTCATGTGTAAAACGGCTTTATAAATAACAATGGGACACTTTTCTGCAGTTATTGGCTGCACGGAATTGGTGCTTTGAGCGGTTTCATTTTTAGAGTACCCTAGTCAACAAGGCACCCTTAGTTTCGCCAAGGAGTCCGTCTGTCTGTAAGCATCTCCGAGATTCTAAGTACTAGAAAGTTGTAATTTAGCATGGATATACGTTAGGTATACATTTTATCTCATCTATCTCCCTTGGTGAATAAGTAGTTAAAAATATTGCGGGTGTGTGCAAAATAATTATTCGATTCAGGGATCCGTTTGCTATATATTAAGTTTTACAGTGTTAGATTTTATTAGAATCAAGTGTCCCCCTACCAGCCTACCAGCCAACCAGGTTGTTTTTGAATATGTGAAAAAATTCACGGTAGTAGTATGAATAACAAAGAAAAAACTAAGCTAAGAAAAAACAGCTAAGTAAGCTTTACAAGTTAACGAGTAATAGTCGACCAAATTATAAAATGTACATGGAGAAGTAAATAAAAAGGAATATTTCGTTAAAAATATATTGAAAATTACTTAGATGAAATTGTTAGTTTGTAAAACAGGTAGTAAATATACAAACAAAAGTCCGCACATAGTGACGGGCAACTACGGAACCCTACACTGCACCTGGCCCGCCGGTTTTGTTTTTAATAATAAGCGTATTTCCCGAAAACGAATACGCGGACGACAAACAAGACTATATTATTATAATGTTTTGTACTTTTAGAGAAATTTTAAGGAACACAAAAATGGCGAGCAAGCAGGAGGGTGCAGTTGAGAAAGCGTTGCGGCGAAATGAATTTTATTCTAAAAGGAATTGAATATAAAATGGTAGTTCCTTTGAGATAAGGTGTGCAAAATCGTGACGTTTGGCATAGAAGAGAGGATGCTTTTACTCAGCAGTGGGTAAATGTGGGCTGGATGGCAGTTGCAAACGTTTTATGATGACCGTTTCACCCAAAATCGATAGACATCTCGTTTGGACTACGAATATGCAGCTAAATACTGTCATGCATAACTTAGTCCTCAAATACTGTCAGATCGCAATCACTGCCGCGTCGCAAACATCGTTTTGACACCGTATAAAACAAATTAACAAAATCCTTGGTGATAATCTGAATTTGCGTCGGTGGATCCTTAGCAGGTGCTGGAGCAGTTCAAGGTTGATGTTATTCATAATGTTTTATCGTAACTTTTGTTTTATCCAAAGCCACGCGGTATTTTCTTTCGGTGTGAGGGTTACCTTGCAACACTATTTAGGACTTACGCATATTGTATGACAGGCGCCTGCCACCAGCGCGGTAAGTTTGGCAGCTGAAACCTCTTCATTTTCTTCCGACTCATCTCACCTTCACCGACATCATCTTCTCCTTCCACCTTTAAAAGTATTTATTGTAAATATTTTAGGATTAATAAGTTTTCGAAAGCCGTAGTATTAAGTTCCTCCTAGTAGGTATTTGGTATTACGTTCTATCTTACGTATAATTTTGTTTTTGTTATTATTTTCGTGTTATAAATAGAATTAATATTCCTACTTGCAGCTATTCCAAACGAGTGTGAAACCCGCTGACTTGTGAACCCGTAGACTACAGAATGCCATCAGTCGAGCGTAAGCACGAATTATGCTGCCCTAGCTCAAAAGACGGAAGATAAAATTGCTTATTCTGTCATTTAATCGCCCCAAAAGTGTCTTTATTCCGAATTTATTTACCATTATCGTCACAGCTTATATCGTAGAGGAGGACCAAGTAAGACGGGGTAGCGGGTAAGACGGGGTACCCAGAGAAATTCACAGTTCAAATTGACCAATCACGCTCGTTCATTCATCGTTCGAGGCACCCATGGTGGTGCTTGTTAGTCGCCCGGTGGTTAGTGGTTCACAAGTGCACCATGTCGAAAAAAAATTTAAAAAATGTGTTTTACTGCAAATTGTTTATGATATTTTGTTCTGGTTTGACACGTGACTATGGTTTGTTAAATAATATTAGCTGGTGACGTGTTGCTGTGATTGACGCTTAAACTAACCTGTAATAAGGTAGGCATTGCGTTTCCTTAAGATTGTAGGCTGCTTTTTTTTTGTTATTTTTTATTTAATAAAATGGCTATGCAGGCAAGATGGTGTAACGAATAATTTTGTTCTTGTTTCTTTCCCGTAAAAATGAATTTGTTTTTAGTGAGCTTATTATAGTTTGCCTTTTTGGAATGGTTCGTGACTACAAACAGAAGACGTAAACAGGTTGGGGTCATAGTTTCAGCAGAACGAGGACAGACGGTAACGGTCGAGATATGCTTCAGTGCAGCTGGAAACTACATGCCACCTATGCTTATCTTTCCAAGAAAAAGGATAAATCCAGAGCTGATGGTGAATTCACAAGCTGGTGCTTGGGGCACATGTAGTGTTTCGGGCTGGATTACTTCCAAGCTGTTCCTCCAATGGTTTAAGAGATTTGTGAATTTCAGTGGAACATCTAAAGAGAGACCCGTGCTTCTTTTAATGGATGGGCACAGCACCCACACTCAGAATATTGACCTGATCAATGAAGCCAGAGCTCATGGTGTTATAATCCTGTGTTTTCCTCTACACACGACACACCGTTTACAAGTAGCGGATGTTGCGTTCATGCGACCATTGAGCGTTTATTATGAACAAGCCGTTACAGCCTGGCTGCGTTCTAACCCTGGACTAGTCTGGGTATTTGCCAAGTCGCTGAAGTATTTGGAAATGCTTTTGTTCAAGCAGCCACTATGTCTACAGCAGTAAATGGATTTCGTAAATGTGGGATTTGGCCCTACAATCCAAACGTGATTTCCGAAACATATTATGCCCCTTCTTTGACAACCGAGATTCAGTTAAATGACGAGACCGATCACGACCGCCGGCGGGAACGGACGTGTTTACGACCGCTCTCTGCCGCCTTTGTGAAGTTTTACGACCGACCGGCTTTGCTGCACACCTGCTTCGCACCTGCATCGCACCTGCGCCGCACCTGCATATCGCCGTCTCGCTCGCACCCATTGTGTCGCGTACTTTCAGTACGCTACACAATAGCAAACTGCACTTTTAAGTGCAATTGTTGTTTCTATTCGACGAAATCCACACTTTAGTGGTCGCTTGCCGGAAACCTCTCGGTGTCAACAGAAGGCAAGTGGGTGCGTGACCCAAGCGCCCCTCGGTTGCCTCCTTCAGAGGCAAACGATAGTACTTGGTCGGGCTCAGGAACCTTGGCCCTTGATAGAGTCATAGTCAAGCCCTGAGTGTCTCCTTCCCACCCTTCCGATCCTGCTACACATCCATCCCCGAGTGTCTGTTTGGGCGTAGCTAGGTATTTATACCGGCTGCGTTCTCTGCCTCGGGCTTGATAGGGACCTCCACGTAGGGCCCGGTAGGTTCTTTTCCTGCGAGTCATTACACCGTGACCCGCAGGTCCCTTTACACGGCTCGGGATAGCCGTTTAAATTCACTCGGCGCACCCCCCTGCCTCACCGGCAGGGAGGTTTAACTTCACCCCCGCCCGCCCAACCGCCACCGCCGGAATGGCAAACTCGCCAGACCTAGAACGCTTCAAAGCGTTCGCAATGAGCCTCCACCCGTCGCTCTGGACGGACTACAATAGGGCCATCGCGGCCGAGCAACCCGCCGTTGCTATCGCACAGGCCACCGAGGCCCCCAGCGACAAGAAAAAGACCGCCGCGCGCTCCCGCTCAACGGCACCCCGCGCTCACCGGAAGACACCGTACAAACGGCCTTCATCGCGCTCGCGTTCCCCGGGCAATCAAGCCACAATCACAGCGCCCTCTGCGCTACCGATTAGGAACTCATTTGCATCGTTAGTCCCCGAAGCAGAGACACCGTCGCTTGTAGCAACAAACGACAGTTTCTCACCCGCTAGCCTGGACCCCGAACCCGAGTTCAACGAAATGGACACGGCGATACGTACAGATAACGAGGGCTTCACCCTCGTTCAAAAAAACAAGCCCGCCAAACGGGCAACACGATCGCGTCCCGAGTCTCCGGAGACTCAGTCCCGCCCACAAAAGGCACAAAAAACCGGGCTTAATAGCCACGCCCCCCGCTCCGCAGCGCCCTCAGTGCCTGCCGGTACCTTTGCCGGTAGAAAGGCGCGTCGCCCGCCCCCCGTCACCGTCCAGAACAAGTCGGTCTGGACGAAACTCTCAGAAAAACTGAGAGACCTCCGTATTAATTACACCCAGGCCAGTAACACGGCCAACGGTATCCGCGTCCAAGTCTCCACCTCGGACGAACACCGTCAATTCACCAGGTTGCTCCGAGACAGCAACCTACAATATTTCACGTATTCCCTGGAGGAAGAGCGTCACCTCCGAGTTGTAATCCGCCGTATCCCGGTGGAAATCACACCCGAGGAGGTCAAAACTGACCTCTTAGCAAAGGCCCTCCCTATCCGCGAAGTGCACAGAATGCACGGCGGACAATCTAAAAACAGACCACTCGACATGGTCTTAGTCATCCTGGATCTGACCCCCGAGGGCAGAGCCATTTTCAATGTTAGAAAAGTGTGTGAGCTCTCCGGAGTAGCCGTAGAGCCCCCACACAAGAATCGCAGTCCTCCGCAGTGTCACAACTGCCAGTTGTACGGGCACTCGGCCCGCAACTGCCATCTCCGTCCCAGGTGCGTTAAGTGCCTCGGGGACCACGCGACGAGCGAGTGCACGCGCACTCGGGAGTCGATTACCCCTCCGAGCTGCGTGCTATGCGGCAACGAGGGTCACCCCGCGAACTATCGCGGCTGTCCCCGTGCCCCGCGCCCTACGCGCCCTATGCGTCCTACGCGACACACCCCTCCTCAGAGGGCACGTCCCGCCGTAGGACAGCCAAAGCCCCTGATCACGCCAGAGGCTTTCCCCAGCCTCCCGGGCGCCTCCAGCGCCCGGGTGGCAGCCGCCCCCGCGCCCCGCGCGCCTCCTTCGCCCATGCGAGCCCCTCAGGCAGCATGGGGCCCCAGACCCCGCCCGCAGCCTCCCAAGGCTCAGGCCTCCCCGCTATGTAGTCAACGCTTCGGCCTCGACTATATGGCCATGCTTCTCCTTGAGCACGACTTCCAAGAAGTACTAGCGTACGATCAGTGCGGCACTGAGTACGGCATTATTGAAGCGATCAAACGCTTTCCCCAGCTGACAGCTACGCTCCAGCGTGTGTCCCGTGCTGCAGCTTTAAATACACCAACTAGAAATGGCTCGCATTAAACCTAGGAGCCTCAACATATCTTTTTTTAACGCGCGAAACCTCCTTCCACAACGGGACCTAATATCCACCTTTCTTAGGGAACGGGAGATAGACGTGTTTCTAGTACAAGAAACACTTCTAAAACCCAGTAGGCGCGACCCTAAGATAGCAAATTACAACATAGTCAGAAATGACCGTGCCACCCGAGGAGGCGGCACGCTCATCTACTACAAACGTTCCCTCTATTGCATGCCAATAGACCCTCCCGCACTTACCAATATGGAAGTGTCCGTTTGTAGAATAGGCATGACTGGCCATCCGTCAATCACGCTTGTCTCTGCATATCTCTCCCCGAGTAAAAGACTCCTTCAGTCCGATCTGGAGGCGCTACTTTCACTCGGTCAATCCGTCATAATAGCAGGCGACCTCAATAGCGGTCACACCCATTTCAACAACTCGCGTAACACCCCTAACGGGGTTATACTCGACCTACTAAGCGATGTGCTCGGCTTTGACGTCATAGCACCGCTAGAGCCCACGCACTTTCAAGATAACTGTCAACCGACAGTACTTGACATAGCCCTCCTCAAAGGTGTCTCACTTCGGTTACGACTTATAGAAGTCGTACACGAACTTGACTCCGATCACCGCCCGGTTATCTTACAACTCGGGCAACCGTTCGACCCCAGTCCGCCAAAAGTCAAAGTAGTTGATTACGCGATCTTAAATCGCTACCTAACGGATAACGCGACCCCGTCCAGCTTAGCTAGGATCCCCGACGTATTAGAATCAACAGCAGACGCCGACTTAGCGATTGATTCCCTGGTCGACTACCTCCAAACCGGTGTAAGGGAGGCCTCGAGAGAGGTGCAAGCAGCGAACGATCGCCGCTTTATACTCCCCCCCGGCTTACGAGCGTTAATCACGGAAAAGAACGCCGCGACACGTGCACACGATTCTTATCCAACGAGGGATAACACCCGTAGGTTACGACGACTTCAGAGAGAGGTCAGAACTCGCATCGACGAGTTCAGAGGTCACCGGTGGGATAACCTCTTAGAGGGTCTCAAGCCGTCCCATCTGGCTTACTGGAACCTCGCCCGCTCTCTGAAGTTAGAAGCTACCGCCCTAATGCCGCCCCTCGAAAGGGGCCCCGATCTCCCACCCGCGTTTGATAGCGACGATAAGGCAGAATGCCTTGCCGCAAGCTTGGAGAGCCAGTGCTCTCCAAACTGCGACAACGTAGATACTGCCCACATCGAAACTATCGAGACCGCCGTTCAGGAACTAACGACGAGTCCCCCCGCGGAAACGTTAACCCCGGTCACGCATGACGAGATTTGTTCTGTTATTAAAGGCCTTAAGCCTAGAAAGTCCCCTGGCCCCGACGGTATCAGGAATGAAGTACTTAAACTTCTTCCCGATCACCTCATAGCTCTTTTGGTCTGCATCTTCAATGTAGCCATAGCCCACTGCTATTTTCCAGCCGTCTGGAAAAAAGCTATAGTTGTAGGTATTCACAAGCCCGGCAAAAAAGCTTCGCTTCCCGATAGCTATCGCCCGATCAGCCTTTTAAACACACTAGGGAAACTTTACGAGCGGCTCCTTCTGAACCGTCTCAAAACCGTTATAGATATTAAAAATCTATACCCTCCCGAACAGTTCGGTTTTCGCGCCCGACACTCGTGTACACATCAAGTGCACCGCCTCACGGAGCACATCACGAGCAACTTTGCCAAAAGTAGTATCGCCCCCGCCCGTACGCTTGCGGTCTTTTTCGACTTAGCTAAGGCCTTCGATAAGGTCTGGCATGCCGGACTAGTCCACAAGCTACATCAATTAGAAGTCCCGGATAGGTTAGTTCATCTAGTTCACGATTTTCTACGCGACCGCACCTTCCACTACCGAGTGGAAGGAGTACTATCTACCGCCCACCCTATACGCTCAGGCGTCCCGCAAGGTTCCATTCTGGCGCCTTGCCTTTTCAATCTGTACGTCAGCGACCTCCCGAAGCCCCCCGGGGTCGAGGTAGGGCTCTACGCTGACGACACAGTCATATACGCGTCAAACAGACACAGAAAAAATCTCGCCTGCGCAGTCCAACGTGCCGTAACCACTCTCGGGGAGTGGTTTCGAACGTGGCGAATAGCTATTAATCCGGTAAAGAGCGCCGCGATTATGTTTGAACCGCATACATGCAAACTACCACGCACGGTAAGACCCCTCTCATTATTCGGTACGAATATCCCTTGGGCCACCAAGACTAAATATCTGGGTGTCACCCTCGACTCGAAGCTTAACTTCAACGCACACGTTACTATAGTCAGGAATAGGGCCATCTGGATCCTTTCCCGCTTGCGACCCTTGCTCAGTTCGGTAAGCAAAATGTCCTTAAGACATAAGCTCACACTCTACAAGATGTGCGTACGTCCGATCTTGACATATAGCTGCGCCGCGTTCGCACATATGTCCAAACATAACTTTGCCCGCATGCAAAGAGTCCAAAATCGGTTTCTCCGTCGCCTGCTTGACCCTCCAGCCTTCGTTAGGAACATGGACCTGCACAGGGACATGAGGCTTCCCTCGATAGAAGCCTATGTGAAATATCTCACCAGGAGATACTTCGATAGCGCTTCGAATCATCCCAACCCGCTCGTAAAATCCACCGTGAACTACGTTCCAGACAACTCGATCCCCGTTGCCAAACGTTATAAACGCCGTCCGCGAAATCTCTTTGTCGATCCCGATGACGACATCGAGAAAGCTAACAATTTCTACGCGTCCGCTCCCGCAACATATGCGTGCTCGCGCCCACGCCCGCGAAACCACCGTTCCCTCCGCAGGGGACGTACGGTTAACTTCGCTCCCGCACACCCGCCACGACCACCCTCCTCTGCGGCAACTCAAGCCTAGGTCCGATCCATCGGCATGGAGCCCTTGAGTCAAGCAGCCGTTCGCGCGATACAGTGACTCTACATTCACTAGCTTTCACAGCCATACATGACACTGCATTATACACACATGCACAACACACAGGTACATAGGTTCTGTAAGGGACCTTTTTTTTTCTTTTTTTGCCTAGTTAGATTAGACAAAAAATTTCAGACCACTAAATACACATACACATGTTCCTTCCCTCCTCCCAGGGGGCAGAAACATGTATATATGTATAGTTAGTTTAGATCGAATGATAGGGATTTAGTCAGATCGCGACTTAATTGCATACGCGCAACAGTCCGAGCCGAGGTTCGGCCACTTTGGCACCCTCGGATGTTGTTGCTTAGCTTTCGTGGCTGAGTGCCCTAAGCGCTCGCCCCCAAGCCCGGTAAAGCTGTAAAAGCCGTAAAGGCTCCAGGGCCCCTAAGGCTAACAGTATAGTCAGTTCGAAAAAAAAAAAAAAAAAAAAAAAAAAAAAAAGTTAAATGACTGTCAAACTTCCACAAACCGAGAAGTATTTCAAGATATAAGCAATGTCACTACTGCCCAAACTTCAGACACAGTAGCTGCACAAACAGCTGATAATGCTGCGACTTTGAGCAAAAGACGTTGTTGATGACTCTTTGCCAGGGTGTTTCCACTGGAGTCCCAGGCTAGTTAATCAGGAATCAACACCGTATCAAACTAAAGACCAACCAGAGACATCACATGGACTCACTAGAACCAGCTGAAAACCCTGTATGTCAGAAACCAGAGACATCACAACCTTCCACTTCCTCTTACTAAAAAATCCTCTCGTGTTGCTAAAAAGCATGGAAAAACAGCCATTATCACGTTGCCTCCCTACAAACAAGAATTGGAAGTCATCGCCCAGAAAAAAAAAATGCCAAACTGAAAAAACTAGAGAAAATAGGAACAAAAAAGAGAAAAGATGAATTACAGAAGAATACTACTGCAAAAGCTCAAAATAAAAAATCAAAGAAGAATAGCCGATTAGCGAAAACAGCAAAACGACGAAGAGTCTCAAAATCTGGAGTTGAAAGTGAAGAAGAGGGCGACACACCATGTATGTATTGTGAGGAAGTATATTCCGTTTCCATATCATGCTCATTATGTGGAAGATGGGCTCATAATAGCTGCGCAGGAATAGATGATGATGATGACGAACCAACCAGACGCGAGTTCTGCCAGCTCAAATAATCGTTTTTCTTTGTGATCATTCTCATCACCCCATCTTATCTCAGGGGGGTACCCCATCTTACCAGCACCATGGGGCAAGATGGGGCAAAACACCTTTTGTTTATTTTATTTTTTTTCTCTTAAATGTGTTACCAAATGTTTCTAATGACACCAAATATTAGAATAATATTAATTAGTTGTTAATTAAAAAATAAATATGTTTGTTTCACTATGTATTTTTTTATATTAATTGCCTTTAAAGCTTAAGTACCCCATCTTGCCACCCTGTCCCCTATAATACTTTATGTAACAAAATACATCCTATAACCTAGTTAGATAACATGTCTATGAATTTAAGGAACCACTATGTAAAGCGGATTGGTGGTTTTCGCGTGAAAAAACATAAACGGACAGACAGAGAGACGTTGAGTTTTATAATATGCATAGAAGAAGATGAAGAATAGATAGATGATTTAATCACCTGTATTTTAACTTTCTTATCATCTTTGTTTTTCTCATCAGCTTGTTCTTCACCCATTTTATGTTCTTGTAGACCTTTTTCTTATTCACGACTAATTTTGACAAATTTTTACTATAATTTTGAATATCAACTAAAACATTTCACAATAATTTAGAAAAATATTAATTTTTATATATTGTAAAAGGCTTGAAAGTAATTTGACATTTCAATTTGATTTGGGAAAGGAGGTGAAGTTACTTATTATAATATTTCTCATTTTTTAAATAAAAAAATAAAGAAAATGATTATAAGACAAATTATATAAATTTATTGATTAATTAATAAAACAGACGATAATTGTAAAAATTACATAAACATGACAATACTCATTTTCCAGATCGAAAAAAAAATCTTAGTATGAAACTTGAAGATATGTTCAATGGAAAGAAATGAAAACGAATGTAATCGATGTAGCGGCAATGTGCCAAGTGGTATCAGGAGAGAAATACAGGATCGTTACCTTCTGACATTCTTGACCCCTATTGCAGATGCAAGGTAAAAGAAAACCAGTATAAGGCATTATTATGCCAAAACATCGGTCACACTAAACAGACAATTTTGTTGTTACCAGAAAATATTCGCATAATTGGCGTATTGATAATATGTTTAAAATTAAAGTTAAGTATTTAACAATGTTGGTTTATTGATAGAAAGCCTAAAAATGCCAGTTGTGAATAAACCTAATTGCTCATTTATTTAGTTTTCCCTTGGGAAGATCAAGATGTTTTGTCTGAGAGTCATGTAATTGGAAACGCCAATCAGAAAACGTGACGTCATATAATATTTATATACACAGTTGAGCGTTATCCCAATTCGGTTATTTTGTGACTCTAAAATTATTACTAAGTGTGGAAATAATAATAATAATAATAATAAAGCTTTATTTAATTCCATGCATAGGTACGTATTGAAAAATAAATTACATTACATTTGATAAACTAAGATGAATTTGGTTTCTAATTATAAATTATATTTTGCTTAATTAGTTGCTTTGATTACCAACTACCTAATTATTTAATGCATGGACCCCGTTCGGGTAAAAGCCTCCCCCAAGGAATGCCATTCTTCTCTGTCATTAGCTTTGTTTAGCCAACATCCGCCCGCGCACGCTACAATTTCGTCTGCCCATCTGGCTCTTGGTCGACCTCTTGATCTGGTGCCTTTTGGCCCAGACCACTTTACTGACCGTAAAGTCCATCTATCGTCCTTATAACGGGCTACGTGACCCGCCCATTTCCATTTAGCCTTCATTGCGAAAGATAAGGCATCGCATACTTTTGTCCTCTTTCGAATGTCAACGTTCTTTACCTTATCCTTCAGTGTGGAAATAGTGACTTTTAAATTATATAGCTGCTGAAGAAATTTCAGAAGCTTCTACTGAAATTCTAGTAAACTCAACTTTGCACAAAATACCTTTAACCTTAGTTTTATTTATTGATTGAAATGACGTCACGCGCGGTCAGTTTTTTTTATCGTAGCACGGCTTAGTGACTACTTTGTACCTGATGGTGAACACAGTGCAATCCAATAACATCGGCAACTACCGCGGTATTTACAATCCATCGATAGTCGTCGCTGTCATGCCGGCCTGCTTAAATATCTCTTCACGTTATGTTTGAAGCACTCCATATTGTAGGAAGGAGGGAAAACACTGGCCGCAAGACAGTTCCACAGCCTCAAAGTACGGCAAAGATACGACGTAGCAAATTTCTTTGTTCGAGCCGAGATGAAGGTTGCTTTAAAGCTGTGGCTCCGGTGACCACCGAGTGTGGTTCTGTTAACACAGAACATAATGCCAAATCATAAAACGTGTAATAATTGAAGGGTATAGTTTCAACACATTAAGTGTTTAAAAGAACTATTCAAAAGTTGTCTACTTACGGATTCTGCGAATATTGTGACTGCTAGTACAAATGTGAAATAAACCATATTTCATAAATTGTTAACAATTCGAATATATTATTATTTTTAAATAATTATTACATTATGCCTGCATCAAATCAATTTGCATTTAATACAAAATATTAAGAATACCATCACCTCATCCCACCTAAGTAAGTAAGTAGGGTCGGCATAACATGTTTTCCTTTTCCTCAAACAGGCCTAAGCCACACACACATCCCCATACCTTAGCTCGTCCTCTACTCCTAAACCTATAGGAAATAAATAGTATAAGACACTGATATTTCGAGTGTTATGTATGAAGGTGGACGGATCTATGAGAAAAAGGAGACCGAAGATGGTATGAACTGATTATATGTGAGGAACGATATGTGTATGTAAGGCGTGAATATTCCTATGAAAGTTGATACTGTTGATAGACAAGAGTAAATTTGGGAAACCATTGTGAACGGCGAGTGCCCGAACAATTTAGCCGTTGATAAATTCACATTTTACAAGTCCTAGTATCAAAAGATTTTGTTTATTCAATAGACAAACTCCAAAATTCGAAATTATTAATGTCCGTTCACAATCATTTACTTCATTGTAATATATCGTTATTAAAATATTATGGGGTAGACTGAAAAACTATGTGGTAATACCACGCCACAAAGCATCAACTGTTCTGTCCCAATGTCAAATCTTTAAAATGTACTTTGTAAATGTTTTTTTTCGGCAATAAATGGTTATTATTCTTATCTATCAACAGTTTACAATTTCGCTGGATTGTTTATAAACAGTTCGTACGATTATCAGGTCACATATACATAGGTACATTAAAACTACATAAGAAATAAACAAATAAGAATAAGTTTTGTGCGAGTTCTATATATTTAATTTTAATAAATAAGTAATAACAAAGGCGGATATTGATATTATTGATATACAATATATCCTGTTAATTATAATATAATATTTGATTTATTTTGTTTAAAAACGAATGGTGCACGTAAGTATTAGGCGCGCAGTGTTTCGATGCCGAATGCAAAATGGCACGTTAAGGTTTCAGGTGGAACTTGTCTCGAGGAACTTATGTCGGTATCCGGTTTACCTTTCGTGGGTTTAGCCGGCAGTTGGCTGTATTGGAGCACCTGGAAAATTGTAGTTTAGTTGGACATTCGACATTCTGTTAAGTTATATTAAGCATTTAAACTTTGTTTATTGACAACATTGTTGCTTCTTATCCCATTTATTACTTGTCACTTTGGAAAATTTCTTAGTTATTACACAGAAGAATAGAATACATCATACGAAGTCCTTGCTCATCATACAAAGGCTTGAATGACACATCCACAGAACGTAAATTGTTACGTCGTGCAACGACGAGTCAAACTCAAAAAACGTAAGCAAAGACAGCGCCCGAACCGAACAAATGATGAGAATGAATGTTTACAATGCGCGCACACATTGTAGTTAATACAATGTCTACACTATGAAGTTGCGTGCTAAATCTGTAGATATATTATTTTTATTATGGTGAATCGACTATTTACACTCGATGGTTAATTTTAAATGCTGTATCAGAGCGATCTACAAATAAATTACAAATGTTGAAATCTATTTTGATGAATACTGTTTTGGTTGACTATGTAGTTTATAATTATAACGCTAGATATCTATATACTATTTTTAGTGTTTTTATAGTATGATAGCTGTGCCCGCAGCCTCCGCTCAGGTGGACTGCAAAAATGGGTTTTTAAATTTTTGTGCGGAACCCTAATTATTTTTCTAAAATCAAATTATCCTTATTTACTAAAGTTATGCCCTATAATATCAGCTATTTGCTAGTGAAAGTCCCGTCAAAATCGGTCCAACCGTTTCGGAGATTACCCGGAACAAACAGACAGACAAAAAATTTAAAAATGTGTTTTTTGTTATAAGTATCGTGAATACTTCCATATGCATTCAGTAAAAATCTGTCATTTCGACATTGCAAACAGACACTTCAATTTTATTATATATATAGATATAAACTGTTCTTTGTATAACTACCATGAAATTATATTACTGTTGAATTACTGAATGTAGGACACTTGGCAAACTTTAGATTAACATTGATGGTTTTCATCTCGGAATCAGAAGCAACAGGTATATGAAGTTTTTACCTACCTTACAATACAGAAATTGGTTTCGACTATAAAATCGTTATACTAAGGCTAGATGATTTATTATAACATAATCAAACTAATGTTTCATGTGATCATTGTTCGTGTCTGCATAGTGTAAAGGCAGGCCTGCGTACTTCTAGAGATTAATTTAGCGTTATGGCCACAATCTCAACTGATGTTAAGTGACGATGTATCCTAAGATGACACGTTAAGCCTAGAAGGGAAATTGGCTCTGAAGTGCAGCTGCCGGAACACACCCATAAGTGCTTGGAGAAAGATTTTTAACATGAAGGTGTTAGCTAGCCCGTTTGCATTAGAAAATACCCTACCACCATAGTTTCTTTTCCTTCACCGAAAGCTCAGAATCAATGCAGGGATAAGAACTCACGTCGATCGACGACGTGTTCCTAAACGCTTCTATTGAGTCATCATGAAAGGACACTTTATACAAAATAAATAGAATTTTCTATGGTAATAGAAACCCCCACTAAATCCGCGCCTGTGTAAAGGTCATGTCGATCACAATTATATGCTAATTAATTGCATAATGCATGTCAATGTTTGTTTGTTTCAGAATGACTATGGCAATGAACACTAGGTTGCTCCCCTGAGGGTAATTCTCCTGCCCTTATTCTAACGGTGCGCGTTGCTACGAGATCCTTTAGACATTGTTACCACTGTTGCCATATCGAGGAGTTTCCCCCCTAAATTCAGGCCGAAGGACCGTAGAGGGGTATTTAAGGTTTGGAAAAAGGTAAAGATTCTGAGGATTTTTACATAAACGAATAGATGATGATTATCACAATTTTTCGATAGCACTTAATGTGGTCTCGGTTGTATTTTGTATCGAAAAGAAATGATAACACCAAGATTTCCTATAAAAGGTTTTCCGGCTGTGACACCACGTTTCTAGTGTCAGTGACGAGATTTAGAGGTAACATAAAAAAAGGTCGCTGAAGTAACATTAATAATCGCAAGTGTTACTTTTTAAACTTTAATTTTAGTTGATTCTGTGTTAGTTTCAGGAGGAATCAGATTAAACTACCTGGCAACATTGATAGTAATATGGGAGCGCGAGCACCACTGCTTTACGATTGGAAAATGTTTAGCGGTAGTGTTGCCGCGGTCGACGTTAATAACCTTAACTTAGAGGTCTGATGATGACGTTCTTTTAATTATATCTTACAGAAAGGTCTCCATCACCCCAATGGATTGCATCGGAGGTCCCGAGGGTGACATCCCAGTGGAAATGCTGCGAGGGTTGACTCCAGTCGGGTCGCTTTAAACCGCATCTTATAGTGGCTAACGTGACCCTCTGCTCACCAGGGATCTTCAATGATAACGCACTTTTCTTATCGCCTTTACCTTGCTTCCCTGTTATTGTCTGTGAAATTTAAATTTTATTTTGAAAATATTATCCACTTCGTTTTGTCATAGATATTGTACAATCCAATAATGTAACCAGAAGACCATAACATAAACACCTTAATTGGTACCTGGGAGACTGAAGCAATGTAAAATACAGATACGAATCTATTTAGTTTAAGTTTGGAGGCGTGAATCGACTGAAGTTTCAACATCGAACACTACAAAAACCAAAAACAAGATAGATAAGTGGGAGGGGATCATGACCCCCATGTCTTACATTTGATCCGCGCCAGAAAAATAATAAAGATTACATTACATACAGTATATGATTGTACCGTCTTTTACATCAATATAGTTTATATAAATATCCTTAATACATTACTTTTATTATAAAGTGCCGCATCTCTTTAAAGCGTTGACTTAAAAAGTTGAATGTCATAGTGCAGTATGAGTTCATAGATCGTAGTATTCGATATTGATTTTAACTTCAAAGTTCATGCCTTTTTCGAGAAAAGGGGTCTTGGAACTCGGGAAAGAGTTGTTAGAAAGCCAGATGGACGACACAATGATCCTATAAGGATTCTGTTTTTTTTCATTATACGGTGCAAAACCCTATTATTTGCAATAATAAAAAAATATCTTTCTATCTGAATCACTTGCAGATGCTGTACTTGAGGAATAATCTGATTCCGTCTCCTGTGTTAAGTGTATTATGAACGGCCCATATTATGTCATCGTAGTTTCGTTAATAATCCGATCCTTTTCTTAGTAATCCTTTTTAATTTTGATTGTGTGATTCACACTTTCCATGCTTTGAGCTTACCTGATTTTTTTTTTATATTATAAAATATTACAAGTATTTGTTATTAAAATTAAAATTGTATAACTATATGTTAAACAAAAATGTAATTATTTTTAATACAATTTTTATATTATAATCTTACTATTTATATTTCAAGTATTTATTAAATACAATTTCATTACTTTATTTAAACTTAGAAAATAATAATAAAATATTTATTTTCATCACTTTATAAACAATAACTTTTCCAATAACCATTCCTACATTATGCTCGTTATTTGATAATACATAAAATATAGCGAAACGAACTACATTCTTAGGGGTGTCCCAAGACAGTTCTCAAGTTTTTATCCTTATATAGAAAATTTTTATACACAATAAAAATTAAACCGGAAACGCTAATCTCTCAATCTTTTTTTTTTAATAGTTTGCTACAATAAGAAACATTGCTTATGATTGACTATAATTTATTTTAAGCCCTTCTTCGTCATTCCATCTTGGTAAAGTTCTCTTATGTGTACTAGTCACAAACACAAAATCGTGCACGCCCTAGCATCAAAGGTCTATTACTGCCGGCGGCAGGCAACATACTACCTACCTCCATAGATTTAGACAGACAGATTTAGACAGTAATTGCTAACTCATTGGTCGGGTTTGTTCCCCTTCCACGTCCCGCAAACATTATGGAGGGTCGCGCTTATTTTAACAGCGATCCGGTTATAACAGTTTCCTAAGCGTCCCTATACCGTAAGCGTAACTATAAAATTATTATTTATTTATTTATAAAGAAAATATTAGTTAAATTAAATATCGCTGATTCAGATTTTTGAGCTGTATGACTCTACCATTTAATGAACAGTATGGAGTGAGTAGAAGTATAAAATTAGAAAAGAAGAATGAGTACCTACCACAGAGTAAATCAGTCTAACAGTGATGACGGTTCGAAAGGTATCCCTGAGTGCTTTGAGATCCGGACAAAAGATCCTGATGGTCGGTTCCTGGAAGTTCATCACTTTGTTCCACTGAATCCGGTTGCTTTCGAACGTGGTGTAGTGGCAGATCTCTTTGGAATTCTTGGCTGTCAACCGATGGTAGATATCTGACTCGTGCGATGCTTCGTCCTCTGTATAAAAAATATACATAATTATGTGAAGTTCACTAAATAATATATAGCTCAGAAAACAGACTGGAGGAAATTGCCATTGACATTAACCAATACTTGTACCGCGTATCTACATGGGGAGCAAGTAACTTGCATAAGTTCAATGGCGAGAAAACTCAGGTGAGCGCGTTTCCTTCAAAAAATCTCCGTTTTCTCCCCTCCCTACTCATCAAAACGTCTCACTAGAAATGCGTGACAGTCTCAATATTCTAGATGTGGATATTCTCAGCGACCTCAACTCCAGGGATTACATTGGGAGTGTCACTCTACTAAATCTCGGTGAATTGGAATCCTGAACAGGGTGCGACGGTTTTTCACGCCTGGTCAACTGTATCTCTATCCAGAATAATCTCTAAGCCACTTCCTATGGTCTCGTGTCCTTCAGACGAGGCACCAAGAGGCATTTCAACAGGCTGGCATGATATCGGCGACTACTGATGAAATTTGTTTCACCGACGGTCGCTGTTATTTCCCTCATGCTGGACAGCGTGCTTCTTTGCAGTTGCTGTCTCTTAGCATTTTCAATGATAGCAATTTAAAGTGTTCCTTATGATTCCGGAAGGTCTATAAGCTATGACTTATTCTTTAAAAAATACGCCCAGCGAGGCGGACAGAGACTAACTAGTACTAACTATAATAATGGTTACCGATGGTAGTTTTATCCTCTACGTTTGACTGAAGCTTAGTAACAGGCCATTCATCGTCCTCAGGCGGCGGCAATATCTCTATGAGGGATTCATTTCGGCGGTACATGAGGAATTTTCTTCTAGTCGCATCCAGCAGTGGTAATTCAAATTCAACGTGAAACGCAGTTACAGCTCCCTGAAATGAGATGTGTGTTTACAATGAGCGTGAGCAACTGGTGAAGATTGACTAGTGAATATTGTTTTTTTTTTTTAATTCTTTATAACATTTAGTGTTTGACCACAACCTCACCTGAATGACCTGATGATAAATGGCAATGTTACACACAATGTTAGAACGTTCAGCCTATTATTACTCACTGTAAAATAAATATCTGCTAAGTACCTATATAAAGAATTATTAATTATATAGAAGACCAGCGGTACGCCCGCGTCTCCGCACGCGTTTATTACGTATTAATTATTCTCATCCTGTAATTTTATTTTTATGCATATTATTGATAATTATTGTAGTCTATCAATTGAGAAATGACATATACTTCCCGTGTACAAAATTCGTCATCAAAATCGGTTCAGAATTATATATGAAGAACTATATATAACTATATCAGAACTACGATTTCTAAATGATTGACAATTTTTATAGTCTGTGACTAGTTTCTGCCTGCGGCTCCGCTCGCGTGAACTACAAAAATTGTTGCTACCGGGGTAAAAGCATCCTATGTGTCAATCCAGGTTATAAACTATCTGTGTGCCAAATTTCATCCAAATCCGTTAAGCCGTTTTTCCGTCATTGAGTGACAAACAAACTTACTTTCGCCTTTATAATATTAATTAGGATAATTAGGATCATATAGGTACGTAACACTTATTCGTTAATAGCCACATGCATCGATTATGAGAGACGTTGTTATAAACTGCTTGTGTGAGAAATAGGCCGTATGCGTATGCTTCCAATCTACAAAATTTAATTAGAATATGTTGAGAATTGATGAAAGTTTTTTTTAATATCTTATTTTACGGGTTCTAAAAGTAATATTAACAATAGTTATAGTCTATCAATTACGAAATGACTTATACTTCCCATGTACACAATTTAATCGATGCTGGTTAATTTATTTCTTATTACGATTCTTAAAAGTATTATTGTAAATTCTTATAGCCTATTAATTGACCCATGAGATAAGCTTCCCGTGTACAAAATTTCATAAGAATCGGTCAAGCTGTTTTTAAGTTAAATCTGGACATAAAGTACAAATAGACAGAAAGAAAACATTTTTATGGCGTATTCGTGATCACTGTTCTTTATATAGGTTGTCTATCGGGAAATTTGGAAAAAATACATGTACTACAGATTTATTAATAACTAGCGGCCCGCCCCGGCTTCGCACGGGTGCAATGCTGATACTAAATGTACCTACCTACCACTGAATGTCCTTATAAACAACATTTACAGCTTTTTTGTCATTAGATAATACAAACATGTTTTGTTTAGAGGTTACACTTGAAAGAGCGACATATAATTGACCATGGTATATAGGGCCGGTACCGCCACACTTCCCTACATTTCAAATCTGTAATATCTTCGGGAATATTCATTTAAATTACATGCTGTAAAGGGCTATATTGATCTATATTAAATGGACAATGTATTTAAGGATTGGATAAGGATTAATGCTGTATTGCTTAAAATCACTTCGTAAATAAGCCATTTTTTCCCGTAAAATGTAAAGGATAAAAAATGATTATTGTGGGTTATCCTTAAGAGATAGACATATACCATCGCAAACTTTTTTGTTGACCTTTTTAAGGTGTACAATACCGTTTTACATTATTTTGATTTATCTCGTAGGGTTCAGCCAGCGTTTGTAATGTAAGCGCAAAAAATGTGTTTATTTACGACATCACTTAGAAACCTCTAAATTTACCAGTGTTTCTCTACAATATTATGTATGTATTATACATATAAACCTTCCTCTTGAATTACTCTATCTACTACAGAAAACCGCTTCAAAATCCGTTACGTAGTTTTAAAGATTTAAGCATACATAGGGACGGACAGATTATAGCGACTTTGTTTTATACTATGTAATGATAACACAACTTTTTTTTTTTTCTGATACTTTATTCGCCTGTGTTTACTGGTTTCGCGTGAACGTACACTCGTCTCATTCTATCGCACTTGTATATCTCTCTCGGTATATAATTAGTATAGTTTTTCTTTTTCTCATTTTGACCTTGTACCAAGTGAAGAAAAATTCGTCTTTTTTACGTTGAAAGAGTTACATTGAAACGTTTTATAAATTCCTTGGTATTTAACTATTATCTCGCCTAAAGAAGTTTAATATTAATTAAAAATAAAATAGAAGTAAATCATAATGCAATATATTCACCTTCTCAGGTTTCGGTGGCACTGGTGCCGAAATGACACGCAGTACGGTGAAATGGAAATAAGCAGAACGCAAGTCGTCCGGGTGTGGCTCAAACGGTTCTTCAGATCTATCTGTCGGGAGAATTTCGCGGGAATCCAACCATCTTAGGCGCTGTAATACCATTAGTGTGGTACGGGCATATCCTGCACAAACCTGAATACAATATATTAGATTACTTCTTCTCGTGACTTCGTTCCCATTGTCTTTGAAATGAAAAAAATTGTAAACTGTTTTTACGAACCCTTCGTGAGCAAAGAATCAGAAGAAAAGAAAAGATTCTTTTAGCAAAGAATTCACCAAAGTTTCATCCAGTTTCAGTTTAAGTACGCATAGAGGACAAACAAACCAACATTTATTTTTATACATAGGTACAGATGATCGAATAATATATTTATGGTGATAACTGATTATGCATATTGCATAGCATCTCAAGGCATCTCAATATTTAAAAAATAGTAGTCGTCATCGTAATTCTATGTTTTCCAGATTCCAATAAAATGAAAAACAGCAGCAGCAGTTGGATATTAACACTTGAGAATAATAATTATATTCTCATTTTTCTCTTTTGGAAACAGTTAAATATCTTAGGTACTTTTATTTGGTATATCATACGTTTCCTTAAGACTGAGTCTGTAGTTATAACTCTTTACTTTTCTCATTTCTGTCTGTACCTACATGTATTTTTTATTCCAATTTTCTGATAGATATTTTATATAAAGAACACTGATCACGAATATGACATACCAATTTTTTTTGTTTATCTGTATATCTGCTTGTATGTCCGGATTTAACTCAATAAAGGCTTGGTCAATTTTTATGAAATTTTGTACACGTCAAGCTTATGGCATTGTTCAAATGATATAGTATACCAATTGTCAATAAAATATGTAGGAATAATAAAAAAATAATATTTCTCACTGATTTGGACCAAATGTTGTAGACGAGAAGCATATATCATTGCTCAATGTAAAGGCTATAACAATTGTCAGTAATACGAGTACAAATCAAATTACGAGACGAAAATAATTATTAAGTAATAAACGCATGGGGAGACGCGGGAAAGGGCTAGTTATATAATAAAATGTATATTAACTATACAATAATTAAAGTCATAAGTAAACAACTATTATTTAGCGCCATCTACACGCATTGACTTGTACTATTTAATAATATAGAGACTTACTGCGCAAGGATTGCCGGCAAGTTGTAGTGACACAAGATTCGGTAACTTGACTATAACGCTTAATAACGGATCCAGATGATAGATGTCGTTGTCAGACAGATCCAAAACCGTAAGATGATAAGGAAAGTTACCAATTGTTTCAATACCGTCTAGAAATGAAATTACATTGTAATATAGTATTAAAGTATTATAAACGGACTAAATATTTATTTTTAATTATAAAGGACTCTAGTAGTACTTTTATATAATTTTTTGAAAGCCTGAAAGCTTATTTCATTTTACTTTGTTACTTGCATTTGAACAAGAGATTTATTTGCCAAATCATAAACAAATGCTTACTCAGTTGCAACTGGATGTAGCAGATACCATTGATTGAGGTGGTTCTACCAAGTCACTGCTTAGGTAGGTACCTACTTTCATAACTATATTTTAGAAAGAATGCGGGTGGCGTTTTGTCCTTACAAACTTATTCCTCTGTTTTATCCCTTGATAATTAACCTAAAGCAAATATTTTTTTTACCATATATTCTATATCTACCACTTCCCTTTTTCTATGAATTAATTATTATAAGAGCCTTCTAAAATTACTAAAATTTTCCAGTTATACCATTGTTATCAGACATTCAGGGAAGAAATTTGACGAATGTAAAAAAGGAATTGTATGTAGGCATAGCCAAAGTCCTTCTTTATTATTATAAAAAAAAAAAGAAACAGAGGAATACAAACCTATGATTTTGTCTATTTTAGACAGGTATAACCAGACTGAGCCGATGTTGTTATAATGAAGATAATGTGTTAAATATGTTCTTCAAATGTCTTGCCGAGCGTTTCCTCTTATTCGAAAAATAATATAACAATACATCATCATAATATGGCAGTTCGGTAGTTATGGATAAAATAACATTGAAATTAAATGATAATTCGAAAACGCAAAGAACCTGATTAAAGGCAACTTACGCAACTTACAAAAGGCAACATTACAGGCAAAATATTGCTAAAAATATGATGGTGCAAATACAGAAAATAAACATTTTAAGTGTAACTATACCATTTGTTAATAAATTCCTGGATAATCCAACGTACATCAGATTTGATGGTAAGTATTCGGCAAATGTATCAACACTTTGAATTCTGTTCGCTTGCAGTTCCAAAATACGCAGTCCCTCAGGAATTAGATTAGCATCGAAGTCAGAAATAAAGTTCCCACATAAATTTACAGTTACAAGATTTTTAAATTCAGAGAAACCAGTATCTAGTTCTGTCATCTGAAAGGGAACAGAAGAATAATATCAAATTTTCCTCCTGTATTGAATTATTAGGGTTTATACTGTTACATTATATTTTTTATCTTATTTTGCTGCCATTATCAGCTTAAATTTTAAATAAAATAGATTTTGTAAGCAACTGGCGTATTTTAAAACTAAAAATAAGTAAAAATTGGTCTTTTTAGTAAGACCAATAAAAGTTTTTTAGGTAAACTACGTTCTCCGAAACTACATTACCGATTTGCCAGACAATATGTTTAAAAACCATGTCGTGTAGGTTTAACTGTCAAAACGATATTATAGGGTGGATCATTACGTGAATGATAGTGATTTTTGGAAATGACTCTTTTTCTGTATAGCTACTAATTATAATAGAATTATTATCTGTTAATATTACTTAAATAGTCAAAAATATATATTCATAAACCCAATGATCGGTTTTTTGCCAGCTCTTCTCGCTGACAGCGATGTTTTCCGAAATGGTGGTAGTGTCCATAATCTCTCCTCAGGATACATAATGAATAAATCGAATGGTGATCGAATAGCAAAACAACCATCTCTGTGTTTCGGTATTTTCACTCGAAACCCTCCTCCTAATTACGTATTTCTCAAGAGCAAAGCGATATCATGAATCGCTAAAATATCGGTTTCAAAAAGGCAGATTAGGATTATATTTGGTACATTATGACGGGTGCATAATACGTATTTTCAATTTCGCAGCAAATTTTTTGCGATTTTTGTTGTCACTTTGCTCTTGCGAAATACGTAATTCGTGAGTTGACAAATTACAGTTAACCTGATTTATTGATAAACAGGCAAAAATGTAAAACAGTGATTTTTTTTTTATTTATTTAATTTTACCTTGGGAAAATTGAGATTTCTTTCCTGGGAGTCACGTTATTGAAAACGCTAATCAGGAAACGTGACGATTGTGATCAGTACAGTATTAATTATATACACAGTTTAGTGTTGCTCTTACTAGGTTATGTTGTAATAAATGACTCTAAAATTATATAAGTAGTAAAGATATTTCATAAGTTTTAACTGAAATTTTAGTATACTACTCACCTTTGCATCTTCAACCTTAGTTTTATTTATTTAACGATGACGTCAGGCGCTGTCACACGAAAATAATGCCGCGTTTTTGTGGCATATTTTTTATTTAAATTGAAAGGTATCATAATGAATAAATATTAATCAACGGGCATTATTTACAAACATATAAAATGTTTAAAATGACTTTTCAAAAATTGTCTAATAAATGAAGGTGTTGGTATTCCTTCTAGGCTTAAAGCGTTACGTTTTTTAGATAATTTTATAGTTTAAATCTACAAACCTCTGAGTCGTTAACTCTTAAAACTTCAATCGTTTTCAACTCTTTCTTCAAGACATCGCGTTTCCCGACTTTCACGGCTTTTTTAATCAAATTGATCATATCATCAGTGATACAATTAACACTTTGGAAACATATCTTCCCTTCATCACTAGCGAATTTTTCATTGTCCCACAAAGTTATCGGTAACAAAAGTTCATATTGCTGCTCGAGTGTGCGCCCAGACTCTTCGTCGAGAAAGCCGTTCAAGAAACTCTGCTTGATTTTATTCTCTAATGCTTCTGAGAACGTGACTCGTGGTATATTTTCATTGGTACAGCATTTCTTGTGATGTCGGATGGCGGCTTCCAAAACAGTCCAATCGATTCCGGTTTCTATGCGTTCTTGGAAACCTATAAAGGCCAAAAATGTCCCACTCTTTTTGTTATTCTGTGATTAGCATTTTTTTTGCGTATGAGAATTATGTAGGTAATTTTTATTTAGTTATGTAATTCTGATGGTATCTACAGTGCAATTCAAAAATAATGGCGAGCATCGAGAGATCGGCAATTTATCGCTGGTCTTCGCTGTGAGCCTCTAGAAAGGTGAATATGAACTGGCTGATCTCGAAACGCGACAATCAAAAGAAAGTCACTGTGACGGGTTTATTTTTTGTTTAAACACGTTTATCTCTGGAATTACCAGTCTGATTCGAGAAATTCTTTTTGTATATGATTGCCAGATTTACGTGGAATAGTATAGGCTATCTATAATCAGGCTAGACCTCTCAACTATACTTAAATATTGATTTTTGTAAAGTAAGTCGGACGAAACCGCGAACCCGAACTGCTTTAACCGCGAGCGCTGACGTAATGGTTAGTGATACGTAAATATAATGTTCTATAAAAATATTGCTTCTTAGTTCATCTAAAAAAAGGGCGTGATGCTATATACTTATCTCTTATATATAAGCCACAATAAGATATTTTGTGCTTTTTTATTGAAATTTAATTTATGAGCATTATTATTAGACATAGCATATTAATCCTTACGAACGAAAGTTACTTCATCATCAAGACAATTTTATATAAATAAACTTTATATAATGTTAAATAGATGAATAGTTTGGGAGATAATGTAAAATTAAAATAAGTCAACACTACGCTCGGGCCTATGACTAGTGGTGTGAACGAGCCGTGTGAGTTGTGAGGCGTAACCCTGGCTGCCCGATAAAAAGATTATCTATACTGAAGTATTATAAATCATCAATCAGCGATTTCTTTTAAATTATACGTGGGTGAAACCGCGCACAAAGCTAGTCGCAATATATACGGTGTTCGCGACCCAGTCGGGTGCAATCCCCTACTACCACGCTTGATTATTTGATATAACACCGGTTGATTCCGGAACTCGACATGCATGCCTAAGCGCTCCACTGTGGTGGGTGTTGTTGTAGGTAGGTACCTGGGTAACCTTGTGTATGGTGGTCTTAATCCTGTCGGACACCAGTCCTACCACTCAGCAAGTATATATACGTCAGCCCACGGACCGGGGTCGTGGTGATAAAACTCTGGCGTTACCTCGCGCAGAGTCATATGTGCTGTAGTGGGGACATTACATGTTGATATTGTTATTATTAATGACCTTTAGGGATATCTTGAGGAATGCAAAGTAGACTGGAATCGCTTATCTGCGGCCTGTTTACTTGGGTCGGTTGCTTTTTAGATACCGTTTCTTTAGGTTTAGGTGGCATTGTAAATTATTTAAATAGAATTCAATTCATTTTGTCAAATATAAAACCTTGAAATATGTTTGACAGTTTTTTAAACAGTACATTAACTATAATGAATCCTAATGAGGTTTGTATAGAAGGGTACGTGAATGTTAACACATTAAATATATTCGGAATTAATATTACAAATATTCTGTGCAAGGTCACTGACCTAAACGTTTGAATGTTAAGTTTTAAATTTTAAACGCAATAATAATATCGCTTTATGTTTTGAAGTGATAACTTGTTATGGGAGGGTAAACCGTTTCGTAACGTAACGCATAACGGCACCAGTCTGTCTGGCTTCCCTTTCTCACACCCATACGGCAGCGGTAGGCAGGCTCTTCCTCTCTCACTCTAACCCACAGCGTTAGTCGTATTTCGGATATACGCTTCCTCCTCTCTCCTCAGTGTTTAGTGTGCGATAGACATATACTGTTGACAGTGAGCATATAACCTAAAACTATTAGTACCGTTTGAAAAATGATTTTAAAAAATAACAGGCAGAAGATGATCCTCGTAACATTACAGAATCTCCTAACGAAAGGTAAGCTTAATAATATAATATAATACGATTATATTGTAAACAATATATATTCAAAACAGCATTAAATCTTTAAATTTACTTTCAAAACAAAAACACCCAACGGCTCTATGGGCGCGCGTATATATATTGTTTATGAATATTATCAAAAAATAACCAGCAAACACCTTTCTCTCTCTCTCTCTCTCTTTTACGTATTTAAACGTTCAATATTTATTTACAAATCATTAATTTTAGGCTATTGAAATGGAAGTCATTACAGATGTTTATCAGCATCAGCAACAGACGCAACAACAGTTGCAACGAAATATAAAATGAACACAAACACGGCCATGTGTATTATATTATCATATATATAAATAGTCAGTTGGAATTTGGAACGCCTCGTGTGTCAGCGGATGTTACCAGCCATACACTTCAGAAATGAACACAGCAGCGAGAGTACTACTGCTTTGAGACAGAAAATGGTATGGCGGTGGTGCTTCCGTAGTTGAATTTTGTACAGGCTATAGAACTAATATGTAATTATTAGAAATCTGTAATTTGGTACCAGTGTACATATTAATCAAGCCGAAAAGGTGAAAAAATAAAATCTTGAAAAAGAAATCCTATAGGAGTAGTATACCATTTTTTTTCTCGCCTATCCCAACTTGTGGCTTGTCATTGGATAGTCGTCCAAAGATATTGTGGGTCTGTCAAAATGATTTTAAGATTCAGGGATCTGTTTGCGAAATATTAAAGTGCTCATTTTTGTTAGAGTCAAGTGGGGGGGCCACTTGACCTGCCAGCTACATGATTGTTTTTTGATATGTGAAAAAAATCATGGTAGTAGTATATATAAGGAAGTTAAAATGAAAACTATTAGAAGTAAGTAGGCTTTACAAGTAAACGAGTAAAATAGACAATCAATTCATAAAATGTACTTGGAGAAGTAATTTCGTACAAATTCCAAAGACCCCTCTCTAAGGAATGATTTATGTTACGTTGCGACGCGGTTAAAAATTTATAGTCTACATTTGTACGAAGTAATTCATGCTACACCGAGCCGGATACGGTGGCAGAGATCCAGCCTGGCCCCGGCCCGGTTTACCATGAATTACTTCATACAAAAGTATACTATAAATATATGATCATGTCCTGGCTGGCGCCCGGCCTGGACCCAGCTCAGCGCCGGCCCGGTGAAACATGAATGATCCTTAAGTCTACATATTGTGACGGGCGACTACGGTACCTTACGCTGCGCGTGCCCGACAAGCAATTCGCAAATTTGAAAATCTGGAAAAATATGATATTATCTTAAAAATACATTATTTCTATACAAGCTGAACCATTTGAACGAGATTTACAATGATAAATTAAAGTGCCCTCATAGGCATCGGCGATTTGCCAGAAAAGAGGATTTTTCGACAGACACTGACGCCATCCCGATCTCTAAAATCTTCTCCTAAAGCACGGCATACAAAAGCATATGTATACTTTTGTACATACCGGTTTTTCACCATGTGTATAGTGTGTGTATGTGTGTGCTAAATATCTTCCCAACCAATCCGCTCTCACCATTTCTTAGACCATTGTTCAGTAGTAAGCATGTGCCTTGGCATCTTATTATGCCACCCAGAATACCCTAATTTCATAAATCGACATGAGATGGACATAATTATTTCGCCTAGGTAACAGACTAGCAACCGTTCGTAACTTCGTTCGCGTTAATTACAATACAAATTTTAATACGAATAAAAAATAGTCTATATAGCATTTAGGGATAAATTAGCTTTATATGGTTGAAAGAATTTTTTGAATCGGACTAGTCGTTTCAGATTACCACCTCCTACAAACATATTCTTAAACTACCTCTTTATAACAATAATATAGATGTACTCTGTGGTGCTATAGATCATGAATGTCGATAAAGTAGTATGACGGCTTGTTAGTATCACTAGGTGGCGCTAGACGACATAATGTTATTCCCCATATCAAATCATGAATCTACACTTCCACACCATGTGCTTTTGATTTTATATCTGTGTAGTCTACATCCCGCGTTTTGACGTTCGCGATCATTCGCGATATACAGCTGTGCGTTGACGTAGTCGAACGTCATGTACAAATCGTGTCCTATACATAGTATTCTTTAGAAAATGCAAGCGTCGGTTCTTTCCATAGGTAGTATACGAGACGACATGCATCGCGTCTGTCGTTTTATAATCTGGTTTTATTAAATTAAATAAACAAAACGTAAGTGTTCATTCTTGCAATTCTTATGAAACATGAATAATCCTACATTTTTATTGTGACATTTCCTTGACATTTGACATTTATGCGCGCGGGAATTTTAACAATTATTTTTGGTTAGGTACTTAAATCGTAGGGTGTGGATCAAAATAGTGTTTTATAGATCTGAGTCGAGTGAAAGTTATGTGATTTAACGTTTGCGCCAATCCGAATAGTGACGTATCTGTGGGTATAGTTGCAAGTGTTGATGCCCTTGTTATGTTGCCAACCAACCATACAAGATTACATGATATCCATTCTACTTTGTTTACTTCCGTACGAGGGTTCTGCTAATTGAAGTATTTATTAAAGTCAAGGTGAGTGAGGTATAAAGTTGATTTCGTTGGTGTCCGTATAATGTGTATTATTTATTTGTGAAGAATTTTAAATTAGCGTCTAGTAGTTTAAGAACTATAAGTTACGGTTATTTTTTCTAGTATCTCGTTTTGATTAAGGAACATGTGCGTATATACTTTTTATTCAAGTTCATTCACATAACTATACGTGGCGTCTGGTGGTAAGTGACCATTGACCACTGTCGTAGTCAGAGGTCAAGGAGAATGGCTAAAAAAAGACCTGGGCTAGAAAGTCACTAGGTTTTACGTGTATTTGGCATTTTCTAGTTTTTTAAATGTAACATGTGTTGTAAAGATTCACCTTATAGTAAATTACTATTGCAATTAATGTTCCCACATGACTCGTAGTTTAAAAAGAAAAAAGATACTTTCGTATGCGAAATAACTGGATATTGATGGGTGTTAGGATACGGCAATTCTGTTCGACTGGATCGTGATCACCATACACCTGGCGACGGCCGACGTATAGTTCCGACACTTTGAAAAAATAATAATAGCGTGAAAATATTTATTACTAATGTCAGTATACGGCATAATTATATGGTGTGTTTATTTAAGGCTATATTATCATTAATTTGAGGCCAAACCAGGGCTTAGTTATCATATACACTTGAAGCGAAGCAAATGACGCAATTGCAAATAGATGAATATTACGATATTAATTTTATAAATAGGCAGCGATTATGAAAAAAAGTACGATTCAATGACGACCTCTTAGACAAAAAAAAAGAATAACTTTTGACAGCTATTTTTATCGTATTGTTTCATTTTAGGTAGAGACATTTGACCAATAGTAAGTTGTTTTTGTTACTTGTGTTTGTAACATACAATTTATCAGTTTATGGTAATTATATTTTCAATGATTTAAAGAACTTTTTTCATAAACTTTTTTTGTAACTATAGTACGTCTGTTGTATAGGTTATGTTTTGCATATAAAGTTATTTGTTATGAGAATGAGTCTTAGTTTACGCAAAGGGTTTTTTTTTCGAACTGACTATACTGTTAGCCTTAGGGGCCCTGGAGCCTTTACGGCTTTTACAGCTTTACCGGGCTTGGGGGCGAGCGCTTAGGGCACTCAGCCACGAAAGCTAAGCAACAACATCCGAGGGTGCCAAAGTGGCCGAACCTCGGCTCGGACTGTTGCGCGTATGCAAATAAGTCGCGATCTGACTAATTCCCTATCATTCGATCTAAACTAACTATACATATATACATGTTTCTTCCCCCTGGGAGGAGGGAAGGAACATGTGTATGTGTATTTTTAGTGGTCTGAAATTTTTGTCTAATCTAAGTAGGCAAAAAAAGAAAAAAAAGGTCCCTTACAGAACCTATGTACCTATGTGTGTTGTGCATGTGTGTATAATGCAGTGTCATGTATGGCTGTGAAAGCTAGTGAATGTAGAGTCACTGTATCGCGCGAACGGCTGCTTGACTCAAGGGCTCCATGCCAATGGATCGGACCTAGGCTTGAGTTGCCGCAGAGGAGGGTCGTGGCGGGTGTGCGGGAGCGAAGTTAACCGTACGTCCCCTGCGGAGGGAACGGTGGTTTCGCGGGCGTGGGCGCGAGCACGCATATGTTGCGGGAGCGGACGCGTAGAAATTGTTAGCTTTCTCGATGTCGTCATCGGGATCGACAAAGAGATTTCGCGGACGGCGTTTATAACGTTTGGCAACGGGGATCGAGTTGTCTGGGACGTAGTTCATGGTGGATTTTACGAGCGGGTTGGGATGATTCGAAGCGCTATCGAAGTATCTCCTGGTGAGATATTTCACATAGGCTTCTATCGAGGGAAGCCTCATGTCCCTGTGCAGGTCCATGTTCCTAACGAAGGCTGGAGGGTCAAGCAGGCGACGGAGAAACCGATTTTGGACTCTTTGCATGCGGGCAAAGTTATGTTTGGACATATGTGCGAACGCGGCGCAGCTATATGTCAAGATCGGACGGACGCACATCTTGTACAGTGTGAGCTTATGTCTTAAGGAGATTTTGCTTACCGAACTGAGCAAGGGTCGCAAGCGGGAAAGCATCCAGATGGCCCTATTCCTGACTATAGTAACGTGTGCGTTGAAGTTAAGCTTCGAGTCGAGGGTGACACCCATTTAGTCTTGGTGGCCCAAGGGATATTCGTACCGAATAATGAGAGGGGTCTTACCGTGCGTGGTAGCTTGCATGTATGCGGTTCAAACATAATCGCGGCGCTCTTTACCGGATTAATAGCTATTCGCCACGTTCGAAACCACTCCCCGAGAGTGGTTACGGCACGTTGGACTGCGCAGGCGAGATTTTTTCTGTGTCTGTTTGACGCGTACGCAAAGGGTAAAATAAGACATTGCTTTAGCGTCTTTGAGATTCATTAAACTGATCACCTAACACTTCTTATTTAGGCTTTTAACGGCCCCTCAGAAACGCAAAATCTCTACTATCGGTTCGGAAAACATCTCTGCCATCGAAAAGAGCAAGGGAGAAACTTGATCAGTAATCAACATAATTATTTATTCTAGAATTTTTTAAATGAATTTCACTAATTCTACACAATGTAAAGTATTGTTTACTATTACTAATTGGCTGGCCCGGCAGACGTTGTTCTGCCTTATCTTAAGCGCCACCTATCGGTTGAAATTTTTTCATTTTTGGTTTTATATAAATATATGTTACGAATACTGAGTTTCTTTTGTCTATAAATATAGATTTTGTTAATAGCGGGTAAAGTGCCACCTATCGGATTCTATGTAACGTCGCTATGAACCATTGCCTCGATAAAACAATATATATTGCCTATGTGGATATTATTTGCTCAATGGATCAAGTCCTCCAGAAGTTACACGATTACTAAATGACTTTTTTTATAGTCCACGTACAGAGAGGAGTTATTTTCAGAGATGATTTAATATAATAATGATCCGATTGGCAACTTAACGACTACATTTTTTGTTATCACTTTTTTACTCCCCGTCTAATTTACGTACCGCGGGCTATACCTATATGAAACTCAATTCTTAAGGAGTAAACTCCAATAGTAATTGACCAATGATCGCTAACACAAAAACGTATAACGTGAAGTTAATTTTAAGTTTCGTCACGTTTTTTAATATGTGACCGAGTATATGATCGTTACAAGTTATCGCCATGCAGTTATACGAGTTCGTATTTACGAGATATATATTGTTTAATCGTTGAATGCCTGTTAGCTTATTAAAGGGACTGAAATACGCTGGCCAAGGTCGGTAACATACCAGTAATATCAGGGATAGCAGTTGTCCATAGGCGATGGTAAACATTCACCATCATATGGGCCGTCAGTATGTGTGCTACCCTTTTAGCATTAAAAAAAATCAGTTATTCACGTATAGTTTGTATTCATTAAGTCCGACTTCGAGATGAGAAGGAGACTTCGAGTCCGCTGCTTTTTCTTGTATTCTACGATGGTGGCAAATAAGCATGCGATTCACCTGATGGTAAGCGGTTACCGCAGCCTATGGACGCTTGAAGCACCTGAAGTATTACATGCACGTTGCCGACCCTTTAAAAACCTATTCACTTCCTTTTGAAGAACCCCATCCTGTTGGCCCCAGGGCAAACCTCAGCAGGGAGCTCATTCCACATCTGGAGCTTTCGCGAAAGGAAACACCACTGAAACCGGACGGTCCACGAACATTTAGGTTCCAAGTTGTGAGAATGAATTCCCTACTGGTGGCGAGCGGTACGTTGGTGGAATGTAGCCGTTGGCATCATTTCGAACAATTCCTCGGAACACAACCCATTATACACACGGTTGTATTTTAAGCCATAGCTATGTTATCTGGCCAGGTTATAGGATATATTTTGTAAAATAAAGTAACATTCGAAGTAAGCAGTGACATTATCGGGAATCAATTCGGATAAAAGACGCATTCAGGCCACTTAAATGGCTTACGCTGACTAAACCATACGATATATATCAAATTAATGTTCTACATGATTAGAGACCTTAAAAAGATCTACAAAAAAGTCAGGGATAGCATATATCTATCTTCTAAGAATCACCCACAATAAGCATTTTTTACTTCCGCCTTTTGAGTGGGAGCTGCACGATTCGCGTGTGCGCTTGACCAACGGCATTCTGAATTCCACTCGAGCGGAGCCGCGGGCATAACTAGCAGATTAATAAAGGTCTCTGATTATGTCTGAATGTAGCATAAGAACAAGAAAAAACGCTGGTACATAAAACAAAAAATATGATTTAATGAGTAGGTATATTTCCATGAGTAAATAGATTCAACCACAAAAAAGGCAATAGCGGTTTTTTTTGAGGAGAACAAATAATAGATATCAATGCGTGAAAAACACTTAATGCCTTTTTTAATGTTTTTTTTGTAATTGTTATAGGTTTAGCGTTGTGGCCTCAATCTCACCTGATGTAACGTGACGATGTGGCCCAGTATGGTAACACGCTAAGTCTAGTGGGAGGACTGGCTCTCAAGTGTATCTGCCGGAACACACCTATTGGTGTTTGGCGACAGATTTTCAACTTGAGAGTGGTAGCTAGCTAGACGTGCCCTAGCCCTACTACCATGCTATGGTTTCATCAAGACGTTTACCTTCACCGAAAGCTCAGGCTTATTGCAAGGATTCGAACTCACGTCTATCGACGCGATGTCCGTACACACTACCACTGAGCCATCATTGCTTCAATGTGTGTCAATCTGCTTGATTCCGAAAAAACATGTTGTTTTCATAACCTCTTACATGCTACCGCTGAGTTGTACCCATGCATCTAATGTTCAGAATAATGTGTGCCATCTATGACTATGTTTTTAACCAGAAATATTGAACGCTAGGTCAGCGTAAAAAATAAATTTGTCACTGAATCGTTATTTAGTTGTTAAATAATTCCACTGCCAAACATAATATTTTTTAAACTTATTTCAAATTCATTGTTATCATTTAATTAAGGATTTCATACAATAAAAGAGATTAGTTGAGTTTTCCGTAGCTTTGAAATCTGAGAAACCGCTGCGCTAGATCACCAATCGATATATGGTACGAACAAGCACTTACCTATAATATTGTTTCCAAATAGAACAAGGCAATGATATATGGGTATGATTTAACTATCACCAAATAAGTGCATGTTCATTGTCGTAATTAATAATATTTGTCCCTAAAATTATAGATGTGTGACCAGAATTGGATCACCAAAACTTTACCAATCTAGTGCGCAACCAAAATTGGTTACAATATAAATCTTAACAAACAAAGCTGTTTATTTGATAACATGTCTATTATTTTGATGACAGGACGAATTAAGTGATAGCAGTAGAATTAATATGACGAGAAAATATTTGTTGGGAATAAATATTATAATTAGGGTATACCGGTATACATATTGGTGACGAATATAAACTTTTGTGACAGAAAATATTGTTGCCAAAATAAAATATATAATGAAGAATGATTTAAAGTAATTTCATAGACATAACTTTGTATAATGAAAATATTGCTGAAGTCGCAGACAGAAGGTTGGATATTTCATTAAACTTGTCGATATAAGACGCATAGGTTCCGCTGTTGGACATGCTCCAATATATTTTGATACGTAACAGTGCGTGTACCAAACGTGTGACGTAACATTGTACACGTGTAATAAGGCCCGTCTATTTTGATTAATTGCATCTTGATTGAATATTTGATGCATGGAATGGTGAGATTAGTTGAGTGATAAAGTTGAAAAACACTCGCGAAGCATATACAATAATTGCAATTATTGCAAGACGCAGAGACTATGAGGCATAGAATTGTTTTGAAATGCAATAATAGATGTCGGTAACTGTTGTAGTCGAACAGTATATATATATATATGTATATATATATATATTTACATATATTTTAGATGTGCCCGTGGCTCCGCTTTCGTGGACTACAGAATTCCGCTTCCTTCGCTCTGACTTAAAGCGTCGCCCGCCGGTATTTTTAAAGACAAAAATGGTTATTGTGGGTGATCTTTAAAGGATAGACATATGCTATCCGTAATTTTTTTGTCTTTTTAATATCAACAATTCAGTAGCACATTAATTTGATATATTTCTTATTGTTTACTCAGTGTAAGCCATTTAAGCACTCCAAAAGCGCTTTTTTTCGCCATTTTCGTCACCATTATCGTATTACTGCTTATTTCGTATGTTACTCTATCTAGCAAAATATATTCTATAACCTGGCCAGATAACACAGTTATGAATTATGAAAAACCCATGTAAATCGGATAAGTCGTTTTTGTGTGAAAACAACATAAACGGACGGACAGACAGACATAGAGATGTAGAGTTTTACAATATATATATAGAATAGATATAGATATAAAAGAAGTTATAAATAAAAAAACAATATCTTCGGGATCGAGCTATGAATAAAAATACACCTATCTATGTAAATTATGATAGAAAAACAGTATTCAAATATAAAGTTTTATCCAATTCGTTAGAGCCGTTTTTGACAAACTAATTACACACATATACGAGCATATTATATTATGCATATTGTAACATTTTAATTTGATTTGCAATTGGTGACTGTCTTAACGTCTTGAAGATAACGCGGTAAAGTATTCCACATGCGTACGGCTGGTGGAGGAGTTTGAAGAGAGTATCATGATATGTTTGGGAATGTCAAAGGTTTTAGTTTAAGCAGAGAGAAGATCGAGACCGCGAGTATTTCAGAATATAAATACATATGCGTTTTCTAAAATTTATTTTTATAACATAACATGATCTGCACTTAGCCTTTTAGGTTCAGTATAGGCAAAGCAGAATTGCTAACTTTTAAATTTTTGCATATCAGTATAAAAATCTGTTTCCACTATAAGAGTTAAAAATGGCTGCAAAATTAGAGATTATTGAAAGCACGATAACTAATAACTCGGTCAATATACTTACTAGATTTCCGTGTCGAATGCTCTTTGTTTACGTTAAAAAATTTCTTTCCGGGATTGATTGGCACGTGATTTTATAAGATTGAAGACAATATAATTCTTGTTACGGTGAATTAAGATACGTGCCCTCATTGGATTCATAATAACATCTACAAAAATGTTTGTAGGTAAGTTTTAAACCGCACATAAAAGAAACAAAAATTCCAAATAAAAGGAGTCTAGTTTTTTTTTAGTAAAATACTCAAAAACTATTGATGTCAGAGAAGTTGAATGAAGTGCAATGTACAAGGTGTCATAGGGTGAAATTTATAGGGCGTACTCTGCCTTAATTTTATCGTAGCGCAACCCGTCGTGGGTTACACACCCGCTCGGGGGAGCGAGTGGTTATGTGAGACTCCTACTCACTAAAAGCAGTAGCATTGTACCGCGTCGCCCGGCAGCCGGCCCGGCTAAATTACGGACCATGCCTACAGAAAACAGTTCGGTACAGCCCTGTCTTCCCCGTCCGCCGAATCTTCGCTATGGGAAGACAGGCCCACTCGTCTTTCCTGGTTCGGCTAGGCCGGCAGGAGAAGGCGAGCAGATCATCTCCTCCTACCACCCGCTCGTCTTTGTTGGAGAGGGCCGCTTAGAGGGTCGTCCTCGCGAGACCTCACCGCGGACTCCTTCTGCGACATCATGTCCTCGCAGAAGGAGACTATTCCAGTCCACGAGCATGGATTTCACACTCGATAGTGAGAGCTCCTCTTCCCCACCGTGGCCAAACTGCGGCGCTGTCCGTCCAACGCAGCATACTCAGAGAGAGTGTGCTGCGCCGTATCCGCCACAGCACCGCACTTATGGCATTAGGTGGTGGGCTCCCTACGGGTTATCCGGTGCAGGTACCATCCGAAGCAACCATGTCTGGACAGTACTTGCACAAGCCTAAACGGCAGGGAGCCTTGGACACCGATCGGTATCCGCGGGTCACCCTTAGCGCCACAACACGCTATACGCACGCAGCACGCGTTTGTCGTGGGCGCTAAGGGTGTCCACCCAGATCGGTGTCCCATAGAGGGCCATGCTCCGCACGAATCCTCGTACACTCTAATTCGAGCAGCCGACCGAGAGCCGGCGCCCCTCTCACTACCGCGGTCCGAGACCCTTGAAGTGGAACTTGAAGTCTGCCTTATCTTTGAGCTACCTTAGCTTAGTTCAAACTTCGCTCAGCATAGTCTTAGAATTCGAAATTATAGTACAGTTACGCTTAGCTCATGGTTAGCTAGCTTTAATTGAGGAAGTCTCTGGTAAACTGTCAAGGTTATCGAATCTATAAAATTTTGATCATTTGAAGTGATGACAGTCGAGATGGCGACAGTTGAGATGGCGACAGTCGAGAAGGCGACAGTCGAGATCGCAACGGACGAGATGGTGACACTCGAGATGGCGACAGTCGAAATGACGATAGTCAAGATGGCGACAGTAAACACGGCGATGGTCAAAATGAAGACAGTTGAGATGGTGACAGTCATGATAGCGACAGTCGAAATGGCGATAATAGATATGGCAACGATGGTGACAGTCGAGATGATGAAAGTCAAGATGGTGACAGTAAATATGACGACAGTCGAAAAGGCGAGACAGACGTTGCAAATAAGTTCCCATATTCCTAACTTAATTTAGACTTTGATAAAATTACTACTTTGCTTTTGGAAGTGTAATTGTTATATAACTCTCGCATATAGCGCATGTTAGTTTCACAGCGAGTAGGTTACCATTTCAAAAGCAAATTTATCACTTACGTTTTATCATAATAAGATAATTGTAACCAGTTTTGTTTTTTCTTTTTATACTACGAAGGTGGTAAAAAAGAATACGGCCCGCCTGATGGTAAGCCGATGGTGGATACCGTAGATTATGAACATTTGTAATACCATAGATATCAATAGCGCGTTGCCGACCTTGAACCCTCTACCCCGATGAACTCTGGAAACCCTACTCACCACAGGAACACAACACAAGGTTATTTGTCTACGATCTTTTGTAGGGTGGAGGTATTTCACCAGGCGGGCTGCCCCAAATATAGAGAAATTTCTAAAGAAATATCTCTGTGCCCTACCTCTCTTAAAGGAAAAATAAACAAACAACAAAAAAAAAAATTTTTAAAGAGTTTACATATAATGTTGAAATTAGAGCTTACATATTTTGTATACTATAAAAAAAATATTAAAAAATAAAAACATATATGAACCATAGGATAAGAAAGATAAGCTGGAATTAACCTGAATGATATAAAAAGAAATTGAAGAGAAGGAAATGAGGCGCTACTCACATTGGATGCTACATGCAAACTATACACAAACAGGTTGATAGGACACAAAGCGTCAAGGCATTTTCGGCCTTCTTTAGAAATGAAGATAAAATTATCAATACACTTTATCTTTTATGTAGAAAGTGATAAATATCCGGCAGTTTAGATTGAATGATGTTTGTAGATAAGTTCCGGTTGTGATAAAACTAGAAATTTGCTGTAGTGTGGGTTGTAATCTTCGGTTGAAATATGTTTTTGAAGTGAAACTTCTTATGCGACTTCCAAGCGTTTATCGGTCTCTCCTCTTTGTGTGAGCCAGAGCGAGAGAGTAAATTTCGGTGTGTATATGTATATTGCACACTGTTTAAATAAAATAGAAAATGTCTTTTAAAATGAAGTTTAACTTCTATCGTGTGTGTGTTTTTAGTGAATTTCGCTGTCGCCTTCACTATTCCAATCCACCAGGCTATATAAATTATATTTATAAAGGATAATGTATTTTTATTTCTTGTAATATACATTTTAATAGGCACACGGTGCGAAACAAACGAATTACTGAATTCGAAACAGAAATACACAAACCTAAATTAGAAATCAATTTAAATTTGGAATTCTTAACCAAACGCCAGATATTTGAGATCAAGGTGGCCAGTTCATCAAAACTCCAATTTGATATGTAAGGACTTAATATAATTTGAAAATAAGATTGAAAGTTACTAATATATGCCGACTTTGAATAAAAAAAATGTATTACACATATATATATTTTTAGATTTACTACCAAGATGCCGTTCACTATGAAGGAGGGAGGGTTCGCATGGGGGGATTACGTCGCATTTGGCGTACTCTGTGCCGCTTCGTGCGCCGGCGGCTTATGGTACAGCGCTGTCGGATCGCGGACCAAAAAAGTCGTCGATATCAAAGACTACCTTCTTGGGGGACGAGCTATGTCTACATTCCCAGTTTCTATGTCATTGATAGCCAGGTAAGAAATTTTACTACTTTTAGCAAAAACTGAGCAAAAGCATCTTCCCAAGACGACGTTTTAGCGATTTCAACGGCAGAGAATAATTTATTGTGTACTACGCATTGTAAAATACTAAGGGTAGAAGTTAAATTATACCTTATTTGTACCGAAATACGTCCGTCATTACGTATCGTGACGTTGGCAAAGTCAGACGAGCTGTTTGATTAGTTAGTTAGTGAGATCAATAAGGCTATGGAAATTAAAGAAGATCAGTAACCCAGCATAGATTACTTTATTGTTAGTTCTTCTTGATAATGATGTCAAAATCATTAAACTAGGTTACACAAAAGCAAATGTTTATAACATTAATATATGAATAAAAATCTTAAACTTATATATAATTTTGAAATGAAACTTTATTTATGGGATTTTAATTTAATAATAATGATAATATTGGGAAACAAGCTCACACTCGGCTGTTTTATTTCAAACGATGAATAGCTTGTACTGCTAAGAGCTTGTTTGTAATGCTAACAAAATAACTGATATAGATCTACTCGTACGTATACTGATGGCTAAAAAAATAGTCAGTAATATTTTTATACATCTTAAAAATCAGTTTTTTTTTGTATATTAATTTTCAATCGATGTATATAGTTCGGTGATATTCTAAAACCGGCTATCTCCACTTTGGATTGATTTTAAAGGAGAGAGAGAAATTTATTATGAAGGATTTTCTGGATGTGTGACATGCCGTTAGAAAAATCTACTCGTATATAGTGTTATACAAGTCAATCCTAAATGTGGGTATAATGTAAAAATAAATATACTTATATCATTTTGCAACGAATGATTGAGACGGAGTCTTTTGACATAGAACGTATTGCAGATTCACCGACAATATTTTATTATATAATTGATAGGCTATAAGTATCGTCAACAATACTTTGAAAAGTAGTTAAATAGAAATATTATATATTAATTATCATCTGATTTTTATGAAATTTTGTGCACGGGTATTATATGCCATTTCTCAGTTGATAGGCCATATGGATTGTTAACAATTTGAGTAAAATTAAAGTTACGAGACAAAAATAATTACTGCTAATAAACGCGTGTTGTGAAACCGCGAGGCACCGCTCGGTATGATATAAATATTTCATAAGTCTAGATATTTTACTTAAGGAGTGGATACGAACCGTTAATAAATTGGGCATGTATATGCAAACTAGAACCAACTCAAAATATTTTACTTTTCATACCAAACGAGCGAAAAAAACTTTAGGTTTTATTTTTATTTTCGTTTGAATCTGAATCTATTTAACCGACTTCACTGAGGATTGTAAAAACACCATTTCGATTACAAATGCTTATTCAACTCATTATCACTAGAGTTATGGATTTGCGTAACTGTCTCCAATCTTAATGTAAACTTTGGTGACGGAAGATATTCATACAGAAAATAGATGTTGCTTGTTCATATATATCGTTTCAATTACATTATATAATTCAACATTTAGTATTTATCATAGGGGCCTGGGCAAGGCCGGGTAGCTATACAGCTAATACGGACTACTAGATACGCTAGTAGACAAGTAAAACAACCGTGAATGCGTTTTATTATTTATTGATTTACTTTAGGGTTGGCATTATAATTAAACCAAGTTCGAAGCTTGTATTTATTACCGTTTCTGGAAAAGAGCTAAAAAAAAAGTCGAAAAATACTTTCCTGTAAACCCTATCTCTGTAAAACAATAGAGAAACGGAATGTTCTTGTACTGCCACTGTATTTGGAAATGTGTAATTATTTGTCGGCGTTTGAAAAATAGCGAATACGTCATTACCTGGGCTGGTGATTGAAACCATGCCTTTCCTAGTGCAGAAAGTGGTCTTTGCCCAGCCGTCTGATATTTGTTGGCTATTATTATTATACCGGCATATTATAGGCTCATATTATTAATATGTGTCGTATGTAAAATTAATTGATGTCACGACAGTTATGTATCAGGGGTCACAATACTGGGTACACCAGCTGAGATCTACAACTACGGGACACAATACTGGTTGGTCATATTCGGAGTATCGCTGAGCTGTCTCATCGTCGCCACTGTATACTTGCCAGTCTTCTGCACTCTCAGGCTGTCTTCATCATACGAGGTGCGTATACGATTCAGGAAGAGGTTCATTATTTAGACTCAGACCTACTTCATCATATTTAAATACTAAACTACGCAGCGCGAGCTTCAATGACAATTGAAGCAATGATGGCTCAGTGTAGTGAACGATGTAGTGTGTACAACTTCGCGTCGATTGACGTGAGTTCGAATCCCTGCAATGAACAGAGTTTTCGGTGAAGGAAAACATCGCGAGGAAACCATAGCATGGTGGTAGGGCTTTTTCTAATGCCCGCCTGGCTAGCTACCACCGTCAAGTTGAAAATCTGTCGCCAAGCACCAATAGGTGTGTTCCGGCAGCTGCACTTGAGAGCCAGTCTTCCACTAGGTTTAGCGTGTTATCATCTTGGGCTATATCGTCACTTAACATCAGGTGAGATTGTGGCCACTACGCCAAACTTATTACGGTAAAAAAACGTAAGAATGGGTTTTACCCTCATTCCGCCTAAGATAAGGGCATGTAGATATATTTTAATCCCCCTTCCCCTCGGGACTTTTATGTTATTAATGAATGGCTCCTTATGTAACGTAGGTAAGCACTGTTGGTGGTAGGAAATTCCAGCTAGCAAGCGGCTAATATAAAATTACAATGTTTTGATAATGTAATAATAATAACTTCATATTTTTTTAGTAAAAATATTAATAAATCATTCAGTTTGTTATTTGCCGAGAAATCGTTTATCTTGTACGGTTACTTATTAGATTTTATCTGCAATGCAATCTGTCACGGACACAAATTGAAATTGACATGCGGACTTCGCCCTTTAATGCGAATCACTTTGAATTAGGAAACGTTAACACCCATATATGATAAATATATTACCGTAAATATAATACCGTCTGTGAAGGCAGAAGTTATTGTTTCTAAAAAGGCTTACAGAATCTACCACGTTCACGGAAATTGCTGATATATAAGCTGCGACAGTATTGTATTGTATGTAAAACTAAACATAACTGCCCATTGTTCGGTCGCCATTCGTTTATGTAACCGTCATTCGTGATGGGTGGAATATTCTCGATGCCACACTAAGCGAGCCGCATACGTACGAGAACTTTCTTATGCGGTTCGTAATCTATCAGGAATCCTGCTTGAATTCAATATTATTTATTAAACAAATAAAAAGAGATACGCTTCTCAAATCCGTTAAATTTTGAAAGAAGTCTAAAAAGATTTAAAATAAAATCTAAATTTATGAAGAGATTTGGAGAAGTTTTACCTGTAGTGTTAAGAAAACTTAAAGATATAATAAGAGACCAATTTAGAAATAAATATCTGAATGTATCTCATTTGTTGTAGTATTTAGAGCTGCGGTTCAATCGTCACGTGCGAGCCGCTGCATCGATCCTGTTTTTACTGGATGAGGTAAGTTTTCTTAAAAGTCTATTGAACAATTTTTCCTCACCTCATTATTTTATGGATAAGTTACTAGTTATATGGTTGATTACTTAATTTGCGGAAATCCATCATAAGGGGATTTCAAGTATTACGAAGGTAGGTCTGGGGAACGGGGGCTAGTTTATTTTATGAATAATCTGTATTAAAGATATTGTTTGCTCTCCAGAACAAAATCATAATTAATAACGCAATAGAAAGATAAAAATGTAAAATTGAAGTGTATATCGACGTTTTGGGATTTGGTTTCGCGCGTGGATAATTGTGGAAAGTAATACATTGCTGAAATTTGTACCACCTAGGAAGATTGTAATTAACTATTATATCGCGCGCAGTACTCTTTTTTTTTTCGAACTGACTTTACTGTTAGCTTTAGGGGCCCTGGAGCCTTTTCGGCTTTTACAGCTTTACCGGGCTTGGGGGCGAGCGCTTAAGGCACTCATTAAGGCACTCAGCCACGAAAGCTGAGCAACAACATCCGAGGGTGCTAAAGTGGCCCAACCTCGGCTCGGACTGTTGCGCGTATGCAATTAAGTCGCGATCTGACTAATTCCCTATCCGTAATTCGATCTAAACTAACTATGTACATATATACATGTTTCTTCCCCTTGGGAGGAGGGAACTAGGCAAAAAAAAGGTCCCTTACAGAACCTATGTACCTGTGTGTTGTGCATGTGTGTATAATGCAGTGTCATGTATGGCTGTGAAAGCTAGTGATTGTAGAGTCACTGTATCGCGCGAGCGGCTGCTTGGCTCAAGGGCTCCATACCGATGGATCGGACCTAGTGCAGTACTCTACGTTTAGTTCGGGTTGTACCGCGTAAATATTTGAAACCGTTCGTCGCCTATAGATGGCGACAAATATAGTGCATGAGCACGGGGCAGCCACGTGATCTATGTTTTGCTCGCCGACCTCGCGTTGCAAGCGCCATCCCCTGCACGGCCGCATATCTATTAGCTGCCTTCGGCCTTGGTGACAACGCATTGTTTTGGTTTTTATTATAGTACATAATTGTTTACACACCGTAGCAGCACCGTCCTTTATGTATTCATCATATAATAGCTGCTCACAACACCCGCTCGGTTGGTTTTTATTTTTTGGGAGTGTGTAAAATGTATGTAAAGTAATAATATCATCGTAACACAAGTCACGATTCCACCCTCACGTTGAAAATTTGTCACCAAGCACCAATAGGTTTTTTCCGTCAGCTGCACTTGAGAGCCAGTCTTTCACAAGGTTTAGCGTGTTATCATCTTGGGCCACATCGTCACTTAACATCAGGTGATTGCTTGTAAGAAATTGTTATATTTCTTAGCGTAGTCCATAAGTCACATTAATTTATTGTGATATTAGTGTAAGCAAATGTAGACTAACCTTTATAAATAAATAACGAATATTTTGCAAGTACAAGTAGATTGATTGACTTCTTTCAAAGTAGTTCCGATTAGATATCATACTATACGCATGTTATGAACTCTTAGGTGAATCAATTTGCAGATAAAGTTGTCGTTGGGGGCTATATTCTTTCGTAATATCTTTAAAGGACGATGGCTTTAGTATAGGTCATTTCATTTCGAAGACAACGGAAAGAAAGCCGCGGGCAAAAATAGTACATTATAATCATGTGCGATGTTCAATTGCTGTTTTGAAGCGATGCTGGTTCAGTGGTAATGTATTCTGACATCGTGTTGATTGACGAGAAGGAGAATCCTATAATGAGCCTAAGATTTTTTGGTGAAGGAAAACATCGTGACAAAACCATAGCATGTTGGTAGGGAACTTTGTAATTGTAATGCTCACTGGTCAGTTTCAACTCTCGTGTTGAAAATCTGTCGCCAAGCTCATGTAAATGTGTTCCGGCTTTTATGCTTGGCGAGTTACCATCTTAAATAGAAATCATCACTTAACATTAGGTGAGATTGTGGTCAAACGCTAAAAACTATAAAGTATAAAAAAGTAACTTACCTATTTATGCTGCAAAGCAGTAGTACTCACGTTTTTAAATCTATGGAACCGATATGCTTATGACGCGTAATACCATGATATAATAGTATGTTTTATACCTTCATGCTTCTAATCCTCTAAGTTTTTTATTCAAAAAAACAACAACTTAACACTTAAATACAATTAGTATGACTTCACAAGGTTCGTCAAATTTCTTTGAAATGTCTTCATAAAATCAACGATTCATATTAGCATGATGCCACAGTAAATACATAGATTTGATACACCAGCTATTTCATTCTACTAAAATAGTTTGCTTCCGCGTACTGGCAGCTGTATGGTCGTTGTCTTTAAGCGTTTTCAATGGTAATGTACTTAAATGATAACCTAATTACAGTTCTGTTTTTCGCCATTGTTCACTGTAAATACGTTATACATCAAAACATACATTACATTCATACTATGCATGTCGAAACGTTATGATATGTGAATGTCTTCAATGGAAAAAAAGGTGTGTGTGCGATTCACACACGATAGAAGTGAAACTTCATTTTAAAAGATATTTTATATTTTATTTAAACAGTGTGCAATATACATATACACCGACATTTGCTCTTTCGCTCTGGCTCACACAAAGAGGAGAGACCGATAATGTGCGTTAAACGTGACATTTAACGCGTTGGAAGTCGCATAAGAAGTTGCACTTCAATACTCCAGAAGTCTAATATAAATAAATTCTAACCGAGACTTAGAGATAAAAAAGCCCCAGGACCAGATCTTTCCCTCAACAATCCATCCATAACTTAATCAATCTTCCTCTAGATCTCATAGATCCGTCCACATTTATGCTTAACACTCTTCTAGTTGTACGACTTAAATCCTTTCTCGTGACATGTTCATACCACACTAACCTAATACTTGTCAACTTCACTGTCATAAGTGATACCTCCATGCTTCCTTTTATAATTAATACTCCAATACCACCTCATAATCACTCAATACTCCCCATAATATATCATGCTAAGGGCCATTCCGAGATGATTCAACAAGCGAAAGAATGGAATAGATGGAATAGATACTATCGAAATGTTTTTAATTGTTTTGAATCAATGAGTCTATCGCGACGCAACTAGCGATACGGGCACGAGACGCGGCGCGGCGGGATGTTTCATTTAGAGATCTATCTGCTTTCATTATTCTATGGTAAAGAGGTCATTTGCATTGCACGGTCGTATAGTGGACTTTGAACGCTCTTTGCGTGTTTATGAAGTAGTATAAGACAATAAACATCTGTGAAACTAAAATTGACGGCTGTAAGAAATATCTTAGATTAATGATTTTAGATGAAATGATGATAATTATTTTAGATAAATATCTTATCATAATGTAAAATTTTCTATCATTATAGTACATTATATGTTTTGAAATATATCATTTTATAATACTTACATGATAGATTTCTTAAGGGTAAGTACTTGTTATTTTAAATATACATAAGGTATGTATGAAAAATGATCGTCACTTGTTTAATTCAATATAAAAATTACTCTAGCGTGTTTCGCCTTTGGTAGAAAGTGAACGACAAAATGGATGATACTGTGAATGAGCCAAGAGTGTGATTGAAAGAGATTGTACGAAGCAAGCGGTATGAGGGTTGAAAGAGAGAGATAATAGAGGTTGTATGAATAAGGGATGTGTTAAGATGTGTTTAAGATTTAAGGATTCACTTAGAGTAGTTAAAGTGTGTAATTACATTGAAGACTCACCAAGTTTATCTAAAACTATCTGTGCCCGCGGCTCCGCTCGCGTGGACTACAGAATGCTGTCGATCGAGCGCACGCGCGAATTGTACAGAAATTGAATGAACTGCCCCAAAAATGCTTATTGTTGGTGATCCTTAGAAAATTGTAGAATTTTTGGTAGGTATTTTTAAAATCTACAATTATGTAGAACATTAATTTGATATATCTCGTATGGTTTACTCAGTGTAAGCCATTTAAGAGCCCCAAATGCGTCTTTTTTCCGAATTGATACACTATTATCGTCACTGCCTATTTCGTGTAGTTTTATCTTACAAAATTTATCCTCTAACCTGGCCAGATAACATAGCTATGAATTAAAATAAAAAAAACATGTAAACTAGATAAGTAGTTTTCGCATGAAAAGAACATAAACGGACAGAGAGACGTTGAGTTTTATAATTTGTATAGAAGCTGATATTTTAAAAATAGTAGCACTTGTTGAAGTATGTGGGTATCCTCAACATTATATAAAACTTTACTACATATATAATATTACTAGTTGTGCCACACGGTTTCACCCGTGTTCAATTTATTCGTACAACTCTCTACCGCGCCATCGCTATCGCACAAGTGTAGCCTATTGTTGTTTCCACTTCCCGTACTCACCTTCAGCATGCTAGATTCCTTGACGCTTATGGTTATTGCTTCGCTCATTAGGGCCTTAGTGTAAAGTTATATGGTCTATAAAACTTTCACACTAAATACTGGGTATAGAATGCAAAAAAGGATTTCTCAAAACTGAATGATTAGCGCGTACAAACAAATCAACACCTTTATGATATCAGTATAGATTTCATATTTGATTGATTTGACTTGAATTTGATTTGCGGAAAACTATCGTAAATAATTGATTCAAAAATTTATTTGATACTTACGCCTGGAACTGATTAACCTTTCGGTTAACCGAACGTCACACAAAATGCGCGTAAAATTGGCATTAATGCGGATGGCATTAAGTTATTAGTTAGTTCTACAGTGGTAGCGTGTACGACCTCGGTTCGATTGACGTGAGTTCGAATCCTTAGCTTTCGGTGAAGGAAAACATCGTGAGTAAACCATAGTATGGTAGTAGGGCTTTATCTAATGCCTGTCTGGCTAGCTACCAACCTCAAGTTGAAAATGTGTCGCCAAGCACCAATAGGTGTGTTCCGGCAGCTGCACTTGAGAGCCAGTCTTCCCCTAGGTTTAGCGTGTTATCATCTTGGGCTTCATCGTCATTTAACATCAGGTGAGATTGTGGCTACTACGCCAAACCTATAATGATAAAAAACAGCTATTACGTCTTTCTGCTACAAACAATTGTTATTAATTCTTGGCGTGAACCTGAAAATGTTTAATCTGAAACTAATAATGGAAAAGAAGAAAAAGTGTTTTTTTTTTTTTTTGAAACGATAAATGATAAGCGCATGGTCTCTAAGTTCCGATCGTTATGAACCTACTAGAAAAATATGATTTTATCATAATCATAATAATATATCATTTATAGTAATGATTATTATTTTATATTTATTAAAATACATATTAGAAAACGTACGCTAATGGTTATATTGTTATTAGAATCTATACATATTCTATGTATGTTTGTATGGTCCACCGTAGCTCCTAAAACCACCTATCTAAAGCGATTCTTTATTAGGGTATGGGTGACAGATCACATATTATACGAACAAAATCAATATGTTCCATAATCAATATGGATGTTACATCCATAAAGTGGTAGGTCTCTATTTTTTGCTATCGTATCGAGTCGGTTGTCAAATGAAAGGAGAAATTTTGAAAATATAGTACAATACTTAAAATAAATATACCAAGCGGCAGAAAATCTATTTTAGATACTATATTTCATTTCCATAGTTGGGGTACGGTTTTTAAACTTTTTGTTTTTTTGTAATAGTAAAAATCTACAGTATCTGTACAGTTCGGAAGTTCGTATTCCCTTGTTTCTCATCTACTGAATGTCCATGGGAAATTAATCACAGAACAATCGTGTTGTGAATACCGTATATGATTGTAGGAAACATTGTTTAACCTTCAATAAACGTAATATCAGAAAATGTTTCTAGAGTTGTTTTGAAAATATAAGAGTAATCTATGTATATTAATAAATCTGTAGTTCTGTCCGTACAAGTTTTTTTTTAAATTTTTAGTTCTATTAGTAAACCCACTGATCATAAATATGACATTAAAAAAGGGTCTGCCTGTAAGTTTGTTTGTCTGGATTTATTTCAAAAACAGCTTAATCGATTTTTATGAAATAGAATAATACACATAGAAAACTATTCTCGAATTATCTGGAAACTTCAAGAATCTACCAGAAACAAGTTCGAAAAGGTATCGCAGTTCGCACACACATTCAAAGCTTATCAGTCCGATTACCTGTGTAATCAAACATATAATGCCTTAAACTAGCACAGTTCCCCTTCTTTTAAACGATGTCGTAAAGTTCAAGGCCATTCTAGTAATTTCGACCCTCGTTCTATTTGGGTATAAGCGAACCGTGTTCTGAACCAGAACAGTTTTCCTGGGCCACCTAGATTAAATATCTGGATGTTACCTAGATTTGAAGGCACATGTCGAAAGAGTCTTGAAGAAGGCCGCCATGGTCTTAAGCCGCTTGCATCAGCTGGTATGTTCGAAGACCAAAAAGTCCCTTAGACACAAGCTCACGCTAGACATGTGCTCACCCGATATTAACTTACGTTACCCCGATTACGCCCATATGGCGAAACACGATCTCAATGTCTTCCAAGTATTCCAAAACACTTTCATATACAGGGCGGTAAGTATACACTGGTTAGTTCGCAACGTAGACCTGCATAGAGATATGGAACGACCTTCGATCGAATCCTGCATCAAATCCCTCACGAAAAATTGCTTTGAAAAAGTTTCGAGCCATTCGAACCGGCTAGTGGTATCCACCACTATCTATAATTCCGACCCAGACATCCGGATGTCAAATAAATATAGGCGCGATATATACTTGATCCTTATGACAGAATTACGGTAGCAAATGCGTAATACTCACCCGCTCCTAGAAACCAAGCGTGCTTGCGCCCACGTCCGCCAAACCACCGATCCCGCCGCCACGACGGGGACGTGTGGTTAACTTCTTTCCCGCTTAATCTCCTTTACCGCCTCTCCCGCAGGTCTTAGGTCTTAGGTCTCATCTCCGTCATGGAGCCCTTGAGCCAACTGCTTGCGCGATACGGTAACTACTATGCACTAGTTATCAAATAAATATACTGCACTTGACACTTGCACACCACAGGGCTAGTAACCCTTTTTGCGTTCGCTCACATGATCGGTGAAGCTCTCAAGGTCTTTTGGCCAACAGCGTAGTTAGTTCGAAAAAAGAACCAGAACAGACCAAGTGAACACAACAAGCGATAAAAGGCAGATATCTGCAAGAGTACCACAGAGTAGGTTAAATAAGAGAGACTGTAAGTACAATCACAGAGTAGTGAACATCTGATTAGTTAGTTTGTTTGACTTTTGTTTGAATTGTACGAATAGATAATTAACGTAAAATATAACGGGTATAACATAAGAATATTAGTAACAATAAAATACGAGACGACTAAATTTTTGCGTGATAAACGCGTGCGGAGACGCAGGCACAGCTAGTTTTAAATAGTTTAATTAATCAACTAATTTTTAACGCAACGGAAATTGTATCGTTGAACTGTGTCTCAACTAAGATAAACACAACGGTAAGGTAGGTTATGGAGCCCGCCCTCTTTGCCGATGCAATTTTTTTATTGTAAAAAACTTAAAAAAAACAATGTTCTCTGTTCCTTAGAATGTTTTTACAGAAACTACAAGACAATTTTTATATTTCTCGTACTGGCGTAATCTATACACTTATGGGAAGATTTTGGAATAGAAAATATTATTTTCTATTATAAAGTGGTTATACTAATACAGAACCTTCGCAGGTGTACGCACAACTATCCAGCAAAGGTTCATTGCAATTCAATGAATGGTTTAGGAACGCATAAAGTACAAACAAACAACGAAACATTCATTTATATAATAATGAAATGAAATGTATGTTTCATTTCAAATTTATATTTAAATTTATATAACATATAGTTTTCTTAATTTCTATTTTTAACTCTATTAATTTATCCGATCGACTTCAACTTCACCATGTATAAAAAACGTGTGTTTTCTGCATTTATCTAATTCTGTATCACTCCATTTATTATAGGACAAGGTTATTTGTGCGTCGCACTTTGATCTGAAGAGTTCGCGAGATGACGGAGTAAACTTAAATGAATACAACAATCAATTGAATTTAATAGACGAACTACAGTATCTTGATCAGTGTTTCACATTTCTATGTTACTATTTGTTTTCATTGTATTCTAGCTACTGGACGTGGCGTTTGACTACTGTCTCACCTGATATTAGGTGGTGAAGCGATCGAACTAGGGCTGCCAACTAAAGTGCATAAACTTGAGGGACATTTCCACTCACAATTAAGGAAGTGGTTAAAAAAATGCGGGACTTAGCTGTCAAAGTATAGGAAGGCGAGAAATAAACCACTAGAAACCAGATTTATCTTTAAAATTTTCAGTGTTCTTATGTTTTTCTTTGGCATACAACATTACACTTACGCGCGGTCTTCACTCCAATAAAATAAAACGTGAGTTCACTTCTGCTTCCGTCCGAAAGTTCAACGGTACCATAAAACGTAACAATTGGCGTCTCGCAAATATATTTATAGGTATACGTCCTTTAAGCGTCTAGAAACGGGACATCCCGTCTCTCGCGGGACTGTTGGCAACCCTAGATCGAACAGATTGGCTGTCTGAACTGATTTTCAACTTGATAGTGGTAACTAACTAGAAAGAGTTCTGAAAATTGCTCTACCGCCATATTATGGTTTCATCATGAAAGCCTTTACCGAAGGCTTAGAATTCGAACTCATATTATTTGAAACAGTGTCTTGTACACTGGACTTGGATTCAAATATTTGAATTGTTCCAATAATAAACTAGTTCGATTATTCGAATACAACAATTTGAATATTCGAATATCCGATCAATACTTAAACTACTAACACACGTTTCGCTCGCTTCCGAACCATATTTGACCGTTTGTAGAGTTGTCCTGCGAACATTATTATTATTAATTGAGTCTGCCTCGGTACGCTAATTTGCACATCGGACATGGTTTGCTCCGTACCGAATCCGGACGTATTTAAAACATTATGGTGTTTGTAGAGCTTTTCTCGACTTTCTAGTCTCTTATTAAACGTACCGCTATCTAAGCGTAAGTGTAAATGGGACAACCTCTTCGGGATCATTGGCTAGAATCGGTGTCCCTCAGGACTCGATTTTAGGACCGATCTTATTTCTGGTATATATAAATGATGTACCCTTAATCGTTAAGAAATGTGCAGACATTGTTCTTTTTACTGACGATAGTTCACTCATATTTCAAGTGAAAAGAAAAGATTCAGAAGTTAGGCATATAAATACATACTATTTTAGTTAAAATATCTAAATGGTTTGCTTTAAATAATCTATTGTTAAATACAAACAAAAGAAAATGAATCAGATCTGTCTTGCCCAATGTCCAATGTGACAGTAATATTAAGATAGAAGGGAATTTAGTAGATTTAGTTGATAATACTATATTCTTAGGCATCACACTTGATGCAAAATCACAGTGGAGTTCTCACATTAAAACCTTGGCAGGGAACCTCCGCTGCATTTGCAGTACGTAAGATTTGCCAGTTAACAGATATTGCAACTGCTAGGTTAGTTTACTTCGCTTACATCCACAGTAAGCGGCATTTTACTGTAGGGTTCAGCAGCTGAGGTAGATATATATTTGTATTACAAAAACGGGCATTTAGAGCAATGTATGTCATTGGATCTCACGAAATACTGATGAACAAGTTTGAAGAATTTAGTATCTTAACTTTGCCCTTCCAATAAATCTTAGAAAATGTAATGTATATTTGGAAAAATTTGAATAATTTTGAATGACACACAATTTCTATACTAGAAATAAATGTAAAATTGACATTCTATCTTTTAGACTTAGTAAGACTTATAAAAGTAATTGTGTTAGGTTGTATAATAAACTTCCAATCAAATAACCGATTTGCGGGTTAATAAGTTATATTTCTATATCTGTTTATCCACTGAAAATAATAATAACTGTAAACAATTCAAATATTGTAAAGACATTTTTTAAAAAGATGCTGATAATCCCATTCGATTTTTTTGCCGGTTCTTCTCGATGACTGGGATGTTTCCCGAACCGGTAGTAGTGTGAAATATTCAAAAGTGCCTTTTAGGGCATAAATTGAATGAAAAATTTCGTTTTTTTTAAATATTCAAATAGTACCCGAAATTAAAGGCATATTCGAATAAAAAAATTCCAAACTTAAACTACAAACTAATTTGTATAACGTTTCATACGTTTCACAGGTGTCATAGCTCTCACTACCGCTATGACGCGATCAAAACCCAGCGATCTACGTCATGACACAAAACGCTATGCCGTGGCACGACACTATTATGTGTTTCTAACCATACCAACCTGAAGAGAAATTTATGCAGGCCGGAATGACAGTGACGTCCGCCGATGTTGTGCCGATCTTACATGTTCCCATTTGTTTGTGAATTGTACTTTGCTCAATCAAGCACAGTGCATGACGTTACCGTGGTACTGTAAAAAAAAATATGTATGAGCCCGATAGCTTATAACGCGTTACGTCACAACATGATACAGTAAGGTAAAATACCCAGTAGATGACACCTTAATGATTTATTAGTATGTTTATTGACATAGTTTGGTATGAAATCATCTTAGAGGGAACTTCTAAATGGTAACAGTTGCACAAATTACTCTCCTTCCAGAATGTGACAAGAATTGTAGCAATAAAACTAATGTGTATTTTTATTTTATTTTTTAATAAAATAAAGGTACTGTGCTAGTAGTTGACACTTTTTATTTTCAGTAGGTTTTACATAGTTATGCTTATATTAAGAATTACACAAAAAAGGAATGTAATGAAAGTAGATACACAAATCACTGGAATAAGTACAGGGAAGAGTACTTCACCACTCTTCCCTGTATCTAATCCAGCGTTTTGTATCAAGACTTCTTTTAATACTAAATTGATTTGAAGTCTTCAGTTTGTTAACCGACTTTTGTAACTGACTGTACCTATATGTATTTATAACCTTACAAATATATCAGTAATCGTTTCAAATAATTATTCATTATTATTCAAGCGCCATCTATTAATACTCCGTGAGTACCAAAAATATACGATAGGTTCGTAGTACCATATATGCACTACACTAGTAAACATAAACTTAATTAAATAACATAATGGTTGCTAAGTGTAGTGGGTGCGGAAAGTACGTTTCGGCGGCAGATGCTGCTGGTTGCTGTACATGTAAACGGATCAACCATCGCGCCTGCGTAAACTTGACCCGCGATGCTCCTGTGAGTGTTTCTTGGCAGTGCCCTGACTGAAAAGCGTGCCTGCCTCGTGGCAACACAGAGAGTACGCCTGTACGGGGCTCGCAAGGGCAAGGTCAGGAGCGAGAGGATCATCGGCGTCAAGATGGCGGCTCAGCGATCAGTGCAGCAGACTCTGAGCTAACGAAAGAATTGTACAGGTTCCGAGATGAGGTGCGCGAGACCAGGGAGGAGTTCCGCGCGGCCCGTCTTGAAATGCAAGCTCTGCACGACAAGCTCGGCGCCTGCGAGGAGCGTTTGACCCGGCTTGAGGGCAAAGTCTCTGCGTTGGAGATACAAGACATCGCGCGAATGGCGGGGGGTGCGGATGGTTCTATTGTGCGCACATTGGAGGCCACCGTTTTACAGTTGCAACTGGATCTTAACATTCGTGACCAGGAGTTGCTGCGCAACGACATCGAGGTCTCTGGGATCCCGGAGGAGAGCGGCGAAAGTGTGACACATCTGGTGTTGGCTGTCGCCGACAAACTTGGCGTCGCTCTGGATGAGCGAGAGCTGGTTAGCTGTGTGCGCGTTGGAGGCGTACGCACTGCTACCGCCCTGAGTGGAGACGCGCAAGTCGTGAGGCCGCGACTTATTGTGGTGCGGCTCGCTCGTAGAGCCACGCGGGATTCGCTGCTGCGTTAAATTATACGGACACAGTATTTGGCCCACGTCTACTAGCAAGAAGACAAAAATTTATACAACGAGTCCAGAATGCTTGCGCTCGTTTTTGTTTCGATGTTCCGTCAAGAGCTCATGTGACTCCATATTTAAATAAACATTCAATTCTTAAAATGAAACATCGTCGCAAACTTCATTTGGCTTGCCTTCTTTTTGGCGTCATAAAATATAAAGCGCCGACTTATCTATATGATAAGTTGTCCTGGTATCGAGTCGTAGATCTCTTGGACCCCGGCATTGCGCGATACAGCTTTCGACGCAACGGCATAGATATTTCGCATTTAGGGGTAGTTTCCGTTATTCTGCAACCAAATGTTGGAATAATATTCCACCACCGATAAGGAATCAGCAGTATATTCACGGTTTTAGGTGCGCATTAAAAAGGTTTCTTTGCGAACACCAAAAGAGCCAAGAAGATAATAGACATGATACAAGCGCCATTTAAAATTATATACGTATATATTTAAATAACCTAAATAAGCTTATTATTATTTTATCTTTTCTAATTATTAATATTTCGCTCTCATTAAAATTTATAACTTACTTGCTCTGTGTACTAGTGCTCATAGTCTACTTATATATTATTATTATTATTTTTTCTTTGGAACAACAACTCCTTGATTCATTTGAAAATACTGTGTTGTGCTGTATGTTCTACGTTATATGTCTTGCATTTTTATTTTTCTTCTTATTTTGTTTTTATTTTTTTGATCAATATTTCAAAATGTCCGTCCTATGATGTCTCCGGACGGCTCCAGCGGAAGACCAGCGCTGGTTGCTTGCAGCCAACATTATGCTGAGCTGGAGCCGTTTTTGTGGCAACTGGCATTTGATTTCTATTTCATGTAAAGGTATTTTTAGATTATTTGTTGTTGTCAAATGCCGTTGGTACGAATAAATTATTTTTTCTTTCTTTCTTTCTAATCAGTGATTTTGGCCATCTCGATCTTTGGCTTCCTTTTTTTTTCTTAATATTTAATTTTCTTCGTCAAAGTGTCAACTATTGGTGCAGTGACAATTACTGGTGGTTTTACCTTAGTGTATTTCCTGCTTTAGCTATCATCCGTTCAAAATTTAAAATCGGATATATAGGGCAATAAATAGGTACATCGGATTTTTCTGATCGCGTAAGTGTCATTATTTAAATTAGTGACATTATGACCTCCGAGGATTTTAAAAACAAATGATTTGTAGGTTTTAGCATAATAGACACATACACCCGTATGGCGGTGGTGATTGTCAATTGTTTTAAATTGCAGCAATCACCGTTGTTCTCAGAGTGTATTTTATTTAACTCCAAGTGTAGCTCGATCACCTACTATCACTAGCTTGGCTTTAATAAATACATTGTTTCATAGGTATATTAGTTTTTTTTCCCATGATACACAACGTAATTTAATACAGTTATTTTATATTCCATTTAATTATAAGAAACTGTGGGAAAATTACAACAATACATTTTTATTTCAAATAAAAAATGCACATTGAAATTATATAAGTACTTTTACATTGTATTTTAATTGGTAACCGGAATTTGTTTTTTTTTTTATTTAATATATTTATCTATGTTACATACCTATTTAAAATTGTATTTAACTATATTTTTTTACTAAAACGGTTTAAGGAATTCAGCGAACAAAGTTTATTTTATTATTGTCGATAAGCTTAGAGAAAATATAACAAGATACATTAACTTGAGCTTTTTTTTCAGGTGTTATTCCTGCCGATGGTTGTTTATGTACCTGCTTTAGCGTTTAATCAATGTAAGAACTAAATTTTATAATAATTATTAACAAAAGTTCAATTTATTCAGTTAAAAGTTCACTGAAACGTAGTTACTTTTGTATGTGTCAAATTATTACATTGCCTTGTTGAGCGTGTTCTACCTTCCATATCATGGTGAATGTTCTGACCACGACAAAACGACACGCGCTAGGTTTCTGAGTCAACTTTACGGTAGCCTCCATCTCGGCACGAACTAAAAAGCTATCTATTTCTTACTACGAGTTCTCGAAGTGTAAAGTGAAGAGACATAGAACTTATCTCTATTCTAACCTCAATTTTAGGCCTCTAATTAATTGATTAGGTTGCCAAACAGTAGTTTATATATGAAATGTTTTTAGAATTAAATTAGAGAATAACAAAGAATAAAATTCGTAATTTATTATTGTTTCTAAAGAGATGAGTGACTCCGATAAGTAAATAACTGTATATGGCATGGAATACATTCAGTAAAATAGTCGAGCGAAAGTTTACAGCGCAAAATATGAAATGGAAAGTTTTTAGGTGTTATCGTTTATTTTCTATTTTGTAAACATTTTTTTTTCAGTGACTGGGTTTAATGTGTTTGCGGTTGGTGGATGTATGGTTGCAATATGCGGTCTTTATACAGTATTAGTGAGTTGTTTTTCATTTATTTTGTATTTTTTTTACTGTTATTTTATTTTAATCTAGCTGAACCCGGCTACGTTTCGCTATGCCTCAGGGTGATATGAATTATTAGGAAACTAAGTAAAAATATCCTAGTGAAAATAGCTTCACCGAGAAAAACATCATTCATTTTGATACGCTAGTATGCTTTTTGGAAAAATCAAGTATTTGACATATTTAAAAAAAATATGTGGAAATATTGTGTTATTAAAAAAATATATATGTATATATAATAATTTGTCAGATATAACTGTTTTTTTATTTAAACTTATAAATATTGGAAATATGAAACTTGCGAATAAAATTATATAAAGACACTCTTTTATAGTAATGCAACATTGTATCAAATCTTTAAAGTCAATCCTTTTAATACTTTTCAAGTATGAAAACTCATACTAACCTCACTAGGGAAATGGTTAGATAAACGCTAGCAAATTACTTAATAGTGTCATAACGAGCAGAGTCTAGGTTTTAATTTATGATAAGGTTTCAATGTGTGCGTGTTTCGTGATGCCTTCTTTTACCTATGAATTTGTACTAAATGTCTGTAATGATTTCTAGACTTTTACAGATATTTTTTTCATGTTTGAAAATAGTGATTTTTTATGCATATCACAACAATACGTTATTTAAAAACATCAAATAAATATACAAACTTATACTGATCTCTCTCTGTTATTAAATCTTAAGGTACGCAAGCACACAGCTGTATTTATAATCCTCAACATTAAAATCAACATATTTCACACGCGTTATTTTATAAAATGATGTGCGAGTTTCCACGCTATAATATTCTTCACCGTTACGCTTTCTTAATAAAACTTTTCCATGTTACGACAGGGTGGATTGCGGGCAGTTGTATGGACAGATTCGGTACAAACTGGCATCATGTTCATAGGCGTGGTGCTGGTAGCGGCGGCGGGGACGATTGCCGTCGGCGGAGTCAAGACTGTCATAAACATTGCCAATCAATCTGGCAGGTTGGAGCTATCGAAGTGAGTTAATACATAATTATCTAAATAATAGTTACCTAATGTGGTAAGTAAAGTAATTCCTCAGGTCACCGTTCTCATATGAACCAGCAAATAAGTAGATCAAAATCAAAAATAATTTATCCAATTTAGGCGCTAAGTAGGAACTTAGGAACGTCAAATCACTACCACCGGTTCGTAAAGCATCTCAGTCAATATTTAATATTTTTTACTGTGTAAGTAATGTTTATAGTTACGTAATATTTATATTTATTTGTGTGTATACAGTGAGGACACTGTACCCTTTATCCTTATCACTATAACATACAGATATAACTATACACCCAAAAACCTATTATTGTATATATATATATATATATATATATTTCTTTGGAGATTTCTCTCTACTTTGGGTAGTCTGACTGGTCGAATACATCCACCTTATAGAAGATCGCAGCCAAATAACTTTGTGTTGTGTTCCTGCGGTAAATAGGGTTTCCAGAGTTCAGCAACGCGCTAGTGATATCTATGGTATTACAAGCATCCATAGGCTACGGTAGCCGCTTACCATCAGGCAGGCTGTATACTTGTTTGCCAGATTTGGTAAAAAAAGAGATAGGTATTACTCCTAAATTAAATGAAAAGAGGCGCCATTTCTCACTATGTTTGGTATATAAAGTTATAATACCGATGGTAGTTACTAAAATATAACATGCTACTAGCTGTGCCCCGCGGTTTCCTACTGCTCAGAGATTAGCGCGTTTAAACAAGCAATTAAATAAAAAACTCTTCAGCTTTTTTTATATTATAAGTATTGATTAAGGCATTAAAAATACGAATAAAATATTTATTAGTGAACCCTGAAAATATATGATAAATCTGATTACTCAGTGAGGTAAATGAAGCGTACAAGTTATTCAAATAGTTTAGCAAAATATTGTTCTTAATGCTTGTGGTTAGGTCCAGTAACATCTCGCCTGTTACTAGCCGTCTAAACGAATATTTTGTCGTTACGCCAACTATTATATTAATATTATATTTATTATAATGTTTGCCATTTTGTGGCCAGTTGGAGTTTTTCACCGTACGAGCGTCAGACGGGCTGGGGCGCGATCTTCGGCGGCTTTCTCTATTGGACTTGTTTCAATTCTGTTAACCAAACCATGGTCCAGCGTTACATAGCTCTGCCGACGAAAAGAAAAGCTATCAAGTGAGTTGTAAATATACGGAAAACGGGGCTGAGTAAAATGTTTTGAAAAAATATCATTTAGCGTATAGTTTTGTGTACTGACGATGTAGTAAGACGATCGTAATAGACGCGGAAGATATTAATTATTAGGGAAGTAAATAAAAGTACCAATTCTAAAGTAATCACCGAGAAAACATAATTCAATGAAATACCCTAATATGTTTTTTGTTAAAATCAAAAGTATTGGACATATTTTAAAACAAATTAGTGTAAGTGTGTAACTAGAAAAATGTGATACATATACTCATTTGTCAGATATAATTGCTTTTTTTTTCAACCTCGGGAACCCTTGGAATTTCCCGTTCCGTGGGAACTTCGGGATAAAAAATAATCCATGAACATTCGTTTTTATAGTAATTAATCTGGCAACTTTATCCAGTAATTTGTATTTTATTAATCGGCAATACTGTTTAGAATTTTACTCTTTTAATTTTGAATTGTCAGAGCATGCACGTTGCGACATTTTTATCGTAATATTAGAAGTTTATTATGTTTATTTCAACATACTATATCATGTTCTATACATGCTGATGGTCCTTCGAGCCGAATATGAACCAGCCTATTTAGAACACTTATACAAAGAAATTCAATATTGTGTAGAAATTTCAAATCAATCCATTGAATAGTTTTCGAGTTTTTGGACACAAACATACGGAAGCTAAATATTTTTATATACATATATTATACATTTATTTTAAAAACTTTCCAGCGCCCTCGGAATATTCTGTGTCGGTGCTATTTTCGCGATATCACTATGTGTATGGTGCGGACTGGCTGCCTGGGCCGCTTGGATAACGGGCGGCTGCGACCCCGGGGGCGTGCCTATCGTCGACGATAGACTCCTGCCGGCCTTCGTGACATATGTCGCTAAGGTGCAGCACTTACCGGGACTGGCTGGCGTGTTTCTGGCCGGTGTATTCGGAGCTGGGCTTAGGTCAGTCTACATTTAAGTATAAGTGTAGTCGATTAATCTATCTAGGGTCTAATAAAAAGGCACAATCATGACACTGCACTACACACATGCACACCACTCAGATACATTAGGTTCTGTAGGGGAACTTTTTTGGCTAATTAATTTAAACCGAAATTGACAGATTACTAATTAAAAAATGGAAAGAAATGGCGGCAAGGTCCATATAATATAAACACTGAATTAAATTTAAAAAAAATTATAGTATTAACCTTAAAAGATGGTTAAAATAGTTAATAAGTATATATTACTATTTTGCACATAACAATAGGTCACTATAATTGTAAGTAACTATGTCTTGGGTAGTGTTGTTAATGTTTAACAAATCATGTAAAATTATGTTTCTTGGACTTAGCCGCTTTTGTTATTAGACTCATCAAAAATGAAAATACCTTTGTACAATTTGATTCGTTTGGATTACAATCAAACTGCGAAGGACAATGTTGCATATTGTTAAGTTATCTGAAAGCGTTTTTCAACGAAACAATAATAGAAACCGGCCCTGAGTTTTACAAATAAAAAAAACTCATAAATACTAAAAAAAAGACAAATTTTTTTTAACGTAAAAGGAAAACACCAAATATATGTATTAAGCTAAAATTATCAGGAAATACATTTTCCGATATCTAATATAATATATAAGGATGTCTGTTGAAAAAAAAACATCCCTAATCTTCCATACATATTATAAAACTCAAAGTCTCTCTATCCGTCCGTCCATTTATGTTCTTTTCACGCGAAAACCGCTTATCCAATTTACATTTTAGGGTTTCAAAGTCAAAAGGAACTTTTATAGTTTCGCTATGATCGTCTGTCTGTCTGTGGCTTAGCTCAAAGATTCTTAATACTAGAAAGATGTAATTTGGTATAGGTATACATATTTATCACGCCGAAAAAATGCTAAAATAAAATCTTCAAAATAAAAAACATGTTTAAGGGTGTACGTAAAGTAGGAATTATTTTTTTCCTCGTCTATCTCATTGTGTGGGGAATCGTTGGTGCTTATTTTTGTTAGAGTCAAGTGTCCCCACTCTGCCAGCTAAACGGTTGTTTTTGAATATGTGAAAAAATTAATGGTAGTAGTACATATAATGAAGTTAAAAGGAAAACTATGAGTGTTAAGTAGGCTTTACAAGTTAACGAGTAATAGATTTTTATATATCTTACTATTAATTCATACATACACAGAGTTAGTAATTTATTAAATAACTATTTAAAATCACTTATGTAATATATTATTTAGCAAAACTTTCCGACCGATGATGTTAATATAGAGGTGTGTACACATTGCCTGATGGATAGCTCGTACAATAGATAACACAGAGATAAATAAACAATGGTCTCGTGATAATTTTCATAATGACAATACCCGGAACTTATTAAACTCTCATTCATCTTATTTCACGTCAGATTTCTCTAAAGTAGATGATAAGGATTTTAATTTTTATATGACAAACCAATTGACGGGCAAAGCATGTTGCTATAAACACTAAAATTCGAAACAAAATTAAATATATAAATATAAAATTGGTACCTGTGACTACGTTCACCTTAAAATAATGTTGATCTTATTATTACAATTTTTCTTATCGTAATTTAATCACTTCTGCTTGGCTTCTATGTAAAAGCGTAATAATAGGTACGTAGCCTAGAACCTTCCTCGGGATCTATGTTAATCTAGAAACTACATACAGGTAAGTTCAGTATTTTTCAAGTGTTGCGCGTTCTAACATGGAACAAGAATAATTATTATATAATATACTATCTCTTTAAACATTAAATATACTGTAGCCTTATAATCTACAGCACTTCTGAATTCATAAGGAATATTTACAAAAAGTTTCATCATTATCCGTAGTACAATAAAAATCATATTCTCTTTATGAAGATAGCATACTATACCTTCCTTTTTATACAACAGCAGCTAATTAATACAAGGAATATACACTCTATATTTATTTATCGAGATTAGGATTGAGGTTGATTACTAAACTTGAGTATGCGTGTCCAAAATAGATACACGACTAATATAGATTAATTTATTCTTATATAAGACGGATCAATTTGTTAACAAAAACATAAAGGACAAGTTTATTAACAAGAAAATTAAAGATCGAATCAAAAAATGTAAAGATAGCAAAGAGGCATATAATCGATCTGATGTTTACTGCAGCCTATATCTGTTTATAATCATCTTCAGAAACATCGGAGACCTAATTACTGATAACTGATTAGTACTACTAATAACTAATTAAGGTTACTTACTACTCCTGAGGACTTAATTAGAAAGCCTTTTCTGCCAGTCCGTGTTGTCTTTTAAGCACAAAGTTCAATTTTTTCATAAGAATAGTAAGTTTTATTTTATGATTATAACTAGCTGAGCCCGCGGCTTCGCTCACGTGGACTAATAAAAAACTTTTATTTTTATTTTTTGTGCGGAACCCTATTGTTTTTTCTTAAATTAAAGTACCTTTAGTTATACCTTATTACATCAGCTATCTGCCAGTGAAAGTCCTGTCAAAATCGGTCAAACCGTTTTGGAGATTACTCGGAACAAGCAAACCGACAAACATTTTAAAAATTTGGTTTTATTGTAGGTATGGTGTATGTATACTTTCATATGCATTTAGTAAAAACCTGTTATTTTGATATTACAAACAGACACTTCAATTTTATGATATGTATAGAAATAGATAAACTGTTCACAAGAACATTTAGGGTTATCTTCATCTTCAGCCTTTTTACCCAGAGTTGTTTACAGGCTTGTTTCATTACATGACATTCCTGTCTAAGGCAGTCCATAATTATGCAAGTAGAATCCAATAGTGGCTCGGTGGTAGCGTGCAGAAAAATTGTGACGAATCTATACAATGAACCTGTGCTTTCGATGTAAGAAAACATAGTAATGAAACCAATGTGGTAGGGTATTTTTTGATGCCTGCCGGATAACTATGTCTCTCAAGTTGAAAATCTGTCGCCTAGCACCTATATGTGTGATCCGGCAGCTGAATTTTAGTCCGTTCTATTTGGCTTAGCGTGTTACCATTTTGGGCCACATCGTCACCTAACATCAGGTTAGTTTGTGGCCAAAACGCTAAACCAATAAAAAAAGAAACCAGATCGTCAGTCCATCTCATCGGCGGCCTACCGACGCTTCTATAAGCAGTTCTGGGTCTCGACCACAGCAATGCTTTACCCTGTCTACTATCATTTCTGCGACATATGTGGCCCGCGTCTTTCCATTTCCTATGAGCTACGCTGTGGTAATGTGTGTGAGCCTGGATCGACCGTTTGGATTATAAGGTGGTTTAGCTAGGGTTCAAAGTTCAAGTCTTCCGTCCTAATTAGTCCTATATTGAATACAGTTCTCTATCGGCTGTGTTGAACGCATGCGCTCTGGTAGGCGTGGAGGACATCCTCCGGAGTTGGCTCCGGTTGAAGCTGAAGCCGCTGACTGAGGGCCTGCTTGCCCGAGGTATCGCGGCGGTCCTGGCGATAGTATCTGTCGTCATGCTCGTTGTTATCGCCAAACTGGGTGGCGTGCTTGGTGAGTCGGTCTTCATTTGATTATTATTTTTGTTACACTGCTAAATAACTGCCCTGTAACTGATGGTAAGCACAATAAATTTCAAATCAACGGCGACCACCTAGAGATTGGTAATCTACCGACGGTTGGTGCTATCATGCCAGCCTGCAAGCCTTTCGGCAGATCCCATTATGTAATAAGTTGCAACTATGGCGCGTGTATGCTTCTGGTGCATACACCAGACATGTACGAAGTGATCAAGTGATTTCTCATTGCAAATTGAAGAGCAATGTGGAAATGAACAGGCGTGGCGACGGCGCTGTCGGCCATAGCCGCTAGCACGACGTGCGGGGTGTTCACGCTGGGCATGGCGTGCTGGTGGGTGGGGCCGCGCGGGGCGCTCGCGGGCGCGGTCGCGGGCGCGCTGCTCGCGGGCGCGGTGTCGCTGGGGACGCAGGCGGCGGCCGCCGGCGGGCTCCGAGCGCCTCCGCTTAACTTCACCGCGGAATGCGCGCTGAATTCCTCGTACTTGGCGCCGTCAGATAAATTCGTAAGTATACGTTATTTGAATGTCATGAAAGAAAGGAAACATTTAATTGACAACATACATAAATATATATAAAATAATACAATGTGACAACAAATGTAGTATTGCGTGGGGTCGAACAGATCCCGGTGTCAGCATCAGTCTGCCTGCCTACAAGCGTAAGCACTGCAGCGCTGATATTCTCATATCGACCTCACGCGCGAATTAACACACAGAACATTTTAATTAACCTTAAATAATTGAAACACGTACTATAATAATATAATCTCCTTCGAGAGACAGACCGAACACCACTTGGGAAAATTTTTTTGAAAAACGTAATAAACCAACCCAAGTGCATTTTGGAAGTTTGTTAATTAATTTTATATAATCAATAAACTTTTTTTTTTTCAATTTTGCTTTGCCGGTACCATACGTTTACAGTGATTATTTAAGTTTAACGTTGCCGTTCGTAATGAAATTGAAACTACCTTCCGATCTACATTGGGTCCAAAATAACCGGTGGCGAAAGTTATAGCGTGAAAAAACAAAAAAATTACATTAGACACGGTGGTAACCAGTAGATAACATTATACTAAGTATTTTAGGAAGTGAAATTAGGAGCTGCGCGCGCATCATGTGATGTATGTTGTGCCATCAATGATAATAATAATAATGTTTAAATATTATTTTAATTTAATAGCCCAATCTAAAAAAACAACAATTGTTCACCAAAAAATCGGCAATTCATCAAAGTCGACGCTCTCATGCGGGCCTACGAGCCTCTCTGCTTCTGGATATGTACTGGCTGATCTCGAAACGTGACAAACTAAAAAAGAGTGAGTTTATCGCCATGTGTATGGTGGTCACGTTCCAGTTGGACACCCACCCAACTTCTGTTAATAAAATAAAACATACAGTTATTGTTTAGTGTAATACCATATATCGTGCCATAAAACAAATATACCATTACTGGTTTGTTACAAATGTACAAATGTTAAGAAAGGTATAGTTTTATATTTGTCTCACTTTTATGGCGAAATTCAATTTTGTATTTGTCCTATTACATTAGGAGTATTACAGGAACATTTCTCAAGTGCTCAGATTTCATAGATAGGTTCGAATACTACAATGGGCTTGAGTTATCGGAGGAGGAGAGCATCGTAGAGAAACCATAGCACGGTGGTAAGATATTCTCCAACCTCCGCACGGCTAGTTGCCACCTTCGAGTTGAAAATCTGTCGCCAGCGCATTGCGGTTATAGTCCACATTGTCACTTAACATCAGATTAAATTGTGGTGAAACGCTGAACCATACAAATTTTGGTGATTTTCCAACAGTCTTACACATTTGACGACAACAATCTCACTTGTTTATTTTTAAATTGATTTCCCAGGACCCTGAGGTAGTTTTCCCGTTGTTCCGCATATCGTATCACTGGATCGCGCCGTTGGGTTTGTCGACGACCCTGATAGTGGGTGCGGTGGTGGGCTGCCTCTTCGACAAGAAGCAGTCGAGGAAGATGGACGCGGAGCTGTTCACGCCGGCAGTGTGGCGCTGGCTGCCGAGCGAGGCGCACGAGCGGAGGGGCGAGACGCGCCGGCTGCTGCGGGAACAGGAGGATGCTCCTCCGCAGTCGGCGCCGCTGATCCTCGCAACACTCAGCAAGGCTAAAACTGAGGTAATTTTTATTGCAGTAAGCTTTGATTCACTCCTAGATTGTAAATACCGTTTTAGCTGAAAAATAACCCCAAGTAATTAATTTCACTCTTGACATCACGTTTTGCCTTTTATTTTGTTATTATTTAATTAGTTAGACGTAAAATAAAAATTATTCCGTTTATTATACCCACCGAGAGAAGGTACTCGAAAAGAAATGTTATGTCTAAACATAAAAAACGCCTTTCAAAATCATCATAGCAATAAGTTTTTATTAATAACATCCTTCACATTACTCTCCCAGTTTTTTTTTCTCGAATTTTTGCTAGACCCAGGCGATTTTTAGAAAATCCCTACCACCGTGCTATATTTTCATTAGTCTATCCCAAGCCCGGTAAAGCTGTAAAAGCCGTTAAGGCTCCAGGGCCCCTCAGGCTAACAGAATAGTCAGTTCGAAAAACAAAAATTGTCTGTGTCAGTCAGTCAGCTCGTCAATTTTGCTATTTACATTTAATGTATTAACAAAAAATATATTGTTATAAGTTAAAAAGCTTCGAGCGCAATTTCTTTTCGCAAATATTTTACGGTGTTATAAGTTTAACATTCCGTATATGTGTGTCTGACTGTGGCATCCTAGATTTCAAACGGGTGAATCGATTTTTTTTTGTTTTCAATAGTGACTCAATCGAAAGTGTACTTAGCAATGATTCAAGAAAATCTGTTCTGTCCTTTGAAGATTATCAGCTCTTCTCCAATTGTAGATGAATGTGAGCATCTCCCCTAGATTTGATCAAGTCGAATTTGATATTCTGTTACTTCAATGAATTTAGAAGAAACTTGATCTGATGCTGAAGACATCTGGAATTTGTCCAACTCCTCATCTACTTACAGTAGAGGTTTGGACTCATTGGAATGGTCTCAATAAAAATGTTAATTGTGTTGGGAGTTTCTTAATTTTTTTGTTAAATGTATAATGTATTTATTTTTTAGAATGAAAGACGAGGTGAGAGCAGTAGATGAAGTAAACACAGTTATTACGACTGACTCCTGGGCATTTACACGCCTTAATACAAATCGAAGTATGTATGTCTAATGACGAAGATTCCTTCTTCTAGTCATGTAATTAATTACAGATTATGTATAAACATATAATATAACGGACCACAATATGTACACCTTCATTAGCTCCTAACGTATGAAATTGAAATTTGGTAGCAATAAGTTCAGTATACTTTAAATTTACATTTTGGATTCTATAACGAAAATATATTTTTTCTCTGAGTATTAAATTATATGACATATTTAACATATTTTTATTATTTCGTTGAAAATTCTGTAATATTTCCACAATCGAGCAAAACAATCGGTAAAATGAAAAATAAATAAAAAATATGAGTAATTTTAATTTTGAAATTATTTGTAATTTAAGTCAAACGAAACTGCAAATTTACAAACTTTTTTTAGTAATGTAAATTAATTAAGAAAGGTGTGTGTGCGATTCACACACGATAGAAGTGAAACTTCATTTTAAAAGACATTTTCTATTTTATTTAAACAGGTTGCAATATACATACACACCGACATTTGCTCTCTCGCTCTGGCTCACACAAAGAGGAGAGATCGATAATGTGCGTTAAACGTTTAACGTTTAATATTTTTTTATTGATAATTGAAAATGATATTTTATGTAGATCATCTTTTCCCTTTATAGCATGTTATTTGGACATATAGTTTGGGAGATAATGTAAAAGAAAAATAATTCAACACCCTGCTCCGGTCTATGACTATAGGTGTATTGGCGTGAATGAGCCGTGTGAGTTGTGACGCATAACACTGGCCGTCCGATAAATATATTTTCTGAAACTGAAGTATTATAAATCATCAATCAGCGATTTCTTTTAAATTACACGCGGGTGAAACCGTGGGGCACAGCTAGTACATACATATACCATATAACTATGTAAATAAAACGTTGCCACTGGCAGATATTTAGGTCCTGTCTTCCTAAATAAAATAAAAAATAACTTTTATTGTTGTAGATAAACACCAAAAATTATTGTTCAGATTGTAATACAAATACCATCTACTTGGTTAAACAAAAATTTGTGTGCATATAAACTTTGATTATAAGATTACATCGCTTGCGCCCGTCGTCGGTGGGTGTCTGTGTGTTGTCAGTCTATGGGACCAATATATCTTACCATATTCCTACAGAAGCTTACTATATTTACGTACACACATCGATGTATATGTACTACGTACTAAATTTCGCAATTCGAACACTCACTTTGTTCGATTGAACTGTACTGCAATCCGTACACCTTACTTTAGTGTGGCTTCGACATTTATACAGTGTGGACGCGTATGGGGCGGCGCTAATAATACGATAATTCGAATCAAAGCGTGAATCTACTAAAACAGTAGTCGAGTAAGTAAAATAGAACGCCATTTTGGTCTATTTGCGTTTTAGTCGCGAGTAACTACACTCATTAACGGCCGTTTTCAATAACCTATCAATCCGTTGTTCAGTTACTAAATTTGTATAGACAAATCTATCCTTTTGCCCTTACTCTCATTTGAATTACTTAGCGATGGATAGTGTTTCCTATCGAACATTTCTATCTGTCATCGGGAAGATAGATAGTTAGTCTGCTTAGAGACAGGAACCTCATACAAATCGAGCTTACCTGCGTTTCAATATAAATTTCAAACTAAACTAATTCTTATTCTTAAAACGCAAACTATGAATATATATTCTGTTTGTACTAATCGGGGATAGAGGTCGATCCATAAACTCAGATATGTTATTGGAAACGGCCGTAAGCGATCTATTGCTGCAACGAACTTTAGTTCTTATCTCTACTCTTATCAGTATTTGAACAATTGGTTTTCATTAAAGTTCTTGTCTATCGGTAGAATATATGTCAATGATTTCACGTTATTACTGTACTAGATTATACAAATATTAACTAATGTTGACTGTCCTTTTTAATGTCAGTCTCTGACCTCGTAAACAATTTGACCTCTTAAATAATTATGTAATTGGTTGAATTTTTCAACTTTTTTTTGTTTGTTAAAATTTATATTCTGCCTTTATTTTTTCCAAGAGAGTTTATAAGTATTTTGTTAAAATTTGAGTACATTTACCAATTTAAAGTCAATTCTTAACACTATCAACGAACTATGATTAACGTGATTTATCGTGAGGAAATTTGAACTCTTGTCAAGTAGTTTTTATAGTACCTACTAAAATTTCTCACCTTATGAAACCGTCATCTGGAAAAAGAAAACTATATCTATGTACCTATATATGTTTTATCTAAAACCAAACAATTCCTTTAACTTTTAATCATCTCTTGTATGTCATCGTGAAAATATTTGCTTTGCTGTTAAAAATATTTGATATTGTTTCATTTAGTTTTTATCGGTAATACATAAAACTCGATGGTTTCGTCTAATGACACTAGGAACGGAACCTGGACCTATTTTAAATGTTCCTCTGAAGGTTACCTAAACTTTCTTATTTATAGCGATATTATATGTTTACAGTGAACATAATTATATGTAATTATATCAAATATAATAATGAAACAAAGCTGTACGCATTATATGCACAATTGTATTATAGTAAATTAGTATCTTTTGAAGTATTTCTTATGTACTTATTGAAATTGTGTAGTTATATCTCTTATTGTTATTACTAAGTACACGTGTACTTAATAGTATTATAATGACTGCTTTTTGTTTAACTCGGTGTAGTTGGGACTGTCACTAAACCGAACCAGTTTACCCCCTACTTTTGTATGTACCTTCGATGAATTATTTATATTGGAACTACTCGAATTAAGGAATTTTCGTTATTCGTGTAAAGATCTTATAGATATAGTTTATACTTGTATGTTAGTATGTTTATATTATTGCGATGTACGTATATACATATTAACATCGATATATATTAAAGTTATATGTAAATGTTAACAAAATATAAAAGTATGCGATATTATGAACAATTAATTTCATTTGTCTCTTCTTTAATAAAATCTCTTTTAGCTGGTAGCATGTAAAGCCTGGGACATGAACAGTATTTCAAGTAAGAGTGAGGACAATTTATCGGAACAGTTTAAAACAACAGTTATTTACAATTAACAGTTTGGAACTGTTATCTGTACACTGAAAATGTTTTACTACGTATCTGTTCCTCATGCTTGTGTGTGACACAAAAGTAAACGGTCTCAGTTTGGAACATGCTCTTCTCTATTAAAGCTGAATATTTACTTTATTAGACAGAGAGAGATACAAAGAAATATGTCTTGAAGCAAGATTTTTACTGTTTTTAATCATGGTAGATAATAGAAAGATCATCATGTAACAAGGTGTTATTTTGTAACAGGTTATTGGAAGTGTTATTTCTCTGGAACAAGTGGAGCAGGTGGTTTATATACAATTATTAAATTATATTAAAGATTGCAGCACAACCCAAAATCTATAAACGTTGGGTTTGTATCACAGATTAGTGTTCCCGAGTATAAAATTGAAAACAAAAAATTGCGATTAAATGATTTTATGAAATATTTACTTCAATCTATACTATGTATATGCAAGCACAGCATAGCATGTATATACAATAAAATAATAAAACTGAAAGTTTTTTGTTTGTTTGTTTAAACGCGACAGTCTCTGGAACTATCAGTCGGACTTGAAAAATTCTTTTTGCGTGCGATAACCAAATTCATAAGGAATTGTATTAGTTTATTTAACTTCATGCCACGATCCTAAGGAGCGGAGCACTAATGGGGCGTTTAGGTATTACGTAACGCAATTTGGGAGAGGGGGGTCTTGCAAAACGTTACGATGCGTTACAAGGGCGAGAGGGGGGGTTCAAACAACGCGTTACGTAACATTATTTTTTTATTTAAATAAAAAGTAGGCAATTAAAATTTCTCAAATTCGCAACCCTTTTCGTTTATGTTTATGCGCAACATATTTATGACTTTTAGGTAGGTGTTACGTAACGTTTAAGGAGGGGGAGAGGGTACAGAAAAATGTTACGGCGCGTTACATGGGGGAGGGGGGCCAAAATCTTCAAAAATTGCGTTACGTAATACTTGAACGCCCCCTAACTATGAACGTCAAGCATTATGGCAAGCTGTAGGCAAGTACGGTAAGTGGAACAAAGACAGGGGAGTACACGGGCTCGTCGGCAGCGGCACCATGGAGAGTTTGTCGATTAAATTTAACACGGGTGAAACCGTGTGGCACAGCTAGTAATATAATATTACTTCAACAGTATTTATTATATGTTCCGTTTCGAAAACAATATGGCGAGTTTCTTTGGAGATTTCTCTCTACTTAGGGCAGCCAGACTGGTGGAATACTTCCACCCTACAAAAGATCGCAGCCAAATAATATTCTGTTGTGTTCTTACGCTGAGTAGGGTTTCCAAAGCACGTTAGGGTAAGGGGTTCAAGGTCGGCAACGCGCTTGTAACAGCATTCAGGGAGTTCTAAAAAATTCGACCGCTACATGAAGACGACACAAATGATACGCAGGGTAGGCAGCAAATTACCGGTGGACCTGGGGACACCACTAGATCGTCTTTCACGAATACCACGGAAAGAAACTGTCTCACTCACCTGGTGGTGATCTAAGGTAAGGACCACGGCTGTGGTAAATGTAACGGCTGTTAAAGGTTTTCCAGCACGTCACTAAAATCTTATAGTTCATAAAACACGAGTCGTGCGGCGAACTACGAATACTTAATGTTCTCTATAATTTTTAAAAGGTTTTTAAAAAAGGTTCCAATATATGAGAACGTCAGTTTTCAAGATGTAGTAAATAACTCATCCGTACTACCAACATACCGAAAATCCGTAGATATGTCGCAAGGCAACTTGTTGCGGCATAATAATTGTTATTTTAGATTTGGCTGCAGCGCAAGTTGCTTGCGCGCAATTATTACTATCCTATTGCTTCCTAATTGTGGTGAGATCTGTTATGCCCGTGATTGGCGATAAAGGATCCAACAATAATATCGGCCCAAACATTGCTAGTGATACCTATGATATTACAAGCGTCCGTAGGCTACGGTAGCCGCCTACTATCAGGCGGGTCGTATGCTTGTTTGCCACATTTGTAGTATTAAAAAGACTAATTATCATAGAATACGTTTCAAAAGCTGAATATCTATACCAGTACCTATTATAAAAAGAAAGTGCGAATTTTATCTTATTGTATATGTGGAGGGTAATCTCTGGAACCACTACACTACACCTATTTGAAAAGTTCTTATTCCATTTTATAGCATATTTACCGAGAAAAATAATAGGCTATATAACTTTAAGCTACAACTCTAAAGAGCGGTGTAGTAACTATGAACTTCAAGCAATCTGGCAAGCTGTAGGTAAGTACGGGAAATGAGAACAACAATAGACACGGGTTATTTAACACGAGTGAAACCGTGAGGCACAGCTAGTATACGAAACTACATACACCACTCACACTCACATTCAGATATAAGAACACGTATCCACCACTGAGTATGTATAGCCTAAGTATGAACGTAAAATCGCAAATGATATGTACATAAATATTTAATCGCTGCATAACAATCAAATTGTAATAATGATTGCTTCGTAATGGTACCACTTGATTGCTAATAATAAATATAAATATGTCAAACGTGCTGTGACTATAACAAATAAATAAAAATAATAATTTATAGAAGTGTGAACCTATGAAACGTTTACAGATTTATGAAAATTTGTAACATAAGTTGTTTTGATTCATATTCAGGAGATGTTACAGTTTTTAGCTTGTTAGTAATGTCGGTTACAAGGGGAATTATTTCTAGAACGTGTTATGATTTTGATCGTGATAAAATTTGAAAAGTTACAAATTTGCACGGAACTGTACCTACGAACAAGGAAAATAAAGGGCTTGCAACACTGAACGCTATGGTTCTATTAATATTTAATATCCCTTAATTATTTATGGTTATACTTTTCTATATCGATAAGATTTCAAATCCTGCAATGTTTTCTTTTTAGTATTCCGCAGCTACCTCTAAATATAATAAAAACATTAAGATATTTTTTACATATTCGACTAAGTTTAATTTAACTAAAAAGCGATCGAACCTGTCCACTACTAGACACTTCACTGTTATCTATTTGCCAAACCTATGGTATCTAAAGTTGCGTTCATGGGAATAAAATTTACTTTATTCGGTTTGTGTGTTTCATTTGGACGTTTACACAACGCAATTTTGTATTACGACTTATAAATGCTTCGGACAACGTAAACTTAATGATATAGACTGAATTTTAAAGTAAGTTACTGAGATTAAAATATAAAGATTTAAGATATTTTTTTATGTTGAAACAAACCATGTTTTACACATTATTCAAAGTAATATTTTATGAAATTATTATTAAGTGAAGATGCTGCCGCTGATGGTAACACGCCAAGCGTAGACGTGTATTACCGGATTTTTTAAAATAGTAGCATGGCAAGGTAATGATTTTGTTACCCGCCACGACCACCCTCTCCAGCGGCAACTCAAACCTAGGTCCGTTCCTCCGGCATGGACCCGTTGAGGCAGGAGCCGCTCGCACGATACTACTTTTTGAACTTTTTGGCTAGTTAGTTTAGACAAAAATTGCCACTAAATTGCTATCTCATCACTAAATACATATACACATGTTCCTTCCTTCCTCCCAGAAGGCTGTAAATGCCGCAAAGACGCCAGGGCTTTTTTTTTTTTCGAGCTGACTATACTGTTAGCCTTAGGGTCCCTGGAGCCTTTACGGCTTTTACAGCTTTACCGGGCTTGGGGGCGAGCGCTTAGGGCACTCAGCCACGAAAGCTAAGCAACAACATCCGAGGGTGCCAAAGTGGCCGAACCTCGGCTCGGACTGTTGCGCGTATGCAATTAAGTCGCGATCTGACTAATTCCCTATCCGTAATTCGATCTAAACTAACTATACATATATACATGTTTCTGCCCCCTGGGAGGAGGGAAGGAACATGTGTATGTGTATTTAGTGGTCTGAAATTTTTGTCTACTCTAACTAGGCAAAAAAAAGAAAAAAAAAGGTCCCTTACAGAACCTATGTACCTATGTGTGTTGTGCATGTGTGTATAATGCAGTGTCATGTATGGCTGTGAAAGCTAGTGATTGTAGAGTCACTTGTATCGCGCGAGCGGCTGCTTGTCTCAAGGGCTCCATGCCGATGGATCGGACCTAGGCTTGAGTTGCCGCAGAGGAGGGCGGTCGTGGCGGGTGTGCGGGAGCAAAGTTAACCGTACGTCCCCTGCGGAGGGAACGGTGGTTTCGCGGGCGTGGGCGCGAGCACGCATATGTTGCGGGAGCGGACGCGTAGAAATTGTTAGCTTTCTCGATGTCTTCATCGGGATCGACGAAGAGATTTCGCGGACGGCGTTTATAACGTTTGGCAACGGGGATCGAGTTGTCTGGGACGTAGTTCGCGGTGGATTTTACGAGCGGGTTGGGATGATTCGAAGCGCTATCGAAGTATCTCCTGGTGAGATATTTCACATAGGCTTCTATCGAGGGAAGCCTCATGACCCTGTACAGGTCCATGTTCCTAACGAAGGCTGGAGGGTCAAGCAGGCGACGGAGAAACCGATTTTGGACTCTTTGCATGCGGGCAAAGTTATGTTTGGACATATGTGCGAACGCGGCGCAGCTATATGTCAAGATCGGATGGACGCACATCTTGTACAGTGTGAGCTTATGTCTTAAGGACATTTTGCTTACCGAACTGAGCAAGGGTCGCAAGCGGGAAAGGATCCAGATGGCTCTATTCCTGACTATAGTAACGTGTGCGTTGAAGTTAAGCTTCGAGTCGAGGGTGACACCCAGATATTTAGTCTTGGTGGCCCAAGGGATATTCGTACCGAATAATGAGAGGGGTCCTACCGTGCGTGGTAGTTTGCATGTATGCGGTTCGAACATAATCGCGGCGCTCTTTACCGGATTAATAGCTATTCGCCACGTTCGAAACCACTCCCCGAGAGTGGTTACGGCACGTTGGACTGCGCAGGCGAGATTTTTTCTGTGTCTGTTTGACGCGTATATGACTGTGTCGTCAGCGTAGAGCCCTACCTCAACCCCGGGGGGCTTCGGGAGGTCGCTGACGTACAGATTGAAAAGGCAAGGCGCCAGAATGGAACCTTGCGGGACCCCTGAGCGTATAGGGTGGGCGGTAGATAATACTCGTTCCACTCGGTAGTGGAAGGTGCGGTCGCGTAGAAAATCGTGAACTAGATGAACTAACCTATCCGGGACTTCTAATTGATGTAGCTTGTGGACTAGTCCGGCATGCCAGACCTTATCGAAGGCCTTAGCTACGTCGAAAAAGACCGCAAGCGTACGGGCGGGGGCGATACTACTTTTGGCAAAGTTGCTCGTGATGTGCTCCGTGAGGCGGTGCACTTGATGTGTACACGAGTGTCGGGCGCGAAAACCGAACTGTTCGGGAGGGTATAGATTTTAAATATCTATAACGGTTTTGAGACGGTTCAGAAGGAGTCGCTCGTAAAGTTTCCCTAGTGTGTTTAAAAGGCTGATCGGGCGATAGCTATCGGGAAGCGAAGCTTTTTTGCCGGGCTTGTGAATACCTACAACTATAGCTTTTTTCCAGACGGCTGGAAAATAGCAGTGGGCTATGGCTACATTGAAGATGCAGACCAAAAGAGCTATGAGGTGATCGGGAAGAAGTTTAAGTACTTCATTCCTGATACCGTCGGGGCCAGGGGACTTTCTAGGCTTAAGGCCTTTAATAACAGAACAAATCTCGTCATGCGTGACCGGGGTTAACGTTTCCGCGGGGGGAATCGTCGTTAGTTCCTGAACGGCGGTCTCGATGGTTTCGATGTGGGCAGTATCTACGTTGTCGCAGTTTGGAGAGCACTGGCTCTCCAAGCTTGCGGCAAGGCATTCTGCCTTATCGTCGCTATCGAACGCGGGTGGGAGATCGGGGCCCCTTTCGAGGGGCGGCATTAGGGCGGTAGCTTCTAACTTCAGAGAGCGGGCGAGGTTCCAGTAAGCCAGATGGGACGGCTTGAGACCCTCTAAGAGGTTATCCCACCGGTGACGCCAGGGCTCCTAAGGCTAACAGTCAGTTCCAAAAAAAAAAAATTGTGATACTGTACTAGATAGTAGAGAAAGAAAGCACATTTGTTCGATATTGAAAATACGGACATAATTATAAATTACAAACCCGAAATTAGATTACATAGGAGTATTACTAAAATTTATAACATTGCAACGTTGGCAAACAAATGCCGCATTTAACATCAAAAAGGACCCGAGCTCAGCTCATATGCTGTGGCTAATATTGATACACTACTACATGATTACAGTACTTAATGTAAGACAGAGGGTTAGGTTGTAAATAGTAAAGTTATATTAAAGGAAAACACATTCATTCAACATGTTTAAAGAGCGTTAGGACATTTGCACGGTTTGACTATGTAAACATAGCCGCCACACTTATTTCTTTGCCTCAAAGCAGCAATGGGACACAGCAGAAGCACAGTGAAGGGTGTTATTGGCAAATGTACCAGATTTACCACATAATAAGCACAGTACGATTCAATAATAACAGCGATCACTGAGAGATCAGTTTCCAACTCCGTACGTCGCTATCATGCCGGCCTGCTAGCCTCGCGACAGCTGGATAATGATTATACAACAGCTGATCCCGGAACACGATACACCTAAGTGTGCTACTATGACGGGTGTAGCATCTTATGTACAGTCACGGTCCAGTCAGATACAATTGCCGTGTCCTACGATCCAGGTGCTTGGCGACCGATTTGAACTTTAGGGGATCTTTATTATGTTTAGCAAATAAGAAGTAATAATTAAATAATATTTCATTTATATGAATCATTCAGTGTATTTGTACCTTAAAAGCAAACAGTCAGGTGTTCCGTACAGTAGGCCCAGCTCGGCGCGGCGCGCGTTGCTAATGTATAGAGTGATTTACATTCGACGCGCGCGCCCGCCATTAAAAGTTGCTTTAGCGGCATGTCTTGACGGAGTGTAAAGAACGGAGTGAGTCTTTTAAGAATATCTCGATTCCTGTCGCCACTGAATGTAGAATTCACTTGAACATGCGTTTAAAGAAATAAACAAGCTAACAATGATTATTTATATACTAGCGTCCACATTGTAAAGATACAGCGTAACTTGATATACTTGAAAACAAAAATGTAACAAACATAATTATAATGCATTTTCTTTAGTTTCTAATACACTGTAACACTCGTTTGTTTATAATATACCGAAAGCACGAACCAACTTATTCCGTCTCGCAATAAAATGGCAAAAAGCATCATAAAACTGATTGCGGCGTCGAAAAGCCTCGAACTGAGGCTCAATCGTAAACCAAATTGGCCTAGAAACTGTTTAATTGTGTGCAATGGGTTGCTATTAAAAATACGTAAAACGGAATATATTCTCGTGTTTACTCGTGGTACCGAAAATTTAGTATCTTGGAGCTTAATTCTCTTTCTGACGCCGCCTCGTTGTTTTATTGCTCTTCTCACAATTTATTAGTGAAAACGTTTTGAGAAGACGGTGTAATAACTTGAACGTTTTGAAACAATGTTCGGAGTTGTTGAATTGTTTACTCTGTACTCAAAAATCAATATGCCAAAATTTAAAGACCTTGTTTTAATTGGGTGATGGGTTCTCTTCATAGACAAATAAAATAACAAAGAAAAAAAAATAATAATAATCAAAATAAGTGTTATTGTAATACCTCCTTACTGAACTAATTATGTAATGTTGGTTGACGACATTTGATAATTTGTCTTTTTTTTTAATATTTGTAATTGTAATTTTCATTGGTTTGATATAGCATACAATCTCACTCATAATTTTATATATAAATTGAAACACATGCCCACAACAATAGCTCATTAAGCACATTATCACATAACACATTTATTTATTTACTAGATGTGCCCGCGCTCCGCTCGTGTGGATTATAGAATCTAAAATATACCAAGTTACTCCTTATAACATCAGCTATCTGCCAGTGAAAGTCCCGTCAAAATCGGTCCAACCGTTTCGGAGATTAGCCGGACAGACTTAAATTGTTTTTTTTTTTTTGTTTAAGTACCGTATACCTTTATATACCTACTTTCATAAGCATTTAGTAAAAAGCTGTTATTTTGACATAATGAACAGACACTTCAATTGTATTATTTTTTACTTGTTTATTTTATTTATTTTGTTGTATTTACTTAAACATAATCCATTATTAAACAAACGACAAAAATTATACACTTCAACCGTTGTAGGCTAATTAAATTATTTTTAATTTATATTTTTGAAATATAAAGTTTGTCTTTAGTCCAAAATTATTCGTTAACTCATCGCATACTAAATATTCCTAGACTACAGCAGAAGTTTCCATTTCAAATGACAGAAGTAAAATAATTTAATTGAAGCGTGCCTACTTAGCATAAAACGAATGGAAGACGTTATTTGAAACACCTTCCGACTCTCGATGGGGAAATTAATTTTCAAGTTGGCTCATTAATTAATTGGGCATCCGCTGTGATGGGCCGCGTGCTTTTTACGATGCCAATAAAGTTGTGCTGTGTTACTGCCTCCGCCGCGCCGGTGGCTTCATTATCTGTTCCAATCAACTCGATGGAGTAACGTCACTATTAACGCTTATAAATACACAAATAATGTTGTTACTACATCTATGTAACTTATTGATATTATTTATAGAATTATTAATTTTAATGCAATCTTTACTAGTGGTGGGTAATAGCGGCTTTTAAAGTGAAACTTTTATTGTATCGCTCCAAAAAAATTCTTTCATCTATCGCATTACAGCTATCCGTAGAGTAGGGAACTGTGAGACTCGTGGCGTAGATGAAGTTATTGATAGAATAATTGAAGTTGACAACAATTCAATGATTTAAATAAATATTGCTCTTAGTTTTAAAGCTTTATTATTATTATTATTTATTTATTTGTTGTTGTTTTTGGGACTTTTATTCTACCGAATATATCAGTCCCATTGTACCCCATCCTTTATACCATCACATCAAGAGAGTCGCTGATGAGTTAGCACTACAAGGTCATACAACATCTTGGCACCATCTGAATAAGGTTCTGCCAAAATGCTGTCAAAAACACCTATATCTTGACAGTTTATTATTATTTTATTTTTAAAGTTTCACTTGCATCGTGGTTTCATAAAACCACACAATATTTTTTTTTTGGTAAACGAAAGGAAACAATCTATTGAACTCTGATTACGGTTTCCAGAAATACCTATATTAGTAGCTGGCTTTACAGGTTTTAAAACTCTCTATTGTAGTAACTAGCTGATTTGTCGGCAAGAGGTTATTGTCGCTGCCGAGTTTTGATAAAATTTTATACGTTGCGAAGCTATCATTGACACCATAATATTATTTTTTGAAATTATTTTTGTTTCGGATTTGTATACATTTTTTGAGAATAGCGCTGCGACCGTCGAGATGGTGACCATCAAGATGTAACCGTCACGTCATAACCTACGCTATACCTATTTATTAATTAATAGTTATTATTTTAAATGTGCATCAAATTAAAGTATCATGAATAATTTAATAATCACTATTAAATCGTTTCTTTGTTATATTCACATTTACAATTAAAATCGTAAAACAACACGAACTCAAATACGACTAACACCTTAAATTATACTGCACATTTTACAAATATTATATACTAGCTGTTCCCGCGGCTCCATTCGCGTGGTCTACAGAATGCCGTAGGTCGAGCGAACGCGTGAATCGTGCTGCCCCTACTCAAAAGACGGAAGACAAAAATGCTTATTGTGAGTGATCCTTAGAAGATAGACATATGCTATCACTGACTTTTTTGTAGGTCTCTTTAAGATCTACAATTATATGATACATTATTTCGATACATCTCCTATGGTTTGTACAACGTAAGCCCTAAAAGAGTCATTTTTCAGACTTGATTCACAATTATCGTCACTGCTTATTTCGTATGTTCCTTTATCTAACAAAATATATCCTATAACCTGACCAGATAACATATCTATGAATTAAAGGATAAACCATGTAAATCGGATAAGTGGTCGTGAAAATAACATAAACGTACAGACAGTCAGAGAGACGTTGAGTTTTATAATATTTTGTAAGTGCGGTTTAGTTCAAGGCCACTTTACTAATAATATTCTAAAGCTCAAGAGATAGTTTGCTTCATGTTTGTTTGGTTGAAAGTCCTATCTTTGCAAGCCACTTTTCTGCATTTTTAGGCTATTTATTAGTAGGTATGTACCAATATTATAGAGATTATGAATTTTCTGTTTTTTTTTTACTACAAAGGGACAAACAAGCGTACGCATGGTAAACGGCTACCGTAGGCTATGGACGCTTGTAATACCATAGGTATCATTAGTGCGTTGCCGACCTTGATCCCCCATACCCCAAGGAGCTTTGGAAAGCCTACTCACCGCAGGAACACAACACTAGGTTATTTGGTCGCGATCTTCTGTAGGGTGGAGGTATTTCACCAGTCGCGGTGCCCCAAGTAGAGAGAAATCTCCAAAGAAATTTCTCTGTGCCCTAACTCTCTTTTGTTCATGTGGAGGGTAATCTCGGGTACCACTGCATCTGTTTTCTATAGCTTATAAACTTTACGCTACAACTCTAAGGTGCGGAGCAGTAACCATTAGCGTCAAATAATCAGGCAAGCTGTATGGGAAATGAAAACCACGATAGGCTAAACGGTTGCATTCGCAGCGGCGTAGAGGAGAGTTGCTCGATTAACTTTAACACGGGTAAAATCGTAGGGCATAGCTATTTGGTCTATGTAAAGTAATAAAATTAATACATAAGGTTTTTAGAGTCTTCAAAATCACAGTTCCGGAACTTTCGTTTGTTGTTGATGATGGAATTTACATCGAAGTCATAAATTTACAGTATATATCATATAATTTTTTTTAAATACATTAAAGGGTCAGCGTGTTTTTTCTATTGAAGCACGGTATATGGACTACACTGTACCTGATAGTGAGCACAGTGCAATCCAATAACATCGCCTCAACCATAATCTCGCCTGATGTTATTTGACAATATGGCCTAAGATGAGAAATAACACTAACACGCCAAGCCTAGGGTGACTAAGAGAAGTGCAGCTGCCGCAACACACCATTAAGTACTGACTGATTTTCAACATGAAGGTAGTAGCTTCCCAGGCGTGCGTTAAAAAATGTCCTACCATTATTTGTATAAATATTATAAATCTCAACGTCTCTCTTTCTGTCTGTCCGTTTATGTTATCCGATATAAATGGTTTTTATTTTTATTCAAGCTATATTATAGGATATATTTTGTTATATAAAATAACGTACCAAATAAGCAGTGACGATAATGGTGATTCATTTCGGGAAAAACACGCTTTTGAGGCGCTTAAACGGCTAACGATAAGTTAACCATAAGAGATATATCAAATTAATGTACCACATATATGTAAATCTTAAGAAGACCGACAAAAAAGTCTGCGATGGCATGTATATCTCCTAAGGATCACCCATATTAAGCATTTTTGTTTTTAAAGTAAGCGGCGCACGACCGCTTTAGGTGGGAGCGAGGGCAGTACAATTTACGCGTGCGCTTGACCGACGGCATTCTGTAATCCACGCTAACGGAGCCGCGGGCATAGCTAGTTGTATATATTTATTACTCATTTGACATTTTAATATTCTTAGCCGTCATAATGTTTATAAGTACTTAATTAATAATCATTGACGTAAAGTAAATAAAAAATAAACGTGTAGATTTGTAAACCTTGTAATACTTGTTCAATACTTTTATTTTACTTTTTATTTTAAAAATCTTTCCGTGGCTCCGTATCATTGTATCCGTACTTCCGTCGACGTCGACTATTGGTCTTAAAATCGCCCATTTACGCCCCTCGCACGCTGTTATCTTAACGGGTCACAGTTAGTCACAAAGCTCAGTGTCACAAAAAAGTTATCTCAGTTGGGTATTATAAGATCAAGTAGTGATTATCTTGGGATTTTTTTATTCCTTACTTATCTATCCTACAAACTGCTAATGTGGTTAATGTGACAATTTTTTCGGTGAATGGTTGGGAATTTAGACTACAAAGTATATACAATATTGGTGAAATTCATTCATTACTGCAACGCTATGGATACATGTTAAAATAAACGTTGTGTATAGTTAAATTTATATAATTTGCTGTGTTAAATACTATTTTATTAAAACTTTTGTATTGTATTAAATAAAATCAATTATTATCGGCATGTGACGATGCACAGCATCTGTGAGAGGGCGTTGTATACTTCCGCTTGTTTTCCACCAATCACAGCGCTTTAAACTGATGACCTTGTGCTCTGCAGCGCCATCTACTGAGTTTAAGTCACAGGAGGCCGGTGGGGGCATTTAATCAGTCATAGCGTCGTTACTTCCCGAACGAGCAACACGTCTACAGACCTACGTGGTCGTATATTCGCCGAAGTTTAAAAACCACTTGGGTTTTTTTTGTGTGAATTTGAGTTATATTTTTTGTTGTTCGTTTAAAAAAGTTAAATAAAATAGTGCAAGTGACGAGTGTTTAGTACAAGCGATATGAATGTTAGTGCGCACGCAGCGTTTTAACACCGGTTTAGCACTGTCGCGCCCGACAGGCGACGCTTTGGGCTCGTCAAGTACATCTTAATTCGGTCATCGTTGTTCCTAAATTTATCGGATAGCGAGGTAACATGGAGAAAATGCGCTTTAAAATCGGAGGGTCTCCAATACGCGTGCCATCTGGCACCGGGTTAAAAGCGGCTTACTGCAGTTACTATTGAGACCTTTCCTTTACAATCGCGTCTTTTAATTCATGAGTACATTAAAAGCCATTAGAATACCTCTGTTTGATCCTGAACGCTCAAAGCGTTTGGAATGATTGCATATCGGGTCCATCTTGGATATACATTCAGTATCCGATACTGAAAATAATACTCGGTTTCGTAGACCTGGAGTAAATTTTTTAATAACTTACCTGTAATGTTTTTTCTGGTACGATGTTATCGCCAAAACAGTATTATTATGGTAAGAGTATATTTGAGATTTCTCACCTTATTCGAAATTTCACGTAGTAGTCACAGACCTCTCATGGCGCAGTGTTAGTAAGCTTTACTATTGAGCCGAGAGGTCGCGGGTTCGATCCCCGCATATGACCTTTACATTTGAACATAATTATTAGTTGTCTGGGTGTTAAATACTATATAATATATATGTGTACATCCAAAGCTTTACTTAGTTTAGAATTAAAGTGGTCGTTTATAAATGTGGGGACACACGCCCATACTTTAGTAATGAAATCATGCACTCAATGTGTATATCAGCCGTTATTACCATAGTACTAACCACAGTACAAACAACCATACTTACATACAAGTAACCATAGTACAAGCGCCGTTTAGTTTGGAATTAAGTGGTCGTGTAAATATGGGGATTTAACCCATATTTATTTTATTTAGTACTGAAATCTTTCATCCATATTTGCATATGTGTATATTAGTTTTTAAACGTCGTACAAGTTATGCTTAACTGGAATGAAATGGTCGCGTGTGCATATGAAGAAAAACCCCATATTTATTTTATGTACGGAATTATGCACACGATATGTAACATACGGTCACAACACCTTTAAAACCGCAAGGAGCGTATCCTGATCGATTTGTGTGAAGATTTGCGTAAAATTTATGTACGGAATTATGAACGCGATATGTATAACATACGGTCACAACACCTTTAAAACCGCTAGGAGCGTATCCTGATTGATTTGTGTGAGGATATGCGTAAAATCCGCGCAAGTTTTAATTTTATCTTCGACAAAGAGCCGCTATTACTTTACTTTTACTTTACAGTATTGCTTTACTGCTCTAGATTCCGATCTGAAGTTCTTGTGTCGCGGCATCAGAATATTATACTAACATTTTTGCAAACTGACTAGATATTCGGGGCTTACTCCACTTCATGTCACGGGTCGTCCCGGCATGGCAGTGCCACCGGGATCGGGCCACAATGAAATAAAATGTTTGTTCGAAGGGAAAATTGTATGAAGCTTTCACTCTTTTGTATGAAGCTTACACTCTTGATACTGGTGGAATAGATAGTTGGATCCAGTGGTTTGAAACTGAAAAATGTATTCTCAAACAAAGTTTATAAGCCAGTATTTTCTTCTTGGCGAAGAGAAGGGAGGGCGAGCAGTATTGGTGACAGTGGCAGACCCTGCAGGCCTTCTCGTATCTCGCGAATGCGCCTGCCATTCACCCCCTAAGCCCAAGCTTCTCGTCTCATTCTAAAACACAGTCTAATTAAAATGGGTCTTTATCAGCAGCTTCAACCCGAATTTTACGAGGACTGTACCCGAGCGTATCGGGAACAGTGGCAGAGCTGCAGGCCTCATAAGCCCTTCTAATTTTCACGGGAATGTGTCTGCATTCGCCCTCAAGTTTGGCCTTGTGAAACAGTCTGATCAATTACCATCAGCGGTTTCAAATTTTCACGAGGGCTGTCCCCGAGAGTATCCTGGACAGTGGTAGACGCTGTAGGCTCCATAGGCCTTTCTCGAGATTATTACGAGAATGCGTTTATTTACCCTCTATAGTCAACCTTAAGTAACAGAGACAATTGAATTAAGCAGTGGCTTCAGTACAAAACTTAAGAGGGCTGTCCCCGAGCGTATCCTGGACAGTGGCAGACGCTGTAGGCTCCGTAGGCCCTTCTCAAGATTATCTTGGGAATGTGTCTGCCATTCACCCTCCAAGTTCAACCAAGTGTCAGCTTAATGAAACATCATCCAATTAATGTATAGTTAAATTTATATAATTTGCTGTGTTAAATACTATTTTATTAAAACTTTTGTATTGTATTAAATAAAATCAATTATTGTATTGCTTTAGGTCACAAGTTGAAAAACTTGTTAATTCTTACTACTGCGAATTGAAAAACGTTATTATGATACCTCAATAGGTTCATAATAACATTTAGAAAAATGTGTGAAAGTTTCTTCAACAATAATTCATGTTAACAATAATTGCATACTTTGATTTAGTATTAAAAAATACCACTGAATAAGCCGATGTGTATATGTTAGATTTTTTTCATTCAGTAGAAAATAAACACCTGTTTTAGTTTTAAAAAGACGAAATTTTGTTACCTTCATGCTTTAAACGTATTGTAATAAAGTCGGCGACTATTATTGTCGCCCGTACGAGCCGCTCGAAGGCTTAATCGTCTGATAATGTGGGAAGGACGAGCCGAGTGGCACGCTGTTGTTTTAATTGAGTTTGCACCCTTTGCACCTTTGTGGCTTGGAGTGGAGTCGCCTTCGAACGTTAGTACGTAGACGCGTGTCAGGACATGGCGTGATGAATTATGAACCGCGATGGAGGTGTCAAGGTTTTTGTATCAAATTTTATATCGCAACGTCTCTACATTAATAGATCTTCGAGCAGATTTGCATGGTGGTAGGGCTTTTTCTAATGTCCGCCTTACTAGCTACCACCCTCAAGTTGAAAATCTGTCGTCAAGCACCAATAGGTGTGTTCCGGCAGCTGCACTTGAGAGCCAGTCTTCCACTAGGTTAGCGTGTTATCATCTTGGGACGTCAGTTAACATCAGGTGAGATTGTGGACACTACGCCAATCCTATAACGATTAAAAAAAACAAAGATTTTTCCTAACCCAGTCATGTGTTTCACAAGTCTAACTCATTTTGGATTTAAATTATTGATAGGGTATGACTTTGTTGTTGACGGGATGAGTTAATGAAACGAATCAAGAATTGTGATAAGAAATAAACAAGATTAATAATAGGAAATTCTAGTGATTAAATATTATTATTGTACAAGTTAACTCTTTTCATTAATGTTTGTCATCCTTGTCGAATCTGAATGTGCGACCACAGTAAAGCGCTAAGTACACACTCACTAATTAAAATTTTAATATTACTTACTCGATCACTACACACTTTTTTTCGTGTGCTTATTTTGTGCATAATTATTTCAAGAACAGGATGAGTTATGAATGGGATGAATGACGAATGAGTCAAAAAGGGATTATGAATGTTTGGAGTTAAGAATACGATTAAGTACTAGTGGATCACTTCAAGAAAAAACTTTTGACATGATCAATTTAAGAGCGACGATTATTTCCTCTTGTCGTTTGCTTGGTACCATCAACTGAGGACTGTATCGTTTAGGCTTCAATAAGTTATATTAACGTATTATAAAAAAAAAACATTGTTGGAACAGAGTTTAGACACTCGAATACAATATTTTACAGAATTGCATTCACGTTAATTGATGCCATCTGCGACTCCGCGGGGTACCGCCAAAATTAGGTAGTTACTATGATTGGTCTGTGATCTGTGAGCATAACTACGCTTTATACTCTATATTAATTCGATTATATACACCAAACTATGATACTGATAGTATTTTCTCATTTGTAGTTTCTTTATGATGATCGTTCACTTACCATATTAAATTTCTTATAAGTTCGTTGTTCATCGCGAGACCGGTCTGTCGCCTCATTTAATCGGCGCAACGCATGCAAAGCGCATCTCTTATATGTAAAACAGTACCGGCGGGTATTTAAATTTTCATCTTTCCACGTAATTCGTTGAGTGCAGACAAAGGCTTTTCAAGTGAAACATTGTTAATGTAAATACATTTTTACCTAATACTACTGCAATTACGCGAACCATTTGTTTTCTTACCTTCCCTAGAATATTGGAAACATGTGTAATGGAGTAAAGCTTAGTCGTGTCTCTTAACGTCTCCAAGTCCTTCAGTAGAGTATAGCACCGAAACATTTCAAGCAAGCTTCGGTCATAAGGCATCCTTGACATCCAGAACTTCCTAAGTGAACGGTCTGTACGAGTAGGTGTTGATGGCTGCACTTCTGATCCTTTGTCGATTGTTGCCGAAGTTTCTCAGGGATCAGTACTCTCTGTAATGCTACTTTAGCTGCACATTAACGACTTGCTCAAACCCGGTATCCTGGAGAACGAAGACAATAGCACTGTCACAGAGAGTTATCTATCGAGCCCTCAAACTGACAAGAATAAATCCAGCTAGCTGCTATAGAGCTAGCATGATCAACCGCTTCAATTGGTCTCTTGGGTTTGTATGCGATTGGGATGATGAGAACCTTGTCCAGTTCAAAGCATCGATAACAGGCGTGTTTTTTCTCCACAGAACGTAGTCCTTTCTGCTTAGCTTCAGATCTGAAGGTTCCAAGGTATATCTCGAGCTCCATGGGATGCATTTAATGCTAATCTGAATTTTGGATAATCCGTTAAGGCCAAAGCTAAACAGCTGCCAAAAATTAAGGATTCTTTTCTAGGTGAAACGGTGCTTTACTCCGGTGCAGCTCTTTAATCTATACCAATCGGCCATGTGTTGAGTATTGCTGCCATCTCTGGGATGTAACTACCAAATATCAGCTGTCAACGCTGGACTCTATTGATCGACAAGCTCGAAGGCTCATTGATGATACATCACTTGCAGGTGTAAAAATTTCACATTGCACATATATAGAACATCGGCGTAGGGTCGCTTACCTTGTATTGTTCTATCGGCTGCACTTTGGTGAATATGCGCAAGAACTAATTGCACCCTTTCCATTCTATTCCTGTAAAGACAGGACTTCCAGACGTAGTAGGGGTCTCCATTCATATGTAGTCGACGTTACATTTATCCGCATAAAAAAGTTCAAGATATGCATCACGTTTTGTGATATCCGTAGTGTATCCGGAACATATCAGAAAGAAATATTCTGGTAGAGCTCTTTTGGTCTCAGTATGTTGGATCAGTATGCTTCCATGCTATATTGTCCCAACTTGGCAGTACTGATGCTCTTTCTGTATACAATATCATTGTTTGTTATTTTAATTAAAATGCGTTGATTCAACTACGCCGACATAACCCAAAGGGTTAAAGGCCATAAAATCAAGAAGAAAAAAATGCTTTGTATCTTCGTTTATTTTGTGAACCGCAAATGAATTGATCTCGTGTTTTTCCTGATTCATAAAACATAGTGGTCTTCAAAAGAAGATAGAATCAGTTTCTACTCAGCGATCGCGTACTCTCATCGGCCTTGTTTCTTACTTGCCATCAGGTGTGACTTATATCGCACAATATATTATTTAAAAAAAAATGTAGTCACTGTTTAGGCTTTATCACTATGTATATGGTGGTCGTGATACTGTAGGTATTGATACTGATAAGACCATACCACTAATACTACCATCCCGCAAGTTTGTATGTTCAATACATTTACTCTTAATTTTTTTTAATTATATACAAAGTTTGAGTATTTTCCTTTATTTTTATTTGATCGTTCAACTGTTATTATTAGTTTTTATACAAAAATACACTTTATATTTTAATACATACCATTTACATTTAAATTATTTTTATATAGGTATATTAATAAACTAAAGTGGGTCGGCTTAATTAAAAGTCATTTTCTACTTTGAATTATATAGTTTAGAAAATTATCGAAAAAATTCATCGAGTGTTCTCACTGAAATTGGTTAATACAATTTGAAATGGATTACACCCTTTAACTGTACGAGTAAAGGCAAACGCAAATTGCCACAAAGAGACATGAAAGAATAACGTCGAAGAGTCAACAAACGTATTGCCGACATGTCAAAGTAAATCTCTGGCCGACAATACGAATGGCAATAAAATCCGCCGCCTGGGGTTTACCTAACGATTCGTAAGCTCTATTCCCGTACTACGTGTTATCTGTTTATACATATCACACTTATTTTTATTTCAGATATTACACGTGATAAACTCCTGTGATGTGATCCAAGATTATATTATATTATACTATAACACTACTACTAACTCTAATAAGCTTAGAAGGGACTTTAGGTACTTACGGTGTAATTAAAAAATAATTTTCGCGGTTGTATTTGTTTTGAAGTTAGAACTTTAGGCGCGTTATGACAAAATGAGAGTGAATTTTTACACATTGTAACAGAAAGTGTACTTTTTTGCTGTTTGTTGCAATGACGTCGTTATTGAGGCATCGGTATAAAGTAAGATCTTTGAATGATAGAACATGAGAATTGTGTCCGATTGTGACCACCATACACCAGGTGTAATACCCGCTATAGTGGCACGTTTAGGCGTATTGCATTTCAGGATCAGCCGTTATATATTCAGTAATGAAGCCAGGCCGTGAGTCATGACCACCGTGTTCATGGTGGTAAACCCGTCATATTGAATCTATTTTGATTTATCGCGTTTTGGGATCAGCTAGTTTATATCCGGCTGTCCAGAGGCGTTCAGACCGGCATGTCAGTGACGACTGGCATGACGATGGATTGCCAACTTCTCGATGATCGTACCATCAGGGACAGTGCCGTCACTTTGTTTATCGTGTTTCCACAAACATCAAGAAATAAAACGCATCTACTACGTCACCGAACTAAGTTGACGAACGAATGGAATTATTTTCAATACAAAAACTAAAATAATCTTATAACCGATTACTGAATCTTAAATTAGTTATAGATGCCAAAAATTAAATTAGGTGATTATATTAAATTGATAAATAGATAAATGAAACTTACATTTGTCAGTCGTCTACTTGACTTGGTCTTTTAATAATAATAAATTTACTTTTTATGCCAAATTAGAATCCCTGCTTTTTGAGAAGAATAGCACTCGGGTCACATTTTTATCACTACAAAATAACATTCTTAAAACTGTAGTACGTATGACGTTCTAAGCTCTACAAAAAGCTTCACTCTTCGCAGTTTTCGAGAGAATCCAGTAAAACGGTGTAATTTGTGAGATAAACGGCGGTTTAACAACGAACTATGGACACACCGATAGTGATCTGCCAATAAGGGTGGGACTTTCATATATCGCAGTCTATAATCGAACAATTCGAGTACAAAAAAGGGCTGCGACGATTTTTAGGGATTCGATAAAATAAATTAGTACTATCTGTTTAAGGAGAGTTGTTATATTATTTTGACATTGTTTTTTTTAAATTTACGCTTATATGACTTCGAATGCGCGTAAAAGTACCTGCATCCACTTTTTTACTGTAGGAAACGGCTATGTACCCCGCTTTTTGTTAAGTGGTCGTTGCAGGTTATCTATAGCCAAACCAATACAGGACTAAGCAAGGGTCAGGCGTATTTGTTATCATTAAGAATTGAGTTAGAATATCTTGTGCACCAGTACATGTTGTGCTCAGCTATATGCAAATCGGAACAAAATATAGCCAGCTATTGCTTCGCGGCAGGAATCCATGTGGCAATTATGTTTACACAATCAAATTTGCACAGCTTCGAACCTCATAAAAGATTCAATAAATATAGAATCGCATTTTTACTTCACAAGAATTCTAACATGAAATTACATTACGATTACGTGTTATTGTGAATTATCTGAAAACCAGAAAACACTGATATTGACAATGACATAAAAATCGATTTCATGTAAAAATAGCACTAGAAATAACAAAGTCGACTTAAGATATTTTTAAATAAGTTGGCTATTGTATTAAAAGTGATTCGTTTCTGCAGAACGTCTATCCACTACACAATGTAATCATATTTTCAGACGCTTCATTAATTAAACAGGAAATTGGAAAAGCTTAGCGAGACAAAAACAAAAATATTGTATGAGCAAATGCACGTTGTCTATATTTTATTATAGGTAAAACTTTTTTAATATGTTACATTCTCATGTGATTATTTAAAGTGTATTTAATTGGTGTGCTTTATTTTTGGTTATACAAATTCTAACCATGTTTTATCGTTATAGGTTAATCGTTGTGGCCCCAATCTCACCTGATGATAAGTGACGATGTGGCCCAAGATGGTAGACGCTAAGTCTAGTGGAAAACTGGCTCTCAAGTGTCGGAACACACCTATTGGTACTTGGCAACAGGTTTTTTTAACTTGAGGGTGGTAGCTAGCCAGGCGGGCATTAGAAAATGCCCTACCACCATGCTGTGATTTCATCACGATGTTTTCCTTCGCCGAAAGCTCAGGATAAATTGACATAAGATGAAAGGAAAAAGATATAGAATAAAGATATAAATTGCATTCATTAATGTAATGAAACATTTAAGTTGTTTTTAATTTATCTCGGAAAAACTGCACGTCGTCTAATAGTAATGCCAATATTGTTTCTGCTTAGATACAAGTTCGAATGAGAGTCCTGACCGTCACGCCTTCAAGTCGAACTACATCCAAGATCTTTAATTTTATACCAAAACTAGTATGAGAAAACACTTTAATATTTGCAAGTTAAGGTAAATCCATCGCTGAGCTTCCAAATATTAATCGAAAAACGCTCTGGCGACTTAAATCCAACAGGATCCAGGCGGTCCCTCGCAGGTGGACGTTTTGTGCTCACTTTCGTGTTTGCTAAAATCCTGGTATTTATTTTAGATTCCATTGTGTTGTGTTGCCTTTCTGCTGGGGAGTAGCTCGGCACCTTTGTTAATTTTATGAATGTGTTAAACATTTATAAAACGTAACCGCACGAGCGAATTAATGAGTTTTATTGTTCGGCGCAGCGTAATGTGCTCGAAGCGAACTTGCCTGAAACATAGATTAGGTAGTACAGATATGACATTTTCTATAAATGATTTTTATCTTGTATATATATTTTAACTAGCAGTACCACACGGTTTCACCCGTGTTAAATTTGTTCGACCAACTCTCCCCCGTGCAACCGTCTACGCACCCCCGTTGTTGTTTTCACTTCCCGTACTTGCCTGCTGTTTGCCAGATTGCTTGACATTCATGGTAACTGCTCCGCTCCTTAAGGTAGTGTAAAGTTATATGGCCTAACCGTCCTCAATAAATATATATCTATAAAAAGTTTCGTTTCGGTTGAAGAGATTTTGATGAAATTTTCGGACATTCTTCATATTAGCGCAGCGGGTGATCCTGTAAAGTTAGACAGCGATCGGTTAAAAAAATTGTGCCGCTGCAATGCGTAGCCGGGTTTGCTAGTAGGCTATAAAATGTTTTTTTTTTTTAATTGAAAACTTCTTTAGGACCGCTTTGATTTAAAACTCGATGAAACGGAAAAGCGCAGATAAAAGACAACCATATACATCTATAGGATTTAGCCTAAGAGAGAATGAGATAGAATACATTTACATTATGCACGGTTAATGCAAGTCCTGATTTTCATCTAAATTCATTTAAATCTAACTCAAGTCTCCAAAATCCAAAGATCAAGAGGAAAGTCCCAAAGATCAGCGCGTTAAAAAAACAAATAGATAACCTCTTATGCTTTATAATATCATAGCATAAATACAGATGGAATAGTTAGAAGTCCATAGGTATAAAACTACCGGCAGATATCAACGAAGTCGCTGTCAGTGAAAAAAAATATTTTGAGGTAACCTGTCTTTGACCTTATTAGTGGGATAGAGATAGAATTACAGGTCATCACTATTTGAAATCATCAAGATGATTTAGACCTGCGGATCCCTGAACATACGACTTCGAGAGGCCGTTTACTTTTAATAGTGGGACAAAAAAGGTATTTTGATATAGTATTGGTCAGTCAGAGCAACCCTAACCATTTGGCTAGATTTTTTTTTAATTAGTAGTTATTTCTATTCAAAATCCATGACAGAAATATCTAAATAACCTGTTTTAAATGAAATAGAAAACATTACATGGATCGAATCTCATGTGTTCATCTTTGGATGAGGGTCGTATTTTTTTAATTATCTTAGAACGGTCATAAATAGTCATTAGTAATAAGGTACTATGTAGGTATAATAAGGTATTATATTAGGTAAGGTAATCTTGTAGTGGAATATCGAATGTCAAATCTGTACTTATTGCTTAGCTGTCTACATTGCATACGAAGCGAGATATTGTCTTAATTTATTCGACTCGTAAACGTTTCGTTGCAAATTGATGAAGTCTGAAAGATTTAGAAACACCTGCCTCACGTCAACTTTTATATGAAATTGTTGAAACTCCTCTGTTTATATTTATTACCAGACGGTAAACCTGAGGAGAAATAAAAGCAATTGAAATAATCCTTTATACCCGGCAATCTAGCCAAGTTCAAAGAATAATACTTTCGAGTTATTCAGGTTAAGCCGTCGTTCAGTGGGACCGCGCCTAAATAACTGGGCATTCCGTTGTGGACCAACAAAAGAATTTAATAATCGCTGTATGGGGCGGTCTCGGCGGCTGGGCGGGGGTGACCCGCCTTCAGTCCGTAAGCTTATTACCGGCGTTGAGCCGGCCCTTCGCCTCGCCAAGAACATATTTGCATTGTCGAATGTCAATTGGCGACCACCGCGGCACCGTGGCGCTGCCGTCGCTCTCGCTGAGTCAACACAAGTTTGCGCGTTGAAACATTAAAGAGATCGCAATGTTTATACAGGGCGCAAATTAAAATAGGCTTTATGTGAAATCTAATTTGCGAAGTAGGGCACCGAACGGTTCGTTTGATAAGCGAGGGTAGACAGGCACCTGCCGAGAGGAGTAGATGTTTGTGTTGGTAATGGAATTAATTCAACATTTCGTCTGCAAGCTATAATTGTCATTTGCTAAGGTAAAGGGCTGTTTATTTTATCAATCGATGATATTTTATTAAATAAAAGGTATTTTCTCTGTTTTAGTGAAAAAATAATTTATAGATATAAATACCATTGCGAATGGAATCATTTCCATGGATAATATGAAAACAATTTTTTTAAACGTAAAAAACAATAGCATATGGTATATGATGACGGGTATGACTAATCCGAAAGTTCGCTATTCTCTTAATATGTAGAAATTGTTCATGTAAAAATTAACCGGAATTTAACAATGAGTATCCTAATCTTTTAACGTAATAAATAACATAACGCCTTTAAAACTTAGGTATATCTTGGCGAAGAAAAGAAGGTATCAGCTTAAACACTACGCAATCTCATTAGATTTCTCAAGAGTTTCCTAACGATGTTTTCCTTCATCGTTAGCGGATAAAGTTATTGTGTGAGGATGAGGCCAACGATGGATCGCGCTTACCTATCAGCTACATATTTATTCTTCGCTAGAAAACTCCTAAGTTATAGCTGGGCTGGAAGACAAACACTGGTAGTGAATGCCACTCCTTAGCTGTTCACTATTTCATTTATTTTTTGTTATATGTTTAGTGTTGTGGCCACAATCTCACCTGATCTTAAGTGACGATGTGACCCACGATGATTTCACGATAAGCTTGCACTCAAGTGCAGCTGCCGGAACACACCTATTGGTACTTAGCGACAAATTTTCAACTTGAGAATGGTAGCTAGCCAGGCGGGTTTCGAAAAAACCCTACCACCATGTTATGGTTTCCTCACGATGTTTCCCTTCACCGAAAGCTCAGGGTCACTGCAGGGATTCGAACTCACGTCAGTCGACTTGATGTCCGTACAAGCTAGCACTTAGCCATCATTGCTTCAAAAATAAACAAAGAAGCGAATCGCTTTGTGCAAATCGGAGATATGTCCACAAAATAAGGATGAAAACCCTCATGACGCCTTGTGTTGTCTACGGTCGAACAGGTTGGGATGAAATAGATCAAGCAATTTCTGTACACACTCTCCACAATGTAACCTGTAAAACGCTAAAAGGCAAGATACCTTGCGTCGATTCTCTAGAGTTAGACTAAGCATTAGTGGTTATAAAAAGGCCTTATGTAACAAAATATTAATTCTAAGGTAACTTTTCAATGTAAAATCATCACCGTATATAGAAGAAACCAAGAAAACTTATGATATATCTCTTACAATTTCTCAAAATCACAACATTACGGTTGAAAAGTTTTCTATACACACGACATTGATATTTAACTAAATCCTTTCATTAAAATATTAAATACACTAACGGATGTGTTTTCATTAAATTTTGTTATTTAATAATTACATTTCTTAGACCTTTATTGAAACAGGAATATTTGAACGGTATTTTGACGTGAACCCGAAACTTGTAAATAAACATCGTCGGCCATTCGTTGTGTTTCGAACTAGCTTACATTAAACGAAACTATATTAAAGATTCAGTGAGGGGTTGCAAAGTTACACGTAACCGCAGGTGGAGAACCGCGCGCCCTTTGCTCTGTCCGTTTGAATAACTCAGTAAGACATGCGTTGTACATGTTTTAAATAGTTACACTGGATATGATATAAAATAAAACTAGCCTTGTTATGTTTGCCGTAATGTGAATGTGTGAGCCTCTCCTATGATATCGTATCCTTCAAATAAGGCGTGAAGAGGCATTTCTCTAGTGATGACTGTTGAAGGAATTTATCGCTGGCGGTCGCCTTATTTCTGACCTGCATCGTACTTTCTATCAGGTACTAAGCAACTGTAAAATAACTATTTTGCCGAGCTACTATATAATATAGCGGAATACTGAAACAAATTAAATCGTTTTTATTACAATGAAGCGATTACAACAGTTAAATTTCTACACCAGTTTCTAGACATATTGCTCAACTTTCAAGAAATTTTATATAATCATAATGTTTTATTTAATAACAACAATACACCTATGGGTATGTTCCGGCAGCTGAACTTGAGTGCCAGTTCCTCTCGGCTTAGCGTGTTCCTATCTTAATCCACAATATACTATATATTATGTTGTATTTGGATTGTACTGTGCTTACCATCAGGGACCTAAAGTCAATGTACCGAGCTATTATAAATATAGTTAAAAAAAAACCATTGTCGGTTAACACTAGGTGAGACTGTGGTCAAACGCTAAAAACCAAAGTATAAAAAAAATGAATGAAAGAAAGCTATAGGAATGGGTAATAATTATAGAACTCCTAACCACAGTCTACATTTCTTTGATATGTTATGAAAGATTTAGTTGTTACACAATGAAAAACAAAGAGAAATTAAAATTTTAAAAATTCCACTACATCAATAACCAATTCATTGAGACCATTCCGATGAGCACATGATACCTCTGCTGCAAGTTGGTGAGTAGTTGGGTATCTTGTCGATTCCAGATGATGCTGCAGCATCAGGTCAACGTCACCATATTCTTGAAATATCATTGAAGTTATGTTATGTGGGCTCCATCTGTCCTCACTTAGACTCTTGATAGGTCCATTGTGCGTTGATTTTCCGGCCGGTTATTCCAGCCAGCCCAACTCCTATCAGAAGCACAGAAACCTCTTGGGGCATTCAGGCTTCTCGAAGCGACCTTGGTAACTCTAACGCGTTCCAGGATTACGTGGGGGAAGGCTTCTTTCCCTCTATAAGTGCTCTGCACATGGGGCTGTCAGTGACACCTAGAATATAAAGGTCTTGGTTTAGTGAACAATGGCCGGTTATAATGCCTACCATAACACGTAGATCATTTGTATTAAGACAAAGTAGTCGCCACGACAGTCACGGTTCAGTTATGGGGAGTCACTGGCCGTTGTCCATTGATCTTTATGTAATTCTAATGTTCTTCATCGGAGCCAAATTTGTCTTAACAGCAGAGGTACGAAGACTGCAAGAACCTCTTTTTGTCAGTTCATCTAATGCGTCGTTGCCCAGTGATCCGCCGTGTCCCTTAATCCACTGTAGGGTAACTTTGTTGTTAGTTGTAACTTTTTCTAGTGCGTTGTGATACTCATTGATAAGCCCATAGTCGTGTAACTTACTTCCCAGTGCATATCATTGAAGTAATAGGATACCAAATTTCGAATTAAACAGACTTGTGGAAGTTGTTGAAAAGCACTGATGATGTGCAAACGCTTGAATCGATTTTTTGAAACCATAGCTAAGAACGATCTCGATCAAGCACAAGTAAAAAATAAAATAAAAAAAATAAGTAAAAAATAAATAAATCTAATTTGATTCATCCGTTTGGGAGATACGATGCCACACACATGATACATAGATACACTTCAACTTACAACACACCCTTCTGTTTTCGTGGGGGTTTAAAAACTATTTGTTAGTCACGTCTAGTATAGGGATAATATAGCTGTGGATTTGTCGCGTGTCGGTAGTACACCTCTGCATTCCGCGTGTTCAAGGCGCACGAGATATTTTGATGGATAACATTTTTATTTGAACACATTTAAACACCGGACAGTCAGTCGTAAAGCGCCACACTGTAAAGTGTTATTTCTATTTTATAAGATAACTAGATGCTCCGTCCGTATGAAATTACAGACTCATCCAGTTTACTGTATGTTAGTTTTTCCACTTTTCATTATCGGTTTCACCTGTGTTTATATTCGAACAAATCTCCATCGCGCCTATCGTCGTTCATCATTACTGCTTCACTCGTTTGGATCGTAACTTGAAGTTATGTAACCTATAATTTGTCTTAATAAAATTAAGCTAAAAAATGTAAAAGGTTTTTTTTTAATCTGACTGGTAGTTGCAGAGATTAACTCGTTCAAACAAACAAACTAACAAGCTCTTGAGATTTATAGGTATATTAGTATTAATATAGAAAATGAACCGAAATTACACACTAAAACTTGCCTGAGAATATATACGTCATATAGAAATAAAGGAAGCAACATCCCCTTATAAGTCAGTAGCAACATGACATGTTTTCGTTATGTATATTAATTTTTACATTATTTTCATATTTATGAATAAATCAGGGATTTCTTTAGTAATTAAATTCTACGGTATGTGACAATAACGTCCATCGCGTATTTGTAATTTATTATAATTATATAATAATTGTTACGTGCATTGACCTTTTTCAGTGAGAGATTGCTACCTTTACTTTTATATGACTCATATCTACGAAATAAAAGTCGGGTAAATCGGATAAGATGTTCTCATGTTATGAGTACACTAACAGACAAATAGACATACGTTCAACTTTATAGCATTGCAATAAACTTTTCAATAAAATATTTTGTAAGTAAACTTTATAAGCGTTAGTTATTGATATTACGAATTTCTTTCAAACTAGGAAACTAAGAATGGTATTATGTAATGTATTTATATAATGTAAAATAAGCATTATAATACTTCATTGTATTTGTAAATAACAAATCACCAGCCAATGGTCACAAGGCATTTCACTCATATTAGGAGGTTTGTATATATGTCACCGGAAAATTGTACGAACCGTTAATTTGTGCACTTTTTGTGTAATTCAGATTGTAAACTGTTGATAAATTGTGAACGGATATTAATTATTTTCTTTCTTTTTCTTAAATAAGTAAATTCAATTTATTAAAACGTGAAATATGTGATTTTTGCAACGGCTTATTTGTTTCTGGCACTCACCGCCCGCTGCCGCGGCGTACGCGCATCGTTCTCTCACCTCGTGTGTTATTATAACAGTTTTAACCGAACTTCACCTATCCAGTTAGTTTATAAACCTACGAAAATGTAAGTGTTATGTTGTAAATTTAAGTGTTCTTTCATAATCTACCGACAGTTTACAATCTCACTAGATTGTATATAAAAACTAACGATATGTACATACAACTATCCGGTGGCATACAACTTACATTTGCTAATGCAATCAAAACTTATAGTTACACCTTCTAAATTATGAATTATTCGCCTTCTACTAAAGAAGACATACAATGTCTAGAGAAAGGCAGATAAAAGAAGAATCTTTTTAAAATAAAACAAATGAGAAACAGAGCAACGCTTAACTGCTAGTATTACTAAAATGATTTAAATAAATTTGTTAGAATATTGGATGTATTTTATAAGGTACCTGCAAGCCAGAGGTTCCATCGTCCGACGGTTAATAGGTTTATCTGACCGCAAACCGCGACAGCTCAAAGGGCTCGTGCAAAAAGCCACCCTTTGACTACGTCTTCAAATATTTGTGCGTCGAACGTCACAACCGCGCATTATTTTCAGTACAAACATCCATAATCTGTACACCAAAGCCTTTCGGGTCAAAGCTAATTTTCTTTTACGGGGGATTTTAGGAATTCTCTTTTGTTTACTCCGGAATGTTACCGTTTTTCATTGTTTACTTACCGAATTGATGCACTTTACAAATATCGATGGGATCCTAGCCAAGTTGCTTTTCTACAATCGTTAACTATAGTAGAAAACGACATAGATTTGACATGTCTGATCAGTGATCACGTGTTATAACGTTGAGATATGTCAAATTCCATACATTTTTTCGTCTTCTGTTAGCGTTAACGATTGTATAAAGGCAACTTGGCTATGGGTTTTGGTGTCGGCAAATCAGCAAATAATTTAACAGCGGATTAATTAGTAATTATAAATGCGATCCTCGTAGTGATAAATGTTGAAACTGTTGGGGAATACGGGAATACGTCAACTGTGTCCAACTAGATCGTGATCCATACCATTAACCCAGGTATAACACCCGCGCTTAAGCATATCGCCGGTGTCACATTCTTGAATCAGCCACTCCATATCTAATTGCTGAGAGGCTCACAGGCCAACGTCGATTGAATGTTGATCTCTTGTTAGTTGTCTTGTTTATGAATTGTTATGTGCTTCACTGCCGTCACTTTGCCTGTTACTAAAACAAAAATATAACACTTTTTTGTTGATGGTATTTGTCATAAAATTTTAGCATCGGTCTTTACCTATGAAATTACCGATTTTTATATTGACTAGTTTGAATATCGATATCTTTCATTATTCATTCGATAAATTGAAAAGATAAAAAAGCACGGAAAGTGGGTGGCGTATGTACTCACTGAATAACCACACCAAAATCGCGTCGATGCTGGCTTGAACGTGTTGAATAAGCACACAAATGAGGGGATTTTGAATCGAATTGTCAATTTTTATGAAAAGTATCCATTGCACTGGTTGGACACAGGGAAGGCAGCCAAATCATGTCCTAAACACAAAGTGAGTCAAAAGAAGCTACTTGTAAGTGTATGGTGGACGTGTGCCGGCATTTTTGTTTTTGCAACTTGAGACCTGGTACAACAATTACGGCTGAAGTGTATCAACTCCTTCTTCGTCACGACAGCAATCGCATAAGAGACTGCCTTAAAATTACAGGAATTACGACTGAAAGCTGTCCGTCACCCACCATACTCACCAGACTTTGCACTCACTGATTTACATTTTTTTCCGAATTTGGATAGATACTTTGCTGGCTTTATTTGAGCTCTGTAATGAAGATGAATTCGTAAAGACACTTCTATATCACGAAGTCCCGCAATACTACACCTGGACCAATAATAAATTCATAAAAAGGAGGTGGGCTGAGGACGTAGTTGGCCATCCAGGCATAAAAAAAAGATACCACCACTTTAGAAAGAGTCTACGGTGTACATCCTTCTCAATCAGAATGTTTTTATCTTATGATGTTGCTACATCAAGTACGCGGCCCAACCTCATTCGAGTACTTAAAAACCGTTAACAGTGTTCTCAAAGAGACCTATCAAGCAGCTTGCCGTGACAAAGGTTTGCTACAAAACGATCACCATTGGGAAAATACTCTGAGAGAACCATCACTTTCGCAATGTCAAGTACAACTGAGAGAGTTCTTTGTAGTCATACTTTTATTTTGTCAGCCATCAGAACCATTGAGATTATGAGACAATATCAAAGACGATTTATGTGAAGATATTAGATACAGAATTAGACAGCAAAAACAAGATTTCGCCCTACCATACAGTGAGAACATATATAACGACGGTTTGATACAAATGGAAAATAAACTATTGCAATTAAATTAGAAAAGTGTAGGTGATTTTCGATTACCATCTTCAGTTCGTACAGAAAACAATGCTACAGATTCAATGGCACGTCACAATAATACAAAAAAAAATTGTGCTTAAGACCGCACGGCAGAAGTGAAAACTCGGTAAGGATATACGAGTATAATATTAGCACGATAAACCGCTAACTACAAACACTAACCTCACAATGTAAACCAAATAATTGTCAAAATAATTTTTATTACGTATCAATAATAACTATTACATTAATAAAGACAATTATGACGTATGAATTGAATATACTAAACACAGCGACACAACAGCGAAGAGCAGCTGACTGTATCTTTCTCACTCGGGTACACTCGGCGGTCCCGAGTTCACCCGATCGAGCCTGTCTCACCTCAGAGCGTGACGGATCAGCCTAACTTAGTACCTACGGAAATCTGTGTGCGGTGCGCCAAAAGAAGTTTTCACTTCAATAATTTGACCGTTTTTATCAAGGAAAAACTGCCAAAATTCGTCCCAGATCAAGGACATGGATTTGAGACTATAGTCGATAGCGTGAATAATAATAATATATATTTTTTTAATTGTGCTAGAAAGACTCGAAAGACGTTTCTTATACGATACTTGCTAAGATAAGACAATCAGAGAAGATAGCGATAGCAATTACGGCGAATCGCGGCAACTCTCTTAAAGGATGGAAAAACTACTCATTCTACTTTTAAACTTCCGCTATCCGTAAATCTGCAGCAACAATCTACATGTTCTATCCGCAAAAATGGTAATAATGGCCTCTAGGTAAATTACTACAATACGCCTCATTGATTATGTGGGATGAATGCACCATGAGCCATAGAGTGCATATAGAGGCCGTGGAAAGAACCTTATAAGATCTTAGAAACTCCTCCGCTTTCATGGGCGCCAAGCCCGGTAAAGTTGTAAAAGCCGTAAAGGCACCAGGGCCCCTAAGGCTAACAGTATAGTCAGTTCGAAAAAACTCATGGGCGGGATTACTTTTGTATTTGCTGGAGATTTTCGACAGACTCTTCCCGTTATTAACAGAGGTACGCGAGCAGATATCATCAAAGCATGCTTGAAATCGTCTCCCTTATGGACTTCGATTGAAAATTTATAATTACCGATGACTATGAGAACTCATCTTCATGAAACCACAAATATTGATTTCCCACAACAACTTGTAAAACTTGGGGAAGGAATTTTTCCCACTCCAGATTTAAGCAGAAATTGTTATATCCTTCTGGATGAGTCTCTAGGCCAAATAGCCCATAATTTAGAATTTTTAATAGATGATATACCCTGACATCGAGAATTTCCACGAAAAGGACTTTCATTGGCTCTGTTCTAGGGCAATAGTGTCACGTAGGAATGATACTGTCAATGAAATAAACAACCTGGTTATTCAAAAAGTACCCGGCCAAATAAAAAAATATAAATCGATCGACACCGTGATTAATATCCAAGACGCAGTCCATTATCCACAAGAATTTTTAAATTCACTAAACTTTTTGGATTGCCACCACACGAATTGACGTTAAAAATCGGAATTCAAATCATGTCTACGAGAAAGGTAAGCCCTGAGCATGTGCAATGGGACGAGGCTACTTATTAAGGAATTGAAGAATAATTTAATAGTAGCGACCATTATCACCGGCTCAGCAGCTGGTCAACTAACTCATTTACCGAGGATACCGATGATCCCAACCAATTTACCAATCCCATTTAAACGGCTTCAATTTCCGGTAAAAACATCTTTCGCGTTAACTATTAACAAGTCCCAAGGCCAAACCTGCGAATTAGTAGGGATCGACCTACGAACAGAATGTTTTACTCATGGCCAACTGTATGTTCTGATGTATGATCTTTTTACAAAAATAAAAAAAAAATAAAAAAACTTTAAAAAAACTATCTCTATTATGTACTCTTTCTTAGTAATCCTCGACGCAAAAAGACGGGTTTGTGCGAGTGTTAAAATTTATAATTTTTGAATTGTTTATTAAATACCCTTGCGAAGCCGGGACGGGCCGCTAGTCAACATATAAATGTAATGAACTGATTTCCTTTGAGCCCTCATTGCTCAGGCTAAGGCTAAGGCATTATATTATCTGTAGTATGAGAAAACATTCTACCATCATTAGAGGAAAGTTAAATGAGTAAAATGTAAAAAATACAGTTAAAATTTCATAAACAGGATATCCTTTGTGTATGGTGATCAAGATCCGGTCAAACACAATTATCGTGTCCCATCACCTAGAACTTCAGGAGAAAAAATAAGATAAAAAAGGTGTGTGTGCGATTCACACACGATAGAAGTGAAACTTCATTTTAAAAGACATTTTCTATTTTATTTAAACAGTGTGCAATATACATACACACCGACATTTACTCTCTCGCTCTGGCTCACACAAAGATGAGCGACCGAAAATATATTGCTCTCTCGTTCTGGCTCACACAAAGAGGAGAGAACGATGTGCGTTAAACGTTTAACGCTTGGAAGTCGCATAAGAAGTTTCACTTCAAAAAAACTGAATCAAACATTAACAAATTAATTAGGGTAGATCTTGTATGTTTTAGTTAATTGAAAGCTAACTAGTTTAGATTCGATTCCTGAGTAGATGTCGGCTAGATTTAATATTGATGGAGGATATCGCATCGCTGCCGCCGGTCCCGTGGTGAACGTTGTAACGACGCTGTGGCGACAAGTTTACGATGCTATACCGGAACGTTACTTGGAAAGCATATTGTATGAATAAATAACCTAGACTTATATTTAAGAAGAAAGAATGAAGAAGAATATTACATATGAGAACGTCGTCATGAAATCACAGCATATGGGTAGAGGATTATCTAATGATCGCTACCACCATCAGTTGAAAATTAATCATTTAGCAATTATTAGTATATTCCGGAATTTGTCGGCATTGTGGTGACCTCAATTCCATTCACGGTAGTCGCGCTTCGGTTTTTTAAAGATAAAAATTCTTATTATATAATTCGCGCGAAACCCAAATTATTTTTCTAAAATGTAAGTAGCCTAAGCTACTCCTTAAAACATCATCTATCTGCCAGTGAACGTCTCATTACGTGTCGTATATACTTTCATGCGCATTTAGTAAAAATCTGTTATTTTGTCTTCAATTTTAATTATTTGTATATATGTAATTGTATTAATATACAGTCCTTCTTCAGTAACATCAGATAAGATTGTGGTTAAACATTAAACAAATATATGAATTGTATGTGTTCTTGTTTGGTTAGTTTATATCTTACAGTCTGAATGTAATAGCAGTTTGATATATATTCGTTTGAAATCTTTCGCGGCTGTGTCATAAGCGCTCGCCCCCAAGCCTGGTGAAATTGTAAAATCCGTTTTTTATTTTTCTAATTGGCTATACTGTTGGTTAGGAGGCTTTAACAGCTTCACCGAACTTATGGGCAAGCGCAGAAGGTGCTCAGGCACTCAGTCGAGGAAAAAGGGCAACAAGCGCAAGGGTGCCAAAGTGGCCGACCTCGGCTTGGGCTGTTGCCGTATATTAGGGATGTAAGGATATGAGGTTTCGGATATGGATATGAAATTATTTCAGATATCCGATTGTTTCGGATAATTTCGGTTATGGATATTACATTTTTCAAAGAATTTTACAATATGTAAAAAAACTGTCCGATCAATAAAGGTGTTATTAAGTAACGAGATTCAGTTATATTTATGTAATCATTTTGAGATTATAAGTTAAAAATGTATCTCGAAAAAATATATGTTCCGCTTATCATCGTTAAAATTGTTTGATTACAGCCGTCCAGAGCTTTGGTTGTATATGTATGTTGGTTTTTGACAATGGCTCATTCGACTTTGCCCTATCCGAAATTATCCGAAAAATTTATATCGGATACGGTTACGGATATTTTTTATTTCGGATATCTGATAGTTTCGCTTATGGATATGGATATCCATAACATCTCTGCCGTATATACAACCATCGCGATCTAATTCCCTATATGCATGTCTCTTGCCTTTTGGGTGGAAGGAAGAAACACGCGTACATGTATTTAGTAATCTTTCAATTTTGTCTAAATCTAACTAGCCAAAAAAAGGTCCCTTACAGAAGCTATGTACCTGAGTGTAGTGCAGGTGTGAAGTGCATGTTGGTAGCTAGTGAATGCAGTGTCACTGTATCGCGCGAGCAACAGGCATGAGGGCTCCATACCGGATGATCGGATCTAGGTTCAAGTCGCTGCAGGAGGAGGCGGTCGTGACGTGTGTGTAAAGCCGTCTGAGGCTCAGGGATCTTAAAGCTAACATAGTGCGTTCAAAACAAAAAGTTGAAATAATTATGGTGTTTTTTTATTTGCTGCTATTAAAGGTCCAGTAGCTTAAATCGGAAAGAAAACTATCGGCTCAAGGACTGATCTATATAGATATATATACTAACTACTAATATAAAGAGGTAGTTTTTGAATGTCTGTTCGAGGTAATCTCTGGAACTACTGATTCCATCCTAAAAGTACTTTCACTGAAAGGAAGCTACGTTAGTTAACGTTAGCCTATAACCTACATTTACATTTTCATTCATGTTAAATTTTATATTGTAATTAATGCGAGCGAAGTCTCTGCTATAAAAGTAAAAAATAATATTGTATCAATTAATACGTTTCATAACTTAAAGTGCAGTTTTTAATTAGTCAAATACGACAGCTTACGTTTATCACTTACTCATTTTTTTCTCAACTGCAGCTGCCGGATCAGGTTTTTTTATTTGAGGATAGGATATAATTAGCTAGGCGAGCATGAGAAAATGACTTATCATGGGGTGTGATATAGTATCATGATGTTGTTTATCTTCACTGAAATCATTGTATAAAAATCTAACTCACATCGTTGGACACGGCCCGGTCGCGGCGTCCGAGCGCAGTGCCACTGACAATTTTTTTCTTTTTAAATTCTGCGGTTAAGAGGTGCGTACCAACTTAATTACCCAATTATAGCTAAAGAGATTGTGTGTTTGAACGCGCTTATCTTTGGAACTACAAATCAGATTTGAAAAATTGTTATTGTATTGTATAACCTATTTGTTGATGGAGGACCCTAATTAGCACTAACCACGAACGACTAGCTAAGCAAATACGAGAAGTGAGAACACGGGTGCGTCTGCGGTGCGGCGGAGTGTTGGAGAGTTGGCTGAATAAATTTAAAACGGGTAAAACCGTGGGGCACAGCTAGTATCTAATGTAAATGTTAGATGATCCCAGCGGGTTAGAGTTCACCTGTACACCGAAGATGTCATTTCGGACAGGTTCATGTCCGACTGACATCATACCTCGACGAACAACTCCAGTAAAAATACACCACGAATACATTGGGTACCTAATTCCCGGTGTTCCATCGCACGTCGCTCTCGGCCCGTCAAATTTGCGATCAGGGTTACTACTACACTATATTATTTCATTTTTAAAGATACATTTTATTAACTATTATGGACACAATTTCACACACGGCCTTTCAAACAAAGCAAAGCTTGTACTAGACGCACAATTGACAGCTATATATCACACATAAGTTAGTCATGTTTGGGGATCGAAACCGTGACCTCTCGGTTCAGTATTCAAGCTTTACTGCCACTATGCTAGGAGGCCGCTTTACATTTTGATGTGAAACATCTAATTGCGCTTTTGGATGAGAGTACATTTCCGACTTAGCGCTCCGCCTTCAATTACAAAACAACAAAGCAACATATTAGTATTGTGAAATTAAATTTCGTTAAAATATATTTCTATAATAAATAATTTCATAAAATTGATATTTTATATTCGTGAATAATTCTTTCATTTTCATTTGAAAATATTTCAATATAAAAAAAATTGTGACTGTTCACACATTTTTTATATACGTTTATTTCAATGAAAGTATTACTCAATCAAGTTCGACTGGAATCAAGGTCGAATCACTTTCGACGAAGGGAATTGTCGTGACGCAAAGCCTGCTTATTAGTTAAACCCCTCAAGTAAAACCTGTTTTGTCAAGCAGTTACCTCTGTATTTTTTTGGCAGCTTTACTTCAGAGGTAGTAGATAGTTCTAGACTTGGAGTGGTACCAACTTCTATCACTTCATCATTTAATAAAAGAACCGAAGCCAACTACATAGCCCTCAGAATTGTTAGACTTAATTGGTAGTGAACGGGTCACGTTGCTCATGCTCGTGAATGGGTGGCCGATGTTGCGGGAACCCGCTGTATGCGAGCAGTGCAAGACTTGTCTTCAAGCTATGTCCTGCAGTGGATATTTTTCAGCTGAATGGATGATGATAATGTTAGTACATTATTAATTATCATTAAGACAATGTTATTGACATGCATAAACCACTAGAAACTTTCGTGATCCTCGAGAACGAAGTTGAAGTCTCAGTAATTTTAATTTAGAGATGATTTGATAGTTGATAAGATTTATAATTGTAATTTACTGTGACAGCCCTGACCGATAGCGAACTCGCAGCGGAGACGTCTTCGTCAAGTGACAGCCGGCGACATATTTTATTCACAGCGCACCGCTCGTAATTCCGTCGATGCAGATAAATTGTTTTACCGCGGGAGGAGCCACGTCCCACGACTTCGGCGTTTGCATGATGAGCTCGTTTTTTATGCCCGAATAAAATTGTGTTAGCCGCCGCCGCCGTCGAGGGGCGCTGCGCTCGCCGCCTGTGGATAACCAAGAAATTGTTTTCGGAAACCTGCTTTGATATTTATGAAACTTGGCAGGTTGTAACGAACGTTTGAGTGAAGGGTGTTTTGATAGTATGTATCTATGATGTGGATTACATGAATTTTGCGATAAATTAATAAAAAATAAAAATAAATTCATAACATGATCGGGCGATGATTCATCTGAGAGCCTACAATGACTTGGCATTCATGGAAGGAAAACATCACTCTTTGTTCTTCTTGGTAGCAAACAATCATCTTTATAATGATTAAAATTGAAAATAATTACCGACATTATTAAGCGAAGAATTGTGTCGAATGAAAAAAAAAACATGCCCGAAGTTGGCTTAGTAAAATGGTGGCAGTTCCTCTGAACTCTTCGATGGACTTTATGACGCTAGCCGGAAAAGAGCAATATTAAACGGTTTTTAACTTCACTACAGTGGTTTTATATTACAAACTATTTTGAATGATATGCCATCAAATAAAACCTAAAGCTAATATGAAACAAAAGCAGAAAATATCATTACTAATTACATAATTTTTCCTTTTTTAATTATTTCTAATCCGTCTTCAATACGAGTAATCGTAGCCATCAATATTAACCAGTGTGACCAATATAATTTCATAAGTGTTACTACTAAATACTTGCAGTCTGGATACTTGCATTTTAATTCGCATATTATTGCGATTTCGTCTTCGTGGTTAATCAAAATGACATCAGTTGAAGCAGAAATCTTTAGGTCTTTGTTACAGCATTTTGGCAAAACATTGTTCGGATGATGCTAAGATATTGTACGCCTAGTATTGCTGTCTCATCAGCGACGCTTTTGATTTGATTCTAAAAAGGATACAATGGGGCTAATATATATGATTGAATAAAATAACAAAATATAGTAAAAAAAGATATATAAAGTGCAAAGTATTTATAGATTTTAATCATAGAAAAAAAATTTTGTGATGCAGTCACAGTATACAATTTTCCTTCATCACAGAAGTAGTCGGTATACATAATTTTATATACTTACCTATCTTCTATTCTATGTTTGTATCGCTTCGTACCCAAAATGAACTCTACGTGCTCTTGCTTCTTTATTCGTTATTGAAGAAGGATGGGATTTTAAAGCAATCTATAAGGACAACATTTAGTCATGATTCAGGTAAAGTAATAGAGGACCGGGGCAGTGACCCTTCTTAAAATGGATATTTATCTTTTAACGCCGATTCTGAATTTTTCTTCACGTATCGATTGTAAGCCTAAACCACTGCATTTGTCACAACAACTATTTTAAGATTAACATTAAACTATTAAACATTATCTGTATTTTTCATCCTTTATCTCTCACCACACCGATAAAACTCAGAATAGGAACGATTTAAAACCATCGAGATCAGATAAAAACAATTCGAAGGTTAAATAATAGAGAGTTCCAAGTTAAATGTACACTGACAAGTGTATTTTCCATTCGATCGAGCTGCGCCGTTGCCGCCGTCGCATCTGAAGCGTGCCTGCTTAACATTCCGACCGGTGAAGCGCTTGCCGGAAAATAAACTCTCAGAACAGCACCTTGTTAACATATTAGCGAGTTTAAAACGATTCTTGTGTGAAAGGGTCTCTGGAAAAAATATTACTTGCCCCTATTTCCCTTTCACTTTTTCCGTGAACGATAGAATCCTTTTCTGATTTAAAAAAAGGTTTTTTTAGTAGGACCGACAAGGAAATGTTGGTTTCTGACTATTGATTACCATATGTATCCTAAGCCAGCAAAAGGCTTGTAACCGACAATAACAAATTGGAATAGATGATGCCTTAGTTTTAACGAGTAGTAGATTCATAAAATAAAAAAGGTGTGCGTGCGATTCACACACGATAGAAGTGTAACTTCATTTTAAAAGACATTTTATATTTTATTTAAACAGTGTGCAATATACATACACACCGACATTTACTCTCTCGCTCTGGCTCACACAAAGAGGAGAGACCGATAATGTGCGTTAAACGTTTAACGTTGTCCCGTGATAAATAAATAAAAAAAAATGTTATCCCGCGTGCCCAAAACATGATGAAGGGCTAACTTTTACATTACATTGCATTTTATATATACAACGTTAAATTATTTTAACAAAAAAAAAACTGTAATATAAATTGACATTATTATCATTACTGGCTGTGGAACTGTCTTCCGGCCAGTGTTTTCCCTCCTTCCTATAACATGGAGTCCTTCAAACATAACGTGAAGAGATATTTAAGCAGGCCGACATAACAGCGACGACTATCGATGGATTGTAAACCCCACGGTAGTCGCCGATGTTATTGAATTGCACTGTGCTTACCATCAGGTTCAGTGTAGTCACTATGCCGTGCTACGATAAAAAAAAATAACTTCATGTCAAAGTTCCATCACAGGATGCGCGCGCAGCTCGCAATTTTAATCTCAACTAAACGCGCCAAAATAACCATAACGTTAAAAACCTCTTATAAAGAGGAAAGATTTGATTGTTTGTTTGCATTGAATAGGCTCTGAAACTACTGGACCGATTTGAAAAATTCTTTCACCATTAGAATCCTACATTATCCCTGATGAACATAGGCGATAGAATAAAAAGTTAGGGATCCGTATGAAAATGTATAATTTTTGAATTTTTTGTTAAATACCCGTGCGAAGCCGGGGCGGTCCGCTAGTTATATAATATTGTAACAAAGAATTATCAATTCGCAACGGTTCGAATATTGATAAAATAAATATTGAAGAGCGTCACCGAACTGAATTCCACATTTCTACGTATTGGTACTTGATGTTTGCATTACACGCTCGTTCCGACCGCTAGAATGGGATGAAAATCAACAGTCTTACCGTATCACAGATGAATATAGATTTTGATAACATAATTGTAAACCACGGACTAGAGCTGGACACCATTTGTTAGTAGGAAAGTGTGCAAAACATAAATGTATAATATTTACTATACAAAATTCTTAAGAATTACTGACACAACGTACACTTAAATCGGTGGTTCTAGAAACATGAAATTTTGCACACGAGTTTCTTATAAAACGTAGGTGAGTAATAAAACAAAAGATTTAAAAAAATAGAATGAGTCTTGATATATTACAACTGCGATATTTTATCGTGTACACGGCTAGTGGCATAAGTTTAAGTGAGGTCAAGATGCGTAGATATATTACATACAACTATAATAAACAACCTGGTCTAATTTACGGTAACATACTTATATAGTTAGTAAAGTAAAAAGTAAGGTAAAGTATTTTATTTGATTGTACTTTTCTTATTACTGCTTAGCCCCTACAGAAAAGCATAATGATAATTATATAGCCTAGATCTTTCCTCAGGTTCGGTTCTATATTAAGCTTAAACTACAGTTATAGCATCGAAAATACTTGAAACACATTTATTAACTTTTTGAATCGACACCCATAATTATCGCGCGCGATAATCTATCTTCTAATATATAAATAAAATGACTGAGGTTGCCGGTGTTTGCGCATCACGCAAAAATCGCTGGATTATTTTGATCGCTGGAGTATGTAGCTTGGAAAGTACCCTATAGGTTTTGATAAATAATCGGTTAGCGAGTGTGACTTTAAAACATTTAGTATGAAGTACCTTTTTAATACGTTAACCTAGAAACTTCTATGCTTACAGCAGTATGAGGCTATTACTTAGCCTTATACTTAGCTTATTGAGGCTTAGTATTTGATATTAATTTCAACTATTTACCTGAAGCCGTTATAGAGAGAAAAATAAAATGGAATATAATTTTATTGCATTTTATTTAATACGTGATTACAAATTCATTATTTTCTGTTTTATTTCTTAAGTTATATTAAAAGACATTCCTTAGTGCCAAATTTTAAGACTGTAGTCCTACGGGTTAAATATCCTATAGGTTTTGATAATCGCTTAGTGACCAGTATTATAACTACAAAGTGCCGTATCTCTTTAAAGCGTTAACCTAGAAACTTAGAACTAGAGGCCATTGACCTTAGTATATATACTATTAATTTCCACTGTATACCTCAAGTCATTTTCTAGAAAAGATAAACACACGGTCAGACAAACAGACAGATAGACAACAAAGTGATCCTATAAGGGTTCCCTTTTCTTTCATTATGTGGTATGTAACCCTAAAAACAAAACAATTTCTTGAGCTTTAATCATATTAGTATAGATTACACTGCGTTTTGATCTAACGCATTGTTTTTCGACGTTAATACGTATAAAGCCTTAGTGTAGTCAATGTCGTGTTATTGTAAACCGTGAAGTATATTTGCAGAGAAGGTGTTTGTTCGGGCGAGAGATCCTTCCTCTCGTGTCCGACAGAGCGGAAGGATCACTAGTTTGAACATCACTTATTGGCGAGGACATAGGAAGCGTCGCGTCGCCAACTGATCCGTGAGTGGACGCTTTAGTTATTTTACAATGGTCTTTGGAAACGTTTATTCACGGTGCTGCAACGTTTCTCACGAGTCTGTGTTTATTCACGTTATGTTTGTTTTGAAGTGAAACTTCTTATGCGACTTCCAAGCGTTAAGTGTTAAATGTTAAACGTTTAACGCACTTTATCGGTCTCTCCTCTTTGTGTGAGCCAGAGCGAGAGAGCAAATGTCGGTGTGTATGTATATTACACACTGTTTAAATAAAATATATTTTAAAATCAAGTTTCACTTCTATCGTGTGTGAATCGCACACACACCTTTTTTTTTTTGAAGTGAAACTTCTTATGCGACTTCCAAGCGTTAAACGTTTAACGCACATTATCAGTCTCTCCTCTTTGTGTGAGCCAGAGCGAGAGAGCAATAAATTATCGGTCTCTACTCTTTGTGTGAGCCAGAGCGGGAGAGTAAATGTCGATGTGTATGTATATTGCACACTGTTTAAATAAAATAGAAAATGTCTTTTAAAATGAAGTTTCACTTCTATCGTGTGTGAATCGCACACACACCTTTTCTTATCTGTTACTCAAACTTTACTCGTGACCCTAAACGCGGGGGCTACAATATTCTACATATTCTTTATAAGAAGAACTTTGATAAACATTTACTTACATTAAGCACATATAAAGACGAATATACTTATTTCTACTAGGACACTAAATTAAAATAACATCGTATAGTTATTACTTATTATTACATAACTAAAATAACTTTACCAATGTTTTTGATAGGTATAATTTTACTGTATCCCTCATGCCTTAGTTATTTACCATAAATGAATAATCCATTGTTGCCGAATCTGGAATCCAAAGTTAAAACTCTGCGCTCGACTCAGACGAAGAATTACGTCGCTCAAAAACCGGCATTTAAAAAAATATAACAAGTTATTCGATGAATGTATTAGATGGCGTACTGCCGGTTCATAATGTGAGTAGACCTATATATAACGTTGGGTTTATTAAATACATATAGCTGGGATTAAAATGGTATTTAAAAGCAGAGTGCTGCCACAATGGTATCGTAGATTGACGCTTAATTTAGTTTATCAGAATTGTTTTTCAACTGATAAGAACAACTTGTATACCTACAAGTACCTATTTATCATTCTTGTAAATTGAGAGATACCTAACACAAAAACCCCTGTAAACAATCCTTAACTCTCGGTTTTTCTTTTTGTACAACTAAAGTGGCAAACAAACTTACGGCCCGCCTGATTGTAAACGGTTACCGTAGCCTATGGGTAGCTTGTAACATCAGAACTGAGATATCACTAGCGCGTTGCCGACCTTGAATCCTCTTTCCCAAGGAGCTAGCAAACCCTAGTCACCGAGGAATACAACACAAGGATATTTGGCTGCGATCTTCTGTAGGATGGAGGTATTTCACCAGTTGGGCTGCCTCAAGTAATAAAAAATTACAAAAAATCATTTCTCTGTGCATGGTTGTTTCTTAGAATTATATATTATTATTTATTCTGCCAAAGGCGTACATTAATTATTTACCTAGCAACACTTTAGACCTTGCAAAATATTACTTTTTATAATGTTTTGACTGTTGGAAATCTCTCTCTTACAATTATATTAACTAATACGATAAATATTATTTGCACAGTTGGAAAAACTAAAAAAAGTCCGATCGAGTTTCTTGGCGGTTCTTCTCGATGCCTAGGATGTTTTCCGAACCAGTAGCAGTAAAGTAGTGTTAGACATTCTTAAGTGCCTTCTTGGGGCCTAAGTTGAATAAAGTATTTTGTTACTTAGAATTTTTTATTTAGAATGACTGCGTACGTATTCTAATAAAAAATATAATTTTAATAACTCCTAATGTCCCTACCGCGGTTTCCCTCAACTTCCCTGCCTGCTACATAGTCTATTTATTAGAATAAATAGAATAAAATGTCTCGGATCGTATATTCACAGAATAGTATGTTGTTTTGAAAGCTGTGCTGTGCATATGGTTGCACTAATCGCTCATGCAGGAGCCAATTTCGCTGTGAACGGTCCGCCGTCGCCGGCTTTTGTTTCTACTCGTTTCTAATTGAAACTATTTTGGAAGCTGGACAATGCGGTATTGTCCGCGTGTCCGGCGATGTTTGCCGCCTTTATTAATTCAGGTAGGCGTAGCTGAGAGTGGGCGTGGTTTTGGGTGGGGCGTATGCCAGGCCCGCCCACCGGCGCGACTCGATCTCCGGCGAGCCGTGGCCTTCCACAGTCTGTCTGTTGACACCACGTTTAGCGCTCAGCTTTGCGCCGATATCCGCGAAACTTTCTCGGCGTTTACGATAAGTCGCGAAGTTTGTTGTATTAAATTAATCGTGCGTTTAAGTAATCGTTCCCGGGTAAGCCGCTTCAACTTGAGGTTTCCCGCTCAGGCCCACACACACGCTAAGTAAGTTTATTTTATGTACAAATAATAATAAAGGTAATTTTAAGGAGTATATAGAAAAGTATTCTTGTAATCCGGGTTTACGAGATTTTTTCTTTAGTATCCGCTATAATTTAACCACATAATTTCAAATATTTAAATACCCGAAATAATTTTAATATAATTAGCTGTTAGTAAAATATGTGAAAATTGTCATAAATAGAAAAATATACTTAGGATTTTTTTTAAATTAAATAACTAATTTTTTTTTAAATAAACTGTTTTAATATCAAGAAAGTAGTTTCACTGAGATATTATATTAAATAAGTACGCAATAGATATAAAAGCGAATAATATGTGTAAATGAAAGTAAAAAAAAAACTCATGATGCTTAAACTTTAAATTAAATTTTACTTTATATACATATTTTATGAATATAATTAAGTATTAAGTTAACAAGAAGCAATTAACAGAAAAACACGGATTATTTCTTCCATAATACAGCCATAATTATTTTATGAAACAGATAATCAGAAATTGTAATTTGTGGACTATCAGTCAACTGTTTCAAATCTAAACTCGATTGGCATTTAAAAACGTGACCATTTATTATGACAGTACGTATTGCTAGTATACATAATAGTACTTAATAATGCAAGTGAGATACGTAGGCATTACAATTAGCAAATAAAACTCCATAAACTTTAAATATTTCAATTTTGCGCGGATTCCTTTTTTGTGCATCGTGCTATTTGCGCACAAGTGAATTAAGATGCCCTGATGAAGCAGTCAAACAGTCTACTATTAAATCTTCTATATAAATAAAATTAGTGAGGTTTTGCCGTTTCGCGCGCATCTCGCAAAAACTACAAGACAGATCTTTACTCCTTACATTCTTGACCCTTTTCAAAGATTATCACGATAACTTCTACATTTAATAAAAAGTTACACGTCCACGCGAGTGGAGCCTCGGCCACAGCTATAATAAACTGAATATTCAAGTCTATAGGTCTATTAATAGTGTTTTAATTAGCATAGTTTATTTATTCACAAAAAAGTTTACGGTTTTTTAAATATAAAAACGTTGTTGCTGTGATTTAAAAAATGTTAAATTAAATCCCATCGAGATAAAAATCATGTGTTTTATAAGCTGCATTATGAATCTAAAAGTGGTGGTTACGATAAATGTGTTGACAAAATAATATTTTGGTACCTACTGTATGTTCCTACAAGGTTACGGGGTTGAGCAAAGCTGGTCAGAATAATGGGATTTCGCCTGATGCGTGGTCGCGATCTAATCAGACAAGAAGTACGACAGACCTAACAAGTCGTAGTTGTCTCTCCATCAGCAGAATTCACTATAGGTGTAAAAAGGCCGGCGCCTCCATATATGTATATATTATAGATAGAACACGACTGACATTGTAATGTAATTATAAAAATAATCTTAGTTCCTTTTAACCGTGACCCTGCAGATACAAGCAGAAGTCTTGTAATAGTCGTTGTGGTCACTGGCCGAATGGTTAGAACCTTGGCACGTATCAACGATTTTTTTCGGAAATTGTATAATTATATTTAGTAAACGCGTCGGATGTTAATGAAGGAAAACATCGCGAGGAAACCATAAAACTCGAGAATGTTATTACATTACTACCCTACTACTATACGCGGTGGGTTGAAAACAAAACTAGATCTCACGTTTGAAATTGTCTCATCGTGGTCTGGCTTGGTGGTTATACCTACTCGTGTCTTATCTAAGGAACAAGTCCTGATCCAACAGTGGGACATTGAAAGAATTGTATTATAAGAGTAGGATACATTTCTTTTAAGTCGGACCAACTAAGTTAAAATTCGTTGATTCATTTTTAATCAAACTTGCGACGCTTGTCGTTTTTCGCAGTTATGTTGATCAATATACAGTGACAGAGGCTAATAATATATGACGGATTATATGACTTAAGGCGTATAGTGATATATAACACGGCTTCTAGTCTTAGCTTCTTCCAATAATTCTATTTTCTATTATTTAATTTAAGTGGGCAACTATTACAATGGCGAGCTCCGCACTGTTCGGCTACTCGTGCCGGAATTACTAGTACGACCTTAGACCTGACTATACTGTTAGCCATAAGAGCTTTGAAGCCTCAGACGGCTTTTACAGTTTCACCTGGGCTTGTAACTAGTACGACAATAATAACTCGCATTTATAAACAGGTTCGATGGAGCTTTCTTGTGTGCTTTACAAAAACTTAAATAATCAAACCAACAACTCTTGATAAAAACGTAATTAAAATAATTTTAAGAGTCACAATATCTTAAGTAAATAACTTAGTAAATGGTGTTGCGCCGATAAATATTTTTGAATTTACAGAACAAAAGAAACGTGCATATTTTCCTTGATTTATTTCTCAGATACTTTAAGATTAAGATTGATTTATAAAAGGTTAATAAAATAAAAAATACGAGAATAAAAATAAAACTGTACCTACTAGCTATCATTTCGGAATGAATATAAGCGGGAACAAATCAGTCGTCATCGGGTCGCGTTTTTCCTGTCGACGGATAAAAATGCCCGCCCGCCCAAACCGTGTAGTGGGACCGCGGCGCGCGTTTCCCGCTCACAGTCCAGGGCTGCCGCCACCTACACCTTTGTTTTTATCTGTAATAATTCCCACAGGTATATTTCCAACAAATGATGTCGAGAAATACTAATAATTATTAAAACTATGTGCGAGCTTGTTATCATACAAAATACTTTTTTGTAAAAATTATGGAGTCAATAGATATCGGTGTTGATTATATAATGCCGAGAGAAATTATATTTTTATTTATTTCCTTTTTTAATAAAACAATTTAGAGTAAAAATATTTATGGCATAGATTATATATATAATGCCGAGAGAAATTCTGCTTTTATTTGTATCGTATAATTTAGTATCACTGTGGCTACGGACTTAAACGACGGAACTTAACTTAACTTAACGACGGATAAAGTCGAAAATCACAATGAAGCTGTGTCTTATACTTACTATTAAGTGAACAAAATTAATGAACGATTTGAATGAAATTTTATATTTAGATAGGTTATACTATCCAAGCTTACCTAGATAGTTTTTTTTCAATACAACTATTGAAGCACGATCACCCAAATTTTATTCATAAAAAAATAATTTTGAACTTAATTGAATTTACAAAATCAACAAAAAATAATTTATCGAGCAAATTTATTTTTAAAATTTGATTTGCTAATTTATTTTCTTAAATAAAAATTATATTTACGCGCATGATCATAGTTTTTTTAACTGAAAAACAATACGCAATAAATGAAGACGAAATAAATGTTAAGCCGAAGAAATAACTAGTAATTTAGTTTAAAAAAAAAGCAATACAAAAGAATCTTTAATACATACAAGCTTTTTTTAACTAAACTAATTGTTGATATTCTCTGTCTACGTATTTTTTTTTTTTTAATTGTTAAGGCCACTAGCATCAGAATAATTATCTACTCTTCAAAAATGGCTCTAACAAGATCGTGTGTCCATCGTGAAAACTGTTCAACAATATAAAATGCACGTTTCTAGCTGTTATTTTTAATCCATTTCACTTCTGAATAATAACCAAAGTTATCACGCATAATTACATGATACACCCAGGCCCAAATAACGAAAGTTTTTTTATCATTAGAGGTTTTAGCGTTGTGACCACAATTTCAATAATATTAAGTGACGATGTGGCTCAAGATGGTAGCATACTAAGCCTTAGTGGAAGACTGGCTCTCAAGTGCAGTTGCGGGAACATACCTATTGGTGCTTGGCGACGGATTTTCAACTTGAGGGTGGTAGCTAGCTAGGTGGGCATTAAACAAAGCCCTACCACCTAGCTAAGGTATCATCACGATGTTTTCTTTCACCGAAAGCTCATTCTCATTGCAGGCATTCGAACTTACGTCTATTGACGCGATGTCCGTACACGCTACCACTTAGTCATCATTGCTTATTCATTGTTTATGAATTAAAATAAAAACTACATGAAAGATCAAGATCCCGCAAAAGTTCTCTGTGTATATAATAAAAACAGTATTGCCAGCCCTAAAGTAGAGTGAAATCATCGCTGACAATGTCGATTCAGTTTTATTGGCCCCGCGATCTTTTTATGGGAATCGGCGCGGATCGTTTATCCACTTCGATTGGGGTGCTCGCTTCATCTTTGCGGTCTCTCACTTGAGTTTTTGTCACTTTTATTCGAGTTGCGGTTTGTACTCGTTTACGTTTAAATTATTATTGACCTTAATCACTTTCTTCAAGACTTCTGTCTTGGGAGATTTGAAATTAAATTACCGATAAATACATAAAAAATTGCGTCTACTTATGTACGCATGAGATAAGTTATAATTCATGGTCGAAACAAAACAAAAATAACTCCAAAAATATTATCCCGCGCGGCGTGCCGATATGATAAGCTTAAGTCATCAATTATAATAATGTACGATTACTTATTTTTAATTCTGTGAAAATAATTTCACGGTGTATAAATAAAGAATATAGTATTAAAACAAAAGTCATTAAAATAAATATACATTATTATCATTGATGTCTAGCTTCATAATGTCGGAATTCAGTCACATAAAGAGCGTATAGTCCAAGTCCGGGTGAAGCTGTAAAAGCCGTCTGAGACTTCGGGCCCCTACCACTAATAGTATAAATTAATATATCAAAAAATAAAGCGTGTGTAGCAATCAATTCAAAATTTTAAAGCTCTTTAAAATCGCTACGTTTTTAACTCAATCAGATAAAATAACTTATTGTATATATGTTAAAATAGTTTAAAAAACTAAAAACATGCTTTAATTACGCACTACAAAATAATGAAACTTTTTAGTCTCACCAACAACAATCTATTTGACTTGTCAAAAAGAATCATATGATCCTAAACATGAGGGTTTTGCTAGTAACCTCTAAAGACCTCCACTATCCACCTATTGGCTCCATCACCAGACCCCTGTTACCAAGCCCAATCTATTGGACGTCAAAACAAATCATATGAGCGCAAACTCGAGGGGTTTACTAGTAGCCACTAAATTTTTCCACTATCCACCTCCTGGCTCCATCATCAGATCAGCTCCAAGATACCAAATTATAGTGTTGTCATCCGAACTACATATGCATACAAAGTATCATCTTCGATATGACAATTAGAAGTAGGTTAAAATTGACTTCTAAGATTTTATTACATTGTTTGTTTGTTAGTTAGTTAGTTACAAGTGAAGCTAGTATAAGCGTGTTAATGAGAACAGGTTTAGTTTGATGAAATAACTGAATATCATTCAGAAAATTCAGCACATAAGTCACATATTGGTATCTAATGTTAGGAGAACGTAATTTTGGAAAATAATATCAAATGAAAAACGCTTATTAAAACGTAAGAAAAGGGTTAACAATCAAACTATAGATCATATACACAATATATTGATAAATTCGTCATTCATTTCTTGTCCGTATTTTTTCATAACACATACATACATTTATAATATGAAATAACTTTTCCTATTGGCCGGGCAAAGTTTAGAAGTCCAGAAAACATATTTTATCACACAACCAAGCATCATTTCAAATAGTCACTACACACTAAGATATTGAATGGCATTTTTTTTTTTTGGAACTGACTATACTGTTAGCCTTAGGGCCTCTGGAGCCTTTACGGCTTTTGCAGCTTTACTGGGCTTGGGTTTGGGTTGAGTGGCCGTATTTTAAGAGAGATAGCGCGATATCGACTTGAATCTCAGTGGAAAGCAAAAATTAATCTATGGTACGTATATTAATTTGATTATTTTAAATAGAAAGAAATATTTATTTATTTGTACCAAAGGCATTTGACAACCATAGACAATCTAAAAGTACCCCTACTTCCACCTTCTAAGAACTAAAAGTCAAATGCCAGTTGTTAGAAAACGGGTCCAGCTCAGCATAAATTTGGTTAACAACCAGCGCTGGTCTTCCGTTGGTGTCGTTGAAATAGCACGACAAAGTAACTGCACTATGCCTGATGGTAAATACAATTCAAAAACACCGACGAGCACACCATCGTGTGATTGGCGATCCAACACCGGCCGTCGCTGTTACGTTTGCAAGCTTTTTAATAACTTTATAAACATTGGCTGACGCCGCAACGCGACGAACCAAAAGAGTTACTGTGATGGACTTACCACCATTTGCATGGTTGTTGGAAAGCGACAAACCTAAGCATCCCACTATAGCGAGTGTTATAGCTAGTGTATGGCTGTCGCGATCCAGTCGGGCATAGCTGTCGTGTCCTACTAACCAGAATAGTAGCGACTCAGTTGAAAATAAATTATAAAAACTATATATTTAGCCATAAGGGAATATTCAGGATGGGGATATAAATTTAGACTATTATTCCCTTTATGTACAAAAAAAGTTTCATGAAGTGAACACAATTATCGTGCCCTATACCACCCAACTAAAACTACTATAAATTACTACATATATATGACTTTTATAAATTGTATATATGTATTGATATAAATAAAGGAAGGTGACAGTGGATATTCTCCGACACTGAGACTAGTAATGAGGCGGCACGGCGCGGGCGGTGGGCGCGCGACGCGAGGGCGGGCGGTAACCAGCGACCGCGTGCGATAACGAGCAGAGATCGTTACGTGCTCGTTACGGATTAGGGGGATGTGACACCACCGCAGTGTGCCCGCTCGCTTGTATCTCTATTCATCGTTTACTCATAATAGACGTTTAGGTAAAGTATAATTCTAATTCGACTTCTTTCATAGTCTAATGAACTGAAAGTACGTATAACACGTTGCTTGTTTTTAGCTAGTTAGCTTAAGGTTTTCTTTATTTAATAATTTCCTATATCATCACTAACCTAAACCTATAACTTTATTTAAAAAAAGGTTTTTCTTATTCATTACTTATTTTACTAATCATTACATAGTATAAAACAAAGTCGCGTCGCCCTGTCCGTCCCTATGTATGCTTAAATCTTTAAAACTACGCAACGGATTTTGAAGCGGTTTTTTTTTAATAAATAGAGTGATTCAAGACAAAGGTTTACATGTATAATACATGCATAATATTGTAGAGAAACACTGATAAATTTAGAGGTTTCTAATGTGATGTCGTAAATAAACACATTTTTTGCGCTTACATTGCAAACGCTGGCTCAACCCCACGAGATAAATCAAAATAATGTACTACAGTATTGTACACCTTAAAAAGGTCAACAAAAATTCTGCGATGGTATATATCTATCACTTAAGGATAACCCACAATAACCTTACATTTTACGGGAAAAAATGGCTTGTTTACGAAGTGATTTTAAGCAATACAGCATTAATCCTTATCTAATTAAGTACCTTAAATACATTGTCCATTTAATATAGATCAATATAGCCCTTTACAGCATGTAATTTAAAGGAATATTTCCGAAGATATTACAGATTTAATGTGTAGGGAAGTGCGGCGGTACCGGCCCTATATCCCATGGTCAATTATATGTCGCTCTTTCAAGAGTAACCTCTAAACAAAACATGTTTGTATTGTCTAATGAAAAAAAAGCTGTAAACGTTGTTTAAGGACATTCTATAGTAGGTAGGTAGGCATATTTAGTATCAGCATTGCACCCGTGCAAAGCCAGGGCGGGTCGCTAGTAATAAATATGTAAGTGATATTACTAATGGCATTAGTATTGGCATTTTCTTTCAAACAATATCGGTTCAGCCATTTGGGAGCTACGATACCACAGATAGACACGACTCTGTTTGAGTCGAGGGTTAAAAAGGTAAAGTTAGAGATTTTGAATGCATGTTTTGAGGTAATTATGTGCAAGGACCTACTGATCCAATTCTAAAAACTCTTTCACTGATAGAAAGCTACGTTCATGCTAATGGTTATAGGCTATGTTTTATTCATATTAAGTTTTATATTGCAATTAACGCGTACGAAGTCACGAGTAGCTGTATATAACCAACTAAAATGCCTTGAATATAAACTTAAAAGTACTAGAAATGACAATCTGACTTTGTTATTTATTTATAACACTCTTAATCGCCTCTAATCCCGATTCATCTATAAAATCTTTAACACTCTCATCGGCTCTGTACTATGATTTTTGTCTAAAAAATATCTTTTCTAGTACGTAAGTACCTCAGTAGTATCATACCTCAATGGTTAGTTAGTGTTAAACCCTTTCAAATAAAAGTATTGAAATCAAATCTTAAGAAAGAGCAATCCGTTCATTAACGTCACCTTGAACTTTTATAAAAAGAAAACTTAAAAGAAAATGACACCGACGCGACGCGACGGTAGGGTCCCGAGAGATGAGGTTTCATAACAAGGTAGGCACCTGAAATCACAGACGCCGTTGTTTCCGAATAACAAGCGGTTGCGAAAGGATTCGGCGTCCGAGTTAAAAACAAATGAGGCTTAAAAAGCAGTTGCCATGAATGATGCTAAATGGAAGTTGCAGACCGGCGTTTGTGACGCGTCCTTATTTGCAATTACGACAACAGCCCAAGCCGAAATTCGTCCACTTTGGCACCCTTGAGAGCTTATTGTCACGCTTTGGTGGCTGAATGCCTTAAGCGCTCGCCCCCAAGCTCGGTAAAGTTATAAAATACGTATGAGGAACCGGGCTAAACCGAAAAAAAAATAATTAATTAATAAACTTTTTTTTATAAAGTACCACGGTAAAGTGATGGAACTGTTTCAGTACGATCCAAAAACATGGCGACTACCGAGAAATCAACATTTCATTGTATGTAGCCACTGTCATACCGGCCTGCGTAATTAGAAAATGGATTAGCACTGGCTGATACTGAAACGCGACACGCATAAGCGAATCGCTATGACGGGCATTTCATATATGTACGGTGGTCGCGGCCCAATCGGGCTGAACAGTCCAGCCCTACTACCCCACTATTGCTATTTCCTCGTTTGGCTTGAGTGTCTTTGTTTTCAAGATGTTTTTGACACACCTTACACCCCAATAATTCATAATAAAAATGGATATCTACATATAACACATTTGAATTTTATGGTATAAAAAATAGTTTGAACATTTATTCACCCCATGAAAATATTGATGTCCTATCTAAATAACACTTTCGAAAACTTCTTATGCGACTTCCAAGCGTTAAACGTTAAACGTCTAGCGCACATTATCGGTCTCTCCTCTTTATGTGAGCCAGAGTGAGAGAGAAAATGTCAGTGTGTATATATATTGCACACTGTTTAAATAAAATAGAAAATATCTTTTAAAATTAAGTTTCACTTCTATCGTGTGTGAATCGCACACACCTTTTTGTTATATAAAGTCTCCGGATTGCTTTTTTTTTATTATGATCATAATAATTGTGCTTCAAGAATAAACTTTTAATAACTATAATTTAGATTCTCATAACTATTTACCAAGATAACAATATCGTTCTTAATTTTGTATTAATTATGAAATAATATAAATGAATAAATTAATGTTTCCCTTCTATATCCTAATAATCGTTCTTAACTTAATACAATCTCTGGCCATCACTGCAAGTAGGAAAATATTATAGTGTCACATTATATTTCAGCCTAGGTAAGTGAACAAAACGTTTTAAAACCGCATTAAAAGACAATAAATTGACTCTCACAAATTCTGATGTCACGACATGCCTGGTATGTCACCGCTTGTCCTATTTCATGGAATAAATCTTTAAATATTTGTATGGTAATTTTCGATCTTCATTTTTATTCGTGCATAGTTACTCTGACAGTGTGATCTGCCATTCTTTGAAGTGGTTATTCCGATTGATATAAACGGTTTGGTTATTTTTATAATATAATATTACGCTTTGCACGCTCGTCTGCACAATGATCATGTCGATTGGTTTAGTTAGCAGCGAGCGTCGCGCCTCATTTGCTTGCCGCGCCGCGTCGCCTCGGTCGCCGGCGCGTAAGTTTGTTACAACTCTTTTCATTCAAACCAGTTGAAGTGGTAAATCTATGCTAAGCTGTTAAATTATTAGTGTTTTTGTTTTTTTAATGAATATTTCGTATCTTTGCGATGTCAAACCGAAATTAACATTAATAATGTTCATTACTTCATACTAAAGGTAACGTGATTTATTTTCAGTATTACAACAATTTATTTGTTGTCTTTTGTGGGTATGTGTTGGTTTGATTCATTGTGGATTATCAAATTTTTAATGTAAGTGACTTGGCAAAAAGAGTCTAAATTTTTACGATCAGAATTCACGTCGACCGCCGTGGCTACGAATGCTCGCAGGGCATTGTCAAATAATCGTCTGGCTATCTACCACATTCACGAAGTTACACTTAAGAATCAACTTTACATTTATTGGAGATACAAATGGAGAATATAATATAATATATTATGAATATTTATGGTGTGCCTATACAACGTAATATTATAAGGTGTAAAGAAAATGATGGCATCGGTTGAACGCGCCCAACAAGTTCACGGCGCAATTTTAATGATCCCTTAATGATTGAGCCGCGGGCGGCTCTGCTTTCTCACACAGGTAAATAAACGACCTGAATACATACCTAACACCACATAACAACTTACTTCTTAAATCTATACAAATAATAAAATTGAAATGTCTGTCTGTAATGTCAAAATAACAGCTTATTACTAAATGCATATGAAATAATATATGGTACTTATGACAAAACACCAGATAAAAAAAAAGAAAATCTGTCTTTTTGTTCCGGCTAATCTTCGAATCGGTTGGACCGATTTTGACGGGACTTTCACTGGCAGATAGCTAACGTTATAAGGAGTAACTTAACTTTATTTTAAATTCTGTTATTCATGTGAGCGGAGCCGTGGGCACAGAAAGTATACCTTTTATATAAATAAAATAATTGAGGTTAGTCGTTGTGCGCGCATCACGAAAAAAATACTGGACAGATTTTGATAATTTATCTTTTGTTTTACTACTTAGACGCTTGGTCCTTATAAGAAAACATCAAGATGTCTTTCAATCAATAAAGAGTTCTTAAAAATTTAAGTATATACGATTTCTTCTGTTATCCATGCGAGCGAAGCTGCGAGCACAGCTAGTATGCAACATATTTTGTCTAGAAGTTTTACTCTGGTTCTCTCACTGTGAGTAATGTATGGACTATTCAGGTTATCGGATATGGCTAAATTTTTTTTTTTTTTTTTTCGAACTGACTACACTGTTAGCCTGAGGGGCCCTGGAGCCTTTACGGCTTTTACAGCTTTACCGGGCTTGGTATGGCTAAATTCTATAGATGTTAGTATACCTACATATCATCATTACATATTATAAAACAAAGTTCCCACGCTGCGTGTGTCTGCCTTTTAGAACGCGATAAACTCAAAAACTACCGAACGGTTTTCATCAGTGGACGAAGTGATTCATGACAAAGATTTAGGTGTATAATTCATTAAAGTTTTGTATAAATTGGCTGAATTATGACTGATTGTTTAAGATGTCGGAAAAAATCATGCCGACTGGAAGCTTTTGCTGGCGTGCGCCGCGTAAACAAATAGTATTATGTTTATTATTCTGCTACCCGTGCGAAGCAAAGGTAGGTTGCTAGAATGTATATAAATTAAAGTTTCTTTGTATGTAATGATGTCGTAAACCAGTCATTTGATTGCGATTAAGCCTTCGTGTACACCCGTGAAGGTTTCTGTATTAGTATATCAACTTTACAATAGATGGCGCTTGAGTAATTTGATTTTCAAAATAACGGGAACGTAGTCTTGGGATAAAGGTAGAATGTATTATAAATGTGAAAGTACGTTTGATTGATTGTCCATCAATCACGCCTAAACAGTTGAACGTATTGTAATTTGCCATTGTAAATATTGTATTGTGAGATAGGACATAAGATAATTATTTTTTGCCCAGCAACGAATCGTGCATCGGTGCTATTGAAATATATCATTAATATCATTGGCATGCTGAAAAACGATAGCCTGATATGAAATAATGGTAAATATATATACGATTTATTCTCATTATTTCAGCCGAAAGACGTCCACTGCTGGACTTAGGTCTCCCCCAAAGATCGCCACAACGACCGGCCCTATGCTGTCTGCATCCAGCTGCTTTCCGAGACTTTTACCAGGTGGTTAGTCCACCTTGTGGCAGGTCTGCTCGCACTGTCTTCCAGTACGTGGCCGCCACTCGAGAACTCTTGGCCTCATCAGCCATCCGTTCTACGAGCTATGTGGCCCGCCCACTGCCACTTAAGTCTAGCTAAGAACTAGAAGTAGTTTAGTTTGGAGATCCGCAGGAGAACAAAAGTCACCAACATAGCCCTAAGAATAGCTAGAATATATGATTACATAAAAATAATTTAATACTTATAAATATTAAAAATTTGATAGGTGCTGTGAAGGTAGAGCGTACCGAATTTCACGTTTAATGGGTTAATTCGTGCGGAAGCTGTTTGTGGTAGGAAGTCGCTGGCGCTCCGCCCGCGCCTCCTTGTTTTACTAACAAATAAAATTATTGCGAGAATAAAATATTTTACTGGCTGTCAATTTGGCTGCTTCACTTGAAATTCTGCGCGAGATATTAAACAGAGGTTAGAATTTTATTTGTTGAATGATCGCTCGAGTACCTTGCCTTTCGACGTGATGGTAATTTCTCACGGTGCGTCTAGTACATTCCAAGCTCAATTTATATATTAACGTACATAATATTTATATATCGCATTATATGATTTATAGTTTTAAGATAAATGGAGTCCGTTAAAAAATCTAACTTACGTTGCACATCTACGTATTTTTTTTATGTTATGAAGTAGCAAACAAACATATAGTTTTTTATGTTAAGTGGTCACTGCAGCGTTTGTAATCTACTTTAGAAAGACCGGAGTCGTAATTGAGGCCAGTTATAATACGTCACTACTTCTGAGGACTGAGTTGGAACTGCCCTTTAGAAAACGTAGTGCGTGTCAGCTCCGACGCGCGACTGGACTCTACTCTTTAACAACTTTCTACTCTAAAAAGATCTTTTCTTACTTTTCTACTCTTTAAGAACAATTAATGTCTTGGAATACCTATATACAATAAACAAATTTAAATTAATAACATATGTAATATATTATTATTTCCGAATAAAAGTAAGTTGAATATATGCATATAGACGCGTTCTGTATATGATGCGTAGAGGGACAACATAACGACTTCACTTTATGGTAACACTTGATGCTCCCTATCTAATTTACATATCGCATGCTATATATAAAAAAAGTAAATTTTAAGGAGTTAACTCCAAAATGTGAAATGATAAAAACCTCATCGATAAATGAAAGAGAAAGCAACATAGTAAAAGAAAGGCAATCTAATTGGTGCATTGTAGGAGACCGCGGGATGCCGTTGCTTTCATTCAGAATCACGGCTTTGTCCGTGTACCCATGCTTGCTAATTAACTATGAAATTAATTGACGCAACAAAGTTTCCGAGTGAAACTTGAATTAATTGTTACGTCCGACTTGGGCTTAATTAGGGGCTTCAAGGTTTTCACTGCAGCGCTCGTTGGTACGATGAAAACACACGAGAGTTTTGCGAGTTACTACGGTTTTTCCGCGAACGGGATATGTTTACATGCATACTAAAGGATGGATTTAATTACGTTTTATTTATAGAGTCGATGCTAATTATTTATTTTAGATGGTTTCCATTCATTGCTTTATCTTTATAGGATTAACATTTGGCTACATGTGGCGATGTGGACCAAGATGGTAATACGCTAAACCTATTGTGGAATAACTCTCATGTTCAGCTGCCGAAAAACACCTATAGGTGCTTGGCTACAAATTTTCTACTTGAAGGTGGTGGTTAGCTAGACGTGCATTATAAAAATGCCCTACCACCATACCTAAACCTACCACCAACCGTTCAACAGGTTCATAGTTGGAATTCGAACTCACATCGAACAAAGCCGTGTCCGTACATGCTACCACTGCGCTCTCATTGCTTCAAACAATTCTCATTGCTCTCAGTGATCGTGATATATGCTGACAAATCCCGAAACTCAGCAAACCGAAACTGTCACTGAATTGGGTACAGATACCTTATTATCAAAGAGCTATCAGAGAGCACGATACGTGTAAGCGTGCCACTATGACAAGTGCTACAACTGATGTATGGTGGTCGCGACCTAGTCAAACTGTACAGCTATACCATCCGCTATCGCCATTTCCTCGTTCGTTATTCAGCGATTGCAAGTGATGTTAGCATAGGTGTCTTAAGATGTTATTTGACCTCTCTTATACTCCCCTTATACGGAACTACGCGTTTAATAGAATACATATCTATATATATTAATTAATTATAATATTTAATTATTATATAATGTTTAATTAAATATAAATTCGGCTTCTATATATATGTGTAAAAAAATACAGATAAAGCGGTTGTTAGATTATTTTTTAAATTTTTACACAACATTGCTTTTCTATATATAAGAGTGTTTTTATATCCTTTTATAATAAAGTTCTCATGGGAACGGGAAATTTCAAGGATTTCGCGAGTTAAATATCTGACAAGTGATTATATGTATCACATTTTTCTAATTACACACATTACTGTTTTCACTCATTTGTTTTAAAATATGTCCAATACTTTTATTTTAACAATCTTAAACAGTTTGTTAATAAATGGCGCCTTGAATATATTTTTATTAACATCAACAGATGGCATTCGTAATGAAAAAGCTTTTTTATATATTTTAAGAAAACATTAATTTTAATAAATTTATCTATATTTCGTCATTATCGGGGAATATATAATAAGGATTTGTATAAAATTTGAATCATTAATTTTGATGAAGAATTTGCCTGGAAAATACACCTTTGAGAAATAATAATATATAATATATGATGATATCAGATTGAGCCACAGCAAACCGTAGCTCCGTTTACCTATTAGTAACAATATTACAATATACGTAACAAAATATGTTATATGTCTGAGAAGATAAAGAATTCGCGTGCGTCGTAAAGGTCTCGGGAGGGTAAAGGGTCTGTCCCGGGGCGAAGGTATCCCCCATAATTAACATGCATTATGTATTATCGTAAATGACCGAGTACGATCGGTATAATTACGAGTTGTAGGTCGGTTTGTTCGGTTGAAAAACATTAATCAATAGTCTCGTGTTGTATTAATACGTGTTAGAGATGTTTATTGCATATATTTGTAACGAATGAATTGTGTTATTTCATGCCTATTATTAGTTAATTTTTTATTTTTCTTATAAATTATCTGGCCTGTTTTTAAAGATAAATAAAATACATTAGACGCCCTGGAAATGTTGATATCGAGTATTCTTGTTGATGTTTGATGTTAAGCCTTATAATTAAACTAGCGACCCGCCCCGGCTACTAAATATACCTACCTACCTACTATAGAATGTCCTTAAACAACGTTTACAGCTTTTTTTTCATTAGACAATACAAACATGTTTTGTTTAGAGGTTACTCTTGAAAGAGCGACATATAATTGACCATGGTATATAGGGCCGGTACCGCCGCACTTCCCTACCCTTTAAATCTGTAATATCTTCGGAAATATTCCTTTAAATTACATGCTGTAAAGGGCTATATTGATCTATATTAAATGGACAATGTATTTAAGGTACTTAATTGGATAAGGATTAATGCTAAATTGCTTAAAATCACTTTGTAAATAAGCCATTTTTTCCCTTAAAATGTAAAGGATAAAAAATGGTTATTGTGGATTATCATTAAGAGATATACATATACCATCGCGGACTTTTTTGTTGACCTTTTTAAGGTGTACAATACTGTGGTACATTATTTTGATTTATCTCGTGGGGTTCAGCCAGCGTTTGCAATGTAAGCGCAAAAAATGTGTTTATTTACGACATCACATTAGAAACCTCTAAATTTATCAGTGTTTCTCTAAAATATTATGCATATATTATACATATAAACCTTCCTCTTAAATCACTCTATCTATTAAAAAAACCGCTTCAAAATCCGTTGCGTAGTTTTAAAGATTTAAGCATACATAGGGACGGACAGAGCGACGCGACTTTGTTTTATACTATGTAATGATGTTAGTTCGATATTTAATTTTGACAAGAAACAGAAAAAATTAGAAATTTTTGATAGCGGGATGTTTTGCTTTTGGCTTATAAAATGAAAAGATGGTATCGAGCTAGTTCAGCTGTGCAATTTTACCACCAGGCACAGTGCCGACACATAAATCGCTGAACAACATTTGTATAAAAATAGATTTCTTTTTAAATTTCGTCTTGAGATCTACATTGTTGATGTTTTTAATAGATATTTATTTATTGAATATTCTTCGTGAGCTTATAAGGAAGAGCGCCTTCAACTCGGTTGCACAAACTGAATGGCGGCAGGTGTATCGCTCCCACTGGGTTCCAGGCTCCAGCATCGTTGTTCCAGACGCTAGCTGAATGATATTCCTTTCATATTAACAGTATTTGCGTGTATTTAAAATGTGTACAAATTATTTTTTTCATTGCATATACATATTTAATGTAGAGAATATTATTCTATTTTTATTACTTATTAATTTCGTTGAATTTTATTAAAAATTACATTAGTTGGACTTGTGACTATTATGAAGAGGTACAGTTTGTGTTTGAAGAAGTTAATCTCCGGAACTACTTATCCGAATTTAAAAATTAATACAATAAAAGAAAGCTGCATTATCACTAAGTGCAGGCCGGCATGACAACGGCGACCACCGATGGATTTCGATCTCTTGGTGGTCGCGGTTGTGTTTGGATTGTAGGTACTGTGCTTACCATCAGGTACAGTACAGTGAAAGTGCCGAGCTATTATAAAAAAAGTGAAATAGGATATTTTTTATTCTTGTTAAATTTTATATTAAATTATCGCGAATCCAGCTGCGTGCTGTTGCTAGTATACTTATATAAAAATATAGCTTGTTGACTTGTGAGATAGCGAGTCTAGGGATCCCTTACTTATAACTTTATTGCCAATTAAGGGCTTATGCTATAGAATTCTTTGAAAAAGAATAAAAATAGCCCGTATCACGTATATTCGATCAAAATTCATCAATATAATCTTTGCAATTACTTTTAAAACACGTTGGCCGGATGATTTTTATTCATTTATCTTTTACTGATAGTCTAAATTTCTCAAATAAAGGCAATCTCAATTGTTATTACATTACTAACAGTATCTTGTTATATTTTGCAGCCTTCTTATAAACATATAATGCTTAGATAGCATCTTGCTAAAGCAATGCTTCACAACCAGTGAACCGCAAAAGTAACTGTGTGGTTAGAAAAGTTTCAACATTTAAAATATTATTCGCTTTAAATTATTAATTCCTTATAACGCACACTGGTGTGTAGTGGTGAGTGCAGATGGCTGGGGCAAGACAGTGATCAACATGTTAAAAGATTCAATTCAAGTTTATTTGTACAATTACACAGTTTAATTTTGTCGAAACTTGTGGTCCCTGCTAACGACGAGTAAATTATAGTGGTCCCTGTTCTGAAAAAGGCCGGGAATCAATGCGCTGCAACTTTTAAAGTATTATAAGTATTAACTTTTGTAAGACAGAGAAGACCGGCGAACGATCTCTAGGTGGTTGTAGTTGTTTTTTTAATTTTAATGTACTTCCCAACAGAAAAAATGCCGTAAAAAAAATATGTGTTCAGCAGTTCAAACGTGTCAAAAGTGAAACCTTCAGAAAAAATCAATATCCTAAATCAGCGGGATTCGAACTATCGACCACTCGTGCGTACTGCGTATGAAATCTGGTCGTCTGACACCATTAGGCCAATCCGACGACGATCACAGTCATGAAAATCAAGACTTTTATTAAACGTGCATAATGTAAATGTATTCTATGTCATTCCCTCGTAGGCTAAATCCTTTAGATGTCTATGGTTGTCTCATTTTACTGTCACTTTTTAATTTCACCAAGCTTTAAATAAAAACGGTGCTAAAGAAGCTTTCACTTCAAAAGTTATAACATTATTCTAATAAGAAAACTTAAAAAGATTTAAATAATATTCAGATATTGTGTTCGATCTCGTAATTAATGTATTTAAAGATACGCCTAAATAAAAAATAATCTTTATAGGATTAGCGATTGACCACAATCTCACTTGATATTAAGTGACAATAAGATCGAAAATCGCTAAGCCACGCTAAGGTGAGGAGGACTGGCTCTCAAATGCAGCTGCCGGAACACATCTATAGGAGCTTGAGGGTAATAGCTAGCCAGGCTGGCTTTAGAAAATACCTTAAAACCTATGGTTTCGTCACGATGCTCTCCTTCACAGGAAGCTCAGAGTCATTGTAAGATTCGAACCTACATCGATCAACACAGTGTCCGTACATACTACCACTGAGCCATCATCGCTTCAAGCACATTTTGTAGGAATAAATTAAATTATACAAGTAAGCTGTTATTTCACTCGCTACATAAGTCATAAGTGTGAAGAGGTCACTAATGACGGTCTCAAAGACGACTGGAATACTGGCGAAACTCGTTAGTTAGTTTTCAACATTACACTTAACAAAATAAGGCTCAGATTTTCTTGTTACTGTTAAATTACTCAAAACTAATCTTGTAATTGCTAAACAAAATACTATACACATGGACGTATATAAGAGAGGTTTTTTTGAGGACTGCCCCCCCCTCGCCCCTTAGTCTATGCGATAGCTACGTTAATTTTTACCGGATTTCCACCTTTCATATCAACTTAAAAATAATATCCGGTAAAAAAAAACTTGTTTATGATACGTTGTTTTAAATTCCAATTGATTGGTTCTATTCGCACTTTTCTTTCTCCTTATGGCGACAATAAGTTAAGTCACGGGCGACAATTAGTTTAACTCCACTATATAAAAGTTATAGCTACGCCCGTGACTATGCATAAAAATAGAGAAAATTTAGTCAATAAAAAAGCAGTAATGGTTCGATTTCTACCATTCCCCATTATTACCCCATAAGACCTCTTTAGTTGCCTCTTATGATAGCCGCGAAAAGATTGAATAACCATTATAAAAGTTATTACGGTTATTTTTAATATGTTTTAAATAATACATATATGAGGCCCTTGGTATATATTTTTGTCGTTTGGACTCGAAATCTTGGGACCGTGGGGTCCGAGTGCACGTAGCCTTTTTAAAGAACTCGGGAGTCGACTGGTCGACGCGTCTCACGACCAGAGGCCAATACCTCGATCAGCGTATAAGCATTGCCATGCAAAGAGACAATGAGGTCAACCTTTTGTCGGCGAGTTGTCACCGTCAACATATATAAATTCGTAATATATAAATCCTTACGATTTTAGGTAGATTGATAGTATATATGATTAGTCTATTGAAACGTATTATAAAAGCTAGTACATTTCCCACAGAAATACTTATTGTACAACCAGGAGTCTATTTGTTTACCTCTATGTCTTGTGTTCATATCATGATAATCACTGTTTACATATTCTATATTTTCCGTTAATAAATATATACAGTTAAATCCGTTTTCTGTCCAGTAAGTTTTGGTTTCGTGTATCGTGAAACGAACACCCGACCGCGCGAGGGCGTTACACTGTCGAGGACTGTTATACAGGTGAGTGGATTATACATTTACAGTTTTAATAAAAAAAGTAACACAAAAATACTATAATATTTCGTAAGAAGGCTTTAGAAAACAGATATTTCTTATTTGTACAGACCATTTATTATTTTCTCCTCTTTTATCATTACTTAATTTATAAATAACATCATCGTTTTCGTATTTTACAAACCAGATCACTAACTTTATTAGTGGAGCTTGTTACATTATTAGCTACATATTACATACACTCCATACATATTCATATAATTACATATTAGCGTGAAATAATTTAAACAGTGATATTATTAGCTTTCTCTTGTTTCTCTCCTTCTTTTCCTGGCCGTGACCCACATGGTCTCCGGGTCAGCCTTTCGTATTTTCACTTCGCTCAGTCCTGGACATCATCTTTGGGAACATTGCGCTCCCTCATAAGTCATAACCTGATCACTTTAGGCCTGCCTCTAGATCTTTTGTCGAAAAGTATATTTGTATTACGGAATTTTGTTTTTAATTTGGTATAGACAGATTGTCGTCATCAGATTAACTACGATTTATTTTCACTTTTTGTATACTTTTCATCATAATATGTATGATATTCGTGTAACAGAGGGTGTGAGTTAGGATAATTAAAAAAAAAAAGTTTTTTTTTAATAATAGCTCGGCACATTGACTATACTAACCCTGATGGTAAGTACAGTACAATCCAAATACAACGGCGACCACCGAGAGATCGAAATCCATCGGCGGTCGACGCTGTCATGCCGGCCTGACATGGCTTGTTTGTTTATTATTGAGTTTAGTCTATTGTTGGTTGTCATTCTACTTGGTACCTAGTTTGTAACCATATGTAATGGTGTTTTAGCTCACAAAAAATAATTTAACTATGATCGTATAGCGTCATATACACCTATACCTACTAGTAAAGTTCTTGGTGGATGCACTAAGGAGTAAAAACTGTTTGTACAATATACAAAAAGTTTGAAACTAGAACATATTTAAAAACTACTAAAACCTTAGAATACCAGTTCCATTATGTTTTTTAATTAATAATGTATGCCATTATTCGGTATTCGCAATAAAATAATGTCAAAATACTTGCTTTGTTTAAGAAATACACGATCTCAGCAATCCGAAGAACTTGGCAATCGTTGTAACATTTAATGGTTTACAATAAAATCTCTAAACATAGAATGTGAACAGATAAATATATGTAAATTTGTTTTACGATATATTTGTCGCCGATTGTACTCTGCTCGGCGCGGTGCAGTGCGGATCGGGGCGGCGCGGCGGCGCGGCGCGGCATGCCACGGCGTGGGCTTATAGCTCGGAGTGTACCGTGGACAAGGGCCCACTAAATAACGTTTCAAACACATCGACAACACCGCGATTTGTTAACCGTGACAACAATAACAAAACAATCCTACAACAATAAGCCATTAGACAAGTTGTAGAAGTTTTCCAGTCATTTCCGATTCACGCCGATTGTAACGGCAGTTCGTGGGGCCATAACTTAAGCCGTGAACGCATCGAGTGAGGTCCGCGGCGCAGTACCTTACGGTCTGACATCGCGGAATTGTATATTTATAGTATACTAGCTGTGCCACACGGCTTCACCCGTGCTGAATTTATTTGAACACCTCTCCACTAAGCCGCCGCTAACGTACTCGTTTAGCCTATTGTTCCTCTCACTTTCTGTATTCGCTTAAAACTTGCCATCTTACTTGACGTTCATGTTTGCTGCACCGCACTTTATGGCCGTAGCGTGAAGTTATAAATAAATAGATTATAAAATGTGAATATAATTCTTAAAGTCTGATTAGTAGCGTCAGAGTTATTATGCGTTTAAACAAACGAACAATCTCTTGATCTTAATAATATGTATTAGTATAGATACTGTATAGATTTGTATTGTATTTACTGCCCATAATATGTGAGAGATTTATGGGGTGCGGCGTAATTAGCATGCTTTTAGATTTACGATACAACTGAGATCCAGTTGGGGCGACATTATTATGACTCTTTACTAGACATCAAGACACTAATGCGAAGCGTTTGAACTGGACTGTTTATTTATAAGTTTTATGCGATATGTAAATTAAGTAAGCTTGAGATATCGTTTAAAATATATAACGAGTTATTTTTGTGATCAATATTTTTTTTTCGAACTGACTATACTGTTAGCCTTAGGGGCCCTGGAGCCTTTACGGCTTTTACAGCTTTACCGAGCTTGGGGGATACAATTTGTGCTTATAAGCAAGGTAGATAGGAGCTAAGTAAAAAAAATGGGGAAATAAATGCAATTAGGCAGAATAATAGTAAAATTTTAAAAGTGTTTAGTATAAGTTTTTATCTATGGAAAAAAGCATGGGACTATAAATAAATGTACATTATATACTGTTTATAAAAATAATAAAATACGTTATGCGAAGAAGACAACGTAGGCGTTATTATGAAACGATATTGCTTCTTTTATTTTACGTAATCTTTATGTGGGTTTAGTAAAAAGTAAAATAGTTTTGAGGGTTTTTACTTGAAAATCAGCTTTAAACAATTATGCGCATAATTTCGTTATAACTTCACGTCCCATATTCATGACTAAAATAGGTAACTATCATCAGTTCTAAGACATTAATTATACACAAAGGTTTTAATGTAAGCTGTCATTTCATATACGTGTACTTTATAATAAGAATGAATTCTACTTTGTTATGAGTGACTAGGAACAAAAACTCTGTTAACAGACCCGTAGGGATTGAAAAAATTACAGGTAGTGGCGGTTACGTGCGTTATTAAAATGAGTACTCAAACTAAAATAAAATAATTCTGGCGATAAAAAAGCGACGTAGATATAGGTACTAAGATATCTGTATATTCTTGATTCGATTCAATTTTACCTTTGCGTATTAATTAAATTAATATTTATGAGCATTAAAAAATGTAATGTATCTTGTTTAATTCTTTGAGCCGTATAACTATATCAAATCGATGTTTATATGTCATAAATTAGTTTAAGTTGGTGAGGGCGAATGCGCCGGCGCCGTGGGCCCGCGTAAATCACGCGTAACCGCTTATTATGTTGTTACGGCCGCCATGTTTGTTGCCTACGCGTGCCCGAACTCGTGCACTAAGTCCACGCCCTTAAGTTCTCTCTCTGCTTTAACATGGAAACATTCTTAGTCTCGGGTAAGGCAAACCTTTTTACTGGTCAATAAAATATTGCCATATCTCAAACATCTTCGTAAACGTCACAGATTTTGATTATAGTTTATGGGTAATATTTTAATTTTATTTTCGTTGTGCTGAAGTAACTATGTTAACTGATCGTAGGATAATGATAATGCTTTATTATTTGTAGCACGATTTGTCGTTATAGGACAACAACTGACAAGCATATTTACGTACAAGAAAATTAATATTTAACATCTGATTAAGATTACTATGAGAGATCGCGTTTTCGGAAAATACAAATAAGCTGATATACTTCGTTGTTATTAGACATCAAGTACACCGTCTAATGGTAGTAGCTTGGCTTTTAACCCCTTAATGAGAGGGTTCGATTCCGGCCTTTTTTTTCTAATCCCGGGATTTCGGAATTGTCTACAGATAATCTCGGGAGACCGAAATTGTAGACAGGTAAGTTAGAGTACTATTTAAAAATACTATATAAAAATTAGCTTTTTTGATTATTTTTTATCCACAAAATAATTAAAGGTTCATAAAATAATCAGTTTAACAAGTAACAAACAACTTCTGTGTATAACAATTTCAATTCTCAAAACAAATAAGACTTAAAATTCCGTAATAACATGATACATTATTCTTCTACATTACAATCATTAAATTAAAATGGCCAGATATGGTTACATTTTTAGTCTTGTCGGAAAAAGTAAGTTCCATTTCAAACTTCCCTTAAAATAAACCGACTAATTCTGTCTATAACACATAAAATGTACACTTTAAACTTTTAATAAATTAACCTAATCAAACTTACTTCATGTTATAAAATTAAAATGAACAGATAAGATATAGTTTAAAATGATTAGACACTTTACTTCTTATTCGTAGTTCGAAAATAAAATATAAGAAATAAGAATGTATTCAATGAGCCGAGTCAGCGCTGGCGTAAACACAAACTAATTAAATAAGCACGTTTCGTGTTATGCAATATTTTTAAAACATTTTTTTTCTTCACCCTGTAAATCCCGAGATTTCTCAAATGTAATCCCGTAATTTTTGGGATTAAATGGGCCTAGTGATTTAGTGATGTTTTTATAAATACAAAGCACATATTACTACTTAGTTTTTTGAACCTATATTTTGTATTATTGATTGCATTTTGCGTGATATAGTTTGGTTATTGTGCATACGTAAAGTGGATTATAAATATAAACTGGAAACATGCATTTTGAGTTAACAAAGGAGCCACCATCTTGTTAGTTCACTTTGAAGATTAGGAAGTACTACAAAGGAAGGAAAATATACTCGCTTTACGTAGCTTAAACATATTGACACTGGCAAGTGCTTATTAAAGAACGGATATTTAAAAAAGAAGTAAATTGGCTATGGTTATGCCGCGAAGTTACGAAAACACTACGACAATTTGCCATTTGCGATTAACTCAAGAATTAGTGTCTGAAATCATAGCAAAACAACGATGAACACCTAAACTACACTACAATTAAACAGAAGATTAAGAAGGTCATAGTCATACTTTTGTATGCGTGCATCGTAACTCCTACCATTTCAGTTTGAGTTAAGCGTCAGTTATATTATGCGAGGCAATATATGTGAAAGTTGTGATCCTTTGTATAGAGTCAGACAACAATGAGCCATTTCGAATTAGCTATCGATTCATCTTCGAATAGTTTTAAGCACCGTTGCAAGTCCCGCCCAGTATAGGACGCGGCGCGGCGCGTCGAAAGCGCTTGCTAGAGGTGAATCGTTGACTATTTTACACTATACAACATAATTATAACTATTTATAACAATTGAGCTATTTGTATATTACTAGATACTAGTTGCGTCCCACGGTTTTATAAAATTTATTCAACCAATCCTACAACGCTACATGTCTAGCCTATCGTTGTTCACACTTCCCGTCTTTGCATACAGTTTACCAAATTGCTTAACTTTTATGGTTACTGCTCCGCTCCTTATGATCGTAGTGTGAAGTTATATAGCATATAACCGTCCTCAATAAATAAGCTATAAAATGCAAAAGGTATTATACAAATCTGACTGGTAGTTACAGAACAGTATGTTCAAACAAAAAAATATCTTGAGCTAATAATAATAATATAGATACCATGCATAGATAATATAAATACTGATAAATGATTTAGGTGCATACGTTATACCTAATGTAGGATGAGACTAAGCAAGTTCTATTTAAGTCGTTCAAAATGAATGACAGTTTTTTTTTACATTGCGTCTGACTAAAATATTTTCTAAATTTAAGTGACAATGTAGCCTAACATAACCCTAGAGTGGGATGGGTTCTCATGTGGAGCTGCCGGAAAACATCTATAGGTATTTGTCGAAAGTGTTTAAAACTTGAACTCTCAGTTCAAGCGGGTATTAGAAAGATCATTACCACTATCACAGTCTGTGCCACATGCTATGGTTTTACGATTTTTCTTTTTGGAGATTTCAAGCCTGCGTCGATAGACGCGATGTCCGATCACGATACCATTAGCTCATCGCTTCAAGTTTAGATAACATTTCTTATTTTAATATAAGGTGAGATTTAAATACATAAAATTGAAATTAAAATAAACTTTTATATAATTATGTTATAATAACTAATTATTTCATAATATATTTTATTTATTATATATTTCAGTAAATCTTTTTTAACATTAACGTTAAAGAATGCTATTTTATTTATAACAGTTATATTATTTAACTATAGCAGAATAGCATGCCAAAATCCATGTTACGTATTCACAATAATAAAAAAATCTGTTATTGTGACAACACTAGACATAATCTTTTTTGTCCGTAACATCGAATGGAATGTAGTTGGCGGCCTTGCCGCGCTGTGATTGGTTCCCGCGCTCACGAGCACGCCACGCTTCGATAAGCGCGAAAACGGAAAAGAAAAAAAAACTTTGCAACGTGTCGGCCGGCGGCTTCACGAGCTTCGAGTAGTCCGAGATATCTTGAACAATTAATGAAGTGTGTGGTGTAAACCCAGTCCTAATAAAGGCCTCCAAAGTGACAACAAATACTCAAGCCAACCAGCACCTGTGGAAATTCCCGTACCGAGGTTTGGAATCGACGGATTCAATATCACACCAAGCGGTGGAGCGCGCCCTCACCGAGAAAGCGTGGGGCAATCATCGCGTGGGCTGCAGGTACGTCGCCACATATTCCTCGATATAGTACTAAACACGATAAAGTTAAAAAATATTAAATCCGTTGATATGTTGTTTCAAGGCACTAGTACATCCTTAAACCATAAAAACACCATAACGAATACGATTTATGTTATATGTAGGTTCCGAAACTTTAAAGTGATAGTAATTTGAACGAATTTTTCGTACATCTTTTATGGACTTCGAATCTGGTATTTCTTTTATATACGCGTTCGGTAGTGTGGCTCGATATCAGTGGATAATGAGTAAAAACGAGAGATATTCAACTCGTCGGTGGTAGTATCAGGCAGGCATTAGACAATGCCTTATCATCATACTATGGTTCCATCACCTAATTATCCCATATTTAAAAGTGAACATATGCAGTATGGCGTATGCGGCATAGAGAGTTACAGCCTACATTTTCTAACTACTAGTAATCCTTTTACTACATATACTGAAAATGCCGTTACTCAAAAGCCTCATTTTAGCCTTTCATATTCACTTTTAACATGTCATCAACACTTACTTTTAAATAACAAGATTCTATACTTAAAGAGTAATTGAGTAAAGCTCGGAGTAGACGTGACGTCATCAAAATGTTAACTCTTACTTATGACGTCATAATTTGTACACCGACCGGCTATATGACGTCATTAGTGGGTATTGTCGTATTTCCACGGGAGAATAATAAGTCCGAAAAATATTCAACGAGGAATATAATTTACAAATAGCTTGGATATGTAGAAATTAATTATTATTACACGGGGGCAAGATAAGTCATAGCCTATATTCTATACCAATACTGACGCCCAGCCAGGACCGAATTTAAAAGTTGGAGGCTCTGGGGCTCTAAACCATGCAGTGGAGCCCACGAATAACTTTTTTTTATCGTTATAGGTTTGGCGTAGTGGCCACAATCTCACCTGATGTTAAGTGACGAAGTGGCTCAAGATGATAACACGCTAAACCTAGTAGAAGACTGGCTCTCAAGTACAGCTGCCGAAACACACCTATTGGTGCTTGGCGGCAGATTTTCACCTTGAAGGTGGTAGCTAGCCAAGCGGGCATTATACAATGCCCTACCACCATGTATTATATATTACCAATTAAATTACTAACAATGTGTATTATGTTAAAAAGGGCCTTGTGAATGTAACCTTTATGTCTTTATCAGGTGTTATTTTTTTTATTTATAAAAGTTCAAAAACTCCTGAATACCCTGTTGCCTTCCTCAAAAGGCAAACCGCACTGCAACTAAGCGGCGCGGCACGTCGTGGTTGAATATTCTTTATCTGAAACTGCGTGAGATATTATGCACTAGGCGGAAAAGTGGATCAATTAGTTAACTTATCAAGCACCGCGCCGCGCGCCGTGTCGCGCAGTTCCGCTTTTGCTAGAGCGGTATAGCAAACGATGCGACAATACGCATCATTGATATCATCACTTTTATGACAATCTTATTTGAACTCCAAAAGAATAGTACTAGCAAAAACAATATGTAGAAAGAAATTGTCATAAAGATTTAAAATTTACATTACTCTTTTCAATTTAGACCCTAAGAAGGCATTTATGAACGTGTAAAGGTAAACTCTACCACCGGTTCGTAAAACATCCCAGTCATCGAGAAGAGACGACAAAAAACTCGATCGGGATCATCTTTTTTTTAACTGAACAAATAATATTTACAGTCGATAATCATATTAATTTAGCGGGTGTACGGGAGGGAGTCACTCTCCAGACATCATTAAGGAAAATCACAAAGAAATTGGAGTAAAGGATAAGTAAATTTTATATTGTATAAGTTATATTCGTCCATCTTGTTCGGGGGTTGCTGAACGACTAACACACAAAATTTGGTAAACATTTTCGCGCCGCTGCAGTTCATGTGCGGTATACTGAAAAATGCAGCGCCTCCCTGCTGCAGTGCAGTTCGGCTGATTGCGGACTTATCTTTACACATCAGTGGTCGGAGTCATCCGACAAATAAACATTGGGTATTAAAGAAAATAATAATAAAGCCATGTCAGAACACGGAAAAAGATTTTGACTGCGCAAAAATATTTGTAACATTTCTGTATTTTAATAAAGCGAAAAGTTTGTTTGTAGTAATATTTGTTTCTCGGCTCATTTCGGCGCTCCCACGTAGTTGGTGAGGGCAGCACGAGCTGCCGGCTGCTTCGCACGTATTCATTTCCTCGAAAGTAATTCAAATGGAATCGTGTGCGCTGTTATTAAATATTTCATAACTTACCTCGTACCCCCCCTCTCACGGTCCACCCCCACTGTCTCACGACAGACCCCCCAACCCCCGCGACCGCATATTAAAGTCATAAAAAAGGGTTGTTTGATCTATCCCCTAAAACAATTTACATATCTCGGCTCAGGCCGTCGCTAAATTATTTAATTAAGGGAGGCATAAGTTTTTATTATTTTAATATGTCGGGTATAAAATTGTGTTAATGGAACAATGGAGGCGCTGCGGACTGAATTTTAACCCTCCCGAGCGGAGAGATTATGAACTTGAATATAGGGAATGCTATGAACATTGTAATTTTGTTTATTAAATAATTAATGTGTTGTAAACGTCGATGGTAGAAACTCGGAGCAAATACTCAAGTGAAGTAGCCACTCAGAGTCGAGTGTTCTGCCTACCTTTCGCGAAAAGTGTGAATACTTAGCATGTAAGTTGATGGATATAGGAGTAGCAGTAGGAGAAAATCGAACTGTTACACTCAGTGTTATACTGTTTTTGTTTATATCAGCGATAAAGTGTATAATTTATAGTTTCTCAATAATTTTAAAACACTTTATAACGGTTTTGTACAATTTAGCGACATAAAGTGTATAAGTTATTGGCTCTTGTTACCATATAAAAGCCATGGTTTCCTATTCATTCAGCTTCTTCCGACCTTAATCGCACTCTAGTGACCTGACTTCAGACTTGGCATCAACCCTGCCGGTCAACTTGGGCGGACAAACCTTCTACAGGGAGTAGGTAGGAGTAGATATATATAGACGTAGGTGGAGGTCTTTGTATAATAAGCTTGTAAAGTTTTTAAATTAATTCGACTATTAATATAGTTAGTTATTTTTATTTATTTGTCAAATAGGGCCCCGTAACAGAACGTATGATTATACGAGTATGTGTATAATTTTTGAGTACTGAGATGACAGTTACTTTCACAGAAATAATGTAAGTGGAAACATATTGTGCAAACAGTACTTAGCGCGGTATAAGAGTCGGATGGAGAAGTTTCTTTGAAATTTGCATTGCGATCGTTTAGTCTCGTGAGAAGGTAAAAAACAGACAGACAAACAGTCTGACTTTCGCATTTATAATATTACTAGCAACCGCCCGCGTCTTCGTGGAAGTTTGTTACGATATAAAAATTAATTAAAAAAATACCTATATCACTCTGGGATAATGTAGCTCTTCCTATAAATGAAACATTTTTAGGGTTCCGAAGTCAACAAGGAACCCTTATAGTTTCGCTACTTCCGTCTGTCTGTCTGCGACTAAGCTCAGAGATTTTTGGATTTTTGTAGAAGTAATTTCGTATAAATTCCATTGAGTTTGTATATTGTGACGGGTAACCACGGAACGCTACATTGCGCGTGGGCCGACACGCACTTGGTAAATTTGTTAGGATCGGATCACTAGTTCCAGATATACAAATTTATAAAATTTACCTCTTTATAATAATAAAATGTATATACATAATAATATATGTACCTTACAGGCGGTTTGAAGATAAATTGTACGTATCATCTCTGAAACGCGAGCATTAGTATGATTGTCTTGGAATTTATACAACAGGTAAAGTTAAGTTATTAAAATATATCAATATTTGTATATAATTTTGTTTATTTGTATATATACAAATAAATAAAATTTAAATGTCTGTTTGTAATGTCAAAATAAAACCTTTTTAGTAAATGCATATGAAAGTTTATACGGCACTTATAACAAAAAAACAATTTTTAATTTTTTTGTCTGTATTTCTGTTTGATTCGAATAATCTCCGAAGCAGTTGGACCGATTTTGATGGGACTTTTACTGGCAGATAGCTGATGTTATAAGGAGTAACTTTGGCCACTTTTATTTTAGAACCTTTTCTAAAACACATGTCAGAACTAACATCTGTTCACGTCTGAATCGTCTTAAAGAATTATACAATGAAGTTAACAATAACGATGCCGATATTGACATCTTTTATTTGCTCCCTTTGGAATTTTCGTTCTAAATTATATCAATTATACGCTCTTTAATTTGTCGCGAACATGATTTTTAACGTGTTAATCACTTAATTTATAACTTGATATTTGTAATTTGTTTTTGTTGTCGTTATACTGCGGCATATTATAATAGGATGTGCATATCTATAAAGATACACTTCACACAATTCGTAACCTGTGAATGATTAATTGTTAATTCGATATTTTGTGTATGTGTCGTCGATGTGTCAATAAATAAATAAGAGTAATTAGGGTTCCGTGCAAATAAAATAATAAATCTTTTTAGTAGTCCACACGAGCGGAATCGCGGACACAGCTAGTATTACATATATTTATTACATCTGTGTATAAGTATGATGAGTATATGTTGTGCAAAGGGAAAATACATAACGACTTCACTTTTTGCTAACACTCGGTTTTACTCCCCATCTTACGTACCGTGGGCTATATATGAAAATGGAGTAGACTCCAAGAAAAAGTTTTTTTTTTTCATTTAATTATGTTTTATTTAATATGTACTTTTCACAATTTTCTCCATAACAAAGCGCAACGGTTTCAACTACGTAGTCGAAATAACAACGAGTCTCACACAGCCCTGCAATAAAATGTAACAAAAAATAGAACCGGTAGCCACGCGCCGGTATGCGTCCCCGCAGTTCATACTCAGTGCTCGGTATGTTAAGCAGGCGGTAATGAAAACTGTTGCTAGTACCCGATTACTCCGACTGCGAGCCGTGTAATACTTGACAGAGTTCATACCACTAAACTAGGTGCAACACTGATGTAGGGACAAGGTAATTCTAGTTTTTTACTCAGACCCGTTAAAGTATTAAGTAAAAGAGAGAAAACAAGATAGAATAACTAATAATTCGACGATTGACCTGTTTAACCTAATTTCCTCTTCTCCCTTCCATAACAGAGCCACACGCGCTGGGCTCCGAAGCCACAGTTTACGGTAACCTCCATCTCGGCTCGAACAAAAAAATTTGCTACTTCGTATCTTTGCCATACTGTGAGGTTGTGGCCCGGCCAGTGTTTTCCCTCCTTCCTACAACATGGAGTCCTTCAAACATAACGTGAAGAGACATTTGAGCAGGCCAGCATGACAGTGACGACCATCGATGGATTGTAAATCCCACGGTAGTCGCCGATGTTATTGGATTACACTGTGCTCACTATCAGGAACAGAGTAACTACATTGCAGTTCTTCGATAAAAAAATGAATGTGCCTTATGATAAGCAAATTTCAATGCGAAAACAGTGTGGATCAATGAGAGATCAAAAATCCATTGTCAATCGCCACTGTCATGTCGGCCTGCGGACATAGAAACCGGATACGAAGCAGCTGGTCCCGAAATGCGACGCGCACAAGTGAATAACAATAACGGAATTTTCACCATATCCATCGTAGTCGCAAATTAGTCAGGCTGTACAGCCCTAACACCCCGCTATCGCCATTTCCTCGTTGGTTACTCAGCAAGTACACCACATGCAGATGAGCATGCAGATTTGCCTGGCTGTCTTCAAGTCTTAACATGTTATTTGACCCCCCTTACATACACCTTACATTATTTGATCATTAATTATACTATGATAGTTTATTTCACGTTAATAATTGTGTACACAGCACAGCTAAGTTCAAGATGGAGCATTGAATTTACACATTAAGGTTGTGTTACCTACGGAAATACGATGATGGTACGATGGATCATAAATGAAACACAGAATCGGTCTAATATAGACACAACGAGATGACTTTGTATTATTTGATACATTAACAGTCAATCAGTTATTCATTGTTGATGACACGTTATTTATATTTTTTCTTTGATCATGTGTTTATTATCTCGAGATAATGAAATATCATATAAAAAAATACAACTTGTGCATGTTATAAATAGTAGGTGAGTTCCATTTAAAGGTGGTTATAAGTTAATGTGTAATATTACGTTGCCATAATTGTTATCCACTATTTTGTTACTGTTAGTAAAATTATTCATAAAGTATTTTAGAACTTAGATTTTTATTTTGACTAATAGTTTTTTGATGAGTCAGTGAATAATTATTTGCTTATATAGTTTTAAAAAGGTTTGGTGCCAAAATTTGTCAGCTGACAAGTGACTAAAATAAAACCGCGCACTGTAATAGCACGAACGTAGTACGGGAGAGTTCGTCCAGTATACAGAGTGGTTGTTTTTGACCGCCTCAGGTTAATGAGAGTATTTTTATGTGCTTTCGCAATGAGGAATGCAAATTTGGAAGCGGTTACCAGCACGTTACACCGGCTATTGTTTTAACACCGGCTTTCCACCCCCGGGGATGCTTATACCTTTAAATACATTAACCCGAGCGGATGGCTTCGGCCGTGCCCTGTCCACTTGCCTTTTGTTTGTTCTTTATGTTTACGAGTTATGCTCCGGTTAGGGTTGCCAACCGTACTATTCCACTATATTTCGGATTCGTGTATTTCGAAATGTTGAAGAAACATATTATAGTACTCAAAATACTATATTGTAGTTGGATGGATCGGTAATTAATTTATAATATAAAATAAAAAAATTTATTGAAAAAGTTTTTTAACTTATATATTACATTCATATTTATATAACTACTTATTTTTCAATTCCAATAAAGTTTATGTTTAGAGTGTTACTATGTTTATAATAGTTTATTAAAAAGAAAATACTATAATTAATCGAAAAAATTATATCAACCCTAGCTCCAGTACTGTTTACATACCGTGGATTATTGTTGGCTGTAAATTTTTGTTTAATTACATTTAATAATTCTTTGATGTATAAAATAAAATAAACCTTTAAAATAAAATAATTGTACTGTAATAATAAGTTAATATATTGCGTATTAGTAAGAAAGGACTTGTCAATACATATCATTATAATTATTAATGTACAAAGTATGTTGGACACCGTTTTTACTAGCAAATATTTTCGTATAGTTTTAATTGTCATTTAGTTAATGTAATTTAAAAAATCCAATCGTTTTTTTATATCTAAGATCTTAATTATAAATTAGGAGTGGACTACGACGTAAAAGATTTTATTGAAATCAATCGGCGTGGCGCGGCGTACTTGTACTCCGCGGCTACATGGAAGTCGAGCACTTCGATACGACATCCCGACCAAATTATTATGATGTTTTTATTGAATTTTTAGCAATAACAAATATTGCGAAATGCGTCAAACAATTTATTGCATTCACAATCCTTTGATTACACACACATTACATATGATGCGAACTTTTATGTAGCGAATTTTTATTTATTAACATTAATTGTGAATTGTATATATTTCTTTGTTACGGAGTTAATCTTTGTGGATAATTCCGATATGAACTGAATTTTTACGCAATGTTAGCGCTGGATCACTTCTTTTTCTAAACTTAGCCTTCTAAGTTGTTCAGGCCATCTTCATAGGTAGATTACAACCGCACAATGATACTGAAGGGGACCAAAGGAACTCACCAGAGTACTTCTTTTCTGGAGTTATAAAGGTCTTCTTTCAGGTATATTTTAGCACACATCATCCAACTTTCACTGGTCAATATCAGGAAAAAGATATATTATTAGATTCAGTAAATTTCGTAAATGTTTGCTGTTCAGATTAAAAACTCGAACTGACAACGGAGAGAGGGTTACGGAAGAAAGGGATTGGCAGATACAAGGAAAAAGGATGATATAAGGAAGGATGAAAGGATGATTTTCATTTGACTGTATCATTATGTGTTGTAGGCGTTATTGTGCCTAACTACATTTGTAGCCTAAATACGTCAAAATAAGTTTTTATCTCCTTTTAGAATTTTAGTAAAATGACTAATTGACTTTATCGTGCACTTTTTTATAAATATGGGAACACAATTTCACACGTAAGCATTTATTTCCAAACTAAGTAAAACTTGTATTATGGTAACTAATCAGCTAATATAATATACATAATATATAGATATTTAACACGAAGACACACTCCAGGATCGATCCCGCGGCCTCTCGGTTCAATAGTAGGGCTTAATACCACTGCGCCACGAAGCCTGAGAAAATTGGCAAATGGCAAATGGTTCTACGTCACAAATTGACTAAACTATAAAAAAATAACCAATAATCGATTTATTATCATACTAGAAAATTGATGTTTCATGATTTTTTTAGAGCCAATGAGAGTGACTGTCATGAAGCTGGTTCAATTACGAGTGTACGCTGCGATGCCAATAATTGGCAGTAAGTCCCTCGACAAAGCGACCACAATGGGCCCTGATTAATTTCCGAACTACCGCCGAATTCTAACAAACACGCGACGGGCTGTCTGAAACTGGCTTGGGAAAATTATTGCGTCGATGTTTTCAGCCATGAGCCACAGACTGTGTGATTACCGTGTGTTTGCATTTGTTTTGTTTTATCTATAAGCTATAATGTTTAATATACTTAGCGGTAGGACACGGCATTTGTGTGCGAATGGATTGCGACCACTATACACCGGGTGCTAACACCCGTCATACGGCCGTTTTGAATAACATAACTGAGTTTATGGATAGATCGCTATCCCCGATTAGAACAGATAGAATGTCTATCCATGAATAAGTTAGTTTCGTTTGAAACTTATTTTGAATATGAGCGTTCATATGTCTAGCAGATACCTATCCATCATCCCGATGACAGATAGAAACGTTTGATAGGAAATACTATCCATCGATAAGTTCTTGAAATGAAAGTAAGGGCAAAAGGATAGATTTGTCTATTTTTAGTAAGTTAAGTATAAGGATTAAAGTAGATGATGGCTCAGTGGTAGTGTGTACGACTTCGCGTCGAGTGACGTGAGTTCGAATCCCTGCAATGAGCCTGAGCTTTCGGTGAAGGAAAACATCGTGAGGAAACCATAGCATGGTGGTAGGGCTTTTTCTAATGCCCGCCTGGCTAGCTACCACCCTCAAGTTGAAAATCTGTCGCCAAATACCAATAGGTGTGTTCCGGCAGCTGCACTTGAGAGCCAGTCTTCCACTAGGTTTAGCGTGTTATCATCTTGGGCCACATCGTCACTTAACATCAGAAGAGATTGTGGCAACTACGCCAAAGCCTATAACGATTAAAAAAAAAAATGAAGCAACGGATAGATGTTTATTGAAAACGGCTGATAATGGCACGCTTAGACGTGTCGCATTCCGGGATCAGCCGGTATAAATCCGGTTTAGAAGTAGATGTGTATCCGATGTAGCGATAAATCTCTTACAGTGAGTAGTTTTTTTTTGTCGCGTTTCGGGATTGACCATTGTATATCCAGCAGCCGAGAGGCTTGCAGGCCGGCATGATCTCTCGCATTTCTAATGCCCACCTAGTTAACTACCATCCTCAAGTCCTCAAGTTCTTATTAACGGCTAAATTATTATTGGCTAAACGGTTTTGAAGCCAGATCGTGAAAATTTCACTTTCTCCTGTTATTAATATTATTAATACTAGTAGTGCACCGCGGTTTCACCCGCGTATAACATAAAAGAAAACGCTCATTGATGATTTATAATACTTTAGTATGGACAATATTTTATCGGGCGGCCAGGGTTTTGCGTCATAACTCATACGGCTCGTTCGCGCGACTACACCTATATTCATAGACCCGAGCAGAGTGTTGAGTTATTTTAATTTTACAATATCTCCAAACTATTAGTCCAAATGAAATGATATAAAGGGCAAACTTTACCTACATAAAATTGTCTTGATGATGAAGTAACTTTCCTTCGTAAGGATATTAATATGACATGCCTAATAATTATGCTCATAAATCACTCTTCAATTTTTAATGAAACTTTGTCATAACAAATATGGTATTACGGACTTTTTTTAGATGTATTAAGGAGCAATATTTTTATACAATATTGTATTTATGTATCACTAACCATTACGCCAGCGCAAAAGGATAAAGCAGTTCGGGAACGCTATTTCTTCCGACTTACTTTACAAAAATGAATATTTAAAGCTAGCTGAGAGGTGTAGCCTTCTGTTAGCCTATATACTATTCCACGTAAATCTGGCTATCATTTACAAAAAGATTTTTTCGAATCCGACTGACAGTTTCAGATATTAGCGTGTTTAAACAAACAAACAAATAAAACTCTTCCGCTTTATTAGATTAATAAAGAAAGAGAGTTACCGTTTGTTATCTTACTTAATATGAGTATAGATAACAAACGTAGTCGTCGCTTACATAATCTAAAACTACTGCATTATTAAATTTGTTGAATTCAGGGAATTATATGATTTACTTAATTGGTATGTACAATTATTCAATTAATGCACAAAGTAAAATAAATCAATTATTAAGTGGATAGTATAAATCAACGGAGACCTAGATCCACGATTGTGTTAATTGAATCTGTATCTGATTATGCAACAGTCCAACGAGTGGGCGAGTGGGCGAGTCCAATGCGGAGAGGAAATTAAACGTCATTCGGTTACTTTCTTCGGTCGAACAATGCATACTTTATAACGGATTCTTGTCTGCTAATCTCCACTGATTTTTATTGTATCCGATCTTAATGTATTTAATTTTATCGTTTTCATTAGCTTATGCATAATATAGTAATAGAGTATTTAATTCCAAACTAAGCAAAGCTTGTATATTGGTAACTAAACAGCTGAAATACCATAAATATATAGATATTTAACATCCAGACTTACTACTGACAATTATGCTCATCGCACTAAATGTAAGTCTTCGTATGCGGGGATAGAACCTACAACCTTTCGGCTTATTAGTAGGGTTTACATTCACTGCGTTACGAGGCTTGTCGTTTCTTCGCAATCCGACATTTTCTGTAAATGTGTCTGTCAATTTATTTTGTAATTATGCCGTTTAATACTAAGATTTATATAAAAGTAGGAACCTTATTCGCAAAATACTATATTTACCAACCCAAAATTGTGTATAGCTTAAAAAAAACGTTGATGGTAAAATTTTAATTTTGAGTTGTTTATCATCTATTTTTGTATCATAATTGAATCACCAATTGTAGCAATAACAAGAATGAGAACGTTTGATATATATTATTTATTCTGCTTCTCCTAAACAGGATGATAGTCGTGAAAAGCCGGAGCAAGGCTAAATAATCTCCAGTCATATATAACACATATGGACCTATATACTGACAGGAAATTAAATGCCAAGACACGACTGTTGAGATTGCCTTGTGCATGAACTCAATTATGCTGCCTGCACTGTATTAAAAATAGCATTCACAAATGGCCTCTTATACTATTAACTTAATCTGAACTAACATAATCACTATTACAGAAGAGACAGCACTACTGACAATATCTGGAAAGAAATTTCCATATTGATGAAAATATTTTTTTCATCTAGATGGGTCTAAGTAATTTGAGTTTTCATCTGTAGTTTCTTGTCGTTTTCCACTGTTACGACTGTTTAGATATTAATACACTCTGAGAGTTTTAGAGAACAGATTCGTATTTATAATAATATTTTTTCTTATTTAAATATACATCCTTATCAGTAAGTACTACATGATATTAATACACTATGTAAGTGACTCATTAATAATGTTCCTACCCAAACACACGCACTCAGTGATGCAATAGCGGGCTTTCGACACTGTTTGTAATAACTTGTAGGATGCTGTTCGTAATGTACCTGACGCGGTCCATCACAGATGCAACTCGTTTCAGCACAGCTGCGTGAAAGCCATCTGACGTTATCCACAAATATCTGTGATGCACTGCAATGCCGTACCAGCCCCAACAGCACCCTGAAGGTTTTGTTATAATGTAATCTTGAGGTATTCATTGCCTTCCACGAATAGTTGACCCACATGCTCTATGTATACAACGTCTGATGATAAGCGTTAAAAAGAGCAATTTAGCAGATTATGCAAAATCCTGTGAAAGTAAAGCAACAGTTAGGCCGCATAAGATACACCATTACTCATGCACTGGTGAGTCCCTAACAAAGATAAATAAAAGAAAAAAAAACATTACTTTGATGAACGAACAATACAAATTAGCTAATATATAGGTTTGTTGCTTTGGTTGCAAATAATTTCCTATTTCAGCTTAAAGCTGCACAGCTAGTTACAAACACTCTCTCCCTGATATTCAATCCTATTCCCTGACAAGAGGAACTGAGGAACAAGTTTTAGGGATTTAGTATTTAAACTTTCTACTAATATATCCTTGAAAATTTTATCTATTGTATGTTGACAAACTTACGTATGTTTGATCTTGTAAAAGACAGACACAATAAATATAACATAGTAATTCCATATTTTAGACTTAGTAAAACAAATAAGATTCTTTTTAAATCATTGTGTTAGGTTCTACAATAAACTGCCTAAGCACATTATCGATTTGCCAGACAAATAGTGATGACTGGAAGTAACTCTCTCTCTGTACATCCATAAAAAATAGAACTGTAAACAAAGACTTAAAATTAAAAAAAACATTGTCTGTTTTTATTATTGGTACCGTACCGTATATTTCATATGCATTTAGCAAAAACCTGTTATTTTGTCATTACAAAATGACACTTCAATTTTATTATATGTATAGAATAATTAATTCACGCAAATTCTGCGTATTATTAGTAATTATTATTAGTATTTATTAGTTTGTGTCGAGACAAGATCCAAGGATTGATGTATAATCAAGAATGTATATTCGAAATCAAATGTTAATTGTACTTAAAGAGATGCAAGTAAGAATACGTAGTTTGGAGCAATGTTCACTCAAAATACGTCAGTAAATAGAGTGGTCACAAGTTGAATGACGGGCCGTCGCGTCGCTGGTAGCTAGCACGCGGTCCGTGATGTCCAACCGTTTAATTTCCTGCTGACGCCGCCAGCCGATTGTGCTCGGCTGTGTTGTGCCCAAGGAACACTTTAACCGTTACGTTTTAAGCCTTAGGGCTTACCAGTTAACCTTTTATTAACTATCCTATATGCTACACACGAAAAAGAAGATTTATGTTACAATTATCGAAAAGATATTTACAGTGTTATTGGTAAATAAATTATGGTTTACTATACACCATTGTATTTATTAAAATGATCAAAATTTTGGTAAATTCCGTTCCGTTTGAGAATGTAGTAGGAACACATAAACGAGTAGATTTCTATGTATTTAAAATAACCATACATACTTCACTGACTAATGTGGTTATCAAGCCGACGTCATTTGTCAGAAAGTGGCCTTTGTTCAGTAAAGAGGCCGTAATATACATATACAGGCCGATGCTAATATTATTACTATAATGATAATCATTATAGCATACAAGGTTATTATAGTATCGGATCATTATGTGAATGATAGTGATGTCTGGAAATAACTGCTATTAAAAATAATATAATTATTAGCTAACAGTAAATATTATTTACACCGTCGTAACAATTTATAAAATCAGTCTCATTATTGTCGACTCTTTTCAATGACTGAGATGTTTTCCGTACCTACCAATGATAGTGTTTAATGTTCACAAGTATCACCTAAAGGCCTAAATTGAATAAAATTTATAAAGTTAAATAGCCTTTCGTCTTCATATAAATGGCTGAAACGACGCGACGTGCTTCGAAATCTCGGTAAACTTCCAAACACAACAGCCGCGAGTGCGTAGTACGTAGTAACAAAATACATCCCAAGCAAGGCGGAAATATTTCTCTGTAGATAATTTATAACTTATGAAGAATTGTTTGCTTTCTTTCTTACTTACTCACAGTTACATTTAATACTAGAAATAAAAAATGTAGAAATAATTTAAATTAAAACCTGCAATATATGCATACATATTTTGGTGGAAAGATAATAATGACAATTAAATATAGCACCATCATATGCGTAATTAAGTAACCCAGGAAACACAGAGGGCAACCCTAGTGAGAGCTTACCTACCAAGCTGCCGTAGGTAATTATTTCAAGGACACAGCCATGGCAAAACACTATTTACTTTAGTGTGTTGTGGTAGACGGTAAAATTGAGAGCTGCTCACGGAAGAGTGACTTGGTGATTTTCATCAAATTAAAATAATGCTTACATATAATACGTTAAATTATTACACAATAAAAAAATAAAGTCACATTCCACTAACTTCATCATGTTGTTGGCACGCGGGATAAAAATGTTGGAGTTATTTCTGTTTTGATATTACAAAGAATTATAACTTCTTACTTGCGTACATCAATGCACACATTTTTTTTAATAATAGAGATAGCGTGCGTATTATCGTGTAACATCTAGCGCGTGATAACCCGGGCCGTGCCGCGTGCCGGAGCATTGGTATGGCGTGCCAATTAGCCGGCCGCAGTATGGCCTCTAATGGGCCATTAACACTCGGTTAACACAGCGCGCCATTGGTTGACCCATCTCTTAGTTACAACACACGTGTCTTCATACTATCGTGTCTGGTCAAATGGCGATAGACCTGTGACCCTACGTTTCTTAGGTTTCTTTGGGATTCGTGGTTGAGACATTTGGGTTAGAAATAAAATAGGGCTAACTTATTTGTTGAATAAGGTGACGATGGTTCAGTGGTAGCGTTTTTGAATTAGCTTATATAATAATCTTAAGCTTTCGTTGAGGGAAAACAATTCGAAGCAATGATGGCTCAGTGGTAGCGTGTACGTACATCGCGTCGATGGACGCGAGTTCAAATCCCTGCAATGAGCCTGAGCTTTCCTCAGCCTGAGCGTGAAGGAAAACATCGTGAAGAAACTATAGCATGGTGGTAGTGTTTTTCTAATAGTCTAGCTAATTCCGACAACTTCTCTTGAGAGTCAGATCATCTGAGCTTAGTTTAGGCCCCATAATCACTGAACTGACACTAGGTGAAGTTGTGAGCAAACGTAAGAACCGATTAAGAATAAAAAAGTAACAGATTGTGTTTAGAGGATTACTTTAATTCTTTGAACTCTAAACCAAATAACGTAATAAGAAAAGATAATTCATATTACGTTATAAAAAATATATATTTAGAAGATATAAAATTACATTTTGAATGTACTCGACGCACCGTGAGGAGAAATTGCCATTACACCGAAAGGCAAGCTACTCGAGCGAACACTCAACAAATAAAATGTTGACCTCTGTTAAAGCTATTTTTCAAGAGCAAACACTTTATAATAACCTAGAAACAAACGTTACGGAATTTACTTTAGTCTAGCATTTAACGAGCGATGCGCCTCGTTCGAAATGCTTCGCGTTAATTAATTGGGTATTTTCACACGTCAATAGCTAGATCTTTCCAAATAGATCGGCTCTCGCGGCCCTTAATTAGCTATATCTGCGCGACCGATCGGCTGCGCCTGCGCAACGCAACGCCAATTTGGTGCTAGACTTCGCTCCGGAATAGGAGGAGATAACGAACTCGAATGCTCGGTAATAACCTCATTATGAACTGGCCTTTGCTTCGTTGTTAGAAAACACGATAAAATTTCACCTTCAATTAACTATATTTGGAAATAGCTGAGTATAAAATTACCTCTGTGTCGAAGACTTTGTCCTGAGTGTACCGTTATACTTCGATAGAGGAAACCTGTGTGGTAGAATCATGTCATGATGGTAGGACATTTTTTATGCTCGACTGCAAACTAACTAAAAGTTAAAACCTATCGGTTTCTTTCGGCAGCTTCACTTCAGAGGTTTATTCTAGGCTTAGGACGTGAATATCTTCAGTTTAAATTTCAGTCGAAATCTATTGCAGTGGTGCTATGCCCGATCGACCGAACAGAGTGTGAGAGAGACAACTGCAGCTCGGACTGATTATACCTATGTAAAATATATCAAATCATAATTTCGTATTTCACTGTTTCCTCCTGCAAAACTGAACCGAACTGAACATTTTTTTTTTAATAATAATTTAAGAAGGACTTTTACTTTGCCTATATCTTTTTATTTTATTCTTTATATTCGTCAAATTTATTTGCTGAATGACTGATAACAGCGATATGAATGGGAAATTTTAGTAATTTTATATGGTTCTTAGTTTTTATAATATCTAATTTATGAAAAAAAAAACAAATAATTACTTTATTGACATGGCAGTGGTATATACAATATATATAAGTTATAAAATTGTTTGGTCTAGTAATAACAATAATGCCTTGACTACACCACAGTACACAGATGGTCAATGTTACAAAAAATTATTCAAACACACCTTTCTCTAATTCCAGATGAATCGTAACCACGTATAATTAACCTTTGCCATTGAAAATATGTGAAACTTGACTATGCTACACCGAATAAGCTATTAAAATTGTATTTAGCAAACCATCACACCTGCAAATATATAGTCCATACAACGTCAATTTAGGTCCTAAGGCGGCACTTATCAACATCCAAACACGATTCGGAAAACATCCCAGTCATCGAGAAGAACAAGAAAGAAACTCGATTGGGATTATCTTTTTTGTCAACTCTACAAATAGTATTTACAGCCAATAATTAAATTAATAATTTAGTGGACACACCGAGAGGGAGTCACTTCCAGACATGACGATTTAAGTAATGATCCACTCTATAATAGTATCCTAACGTGCTTCGGGGTCTTATTATAGATCCTAACAGTATCAAAATATTATTTTCATTATAATGGCATATTTAATTGTAAACTGTTATTTTTAATTTTAATAACGTTGTTAAATAACTAACATCTCGATGACTCGACATAATTTATGATTCAATTTAACAATAATTACAAAAGAATTTTTTAGGTACCGATAGTAAATTAATTGTGATAGAGTCATTATTTCTTTCTCGATTTCAAAAGTTGAAGTGACAAGCGGCGAGTGGGCTCGGGCCGCACGTGTTCATCCATTCTCTTTTCCGATTGATACCCGTCAGGAAACAATTACGTTTTTGTCGGCGAAGCGATACACCGCTAATTACAATAAGTGATCATTGACTTTTTTAATTATACCGCCCATTGAGGCGTCGATCATATCGGCTAATAGTTGCCAGTCAGTGGATTTAATAACGCCACAACGCGACGCTGCGACGCGACGCGACGGCTTGATCTCGCAGATTTTTTTGTATTTTTTAATTAATTAATCTTATTTCAGAATATAGTTTCACGTCTTGCTGTACAATGTGAGAGAGAATGGATTAAATAATGATAGGTACATATGTGTAAACTGGTGAATCAGCAAACTTTTAGTTTTGAATATAGTATGCATATTTCAAATGGCCGGTTAATTATAAAATGAATAAAATTTGAATTATATGTACATGGCCCTGGAGCCTTTGCGGCTTTTACAGCTTCACCGGGCTTGGGGGCGAGCGCTTAAGGCACTCAGCCGCGAAAGCAAGGCAACAAGTTCCGAGGGTGCCAACGTGGGCCGGACCTCGGCTCGGTCTGATGCCGCGTATGCAATGAAGTCGCTATTTAATTCTCTATCATTCGATGTAAACTAACTATCCATATATACATGTTTCTTCCCCCCTGTGAGGAGAGAAGGAACATGTGTATGTGTATTTAGTAATCCGAATTTTTTGTCTAAACTAACTAGGCAAAAAAAGAAAAAAAAGGGCCTTACAGAACCTATGTACCTGTGTATCGTGCATGTGTGTATGATGTAGTGTAATGAATGTCTGTTGATAGCTAGTGAATGTAGAATCACTGTATCGCGCGAGCGGCAGCTTGGCTCAAGGTCTTCATGCCGATGAATCGGACCCAGGTTTGAGTTGCCGCAGGTCGTGGCGGGTAATTTCGTCACATAAAAATACCTAGTTTCCTTGGACCATCAAAAGCATTTTCACGTAAACGAAATCGCGAGCACGAATCAGTAATTAAATAAGGAACTACACCTTGAAAAATAGAATAAACAGATAGACAGATAAACTGTAATAAGGGATTCGGAGAAGTTTCAATAATTAGCAAACGAAACCCTATTATCAATCGAAAAAAAAGTAACAAGTTTAGCAGTGAACCTTAATATTACAAGCACGGCAAATGACTATACGGCCGTAGTAAACCGCTTAACCTTTTCAGTGTAAGCGTGTTCGATGCATTTCTCTCATAAAATATAAGAGAAGCGCACAAACCCGGCCATAGGATGCGAGTAGAGTTGCCAGCCTCTACGCGAGAGCCAAGACGCTTATGTTGAAGGGTCAGAAAGAGACCTTTTGCAATCAGTGCATGCGGAACGCTAATCAATCAACTCGCAAGTCATAATAAAAATGGAGCATATCATTCGGTCAGCCCGGACGCGCGACTGGACTATACTCTTTAAGAAAGATTATCTTGGAATATGTTGAGTTTTATAATATGTATAGAAAAAAATAACTATATAACAAATCTTACACTGCTTCTGCAATATCGATATATTTGCTTGCTCTCACTTTTAATTTTTGTTTATTTTATGTAAGTTCCAGTTCTGAAGTTGGCAACTCTAGATGCAAGGCACGAGTGTATGCAAGGCCGCTCCTTCCCGTCCCCTGAGAAACGAACTCACTCTGCCTCTAATTACATTTTATGCGGTATCGTCATTTAATTAGCAAAATGTTTTCAATTCCATGATATTAATTAATAATTTCTTTAGAGTTCTTTGCATTTAACTATACTTTTATTACACTGTAGGCATTTTAATAAAAATTATGGACCACCCCAGTCGGGATCATTATTGTTAAAAAGCTCGTTATGAAATGTTTAATGGTTTATGGTTGAACACAGAGTTTAGTAAGTTGAAGTTGGATTTCGGATTGACGCGTTTTAATGAGCTATGTTTTTATTGTCTTAGTCCGGATTTATATTTGTCTAAACGTATCATGTCGTGTCGTGACGTCATTTGTAATGGCCACATTTATATTAGTGTGACGCAATGTATTCTTATGGATTGTGTGGTTTTGCATCAGAGCCGATCCCGATCTGCGTCAGACCACGATTGAAGTAGGGGAGGTGTGATCAGATAAATGTAGACACGCCACGCGACTATATTATTTCAAAATATCGCAGGAATCCGTCACTCAAAAAATCTGGTGTGCACGTTTTCTTAAAAAAAAAATCTCTAGTTTTACCCCTCCCCACTACTCAGAAGATCTATCACGCAATGAGTAATATCCTCAAGACCCTAGGTTGAAAGATATTTTATTATGGCAGACATTTGCAGCGACCTCAACTCCATCGGGAGTATCACCTCCGCTACATCTCGAAGACTTGGTATCTCTAACAGGGTGCGGCCAAGCCCGGTGAAGCTGTAAAAGCCGCAAAGGCTCCAAGGCAACAGTATAGTCAGATCGGAAAAAAATAAAAACAGGGTGCGACGGTTTTTCACGCTCGGTCAACTGTACCTTCTTTACAAGGCAAAGGTTCGGCCGTGTATGGAATACTGTTCGCATCTTTGGAATGGATCCGCAAAATAACTCCTCGATGCTCTGGACACGTTGCAGAGACGGGCTGTTTGCATTTTTAATGATGCAGATGTTACCAAATACATCGAGCCACTTCAGCTGCGCAGGAACATTGCCTCGCAGAGCGTGTTCTACCATCTGTACCATCGTGAGTGTTCTGAAGAGCTGTTCAATGTAACTTACTCCTCTTCTTTCCATAACAGAACCACACAAGCTGGGTTTCGAAGTTACAGTTTTACTGTAACCTCAGTCTCGGCACAAACTAAAAAGTTCTCTGTCTTATCTTTGTCGTACCGTGAAATTGTGGAACTATCTCTAGGCCAATGTGTTCCCTGCTTCTTATGACATCGGGCCCTTCAAGCGTAACGTTAAGAGATATTTATGCAGTTCGGCATGACGGCGGCGAACGCCGATGGAATGCCGCTCTTTCAGTGGTTGGTGTTTGTCTGTGCTTACCATCAGGGTCAATACCGTCAATTTGCCGTGATACTATATAAAAAGCACGTCATATAAATGCAAAAGCAAGCTGTCACATGAGAGCACATCATTCATGATTATCATGATTTATTTTGATTAAAAAATATTGTATAGCCAGTACGCTGCTGGGTGCAGTTTGGGAGGTAAGACATCATAGACCAAGCGTAGCACCTGCCATAGTGGCACTCTTAGACGTGTCGGTTCCAGGTCAGCCAGTCTATATCCAGTAATAAAGTGGTCTGAAAGGGTTTCTGTACACGAATAGGTCGTAACTACTACGCACATCGTGATAAACTCTTTCGGTTCCCTCCCTTTCGGTTTATCGCGTTTCGAGATCAGCCATGACGAAGACCACCGGTGGATTGCCAGTTCTCGGTGGTCGCCGTTGTGTTTTGATTATACTGTACTAACCATCAGGCACTCAACATCATGACAAATTTAATTCAAACCAGTCTAATTATCCCCGTGTGGTGTGTACTTATAAATAAAGTCAAACAATGTATTATTATTTGTTACATTACCTATAAATAGAATTAAATGTAAGGTGTTCAACTCAACGGTTGTAATCGTTTTATATTAAGGTCTACAATTATTTCAATGTTCCCGGTTACAGTGGTGAAGATGTTTTAATAAGCGATGCACGTAATCCCGGACAAATTGCGACGTCTGGCCCTGAGTAATGGCGAAAGTAACAACTCTTTTATTGTCCGTAGTAACAACCGTAGGTACTTGCCTTTATAAACTGCATTTTAATGCCAGGTGACTTGGTTTTGCACTGACACTGACAACTGAATTTACAATTGACGCGCTCAGTGATAAAAGGACACAGCTTGGGTACATTTTTGTTTTCTTTGGAGGAAATGCAATCAGTATTTAGTCTATATAAACGTACCTGCAATTTTATCTCTAGATTAGAGCATTAGAGTAAACATTTTTATACCATACATTCTATATCTACCATCGTTTTGATTATTTCCCATAAATTAATTACATATTATTAAAAATCAGAACCTTATTACAATACTAAAATTGGTCAATTATACCGCTGTTATCAGAAAGCCAGCAAACAAATTTGATGAATATAAAAAAATAAAAGTAATACATATTACCATTTACATAATACATACATCATAGCCAAAGTCCTTCTTAATTACTGTAAAATATTAAAATGTCCTTTTAATATTTCTCTTCTAGTTTCTCAGGAGGAAACAGAGGTATATAAAGTTATGATTTCGTGTAGTTTTAATAAGTATAGTTACTCCGAGCTGCAGTTGTCTCTCTCACGCTCTGTCCGTTCGATCGAACATATTATAGTGTTTTATTTAAACCTATTCTTCATCTTATGTCTTGTTAACCGTATTTCCTCTTTATATTTTCTTAAATTTTATTCTTAAAATCAAAAATATTTTAACAAATTCAAGTCCTAAGAAGGCACTTATAAATGGCTATACACTATATACACTTCTACAGCAAATAGGGATATTCAATGATGATCGTTTTTAAGTAAATTTCGCTTATACTAAGGCAAAACATCGTGATGAAACCATAACATGGTGGTAGAGCATTTTCTAAAGCCCCACTGATTAGCTATCACCCACAATGTGGAAAATCTATCGCCAGGCACCTATAGGTGTGTTCCGACAGCTGCACTTGAGACCTTAAGAGCCATTCCTCCGAGTTACCACCATCTTACGCCAAATAGTCACTTAACATCAGGTGAGATTGTGATTAAACGCTAAAGCGTACAAAGTATGAAAAAGAGTAAAAACAAAGTCTATAATAAAACAATTATAAATGATAATGTAAAACTGAATAACTACTCATGTTACTTCAGGAGTTAACAATTGAAACACAACAGTCGAGATAACCGTGAGGGCACAAGTATTAATTAAGAGGGTTGAACCACTCCTAGACTAATTAACCGAAGACCCGAGCCACATTCGGTGTAATTAGTTCCCTCCGAGGTATATTCTCACGCTCTCGGACTTCGACCGTCGTGCGATAACACAAATTTTATACATTCCAATTATGTTAATAAGGATAAACTATACTCTAGGTTGTCTGACGCTTGGTCTCTTGGACTTCAAATTTTACAGCACCTAATATTTTCGTGATGACGGACATAAATATAAAAACTAAATGTAATTAAAAGAATTACTATGACATTTACGGATTTATTTATTTATTCAGAAATAAAATCATCGTCTATTCAAAATTCAAACTATTTTAATACATTCAACTTCTGTGAAAACTATGAATTAATAAAAAGCACAACCAATACGTAGCACATTGCAAAAAATAAAATGGATAAACGGTGGCTACTAAAAATAGTTTTCATGTAATCAATAAATAATTCCAAACGCAACAAAACGTTGTCGAACTAAACAAACTAAATAAAATATTCATTTATACGACAATTTAGTTATTATAATAAAATTATTAAAAAAAACACTATTTTGTGTCATATTATTACCTTATTTTTTTCATTTTTTTTTTAATTTTAAATGTAGACTAAACCGGTAACCGTATAATTATTGTCCAATTCTAAAAGTTGAATAATGTTATCTAACCCGGCAATGAAGATATACATATTAGATACAAAATCAACGAAATTAATAATATTTATATATATTGTGTGTATATATATATATATATATATATATATATGGTAACGTAGTATTCTTTGTATTTAAATTTACTAAAACTAACATCGTGTCTATAAGAATAAATAATAATTTAACAATCGCATCTGATTAATAATTGTCCTTATAACTCTACTTCTACATAGAGTTGACATTATCTAGGGGCAGTTAACCGGAAGAAAAAAATCTTCTTCAGATATAGACAAAACATATAGAGAAAGTCTGTAAGTTATATAACAATAACCATAAAGGAACATAGAATATGAACATGTAAAATAGTTCCAAGTATAAAAATAAACAACAATAAAATTGTTTATGAATGCGTTTAAATTGAGATATTTTTGTACAGGCCGAGTACTCGGGTAGGTGTTACGGGCGCGTAGGTGAAAACTTTTATAAAACGGAATATCGAAATACTAAATGTGTTTATTTTGTTCAACAATACGGACTTTATTTACTTGATATCTTTATTTGTAACATTTTGATCGTAATTTTAAAAGGAATATTATATTGTTATCGATGTCAGCCGAGTTTGAAAATTTTAAATAAACATTATTTATGACAACGAATATTACTGATCTTTATATTAGCACTTACAATAATGGGTATAGATGTTTAAATACTTTTTTATATAAATATAAATAAAAATTAAAAGATTTTCTTTGGTAAGCTCATCTCGACTACCTGCTACGGACCTATCCCTTTTTTAATTTCAGGACATGCGTACTTCTTATTTTTTTTATTCATTGTAGTCCTAGTTTTTTTTTCTGAAAATAAAACTGTATAGGTGGCATTGTGGTCTTTGGTGAGTTGTTGTCTGGATGCCCGTGAAGGTTTCTGAGTTTGTACAACCACTTTACAATAGGTGGTGCGTGAGTCGCTTCATTTCGAAGACAAGAGGGCCGATATCGCGGGCTAAATCTAATATTTAAAACTGGCGTTATCATTATTCTTTGTGTTTAGGACCCCTACGAAATCCTAAAATGGACAGTCATTCACTATTTTAAAGTAATAATGATGGCTCGTTGATAGCGTGTACGGACACAGCGTCGATGGACGTACTCGTAAGTTTGAATTTTTGCAATGAACCAAAGCTTTCGGTGAAGAATAACATCGTGATGAAATCATAAAATGGTGATTGGCCCCTTTCTAATGCCTTCCTGGCTAGCTGGCTAGCTACCATCCTCAAGTAAAAAATATGTCGCTATTCACCGTCTATAGGAGTGTTCCGCCAACTGCACTTGAGAGCCAATCCTGCCACTAGGCTTAACGTGTACCATCTTGGGCAACATTTTCACGTAACATCAGATGAGATTATTGCCAAAAACGCTAAGCCTATAAGTGATTTAAGAAAAAGTAATTTAGATCGCTTACATTTCTATTGAGAATTTAGCGGTCTCCCAAATGAGTACGCATACAAACTATATGAAACGTTATTCTCAACGCAGCCAATGCAAAGTCGTAAACGTGAAATTGTTCTTTGCTGTGGATAATGGCTTGTTTAATGTATTTGTGACTGGCTTGAGTATTGCCTAACCGCCGTGTTGTATGTGTGCCTCGGTCGTGGACACGGATCTTCGATCATAAAATCGAAGCTAACAGACCCGACCTCGCGTGGGTGGTGCTCTTGCGCACGCTTTCTTATCATAATCTTTACTGGATATAGGAGCTTATTTATAACGAGAACTAATATTAACTAATAGTAGGTAAGCTCTAATGGCAGATATTGAAAATTGTTGTAATCTATTTGCTCACCTACATTACAATATTCTGTCCTACAACCCTGCTCTTATCATTATCTCGTTTATTGGCTCACCATGTGCAAATTAACCTGGTTTAATAGTATGTCATTCACAAAAGTTTTCATTATAGCTAAATTAATTAAAGATGATTTGCTAATTGTTAGCATTAAGATATGTGCTTTATTAACTACAAGCTGTGCCCGCGACTCCGCTCGCGTAGACTTCAGAATGCTGTCGGTAGAACGCGCGCGTGAACTGTGCTGCCCCAAAAATGCTTATTGTATGTGATCCTTAGGAGTTAGACATATGCTATCCGTGACTTTTTTGTAGGTCTTTTTAAGGTCTACAGTTATGTCATACATTAATTTGATAGATATTTTATGGCTTACTCAGAGTAATCCATTAAATCGCCCCAAAAGTGTGTTTTTTTCTTTATTGATACATTATTATTGTCACTTCTTAGTTCGTGTGTTACCTTATGTAACAAAGTATATATATATATACTATATTATACAATAATATACTAAAGCGGAAGAGCTTTTTTGTTTTTTTTTTTTTTAAATACGCTAATATCTGTATCATACCAACAGCCATTTATACTTATATATGGATAGGTAAAAGTGGTAGAAATTGTATTTCTTCCGCAAACAACAGTTCTCAGATGTGTTTCGTTCTTCGTGCGACACGCACTGGCAGATAAGGCGTCAAACTCAGTCCTTAGGGGCTAATAATTGGCCTCATTTAGGCATACAGTCCTGTTTGAGTTGGATTATTAATAAATACAGATTTCACATGCACCAATATATGTTCGTATATGTGCATGTTTACTACGTATAATTGTTACTTTAAAAAAATCTAATCGAAATAATGACACCGTTTGATAAATGGTATAATAGTTCGTGACCACCAAACCGCATTTGCATTTTCGAACTATCTGATGTCGTAACTACGAAAATAATATGCAATTAGTCGACCTCACGGTTTACTACGCAGAACCGCATGGGAACAGACACTGACCCCATGAGTAGCTTTTTTACTTGCTCGGCAAAATGCCGACTTTGCGCTTTATAGACAGTCATCTCCACGTCACCCGTGACCATAAAAATGCTTATTACAAATAGCTATCCTCATGGTTACGTATCTTGAATAATTACTAGGTACTTGGGCTTTATTAAAAGGACACGCGGCAACAATCCACTGTCAAGGTCATAGATGTCTATTGAAGTGGCGGCATTCAAGCAAACTACAAAGGAAAGATCGTCGCTTAAAAATATGTTTGGCGATCATTCCTTCGTTTTATAAACGGTTTTTTAAGATAGTTATGAGGAAAGGTGTCACCAATATTTTTGAAGAATATTTTTCAACAGAAATCTATGCTGTCACTTTGTCTATTTCAATATGTTTTCCTAATCCTTTTTATATTCATCAATTTTGTTTGCTATGTGTCTGATAACACTATAGAACTAGGATATTTTAGTAATTCTAGAAGGTTCCTAGTTCTAATAATATTTTTTAAAGGTGTTAAAGGTTTGGTGTAGTGGCCAAAATCTCACCTGATGTTAAGTGACGATGTGGCTCAAGATGATAACACGCTAAACCTAGTGGAAGACTAGCTCTTAAGTGCAGCTGCCGGAACACACCTATTGGTGCTTGGCGACAGATTTTCAACTTGAGGGTGGTAGCTAGCCAGGCGGGCATTAGAAAAAGCCTTTCCAGCATGCTATTGTTTTCTCACGATGTTTTACTTCACCGAAAGCTCAAGCTCATTTCACGGATTCGAATTCACGTCAATCGACGCAAAGTCGTACACGCTACCATTGAGCCATTATTGCTTCAATAATAATTTACGGAAAAAAATCAAAAGGGGAACATAGCAGTTGAAGATATAGAATGTATGGTATGATAATATTTAATTTTGTGCCATTATCCAGGTATAAAACAGATGAATACGTTCGTATGTACTAAACGACACTCACATTTTCTATTAAAAAAGAAACCTTAATATATGTTAACTTCGATACCCTATTTAATTGCGCACTTACAAAATCAATAATTCATGTCCAATTAGTCCATTACCACAGTATATGGTTAGGTAGTTCTTACATGGCTGCGTGTAGCCAACGTAACAGAGTTGATACCAATTAATTTACCCACTCAATTAAAATAGTGGTTTACTATGTATGGTACATTGTACCGGCTGACGTGTTTGATTCCGAGAAGCGATGATACTTCACGATAACATTCCGGCTCAAGTATCGAAACCTCGATGTTAGGATTCGATCTGGACGTTTGTTCGAATGCCGGGTACATGCCGTCGATTGATGGAATTTCATTGCATTCCATCAGTTGCTCCCGGTTTGTTAATCCAGTATTTAGTGGGAGCCTAGGCGCGCGATGGTCCGCATACCATTGCTTGACGACGTGATATATTCGATAAATCAATAATGATCGTAATAGGGAATTCGTTGGCCGGCCGACTCCGTCGATGGAATACGAGAGGTAAATTTAGGGTTGCCAACCATGCTTTATAATAAAGTATTCTACTTTATTTTCGATAAATATCTTTATACTTTACATAAACATAAAGTATAAAACGAAACACTTTTATGGGTAATTACTGAACTATTAATCGATACTTATATATTATAAGTATAGTAGTAGTATATATTAAAAGTAAATCTACTAATAATTATGAAGGGTTTTGAATTAAAAATACTATTGACAAATATACTTCTTTATTGATATTATTTTTATTTTTGACCGATTCGCAAACGGATCTCTGAATCGTATAATTTTTTTCACCGACCCATAATATTTTTGAATGATCTATCCATTGACACCCCACACGATGGGATAAACGAGAAAAACCAATTCATTCCCACTTTACGTGTAAGGATTTTATTTTATCACTTAGTCGGCGTGATTAAGTAAACCCATACCAAATTACAACTTTCTAGTACTAAGAATCTCTGAACTAAGCCGCGCACAGACAGACGGACATACCGAAACTATAAAGGTTCCTTTTGACTTCGGAACCCTAATAAAAAAGTACTTATTTATTAACATAAACCTAAATTTCGATTGTAAAACTAGTTTTGAAGCTTTCAAAGACAACAAAGAGTTGTTTGCGTGTGCTAAAAGCACTCAAAAATATGATTTAAGGGAATAAAAATATAAATTTAAAAAATACTCTTTTCCGTCCAAATACATAATTTTTTTCCTGTTCAAAGAATTTGATACGTTATTTTTGTCAAAAAAGTTGACAGCCCTAGCACCGGGAATTGATTTGTCCTGTGTAGACCTCGTCGGGATTGACGGGATAACGGGACGTCATGCAAGTCAACCGATTGAATTGTATCTTAGGCCACCATATTACAGGTATCTAGTTTGCGACCGTAATTTTAAGTAAGTAATTGTTTTGGGTAATAAAATATGTATTTTTATTTTTTGTATTTTAGGATGATAATGACATACTGCACCTACTAGCTTCAGTCAAACCCTCACTTGAGACTTTGAACAATTCAATACAGTATTATTAATTAAAATGAGAGAGGTAGGTAGGTATGGTTTAAGAGAGGTAGGGCACAGAGAAATTTCTTTGGAGATTTCTCTCTACTTGGGGCAGCCCGACTGGTGGAATACCTCCACCCTACAGAAGATCGCAGCCAAATGATCTAGTGTTGTGTTTCTGCAGTGAGTAGGGTTTCCAGAGCTCCTTGGGGAAGGGGGGTTCAAAGATAGGTAGGGCACAGAGAAATTTCTTTGGAGATTTATCTCTACTTGGGGCAGCCCGACTGGTGGAATACCTATATCCTACAGAAGATCGCAGCCAAATGACCTAGTGTTGTGTTTTTGCGGTGAGTAAGGTTTCCAGAGCTCCTTGGGGAAGGGTGGATTCAAAGAGAGGTAGGGCACAGAGAAATTTCTTTGGATATTTCTATCTACTTGGGGCAGCCCGACTGGTGGAATACCTCCACCCTACAGAAGATCGCAGCCAAATGACCTAGTGTTGTGTTTCTGCGGTGAGTAGGGTTTCCAGAGCTCCTTGGGGAAGAGTGGGTTCAAAGAGAGGTAGGGCACAGAGAAAATTCTTTGGAGATTTATCTCTACTTGGGGCAGCCCAACTGGTGGAATACCTCCACCCTACAGAAGATCGCAGCCAAATAACCTAGTGTTGGGTTTCTGCGGTGAGTAGGGTTTCCAGAGCTCCTTGGGGAAGAGTGGGTTCAAAGAGAGGTAGGGCACAGAGAAATTTCTTTGGAGATTTATCTCTACTTGGGGCAGCCTGACTAGTGAAATACCTCCACCCTACAGAAGATCGCAGTCAAATGACCTAGTGTTCTGTTTCTGCGGTGAGTAGGGTTTCCAGAGCTCTTTGGGGGGGGGGGGGGGTTCAGGTTCGGCAACACGCTTGGGATAACTATGGTATTGCAGGCGTTCATAAGCTACGGTAGCCGCTTACCATCAGGCGGGCCGTATGCGTGTTTGCAACCTTTGTAGTATACAAAAAAAAAATGAACGTTGTAATAACATTTTAAAATTATTATTTATTTCAAAAATTTTGAATTGTAGTATAAGGATTGTGCATTGTTTTATGCAGTTGGTTGAAATTGAGATCATGACTCTTACCGTTAAAAGTGTAAATTATACTTGAAATAAGTAACTAATCCCACATCCAATTGATGTTTCAGTTTAACACATCAGTGGATTGTATGCATATATTACTATCAGGTACACCTACCCCGTGGAATCACTACAAATATGTTGTAAACATACAGTACTTTTGCACTTGGGAGCCAGTCTTCCACTAGGCTTAGCGTGCTACCATCTTGGGCCACGTCGTCACTTAAGATCAAGTGAGATTGTGGCCACAACGCTAAACCTATAACGATAACAAAAATAAAGTAAAAACCCCTCATAGTTATTCTCTTTGACGCGTCGTTTTTAGGCGTCAGTGAACTTATATACCTAGAGGCTTTTGCTATGCTATTTGAAGGTCATATCAATGACGTCACAATGACAAATTTTAACGATGATGAATACTATATTTGTCGATTGTCACCTATATTAAAAATATTAAGTTATAGTTCCAAAATTTCAACTGGAATATAATAGCTATGTTGGCAAGAAATTTTTAATCTCTCATGTTTTGTCTTTTAATTCAATTCACTTATGTTTTTTGGTCCTATGTTTTGTAATTTTGGCAGGCATTTTACTTGATGTAATTTGGTTATTGGGACCAGATGAAATGGGTTATAAATAATAACTAGAAACATGTATTTCAATTTGTCACAAAAACTTCCTGGGTGATTCTAAGAAGGGGGCCATCATCTTGTTAGAGAGTTGTTTGACTTTTAAAAGATTAGAAATATATTATATCTACGTGACATTAACAAAATTCTGCACCAACCACGTTGCTATTAAATAAGAAGAAGTTGAAAAGCATGGTTGCGTCACTAAGCTTACTTTCGCTTACGGTTTAAGATTATTATTGGGTACGGACCCAATTCCGTCAACAGGGTATCAGAAATACAATATTTTAATGACAATTTATTCGTAGTTTTTATCATGATCCATCAATGACGTCACTCGACTGTAATCCACCGCACGCGATCTCCAAACAGGTCCACCATAAATGCCAGTAATCAAATAAAATTAATAATCATAGCCGTTGTATTTATTGGCTTTCAATTAGTATTATCTTAATGGGACATTAACATACGCAGGCGACGGAGCGTTACCACTGAAGACCGGTGTTGCAGGTTAATAAAACTTTACCCATTTTATAGGAAAATTTAAAACATTACCACTAATTTTATTTAAAGTAATTTATCTTAAAGTCTAAAGTAAGTTATTTGTAGTAAGTAGGTTTGATGGTAGGTTAGTTATTTTCTCACAATGTTTTGTGATACAAAATGTAATCGAAACATAGAGTATCTATTAATCTAAAAACATAATAGTTCACTAATACACACACACAATACTCTAAAAATGGAACATTTCCTCTTGAAAACAATGACGTAAAGTTCGAGGCATTTCTAGTAATTTCGACCCTCCTTTTATTTTGATATAAAGCTAGCCGTGTTCCGAGTCAGAGCAGTTCTGTTTCAGATAACGAAGTGGACAAAACAAGCGCTTTAGAAAGAATAAATTTGCAAGAGGATCATATAAAGAAATACTGTAAGTACGACCGCAGTATAGTGAATTTTGTTTCGCTGAGTACGAATAAATTGTTTACGTAACCTCTATCTGCATTTTCGGGTATAACAATATATTACTTATCTTGACTCATCAATAGCGTAGCTGTAATTTGTGGTTGCCAGTTTTAAATTCCAATTTATTTTTAAGTATTGTTGTAAAATGTTTTATAACTTTATAGTTTTTTTTTACGTTACAATAAATATGTGAACACAATTTCACACATGACTAATTAATTGTATTCCAAAATAAGCAAAGCTTGTATTATGGTGACCATACACATATACTATAGATATTGAAGACCCAGACACACAATCGATAATTTATACTCATCACACAAAAGTCAATAATGTACGAGGATTCAACCTGCGACCTCTTGGCTTAATAGTAGAGCTACTAAGTACTACTATCACTGCGACAGGCCTGTAAATATAATTAAACTAATAGGAAACTTTATTATTATATGCACAGAATATTAGGTTTTAGAAAAGTGCTCGTAGATATGGTTATAATTATGACGACGAGAAATTTCGTAATCGGTGGTAATTTTGAAATTCATTATCATTCATTTCAATTCATTTTCTCAAAGCCTAAATTTAATACAGTAACCATAATGAACAATCCGTCGTCGGTCGTCGCTGGCATGGCGGCCTATATAAATGCCTATTCATTAATACATATAATATAAAAGCCGTTTGAGGCTTCAGGGCCCTTACGGCTAACAGTTTAGTCAGTTCGAAAAAAAAAAACATATTCATTATATTTCATACTATGACGCATGGACGTAGAAGACCGCGTAGTGGTTATAAAAATCGTAGTTTCTTAAAATCTTAATCACTTTTTATTGAATGAAGATATCGTGATATTTTTTTATAAGGACATAGTATCTAAGGAGTAATATACCAAAAAATATCAAAATCTATCGAGTAGTTATTGCGCGATGGCGCACAACGGTAAACCTCAGTCATTTTATTTATATAGAAGATTATACTATTGGGCTGATTTCCATGTGGTGAATCTATGGATTATAAGGGTAAAGTTTAAGCGAAAGCTAGCACCACTGGTCGCGGAAGGCTTACTGCCGATGACCTCCGCCGACCGGTTCCCGAGTCACCACCCTCCCTCCCTCCGCCGCGGCCGCGCACTCGAGCACCCCGCGCGAGACGTTTCATTACGTTATTATTATATTAAATTGTATAATATACATTGTAGGCATTAGTCCGGCGTTCCTCGGGAAAGGTAATGTATGGTTTAGGTCTTTTTACTTTTATTCTAAGGCCATAAGGATTAGCGCAACCGCGGCCGCGGCCTGACCGTTCTGAATTGCGAATTGTTCTGTGTTAAGAGATTTCACATTATTACTGGTTTCTTGGTATTTGACTCACGCTCGTATGTTTCGCTTTGTGCATCACGTTTCGCATTGAATGCCTTTTGATATTTGTATAGTATTTGTTTTTTAAATATTATAAAATTATATGTTATTTTAATTACTTCTTAGTTAAGGTTTTACGTCAGCTTACTATGTAGCTGGTGTCTGAATTTAGACTCTAGGGTTTCTACTACCAGCGTACGTAAAATAAGTGACTGAAAAATTCGCCTAGAGGCGCACCGTGTTTTTTGGGACCAACCAACGTATATCCATTATTATTAAGTCTTAGGTTTGTGAAATGTAGCTTTTAAAACCAAAGCTACAATTTTCATTGGTACGAGAGACATAAACTTACTGTTTACTTAAAATTAGTTAAAAACTATTTCTGATTATGAACGCTTCTTGAGTGCTATATAGAGCGCTTGATTGTTTTGATCTAAGAAAAGATTCCAACGCGTAATGTTACATTTATTTACGTTTTTTTTTTTGTACTTTCTTATAGGTATCATTACTGATGCTATGTGATGAACAAAAGAAGATCATCTATTTAACATAATATTAAATCGCTTTTAAGCCTTGAAAAGGCACTTTCATTGTTAAAGCTACCACCGAATTGGAAAATATATCTGCCATAATAAAGAAGAGGCGGCAAAAAATTTATATCAGATCCCTATTATATTTATTTTAGTAGTAAGGCTTTACTGACTTGAACGAGTAGAAGGACAAGAATTACGTAGAAGAGACATGGTTTAATTTTTAAATGAAACAAAAATCCTGAATTAAAATGCCATATTAAATTATGCGAATATAAATATTTTGTTGGCAATACACATACACCACGTCACTGTAGAAAGATAATTTTCATAAATATCGTGTCATGCATTAGACCGATGAAAGAAATAGCCTACAGATGGAGGCTGTGAAGACAATATTATAGTGACAGTTTAATACTAATTGCACGGATTTTTAAAAACATTTAAAAGGGCATAGAGAATATTTTAAAAATATAAAATCTTCAACAAAATAATATTAAACTACTTCTAACACTGCATACATTAGAATTTATTAGTAACTAAATATTCGTTTCTTTTTCTCTTTGCGTCTTACCATATATGGCAACCCTGAGCAGGAGCACTGGCTGTGCCTCTTCAAAAGAATCTCAGGCCTGAAGGCAGTCAGAATAGGTTGCTACTCCTAAAGACTGAGTTGGAACGCTTAGTTTGTCTGTGCGTGTTGCCATACCGGAACACAATGGTACTTGGTTCTTTGTTACTCAAAATTTATAGCAAATTCACGATTAAACCCTATTCACTGTTTTAAACATTTAATAAACAAGAGAAGCATTGGCAGTTACTTCTTTAGGATTATTTCAAACAACAACTTAACATCGTGATAATTATCAATTAAAAATAAAAATACATAAGCAATAATATCCAAAAGACATCTCAAAGCAGGAACCGGTCATCGGGTCGTGGGTCGGTTTAAAACACAGCACAAGTATCGAGTTACACGGCGATGCACTTGATCATCCGTTGTCTCGGTTCTTTTATTTGTGTGTCTTTTGTTTTATTTGTACCGCGCTTTGAGTCGCGACCGCACCGCTTAGCGGTCACCGCAAACCGTCGCTGTTGGTTAATCAAGTACATAGTTTCTCAAAATGTATTATTATACACTGAGCTCTGTAAATATACCATCAATTTTTTCATTAATATAATCAAGGTTCTTTATTGTTTATGACTTAGCATTTATAATTTTGCTGAATAAGATTTTGTGCTATCTATGTTAATAATATGTAATTCTGCCTGTGCATGTCTTTTTTTCAAAATTCCTTTTTTTTTCGAATTGTTTATACTGTTAGCCTTAGGGGAGCATTGGCAGCTTTTATAAAGGACACTAGGCACGAATATGACATAAAAAAATATCCATGTGATATTACAAAAAAAAAAATCGTTGGTTTCAAAATCTTTAATCTCCAAGTCCTGATTGATTTGAACTTTTGAAACAAATGTTGTATACAAAAACATGAGTGTTTTAAAATACTATTTACTAAATAAAAACGCCTAAACCAACGCAACATGTAGCCAGGTACCTACATCTAGTAATTTAGAAAATATCTGTCTTATAATGCAAATACTAAATCGTACGAAAGGTAAAAGGAAATGTTCTATGATCTTTAATAACAACTTGAGAGCTATGACTTTTAGTTTCCATATTAATTATAGGTATTATATGTATCACACAGAATTATCACAGAATTATTATAAAATCATAACATTTTTTAGAATAATATGATTGTTTTGAGTAGTATTTTAGACAATAATAGTACAGTATATTATTTAAATATTTTTGTTATGCACATTAGTGTCTCAAGATGAAAATCTTTGACCAGTGTGTGTTACCAGTGATGACTTATGCCAATGAAACATGGTCGCTAACTATGGGCCTCATAAGAAAGCTCAAGGGTAATGGAAAGTGCAATGCTCGGAGTTTCGTTGCGTGATCAAATCAGAAATGAGGAGATCCGCAAAATAACTAAAGTAACCGTCATAGCTCTATGAATTGCTAGACTGAAGTGGCAGTGGGCGTGGCATTTACACGTAGGACGGATGGCCGATGGGGCCGAATACGAAACGTGGCAGATCCGCCAAAAAGTGAACCGACGACCCTAGTAAAAGTTGCAGGAACCCTCTGGATGCAAACAGCGCAGGACCGGTAATTGTGGCGAATATTGTGGGAGGCCTATGCCCAGCAGTGGACGTCTTTCGGTTGAGATGATGATGATGAATTACATTTAATTTTCCTAGATTTTCTATAAACCCAAATGTTGTCAGAAAAACACTCTTCAGATTAATAAGGTCATAATTTTTGTTACATGTACCTGAAATGCTTGTTATACTTTATGAATGGTGGGGTATGATAAAGTATAATCTATTTATTTGGTTTCGATAAAACCGTATATGTTAACTAGCGGTACTTCGCGGCCCCACACGAGTTTATTACGCTTTAATTATTTTCCCTTTTCCTTTTTATTAAACGTTTAATTATTTTTATTACTCCTTCTAAACGTATTATTGACAATTTACTTTAGCCTTTCAATTATAGAATGGCATATGCTTACCGTCAACACAATTTCATCAAATTTGGTTGAAAATTAATTCAAAAAATGATTATTTCTTTTTTACGATTTCTAAGATTGTTATTGACAATTCTAATAGCTCATCGATTGGGCAATAAAATAGGATTCCCTCGTTCAACTTTTCATAAAAAACAATTAAGCCGTTTTTTAGTTAAATCCGGACACATCATATGGAAAGTATAATATGATATTCCATAATTGATATGCTATAAGAATTGTCAATAATACATTTAGAAATAGTAAAGAGAATCAATAAATTATTTTTTATTAACTCTTAACCAATTTTGATGAAATTTTGTTCACGTGAAGTACTCGTATATGCCGTAATATCTGTACAAATAAGAGTGAGAGCCGCGGTGCGCTGTTAGTTCTAAGTATAATTAGTATAAATGTGAAAGTATGTTTGTTCGAATGGTTGTCCTTCAATATCGCCTGATGGAGGCGGGACGGATTCTAATGAAATTGGCATAGGATTTGATCATATCACGGAATAGGACATATTATCATACTTTTTGGTAATGATCACCTAATGTTTAATTTACGTTTAGCGAAGTGAACGGCTAACAGCATGGTAATACTATAAACACAAAATGAACTTTTTTTTAAATTCTATTGTAAATAAGAACTATTTTAAAAAATCAACCACATTGTCGTAAAAACCATCTAAAATATTTTACGTGATTAAAAAAGAACAGAAATTAAATCAAATTAATAAACATTGTATGATTAAATAATGTAATGAATGGATTTTTTTAAATAATAATAAATAAGTGCATTATGAATTATAATGTTTATCTTATCTAGAAAGTCAGCACGTCAAAATATTCGCGGGTACGGCACAAAATAGATAAGTGCAGATAGACGGCTCCACACGACCTTCAACTTAGTTACCTACGCTCGACTGTAGTCCTACACGGCTAGCATTTACTATATTCGATGAAAATATTCACTTGGAATATAAAAAAAAAATATTAATTAGAAATTATTTAAGCGCGTTTATTTGTAATAAATAATAACCTATAAATTGATTATTCAAAATAGTTAAAAAAGTAGGTTTTTAAGCTGAATTCATTTCCGTTTAATGTAGTTAAAACAATAATTACGCCATATCGGATGAACGCAAACCATAGATAATTCAAAAATACAATAAATATTAAAGAAACTTTAATGAAAAACATATTGAAATCATGCTTACACACTAAGGTAACTAAGGTACACTGATTTATTCGTCTTTGCCCATTCAATTTTTTCTGAACTTTTGACTATAACTCTTTTTTACCTTTCACTATATATATAATTATAAAATTTTCTGAATGTTATTTTATAAGTATAAATCTATTTCTTAAAGAAGTATTATAACCATTTTAGTATGCCTAATTGAAGTACTCAACCAAGGCGCCTGACTTACTAACCGGGACACAACGCTTCAAACCGGGACTTGTACCGATGTACCGATGTACCGACGTACTATGTACCGACGCATGGCTGCCCTAACGTGCATCGTATTTATGTTTGGGTGCACTGGTACCGCTCTTTGTATGGAGCTGGCTTTCTGCACTTATCTATTTTGTGGTTGCGGAGTCGAGTGCGTGCGCTACGCCGCGTCGGGGCCGGGCTCCGACCGACCAATTTATTCGTCGGTACGTCAGATTTCGAGGGCCTCGTTACTACTAAGCCTCCAATTAGACTTATCCCTAATTAAGAGATGCCAATAAATTACCCTCCATCACGGGCTAACGAAGACGCGCCGCACTAATAACGTTAATTGATTTTGAGTAATGAGCCAGAGTTTTGATGGAGCTGATTGGGGACGTGAGGGGTGGCATCGATTTCGTCTTATACAGACTATACCGCCGATATAAGGCGCTCTCGGTTCGCATTACCGTTTAATAGTTGCCAATGGATTTTTAATTCGGTCGAGTTAATTTTTTTGAGTGGATTTGCTTGGAATGTATTATTTTCCTTGCTAACGTTTGGTCTTACCTAGAATAAACTGGTTCTTAAGGGCAACTGCCGGAACACAGATATTTGTGCTTAGCAAGTTTGTCAACTTGAGAGTTTTACTTAGCCAAAAATGTCATATACCAACAACCATAAAAGGATTATCATAGTGAAATGATAGTAGGTTATTATTATTCGCCTTATTATTATTCAGCTAAAAGTCCGTAAGAGTTAGCTCTTACACCTCTCATAATGTAGGTAGTTCTCGTCACGAATACTTCACAAATAACAAAACATTTTTCGGCCGCTTTACGTGTTCTCAGTTCTCATTTGTCCATTTACCTAGAGCTTTCAGTCGATCGTTATTTACCGATAAAAATAAATTTTATATAGTTTTAAATTTGACATAATATTTATTCATACTTGTCCGATTTAGGTTTTTTTTAAGTTAAAATTCTTCGGGCGCGTTTTGAAAAAATGATGAGAGTGAATTTTTACGACGCGCGCGTTATACACACGTTTACGCATTCAATTTTTGTTCCATATTGAAACAAAATGGAAGAATGTTATCCGCCAGTGCTTTCACTCACAATACTGACTAATCGTGGGTAGGTCAAATTACACGAGTGGAACCGCCTTTATTGTTTTAATACATGCAAGAACATATATAAAATTCATTTGAATGATAAATTAGTTTTCATAACATCTACTGCTATACTTCCCGGATTGGAAGATCGTTACAACCATCAGTGATAAGAAGTAACCTCATATGAAGGCTTGCCGACTGTTTCATGAGAGCCTCTGTGGAACTCTATAATCTTAATTATATTTCACGAAACAGGATACTAATCCTGGATACCGACACTTCATTATGAACAGCGTTACATAGGACGACGCCATCATTAATTATCCTTGGCTGGTTTTTCAATAATATGTGTTGCAGTTTGAACGGTCTGTCGATCCAAGCGAGAATGTCTTGATAAACATAACCAAGCGAGGTGGAATTGTTACCCGCCTGGCTTGCGACCACCATGCACATGGTGATAAAACCGCCATTGTATATCCAGCTGCCGAAAGGTTTGCAGGCTGACATGACAGCAGCGACTTACGATGGATTGTTAATTTTTAATAGTTGTTGTTTATGAATTGTTCTATATTTATCATTAAACACAATTACATTATCAACACGAAATCAATTTAGATTAGGTATATTTCGTTAATTAATTCGACCGATTTAAGATTATATGCGAGAATCAAAATAATCGTTTTTCTTTTAATTGTACATAATTAGCATAATGTAAGTTTGCGTTTCTTTAATATCAGCAAGGGTTTGTCCTTTACAAACATATTATTGTCCTCTTAAATTGCATTAAAACGTAAATAGTCTACAATAATATTGATACTTTACTACTAAACTGTAAAGTTCAACGTTGTAAATGACTCCCATAAAGATATATCTATTACTTTATCTATTTTAAATACGAAAACATTTAAGCATCTATACTTTAATGATGTTTACTTTCAAAGTGGATACTGAGTCGTGTCATATGAATTTATTAACATTTTTAGTAAGTACGATATCTATATTAATAAATCTGTAGTGCTGTCTTTTACAGTTTTTTTACAAATTTCATAATATACATATATTATAAAGGGGACTACAAAAACTACTATTACATAATTTTATTATCTATCTGTGTGCATGAATGGATTGAACTCAAAGACGATTTGATCGATTTATATGAAATGTTGTATATGGGAAGAATATGTGAAGCTGTGGATCAATCTTCCGGCCAGTATGTACTTATAACTTCGGGTCCTTCAAGAGTAATGTGAAGAGATATTGATGCAGGCCAGCATGACAGCAGCGACCGCCGATGGATTTCGATCTCTCGGTGGTCGCCGTTGTATTTGGATTGTACTGTGCTTACCATCAGTAACAACACGTTCAATTTGCCGAGCTACTATAAAATAATAATAATAATAATAATAAAATGAGTAAAAAAACTAATAATTACGAGACGTAAGTAATGACTGGGTAATAAAAGCGTGTGTAGCCGCCGGGCATCGCTAGTTAAGTTATAATGCTGATATAGTTTTTAAGTCTTGAGTAAGAATAGGAGTTTGAGATCCTGTACAAGTCTCGACTGCTGGAACACCGCCGCTACACATATCTACCGCAAAACATCAGTGTATAATTTAGAAAAATTTGTGAAATGTCGGGGTGTTACTGGTCCGTGCGACCATCATACATTTGGTGATAAGCCCGTCACAGTGGCTCTTATTTTAAACCCTTTGACGCAAAAAAGAAGTGTTATAAGTTTAACATGTGTATCTATGTTTTTATGTACTTGTATGTGGGCATCGTAGCTCCCGAAAGGTTGGAACGTATTCGATCAAAAAAAAATTTCGTTTGAAATGTGGCAATCGAGTGCATTATGTGTGTGATTCAAGAAAATCTGTTCAGCCATTTGAAGATTATCAGCTAATTTATATTTGATAAATGGATGTGAGCATCTTCCACGGGTTTGATCGAGTCAAAATTTGGTATACTGTACCTTCAATGATACTCGTATTACAAGAACGTGACAATATTACGATGCTGTAGCATTATCTGGGATCTGGGTACTTAACTCTTTAAAAACTTACAGCGGAGACGGCTGAGCACCTTCTGCGCTTGCCATAAAATCCGTTGAAACTGTAAAGGCCGTTTTTCAACGTGTATATGTATCAATTCCAGCCGCCGCGTCGTGTCAACTCTAATGTAAACAATAATAATGCTTAGTCATTAACCGAGTGACAGAACAACTGATTTATATAAAAATCATATTAATATAATATACATTTTTTTAAATAGTTTTATTCTTCGGCATCTGTCTCAATTGATGTTAAGTGACGTTGTGGCTAGTGATGGTTGATGTTAACACACTAGTCTAGTCACAAATCTAGTGGGAGGACTGGCTTTCAAGCGCAGCTGTCGGATGACATCTATAGGTACTTGATGACAGATTTTCAACATAAGTGTGGTAGTCAGGCTGACTTTAGATAATTTGGACATAATAAAGGATAGGAATTGTCTTCTGTTACCAAAATGTTCAGTGCGAAAATAAAATGTAGTAACACGACCACCTACTAGGGGGTAACTGGTTCAACAGCTTCATAAATTTGCATAATAATTTCGGTATTGAGACGTTCATTGGAAGAGTTAGCTGGCCCACAATTTTTACGATTTCCTAATTAAATACCTTTGATGTATTATGTTGATATAAAAAAGTCTGCATATGTCTATTATGAATTTAGGATGTGCCCTGACCTAGGCATAGGGTGACAAAACTTAAAGTTTTTTTTTAGTCTATCCTACTAATATTATAAATGTGAAACTTTGTATATTTGGATATCTATTACTTAATCACGTAAAAACGGCTGAATGGATTTCGATGAAATTTGGGACACAGATTGTACAGCTGGATTAGCATATAGGATACGTTTTATTCCGGTTAATGACATATTTTTAATTTCTATCTGAACCCAATTCTGAAGTCCGCGCAGTCGAAGTCGCGGGCAGAAGCTGGTTTACAATAATTATTAACGTCTTCAACAGTATGCATAAAGCAGAAAGGAGTCATATCGGAGGAGGTCTAGTACGCAGTCTAAACTAAATTCTTAATTGGCTGTACCAAATTTTTATTTTAGTTTGATACTATTTATCATTTACAATGTGTTATAAACTGCAATATATCTATTTACAAAATATAAATTAAAAACATTCAAAAAATACATACGATTATCGCCTAATTTATCGAATAGGGATAAACAATTTATTGAACATGTTTCATTGAAAGAGTAAATCAAAGCAGACTAACGAAAATCTAAAAATGTCTATAAAAATATTATCTTTATCCATAAAATATATAATAATCGATAAAATCATTAAAATCCATACAGAGAAGTAATTAGAAATAATTGTTTCCTTCTATAAACACAGCGACCTTAAAGATATGGCATGATGAAGTTGTACGACACGCTGCGCGTGCGCAACGTGACCGCCGGCCGCGATGACTAGCCGCGGCCGGGATTATCTCTAGATCCTATCGATACGATACATAGTACGCTATCACAATCTCATTATTCCGATCGATACATAATCGTACATACAGAGTTACCCACTAAGGGTTCTGGGATACATTCACAGCAATCCTTTTAATTTCAACCAATCAACTGCTTTTTATCACAGTGTCGAGTTCAGTATATTTAATTACTTTATTTAGAATAATAACAATATTCACCAGCTTGTAAGTCTAGCCAAACCAATTGGTATTGACGATTTCAAACGCCGAGAAATCTATAGTGCACTTACAATGGTACTACAATAATGTTTCTCAAGCGTTTAGGATTCCTCACGATGTTTTCCTTCATCGTCAGCCACTAATATTACCAACATAAAATTGTAAACATACGCGAACTCCGAATAATCAGTTGGTACATTGCTCGGGGTTCGGAAATGATGTTCCGCCAGTCTAAATAACTCGACCATCATGACTACCTTTGTGCTTTAGAAATAAAAGTTATTATTAGCTGGCCGCGCAGACTTTGTTCTGTCTTTTTCCGTAGTTAATAAATCGGCCAGGGTAAAATAGAATAAAAATCTACTCCATTAAAAATACTTCGATCGAGATAGTTTTATGTTGATCGGTCAAACGGTGTTGGAGTTTATCAATTTTATCTTTTTATCGCGTGGTGAGATACTGTATGTAGACTTAAGAAGAAATACGCTATACAGGCGGCATCATATTTGAAAAAACATGTTTTAGGAGAAATCTATTACTGTTACCGAATTGAGCGCGAGAGAGATAACTCTACGTAAGTCTGATTATATCTATGTAAAATAGACGAAATCTTAATTTCGATTACCATGTTTCTTGCTCTAAAATTGGAATATGTATAAATTTTTTTTCCTATTATCCTTGCTTATATTATGTAGTATTTCTCTTATTTTCTATATTCATCAACAAGTCATAAAAATCATAAAATCCTAATTGCGAACAGCTGTCAACGTTCTGTTGTTTTAAAATAAAATCAGATGACAGGTTTGTATAATAAAATTTAAAAAAACAATTTAACACTTTATTTGATAAACATTTAAACATAATTTAAATCATGGTTTTAAATATAGACCAGTCTGTAAGAAAAATAAAAATATATAGTTTTATGAATCCCCATAAGTAAATGTGTATAAAATTACGGCCGCATGTATGTACATTTAGAAATGATACTAGAGTATTATCACTATTCGCAGATGTTTTTATTAAGTACTTTATTTCTTAACATAAATAGGCATGAGACCTTTAATAGGAAAAATTGTTGGAAAAACCCTTTCAACCGTTAATTGAATATTATTGTTAAGAGTCGATAGGGAAGATGAGTTTATTATTTACCTATACGAGCACGTAATTAGTGATATAGACACGTTTTCCCAATTAGTTTAATTAGGAAGGAAAAGTTATTCAAAGCAAATTATCTGAATTTCCTATTAAACACAATCCTTATAAATAATATGGTTAAATTACAGATGCTGTTTACAGTATGTAATAAGTAATAGGACTGTTTAAAGAAATTAGTCAAGTACGAGTCGGAGTCACGCACTGTGGGTTCTTTCCAAGCGAGCACCGAGCAGCAATCGACTCACGTTTGGCTGGTTATTATTACTTCATGTTTTATTTAAAAGTTTGCGTTATAATCACGGCATTTTGACGCTTGCATGTATTGCCATTTTAACAATACAAGAAAAAAGTTAAAAGCTATTCTTAGTATAGGGCCTTCCAAATTTAACTTTTTTTGTAATTTTATTTATTAGAAAAAGCATTTTAACGTGAACAAAGTGGCAGGTATCAGCTAGTTTGAAATAAAATCAAAGTAGCTTACTACCATAACCGAAAGCTGAGAACTATATATATATATTTCTTAAACCTTTTACTAAATTCTTTATTACCAAAAACAGATTAATTGACCTATTAATATATTATTGTAAGCACTTTGAAAGAGAAGACTTAAAAACATAGAATCACAATTATACTTATTACCGTCATCTAAATAGCTCATTACGGCAAATGGCAGAGAGCTGTGTTCACTTTAGCTCCATTACTAAATGTCACCGAACGAAGATTCCCATGTATCGACGAACAAAAACTCGTTTACATCAAGTTCATTATACTCACAAGCTTTATAATTTAGAAACATAAATATTCGTAATGTTTTAATCAGGATATTTCGTTATAGATGCTAGTGGCATACAGCAAGTGCATTCCAATACTAGTGTCTTCTTCGTTTTCTGGTCCCCTAAAGTAGGGTTGGCATAACATGTTTTATTACATCAAAATCAAGAGGGCAAATATGAACGTTAAACACGAAGAAACGTCAAGAAGAGTCGGCAAGAAACTCGTTAGGTTTTTTTTTTTTACGGTGCAAATAACGTGTACAGTTAGGAATTGTATTATTTTAATGAATGTACAGAGAGGGAGTAGTTCTCAAACATCATTATCATTCATTTAATGGTTGGAATATGTATTTTAACTTGCCATAAAAACTCCCTGAACAATTTTAACATGGGAGCCGCCCTCTTGCTAGAGCTTGAAGATTACACGAATAATTAGAAAAATATTATCCATGTGAGATTAGCAGAATTGTGGATGAACACAGTTACCATTAAATAGAACGAAGTAGAAGTAAAATGCCACTCTACTGGTCAAGTACTCCGTGGTGGCTGGCAAGATAATGAAAACAAACAGCGAACAAATTATGAACTTTTTTTACTGTATATATGAATTATAATATATAAATTAATTGGTGTAATAAACAAGAAAACCCTACAAAATGAACGTACGCACTACAAGGTGAGCCGGTTCTGATTAATTAGCGATGTAGCTAATTATGGAGCACAAGTAACACTAATTAGTAAGCTTTGTAGAAACAAGTGGAATGAGGATTAATAAGAAAAGCCACCGAATTGTATCATGAAAATTCTTGGAGCCAGTATTAATAAAAAAAATTAACGTTACCATTTCGATAACAGTGCAACTCCAAATTAGGTAACAATAATTATAATTGTGATTGATACCTTCATGCAATTGATACAAAATGACCTTTCGCGGCCAGGGTTCTCATGGTTTCGATTACCAAGCTGAGTCAGTTTTTTGAATATCGGTGTCGGTTTATATGTATGTGTCTCTATCTGAAGAAGTTTCTGGGAGCTGATCCATTGATGCAATAATATTTCGTCATAAATTACCATGTCTGTATATTAAACTATTTGCATTGTCTTTCTGCGAGTCTTTTATAGTTTAGAACTTTAGAAAGTTTAATAATATAACAATTCATAATTAAAATATATTGAAACAAAATAATATATTAAACAAAAATATATAATTAATTTAACAAAAAACCTCAGAGTAGCTATACATGTTAAAATGTAAAAATTATATGTGAATTTATATAATCTAATATGGAATATTTATAAGTAAATATTTTCATTTTTATTTCAAAGTCGTCTTTATTAATGTATTTCATTAATTATTTCAGCTTCACTCATTCGCCTCGAAGGATTCTACGGAAACAGGGCATATAAGTCGTATATGTTGTGAAATAGAACATACTATGTGTTTACAAGCTTTTATCTAACTTGCAATGTTCGTATGTATGTAACAAACAAAATTTGCAAACCATTTTTCAACCACTTGCTGGTATCTGATCTGATAGGCGTGAAATTTCGGTGACAATACAATATTATGGTACTATGTAGCTGATCTGATGATAGAGTGGAATGTAGGAACTGGAACTTCTTGGTGGCAAATGGTAGGACAGCAAAGTTTAGGCTATTTGTTGTTGCCATAAGTACTTTCTATTACAAATAATGACGAAGGTATGAAGATGGAGCCAGACAAACGCCACTGGAACTCCCTGGTGGAAACTGCACAGATAATAAATCGTGTTTGGGCTCGTTTGTTTTTTTCTCATACCTTTCATTAGACATGATGTCGAAGGTCTGAAAAAGGATGAAACCCGAACGATCGCCATATGAAAATCTTGATAGCAAATGACCTTAATCTATTTTGCCATAAATAGTTGTTAGACCATTAGGAACGGCTGTGTACAGTCCTGGCCTTCACATGGGTTGCATCAAGATGTAAATTTTCCAAATCGATATTTTTCAGAGCTAAACAAGATAGCTCCTTCGAGTTTAGGCTCTTTGGATTTGTTTTGGCAAGAACTACGACATCTCAACAAGACTTCGGTTATCACTTTTTTACCAATATCGTCATTCTTTAAATGTTTTATTCAATCTTGCTTATACTCTTTCTTCGCGATTATTATTTATTTTAGTTTGTCGCTGTATAAATGTTTTGTTTTAAAATGTGGATCCTAAATCCACGACTTGTATCACAAAATTAAAGAATGAGAAATATTATTCAAATGCAAATAGCCCTAAAGGAAATAAAATTAAACTAGCTGACCCTTGCGGATATTTCACTCATTATATAATATAAATAATCTAAAAACTTTCATGTTAGTTAAACAGATTATTAATAGATGGCGCTCTGCACATGATACTATATAGAATGCCAAATTTCATCTCAATCACATACCAGCGAGTGGTTGAAAAATGGTTTACAAATTTTGAATGTTACATATGAACATTGCAAGTTAAAGATTGCTTGAAAAAAAAATAGAAGATCTATATTAACTTTTGTAGGATGTATTATAACTGGAAGTATTGTCGATTTGTTTACGCGATTTGGTAATGAAAAATAAAGGTATAAATATGAAGTTTTTGACAGGATCTTAGTATGTCATGTAGTGGTTATTTATAAACTTACATTATTTCACATTCTATAGGTGGCATTTTGTATAATATAGCTTGATTATTGTGCACAGATGAAGTGAATCAGACATAATACCATGGAATATGAATTCTAAGATGCCACAAAAGCTCTGTAGCGAATTCTAACAATGGGGCCACTATTTTATTAGTGATACTATTACAAGACACTTCGTAAAACGAAATAATTACCCTATTGATGGTAGTAACAGTGTTCAGTAGCGAGAAGTGCTTCCCAAGTAAGGAAAGAAAAGAATGTTTCACTTCTAATTTTCTTAAAATCTGTAACGTTTCGATTCTAAATCGAAAAATGCAAATTACCCATCCCTAACCTAAAGCATTTTATCGAAATCTTTCCCGTGGTTTATTTACCATACATCTCATTAATTTAATTATGGGCTCCGACATTATTTTACATTGAAAGTCTGTTTTAAACAGAACATTTTAATTGGGTGTTCGTTGATGAACAACTTTAGTTACAAGTTTTTAATAATTTATAAATTCTTTTACATTATTCTTTTGGTAACGTTAATTGTGTTTAATTATTGTGGGTGCGTTGACTTGTTGATTTGTACAAGGTTGTACAGAAATGTCACTGAGATGTTAATTATCAGTTATTTTATCTTTAATGAGCGAGTTAAACAAGTTTATTTAAAACCGTTTCATCCACACCTATAAAGCTTATTAAGTATCTTTAGTGGTCTGAGAAATTCTATAATTATGTGTTAGTTTTTGTATAATGTTTGATTTGATCAAGTTTGTATTTATTATTATTTCAATTTTTAAAGTTTATTTTGTTAGTATTATCATTTGTTTATCTCTATACTGTTAAGAATGGTAAAAACTGTGCAAGTTTCGCTCATGGTAACACCAAGCCAAATTTATTTCTGAGTAATTTATGTCAGGATCTTGATATGTCATGTGAATTTTTTTTTTCATATTGGTACGAGTAAGAGTAAAAAATAATAATTAAATCATCATTCTCGAAATCTCAAGAATCGTCCGGAATATGATCGAAATATTGTGTAAATAGTGTAGTAGTGTTTCATGTAGTCATAGGTTCGTAACGCACACATAGAAAGCGTTATCGCTACAATTGTCAACAAACAATGGGCTATAAATCAAATGTTCTCCTCCTTTTAAAAGCAATGACGTGAGTTCTTTAGAGATTTCGTGATCGTCTTTCTCATTTGGGTATAAAAGCGAGCCGTATTGTGCGTCACAGCAGTTCTAATTTTGAGAGCGAAGTGGAAACAATAAGCGAAATAAAAGAAGAACTACAAGAGGAACATACAGGTTGTATCTACAGGCAAATTCGTTGGGCAATTTGTGAGTTTGTTTTGTTTTCTTTTAATTTGTATTGTTTGAGTACGAATAAATTGTTTTCGTAAACAACACCGGCATTGTACTACCCACGGGTGTAACAATATATTTTCCTTATTTGGTCCTTTTTAGGTCTTTTATGATTTACAATAATGTAATAAATTAATTTGATGTATCTATTACCACAAAACGCGTTTTTTCCGAATTGAGTCATCATTTTCGTCACTGCTTATTCATATATCCTATAACCTGGACAGATAATATAGCTATGAATGATAAAAAGAGAAACATATAAGTCGGGTAAGTGGATTTCGCCTGAAAAGAACATAACAGACAGACAGAGAGACGTTGAGTTTTATAATATGTAGATGTATTTATAATATGAAGATAACTAGAAACATGCATTTTGAATTGCCACCAACACTTCCTGGGGATACTTTTAACAAGAGATCCACCGTCTTGTTAGATAAATATTTGAAGATTAGAAAAATAATAAGAATTTAGACTTAAAAGATGTTTATTCAGTAGCCATAACAAAAAAAGTTTATTTCTGCAACAATGTAACCGTGCGAGTTTTTGGCAGGTCTTGATCTGTAATGTTGTGGTTTTTGTTTTGATTCATAAACTTACGTTATTTGGGCTATATTACGCTATATTATGTAACATTGGTGGCATTTTGCGTGATATAGTGTGGTTATTGTGCTCAAGTTGATTGAATTATAAGTAATAACAAGAAGCATGCAATTTTAGTTGCCAATAAACTCCCTGGACTGTTTTAACGAGAGTTTGTTAAAGCGTTATTTGAACTTTGGTAAAAATAAAAAGTATGATTATTAGTGTTCTTTAGTTGATATTTTAAAAAATCTGGCTGGTAATTCATAGTACTGTTATAAAGAGATAAATTTTGTGAGCATGTTTTTAGGAGATAATCTCTGAAACTAGTGATCCGAAACTAAAAACTCTTTTGCAGTAGAGTAACATTATCCCTTAGTGATATTGGCTACTTGTTATTCAAATTAAATTTTATATGGAAACACAGCACAGTGACACAGGACAAATCCGGCCACTGTCTATACACGAACCGTTTTTAGCTACTTTCGACTCCTCCATAAGTCAAAGGCTATTCGACCTACAATACTTGAAATTTTGTATGTTCAACTAATCTCCCTTGAATTCCAATTTAACCTTGCATGAACCTTTAACAATTTTTTACTCACTTTGATATGGCATTTCTAACTTAGAAATGCCATATCAAAGTGAGTAAAAATTGTTTTTTTAATGAATTGAAGAACGTACATTCCTACAGCTATAAGATATATTACATCTCAGCTTTTTAAAGGTGACAACAACTACCCTGAACGTCGTTTCTACCGAACTTGGCCCGTTTATTACATATATGGTTTTTTGTTGGATAATAATTCGTGCGAAAGAAATTGCCGTCTGGGTGCTAGTATTAAATAAAAGCATCGAATAACTTTACCTACACCTATTTAATATTTCTTAAACGATATTAAACTAAAAATGACGCTCATACCAAGCTCGAACTCATTAAATATACGATCGGATAGATCTAGTTTTTTTTTTTTTATCAGTCTAAAATTTTGACCACAGAAGCTGTATACGTATTTATTGGATATAGTATATTAACTCATATTGCATGATTTTCAATACAAATTTAATTTTATCTTGTAGTTTAGGACACGGATATCATAAATTTTAATGAATGTGCATTGACCCTGAAATCTGATGTGAGATGCTTGATACATATGAAAAGGTATAAAAAACGATAGTGCGTGTGTGACATAAAAAATAAATCTGTGCCTGACTTTTTATATGACATAGAACAGCAAACAGCCATACGGCCCACGTGATGGTAAATGGTTACCGTCACATATAGACAACTGCAATACCAGGGGTATTACAGCCATGTTCAGATCAAACTGCAAATTCTCTAATTATCGTGAACGCGGTAGACATTTCCACTTTCTTCCATTATATGATCGTAGGTGAATAACAGATCTAACATTTATTTCAAAAATATGTAGCGGTCTATAAAGAGCTCGTAAGTAGCATTTATTTGCGTACTCGCTCTTCTTCCCTCAGAAGTTCACATCTGTTCTACGTGCCATCGGTTATCACCAATTATCGACGGAATAGTTATACTGTAGGAGAATGTGGGCAGTTCAACTCACTTGAAGAAAGCTACGTCACGTGTAACTGTACCGCTTCTGAACTTAAAAATACACTAACATCATTATTTCTGTAATTTGATATTCTTTCTGTATGTAACTGTCAACCTATCTAACTTCTCTTCTATTATTTTCTATTTTTAATAATTAAAATAACCTTCAGTAGTACCTTTGTGTTATCTTAGTGTTTTAGCTGTAAGAATTTTGTAATTGTAAAGTAAAATAAATATAATAAAATATCGCCAACCTTGGAGACTGTATTTCAATCCCCTTAGAAGAGCCCCATGTCATAGCACTGGAGAAAATCCATGCTGGGTCACCCACTCCACAATCCTAGCGTACGAGGCAGGAAGGTTCTAGAGAACCTTACTGTTGTCGCGTTTAGGCTAGGTATTAGTGTGAGGATGAGCAGCCAGCCAACGGCGGTAGGTGCGAGTTTGGAACGGTAATAAGAGCACCATATCGAAAAGTTCCTCACAGCATTGCACATTGTAAGTACATGCGGTAGAAAACACAAAGAGATAGGAAGTCTTTGCGTAGTTATAAGAAGTCTAGACTGCATGTTAATTCGGAGTCGTAGACAATGCGAATAACACACCTTAGTACGGAGACAAGAGGACAAATCTGGTAAATAGGAGCATCGGTTCATATTTGTGAGCTGTACTCCATGTGAAGTCGTACTTGCTCTTTGTACAGGTCTTTGCGTTGGTGTCAAGTACTGCTTGGATCGATAGAGAATACCCAGCTTTTTAGCTGCCAATTTGACCTTGCTCCCCAGACTCCCAAATGACTCCGGAATTGCACATTTTACTTGATATCTTTAAAGCACTGCCCTGGAACTAAGTGCTATAACAAATGGAGATCTTTTCATTTACTGGTACGAGACTTACAGACTCGTATACAGGCTATTGTTATTATTATTATTACAAATATCCTCAGTTGCTTAAATAGACAATTTTCTAAATATACTCAATAATATAGAATACCTATGTAGAAAATCTTGGAAAGTAAAACATTATCTAAGTACAAAATTTTATGCAAATCGTTACAAGAATATAATACAAGAATTGCTTACTTACAAGTATTAGATTAGATATAATATGTAATACTTAAGTCTGTTGTCATTGTATTATAATAAAAATAATATTATAATATAAGGTATATACGAGGCTGCATACCTGCCACATTTAGGGATGTTAAATTTTTCATCGATATTATAAATGAGATCGAAATGAAAAATGATTACATTTTAAATTGTAGTAAATAATAATTATCTGTTATTATAATTCTATTCGAGATATAGTCATGACCATTTAATTCCAAATTGAGCACTTTTTGTACTATGACAACAAAATAACTGAATAAGGAAAATCATTACAACAAAAGTCGTTCTTTTATTAAAATTTGAATGCACATTATAAGTAAGTGCTTAATATAAAAAATATGCTAAGTGCGTGTCGGGTTACGCGCGGTGTTGGGTTCCGTAGTTTTCAATGTAGTTTGTAAAAAATTAAATCTCCAAATATATTTTATAAGTTCATTGACTATTTCTCGTTAACTTTCAAGCCTACTTACCTCTGATAGTTTTCCCTTTAACTTCATTTTATATACTACTACCATGATTTTTTCACGTGTCCAAAAACAACCATTTAGCTTACAGGGGGTGGAGACACTTGACTCTAACAAGAATTGGCATTTTAAAGCTTAGTATTTCGTAAACGGATCCCTGAATCGAAAAATGGTCTTCAAACATCCGTAATATTTTTGAACGACCTATCGAACGCGACTCCAAATGATGGGATAGATGAGAAAAAAAACATTCTCACTTTACGTGTAGGGGAGATACCCTAAACAATTTTTTTAAGATTTTATTTTACCACTTTATCGGCGTGATTAATATGTATACCCAAACTAAAATTACAGCTTTCTTATATTAAGAATCTCTGAGCTAAGCTGCGGATAAACAGATGGACATTTATAAGGACAATTATAAGGTTTCCTTGTTGACTTCGGAAACTTAAAAATGATCATGTTTGGTGATTGAACTGATAAATATAATAGTAATATAATATTATTGCTTATAATTATTTTCAAATTCAATATAACGAATATCCAAAATCGTACAACAAATTTTCTATATAACTGGAGAAATTGATTATAAAAATAGTTCCAGAAATATATACTGATATTATCACTCGATTTCATATTAAAAATACAAAAGTTAGAGTTATAAGAGGTAATAGTTGCAATTAATTAATAAATAAAACCATGAGACAGTTAATACTATTGTCAGGAAAGACAGAGACTGATTATTTTGCATAAATAAAATATCTAATCTTCATAATAGGAATGATATAATTAAAATTAAGAAACCTTCATTTTTATACTGAATATTTATGTATTTAAATTAATAAAATCATTATAGTTGTTTTATTTACTACGTTAAAACTTGTAGATAACTAGTCTATGACACGTGATTAATTCGTTTAGATAATTCCATATTTGAACTATTGAAAATCAATTTAGCATAGCGTTTACCCACTTATCGACTATTGTTGAACTAAGTTCCTCACTTTGTGACATCCCATCCCTAAGCGAGCGCCCGGCGGGGGGCATTCGATGATTGATGGCCGGCCGGCTGCACTCCGTGCGGGACAGAGAAGGCTGTATCGTCTGTCGCAGACCTCTCTGTCAGGTCCGCAGCAGGCCGGCTCCGTAATTGAATGGCAATTACCTGGCCTGTAAATATGACACAAGCGCGTAATTGTAGGAGTGGAACGCGTGAGGCCCGACTCTGGTGTGAATGCAGTCTTTGAAATGAAATATTGAAATCACGAACATGGGGTATATCTTCGTGTTTTTGCCGCTACAGTGCTTTATGATCATAAAGGATGGAATTCATTTTATACATAACACTTTTTATAATAAAATCTATTAGATGTGTACAAGGTGTTTGCTTCAATTCTTTTGGTTTTATTTCCGGATGCTCTCTCTTGCCTTATATTCGTTGATAGTGTAAGGGAAATAATGCCGTTATTCAATGACATCAAGTTTTATTCAAACGTACCTATAGTACCTAGAGTAAAAATTTAAAGTAAAGTTTCGAAAGCATTGTGGAGTGAGAAGATGATGGAGTGTCGAAGTGTGTTATGTAGTGTATGTCCAGATGGCTTAAACGTATAGATAGGGATGAATGAAATGCGGTCGACAAAACATGTCGTAGGTATACTTATATATACCTACGACATGAGCGTGGAGCGAGTTAGACGAGGTATTTATAACCCGCAACGACCACCCTCTCCAGCGGCAACTCAAGCCTAGGTCCGTTCCTCCGGCATGGAGCCCTTGAGCCAGCAGCCGCTCGCGCGATACAGTGACACTGCATTCACTAGCTATCGACACACACACATAACACTGCACTTCACACATGTACACCACTCAGGTACATAGGTTCTGTAAGGGACCTTTTTTTTTTCTTTTTTTGGCTAGTTAGTTTAGACAAAAATTACTAAATCACTAAATACATATACACATGTTCCTTCCTTCCTCCCAGAAGGCAGGAACATGTATATTTGCACAGTTAGTTAGCTCGAATTTCTATGGATAGGGATTCAGTCAGATCGCAACTTTTTCGCATGATCGGCAACAGCCCAAGCCGAGGTTCGGCCACTTTGGCACCCTTGGAGCTTGTTGCCTAGCTTTCGCGTCTGAGTGCCTTCCGCGCTCGCCCCCAAGCCCGGTGAAGCTGTAAAAGCCGCAAAGGCTCCAGAGCCCCTAAGGCTAACAGTATAGTCATTCCGAAAAAAAAAAAAAAAAAAAACGAGGTATTTCAATCATAATGGGGAATTTTTTTAGCTCAGGTTAACTTAAGAGTAACCTAATTAAGTTACAATAATACACCATTACAATACAATAATACCTGCCTATAGTATAGATTTGAAAATGTAGTTCATTTAACTAGTGATGTTGCCGACCACTGATTTAGAGAAACAGACAAGTGAACTATATTAATTAAAAAAAAAAAAACAAACAAAATAAACTTTCCACTACTATTACAATTAAAAATACATGTTTAGCGATACTATACCATACCATATGTAGGTATGCAAGGCAGGTATGCATTGACCCAGTGCGCGGTATCACTTGACACCGGTTATACGGTTTGCTGTTTTAAAAAATATACGTTAAAGTGGACAGTATAAAGATTTTATTGTTCAAGATATTATATTTCAACTTGTGACCTCTTTTTTTTTTCCATTGCGATTGTCGTAGTTAATAATAATTCGACACGGTATATCCTCGCGGTATTTGGCTTATAAAGGTTAGCCTGAACGAAACACGCTACGAGAAGCTAATTGTCATCCATTATTAGTTGCACGGTCAGCACGGTCGTATTAGATTTTGTCCCCGTTAACAGTATTCTAAATAATTGCACGTATATTTATTTTATATGGAAAGACCATAGAGGTGTTTTATGCATGATGAATCGGCCTCGTAAAATGTAAATGATACTTGGTGAATATGTATGAATAAAATACTACAATCCTGAAAGTCTCAGATATCTACATTGTTTTTTGAGAAAATGAAATATAGAAAAACTCAGGGTCGACTAAGCCGATTGATTGATATTTAATTATTTTCTGATTAAAAAAAGTTAGTTTATGAAAAAAATATCTTTTTATATAAAAATAAGCAGTTTATTAAAAACACAAATTGGTTTAAAATATGAGGCTTTTCGGACTTTAGTATTTTATTAATAACTACATATCTCCCAGGTTTTATTTTTACATATTATAAAACTCAACGTCTCTCTGTTCGTTTATGTTCTTTTCACGCGAAAACCACTTATCCGATTTACATAGTTATCCTTTAATTCCAGGTTTTAGAATATATTTTGTTACAAAAAGTAACATCTATACTTAATATAATAAAGCGGAAAAGTTTTTTGTTTGTTTAAACACGCTAATCTCTGGAACTACCAATCGGATACGAAAATTTTATGTAGATACACTTTGTCCTTTATAGCATATTATTTGGGCGAATAGTTTGGGAGGTAATGTAAAATTAAAATAAGACAACACTCGGCTGGGGCATATGACTTTATAGACGTAGTGGTGCGAACGAGCCCTGTGAGTTGTGACGCATAACCCTGACCGCCCGATAAAAATATTGCCTATACTGAAGTATTATAAATAATCAGCGATTTCTTTTATATTATACGCTGGTGAAACCACGGGCACAGCACACACGAAATAATACTCTAGTTGTAGTATAGTATAGTTCGTATAGTTGTAGTTAGCCCTACTACTGAGCCGAGAGGTCGCGGGTTCGATCCCCGCCTATGACAGAATTTTGTGTGATGAGCATAATTGTCAGTTGTGCCTGGATGTTAAATATATATATATATATGAATGTATATCAGCTGTTTAGTTACCATAATATAAGCTATGCTTAGTATGGAATTAAATGGCCGCGTGTGAATTTGTGTCCCATAATTATTATTATTATATTTTATTTATTATTAAACAGTGACGGTAATGGTGCCTAATTCGGAAAAAAATATGTTGGGACGATTAAATGGCTCACGCTGAGACCTACAAAAAGCGTCTGCGATAGCATACCCCGTCCTCTAAGGATTACCCACAATAAGCATTTTTGAAACAACACAATTTGCGCGTGGGCTCGCCCGACAGCATTCTGTAGACCACACGAACGGAGCCGCGGGAATAGCTAGTTTATATATATTTTTAAACTGATCCACCATGCCAGGCCTGTACCAACTGCTTATTTAGACGGTAAAAATTATATTAAATGGAATTTATTTTTAATTAATCAACTTCGGAAACACCACCGTCACACTGCAAAACAGAAGTGCTCGGGCTGCTGTGTTTCAGTCCGAAGGGTTTTGTTACCGACACGCTTCACCTCACGATGAGTTTCAAATCAGTACTTAGTAATAGCAACCTATTATGACTGCTCTTAGGATAGCGGTTCTTTTGAGGTTGGTTGTACATAGCTATAGGCTGCAGTAACCATTTAACATCAGGTGGCCTGAATGCCTGTATACTACATCATTGCATTAAAAAAACTACCTCGCGTGAGACATAATTAAGTTAATGTTAACGAGTTAAAGACCCTTAACTATTCTTTATTTTATAGTTTTGTAAAATTATAATTAATGACACTTGTGTGTAGCTTTAAAACGTTTGACTTAATTAAGTTATATGTTTATATAAATATTAGCTGGTAATTAAATGTCAAATTTACATAGTACAGTTATTGTATGCACATGCTTACAATGCCGCGCCGCACCGTGTCGAACGACTGCTTCAACATAGTTTAATATTGATCAGTACAATAAGTCATAGAACATAATATAACCTTAACGGGTACTTACCAGTGGCTGAATATACCAGACAAATTGAAAAAAAATTACATTTTTTATCGTTTTTATCGGGGAAGGTGATAGGCTAAATATTTTAACGCTACAACATTAAGGAGCGGAGCAGTAACCATGAATGCAAAGCAATCTGGCAAGCTGTAGGCATGTACGGGAAGTGACAACCAACGATAGGCCGGCTACACGTATGCTTTGTCGCGGTGGACAGTTAGTAGAATAAATTTAACAGGGGGGAAGCCGTGGGGCACAGGTAGTACTTCTATGAGGGTTATTCAGTTGTGAATACATATTTACTTTTGTTACTGTAACATAAATATGGTAATGGGTTTTTCTATCCATGTTAAAGTCGACATTCTTTCTGCTTATTATCCAGAATTAACTTATTCAGAAAAGAACAAAGAAAAAGTTAATTTTTAGAAATCATTGTGGAGTAAAAGAAGATGGAGTGTCGAGGATAGAGAAAGGTGTGTTAAGATGGTTTGAATATATTATAGAGATGTGAAATGTGGTAGACGAAACAAGTATAAAAGATAAATGTGGATAGGAGAGGTGAAAGGAGTCGACCTAAGCTATGTACCTCAATCTAACAGAGGACGTAAATACGGCTAAGGCTAGTTTTATTACATACACAATTGTATTACTTAAACTAGCGTGTGAGTGAGTTCCTGAAATATATAATTATTTTTTAATGTTTTTTTTTCTTATGTATGTTAATCTGCAGCATCGGCTGCGACGTACTAAGGAAAGCTTAAAAGTTCCCCTAATTCATATAATATAAATATAGTTATGTAGTTTAATTTTAAAAAATGTTACTGTCAAAAGAAATATTAATCGTTCTACTGTTAGTATTTGACTCTTCTGATTAATGAGTTTGCCGACCACTGACCTAAAGAATAAAGTTTACTTATTACGTCAGTAATCCACTTCTCGGTGATATCCAGTACAAACACAGGATATAACAGAAGGACATCTCCATACAACGAGCGATAATGGCGCACATACACATAAACCGCGTATTTATGAGATTATTATGATATGTCAAGCGAACGCCAGTCGTGAATGTTCGCGCTTTAGTCGATTTAGGGCTGATTTTTCAATCAACGGATAACTACATAAAAGGAATAATTTTAAAATTTTGACAGGTTTTTCATAAATTTTCTGTCAAAACTTTAAAATTATTGCTCGTATAACATTATCTGATAATTATCTTACGATTGAAAAATCTGGCCTTAGCGTTATACGTAACAAGTAAGTAATATTTTTTTTGTTTTTGAAACTACTTCCGAATTGACAATGAATAAACAATCTTATAAAAATTGTTGTGTATTTGGTTGTTTAAATACTACATTAAACTTTTAGGGAAACATAAAAAATACAAAAATAACATATACATATACAAGAACACCACCGATTTAGATGAAATTTAGTACACGGAAAGTACTTATTCGTCAATTGACAAGCTATATGAATTGTTGAGAATTTAAGTAAATATGTTTTAATAAGTAAGTTGAGTGAATATGAGTAAAAATAAAACGAATAAAATTGAAAATAATTACTATGTAAAAAACGCGTACGGAGCCGCGGGGCACCGCTAGATTATTATAAAAATAAAAAGTTTTTGTAAATTTTTTATATGTGATAAAACCGTCGCCGACGGCTGTTTTTTTGATGTTTTTAAAACATTGATATATTTTTTCACCGTACTTTATTTGTTACAAGTAAATACGTTTTAAAAATATACATGTAATAAACGTTTTGTTTTTTAAAATGCCAAAATGATATATTCATCAAATATTGTAAATGCCAGCCCTAGCTCTACAATCGGGTGTAGGTAACTAAATTCAAGGTCGGCCCGAGCAGCCCTTCTATTATATTCTGTATTTTTTTTTTCGAACTGACTACACTGTTAGCCTGAGGGGCCCTGAAGCCTTTACGGCTTTTACAGCTTTACCGGGCTTGGGGGCGAGCGCTTAGGACACTCAGCCACGAAAGCTAAGCAACAACATCCGAGGGTGCCAAAGTGGCCGGACCTCGGCTCGGACTGTTGCGCGTATGCAATTAAGTCGCGATCTGACTAATTCCCTATCCGTAATTCGATCTAAACTAACTATACATATATAGGAGGGAAGGAACATGTGTATGTGTATTTCATCATCAACCTATATTAGTCCACTGCTGGACATAGGCCTCCCCTAATGAGCGCCAAAGCGCCCTGTCTTCAGCTGTCCGCATCCAGCATCTGCCTGCAGTCTTTCGCAGATCGTCATCCCATCTGGCTGGAGGGCGTCCTACACTACGTTTGCCGAGTCGCGGTCTCCACTCAAGAACCCGTTTACCCCAGCGGTTGTCGGTTCTTCGCGAGATATGGCCACTTCAGCTTGCTAATTCTTTGAGCTATGTCGATAACTTTGGTTCTCTGTCGGATGTATTCGTTACGAATCCTATCCTTCAGAGAAACTCCGAGCATAGCTCTTTCCATAGCACGCTGGGCGACTTTGAACTGGTGGACCAACCCTACCGTGAGTGTCCACGTCTCAGCTGTCTTTAGTTTTTAAACATTGCGGTATGGATGACGAGAAGACGCTGCCCAACCCAGCTGGATCCTTCTCTTGGCCTCCTTCTCAAAATTGTTTTTACCCAACTGCACAATCTGCAGAGGTAAGTGTACTCAGAAACAATTTCAAGAAGATGACCATCCACGACGACCGGTCCTGGATCAATGTGGCCATTGATCATGACTTTGGTTTTATCCAAATTCATGCCAAGACCGATACGTCGCGAGGCTGAAGCTAGGCCGTCCAGCATCCGGGTTAGCTCCTCTAGCCACTCCGCCATTAAGACTATGTCATCAGCGAATCGCAGGTGCGAGATGTAGTCGCCGTTTATGTTTATGCCCTTACCTTTCCAGTCCAGCGTTTTAAACATATCTTCCAATGCGCTCGTGAACAGTTTCGGGGATATGACATCCCCTTGCCTCACTCCTCTGCGCAATTGGATGGGTTTAGACTGCTGGCCCTGTACTTGGACACTCATAGTGGCGGCTTCGTAGAGACATCTCAGCACCTCGATATAACGATAGTCGACTTGGCAACGCTGTAAGGATTCCAGAACAGCCCAAGTTTCGACAGAGTCAAAGGCCTTCTCATAGTCCACAAAAGCAAGACACAGGGGCTGATTATACTCTTCGGACTTCTGTATAATCTGCCTCAATGTGTGAATGTGGTCTATGGTGCTATATCCTCCTCGGAACCCGGCCTGTTCTGGTGGCTGGAACTCGTCGAGTCTCCTGGCGAGACGATTCGTGATCACTCGTGAAAACAGCTTATAGACGTGGCTCAGGAGAGTGATGGGTCTGTAGTTTTTAAGGAGGGCTTTATCACCCTTCTTCTTAAAGAGCACCACCATACTCCTGCTCCACGCCTTAGGAGTTCTCCCACTGTGAAGGACGGCACTAAAGAGTTTAGCGTATTTAGTGGTCTGAAATATATTCTGTAGTACAACTTACAATTAGTTCATAGAAATAAAGCTGTTAAATGATATTTTGGTAAACTGACGATTAATAGCATAACAAAGTTTAACATATTGTTACACCTTTTTCTTAACACAAAATAGCACAAAAATAAATAATATTTAATGTTTATTCGATTTAATTATCGTTCATATTTATTGAAATGAAAATTATTTAATTTATTATATTTATTAAAGATTAAATATAGTCTTAAAACTATTGAATCTACTGTGTATATTTTAGCTGTGGATCTTGGACCGCGGCCGTTGTGCCTTGGACTTCCTAGCCACCTGTCTATGTTATACGGAGGGTTCCCCATAAAAACATGTTTAACAATCGTTGCAATTATAATGCCTATATATTGTCTGCTGTTAAAAATTAGTGTTTGATTTAAACCTTTCGAATAGGTTCAGATAACGTGGTAAAAAGCTTACGAATAGAGATGTAACCAACATAAGGACAATTTTAAATAAAGTCCGGTTCAGCAGACGCTGTTTAGCTACTTTCGGTAGCTAATGAACCGACCACAGCGCTATCTATCGGACCCTAACATAGTTATGAGTCGTCGCGTCGATAAGTTATAAAACAAATATATTATCTGAATGTGAGCTCAATCGGCCGAGTCATTGAGAAGTTACACGATCACTAACGCACACAAGATTTTTAAATATAAGATTGGAGTGTTAAATATAAATACAGTAACTGATTTTTTTATAGAAAATGAGTACAAATCATATTTGGAATTAGCCCTACTAAATGTGACAGCGTAATAATTCTCACAATAGTCGTGGATATCATCTTATTTTTAACTGCAACTAATGAAGCATTCCCGTTAGAACTGAAAAATATCTGAAAATAAGTTCACACTCGCTTATTATTAATAAGTTATAATTTCACAAATGAACTCTTTTACGGGAAACCCTTGATTAATTAAATGGAATATATCTTCATGTATTAGGTATTAACATGTTTGTTTTCCGTTACAGAATATATAACCGGTACACCGAATCAATTAAAATTCAACGCCGATAGCCTAAATCTAGCGACCACGGTATCGACATGACAAAACGCCAAGAGTCTGATTTTAATTGGCTCGGTGTTGGGTTCCGGTGGGGTTCCCTGGGGTGGAGGGAGAATTAACTCTCATGCTGTTTTTCACCTACCCAACAATATGCAACAGGTGTCTCGATATACGAACAATATTATCATTGCTTACCATTATAAAGTATTTTCTTGGTACCTTAAAACATATTAATAATGTAAACGAGCGTATTTTATTTAATTTAGACCCTAAGAATGCACTTATGAATGTTAACAAATAATAAACAAATAATAATAAACCTATTGATATTTTTAGCGTTTTTGAAAATGTTTACTGTTATTATAGTTTGCAGTGGATGTACAGAGAGAGAGTCTCATCCAGGCGTTACAGTCATTGATTTAATCACCCACTACGAGAACATTATCTATAATTATTATAATAATTATATATCTATTATGATAATTTATAATTCTATATTGTTAAACAATAAAATGATTCATCATAAACTGTCATTATAAGAAAACTCACTACAGTGAGTTCATCACACGTACATAGTAGAACGCAATACATTGCGTTCTACTATTGATGTAAAATGATATTCAAATCATTTTTTTGTATGTATTCTTTTAGAAAAAGCGGTGTATACTTAATGAATATTAATTTGTGCATCGAAATATACAAGTACCCCACGGATATTAAATACCAATGCAGGATAATCTCCGGTCGAAATCTCAGTTTGATTATTAGACAAAAAGCAATTCGATCAAGGATACTCAAAAAACCTTTTTAACCGGTTGCCATATACATTTTTATACATAATTGGGATCATTTCATTTATATATTATCCTTAGTGATAACAATAATGATGTTGCGCTATCAAACGTTCATTAAACCGGACCGGAGTGTCACAATCGTTCGTTTGGAGTGTTCTCACGGCTCATTAAAGTCTTTTACTTTATCCGAGCGCGTCTACCGTTTCCCGGTGCACAATGAGCAAGTGATTCGGCGGGGAATAACGAGGCCATTTTGTCGGTCGCCTCTCACGTCCGACGCCTTCCGATTGGAGTTGCCAATTGTCACTCTACACCCGGGAAATCACTAGAATACGTCATTTCTCTGAGATCAAACAATTTTTTTATAAATCCAAGGTGACAGACAAGCAAACAGTCTGCCTGAGGGTAAGCGGTTATCGTAGCCTATGGATGCTTGTAACACAGAGGTGTCACTAGCGTGTTTTCGATCTTGAACCTTCCTTCCCCAAGCAGCTCTTTACTCCCTACACAGCAGGAACACAGCACATGGTTATTGGCTGTGATCTTCTGTAGGGTTGATATATTTCAGCAGTCGGGCTGCTCAAATTGTAGAGATTTCTTTGTACCCTACCTCTCTTCTGAAAATTATCTTCTATTATGTTCTTAATTTATAATAAGATACAAAACGATGGACTGAAAAACCGCTACTTAAAACAAATGTGATTTATCCTACTAACTTTTGTAATACACCATTCCCAGTGTCTGCAACTTTATTGGATTTGAATTGTGCTTTTTTTATGGAAAGATGTGTTTCGAAGTTGGCAACCCAGCATCCGACGCTCAATGAAAGTTTACCTGCAGCGGTAACGAGCGATTTGTCCCTGCCCCTCGGCCCGCGCCCCGGGGCCCAAATCAAAGCCCATTCACATCTGCATGCGGACACAATGCTGGCAATTAGGCCGGCTCTGCTCCACAATCGGACGTAATAGGCCGATGACGCGACGCCGCGGACCTGTCTTGTGCTGCGGCTTGCTAGTTATTCGAAGCCGTTTGGGGAATGCGAATTTAAGAGGCTTTTTGAATTAAATCGTTTCTATTTTGGTGTTTAATGAAGTTGACAATAAGTATATAATGTTTAACGCCTTCACAAATATTTAAAATTGATCAAATTGATATTTATTTCTTATTAAAGTATTTTAGGCTATATTTTTTATGTTTTACATCACCGATGGAGAATACATATAAATATACTTGTATCTAGAAAGAGATCGTGACTTTTAAATTAAATATAGGGTAGATAATGTAATTGTTGATAAAAGGGAATATTCCATTTTGTATTTATCGGGTAACTATACAATTATGAATATGTAGTTTTATGAATATTGTGTATATTAATATAAGATTTTATTTTGCATGAAGTTAAAGCGGTGTAGGTACTCTCTATTAAAAAAATTGGTACCGACTCGAAAAATTCACCACACATATAGTGAAAAATCTGTTTAATGAATGTTGGTCAGCTATAACTTGAAATAGAGTGGGTAATTGTGTAGTCAGGTGTAAAGAGGTGTCTTGTAGTCTTAGAGACAAATGCTAATTTAAGTCCATATATTTATACAGAATACTTGTATAGAACGTACACTGTTAAGATAGTATAATGTTACATTGTAATAAATTCAATATTAAATCAAGTGCCCCAAGAGCCTTGGACCAAGACCAAAGACACTAAATGTTTACAAATTAAAAGATATTAAATTACTCAAAACATAGCATGGATAAAATCGTAGTGTACATTCAGTGTACAATTATCAACTGTTCAAACAATCTTTGGATTGTATCAAGTGGTACTTCTTTTATTTTGTTGACTACATAACAATATTTTTTTACTGACACCGGATTTATCTTTTTTGCGTGTAATCGTTGCTTTAATTATACATATGTATATCGTATATAGCACTGCTCATATTATATAGAACTAGATAAAATTTTTGAATGTTTGTAGGAGGTTATTAATCCCCGTAAGTTAATAGTATTGTAGAAAGCTACAATATTACTGAGTGAATTGTTTTATTCTTATTAAATTTTATATTGCAATTAAAGCGAACGAAGTCGCGTACGGTTACTAGAGAGTTATAAAGAAGAAGAGTTATGAAGAGTGCTGTCATTGAATGCAGCTCGGGTAAGTTAATTTGTTCGCCAGGTCATCTGTACGCAGTTAATTTTAAGACCTATTCCGATAACCGTTGCGAGCTATTATACGACTAATTATTATTATTTTAAAGTTTATTTATAGTTAAAGGAAGAATTAACGTAATTAAACCCGGTAAATTTAAAGAGATACTATGCTACGCCGCCATCAATTTGTAACTACACAAATTCAAAATTTCCATATATACAATAATTTATTTGCAGATCGGTTTTTAATATTCTTATTTATGGTGTAAAAAAATAATACATACCATTCATAATTATAACTTGTGTATGTACTATCATTTTTACATATATAAGTATCTATGTCGTATATTGTATATACATATGTTCTTCTATGTATTTATCTCTATATTAGGTATTTAATTTATGTAATACACTATTATATTAATGTATTTACATTTTATTACTTTTCTAGTTTTATATTTTCGTGTTTACATATTTTTACTAAATTTTTATTCATTTTCTTAATGCACAACTGACAATAATATTATTCCACATGACCGCTGGTTAGTTAATATAATGCTTAGATAAATAAGAAAATGCTTTATAGCATTAAGCTCGCCAGTGAACAAGCTAGCATTGCAATAAACTATGCAAAGCATATATACTGGTAACTAAACAACTGATAAACCATACATATATATATATATATATATATATATATATATAGATATTTAACAACCAGACGTACAAGTAAAAGTTAGGCTCATCACACAAAAGTCAGTCGTGTATGGGGATCGAATCTGCGACCTCTCCTGTTTAATAGTAGGGCTCACTACCACTACGCTATAGACTATAATATAAATTGGTAATAATATGATTAAAAATACAATTACGGGATTAAATAATTACTGAGTAACTAAAGCGCGTGCTGAGCCGCGAACGACCGGCTAACTATTTATAAAGTGTTTCATAAAATACAAAATACTATTTTATCGAGTGTTCCGTAGCTTAAATGTTTAGGGACCGCTACTGTAATTTACATTATAAGATTACAATGTTAATTTAAACGAGTTTGATTTATATTAATGAAAACAAAGTCTTACACATTGTTAATCTTTTAAGAAAAAAAATTATTATTATGTAGCAATAAAATAATTAAAATGGAAAATATTTCTAGAAATGAAAGTAATGTCCCAGCTCTCGGGACATTTGGCAAGCGTCCCATGCGGACGCGATTCTTCAAAATCTATCCGGAACGTTTTATTTCCTCTATATGAAACAGTAATTATTTTTAATTTACCGTTTAATTATTACTATCTAAGTACGCTATTAATGTAACATATACCACGAATATAACCAATTAAAATTTAATATTAAACATTTATTTAAAAGAAAAGAAAGAAAAAAAAGAAAAATAGAAAATGTTTGATAATAAATAAAATAGCTTAGTTTTTTCGCCTTCTGCGCCTTTTTTCCGAACTTTATCTTAAAAAATATATAATATAAACTGGTCAAATAACATAGATTTGAATTAAAATAAAGACCATGTAAATCAGATAAAAGTGGTTTTCGCGTGAAAAGAACATAAACGGATCGACTGACAGAGACACGTTAAGTATTATAATTGAGCTTTTGAATATATATTTTTTGTGATAAATGGATAGATCATATATAATTTTTATAACTAACTACTTTTTTTCGCATTATTTCAAAAGTTATTTCAAAATAATTTTTTTTTTTTAATTCAGTACCGATAACGCGCCGATCGTTCCCGAATAATTCCGAGCGCGTGTGACGTCAAAATGTTAATTTCTACTCATTGTAGCACACAGCTAATACAGTGCTTTGACACTTAATCGATGAAATTCCTTTAACATTATGACGTCACAAACCTGGCGATTAATCGTGGCGCGTTCGTAGTCGTGTGATTATTTTTAAAATATAACAAGTTTCAATTGTTCATTATTAATAAAAAAAAATGCTTTAAGAGTTTTTCCAATTGACTATTATCATAATTATGACGAAGCTTTAAAATACATAAAAAATATATTTTTTTCATATACACAATAGCAGAGATTATATTTATTGATTCTGAATTATGTTTTGTAGATTCGCATCAGTAGATTCAAAAGCTGGCAAACGTCACAGTGTTCGACATTTAGTACCCTCATAATGTATATTATAACTAGCGTTTGTCTCGCACTGTTTTACCGCTAACCGTAATACGGGTATTTTACTAGGGCGTTTCGAAACTTCTGTGATATATGCAAGGTTAGTAATAAAGATTATATGTATAACTTTTTTTTTAATCAATCATACACAGCCATTATTATTTACTAATTGAACTGAAGAGAGCAACGTTAAAAAAAAAACTTTATGTTGCAAGTTTGCAACGATCGATATTTAAATATACTCCATAGATATTCAGGACGTATTTGTCCTTGAAGTATATTATTCTAACTTGACCGGCTATTTTATACAAAAAATTTAGTATAGATGGCGCGCAGGAGCTACGTTTTCCCAAGCCCGGTAAAGCCGTAAAGGCTCCAAAACCGAAAATAATAAAATAAAAAAAAAGCTACGTTTTCTTCTTTTCTCTGCTATAATAGAATGCTATGCTATTCCATACAGGCTTTAAGCAAAGAAGGCAAATAATACAGTAAATGGAAATTTATTTAGGACTAAAAACTAGCGGAAGAAGCCGGATCTACCTGCTATCGAATAAAAAAAAACTCTAATTAATTGTCGCCTTGGAGGTTAAACAAATAGTCACTTTATGTATATTCCCAAAGCACTGTACTTCAGATCAGCCTTAAAAAAGCCGAACAAAAGTCAACACAAAACACACAATTATACTCCTATATTTCGTTACAAATATAATTTAATTCTACATCAGATTACAATGTTCCAACTAACATATTGATTGTCCTTGTTCCGCACAGAGCCAAATATAAAATTGTACCTGAGCGTGAAAGACGTCAAGGTTTGAATCTCATTTTTTTTTCATATTTCCGTTTTTTTCGTGGATATTTTTCTTGAATTTGTTTTACACGTGCGTTCTGTAGGTATACCGTCCATAAGAATGACCCAAATGCATTTCTAAAGCCTTCAACATGCCGTGACTGTGCCGTGAATTATGTAAGTTTAATATACAATAAATCATTCAACATAGGATTTTATTCATTAATTTGATTTACTAGCACCACACATATCCCACACTACTTCGTCCGCGTGAATTAAAATATAAAATTTATAATATAAAAAAGCCTACAACACTCAACGATACAGCAACTTTTCTACCAATGAAAGCACTTTTCTAGTTCCAGAAATTGCTTTCCATAAACATACTCACAAACTTTACCTATTTATAATAAACTAACTATACCCCACGGTTCCACCCCTGTAAAAATTTGACAAATTCTCCACAACGTGGTGCCACCGTCGACGCGCCCGTGTAGCCCAGCCCTATCGTTGTTCCAGTTCCCGTACTTGCCTACAGCTTGTCAGATTGCTTGACGTTCATAGTTACTGCTCCGCTCCTTAGGGTCGTAGCGTGAAGTTATATAGCCTATATTACTCCTCATGATTCTGGCTATCATTCACACAAAGTCTTAAATTTTATTATATTAGTATAGATAGGAGTACAGATCTAAAATATTGAAATTTTTCTTTACACTGTGTTATTCGAAAAGGACCTGTATTCGCATACCATATTTTAAGAAATTAAAGGTGGGACAAGATGGTGGCATGATACGACAATGATTCGATAATTAATAGTTCACAATCGCACGTAAATGCCGTGTGGGTGACAACAGTAGCACACGGAATGCCGCACCGGGCACTTCATTAAGGAGTATTCACACGGTCTACAATATTCTTCATTTGCGTGCCGACGTCATTTGGCGTATTGTGACCGACACGGAGGAAGCTCCGGCGCGACGCTACGCAGCGCCGCGCTGCATTGGCGCGGAGTGTTATGCTGGGTGCCCTTATCTGCAGTTGAGCGATGCACCCCTTGATTGTACGCTTGTTTAGCTCATATTATCAAGTGGGACATTTGATATCAACCTATACTAATAATAAAGAGCAATAGATTGTTTTTGTTTGTTTGTTTGATTGTTTGAACGCGCTATCTACGAAAAAATATTTTTGTATATTATAACCAATTTATCGAGGAAGCTTTTAGGCTATCTAACATTACACTATGACCTTTAGAACGGAATAGTGACCATAAAAGTCAAACAATCTAGCAATCTAGGCGAGTAATAATCTAATATCTATCTAAATATAATAAAGCGGAAGAGTTTTTGTTTGTTTAAACACGCTAACCTCTGGAACTACCAGTCGGATTCGAAAAATTATTGTTGTATATGATAGCCAGATTTATGTGGGATAATATAGGCTTTCTAGCATTAGGCTACACCTCTCAGATAGCCTTAAATATTGATGTTTGATAAGTAAATCGGAAGTAACATCACACCCGAACTGCTTTATTCGCGTCCGCTGACGTAATGGTTAGTGATACGTAAATACGATGTTCTACAAAAATATTGCTCCTTAGTACATCTAAAAAAATTCTGCGATACCGTATGTCTATCTCTTATATATAAGTCACAATAAGGTATTTTATGACAACAAAATATTGAAATTCAAAAGTGATTTATGAGCATTGTTATTAGCCATGGCATGTTAATCCTAACGAACGAAAGTTACTTCATCATCAAGACATTTTATGTTAATAATATTTGCCCTTTATAACATGTTATTTTGATGAATACTTTGGGAGCTAATGTAAAATTAAAATAATTCAACACTCTGCTCTAGTCTATATGCCTTTAGGTGTAGTGGTGCGCACGAGCCGTGCGAGTTGTGACGCATAACCCTGGCAAACCGATATAAATATTATCTATCAAGCAAATGCAAGCAAAACATAGTATTCGCGCTAAGCGCGCAAGAGCGCCGTTCCAGATTTGGTTAATTTCTTATAATTTTTTTTTTATTTCACTTGCTATGAAGCACACTATAGAATGTACTCTTTTGCACTTATTGAATTCCGTGATTGTCGCTGTACTGAAGTTTGCTTCATAGGAACGCAATCGTTGGCGCTCCACTCAGTACAAGTTAATACTAAATCTTTTTACTGTACGTAGGTTTTTGTTTTAGGAAATGCTTTGTTTATTTCATAGTATAAAGGGTTTTATATATGATACCTATCTAAGTATTTTAGATAAAGATGAGAAAAAAAAAACATATTTTGTAGGAGCGGACTGCAGCGCTCCTTAGGACGAGACGCCTGTGCAATATACAATCCAAATTTAACAATGCTGAATCCGTGAGGCAACCCTAGTTATTATAATATATTATAAACGATAAAAACATACATTCATATTAATATCGGTGGATTATCTACGACTATTATAGACATGACTAGAATGCATGAATATGCAATTTTTTTCTTCTTGAATTAAACTGCCACTTAAACTTTATATTACTTTTATCAAATTAATTATTAAAAAAAGATGCACCATTCGTAAATAGAAAGCGGTATTACAATTAAAATTGATTCAACTGTGGTACCAGGAGCGCGTGGTTGTCACAAAGCAGAATCATTGGCGACACTGTTCACACTTTCATAATAAGAGACATATGAACTAAGATATCTGTGTCCATTTAATTAGGATAAACAGTGTTTCGTAAATAATAAAACATACTTAATAACGTAAAGTGATGTAAGCGAACGTAAATTTAAATTACATTAATGACTAGAGACATAGTAGACTTAACCTATCTAACTCACCTTGCCGCATTCGTGTAAATACGGTTTAGACCAGTGTTTCGCAAACAGTTCAGGGTACAACTATTATATACATTGAAAAAAAAATTGTCCACCAAATTAAACATTCATTTGTTTATGTAACTGGATATTAAATTTAAATTAATTATAACAAACGAAATATATAAATAATATGAAAACTTTAAAAATAGTCTAATTTAATTATTATTCATATATTTTTAGATGCAAATAGTAATTATTAAATATACTTTTTTGGCATAAATTAACATGTTTTCGCGGCACACCATTTGCGAAACAGGCTTAGACACTTTAGACAATCGTCTATAATATTAAATCACACTTTCTCAGAACGGAAAGATTATTCTGTAAAATAGAATCCATTGGTTGCAACTTAATAAGCTGTAATTAAATAAATAATTATATGACAAAACCAATTTACGAATAACTATAAAACAAAATAATAGTCTAACATAATATTAATATAAAATTCCCGACTAAACTAAAGGTGTGTTAATTAGAACTATAACACGAGAACGAAACATTCACCTGTCCCTCAGATTAATCTGTATCTTTACTCGATCATGAAAGCATTAGCGATCAAACCTTCATCGAATTAGAGTTGATAATCCAATGGGCGTTCATAATCCAATATATCTAATAGCGCGAGTTGTGTAACGGTGCATTTGTTTTCGTAATAAAAGCCTCTATCTCGGCCTGAGTCACCGAAGGCCACATTATATTCATCTAGACATAATGCCCATGATTAATAAGCTCCATTAACTTTAAACAAAGATTAATTTGAAGCTTACGCTACGATATTATCTCAGTACAAGTAAATATTCGATGCATGTAATATCTGTTTGTTTATTTAAAATACTCTATTTAATATATTCTATTTACATATTTATGTAATATGTAAATATAAATAATGTATAATAAAAACAAATTATGAAATATTAGACAACTTAACGAGCGCGGGCAACAGCTAGTACTATATAAAATATCTTCGACGTTTCACATCTTCAGGTGTTCTGCGGCAATTTTTTTTTTGTTATACTTGTACAATATACCTGCATGTATAACGTTCGTGGCTAGCAGTATATTACTAAAAATATACAGTGATATGACAAATCAAACGACACCGTCAACACAAGCCCTTAGGATAATTAGATTAAATAATTAATGTGAGTTCTACCACAGTTTCACTAAGATCATAATTTCAAAAAATGTATCTAAAAGTATAATATCATAGTCTACCATTGCATAAATGCACATGCACTTAACAGATGAATAACCTGCGCTCGCGCAACGGTGATCGATCGATGTGAACCGAATTAGCCTGATAATCATGCCCGTCCATAGGATTATTAAATTAAGCCGAAATCGGGCCGACCTCTTTCTTGTAACCCGACGCGGGACGTGTAACGAGTTTCCTGTCTGGACCTCTGTTACCTTGTGTACACTCTGCATCATATTTATCATAATAACACATTGAGGTTTTAATACTCAATAAGAAAACCAATATATGTCAATAAATTTATTAACGAGTATATTTAAAATGGTTTTTTTTAATTTCAAATAAATTAAAACCTAAAAACATTCTAGATATTGTTTAGTTTATTTTGTCATTTTCAACTTAACTGAAACACCTTATACCTTTTGTGACTTGTAACCCTATTCATTTCACAATGGCTTATACACATATATTTCTATAACATAACAGTCAAGAAAAATTGCACATTGAAAATAAATAATATTGCAACAACTTTCGTTCGAAACAGTAGTTCTTAAGTTAGCGGGGATCGTCTGTCCATTCCGACGGTCATTTCGGTCCAAGCGAAAAACACCAGATTCTTCACTTTTCGGCCGAAACCACAAACCGTTCAATGTCCTATATTTTGTATTGACATGTATTTATATGCGATTCATAATTATTATTGTAACTCCATAACTGTTCGAATATCTCCACCCGAGAGATGATTGCAGCCAAATAACCTTGTGTTTCTACGGTGAATAGGGTTTCCAGAGCTCCTTCGGGTAGGGGGTTTAACCCAAGGTCGGCAACGCGCTAGTGATACCTATGGCTATACAAGCGTCTATAGGCTAAGGTAGCCGCTTACCATCAGGCAGGCAGTATGCTTGTTTGCCACATTTATAGTATAAGAGAAAAAAAGAATCATGTTAAGTTATATACTTGTTAGTTAATGTCATGTACTTGATATATAGTGGATCATTACGTGAATGACGGTGATGTCTGGAAGTAAATCTCTCTCTGAACATCCATTGAACATGGTAATTCTGTAAAAAAAAACAATATAAAAAAATGTTTATGGATGAATGGGATCTCTTCCCGACTGGGATATTGAACCGATAGTAGTGTGTTGAGATTATTAAGTGCCTTCTTAGGGCCTAAATTGAATAACATATTCTTGATTATGATTTTGATTTTTTATACTTCAGAGGTTTATCAGTGTATCACCACAGTGTAACCTGATGTTAAGCGACGATTTTGCCTGAAACAATATAACAGTACCAAACCGACCTTCCTAAATTTATCAGTAACCGATCAATATTTGATTAGTATGCTTTAATCATCAATATGATGATGTATCAAAAACAAATATCGTAACATCATTATTGTAATTTATTACTTCAAGTGATGGTTCATTGTATTGTGCATTAGCTGATGGTTAAAAAAATAGTTTTAACTGTGCGGAAAATAATATCTGCTACAATTTATATGGTTTGAACAAGCTGCTCTTTCGTTTCTGTGGCGTGAGGGAATATGGGAAGTGTATTTGGTCTAATAACTATTAATTATAGGATTATGAGGGCTTAATTGATAATCCCTTATTTATATAATTAAGTAAGATACTTTCTCATGGTCGATCTTGAAATTTTATCAGATAATTTTGTTTAGACTATATTTTTTAATGTAATCACATTATAATACAGTTATTTAATTCTATAGGTTCGTTAGTTCAGTGGGTTGAGTAGGTACAAGTATGACTTTCGACTTACATGGGTTCAATTCGAATTCGATTAAAAAAACTTATACAATTAAATGTTTATATCCGTTCTTAGGGGATTCTATCCCATAATAATGCAGGAAATATTTTACTCGGGGTGTTTAAGTTACAAGCTTTTATATATGTATTTTGTAATGATTGGTTCTCTGATATGTGGAGCAAATGAATATATATGAGAAATGTAACATATTCAATTCACATGTCCTATACTTAAAGTATCTTTTTTAATTAATATTCCACTTTTGATACTGTCAATCAAAGCTTTAAATATTAAAAAAGGGATTAAAAGTGTGTTTATAATTGCGTGTATATGCTATAGTATTTTATGACATAAACCAAGATAATATAGCTTTCGTATGTATGTTTTTACTCACATCTCACGTAATATATAACCATCCGGAAAACATCAGCCACATCTCTTTATCCGACAACATCAAAATAATTCACTCTAGACTTTATTTTACTTCAACATGCAAATGCACTCCAATTAATGATTCCTGTCTCTTACTTCAATGATCTCTCAGTACAAATAATTCAAGGTGGGATTTTTTCGCAGCGTTCTAACCGCGGCCTCCTTCTCGTAATTAACCATGAACGAGACGTTGAGAGTTTACTTATTAACGTCTAATGTTTGCTGGCGCCCGTCGATCTTAATTAATTCAATTAAAGTATTAAGGAGTAGGTGAAGGTTGTGGCACTCTCGCTGAAATTTAAAAACTTAACGTCACAGTCGAAACGGCTCAGCGAGTATACAAGGGGAGAAGAATTAATCAAATAATACGACTGAGGTGAGGGACGGCGGCCCCTCTCTCTGCCCCGCTCTCGCCCCGCGCCCGACCGCGTGGCTCAGTCGCGAACGAAACGTCGCACGGGGAAGTGTCGTCGATCCCCACAAACGCAACTACTTTTTTCGAAGTTGCCTGTACAGTTTTGTTTCAAAGTTTCTAAATAAGTTACATGTGTATAATATATTATCCAAATTACATTCCAAATTTGAGAGACATCGCGTGACGTCCAGTTTTCGTCATTCGCGTTGAGTTGAGTGTTTTTTTTATTGTTGTTAAGTTTTTTTTGTTTGGTGCATCGTGCCGGTTCGGAGGCCGGCGATCCTTTCGAGCCGTAAGGCCTGGACGCTCGGCTAGCAGACCCCAAAGGACAAAAAAGCCTTTAGGTAATTATTTGGTAAACTTTGTATGCAAGTATTAAGTAGTATGACACAGTCCGTCCGCCTGCAATGCAGTATGTTTGTAAACATTGTATCATGTAATCGACTGGACACAAGGAAACGTATAAAATAAATGATTAGATACTTTAGGGATGAATTACAAGCTTTGAATGCAACCGAGGGCCACGTGTGCAACTTTCTCTTATTTGTTTACAAACCCAAATGTAATAAATACAAGCGACTCTTCGAAGATTTATGTTGTTTTTTCCAAAATAAAACTATTATAATTTTGTTACACTATAGTTAACGACATAAATTTCTGCAATGAAAAACATTTCTAGATCAATGTGTTAGATATTAATTAAACGTAAAAAAAATTAAATTGGATATTATCCAAGTGTTACAGTACACCCACGTTGCGTATCTATTTACAATGATTCATTAAAATTAACAAATTATTAATAATTAATTACAAAGCTCTTACCGTCGATTCTTTCGGCCTCGTATAAATTTATGTGGAGACCGAACTGCGATAAACATATTATTCGATTTAATAGTTAAGGGTATTGCTCCCACCAGCTGCGCGAAATACAGATAAATCATTACCAATCAAAAGTAAATACATGTACAATGTAGTTATGTAACATTGTAATATAACTAAAATATAAATACCTATCATTTTTTTTGGAAAAATATTATTTTGCGGGTCAGACAAGAACATTCACCTTATTTTTCTAACGTAATAAATCTCAGTAACTTTATACATGCACTGAGGAATTTGAATTTTGAAAACGTTTATAAACAATATTAATATAGTAATTGATATTACTGTGCTGAGTATTTACATATTTTATCAATAATACCTAATTAATTAGTTTAGTGCTTAATTCAATTCCATCTTCTAAAATTGCTTTATATCAAAAAGTAAGTACCCTTTTTAAAACAAACTTTTTGTAACGGCATATTACTATTCAGGATTTTTTCAGTATATCATTGTGATCATCCTTATGTATACTATACAGTAGATAATTATGTATATGAAGTAAATTAACATGCGCTTAATTTTTTTTAACACATAGATAAAAAAATATTTTTGTTTTTCAACAGGCAACATTATTAACGAACTAAATAGATGACAATAGGCAATTCATAACCGCGAAATAATTAATTAAAACGTATAACTTGTGAGAGAAACACTAATTATTTTACCTTTACAAGAAACTCAATTACTAAGAGATAATTAAACCATCAAGGATTTATTTACTTTGAACATCAATTTTCTATAAAATAACCCTACTTTTAATTAAAGCTTAACGGAAAACAAATACAGAAGGCGTGTACGAGCGGGGTTCCGCTACACGCCGCGCCGCGCCGAACCGCGCTTGCGTGTTCTTTTTTAACCGACTTTTTTAAATATTACATTGGTCTAATAATTGTGCAGCGCTAAAGTTCCAATCGACAGTCTACGGACTCTTCTACGTCATCATGCCGACTGTAAATACCACGGCGTGAACCACAACACAACTTACTGGATGATAGCCTCATAGAAATTTTATCTTGCACCGATGTTTAGAAGGCCTGGCCAAGTATTTACTAAAGAATCCTCAATGAATCTGTTGACTTGATCATCAAAAATTTATATACTATTGATATGAAACCGTAATTAAGTAAGCCTTTATCCTAACATGGTAGGTAGAATAGACAATAATTTCACCTTTCTGTGGTTTTGTAAAATTTACACTATTTTTATTATCAGTATTTTATAAAAGAAAACTACAGTTTGCAATCTTAATAATAAATAAATAAATAAAAACGTTATGTAGGCATATCATTATTTAGATAACGAGTAAACATTTACAAATAATGTATAAATATAATAAGAAATAAACATTATTAATATGTTTACTTCGATTTCCTTATGCATAGACAGATTCTACAATTATATTATTTAATGTAATTATTTTATAATCAGTTTATGTACTTACATTGTAGGATGAGTAAACGTGCCAATGGGAAGTGATGGCTTTTCTGGCGTGGACAAGCACAAGTAATAAGGAATTGAATTAATGCAGATTTTCTTGATAGCTTATTATTTATTTGAAAACCTGTAGTTAGAAAATGTGGAACGAAACGTAACGTGAAGAGATGATATTGGCATAACAGTCGCTGTCCGGCGATGAATTCACAATCTCGGTTGTCGCCGTTATATTTGAATTATACACTGCTTACCATCAGGGATGACGGCGTAAATTTGCCGAGTAACTAAAAAAAAATATCAGTGACAGTGCATCGAAATTAAATTAAATAAAAAAAATACGTGAAATGAAAATATTAAGTTAAATTAAATAATCAAATCATTATTAAATAAGACGGGTTGACAGTAATTTAAAACATGTCTAAGCAATATTATATGGACCAGTTCATTTCATCGTCGGTTTAATTAAAAACGAGTGCCCACACCCCCTCCCCCGTTTTTGGGTTGGAGACTGGAGTACTGGTGCCCCCGTGTGGGCGTCTCGCTCCGCTTATATTTAGATAATTGTACAATCATCTAAATTAATGAGTCCTCTCGTCCGGTCGAGGCTCGAGGCCATTGTGCTGTGTTTATGACTACCGACCACCGGATACACGGTGACAATTTTGAATTAAAAAAAAAACATTATTAATCTCTTAATCTTGTTTATAAAATGATATATATTAATACGACTGTATGTTATAATTATTAGTATTTTTTAAATTTAGTTGAGATTTTTATGTTTACTGATTGGTGGGTACAAGCGGTAGTACTACCTGTCTTCTCACAGTTGAAGATCCTGTTTTTTGTATAAACTATTTATGCTCTTTGAGTGTCACTGACTTAATAATATAATATTTAATACATTGCATATTTATGCGTATACTTGTATTCAAATTCATTAAATAAATTGTATCTGCATACTGTTATGTAAAAAATGGATGTCAGTACATATGCTTCATGTGGTAAATTTTGCAATGATGGTTCAGTGGATCGACGTGTGTTCGAACCCTACAATGACCCTGCTGAGCATTCAGTGAAGAAAAATATCGTGATGAAACCATATCATGGTGGTAGCGTTGTAATCACAAGTTTAAAATCAGTCGACAGATATCTGTAGGTGAGTTCCGACAGCTGCATTTGTGGGCAAGTATCTCTAGACTTGCTTGTTTAGTATCCTTAAGCTACATCGTTACTTAACACTAAGTGTATTTGTGGTAAAAAGACTAAATCTATAAACTATATTAAAAAAATCACTTAAAGTACGATGCAATTAATATTGAAAACCACGGGCATGTATTATTTTGTACATCGTGCGCATCATATAAAAAATATCCATTGAAATTTGTAAAATTTTTCATCAACTTCTAATAGTTCCTAGATTAAGCATAGTTACGCTATTCCGTACAGTTTAAGTAATTTACAAACAATATATTTTTATATTATATTTCCTCTAAATGTTGTAATTATGTATTTAAAAAACTTTTTTATGATTTATTTTTGTTTTAAACCTTACAATACTCCTATGTAAATTAATTTATCTTGTTTTATTGTAATTTACTTAAACAAAGCATTAATCACTTGTTGTCTTAAAATAAGTTTAATAAATATTGAGGTATTTTTAATTGATTTTATATAATTAATCTGTTTCTAACACAATAGATACGTATTAAGTATTCATATAATATTTCTGATACGGTAGATGTCGTAAGCTCATGCTTCATCATGTATGATATGTGATTGTCGTTAATTGTGATTTAAAAGCTAATTAACTGATGAATAAACGAAGAAAACAAACTAGATGTTCATAACTCTCGGTTGTCGACGCTTATAGAGCTGAATGCAATTAAAAGTTTCACTACGTGCGTGGACGAGACGCCGCGCCGCGGAAATCTACCTTAATTTATGCCAACGATAAGCCCAACCAGCGAGACCCAATTAATTACTTATATAAGTAAGATTCTCGTTTAGAATTTAATTGTTTTTAATAGAAAAAATCATCGTTTCATTTCGGTTCAGGAATTGGATATTTTAATAACTTGCCTTAATAACATTCATGCCAATTTTACGCGTATTTTGGTGAGGTTGAGAGCTAAAGGGTTAAGAGTATATAATCGGTGACGGTTATGGAAACGGATATTAAAGACATCCGATAGTGTCGGATACATTTTAATTGAGTATATAACATTTCAAGGCTTGTACTTACAAGAATGATAGATATTATTATAACATTTGTGGGTGAACAATATTAACTTATTCTAAAGACTCGGTAGTTATGCTCGACATTGACGAGAAATGAGAATAATTTATACATGGAACAAATAATTTATTGCTCACGACCACTCCATGTTATAGCTGTTCACGCGGACAGGTAAAGTTCTTATGCAAATTCAGTACTGGAATGCCATTTTTTTTTTTCGTACTGACTACTGTTAGCCTTTGGGGCCCTGGAGCCTTAGCGGTTTTTACAGCTTCACTGGGCTTGGGGACGAGCGCTTAAGGCACTCAGTCGCGAAAGCAAGGCATCAAGTTCCGAGGGTGCCAAAGTAGGCGGACCTCGGCTCGGATTGTTGCCACGTGTGCAACCAAGTAGCGATCTGTCTAATTCCCTATCATTCGATCTAAACTAACTATACATGATTCTTCCACCTGGGAGAAGGGAAGGAACATGTGTGTGTATTTAGTAATCTGATTTTTTTTGTCTAATCAAAGAAAAAAGGTCCCTAACAGAACCTATGTACCCGTGTGGCGTGCATGTGTGTATGATGCAGTGTAATATGTGTCTGTGGTAGTTAGTGAATGTAGAGAGTCATTGTATCGCGCGAGTGGCTGCTTGATTCAAGGGTTCCATGCCGATGGATCGGACCTAAGCTTGAGTTGCCGCAGGAGAGGGGGGTTGTGGCGGGTCTTCATCGCTTAGCTTCCTGCGCTTTATAACACTACCCGGCCGCAATAGCACCGCCTCGCCGCGCCGCCGCCGTACCGCGAGCGATCGTGTGATGTCACATTATGTGCCACGTGACACGATAGCGGCATCATCGTCTCTAAAGTCAGTTGAGAGTCTTATAATAGACATGATGACTATAACATATAATAACTGAAGTATTAATTTTAAATATTGAAATAAGATAAAAAGACCCAAAAACTGTATTTATATTAAAAGCGAAGTGAATATACATCTGTTAAAATAAAAACATTAAATATTAGCAATCCGCCATGTTTAGTGAAACGCCAATCAGAGCGAATGACATCACTGCACCGTTTTTCGATTATTTTATGGTTTCAAACTATTAAATTTCCTAGTTTTATGTTATGACAACCAAAAACCCAAGAGATTATTCAGATTTATTAAGGCTAATAACTTTAATTTATCTCAAATAGTTTTTTTGACATTGGGAATAGTTCTCAAATCAAACAAAACTTTTGTTCAGCAGAATTTATATTTATTTAAACTTCCAAATTTAAGTATCAAAATTACTTATCTATATTAAAAAGATATAGTTTAGAACTCAAAACCTCATAAAAACGGAACTATTAATTAAGTTTAAGGTTAATTTAACAAAATGTTATGTCGTAAACACACCTGCAACCTTACTAATTGATTCTATTTATTTTAGGTATTTATTTAAACGCTATTGAAAATTTGAAAATATAAAATTTAACCTGAATATATAGTAGTACAGTATTAGCAAGGTGATGTAGTATAAAGTCATATTAATGCCTAGTAAATAAAGAAGAAGAAGCAGTTATTTCCGTAGCATGCCACGTACCTATTGCTTCTCAAGGGTATTATTAAACTAGGTAAAATATTAAGAACAGTGCTCTAATGTTGTCAAAAAACTACCTCTTTCATATCAGGATCACCAGATAGGATTTATCAAGGTCACTTTATAAAAGCCAAGTATAAAGAGAAATACAAATTATGTTAAGGAAGGTAAACTTATTTTTGTATTTTTTATTGTAACTATAGAATAATTAAAAATGTTAGAATATAGAATAATTAAATAATTTATTGTCATTATTAAAATCTGTATGTTTTTCATACAACTAGTTTACGGCCCGCCTGACGTTAAGCGGCTACCGTAGCCTATAAACGCTTGTAAAGACCATACGTATTATTTTTATTATTATCACTAGCGTGTAGCTGATCCTGAACCTCCCATCCCCAAGGATCTCTATAAACCCTACTCACCGCAGGAACACAACAGAAGGTTATTTGGCAGCGTTCTGTAAGGTGGAGGTATTTCACCAGTCAGACTGTCCTCATTAGAGAGAAATCTCTAAAGAAAATGCTCTGTGCCATTCTTCTCTTATTATTGTACCAAACCGTATGTATTCATTATTGTACCATAATACAAAATAGTTACATTATTGTTTGAACACTGCATGTTGACTATATACGACAAGTATATATTCCTTGATGTTTACTATTGTTTAAACGGCGCGGCGCTTACTGCCCTGTGACGTCACGCAGACGCCATGCCAGTTTCGAGCGTTTTGGCGTCAATTTAAAACTTGTTTTTTAAAAAGCAAATTTTAACTGTTAACCCTGTATTTTATGCAAAAATATATTTTTTTTGTGAATAATAAATACGTAAAATCATTTTAGATATGTTTTTCAAAATTAAAGAAACATTAATTTATTTGTACCAACGACATTTGACAACAATAAATAATCTAAAAATACCTTTACATCTACCTACTAAGAACTAAAAATCAAATGCCAGTTGTTACAAAACGGCTCCAGCTCAGCATAATGTTGGTTGCAAACAACCAGCGCTGGTCTTCCGTTGGAGTCGTCCGATGACATCACAGGACGGACATTTTGAAATATTGACCAAAAAATAAAATAAAAATGAGAAGAAAAATAAAAATGTGAGACATATGACGTAGAACATATAGCACAACACAGTATTTTCAAATGAATCAAGGAGTTGGTGTTCCAATGAAAATAAATAATAATAATATATAAGTACACTATGAGCTCTAGTATACAGAGCAAGTAAGTTATACATTTTAATGAGAGCGAAACGTAAAATTAGTGATGATCATGCCTATTTGTGGTGTTACATTAGGTATGCTTAAATTTATTTTAGACCATTAAATAAATTTTGATTCGCTTTTGGTATTTGACAGTGTCGTACTCGACTCCGTTCTTATCCGAAATTATTTAAAACATTTAAACGGGATATGGTTACGGTTTCGGATATTTTTTATTGCGAATATCCGATAGTTTCGGTAACGGTTACGGAGTTCCATAACATTACTCGACTAAACCCCTATAGTAACAAAGCAAAAATATTTTTTTTAGCAAAAGTCATCGATGGGGTTACAAGAGTCACCGATGCCCCATTTGATGGACAAATCAAATTAGTGTTGCATCCATCATACATTCCCGTAGCTAAATTAAACAACAGAACAGCAACAGAAGCACCGAGCGCGGTGTGGGCAGAACTCCCCGGAAGGCCCCGGGCGATCAGTCTAATGAACCTTACCACCCCCGCAGCCTGATTTATTAACGAATTAAACGCATTCTACTGCACCCTCATGCAAACATGAAGATCCTATATACATTATTATAAGTCGACGTGGATTATTTTGGCAAAGATGTTTTTATTACGACATCTCTTTTCAATTTTAATGCGTAAAAGTTCCTACTTATGGACCTAACAAAAATTTACCGTAGTAATTTTTAGATAAAGAATAGATTTCTAGATATGAACTTCCGCTACATAAAGTAAAAACTGAAATATATGCCTCTAAAATTATAAAAAAAAGTTTCTTGGGTTAGGATTAAGGGATACATGTTAGAGACCATTAATAGATACGTGTGACGTCATCGGTTGTAAGCGACCGATTGTACAAGCTACGTGGCCTGCCCACTGCAACTTAAGTTTAGCTATTTTTAGAGCTAGGTGGAGTTCTATTTTTTTTTTATGCATCCTCATGATATATCTATCAAATGAGTGGGCTTGCTGATAAAAGTATGAAAGTAAATGGACACCACATTAAATTAAATAAAAGCTTGGATTTAAAGCGATGATGGCGCAGTGGTAGCGTGTACGACTTCGCGTCGAATGAGACGTGAGTTCGAATCCCTACAATGAGCCTGAGCTTTCGGTGAAGGAAAACATCGTGAGGAAACCATAGCATGGTGGTAGGGCTTTTTCTGATGCCCGCCTGGCTAGCTACCACCCTCAAGTTGAAAATCTGTCGCCAAGCACCAATAGGTGTGTTCCGGCAGCTGCACTTGAGAGCCAGTCTTCCACTAGGTTTAGCGTTTACCATCCTGGGCCATATCGTCACTTAACATCAGGTGAGATTGTGGCCACCAAGCCAAACCTATAACGATAAAAAAAAAAAAAAAAAAAAAAAAAATTAAAATGTTTTTACTTTAATCAATATTAATAATGTATTTATGTTAATACTTACTTATAGTATAAAGATTAAATTAAGTAGGTAGTTAGTTATACATCACATATAAATAATATGATCCGATTCAGTTCCACTTAGATATGCACGTGCATAAAATAAAGCAAAATTTAGTATACCCAGTATACTACTTTGTCCTGAAGTCCGGTTTGGTTGGTTATATGTACACAGTGCAGATATGTTCTACACGTTAATTATTAATACACGTTAATGTTAACTTATATAGTCTATAAATCAGTTAAAATAGACTTCTGCAACTGGGCTCTTCATTATGTAAAAAAACTAACTAGCTACAAACGTTATTGCAAAATATTAAATATCTACAACCTCTTATAGATAAAGTTCTATGTAATAACGCCTAACAAGCGTTGAAAACTGCAGTAATGTATATGCTATATTAAAGTGCATTTAAACGAGCAAGAAGCGAACTATAATTTCCCTAAGTAAAACAACATAACCAGTTCCGGTCCGACGAGTGCGGAGTGTCTACCTACACATTAGTACCCCACATTTAAAGAGCGGTTAAATAACTCGTTCTCTATGCAAATATAAGCCGGTAAACGGTACACATACCTATACAACTCACGAAAGTTTCTATTATCTTAATAATAACGTGATCTCATTAAGATTATCGATAATGGTCGAATTATGATTTCCACTTACCAGTTCTTCTCAGTAGTCAAAATAATTTATCCAGAATAAATTAAATAAAGAATTAGGTCTAATTTGAATAAAGTTTTGTTTTATTCCGATTTTATACTATGAGATAAGAAATGTATGTGTTTTTTTTTTGACCGCAGTCTCACGAGCGTGTGAAGAGCGGCGTCAATTTTGGCCATGTATATAGCCAAGTGAGAGTGAGAAAGCTTCAATTACTGAAAGCAGAAGTTTATGTAGGTTTCAAACCACACCGTTGGACGAGCTACCTGTTGTATTTCTATAAACACTGCTTAGAACAAAAAACTGCTGTAAACTAAAATAATTCTGTAATAAAAACACATATTACCTCCTTCGTCATTCCTAAATTTGTGGGAACATGACCAAGGTCTTGTCTTGGGCAGAATTATCCTTTGGCAAATATTGCTATCCTTTTTTAAACGTATCGGCTCTCCTTCTATTTTATTCTTTACTAGCGGTGCCCACCGGTTTCAGCCGTTGACCAACTCTCAACCCCGTCGCCTCATCGCTAACACACCTTTTAGCTTATTGTTGTTTTCACCTCCCGTACTTTATAATAATAGTAATAGACTGCTTTTTTAGTTTGTACACTGGCAAGATTAATGCAATAAAGCAGGTCTTGGGTAGTCATCTACAGAATACTAACTATTTAAACATCCAAGAGATAGTTGGAAAAAGCAGCGCAAAAAAATAATTAGTTACCACAGAAATATTCGTGTATAGTTTAATTTTATAGGGAAATGCTATTCGAAAATGTGGAATGCGTCAGGTGGTCGTTCCCATGTCTCCTACAAAAGCCTTTATTCCGACGAGAATATTTTAATACCACAAACGGGGAGTCGATTGTTGAGATAAGAGGATTACTCCAGAAGCGTCTATGACAATAATAGTAACAAATTTTTATATATTTTGTAAAATAGGCTAAACCTAAAGATTTCTACTTCTACTGTACCAATAATTGTACATGAAAAAAAATTGCCACGACTTTAATAATGCACGGGAAGCGTCGTCGCGTTCAGCTTTGCGAAATTTAAAAATGGGGTGAAATTGACCCATGAACAATAGCGATATTTAACATTTTTCTAATCTATTTACAGTTGTTATACTTGATGACAATAATTTTTGGTGCGTATGCAAATTTAGGTATTTCACACGCGTTCCTATTTACCAAACAAGATAAGTATTTAGTTCGTGTTTTCCAATTATTTACATTTGTTAGGTAGGGTTCCGTATAGACTGTAGGTATTTCGTTTTTAGCGCTCCGAACTCCTTGTAGTTTCGCCATGTCCGTTTGTCTGTCCGTCCGTGGCTTAGCTCATCGATTCTTAGTAGTAGAAAGCTGTAATTTGGTATGGGTATACACATTAACCACGCCGACAAAGTGGTGAAATAAAACCTGCAAAAATATATTTACGTTTCAGAGGTCCGTTTGTGAAATATTAAACATTAAAGTGCTAAATTTCATTAGTAGTCAAGAGTCCCTTCTTCCTGCCAGCTAAATGATTGTTTTTAGATATGTGTAAAAATTCACGGCAGTAGTATATACATATAACCAAAGGTAAAAGAAAAACTATCACAGCTAAGCTTTACAAATTAACGAGTAATAGTCGATCAACTTATAAAATGTACACGGAGAAGTAATTTCGTACAAAAATCCATTGAAAATTACTTAAAGCCCCTTCTCTAAGTCTTTATATTGTGACGGACAACTACGGAACCCTTACACTATGCCTCAACCAACACACACCTGACCTATTTTTGCAATTAAAAAAATCGAGTGGAACGTTCTCCATCAACTAATACTAATATCAAGAACATTTTTGTATGCAAATCTGCTGTATATCTCTTTGATTTAACGTATCTTTGAATGTATAATAGTTTAACTGTAAACCTGTACATGTGGGACGCCCTCCGGCCAGGTGGGATGACGATCTACGAAAGACTACAGGCAGATGCTGGATGCGGCAAGCTGAAGACAGGGCGCTATGGCGCTCATTAGGGGAGGCCTATGTACAGCTGTGGACTACTATAGGTTGATGATGAAACATGTACATTACAATAAATTAATGTTGACCACAATGTTGAATGTTGAAGTCCACTACAATTCGTCGCCATGCTTATTCGTAAAAACAACAACAATCGGCTCTATACAGATAGAATTGCAATCGAATTACAAACAAAAATATAGGTCAAAGACTAAGCAAACGAGAATATATAACCATTAAAAAATATTAATTCTTAAGTGAAAACTGCGTTCGATAAACCTGGTGTAGGTCATTATGTAAAGCACACTGGATCAATGAATTGCGAAAAGAAATTAGAATCAACTGGGTATTGGACTGATGGACGTAATGGACAGCTTTATGTCAAACATATTCACTCTGGATCTTGACTCCTGAAATGTCATTTCGCAAAACGTAAAATCATTTGTTGTAAATAGATCATATTATTTTCAGGTTTGTGTTGTAATCTCATTCGCTATATTTCACAAAATTAGTCTTTTTAACTAGTTTAGAGATAAACTAAACATGACGAATAATACAGTATTCCGTATAATTAGTTTAATATACATGATACGATACTCTTCATGAACTAACCCTCATTATAAATAGACAAATATTTTACCTATTTCCTTATACACCTGGCAACATTACTCTTTAGGATTTCCCCAAGATATAATTATTTTGTAATTTCCTCGAGTATTGATTATTTAGTATGTAATCTAATAGAAGCGTTATTCAATAAACTGTAAGGGTATGCTCTAGGCTTATTATTGTTGCATCAATTATTCAGCAAACGGCCGCTAAGGGAGTCCGCCCGGCTTCTAAATTATTAAACAACAGTTATAAACACGCCTCTCCGACATCTTCAAATGTAGATCGGACGTTGATGTTGAAAACATTGTTCCTCTACCAGTTTTAGGAGCAACTTCCATCCCTTTTCAATCGATAAAACTAACATTAACGACGTTTCCTAACAATTTATTTTTATGTAACTATAGTGAAAATCAACCATGCGATCCATGGACTAGGCGGTGAACCTGCTAGTTGACGGTGTTTAAAAATTAAAGTTCATTATTTTATAATATTGGTCTATTGATAAATAGCCTAAAATAATACAAATCTGGAAAAAAATAATTATATAATTGTTGCTTCCAATATACTTTTTTTTTTTTTTTGACTCACGACATTTCAATTTGCGTACAGAAAATGTGACGTCATCGTCCAATTAATATACACAGCTGAGTGTTATATTATATAAATTTCTCTTAAACTATTACTAAGCATTTAAAATTATATATGCCATCATAACTGAAATTCTACTACAGTCAACATTGCACATAATACCTTTAACCTTAGTTTTATTTGTTGAATAATGATGTCACGCCGCGTTTTTGCAACATGTTTATTATTTTATACTCCTTTTAAAGGTGTTGATAAAGAATAAAATAAATTAATTCATGGGTTTTCTTTTCCACATAATATAAAATGTGTAAAACAATTTTACAAAGGTTGCCTACCCCCTGATTTTCATGCACCCGCTAGGTACAAACATATATATGCGCAGACCTTATAATATGATCACTTAAATATTAATTTACTAAGTGCTTTTCATATTGTCATAAATTGTCCTGTGTGTTTATTCCACGACGTAATCCACTTCTATGCCAAAAAATCATGAAAATCCGCCCTGTCGTTTGAGCGTAATTAATGGATAAACATTCAAATAGCGTATTTTCATATTTACCATATAATCTATTTTGGATATAGTTATGCCCCAAGGTTTCACCAGTGTTAAATATATCCGATCCGATCCATATTAATCTATCGTTATAAGTACGGGAAGTGCCGAACTTGCCTTCAGCTTGCCAGATTGCTTGTCGTTTATGGATACTACTCTGCTCCTTAGGGCCGTATCGTGAAGTTATATAGCCTATAATCTTTCTCAAATCTGACTTGTAGTTCCATAGGTTAACATTAAAATTTGCATGTGGGTTCTTTTCACACTGTAGGTGAACATTAAGGAAGGATTTTTGAAATATCAACCATTCAAAAAAAATATTCAAATATCCAAAATTCAATTTTTAGAAATTTCGTCATTATTGAAGATAGATCTATGAATATAGTATTTAGCAATTCAGTTAGAAAGTAAAAAAGATGTATTTCATAGTTTTTTTTTTCAAATAATACCTATGGTGTTAAAGTGAAAGGGGTGAAAGTATGTATAATAATTAATATCAAACTGAGTCACAGCGTTAGCTAGTTATAATATATAGTATAGATTAAATTATAATCTACCTACATAAAACTTGAGAACCCGCAAAGTGTTCGATTAAAAAAACATGTGAAGAGTTTGGTCTGAAAAACGAGGAATCGTAGACTTCACGATGACCTGATGAATTGCTTAATGACACCATGATGCATTGTATGTTATAGGAATAGTTCTTTATTCTACTAGGTTACTAGGCACAGTAAATCTAATGCAAAGATTTAAAGACTTGAATTGGAATTCTCATTGAGTCAGTGGGCTCCGACGGAGCACCTGCTATGACATCGCGCAAGCCCTCCCCGGTTCATGACTCCACGTTGGATAAACCGGTTCCGATTACTGGTTGTAGCTACCTACATATTTGGCGGAAACGTATCTCTCACGTAGCCTCTGTGGTGCATATTTTGTACAACGGTTTGTTGCGTTTATTATATCGCATGATATACATAATTCATTAATATTAATACGTTTGTATGTTATTACTTTCTTGTTAATTTGTTTTTGCTTTATCTCCTGTTGTGGTTCAGTAACATAAATATGTTATAAGGATTCAAATAAGTTACAATAAAAAGTCTTACTACGCTTGTCACTCACATGTAACTTCTTAAATATTTACTAATAATTATTATAAATCTCAAGTTTTTTTTCGAACTGACTATACTGTTAGCTTTAGGGGCCCTGGAGCCTTTACGGCTTTTACAGCTTTACCGGGCTTGGGGGCGAGCGCTTAAGGCACTCAGCCACGCTAGATTTGCAACAACATCCGAGGGTGCCAAAGTGGCCGAACCTCGGCTCGGACTGTTGCGCGTATGCAAATAAGTCGCGACCTGACTAATTCCCTATCATTCGATCTAAACTAACTATACATATATACATGTTTCTTCCCCCTGGGAGGAGGGAAGGAACATGTGTATGTGTATTTTTTAGTGGTCTGAAATATTTTGTCTATCTAACTAGGCAAAAAAAGAAAAACAAAGGTCCCTTATAGAACCTATGTACCTATGCCGTGAGCATGTGTGTATAATGCAGTGTCATGTGTGTCTGTGAAAGCTAGTGAATTTAGAGTCACTGTATCGCGCGAGCGGCTGCTTGGCTCAAGGGCTCCATACCGATGGATCAGACCTAAAATCTCAAGAGATTTTTTGTTTTGTTTGAACACGCTAATCTGTGGAACTACCCGTCAGAAATATTTTATAGCCTATTTATTAGGGAGATTATAGGCTTATGACCTTAAGGAGCAGAGTAGTAACCATGAAAGCTATACGGGTGCGTTGGCGCCCGCGGTTAAGAGTTTTTCGAATAAATTTAACACTGGTGAAACCGTAGGGTAACCTAGTAAATTATATGCCACTTGAAGTGTACTTTGTTCGGTCCAGCGCTTGGCACTTTTAAGAATGGTGTTAAATTAAAAAAAAAATGAATTATATTTCTGGTGTTTATTTTTTGTGTGATATTTAAAAAAATGTTAATATGTTGCTATAATTATAATAAAATTAATATTAAATAGGTGTTCGTAACATTTAAAAGGTTTTTGTAATTTGATAAATAAACAATTTTCCAAGTGCGTGTTGGGCCAAGCTCAATGCAAGGGTTCCGTGCTTGCCCGTCACAATATACAGACTTAAGGATGCTTTTGTTACATCGGGGCGGAGCCGGACCGGGCACCAGCCGGTCAGACATGCATAAATCACGGCTCTTTCCTAACGGGGTAAGCAGAGACCACGTCCTTCAACTTGCTACGATTCTGGCATACATCTTTCGCTTCTTCAATATTCATCAACCTTTTCATACATACTCGTCGGTTTAGAGTATACTTGACCTGATCTTTCTTCAGAACGTCCCCGATTTGATCGTGGAATGTTCGTCTAGGATTTCCTCTTCCAAGGCTCCCATTCACACTCATCTTATTAAGTTGACCAGCTGTGACCCGAGGTTTAACCCGCGCATAATTTAAAAAAAATCGCTGATTGATGATCAATAATACTTCAGTACGGACAGTATTTTAATCGGGCGGCCAGGTTTATGCGTCAAATTCACACACCTCGTTCGCGCCGCTACACCTGACGCCGCTAACATATGTTATCGCAGACTTTTTTTAATGTACCAAAGATCAGTATGTTTGTAGAACATTGTATTTACGTATCACTAACCATTACACCAGCGCACGCGACTAAAGCAGTTCGGATGCGCTGTTTCTTCCGACTTTTTTTTGAAGATTTTGTTTTACCACTTTGTCTGCGTGATTAATATATATATATATATATATATATATATATATATATATATATATATATATATACCAAATTACAGCTTTCTAGTAATACGAATCTCTGAGCTATGCCGCGGACAGACAGACGGACATGCCGAAGCTATAAAGGTTCCTTCTTGACTTCGGAACCCTAGAAAGAACATTGATTGATTAAAATAACAAATTAAATACATAAGGAAGGTCATCGTTGTTAATCTTTGATTCCGCGTGTTTTTCGATATGTTTTTTAACACTTTAAATTGTACATTAAATTTTTATTACGTTTTATTATTTAAATAGTTTTAAAGTTTAAGGTTCTAATTTACGATAGCCGAGTTATTTAGAGGGTAGTAGGTAGAATATAATGTTAAATTGATCAAACATTGGGAATTGGTATGTCTTCTATAATTCTTGTATGCTAAATGTCCGTAGTAGTTTATAACAAATTAAACACTTAGAATCAATAAATTTTCTCTAATCCAGAGATTTCATTAGAGATGTCTATACACTTTCACCACTATAGTAAATTCCATACTTCATATTTTTTTACTATTACGTCATATAGCAAGCAAAGGAAGCAGTATCCTTTTGTTTATTAAGGATTTTTATTATTTCTATTATATTGATAATGTTTATCTATAATTGTGTATTGTGATTAAAAATAACGTGATTAAAATCTTTTTCAGTGAAAGTGTATATTGCTACCTTTGCTTCTCTATAAGACTCAATTGGTAAAATGTTTGCTTCATAGAGTTCAGTGCTCTGTTTGACTATGATTTTTTACCTTTAATCTTAACAAAGTACCTAAACCTTATCCGTATGAAGACATTTTAACTTTTCTATATAATACTTATTTAACGACAATATGAGAAAAGGAAAACAGATGAGCAAGAAGGACATACTATATTGTTGTGTGTGTGACAAGTTAGAATGATGAGTAAATGTTAATCAAATCGGAATGTGTTTTAACTGACAAAACCATCACGCTACATATATTTAGATTATTAACAGTCGATTATCAATATTGGGCACGTTCTAGGAAGCAAACTCCCATACAAAAATAAACACAGTCGACTGCAGTTTATTTATTTTGTTGGTAAGAGGGTCCCCCGACTGCGGATGATAATGATGTTTGAAGAACTTAAGAACAAGTCATCACTTGTTATGTCAGGATGTGTTTGATTAAATAACATAATTCTCACATACCCACGCATCTCTTCTAACTATATTGTCTTATTACTTAAATATATTTACAATTTTACTTACTGGAAAAATAACTTTTTTGTTCATTACACATATTATATATAATTCTCGACTCTATTTTTTATATCATACAGATATGCGTCCTTGACTCCAATTTCATCTGATCATAATTGAAGATAAGACCGAGGATGGATCGCGCCTGCCCAACAGATCTCTATTTACTCATAGCTAAAACACTCCCAAGTTATATCATATTATATAGTCAAATTATTAAATAATTAACAGAGACGTTTGAATAATAAAAATATAATATAGATTGTATAAGTAAAAATAATGTAGATTTAAAGAATATAATAATTACTTAAAAACTTTTTATTATCATGTAATTGTAAAACAGAAAACAAATTTTAATAAACTTTGCGATTAATATTGTATCTTAATTTTGAGCACACCAAGTATAAATCACATTAGCCTCGTAAAATTTCTACCCGTGACCTCTATTATCGAAACGAAACACCTTCACCAATCAATAAAATACTAAATGTCATTACGTTCATCAATTTTGATCAGGTATATATAAATTCATTACATGCAACTTTGTTTAGGTTTACAAAGTTTATATAGTATGTATTAACAAAAAAATAACTGAATAATTACGTAAGTATCCAATATAATATTATTTGAAAGTCGAAAATTATAACTAAATCAATTCACATTTGAAAATCCTTATATAAACTCGGTCCTTGTTTTATGAATATAGTAATTTAAAAAAAAAAACTAAATGAAATCTACGTGTCAAAATTATAGAAATGTATATTCAAAATTAAAAATATTTTATTTAGTATAGGCTGTGAGAAGGCACTTATCAAAAACTACCACCGGTTTGGAGAACGTCCCAGTCATCGAGAAGAACCGGCAAGAAACTCGATTATTATATCTTCTTTTTTTTACTGTGTAAATAATGTTTTGTTTACAGTTTATAATGATATTATTTTGGTAGATGTACAGAGAGAGAGATAGAGAGAGTCATTTCCAAACATCACTATCATTCATATAAAGACCAACCATATAATAAACTATTGAAAGTAAATCCCGCCTGACCTGATTCTTGGATTATTGTCCGGAAAATCGATCGTATACTTTCGAACCTTACTTTAGAACCAAACACGATTTAAAAAAAAACTTATTGGTTTTACAGAACTTGAAACATGGGGAGCCTATGGATTATTCTAATGTAAGAAATACAGTCCAAAAATTTAGTTACATATGTGTGCAAGCGAAGCCATCAGAATTTATTGCTTTATTATGGACAGTTATAATTTGACGGTTTAGAGGCCATAAACGTTTGGTGTCATGATAATAAACTGAAGATGTAAGTGGTCGAATGAGCAACAGAGTGCTTTATGATGATATTATACTGATCATTAATTTATTTCACCGATACGTGGCTGTGCACGGTTCAATGATGATAAAGAGTCTATAGCCAAAATATGCAGGTAACTAGTTTTCTAATGTTACACTATATTGTGTCTGTAGCATTTGAATTATGTGTAGAAGTGAGTTTAAGTTCATTCATTACAATTATAAGGAAAAATATTTTTTTTGTGTTTTTGTTAATTATTAGGTTAATTTTTCGGTTTGTAGGCACTAAACTAAACATTTATGGAAAATTATTTGATTTAGTGTATTAAGATTGCGTTTTTAATCTTAACTTAATTATTGGAAAAAGGGAATGATAATGGGAAATCAATAGTAGACAAAATATTCAACTGTAGCATATTAAAAACTAAGAGCAATATTTATTTAAATAATTGAATCGTTGTCACCTTCAATTATTCTATCAATAACTTCATCTTCAACTTGAGTCTCACAGTTCCCTACTCCACGACCAGCTGTAATGTGACATGCGATAGTTGAACGAATTTTTTTGTGGCGATAGATTAAAAGCTTCATTTTAAATACCCTAAAAATATTGTTATCGGCTCTTCTTGATGTCTTGTGTCTTTTTTCAACCAGTGGAAATATTTTGACATCTGGCATCTCGAAAACTCTATGTGCCTAATAAAATTAAAACATTATGGTATAAACTCGTATGTAGAATGATTTCCCGGCCACAATTGATATTAGGTACTTCAAACGAGGCATGAAGAGACATAGGCAGAAAATCATTATATCGACGACTGCCTAACTTGTTTTTATACTGAACAGTACTTGTCAGCAATCAGTAATGCAAATTTTATTAAGAATTATTTGAACTTCAAGTGTCTAAGCAATTTTCTCACAAATAACATTATAAACTAGCAAAAGCCCGCTACTTCCTTCGGTTTTCAATATAATGTTTAATAAGAATAAATATAGCTTATATTACTTAGGGATAATGTAACTTTCTATTAGTAAATTATGCTTTAGAATTTGGATTAACAATTCCAAATATGACCTCTTACAAAGATAAAAAACTTTATAATAATAGTATAAATAAACGTACACAGATATCTTATTAGTATCCGTTAGACTAATGGAACTGCGGAGTACAGGCCTGGCCTGTTTTTCATTTGGATGCTTCGGGATGCAAATGTTCCGAAACAATATCTTTTAGGAGCCAAGTCAAACAAGATAGCCCCTTCGAGTTAAGGCTCGTTAGATTTGTCTAGGCAAGAACTACATCTCTAGATGGCGACCAAATTCTGCCAATATCGTCATTCATCAAATGTTTCACTCAGTCTCGCTCTTTCTTCTCAATAATTCTTCATTTTAGTTCGTCACTGTATAAATTAAGTTAAGTTTCAAAATATTACAATCCCGGGTCAATAGTAGCTAGTCACTAATCAATAATACGATTTCTAGGTCATTAGTACGGATTCAAGAATCACATCGACAAATTTCTACCAATAATTTTGATAATTCCATTAGAATTATCATACATTGCAAAAACTTGATTTCAGGATATAAAAAAATATATTTCATGGAAATAGAAAAAGTAACCGTACGAAGTAGATTTTTTGTGAACAATAATATTTTATTGTTTTATGCTAACGCACTTTAGCACTGAGTGAAAAATTACAGATTGTGAGAAGTGGAGGGGACAAACTGAAATTGTATAACGTTTCCTTTTAAAATTAAATACTTAGATATTGAAAATGTTAGCGACATTTTCATGGCGTCTCCATCTGCTTTTTTCTCAAATCCGTGATCATAATAATAATGAGTTGATTGTCAATAATTGAAAGCTCGGCTATGAGGGAATGAGGCAGATGCGTCGTCGGGACCATTAGAAAGAGACAGGGGAACCTTAATTTATCTCCGCGTGCGGCCACTTACATAGTGCCAGTCATCCAGTTTGATTGTCGAGGAAATTTTGTTATGTAATTGGTACTAATTATTGTTTCGAGGATCATCTTTTTTTTGGTGACGTGTTTTATTATAAAATCCACAGACCATTATGGCGGAGATGTCTCTGTTTGATTAATCGTTGTGGACTTTTTTTCAATGTTACTGTTAGCAAATGACATTGGACAAAATTGACAATAATTTAACGTTTTGGTACCAAATATTGAAAAAAAAACAGCCACGTTCGTATTATGTCATAAACTATGGCAGGTTTTTAGGTTGTATTTGTAAAATAGTATATCACATGGGGGCAGGCAGAGACGTATTGTTGTTGGCCATGGAATTCTTTATACGATTATATTAGACTCGTAACGGCTTACTATTATAAATATAAAAAAAAACATTACATAATAGTTCTTACTATTGACTTTATGTTAACAACATAAATATATGTATAATATATACTGATATTGTATTAATGAAACAAATAAAAATAAATATATCCATCCAATATCTATTTTGGAATAAGTATTTTTTTACAAGCAACGATTGACAATTTTTTTGGCATCAAACCAAACTTCCAATTAAAAGTGATATTAACAGCGAAACATATAAATCGCTTATCTAATTATTTCAAATGGCCTGTCTAATTATGGAATATTTATTGTCAGTCTTTCTTAATAAATAATTCTAAACCACTTAACGTTCAGCCGAAGAATAGTTACGAGTAACTTTCATACACTTATTTCAAAGAGAAAGTAATTTTATGACAAGAAAGTTATTAATATTGCAATGTCTGCAATTGATTCGCTGAATAGAGCTAGGTAGGGTTTCAACATTGCAATAATACATTTACATTATTCTGTTATAACATAAAATAAATACGTTATCCAAGGCCATCGAAATATCTGTAAACGCTAGAATAAGCAAATCAAAACAACAACGTCGCGTTTCTTGTTGTTTCTTTTACGACGCATAGTTTAGCTGCATGAAAGAGCAAGACAGTTAACGTTCATTTTGTTTACATCGTGTTTAGAAAAAAATGGATGCGTTTACTTAAGATCTTGTCCAGAATGAGCGATTTCGTCGCGAATTATCTCGCGCGCATTCTTACGCGTGTCGGCGAGGTACGTACGTAAATCGCGTGCATTAAACACGTGCGTTATTATTGTTATTTTTTTTAATTTGAGTACTCTGTTCTACATGACGGCCTTGAAGACCCAGGCGTCTTTTACAGCTTCACCAAGCTAGGACGCAAGCGTTTCGCGCTATCCGAGATACTAGGAATTCCTTGGTTACGTGCAGTTTCCACGCGAACTTCCAGGATTTCACGTATTTAGAGAAATGGAAAAAAGACCGGCAATATGAGATAAGAACTCTTCTGCATAAAGGGAATAGAATTTTAAAACGGAGATTTTTGGAAAATATAGTTTTAATTTTTTCAGATAAAGATCGAAAAAATGTAAATGGGTGGGTAACTTAAATAATACAAAGTTACAAATACTATTTGTCATTCTATCGTAAAAAATTGGATGTACAAAGTACTCTCTACTCTCCCTTCGTTTTCGTTTGTTCCAGCTACGGTAAGTTAGCCACAACTCGCCCGATTCGTCCAAGTCCATATTAAATACTTCTGGACAAGGTCTTAAGTATGTACGCGCGTTAGAAATTACACTTCTTTCACTGTCTTCACCCCAAAAAAACAAGAGGTTTAGCAAGCAACTTCATAGTGTAGAAATTTTGATACACTGAGCGCGTGTATCCTGAAAGTTCACTCTTATAATTTTTTCATAAAGATTAAAAAAATAATATAACCAGTCTTTCAATTAAAACAAAAATATTCAGTTTTAAATCGCTCTCCGGTTGTGTAACTCGATAGTTTATATGAAATTATTCCAATAGGTGTGGTTTAATACCCACACATGAACAGAACACAGTGATTATTACAAACGTTCAATCCAGTACGTAGGACATTCATATCGTTGTCCAAAGCTAATAACAGCTGTAAACGAAGTAAAGACGGGGCTAATATTTCATCGGTTGCTATGACAACCGCCGCGCCAAACAATAGTCGCCATGTAAGATATAAAACAGTATGGTACGAATCTACGAACTGAACCTGAAATATTAAATATCTGTACGTGGATCCCTATTTTTTCTAATACCTATAATATGTGGCTCTGAAAAAATAATTACATTTCACACAATCATATTAAAAAATAATTTTACTATTTATAATAGCCGCTTGAAATTTCCCCACTGCTGTGCGAAGGCCCCTTCCCGAGAGAAGACACAGGATTAATAGCTACACAGGTGCAATGCAACCACTTAATCTTCTCACCATATAAATAATAATAATGGTTAATGTTGTGGTAAATCCAAAAAATACTTTTAAATATAATGTTTCAAAACCGACAAATGTCTAGCATCTCTGGAAAAGTTTTAAATATATGGATTTTATTATAAACTAACTGTGCCTGCGGCTCCGCTCGCGTGGACGACAGTAGAACACGTTGTGCTTATAAAAATCATAGTTTCTATAAGTAACTTTTTAGTGAATGATATCGTGATATATTTTTTAAGAGTATCTAAGGAGTAAAACAAAAAAAGTTGATCAAAATCTATCCAGTATATTTTTATATAAACATGAACCTGTTTATATAAAAATTAATTGAAACAACTTTGTTTTCTCCTTGAGACATAATTAAAACTGCGAGACGTTGCGTGATAAAATAAAAAGGATTATATATCCAACAAAATGATTCCTAAGAGATCGGCTTCATAATAATATCTAATTTCATGTTTTTATTACAAAAAAGTAGAAAGAATATAGAAGATTAAACTTGTAATAATATCAGAGATAATAACTTCACGATAAAGATTTATGAAATAAGAAGTTGTGAAACATTTATATTCTTCGATATCTAATGATGTTGTGTTACTAGATATGACGCTTTTATTCTAAGGCCACGAATGGTGAGTCAAAAGCCGGGTCCATACCGACTGAGAACTGATTGGCTTGCGAGTCAAATTGCCTCAGCGTTTTGGACGTAGGTCGGGTTGTCACGAGGGCTCGTTACCTCGACCCATGTGGTATAATCGGTTTTGAGACCGTACTCATTGCCCATATGCGCCTCAGTTTAAGCTGTTCTTTCGGTGTGGATGATTGTGATAACTTCGTTGTACCTAAAAACCCCCCTTTTTTAATTTTACCTACTTCTTAGGAGAGTTTAAAAACTGTTTATTATTATCTATCCAATACTAAGATTATTTTATTATATAAGTAGGTAAGTAGTTACATATTAAATATTACTGTCGAAAAAAAAATCCAACTGTAAGTAGGGCTCGGGCATCGAGAATTCTGTATCATTAGCACAGTATATTGTTATGTATTTATTACCAGAAAACATGTGTTCTCTTTTCGTTCACTTCGGGATTCTTAGTTCGAACAGACTCGCACTTAGCTGGTTTTTATTATTTGTTTTACTTGAGCTTGCACTAATATCTATAGGGATCATACTTGCTAACACACAGATAAGTAAAGATGACTTGTTTATGGAATAAAGTAGCCGATATGCAGTCCCCCTGATGTTAAGTTGTCACTGTAGTCTATAGTAGTGTATAATCAACCTCAACTGGATCGTACTCCTTAGGCAACTGAATGATTTAATAATCCTGAGGACCGAGTCGTAACCGATCGTGTAACTCAATCCCTTTATTATAATTGAATTTGCATTACTGAAAAATGTCTTGTTTATAATACACTAGTTGTGCCCGCAGCTCGTCGAAAGGTCGCACGCGCGATTCGTACTGCCCCCGCTCAAAAGGCGGAAGACAAAAATGCTTATTGTGGGTGATCCTTAGAAGATAGATATATTATGCTATCATGTAGGTATATTATGCTATCATGCTTTCATGTAGGTCTTTTTAAGATCTACGATTATGTAGAACATTAATTTGATATATCTCTTATGATTTACTCTGCGTAAGTCATTTAAACGCCCCAAATGCGTCTTTTTTCCCAAACTGATTCACTATTATCGTCACTGCTTATTTCGTATGTTACAAAATATATCCTAATATCTGGCCAGATAGCATAGTTAAGAATTAAAATAAAAAACATGTACCTACTTAACTCAGATAAGTGGTTTTCACATGAAAAGAACATAAACGTACAGGCAGACAGAGAGACATAAATTTTATAATATGTATATAGACTATAAATCCCTTTAGACGACTAGATATGACAACTTTATCAATGAACTAGATGGATCATTGGACTGATCAATTTTTGTGGTTCCGGAACCGCATCCAACAGACTAAATTTAATGTCACTCAATCACGCAACCTGAAAATCAGTAGAAAATTTAAATAATACTTTCAAAGATTATAAAAAAAAACACTTTCCTCACACGATTCCATAATTTATTATATACTCGTGTAATCATTTTATTTCGATACAAGGATAACAACATTGCCTATTTCATTCTGTAACATTACCAAACGGCATTTTTTAAATTCTTGTGCGGGAACACACCTTTAGATACACTTGATGACAGAGTTTCAACTCGAGGGTGGTAGCTAGCCAGACAGGCATTTAGAAAACGTCCTACCACCATGCCATGAATTCAGAATGTTTTCCTTCACCGAAAACCTCATGTCGGTTTCTTACGACTTTTATTCTGTTTTACTATACTATTGCTTATAATTTTGTTACGGCACAAGGATATTATAATACAGATTACTGCTTAATATTTCAAGTTCATAATTCCATATATATTTTTTTCGTTGTAACAACACATTTCTGTACAATAAATGCAAATTATCGGAAAACTTCAAGCAAACGCTTCAAACTATTGGAATCATAAGTTGACTTTAGAACAATTTGTTGCTTCATTATCGAGGGCGTCCGGAGCGCTAACTGAAACTAAGTAGATAACAATCAGCTGAAGGCTTGTTCGAGACACGAAATTAATTAAAACAAGTTTGTTCACGGATCCTATGCAGGCAGGGTGAACAAAGCAGCGCTGAGTCACTAGGTAATTACACACCAGCGCCGCGCCGCGCCGCAGACGCTATGCCGCCTCTGATACAATATTATCTTTATCTCATTACCGTGACCTGTTAGTTATGGGTAACATACAAATATAATATCCGTTTTTGTCGTGGAATTATTCTTCGGATTAAAAAATAATTAAGGAACAATAAACCCATAGAAATAAGTATGGTTTCAAAAGTTTTGTTTTCTATGTAAGTGCAGTATAATGGTATTTAAACTTTATGGTGATTACAATCGAAGAACAATAACGACCACCAATAGATGAGGATCCTTGAACAGTCGCTCTCACCGTGTCAGCCTAAAAACCTATTACGAAATCCACTTGGCGACTTGGTAGCAATCGCGGTCTAGGCAATTGTAAGCGGTGCATTTGGAGCTGGGTTAAATGTCACCTTCGCGACACCCTTAAACCTAGTTATATAATTAAAGATCAACGCTGACGGCAAATAGTGTAAACTGTTAAAAATTATAAAAAAGATACACCTATATATATACAATTAGCAAGTTACTAGTAGCAACCGCCCGCGTCTTCTTGAGCGTTAATTACTATACATAACATTTAATAACAATGAAATATGTACTATATACTTATGTATGTACTGTAATATAGCTTTCTAAATGGGATTAGTGGTAAGTAGTTATTATTTGATACAAATAAACTTCTTAATATTGGTAAAGTGAATGCCAGACAGTTGTCTCTGACAAGATTTCTTTTCCATCGGCCAAATAAAGAGGCGAAGGCAATAAATACACAAATACAGCCAAGTTAGAAAATTGATTAATATGATAAATGTTGTATCGATTAGTTTGATCGAACAGGTTGAATTTTTATTTATTTATAATAATAAAATTAATTAGTAAACGCACGGATTTTACAACGTCACAATATATTTTAGTTACGATGACACCCAAGAAAGTTTTAAATTATTTCATTATGTTAAGTTTATGTTTACGGTTCCGTATTCAACAAGAAACCCAATCAAACCCTTAAAAAAACAACGTATCCAACGAAAACTCACACTGGGATAGATGAGAAAGAAAACATTTTCCCTTCCACCCAAAAAAATAATATTTTTTTGTCATGGTTTTATTTTAATCTCTTTGGCGGCGTGAGTAATATGTATACCTATACCAAATTACAGCTTTCTAGTATTAAAAATCTCTGAGCTAAGTTGCGGACAGACAGACGGACCTGGCGAAACTATAAGGGTTCTTTGTTGACTTCTGAACCGTAAAAAATACCTGTATTTTGGAACCGGGCGACATAAAGGAGAATAAAAGTTATTAACATTTCTATTATTTTTTATGCCAAGTTAAATTTTTCTTCGTCAGTTGACTTATCTTATTCTATAGGATTATGAATATTACCGTAATCGCGCCTTGTCATCGACATTTTTAATTATATTCAGTGATTAATTACATATAATGAGTTAAGAGAGATGGTGGGGGGGGGGATTCTTGATTGATTACCCGAGAACTTCTCGGTTGAGCGTGGCTTTTTCTCGGCGCATTGTCTCGAATTAATTCTTGCTTAATCGTCCCTTTAAACGCTTATTTTGTTTCATTGTTCCCCACACAGTGGGCGTTGTAATTTGATTTGTTCGTTACACTGAGTCATTGTTGTTATTAATTTTATAAAAGCGAAGACAATGCCCGTATTTGCGTTCCGATGTTCAGCTGAATCATACTCACGTACCATAACTACTTATTAATATATTAAATTTAATATATTGTTATTATATTTGATGCATTTTCATTATTTACGGCGTTATTTACTTTTTGTTTATTATCTCATCATGTTTATAATAACTTCATTTTGTATTTCAATATTAATTTTATTTGTATGTCTTTATTTATCTTAGCTTATGTCCACAGATTCGCCTTTGTCAACTTAATTTATACTAATAAATCAGTAGTTTTGTCCGTACATGTACTTATTTTTTTAATTATTTGATAGACATCTATTATAAAGGCCACGGAACGAGAATATGACATTAAGCTGGTACGAAAGCGGAGATCGCCGATGGATTTCTCATCTCTCGGTGGTCCCCGTTGTGTTTGAATTAATAAAAACTTTTTTTTTGTAATTCTAAAAGTAATATTGACAATTCTTATCGCCTATCAATTGGACAATGTGGCATAAGCTTCCCGTGTACTAAATTTCCTAAGGATCGGTCGAGCCGTTTTGCATGTCATATTCATAATAAGTATTCATTGCAATAGATGTCTTTCACAAATTTTTGTATAAATTCTATGTATATACAAAACTACATATATTCAGTTTCTCATCTAATTTAAATTTTCCTTCTGCTGATTCTATAGCTGAAACTTCGGTTTATCTAAATACTCTTTAGTGTAATTATCAAGTTGCCAAGTCTGCTTATTAATGTTTAGCAAAAAAATAACAAGTGTCTTATCTGTTTATTATTTTCAACAAGTCTGTAAATGTCCCGTAAAGTGCATCGAGAAGGGCATGGCTTATCTCTACTTTATAATACAATAGGCCATCTGTTTACTCGCTGACGACTGACGTTATCCGTGACCTAATGACAGGAACACTTTTAGATTGTACTCCATATGCATATTTAAATACAGAATGTCAATATTTAAGTCACCTGGGTAGCAAACTACAAAAACTGTGGTTCGCAATCATACACATAATAAAATCGTGTCATAGTGTCTCCACTTAAAGTTTCATATTTTAGGATTAGCCCATGTATACATGATACAAGATGGCAAACAAGCTTAATGCCTAATGTGCTGACATTCCAGCCTACAAGCCTCAAAGCAGCTGGATGATCCCGGAACGCGACACACCTAAGCATGCCACTATGACGGGTGTTACTTGTACACCATAGTTGCGGGTGTATTGGTGATCGAGATCTGTTCGGACACATTTGTAGTATCCTAACAACTCAGTTCGTATTCAGTCAAAAATCATATATTTCGTAGTATTTAACACTATAAGATACAGTTTTATGCGATTAAGGGTTATTGGTGGATACCGTATTGATCGACGTACATTCGAATTCTATAATGGTTCTGAGCTTTTAGTGAAGGAATACTTCGTGGTAAAATCATATAATGGTACATAGTCTAACCCTCGCCTAGCTCTAGCAGTCTTATTATGAAAATCTGTCGCCAAACACGTATAAACCTGTTTTACCATCTTAAGATTCTTAGGCCACATTGTCACTTAGTTATCAGTTGGCCTTGTGATCAAACGTTAAACTCCGAAAGATATGACTCCAAATTAAGTTTATATGTTAATTATTAAATAATAATGTGGTATTAAACTGAGTGGATGGATTTTAAATTATATTATTTTGATGATAATTATATTCTAACTTCGAATTAAAATGTAAATGTACTGGATAGACACCAGGCCTTTGTAATTTATTGTTTTAAATTTTGAGTTTCTTTATCAACTTATTTTAATATAATCATTTAGTCTCGGAGAAGTTGACGACTGTTTGTGACACAATCTTTATTAGTACAGTCGTCAACATAATTCATTATTATACGAGTATTATAAAGTAGTTGTCAAATCAATAAAACTACTTGACCCTTGCGCATATTTCGCCACACTATACCTATATAATGTGGGTAAACCCATTTAACAGCTGTTATGTCACTTAAAAGGTTGTTAATAGATGGCGCCTTCTACATTTTAATTTAAAATTATTTATCTGTATTTCGATAAAAGCGGGGAACATAGGCTTTCAAATTATATTTGAATCATTAATTTTGATAAAGAATTAACGGAGTTATGACGTATGAATAAATCATCTTTAAAGAAATAATATATAATATGGTGCTATTTGTGGCAATTGTGAATGTTTTATGGCACAGTAGCTGTGCCCGCGGCTCCGCTCGCGTGGACTACAGAATGCCTTGGGTCGAGTAAACGCGCGAATCGTACTGCCCCCGTTCCCAACCACGGCGATCGCACGCCGCCGCGCTTCCAGCCGTCTGGAAAAAAGCTATAGTTATAGGTATTCGCAAGCCCGGCAAAAAAGCTTCGCTTCCCGATAGCTATCGCCCGATCAGTCTCCTAAACACTCTAGGGAAACTCTATGAGCGGATCCTTCTGAACCGTCTCAAGGTCGTTATAGACGACAAGAATCTATACCCGCCCGAACAATTCGGTTTTCGCGCCCGTCACTCGTGTACACATCAAGTGCACCGCCTCACGGAGCACATCACGAGTAACTTCGCCAAGAGCAATATCGCTCCCGTCCGCACGCTTGCGGTCTTTTTCGACGTAGCCAAGGCCTTCGATAAGGTCTGGCACGCCGGACTGGTCCACAAGCTTCACCATTTAGAAGTCCCGGATAGGTTAGTTCACCTAGTTCATGATTTTCTACGCGACCGCACCTTTCACTACCGAGTGGAAGGAGTACTATCTACCGCCCACCCTATACGCTCAGGCGTCCCGCAAGGTTCCATTCTGGCGCCTTGCCTTTTCAATCTGTATGTCAGCGACCTCCCGAAGCCCCCCGGGGTCGAGGTAGGGCTCTACGCTGACGACACAGTCATATACGCGTCAAACAGACACAGAAAAAATCTCGCCTGCGCAGTCCAACGTGCCGTAACCACTCTCGGGGAGTGGTTTCGAACGTGGCGAATAGCTATTAATCCGGTAAAGAGCGCCGCGATTATGTTCGAACCGCATACATGTAAACTACCACGCACGGTAGGACCTCTAACATTATTCGGTAGAAATATCCCTTGGGCCACCAAGACAAAATATCTGGGTGTCACCCTCGACTCGAAGCTTAACTTCAACGCACACGTTACTATAGTCCGGAATAGGGCCGTCTGGATCCTTTCCCGCTTGCGACCCCTGCTCAGTTCGGTAAGCAAAATGTCCTTAAGACATAAGCTTACACTATACAAGATGTGCGTCCGTCCGATCTTGACATATAGCTGCGCAGCGTTCGCACATATGTCCAAACATAACTTTGTCCGCATGCAAAGAGTCCAAAATCGGTTTCTCCGTCGCCTGCTTGACCCTCCAGCCTTCGTTAGGAACATGGACCTCCACAGGGACATGAGGCTTCCCTCGATAGAAGCCTATGTGAAATATCTCACCAGGAGATACTTCGATAGCGCTTCGAATCACCCTAACCCGCTCGTAAAATCCACCGTGAACTACGTCCCAGACAACTCGATCCCCGTTGCCAAACGTTATAAACGCCGTCCGCGAAATCTCTTTGTCGATCCCGACGACGACATCGAGAAAGCTAATAATTACTACGCGTCCGCTCCCGCAACATATGCGTGCTCGCGCCCACGCCCGCGAAACCACCGTTCCCTCCGCAGGGGACGTACGGTTAACTTCGCTCCCGCACACCCGCCACGACCGCCCTCCTCTGCGGCAACTCAAGCCTAGGTCCGATCCATCGGCATGGAGCCCTTGAGCCAAGCAGCCGCTCGCGCGATACAAGTGACTGCACAATCACTAGCTTTCACAGCCATACATGACACTGCATTATACACACATGCACAACACACATAGGTACATAGGTTCTGTAAGGGACCTTTTTTTTTTCTTTTTTTGCCTAGTTAGAATAGACAAAAATTTTCAGACCACTAAATACACATACACATGTTCCTTCCCTCCTCCCAGGGGGCAGAAACATGTATATATGTATAGTTAGTTTAGATCGAATTACGGATAGGGAATTAGTCAGATCGCGACTTAATTGCATACGCGCAACAGTCCGAGCCGAGGTCCGGCCACTTTGGCACCCTCGGATGTTGTTGCTTAGCTTTCGTGGCTGAGTGCCCTAAGCGCTCGCCCCCAAGCCCGGTAAAGCTGTAAAAGCCGTAAAGGCTCCAGGGCCCCTCAGGCTAACAGTGTAGTCAGTTCGAAAAAAAAAAAAAAAAAAAAAAAAAAAAAAAAAAAAAACGCCGCCGCGCCGGTCTTTTTAAAGACAAAAATGCTTATTGTGGATGATCCTTAGAAGATAGACATATGCTATCGCCAACTTTTTTGTAGGTCGTTTAAAAATCTACGATTATGTAAAACATTATTTTGATATATCTCTTATGGTTTACTCAGCGTAAGTCTCAATAGCGTCTTATTCCGAATTGATTCATCATTATCATCACTGCTTATTTCGTATATTACTTTATGTAACAAAATATATCTTATAATCTGGCCATATCACATAGTTGTGAATTAAAGGAAAAACTATGTAAATCGAATAAGTGGTTTTCGTTAAACATAAAAGGAGAGACTGACAGAGAGACGTAGAGGTGGATTTCGCGTGAAAAGAACATAAACGAACAGAGACGCGTTGAGTTTTATAATATGTATAGATGAACAACCTGAGATCGGCACACCGCCCGGCTGTCGGGTGTCTTTCTGTATTAGGTTACTTTGCGCGTTTGCTGTTTGAAATTTATATATATATATATTTCTAATTTTAATTAATTTTATTATAACTATATTACTATAACTAGCCAGTAAAATTTCTAAATATTATCTGAGTTTCGTCAGACAATCGCAAAAATGTCACTCTCCTGAGACAGAAGATTCACTATGCGTACGCCCCTAGCAATCGGGGCGTTAGCTAACAAGTTAGTGCTTGTTCTTGTAGTTAGTGCAAATTGCTTTTCTTTAGTAAGGTTGTACTTCAATGTGACGTTCCCTAGATGTACTACACAGAATACGCAGATAATAGTATCAGATATTATTATTTCTTAAAACAAAATACTCCTTAAAACAGTTTTACAGAAACATGTCGCAACGTACGAACCTTGAGTGTCAAAATTAAACATAAATTACATGATTAAATCTCGCCTTGCATTAAACTCGAACAATTAATTAATAATAAATGTTGTTTGCACATAAACATATATTTAAATAATTTTACTTGTCGTCATTCGTATATATAGTATTTTGAAATGGTCTCTTATTGACGATCTTTAATGCTCTGTAATTTAATGATAAAATATTTATACTATTTTTATATAAACTAAAAAATAAAACAGAATTAGTCTGTAGCATTAAAACCCACAAATTACGATATCGGAAACTATTTATTATGCATGTTTCTAAATTCGCTAGACATAATTATTATGTATTACGTGAAAATCTTATATTTTTTAAATACTGGTTTAATTAAAAGAATGATGTTGAAAAACTTCCTGATGATATCACAACTTAGCAGGTATTTCTATTACTCGCCTGGACAACTACGACCTTAAGTTAAAAATCTGTCAAGCATCTATCGATGTGTTCCGGTAGCTGCATTTGAGAAACATCACATCGTCACTTATCATTAGGTGAGATTTTTTTCAAATGCTAGCTTATAGATCGATATAAAAAAATATAAACGTAACAATACTGAAAGTGTTGTCCATCTTAAAGGACGCCTGTAGGTTTGCTCCCTATATTTCGCCTCGAATGTTTTCTAGCATTTCTCTAGATATTTTTATGAGCACCACCAATATATGTTAGTTTTATGGTTAAATCAAGCTAAAGAGCTACAAAGACAGGTTATACCGTTTTTAATATTATCTTAAGATGAGCACATTCGATAAAAGGTAGATAGAATGCTGTCTTAAATAGCTTCTAGATCTTGGTAAAGACGAAAACGGACAGTCGATAGACAAGCTTAATAACTGATATAGTTCGCGTAATACTTTTGAGTTGGGTTCCCGCGTCGCATCGTTTTCTGCAGTTTATCTAATCTGTACGGGCCGGATTATTTGCACGCTGATAATGCGACGGATGGGCCCTTACACATCGTTTTAATACACTGCTCCATTTTCACTTGTAAAACATCTTGTGTCTACATTAAGACGTGTAGTAAATCTTCGTGGTTTGTTTTTTCTATAGACGTCAATTATCGTTTTTCTTATATTTAATTTAAGCAGTAATATAGGAACATTTATTTATTTTAGAAGCATCAGGGTTTGAATTAAAACTAGTTTATTCTGACTTATGCATTAATGGTGAAGATTTTCGCTCAATGTATTTTTTTTTGAACTGACTATACTGTTAGCCTTTTGGGCCCTGGAGCCTTTACGGCTTTTACAGCTTTACCGGGCTTGGGGGCGAGCGCTTAAGGCACTCAGCCACGAAAGCTTTGCAACAACATCCGAGGGTGCCAAAGTGGCCGAACCTCGGCTCGGGCTGTTCGCGTATGCAAATAAGTCGCGATCTGACTAATTTTCGCTCAAACTTTTCTGGTCTACTTACTACGTTTGTTCTATACAGTAGACGTTCATGAACATATAAAAAACGACGAATCTTGTCAGCAATTGAACCCGCCACTAATAACACGTGTATTAACTAAAATACCGAGTCACCCAATTAAATGTAAAGTGTAAAATAATGTATGTAAATATAATCGTGTCCTTAGTTTGTAATTGTCCTCACTAAAAATATAAGATTTTCTGGGCACAATAATATACCCTGGGCTTTAACAACCAATTATATTTACAGATGTATATATATCTAATAAAATGAACATATTATTTACCTTAGCTCCAATGGTGATTCAAACTTGACTAACAAGAGTAAGTTATTAAATTAAAATAGTGTAGGTAATGTTCGTTTTTTATGTTTTCTCTTAGAAGATAAAAAATATAAATATTAAAAATACTGATATTTTATTATCAAATTCAAAATTATCGATGATAATAAAACATAGCTTATAAACATCACTCCGAACGTAGCTTCCTATCAGTAAAATATTTTTTTACATTCTTATCAAAAGTTTCAAAGGTTTCCTTTTACAAACTCAAAACTTCATAAACTTTACCTCTTTATAATAATAGTCTAGAAATATACACAGGTTAAAAGAAAAAATATACAAATTGAAAACTAATGATAAGAATGTAATAAAAACCGAGTAGATCCAAGCTACGAGAGGGGCGCCTATACTAAATTGGCAGAACGCGAGGGATATTCACCCCACACGGTAAATACGCAGTTTGAACCTCGACACAATCAGTCAAATGAGCTCGCAATCATTTACGCATCCTTTGTAGGGTCCACATCGAAGAGTTCAGTAGGTCAATAAGTTATATAACAATATCAATAAATATTGATATGTTGCAGTTGTTGAATTTATTTCACGGAATTAGATTATTTTTTTCGTTAACGCAAGTACCATTTAACACAATCTTATTTTAATTAAGGATCTGCTCAATATTACTAATACGCTAAACTCAAAAGGAAACTAAAATTAAATAATTCAAAGATCAAAATAATCAAACGATCACGCAAATGAAGTTCCGAATAACTATAATTTGAAAAGTTTATCCCCGATTCCAAACTAATCTTGTGAATTTCTTTGACGTTGATATCATTAATGGATTATGATGATATGAACTTGTGGATGCACAAGGAAATGCATTCCGTTAGACATTTGAAGAATGTGTTTCAATAGAAATCGCTTGAACTGATCATACATCGTATAAAATTGTATATGTAAAATAAACGAAATCACAATTTCTTGTTCCCCCGGTTCCATAAGCAAACCTGGATCTGTTTTAATATTTTTCAAGACTCACAAGGAGTTTGGCTATGCCTATATATTTTCCTTTTGTTTTCTGGATTTTTGATACTTCTGTCGGTATAACTGGGCAATTTTAATAATTATGAAAAAAAACAATGCATAGGAATATGACAGTGATAAAATCAGGTATTTATTGTATGTAAAACGATTTACGTTTCTATTTTAAAAAGTGACTAGCACTGTAGGCCTGAGGGTCATTTTCAGATACACTGGCTGGCTTGGGCTGTTGCCGTGCATGCAATACCGCGAATTGAGTCTACCTAACTATCCATTCGATCCAACCAACTATGCATATTTAAGTAATACGTATATATATTTACTTTATGTGACAATTGTTTACTAACTACTTAAAAAAGCAAAAAGAATCCCTTGCAGAACACCAACGCCTACAATGATGTACTGGAATTTTCTGTTATCCAGTTGCGTGTGATCTTCATAACAGGATTTAACGTATATTTTGCAGTTTTTGCATACATGTTGATAGAAAAAATTAAATATTTTAAAACATATTACAAAACTCTTTATTCATGTGTACATCGCAGACGTTTGTTATAAAGTTGCATATTCTGTGCATCACGCTCTATCCTTATTGGGGTAAAAAGAAAGACTCAAGAACCATTACTGTATTCTAGAAAATATCTTTAGTTTACTTCAGATTTACTAATAATACAATCTCATGCGTGAGAGCCAGTTCCCGATTGCTTCATTCTATCCCTAACTTTTCTTATTCATCCACATGTGTGTCTCGGTGGTTCCCGAGACACATTCACGTTGTTTGTGATTATTCAATCACTGTTACGTGACGGATCACGCCACATAATTATTTCACATAGTAATATAGGTTAATATACATTTACTGAACGACTTAATCCGCCGTTAGTCTCCTGATAAACACATTGATATGTTTAATAATTCATATGTTTTATAAATGAGATGAAACTATTTGATTTACAAATTACGATTGAATTACATGATCCAGTTCACGTAACGGTCACGTTTAACTGTAAGTTTTGCGTCATTCTTTTAGTTTTTTTTTGTCACGGCTTTAAAGTATGTGTTATGTGTTTCAATGTGTATGTATGGGATAGTAATGGTTTAGTGGTATCACACCCGGAAGTCCAAAGATCGTGAGTTTGAATTCTATCATCATCATCATCATCATTTCAGCCGAAAGACGTCCACTGCTGGTCATATGCCTCCCCCAAAGATCGCCACAACGACCGGTCCTGTGCTGTCCGCATCCAGTGGCTTCCCGCATCCTTTACCAGTGCGTCGGACCACCCTGTGACGGGTCTGCCCACGCTGCGTCTTCCGGTACGTGGCCGCCACTCGAGAACTCTTTGACCCTATCGGCCATCCGTTCTACGAGCTACGTAGGCCGCCCACTGCCACTTAAGTCTAGCTATTCTTCGAACTATATCGGTGACTTTGGTTCTCCTGCGGATCTCCTCATTTCTGATTCGATGACGCAGAGAAACTCCGAACATAGCCCTCTCCATTGCCCTTTGAGTGACCTTGAGCTTTTTTAAGTAGCCCAGAGTTAACGACCACGTCTCATCACCATATGTAATTACTGATAACACACATTGGTCAAAGACTTTCGTCTTGAAACATTATGGTATCTTGGACGAGAAGATGTTACGTAGCTTATGAAACGCTGCCCAGCCGAGTTAGATTCGATGATTGACTTCTTTCTCGAAATTGATTCTACTTAACTGGATAGTTTGCCCCATGTAAAACATAATCATCAACAATTCCAAGCGTATATTATCTGATTTTTACGGGAGTTGGTGCTACATGGACGTTCGATATAATCTTCATCTTTTCCATGTTCTTAAGCTGTTTGAGAGCCATACTATTATCTAACAAGCTGACGTCCGGGATGGTTTCTGTATAGTGTCGGGTCAATCCATCTCTTGGGTCTTTAGCTTGGTTTGTAACGAGTTTCTGTGTTGATATGTATAACTGTTCATAAAACTTCTCGATTTCTTTCAAGAGCTCAGGTTTGGATGACACGATTCTGTGGTCTTCAGTCTTCAGCTTTGTTAGCCAACTTTGTCCAGTAGACAGATCTCTTGAGAATACTTTGGACTATTTTTTCCGCTCTGTCGCCTCTTTAATACGATTCATATTAAATTGACGTATGTCAGTTTTCAGTGACTTTGAGATCTGTCTATAAAGCTGCCGATAAGCACAGGCATCGTGTAGACTGCAGAATCATCTCACGCCTCACCATGAGTTTTAGAGTAGAGTCCGAAAGTTTTTTGATCCCTTTTGTACGGCGGGTCTTAAAGAACTTGGACCCAACCATATGGATTTCAGCTCAAGATTCCATCTGAAAGCACCCTGGGTTTTGGATCTGAATCGGTGCTGGGCGGAGCGTAGAGTTTATCAATCGAGATCTTTCGAGCTTCAAATTAAGATTCAATGTGCCTCGTACTGTACGGTGATCGCTTCAATGGCCGATACATACATCGAACATGACCGAGACATAATTGAATATGTGCCTTTTCGTCGACATGATAAATTCTATCTCGTTTTTCGTTGCACCGTATTCTATAATGAACTTTAATAAACGATGCTATCTCGGATATCTAGAGATCTTATTCGACACTTTACCTTGCTCCCTAAATTAGTATTTAAATTGGAATGAAACTCCATTAAAATCTTAATTTAAAACGTTGATATTAAAATTAATACGCATACCATCATAATTGAGGTGTAACGAAGCACTGTCTGGATCAGGATCTGGTGAAAATTCCGTCATATTGACTAGCGTGACGTTTCTGAAGACCTCTAGAGGCTTTTAACAGTGACATTTGTAGGCCGGTATGCATTCCCATATTTTTGCACTAGATACTACTGCTCTTGCCCTGATTTTTACATAATTATCATCTCGTTAATGTTTATTTAGATAAAAAAAAATGTATGACGTCAACAACTCGCCATTTGTTATAAATCAGTCGTAGAGTGTGTCAACTACCTAAGTACAATGTGTAACAATTTCGTCGAAAATTTTGTTATAAAATATTTTTTTAAGTTAAAGTTAAAGTTATTTATAGGTAGAGATATATGAAGTATCGTCGTGTGTCGTTAGTAGACACACCTGTCGGTACATGTGTAAATGATATGTTAAATCATAAAGGAACATGAACTCGTTAAAGAACTTTAAGAGGTATAAAGTTTTAACGAGGTACGTATAGAGAAACCTAGCGATATCATATAGTTAACATGTTACTTATATATTTGCTTCATAATTTTGTGTAAATTATAAAGGTATCTTCTGATATATATAATCTATCTATCTGTATAAATAAAATCATTGAGGTTTGCCGTTGTGCGCGTATCACACAAAATTACTGGATAGATTTAAGAGATATTTTTTTATTTTTACACTTTTGGTCCTTATTAAACCAAATATCACGTTTTTTTTCATAAACAATAATTATGTAGCGCACGCGAGCGGGCCGCGGGCACAGTTAGTGTAATATAAAATCTTGTGTGTGTTAGTGATCGTGTAACTTCTAAACGACTTGACCGATTGAGTTCATATTCACATAATATATTTGTTTTATCGAAACGATGGTTCATAGCTACGTTAGGTGGCGCTGTGGTCGAGCCATTAACTACCGGATGGGCAGAACAACGTCTGCCGGGCCAGCTAGTATACCTATATATTTTGTATCAGTCTTTATTAGGAAATTTTTAAATAAAGAACGGTTTACTGTATTTATGCTTTATAAAATTTGCTCGCGTGGATTACACAATTATTGTTCAAAATCTAATTTAAACAAAAAGACAATAACCTAATTGAAATCAAATCTGCTCAACAGCTAGTGATAACTGAGAGAATGCCGTCGGACAAGCGCACGCGCGAATTGTGCTGCCCCGCTTCTACCTGCCAACACACGGCGGTTATTTTAAAGGCAAAAATGCTTATTGTGGGTGATCCTTAGAAGATAAATATCAGAGACTTTTTTGTAGGCCTTTTTTAAGATTATAAGAATTATGTAGTACATTTATTTGATATTTATATGTTATGGTTTACTCAACACAACACATTTAATACGCCTGAAAAGCGTCTTTTTATCCGAATTGATTCACCATTCTTACTGATTATTTGGTAGGTTACCTTACGTTACTTTATCTATCAAAATATATACTACGAACTAAAAATACTTGTAATTTGGATAAGTGGTCCTCGGGTGAAAAGAACATAAACAGACAGACATTTAATTTCATTAGATAATATTACAAACTACACTATTATTATGAAGATGTAAAGTTGGTGAGTATGTTTGTAGGGGGTAATCACTGAAACGAATAATCTGATTTAAAAAAAAGATCACTAATAGCTACGTTCGGGTTGATATTATAGTCTTTTTTATTATTTAGTAATTTACTCGTACAAAATCGCGGGCGGTTGCTAGTATAATGATATAGAAACATCTCGAAGCACTTATTCCATATATTATGTTGTTAACTTAATTTCGTCAAAAATATCAGTTACATTAATTTACCTTTGCGGTAAATCACTGCAAGAATTTGATTACGATTACTTAAAAAAAACGATATTATTTACTTCATACTTTAGGCGAAGAAGTTGATGTTTTACCAAACGACTAAGAAATAACGTAACTATTATTATTATTTATAAAAAAATCTTTTTTTATAATTATCTTAAGGTTTGTTTGACTATAGCTAAGTAGTAGCATTGTTTTTGACGTGTATTCTTCTGTCGTAAAGATCATCGGCACAAACAATGTGTGACCTGCGCGTACACACTTAACCGACACTATTCTTATACACGATATTTACATAAGTTTACCTCGGAGTCGTAGATTTTTATTTGTTTATGCAAAACGAAGAAAAACTTTTACTGTAATTTATTCATAGAGTACATATATACAATGGTGCATAGATGTGTGTAAATTTAGGCGTTGCGTCGTATTTTTTTTAATTTATTCGTATATATAGATAGTTAACTTTTAGCATTTAGCCAAAATCTCATCTGATGTTAAGTGACGATATGTCCCAAGACTGACTTGAGGACTGGCTCTCAAGTGCAGCTGCAGGAACACACCTATAGGTGCTTGGATTAGATTTTCAACTTGTGGGTGGTAGCTAGGGGGCATTCGAACAATAAATTAGAAATGTGTATTTATCTATGACTATTAACTTGTTTAATAATTTTTTTGTTAATTTATACAGCAATAGAATGAATGAATAATTACATCAATTAAAAGTTGTTCGTTGGTAAGCGCATCACTTGAAAATGGCTGAACCGATTAAACGAATTATTTTTTAAATGTTGGCAATAGTCTGAGTAAGGTTTTTAGGGAAATAAATTTAATAAGTTGCTTGGAAAATTCTGGAAAACGAAAAGTACTTTTTTCAATTTTTCTATTATTATCAATTACATGGTTATTGTTTTGGGAATATTACGTAGGAGAGTCGAAATATTCGAAGTAACTGCAAAAATCATAATTTTTGTATGCATACTCGATCATAACTGATGATAGGAACAAGACTACAAAGAGTAAATTAAATAATTACGTTAGTGTTGGCTCATATTTCTTCCTATAAATTCTTCTATTTACACTTTGTATCTATGTGTTATATGTATCTATGATTTGTGTCTATGTCAATGTTTTAACCGAAAGAAAACCAGAAGTATACGAATCAAAATTGCGTATTCATTCAATAATTAATTCAAAATTAATATCATTACGAGTATTTACAAACGGTCTCTAAGTAACGTTACTTTCAGCAAACCCAGTAAGCTTTTCCAGATGCTTTGATGTGTGACTACGGCATAACTACTTTAAATAATCTATATTAAAACTACTACGTACGTATTAAATTAAAAGAATAATAATTTAAAATAAATATTTGTTGACAAACACAATGAATTATTTTACGATTATAATAATAATATGTAATTGGCGACCCCAAGTCTGAAGGGGAACTGTTGGGGCCAACGAACGTCCCGCTGTGAGATCGTTAACTCAACATAAGTAGATAGATAAATTTATTTCTATCGAATAGTTTACCCCAAACGATAGGTATATCATAATGAGTTCATACTGGTATAATCAAAATTCAATTTGAATTAACAAGTCTAAATTGGGTTTTAATTTAATGAATCAATTGATAGTAGGTATAACAGATCCATTACACATTTTTTTAATAATTACCAATTCACCAAGCTATTTGAATTAAATAATTATCCTACCTTCATTATATGTAACTGTTGAAAGTAAAAGTACTTAATATGTTATGTCAAATTGGCAAGGCAAATGGTAGAAATATGATATACTTTAAATTTTTTTAACATCCTTTTGTAAATGCAAATAAACTTCTCGACTATGACTCGTGTTCCTACTTGGGTAAGCAGTAAGAATAAAAAGCACTATTTAACTCTCTCTATCAATGATGTTTGTTTTCTTACTGTTTGTGAAATTCATTGAAAGTGAGTGTTTTATGGCATATTTTTTTATCTAAATATTTTTTCGTTCGTTACAACTTAGATATAGTACTTTTCCGTAGAGTATACTTTTAAGTTTTATAGCATGCTGTTATCCATGTGAAATAATTTTATTACTAAGATGTAGAAATATTCATAAATGTATGTATGTATACTAGTGAAGACAATTTCGTATTCATTCAGTGTCATTGACATTAGCGGTATAGACGTAAATACAATTTTAAAAAACGTTTTGAATTAAATGTTCCAAGTGTGAAATCATGTTATTTTTGTTTTGTAATTTTTCATATAAAAATAATGTTTTGTTTAGAGCGACGTGCGCGCAATGCGTCGTGACGGCTGACTTCATGAGCCGTGTCTCCTGCATGTTCAGTGCCCGGGCTAATACAAGCGTTATCTTATCAATACCGCCCATTTCTCGCCGATGAATTACCATAACTTTTGTTGGCGACATACGAATATGTAATTATTGAATAGAGACATACAAATAAGTTATTTTCATAGATATATTTGATATAATTATGTTAAGAATGTGTTAAGAAATAGAATATTGATATTTTGTTTACAATGTATGGAATATGTATAGGGTTGGTACTAGATAATACGATTTTCTTGAGATGTATGTTTCATCGGTTTAAGTAACCATTAATTATTGAAATATGTATTGAATTTGTGTTTAATATTATAGAATTATAGATACAGAATAGAATGCAACAAAGATAATAATAAGATTTATAATAGTTTAATAGTAATATATAAAATACATAGACCGGACGGCGGGTTCGCCCATAGAAATTAAGGTTTTTTGTAAATTATTATAAAATGGTAATTTTTACGAATAAGATTTAATTTGCATTATATAGAGCATAGAATAAGGAAAATAACGATATGTAATACATGTATGTAAGGATTATAAATAAAGAATTATAGAGCGGGAAATAGGCCGACCAAAGTGAAAATAGATAACAATAGTGAACCGAGCTCTCTAGGCGATAGGGGCTCTCTTTAAGGTAACGCCTCGGAGTACTTAAGCTCGCGAGTTTTGTACTGGGGCATGTGATTTAGCGTCTATAGATAGATGTCAATCCGACAGATGTCAATAGCAGCAATACGAAGATTGGTCGGCCTAAGAACGCTCCGCTACTAAGAAGATTTTGGTGTTTCATTGAAGAGTCGCTTCGGGTGGACCGTGCAATATTGCACCCCCCCCCCCTCTCCTCGGACCCTTCATCTCCGCCTCGAGGCTTCGAGTCGCCGGTACATTAGTAGGGGTGTCACGAGACGGGCATCCGGCACATACAAATTTCGCCCGTCCCCCTCCCGGGTACTCGTCACCCCCCCTCTCCTCAGTCGAGGGAAGTGACGCGGACCCAATAGTTGGTCCTTCGAGCCGGATCCTCAACACCACTACGAGATGCCAGTCACAAGAAGCCAGAAGGGTTCATCGAGGGAACAGGCGCCTGAAAACACAGAAGCTATCGCGGCAGGGACTCAAGCACAGCAGAGCGGCTCAGGAACTACGGAGTTCACTTCATACGAGACCACCATGACCGGCACGACGCGTGACACGACGACGACTTCCCAGGGTCATGAAGACAAGGAAGCATCCACCGTGAGGAGGAACCGCCCTGCATCAGTGAAGTCGCAGAGAAGACGCAAGGAACTGGAAGCGCGCGCCGAACTAGCCGAGAGGGAGCTTCGGGAAGCACAAGCAGCCACGGTAGCCGCCAGGCTGCGCTTAGAAGTCATACAAGCCGAAAATGAAGAGGATGAAGACTCAATTATAGAAGAGCCATTGGACCGGGTGGACCACGTCAGGGAATGGGTCCAGCAGTCTGCAGAAGGATTCTCCAAGAAGGGACACGAGGGGGAGGCATCCAAGGAGGGGTGCATAGGGATTCCCCCACCTTCCGCCGACAAGCCCGACACCAAGGCAGATATGGACACGAGTCACAGGAACCTCGCAAGGGCTATTGCTGAAGAAATGAAGAGCGTTCACATCCAAGGTCAAGTGCTGCAACCGGACTACATGCATCAGCTGCCATTCTTCGATGGTGACTCAAGGGAGTGGATGGCATTCAAAGCCGTCTACGAGGACACAGCCCCACTCTTCTCCGACGTACAGAATATGGCAAGGTTAAGAAGAGCCTTGAAGGGGGAAGCAAGAGAAGGAGTTCGCAGTCAACTATACTCCGAGAGCACACCGGGGGAAGTGATGGAAGCCTTGAAGCGGTGTTATGGAAGAGCGGACGCGCTGGTTCTGGCAGAACTGGACAGAATAAGGAAGCTGCCACCGATCAGCGACAACCCGTACGACGTGTGCCTGCTCGCAAGCAACGTGAACAACACCGTGGCGGCGATACGAGGACTGCGGAAGCCACAATACCTCCAGTCACCAGAAATACTGAGGAGCATCGCCGACAAGATGCCAGCCATATTGAAGTACCGCTGGTATGACTACGTCGCGGACAAGGCTGAAGGGGATCCTGACCTGAACCTGATGGCAAGGTTCCTGAACAGGATGGCGGACCGATGCGGACCACACGCCACACCAGAGGCTGCTACGAGGAAGCAGATACCAAGAAGGCAAGCTGCGCATACGACGACTGATCACATCGAAGAAGTGAGACCAGGAAGAGAGAAGCAGGGGATTGATCAAGGAGGAAGAGAGAAGACTGCATGTCCACATTGCCGCGAGGGACATTTCCTACATGAATGTCCCAAGTTCCGTCAAGCACCTGTGAAGAATCGATGGAATATCGCGAAGGAATCGCGGTTATGCTACAAGTGCCTGAGCGGACGACATCGAAAGGAGACCTGCCGTCACCCTCCATGCCCAACCTGCAAACGTTGGCACCATAGCTTGCTGCATGAAGAAAGAAGAGAAGAAACGAAGCAAGAAAAAGAAGTGGCCAACAACGTGAGACTTCCTGTGAACTGCACCAGGTCATCGAGAGCGTACCTGAAGATGATTCCTGTCGAGGTTTATGGACCAGCAGGAGAGGCCAGGGTCTTGGCTCTGCTGGATGAGGGGTCAACAGTCACCCTATTGGACTCGACGGTAGCTGAGCAGGTCGGCCTCGAGGGACCCAAGGAGACGCTTCATTTGGAAACCGTGGGTGGACAATCCATGGTGAAGAAGGATTCGATGAAGCTCAACATGCAGATAAGAGGACTGCACCAGTCAAAGAAGAGAACAGTCACCGGGGCACGCACCATTGACGACATGAACCTGACGCCTCAGCGACTGGAGAAGAGCACCATAGAGAACTGCGCTCACCTTAAGAAGCTGATGAAGCAACTGCACTATAAGGAGGATTCCCCCAAGTTGCTGATAGGACAGGACAACTGGGAACTCATCATATCGAGAGCGACGCGCAAAGGAAAGAAGAACCAGCCAGTGGCATCCTTCACTCAGCTCGGATGGGTGCTGCATGGCTTCGATGGAGGCACGTCGCGACCAGTCAACTTCGTGACATGTGCACACGTGTCAGCCCGTGAAGAGGCATTGGAGAAGTTGATGAAGGATCACTTCGCGGTGGAGTCACTGGGGGTCCTGCCGAAGTTGCCAAGCACAGACCAGGACCAGAGAGCACTGGACATTCTGGAGAAGACCAGCCGGCGCTTGGAAGATGGACGCTTCGAAGTTGGACTCCTCTGGAAGAATGATGAAGAGGAACTGCCAGACAACTTCAAAGCCGCTGAAGTGAGATTACATGGAATTTTGAAGAAGCTGCATAGGGATCCGGAACTGAAGAAAGAATACGAAACTCAAATAGAAAACCTCGTGAAGAATGGATATGCAGAGGAAGCCGATCAAGATACAACCTCAAGACGGAAGTGGTATCTGCCACATTTTGCTGTCACGCATCCCACAAAGAAGAAGAAACGCCTGGTGTTCGACGCTGCAGCCAAAACAGGAGGGAAGAGTCTGAACGATCTGCTCTTGTCTGGGCCAGACCTGCTGCAATCACTCTTCGGTGTCCTGCTACGGTTCCGGCAGAAACCAATCGCCGTGGTGGCTGACATCAAAGAGATGTTTTTGCAAATACGAATACGAGAAGAAGATCGTGATAGCTTGAGGTTCTTATGGAAGGGCGAGCAAGCGAGTGGACCCATCAAGGAATACAGGATGACATCAGTCATATTTGGGGCCGCTTGTTCTCCAAGTGCTGCGATCTTCGTCAAGAACAAGAACGCTGCTGAATATCAAGATCAGTTCCCGGAGGCCGCTCGTGCAGTGGAGCACAACCATTACATGGATGACTACTTACAGAGCTTCGATACAGAGGACGAAGCAACCAAGATAGCCAGAGAAGTCGACGTCATCCACAACAAGGCAAAATTCGAGTTGAGAGGATGGGCATCCAATAGTCCCTCCGTGTTAAGAAGCCTCACCAAGGAAACCGGGCAGATGGAGATCGACCTCGGACCGAAAGAGGAGAAGACCCTGGGCTTACGCTGGTACACGGAGGACGACGAATTGGGATTCAGGACATGCCTAGGGAAATTTAAGGAAGATGTCCAGCAAAGAAGAGGACCTACCAAGAGGGAAGTGACGAGCGCCGTGATGGCCACCTTCGACCCTATGGGAGTGGCATCACCGGTTCTCATACAAGGGAAGGTTCTCATACAGAACATATGGAGAAGCGGCGTTGACTGGGACGAGGAAGTCACCGCAAGTGATCAAGAAGCATGGAGAGAGTATCTCGCGAATGTTCGGGTGCTGGAGACCCTGCGCATTCCAAGATGCTTCACGCACTCAAGCGACGAGGGGGAGCTGCACACGTTTACCGACGCTAGCGAGACTGCCTACGCTTGCGCGGTATATTATAGAGTGCACAAAGAAGATGGAGGCTACCATGTTGCACTGCTGGCAGCCAAAGCAAGAGTGACTCCCCTGAAGCCGGTATCCATCCCACGGCTAGAACTGCAGGCAGCGCTGTTGGGCACTCGGATGACACGGACGGTGGAAGAAGAACTGGACTTGAAGATCAAGAAACGGACGTATTGGACTGACTCAAGCACGGTCCTCTCATGGATCAAGTCGGATCCGAGGACCTTCAAACCGTTCGTAGCGCATCGGCTTGCAGAAATAGAGGACCTCTCGAAACCACAAGAATGGCGCTGGGTCCCGACTAGCCAAAACCCGGCGGACGACGCAACAAGAGGAGTGCCTCGAGACTTCAGGAAGGATCATCGGTGGTTCAATGGGCCCGCTTTCCTGCGTCTAGAAGAGACCGGCTGGCCCGGACCGGAAACATTCGAGACTTCCAACAGGGACCTGCAGTGTGGAGACACCGTGCTGATCGTGGACTCCACGCTGCCACGAAACACGTGGCCCAGGGGTGTGGTAACCCAAACGCACCCTGGACCAGACGGCCGCATCCGGATAGTGGAAGTGCGCACCGCAGGCGGGACGCTGAAGAGACCGAGCTCCAAGGTGGTGCTGCTGGTTCCAGCGACGAGCAACGCGACGCCGGTTCCGGACAGCCTTCAGCAATGTCGCCATGACTGGAGTTGGTGCTGCGCACGAGGGGGAGGATGTTGGCGACATACGAATATGTAATTATTGAATAGAGACATACAAATAAGTTATTTTCATAGATATATTTGATATAATTATGTTAAGAATGTGTTAAGAAATAGAATATTGATATTTTGTTTACAATGTATGGAATATGTATAGGGTTGGTACTAGATAATACGATTTTCTTGAGATGTATGTTTCATCGGTTTAAGTAACCATTAATTATTGAAATATGTATTGAATTTGTGTTTAATATTATAGAATTATAGATACAGAATAGAATGCAACAAAGATAATAATAAGATTTATAATAGTTTAATAGTAATATATAAAATACATAGACCGGACGGCGGGTTCGCCCATAGAAATTAAGGTTTTTTGTAAATTATTATAAAATGGTAATTTTTACGAATAAGATTTAATTTGCATTATATAGAGCATAGAATAAGGAAAATAACGATATGTAATACATGTATGTAAGGATTATAAATAAAGAATTATAGAGCGGGAAATAGGCCGACCAAAGTGAAAATAGATAACAATAGTGAACCGAGCTCTCTAGGCGATAGGGGCTCTCTTTAAGGTAACGCCTCGGAGTACTTAAGCTCGCGAGTTTTGTACTGGGGCATGTGATTTAGCGTCTATAGATAGATGTCAATCCGACAGATGTCAATAGCAGCAATACGAAGATTGGTCGGCCTAAGAACGCTCCGCTACTAAGAAGATTTTGGTGTTTCATTGAAGAGTCGCTTCGGGTGGACCGTGCAATATTGCACCCCCCCCCCCCCTCTCCTCGGACCCTTCATCTCCGCCTCGAGGCTTCGAGTCGCCGGTACATTAGTAGGGGTGTCACGAGACGGGCATCCGGCACATACAAATTTCGCCCGTCCCCCTCCCGGGTACTCGTCACCCCCCCTCTCCTCAGTCGAGGGAAGTGACGCGGACCCAACAACTTTTATTTGCATACAGTACTCGTATGTACAGGCTGGGCCATTGTGTACGAGCACGAAATGATAGAATTTCTTCCGCACAATAATTCTATAATAATACATTTATTGAATGTTTTGCGCATAATAATGTTAGAAATAGACAAAGGGTTTGTGTACTTAAAAAAAGTTATTGATTAATTATTAAATTTAAAAAAATAATATGAACGTTTATTGTTAAATTACGATTCCAGCAACTCACTTAAGAAGGCACAATTATACTACCAATTTAGGCTCGTGGCTAAAAAATAAAGACTCAGTTGATTTTTATTGTAAATTTATAAATTATAAAATTAATAATGTATATTTTCATTTTTTATAAAAATTAAAATAAATTTTCTTTAATCGGATTAGACTCTAATGAGGTACTTCTTGCCTACAGTTTCGAGAAATCAGCCTACCGATAAAAGCTAGGAAAAAACTGAGTGGGAGTTTGATATATTTTATACGGTTGTGTTGTTATTAAGCCAATATTAATTACTGTATTTATCAAAATAAATATGTATTTCATGTAAGAAGGATAGATAAACTAGAAATTTCTCTGGCTTGAAAAAGCTCTATTTCTGTTTACGCATGTATACGGTTATTTAGAGTGTATGGGGGTCAAACAACATTTTTATTGCAAGTGATGATCCCTGCTGAGCAATTAACGAGGAACTGGCAATAACGGGTTGGTAGGGACTAGGTTGCAACCATATCCAGTTTCTATTTACGCATGCCAACACGGCATGGCAGCGGACACTTACGATGGATGGTTAATCTTTGTGTTATCCATTGTTTTTACACTACTTACTATTTATTTATTTTAGTACTATTACTAGTTACTGTTCCTAACTTCAAGCATAGTTCCATCATTTTGCCGTCATAGAAAATATATTTACTTAATGGGATATGCGTATAACGAATAAGTCATTGTTTATGTATATATATCTAAGAAATTATTTTTTTATCGAATCGTTAACAAAGTTTTTAACTCATCTGCAATAAAGAAATCGGAACGCTGAGGAAAACAATTTACTTTGTACATTTCCCTCGAAATCAGCAACACGATGTAATGTTTTAATGCGTACTCAAATTTGGGGAGCACTGATAAAATGGGAAGCAAGTCTTAAATTACTCACTTACAGAGTAGTTATCCGAAAGAGCTTTTAAATCATTCACAAAACACTAATGGACGTGGGGTCGGGCCGAGGGGTGAGGTATCAGGGGCGCGCGGGGGGGGGCGAAAGCAGATGTACTCCCCAACGAGCAATGAAATGGAGATATAACAATATAAAGGTGCACATTTGTATTGCCGCGAATTGTTGTAATTCAGAATGTTATAACCATGGCTGAGGTTTTACTGTTTAAAAAAAATGAGAAAAAGGCTGGTTACAGTAGCTTCAGCTTTTTTAATTTTATTTATACAATGATTCTACATGAAATTACTGTGACAGAAATTTAAGAGGAAATGTGTGCGATGTTAGTCCATGCAAACGTATTCCTCTGTTTGATCCCTGGATAATGGCACTAGACTAATATTTTTTTATATCATTCAATCTAGGTATATCTGCCACTGTCATGTTCCTAGGTTATGATTTTTCCATAAATTAATTATTATACGAACTAGGAGCCTTCTAAAATTACTTCAATTGCCCAGTTATACCCGTAATCACATATGTAGTAAACATATCCGGCAAATTTCAAAAATTTAAGGAAACAGGCATAGCCAAAGTAGGTACGGTATTTCTGATACAATTCTTAAAAAAATAATCTTCAAATGTCTTGTCGACGGCGTTTGCTCTTACTGGTGTTTCAAATATACCATATAATGAGTGAGACAAATAGTTCTCCAATGCTGCTAATTGAATATTTTAATAGGTAGCCGTGTGCTGATTTCAATGTACTACATCTAGAACTAGAAAATGATGTACTGTTAACAATGTTTGCATCACGTTATTGTATTTTTATCACCAAAAGTTTATATTTGAATTAGTAAGTTCTTTAGAACGACGCTTCAGTTCGACCAATGGACCAGACCATCCATGGGTTTACCGCATAAAAAACTTATTATTATTATTTAATGTCAACGTGTGTTTATATACAATTATGCCAAAGTCACGTGGATAGAATATATCTTCAGAGTTCAAGCAACGCTTTAACAAGATTGTGATGCCGTGATGTTTTATTCCGTATGAATTCATTCAAAACAATAAATAACATAAAGTAAATTTACGGCGAGTTAATGCCAGGTTAACTATCTATATTGAAGGTTTAACAGTTATGTTGACCATCCTTATACTCGGTGACAAGCAACAACGAACCCAATTGCACTTGAACTTACAAACCATATTCCTCAGCTCTCCACCGCGTCGCTGCCGCTAACACACCCTTGTAGCCCCTATCATTTTTCTCACTTCTCTTACTTGCTTACAGCTTGCCAGATTGCTTGACATTCATGGTTACTGCTCCGCTTCTTAGGAATGTAGCGTGAAGTTATACCTATAGTCTTTCACAATAAATGGGCTATACATAGTACAAAAAAAAACATCTGACTGTTATTTCCAAAGATTATCGCGTTCAAACAACCATACAATTTTTTGAGATTTATAATATTAGTATAGAAGTATACATTATCCATAAGTGTATCACATACATACACTACCTTAGACTATAGAGTAGTCTCCATTCCTATGAGTCAACATAGGTTTAAAAGTTAAATCTGAAAGAATGACGTGATAAATGAAATAAATAATATCTCGTTTCGGTTGTTAATTAAAGCATTAATAGTAGATGTAACAACAAAAACGAAAATCTATTGAAAAATGTGTTATATGAAGAAAATATCCAGTAATTACTTTTATAGAGAACGTCGCGGTCGATCGCACGCAACAAGTGATCGGCCTCGCTAGTCGCTGCCTGCGATAGGTAAACAGTTTTAATAACTCTATTGATACATCCTTGAAACATAATTCTCAGAGTGAGCCAGAAGCCCTTTGATTGCGTCCTCGTTCCACTTTAACAATTTTCGTTCTGTTTGCGTTTTAATCATTGGCTACGTTAAACAGTACAACTTCTCATTAATCCATCTTAGTGATAACATTTTGATTTTAGGGTTCCATGCCTCAAAAGAAAAAAAGGAATCCTTTTAGGATCATTCATTGTCCGTCTGTCTGTCTGTCAAGACCATTTTTCTCAGGAGTGCGAGGTATCAAGTTGAAATTAATATCAAAAACTCAGGTTTGCAATCCCTTGAAGGAGCGAAAAAATCAAATTTCAATTTTTTAATAATTTCAAAGGAAATAAATACCTATAGGGTACTTCTAGTTGATCTAAAACTGCAAATTTGTAGCTACATCATTAATAAAAATTAATTTTGTTAATTGCAGTTGGTAAACTGACTACGGCATATGTTCATGTATATGGACAACAGTTTTCCAACGGCAAAGTTAAGTTTGTCCAGTTTTTCTTTTCCCAAAAAATGTTTTCAAAAACTGCACATCGCCATCTATTATTGGTGAGTAGTTAAAAAACAGCTATAGTAGTTAGTAATGGGTAAAAAATATCGAAATATCGATATTTCCTCATAATATATATATAAATATATAACGTCGACATTTTTGATATGACTCTCGCACTTGGCCAGTTTTTTTTTATATTAGTACGGTACTGTTCTGGATGGTAAAATACAATTCAAAATTAACAATGACCACCAAGTGATCAGTAACTCAGCGACGTTCGTCGCTGTCATGGCGGCTATCAAGCCTCTTGGCAGTTGAATATACACAGGCAATCCCGAAACGTGACGAACCCAAAGAGAATCAATGTGACTGGCTTATCACTATGTGCATTGTGGTCGCGATCTCAACGGGTACAGAATTACTACCCCGATCGATTACTGGTTATACACCACATGCTCCCGGAACGCCTATACGCGTCACTATGGCGAGTGTCCCAAGCCCGGTGAAGCTGTAAAACCCGTAAAGGCTCCAGGGCCCCTAAGGCTAACAGCATAGTGAGTTGAAAAAAAAAATGGCGAGTGTTACACCTGGTGTATGGTGGTCGCGATCAAATCGTACTCGATTGTCGTGTCCTACTATCCGATTATCAGCAAATAATCGTAGGTTTTAAGATGGTGTTCAGTTCGTTCTGCATACCTAATCGAAACATTCAGTATCTATACTAATAAAATAATAAAGCGGAAGGGTTTTTTCTTTGTTTAAAACACGTTTATCTCTTAAACTACCAGTCGGATTCGAAAAAATTTTGTACATGATAGCCAGATTCACGAGGAATAGTACTGGTTATCTAGCACTAGGCTACACCTCTCAGCTAGCCTTAAATATTGTGATTTGTTAAATAAGCGGGAACAAATAGCGCACCCTAACTGATTCATCTGCGAGCACTGGCGTAATAGTTAGTGATACGTAAATACAATGATATACAAAAATATTTATTTTATATGCCTATCTCTTAGACATAAGCGACAATAAAGTATATTGTGACTAAAGTTTTATTGAACATTTAAAAAGTGATTTATGAGCGTTATTATTAGGCATGCCTTATTAATCCTTACGAATGGAAGTTACTTCATCATTAAGACAGTTTTATGTAGATAAGCTTTGCTCTTTATAGCATGTTATTTAGCAGAATAGTTTGGGAGATAATGTAAAATTAAAATAAATCAACTCTCGGCTATAGTCTTACTATAGGTGTAGTGGCGCGAACAAGCCGTGTGACGTGTGACGCATAACCCTGGCCGCCCGATAAAAATATTGTCTATACTGTTGTATTATAAATCATCAATCAGCGATTTCTTTTAAAATATACGCGGGTAAAACTGCGAGTCACAGCTAACGTACTATATAATAGAACATTGGCATCTGAAACAAAACATTATAACAGGTTTTTCTCAATTATACTACGATCATACTGCAATTGAAAATTTTTACAGAAAATGTAGAATAGTATATCAGTATGTATATGTACACTTACGACTGCTGCGAAAATGCCACTTCCTGGTACACAAATTTAATCACCTAGTCAGTCCACGACATATTAGAGACTTAAAATACGGAGAAATCTAAAGCTTCGTATTTTCTCCTTACACGGTTGCACTGCAACAACATCTTACAAGGGTTCCGGTTTTATAACGATGTTTTCCTTCGCCGTCAGTTAAGCTGATTATTTTTTAAATTCTTTAAAGCGACAATTTGGCCCAAGATATTATGTTACGTTTTAAACCTCGTGCAGGGACTTGCTCTCAAATGCAGCCGCTGCCAGATAACCCCTGTAGACCATACTTTACGACAGATTTTCAACTCGAGTGCAGTAGCTAGCCAATTGGGCATTACAAATGCCCTACCATCATTCTGTAGTTTCATCACGATGTTTTCCTACACTGAAAGCTCCGGATTCGAACTCACGTCGACCGATGCATTGTTGAAATACGCTAACACTAAGCCATAATTGCTTCAAATTAGTTTTATATTTAGCTCTTAGTTTCCCGTGTTATCCACAGCAAATCTGAACAGACTTTACTATTACATGATTTAGTATAAAATCCTTTTTTATAAAATCCAGAATAGCGATCAAATTCTCAACGTACTGAATCACAACTCGATAAAATCCAAAAAAATATCGCAACCGTACAAATACGTACAAAAATGTTCTTCGATATTTTGCTTATGTTCAGGTGGCGGGTAGTAAAGCAAGAATAATAAATGTCGAGGAGGGGTCTGCTAGGGGAGACCGAGTGCCATTATTATCGGCGGCAATTTAATTAAATCCCCTGCGATATTACCACTGATTCGTTTTATAATGCCCGTCTAATATCTACCCTACGAATGGAGTTGTTTGTTACACATTTATATTTAACTTTAATTCAACAAATCTATACTCGTATAACGCATGAAGCGTTATTAATGATTTCATTATATTTTGTTTTACTTACATTTCATAAAAAGATAAAGTGTAGATTAGTTTCTTCCTTCCTTCTCGTTTGAAAGTTTCATTTTGCATTTTTACCAATGAAATTAATAATATTCGTGCTAAGCGTGCATACGTTAACAAATCGAAAACGCATTCTTTATCAGGACGGCCATTTTAAAAATTACATTTTATTGCTGTCTTCTATTTTTTTTATACTCAATTTCAATACTCATTTATTCAGCATATAGGTAAATTAGGCAACCCAAATGCTAATTTTGAATAATTTTATATTTGATGCAACTATAATTGTATGGAATTATTTGCCTTAATGGAATTTACAAATAATTATTTCATTTATTTCTAAATTATTATTATTATATGATTTTATGGTGTGAATAATATACTTAGTAGTCTTAGTGGCTGATTAGTGTGAGCTCAATGGAATGTCCGAATGTCTGTTCTATGAACAAATACTTAATTGTTGGATTTCGTGTTCACTTATTAATTTAATTTAAATTAGTAAAAATATCAGTTGATTGCGAAGAAACTTCATGAGACAATCTCAATGCTTTAGATATTATGTTCTCGTTTTAGTATAGTGCGATGGAAAAACTATCTGTTAATTCCGCGCCATTTGTAATAGCCAATAAATACTTCGAGGATTTAGCCAGGTTATTAATCCCATGTATTCAATTAAGAAGAGGCTTTTACCCAGTAGTGGGATATTATTAGGTGTGATTTGTAAAAAGAAATATATATTTCGTTAAAATAAAATCAAGTTTAAAAAGCATAAAATTACTTTCCCGATGAAAGAATTCGACGATCAAGCTTAATCAGGCGAGCCGGTGGGCTTCCGTCTCATCGATATTCGTAACGAATCGTCGAAATTCAATAATTACACCGAACACGACTTCATTCGGTGTAAACCTTACAAAAAAGGTGTGAATGGAGAGAGGGAGAGGTGAGGTGAGGCAGCGGTTTTTTATAAACGTCCAGTTGGACGGTTGGTTTGTTCACGTGGCGGGCCCGCAACTTGTAGATAAGATTAAAAGTGGGTAAGCGGTAATCAGTGCGTAACCAAACTGGTTGAATGGGATACGATCGGCGTTCATTCATGTGGGGAGATGCCTTCACGCGACCGCTCCGCGCTCGGTGCGACCGGCTTCGGCGGGAAACTCGTAGTTAGGGTTGTCAACGTTCAAAATTAATGTAATCCAATAAAGAAATATATAAAAAAAGTTTAATTGTGCATTCTCGAAATAATAAAAATAGTGATCGGGACGTCGTGAGCTGACGCGGTCGAACCGCTCGCTTATATTCAAGAATTTTTGTAAAGGTATGCTATATAATATGCTGCATGAAAATTATAATAAGCGTAAATTAAATAATTATATTCAATATTCATATCCTAATAAACTATTACCTTCTGGATTTTTCGCTGGAAATTAATGTTTTATCAATAAATAAATAAATTAACTATTTATTTTGTTATACCGTAAACATTAGCGAAAACCAATTAGTTGCCTTTTATTAATTAATGCTTAATTCTAGCCCAAAAAAAAACAGATAATCCTATTGTAGTATAATTATTTTTTTTACAATTTCCTCTTTAAAGAACACCATATAAACTTCATTCGCCTTTAATAATTGTTATAATTTTAAATTATGCCCTTAAGTATGTAAACTTTAAAATATAAACGTAGTATGAATAATACTAGAAATATGTGTCATAAGAATATATTTGAAATAGTCGACTGACAACCCTAATGCAAAAGTCAGCACGCGTCCCATTTAATACCTCACGATCCAATCGTGTCTCCGTGTATGAAGCCGCTAATGATTCGCAATTAACAGCAACACGTCATTAACTGTTCACACATGTCAAGCATACTCCAAATTATCATCACCCTTGAATATATCATATACTTTGCTTCCTATAATTTGTCAATTAACACTATTTAATTAAACTTTAAAGTACATTTACATTCCACAGATTCGTAATTTACATTTAAATATTTTCACAGTAAATAAAAACAATTAAAATGCTTATTTTAAACACTTAATTTAAAACTTTGGTCTATAGTTATTTCAATGCTGCCGTTAATAATCTTTATTTATCGATTTTATATTTTTTTTTGTTATGTATTGCCCGTGGTTGCGTTCAAGGAACATAGCGCTCAATATCTTGAAAGAGTATTATAGGATTGATCATTACGTGAATGATAGTAATGACTGGAAGTGACTACGTCACTGTGCATCTACAAAAGATTACAATGAATTATAAACAATAGTTTCTTGTCGGCTAATTCACCTGGGATGTTCTCTGAACCGGTAGTAGCGTTTTGATATTCACAAGTGCCTTCTTAAAGCCTGAATCGAATAAAGTATTTTTAATTTGATTGTTTAATTGTCAAAAATACTCTTAAAGTTATAATAGGAATATATGCATCGCGTATTGATGGAATGTGTCCGGAACAAAACGGAGAGGGTAATTTTTTTTTTTTTTTTTTTAATTCTAAATTTTTAGAGGCTTTTATGCAATTCGCATATGTCAGCCTCATCGTAGCGTAACCCTAATATCTGGACATACGTAACATAATTATACATTTAATAATAATGAGCAATTGATTTGAACAGACTAGCCGCCTCCTCAGTGGACGTATCACCCAATATTTTATTATACATGCCAACGTCTAGTTTGTTCAAGCAAAAGGCATTCATTAAACTCTGCCTAACTGACTCGAACCTGACACACTCCATCAGAACATGATAAACGTCATCCACTTTTTGACATACGTCACAAAGTGGTGATTGTTTTAATTTTAACATATATTTATATTTGTTTGATGGAATATGTCCGGATCTCAACCAATGTGCAACAGAAATTAATTTCCTACCTAACTTTGTCGTAGCACACCAGGGTATACGAGGAGGCTCACACTGTAAAGTCCTATACCAGATTCCTTTCTCACATGATCTTACGTCAAAATATGTTTTCCAATCACTAAAACAAATTTCTTTAAATTTTGGTAATAGTTCTGAATAATCTGGTAATATATTAATAATTTTTCCCCTTACAATACCTAATTTAGCAAGTTTATCTGCCTTTTCGTTACCCTGTAAACCAATATGTGCTGGTACCCATTGCAATTTCAGATCCACTCCGGTACAAAGTAAATCATCTATTTTACTTAGTAAGCTGTAAGCTACCGAAATACCTCTGAGGCCAGAGGCGCATCGAGCTAAATGCTGTAGTGCGCTTTTACTGTCACTACAAATAACAACTTTTCTAAGATTTAATTTTTTAATAAATGAGAGTGCTTCTGAAATTGCAATAAGTTCAAGAGACAATACAAAAATAACTACAATTAATTTTAAAACACTCCTGATATGCTGAAATTCCTGGCTTACCAGGAAAAAAGTAGGCAGCTCCGGATCCATAAGCACTCTTTGACGCATCAGTATAAACAACATTACATTCAGAGTATTTTTCTTGTAATTCTATTATAATATCCCTCAAATTTCAATATGTGGGATCAGGGTGTCTTCCATGCTATATCGTCACAAGCTGACAGTACTGGCGCCCTTTCAGTATACAACTTTCTAGTTATTTAAAATATAATCCGTCGAAATAACTAGGCTGACGTAACACTAATTGATAAAGGCCATAAAAAATTGAAGCAAAATATAAATCCTCATTCAACCTCGTATTTGAAAATAAATTGAACTTCAAAATCAACTCTAGGTGGCCGTAAAAACACTTTGGGAGTTATTGCTTTAGAATTTAAATAGCTCAATTATTTTGTCAAGAAAGATGAGATCAAGTTTGAAGATATATTTGTTTACATATCAAACACATTTTGAATGAAAAAAAAAACAATTTACAATACGTGATTAAGAATACAAGACGATAAGTTGTTTCTTCTTTCATATTACATCTCGCCAATTTACTAGCTCGCTTATTTATATGTATATCGCCCCCTAATCAAATATTTAAAAAGAGTTAAGCCATAGCAGAAGTCACAATATATAAGATTGGAAATGACAAATCCGTATTTATGTACATGCCGTAAACTACCAAACACAATTTGAATTTGTGATTTTGGAGCTGATAATTAGCGATTTCTGCTATTGTTTTGCTCTTGCAAAATACGTTAAAAGGGAGCAGATTCAGTTTGATGCACCAGTTTTTAGCTGTTATCTGGATAATTTAAAGCGCAGAGAACCAATCGGCAAGATTCTAATGTTAATACGTTATTTTAGTTCGTCCTAGCTATATTGCAGAATTGCTGAAATTCTAATATAAAAAAATGCAATTAAAATAATAAAAAAGTTAAGTCTTTTATAAGTCAAGATAATCATTAATATTAATTATATAAATAACACAATTTTAGTTTCGGTAAATTCAAATTTAATATGTATACGGTTCAAATTATGATTTCAAATCGTCCTTCTATATTAATAGATATAAATTGTCATATTAATTAATCTAGAAATAAGGTATTTAGTTGCCAATTTTATTTATGAAGAGTTCCATCCATCTATTCAGCCAAAAGACGTCCACTGCTGGTCATAAGCCTCCTCTAAAGATCGCCACAACGACCGCTCCTGTGCAGCTCGCATTCAACGAGTTCCCGCATGAAGAGTTAGCAAACAGTTTTATATTAGGCACATAATATTTTGACATTGTAACTACATGATTCTAAAAATATTTGAAATAATTAAAAATAAACTTTCTTTGACACGTAATTATCCTTAACAATAATATATGAATAAATGTTTAATTGTAAACGCGGGGTGACTGAAAGTATCAGACGGATTGGAACTGGCTGTGGAACCGGGACATTAATTCTCGGAATTCAACAAGTTATGATGGAAGATTAGATAAACTTTATAACCCACGGCTTTGATCTATATAAACAGGTCGAATCAAAGTGTAGGAAATGTGTTTGTAGTATTTTTATTGTCGGCCTTTAAATTTATAGTTTGTAGTGAGGTGCGCGTACGCCCACGCATCATTTCTCTCAATAAAATAGTCGCAGAAATCGCGCCACTGTGGAATAACTATGAAAACGTTTATTAAAAATTCTAAAATGTGTGTAACTGAAGATAATATTGTTGTTCTTTACTTTTTAGGTGTTATTTGTAGGTTATTTCTTTTAAGGTGAAACTTTTTAGTCATGTTTTGGCACCGCAAACGCATTGGCCAGTATCAATTGGCGTGAAGTATATTTAATTATAATATATCTTAATCTTGCATATTTAGAATAATGTATTAAGCATTTAAAATATTCACAACACAGCTTTGAAGCTAGAAATTAACCACTAAACTTTATAACCCAGCTTTAAACGCGATCCGAGCAATGCGTTCACGTTGCGCCGCAGCGCTGCGCTGATTACAACCTTGGTCTTATATTAATTTTACGCTCATTTTCACCTCGCGTCGCCCTGACCCACGTGAATCACGCTCCTGCGCGGACGCAGGCAACTAACTTTAGACATTTTGTATAACTTTTCGATGTCTACATTATTGCTATGGGAAGCAATAATTTATTTCGTTATAAGGAACTCGTTAAAATTGTGTTTTAAAAACTTTTATTGTGTTTTTATTTAATAATCAAACGAACTTACCTTGTACGTGAAGTTCGACTGTAATTCTGTGCTATGCGTCGTTCGACGTGCTAATGGGACAGATGGCGTCGCGCTTCTACAAGTGATATACCACCTAGTGTAATCCGAAGATCAATGCATTAAACCACAATTATCATTACTATTGCTTCATTTTTTTTGATGATAATGGCATATTGCTATGTGGTCACGTTACTCATAAAACATCAAGCTATTAGCTACCTAAAAGATGATATAAAAGCTAGGTTATACATGCATATTGCGATTGAACGTGCTAATTACGTGTACATAAAGTACACATTCAGTTATCCTCAGTTAGAAGTTCGGGTAAATCTGACGTTTTTATACAATTTACTGTGTTATTGTATCTATTATGTATTTACCACCTTAAGGTAATGGGAAACCAATTTAATATTAATTGTTGTACTTTTTAAACCAACTCAAAACAAACCAAATTGTCAAGAATTCGCTTTACAAATTTTTTCAAACCTACGTTTTAAGATAATCGTAGAATACGCTTGTATTTCGAGAATGCTTGCTCTACCTTCATACCTATTTTTGTGTGTTGCTCAAACAATGTTCTGATGTGATCCGCTCTTCAATTGCGGATTTCGCAAGAGCAAAGCGATAACAGGAATCGCTAAATATCGGCAACAAAATAGCAAATTCGTATTATGTACGAAACGTAATTTGATTTTGAAATTTTGTTGTTAATACTTTCTTACATAACAATTGTCCTAACTTATTACCCAGAGACATCTTTCTATAATTGTCTCAGCCTATTAAGAACTGCGGTCTTGTTTTTATAGTTATAGACATCAACGGGCCAAAGCGACCTCTTAACATCAGTTAAAAATAAACAAAATATAGGTAGTTAGATATACATACATACATAAATCACGCCTCTTTACCAACGGGGTAGGCAGAGACCACGTCCTTCCACTTGCTACGATCCTGACATACAACTTTCGCTTCCTCAACATTCATCAATCGTTTCATGCATGCTTGTGGAACGTTCGTCTAGGTCTTCCTCTTCTAACGTTCCCAATTACACTCATAAATATGTCTAGTCAATCTTCTTTCATTCATCCTCTCTACATGTCCAAATCATCTAAGCATCCCTTTCTCAATCCGTTAGATATACAACTTCAATTTACATAGATAAGCTGATAGGATTAATGGAATATTATAGCAGTACAATTCAAATAAATATTATATCATGAAATTCAAATAAAATCAAGTATCTTTCGAGTGAGTGCGCTCTAAAAACGATTAAAAAGTAAATGATAATGTGTTTGAATATTGATCTATACTAATAACATAAAACTCAAGAGATTGTTTGTTTGTTTGAAAGCGCCAACCTCTGGAACTCCCTGTCAGATTTGAAAAGTTAATTTTGCATGTTGTAGTCTATTTATTAAGGAAGGTTATATGCTACGACCCTAAGGAGCGAAGCAGTAATCATGAAACTTAAGCAAGCTATAAGTAAGTACGGAAAGTGCGAACAACGTTAGGGGTACACGGGTGCGTTTGCGGCGGCGCAATTGAGAGTTGGTCGATTAAGTTTAACACGGGTGCAACCGTGGGGCACAGCTAGTATTGGATATAATGTAAAATATTACTCCTGGATAACCTTTCGTTAATTGGGAAATAAATTCTATTTTTACGATTATATATACCATATTTGCATATTATATATTTTATTAATGCAAATATATAGTAATGTTAAATGATTTTTTATCGATAAATATGTTAATTTCGTTTTTGTTTTGTTTCAGGTAATAATATTCATCTTCTAGATAATACTAATAATTTTTCTATAAGGATCAAGGTATTCATTCATATTTGGTTTTTATGATATTTTGTATCCATTTTTTTTTTTCGGAATTAGGGTGCTTGGTCGCTTTAAACTTTTATCAACAGGTAATATAAAGTTGGAATACATTATATATTATGTTATTAGTACCCACTTAGGTATATAAAATAACTTATATATACAAAATAATATTTACCTTTTGTCCCTTAATAAATGTAAAGCAATAATATACAGTTAAAACAATTAAATTATAATGGCATACATATATAATAGTAAATTTGCATACACACACTCGCACACGCTCACACGCAGTCCTAATTACTTGTATAATTTTGAATAGTTTCTTCTTCCTGTTAATTTTAAAATACTATTTCTGTGTTATAATTTTATTTTATAATAACCATTTAGTACGGAGTCGTTGACGTCAACACAATTATTAATATGAAATAACTATATTTTAAGATTTTATATAAATATAATATTATATCCAAAATTACGTCATAGACATTGGTTAGAATTTATTTGTTTTTAAGTTATGACTGTTCAAACTATTTCACACATTCGATTGCATAGACAACGACATAACCAATTATTTTCATAAAAATTGCCATAATATGGTTATGGTTAAATTAGGTACCTATTTTACCCCTTTTCTAGGTATTCAAAAAAACCCTTCATAGCGAATTAACCAAAATAATACCCTATGCGCCAAGACTGCGAGACTACAATAAAGTTTTTTTTTAAACAATTAACAATTTTATTTAAAAATTGCTATGTAGGTATAACCGAGGTTAAAAACTAGTCGCAATTAAATTTCAAATGTTCCCCTTTAAATCTCAGCAAGATAAGGATCGTCATTATAAAAAGTTAATATAAAATGTTCAACATAATTCACTGAGAACGCCTTATCCCAATCCCTTATTAGCAGCGGGAAAATATGGAATCCGAAAACCTACCTGACTGCGACTGTCACCCCATATTTCTTAGACATGCATTGTGTATATCATACTTTTTATTAATTCTTCAAGTTGAGTTTTAACATGACAAACATTCTCTTAAGCTTAGGGTTGCCCCTTTAACCTTAAATTTGAATTTATTGATAATTATGTAATACTGAACTTAAGAATACAAGCTATTAAGGCTTCAACTTTGAAACATTTTCTAATTTTCAAATAGCGTTCTAACAAAATGGGGCCCTTGTTAGAATTTTCTAGGGTGTTTTTGTAACATATCGTAATTCATGTTCCATATTATTCTAATTCACTTCACTGGTGCATAATAAACAAACTACACAAATAATATAACACAATATTGGGTGAACAATACGGAATATGCATGAAATATTTTTAATCTATTATTTAGATTAATACATAATCGTAAAAAAATAAACTTTGATAAAAATATTATATTTCAAAACTGCAATGAGATTAGGGCGATTTAAACGCCACTATATTGGCACGCTGTCACCAAGTATCGTCAGCGCACGAAACAAAATAGATATCTTGTATATTGCAGAGCGCTTTATTCGTTATATCTCTTTAAAAAAATAAGTTTTATAACTAATTACTATATAAATGGAAGAGGAAAACCATTTTATAAGTTCTGTATTGTACCTATGTGTAAAAATATGATAATAAATTCACCTGATAAAGTGTATTTTCATGTACCGTGAGATACAATTTAGACTTTAAAAATATTGACCAGTTGAAAAACGACTAAAATAAATGTTGTAACATATTTTTATAATCAATAGTTCTAGTCCGTAAGTTCATTACGGACAAGATTCTTTGAATCGTTCCGTCGTTCATAATAAAATTTTAATTTTAATGTCTTATTTAAAATAAAAGTATTTTGTTGAACCTTACCAGGCGAACAAAGCTTTTTTGCTGGGTCCGGCACGATAACTGTATCAGACTGGATTGTGACCACCATACACCAGGGGCCTAGGGCCCAAGTCTGCTAACAAAATAGTGTTTTAATAGTGTGGCGATAGTATCTCAATAGACATTTGATCACCATTTCGTATTCTCCTAATTGTTTACCATTATTATTATTATCGGAAAACTACTGACTCTTTTCGTATTCTGCTCTACAATCGCGTCTCAATAATATTTCGATAGCAACTCGATAGTAGGTAAAATGGTATTCTCTTAAATATTTGACAGCTTTATCAATCGTATTTCTATGGTGTTTTGACTATTAACTAGCCATTGAACAACAACAGCTTTTCTAGTAGTAGATTGTCTTACACGTTTCATAAATATAATATTATAAAAATAATATAAAAATTCGTTATCAACGTCATCGAATCTATAAAATGTCGATCATTTGAAGTAATGACAATCGAGATGGCGACAGTCGAAATGGCGACAGTCGAGACGGCGACAATCGAGAGGGTGACAGTCGAGAAGGCGACTGTTGATATGGCGACAATCGAGACGGTGACAGATTTAATAGAAAAAATAGCACTAACAAGTATTGTCAACTAATGGTAGTATCGATTAGCAACACTAAATTCATGGTAGATTTTGATAGGCAACACCATCGACGTATAGATATTGCCATCCCACTGACACACACTGTCACAACACTATAGAGATTCTACCGAGACAGTAATGAAATTTTAGCAGAATACCAAATTTGTTACAATTTCGATATCGTATGAGTAGAGTGTCGATATAATGATAATGGTATATTCTTAAATATGAAATAGCAGACTTGGGCCTCTGAATAAGATCCCGCCAAAACCCCAACAGTTAGTTTTATTATGGCTTTAATTGTGTGACTACTTACGTAAATATCAAGTAATTAAAAGGAGTTAATAAAAATTAATGTAAAGTTTTAAAATCAAAGACTAACGAATACATGTTTACTTTGTTAAGAATTGAAGTTGCAGTCGGTAACCCTAAGGGCCGCGTCCCGTGTGGCGCGAGACGCGGCGCGGCGGGGGGAGCCCCGGAATGCGGTCTACCTGCGCCGGCCGACGCTAATCAATTTAGCTTTTATTATCGTACAAATAACGCTTCATTACGACTTCTAGATTTATGTTCATGTTGTTTGCTTTACTCTTAAAACGGTTTTTGTGACCGGAACATGTATTTCACGTGGTTCGCTTACGCTTAGAAGTGTTTGTCTTATCTTACCAACACATTTGTAGTTCAAAATGTTTACAATCGCCCAGATTATCTTTCCAAGGAAATATTTTTTATACAATATATCACGCTATATCTTATCTTAATACTCATTGAGGTGTTATTAACATGATTTTTTTGTTGTATGTGTAGGTATATATTTGTAATATCCAATAATATGATCTGTTTCTTTGTAATAGTAAAAGCCATACTTATTTTGAAATGAAATGTCCGTTTTTTCTACAGTTTGTAACTTAGTAAGATCAATATAATTGTTTTTATTGTAATAATGTTTGGTTTTATAATAAGATCCTTAGCACATTACCGATTTGCAGGACAGTAAGTTCAAGGTCAATGTCTAAACGTTATTATAGGGTGGAGATCATCGTGAATTATAGTGTTGTTTGAAAATTACTACCTCACTGTACAATGTATATACACTAAAATAATTCAAAAATTAACTGTAAACGTTATTCATACAGTAAAAAATATGTTGATAAACCCCATAGTTTCTCCTCGGCTGTTTTCAATGACTGGGTTGTTCCCGAACCGGTGGTAGTTTAGTGATATTCATAAGTGCCTTCTTAAGGCATAAATTATATAAAGAATTTTTGATTTTTTTTGAAGCAGTTTAATGACGCAGTCACTACATTTTTCCATGTCTCACCACCTGGCTGTATCACGATAATTAACTCCATCCGGAAGCTTATCGCAGGATTTAAAATCCATACTGTATCCAAGCATACTACCATTTAACCATTACCACTTGTATATTATGTAAATAAATATTTGTCTCGTTCCATTAGGTAATATTGAGGTCAAGTTCATACTCGTTGAACCCAAAAATTTACTGTAAGATACTTTTGTAATAATTACACAATGCGAGTTATGTATAAACATTCAATAAGTATGTAACATCGTATATGGTTTAAAATTACGCACGGTGTATTAATTATGAAGTCCCAAAATCCAAAAATACTTTATTTTATTTAGGTCCCAAGAGGGACGTCAAAACACTACTAACGGTTCGTTAAACATCCTACTCATCGAGAAGAACCGACAAGAAACTTTATCGGACTTTTTTTTTTTATTGCCAACTGTATAAATAATGTTACACTTATTAATCATATTAATAATTTAGTGGGTGCACAGAAAGGAAGTCAATTGCAGACATCACTATCATTCACATAAATGATCCACCCTATAATAATCTTTTGACAAAACCTGCTTGACATGGTCCTTGATAATCAAGAATATATTGGGAGGGCAAAGTTAAGATATTAAATTCCTGGAACTTGTTCAAGAATGGAACAATTAATGTTAAATGTAACGAGAATATAACATTTTATGTTTTAGAGATCACATTAGATATTAAGTAAAAAAGTGTTTTATACGAAATTTTAGGGAGGCATTGTAACAATACTTTTTAATTAAAGCCTCACGATTTTTTTTCATCGTGAAGTATAACTTATATTATATATTTATTTTAAAAGCATCACTTTTACATAATATACTTAAATAAATAATACATATAATAAAACGTTAACGTCCCACGAATGGGCAAAGGCCTCTTCCCGCGGAAAGGTATGTGCTTAATCGCCAGTCGCCAGCCCACGATATATTGGTGATTTCAAATATCGAGAAAACCTCAGTTTTTTTTTCCACTTACAGTGTATATTTTCTCATGCGTTCAGGTTTCCTCACGTTGTTTTTTTACCATCACTTGGTAGTGTTACCAAATCAAAATTCGAGGACGCGAATTCCGAAAAATGTTATTAGTACATGCCAGAGAGTTCGAGCGCGTGGACAGCGAGTCTATATTCACCCGATCTAAACTCTTCGTCCACCACGACGTACTATAAAATTATTCATATCGTTAGGTTAAAACTTAAAAACGCAAATATGGCGAATATGATATACATATTTTAGATGAAGTACACGTTTATTTCATACTAGTGGTGCCCCGCGGCTCCACACGCCTTTATTACTCAGTCATTGTTTTCATCCCGTAGCTTTAACTTTTACTCATACTATTGATAATTTCTTACATACTATCAGTTTAGGAATGACATATTATACTTATGTACAAAATTTCCTTTTTTTACGCTCTCTAAAATTATTGTTGAAAATTCTTATAATCTATCAATTATGGAATGACGTATGCTTTCCGTCTACAAAATTTCATCAAAATCGGTTGATAAAAAATAGTATTGTGTACTTACATTTATTTTTTTACGTTTTATAAAAGTTTTATTGAAGATTCTTATATTTGAGCAATGACAGATGCTTCCCGTGTAAATAATTTCATAAATATCGGTCAAGCCGATTTTGAGTTAAAATCGGACATACGAACAGAAAGTCAGACAGAAAAAAATACGTGTACAGATATAAATGCAGATTTATTACTTAATATAGATATTTTACCATATATACATTTAATGTAGGCTGCACCTTTTTCTCAATATTAAAATATTATTTGGAAATAATCTCGAATATTCCTTACGTGAGACCGCCCGCCGCTGCGGCATTCTCATCGGAGTAGTCCCATGTCCATCAAAGTCACTCTTTATATGTTCAGCGCGGATGGTTTCCATAGAGGAATGTCCGGCCGAATCTCGTATTACAAAATTTCGATAATACTTCGTATGTACGAGTACTTGGGTAGAGATGTAGGGCACATAAATATCTTTGGACATTTCTCTCTACTTGGGGCAGCCCGACTGGTTATCGCGGCCATACTTTTGTTGTGATCCTGTAGTGAATAGGGTTTCCAGAGCTCCTTGGAAAAGTGGGGCTTAAGCTCGGCAACGCGCTTACCTTGGTGTTACACTTATGAAATACTAACTGATGCCGTAGTATTCGATGAAATGTCGTTCAGATTTAACTTTCCTTAATGTCTTTTTACAGTCTAATATGGATATAGAAATTTGTAAGTAGACCGAACTATCTAATCTTGATTCATGACCATTCATACTTGCACTAAGGTCTTAATGATCACGTGTCAATGAAATAAATATGTTGGATATATGTATGTATGTATATATATATATTGATTACTTGACGATTTCGGCACAAGCAACTGCTCCTGCTGTTACTCATTTCGGCGGCTTTGGTGGTGGTGTGCACGCAGATGACTATAGTATCCAATTTCCGCGCTAAATGTACGTCCACAAATGCTACACATAGGGGGAACCGATAGAGGGCGGTTTCTCCTTAGGATTATCTCTTTTATTACGCGCCTTCTTTGACCTTCAAATGAAAAAAACAATCTGATTTACCAGATGTCTCCATTCAGCCAATTCTTCCCACAGTGAGGGTTCTATGTTGCGTCTTTTTATGTGTCTTTTCTGAACATCTTTAAAACTGACGTACTGGCTGCCAGAATTCCGCTAGCCATCCTTTTATTCAGAAAATAAAATTATTTTTACAACCCTCTTACACCGCAGGACTTCCGTGTTTTTCACACGATCCGATCACTTGATGTTCATAATCTCACTAAGGCACTTCAGGTGGAACCTATCCAATACGCGAATATGTTTCCGATACAAGAACCATGTTTCGGGTGAGTATAGGAAACTAGGGAGTACTATTGTCATAAAAACCTTGATCTTAGCATTCAATTTTAATTCGTGGGAATGATACAACTTTTCCCGGAGTTTGCCAAATGCTGCTGCAGCAGCGACAATCCTGCTGTTAGTTTCCGGGTCAAGGTCACCATTAGACGTTATGCTGCTTCCAAGATATTTGAATTTGTCTACTAGTTTTACAATCTGTTCGCACTTCTGTTTTACTCCCATGTCGCACTTCTGTTTTACTATGGCTGTGAATGCCGATAGCCATAACCTAAGTTTTGATGACATTAATTTTTAAACCAAATCTGTAACATGACTCATGCAGATTTGACATGAACTCTTGTAGTCCTTCTGAAGTTTTCACCACAAAGTACAAGCACAGCAACAGGGAGAAACCGCAAAAAGCTTCATTACCACTTAAATCAGAGAAGTCACACTTTAACAGATTAAGCCTATGAGCAGACATGGTGAACGTGGTCGCCACGTGCATGATAACTTCTGAAAACTGATAAAAGATTGTAGGTTGAATAAGGTTGAACTTTCGCCACCCAAAGAGCGGCTTACCTTTGACAAACTACTACACATACGAGTACATAGCTCTTGTGTGCTTACTTATATTTTTAAGTATTCAATATTATTTTTGTTAAAATAACAGCAAAAATAATTAAAAAATAAAAGTTAACAATAAATATTGAGGGAATGATCCCGAGATTTCGGTAAAGGAATATATAATGATATAATAGAAGCATGATGGTAAGGCAATAATTACGGTAGTACTCATTTGGCTAATTACAACACACGAGGAAAATCTCACTTCTCTGTCCTCACTCCTTATCGACGTGTACCTAGCTGCACATGAGAGGTAGTCGCGTGTCCAGGCTACCGTGTTATCAACATCGATAAAATCGCTAATAATCATAAAATGACATTATGGTCGTATGACAGTCATATGTATGTAAACCTATAAACATAAAAAAGCTAAGTGCGTGTAGGGTTCCGTAGTTGCCCGTCACAATATGCAAACTTAGAAGGGCGCTTGAAGTAATTTTCTATGGAATTTGTACAAAATTAATTCTACAAGTACATTTTATACGTTAGTCGACTTCGTTATACGAGTAATATAGATACTACTGCCGTGAATTTATTCACATATTCATAAACAACAATTAGCTGGCTGGGGGACGGGGGGGGGGGTACTCACTTGACTCTTACAAACCATTAGCACTTTAAAGAGTAATATTTTGCAAACGGATCCCTGAATCGAAAAATGGTGAAGCAATGATGGCTCAGTGGTAACATGGATGGACATGGCTTCGATCGACGTGAGTTCGAATCCAATGATCCAATGAGCCTGAACTTTCGGTGAAGGAAAATATCGTGATAGCATGGTGATAGGGCTTTTTCTAATGCCCGTCTAGCTAGCTACCACCCTCAAGTTGAAAATCTGTCGCTAAACACCAATAGGTGTGTTCCGGCAGCTGCACTTGAGAACCAGTCTTCCACTAAGCTTAGCATGTTACCATCTTGGGTCACATCGTCACTTAAGACCAGGTGAGATTTTGGCCATAACGTTCAACATTTAAGTGATAAAAAAATTGTTTTCACACATCCGCAATATTTTTGAACGACCTATTCAACGACACGAGAAAAAATTCAACCTTACTTTACGTGTAGGGACGGTACCGTATTTTTTTTTCAAGATTTTATTTTACCACTTTGTCGTCGTGATTTTTCAGTTTTCTAGTACTAAGAATCTCTGAGTTAAGCCGTCGATATGGCGAAACTATAAAAGGTTCCTTTTTGATTTCCGAATCCTAAAAAGGGCTGACGCACATTGTAGTTGATATTTTATTTTACAATTTGCCTGTCAAGTGTGAACAATCATACACTAAAAATACACTAACTGCCACCTGCCGAAAAACTATACCAAATATACTGAAGTGTTGAAACGACTCGCACAACCGGTTGTAGGTACGTACTAATTACTCAGAAACAAACGCACGCGAACGTGCTCACAACTCAGCAAAGATTTATCGTAATCGGATCTATCGGATCGGATTAATCTTAAAAATATCCAAATAATCACGCAGCTTAAATTCCAACCACTTTATTGTTAGCGGGACCTGCATGCAGAACAAAGATCTTTGCTGAATTAGGGAAAATTGTGCATTGAAATGTGTTGACCTTATATCGGTATGCAAGGCCGGTGAATTTGACGTAGCATCTGGTTGTTCTCAAATCGTAGTGAAGCTAGCAACTATGGGTCGTTTTTTGTTATGTGTATGATAATATCAAAGCAATCGCAAACGATGACTCCGTCGCGTCATCACATTCACAATTGAGTTAAAATACATATACTTTTCAAACTCGTGGCGCAGTGTTAGTAAAATCATAATAGGTATTAAATCGAGACCTTAGTGAGATAAGCCTAATGATCAGGTGTGTCTGGAGTCTTAAATATTTATTTTTTTATTTTAGCTGTTTTTAGTATATTAGAAAGCGTATAAGCTATATTTATTCTACAATCAAATTGACATGTGTGGGATTTTCCCCCTTAAATTATGATTATAAAATGCAATTAAAATCGTTGTATATCCAAAAAAATTATCGAAAAATATGATTATAATCGACAAAGGTAAGTCATGGCAGTTATCGTCGAGCGATATAATCTTGTTTTACAGGTCTTTGCGAGTTGATAATATTGAGATAGTGGTTTAGTGCAGTCATTGACATGAAACTACTGTGATAAGATTTACCCTTGTCTATTGTCAATCACAACTTGATAAGGTGAAATATAACGTCAATTAAACAGTTATAGAGAACTGTTTCAGGATGGTGGTGAATTTAAGAGTCCTCTGCAGATTCGCATTCAACCTAGTGTGGAACCTGTAGTGAGACCACCACGGAGAGTGCATAGAGTACACTTATGAAGCGCTTCGCATACAAGTTGAAAGCTCTGGTGAAGCACAAAGTCATTGCAAAAGTCGACCACCTAAAATATTTTGTTAGCAACTTGTTTATTGTTGAAACGAAAGATGGTTCATTGAGAATTTGTTTAGATCCTAAAGATCTGAATAAAGTATTAAATAGAGATCATCATTTGATATCAATTATAGACGAAATTTTATCTAGATTATGTAATAAGAAGTGTTTCTCAGTATTAGATTTATCTGATGCTTTTTATAATATTAAGCTTACTGATGATTTCAATGACCTTATGGGTTAACTTCAATCTATTAGCGCCTTGCGTTTCAAATACAATAATGCTTTTAGAGCATAATTGAGATTACTGCGATTCTGTAGTGCTTCTGGAATGTGTGCGTATGCTCACGTTGATGTTTTTTTTGCCATCATGCGCAAGTGAGTGGTATCTATCCTAAGTAAACTTCGTAATAGTCCCAACTCAATAATGAGGACCCTCATGAGTATTTATGATAGTGCATTCATGAAGCACTGGATATCGGTAGTTGTACGATGATGTGAAGTCATCATTAAACAGACATTGATTTGTGTAATTTATTTTAATAAATAAATTATTTTATTATAAACACCTTATTGACCGCTCCCACCGATCTAGTGTAGGTACCTGGTTTATGGAAAGACATTATAATGAAGGCAGCCTATCCAACGACGAATCTTGAATGTCGTAACTTTTTTATTTTTCTCATTTTGCTATTCTCATTTACCCATAACACACGTAATCATCTATTAAGGTTGAATTTATATATGTATAAATAATGTTAATACCAGCACAAATGTATGAAATGTCCTACTGCTGGGGAAACGTCTCTTCTCCTTACCTTCTGACGTACTCGCCACGCCAGCCCACGACCAGTTGACGATTTGAAACTAGTTTTACTATTATGTCGTAACACCAGAAAAATGGTCAAGGCGTTTAGTTCTTGACAACGCATTCTCTCATTGTCAGCCGATATGTTCGAGTTCGTCACAATTTTTCTCACTGACAGCCCATCGTGTTTTAATTTGCCTGTGTTCACTCCTCGGACGGAGCCGCAGTCGTTAATGGTAAGTAATACCCAAAATCGGACTTGGTCTTATATTTAGGCATCATCGATCTGTTGCCATCTAACATTTAAACATTTCCTTTTTTAAAGTCTATTTTTTCCGTAACATTGAATTAATTACACAAATGAACATAGAAAATATTTCCTATTTATAATTTTAACATCCAACGCTTGTCGGATATTTTTAGTTACTGTATAATCTTTAATATGATCAATAATAAATTTATTAGCAATCGAAAATACTAAACGGTCGTTTGTTTGAGTTTTATGTTCGTGTTATTATTACCTTTATTACTTATTTACAATTTATTCCGAGTTGTTTTTACACAAGTATATTTCCTAATGTAAATATGAAATAAAATACATATAAGTAATTTACATATAAAATTGCAGACGTTAAATAATTTGTTTGCGAATGTAATTAATCAAAAATTAGACTGAAAAAAACATCTGCGAATGTACCCGACAATAACTTTAAATGGAATTAGTATCTACATAGCAAGTTATATGAAACAAAATCAGCGAACTTTAATTAGTTTAAAAACAAAAGTGGGTAGAACGATTTCAACGTTTACCTCGAGTCCTGCCCGGCTAATAAGATTGTATAAAGGTTTTAGAATTAAATACCTTTTTTTTTTTTTTTTTTTTTTTTTTTTTTTTTTCGAACTGACTATACTGTTAGCCTTAGGGGCCCTGGAGCCTTTACGGCTTTTACAGCTTTACCGGGCTTGGAATTAAATACCCAATATTCTTTGTACTCACAGGATTGGCCGTAAGGTTTATTCTTTTGAGTTGCCTGAAGTAATTCTCATATTAAATCTTCATTTTTAAACAATCCAATATATTGTCAAGTTTAATTTATAGATATTTTAATGCAATAATAATATTGGTTTCTTGCTGTATAAATTACCACAGAGAAAGTAAAACAGTCGCGGGATCTATGTGGAATCATGAAGGGATGAATAAATCTGAAGGAAGCGAAAGAAATTGCAAAACTCAAAAGGGGCATGGCGTGATTATATGTAAATAAATAGATTTTCTAGTGTACAAGGATCGCAACTGTATCCCAAGCTTTCAGCATCCAGTTAATTCTAGCTTATAAAATTATAATTTATGTAGTTAAGTTAGGTAGTCATTTAATTATTATTAATAAATATTGTTCGGGGTTGGTAAAATTAAAATTGTTAAAAGTAAAATATTATAATCATAAGAAGTTGCGGGTAAAAGTTGTTTAAAACTTTTCTTCTCATACCTGTAACGTGTCTCTATCAATTAAGATTTGTTTAAATATTTCACCGTAATTTAAGTTGGTAAGACTTTCTAGTATAATGTTAATATAATTACGATCATAAGAAAATATAAGAAAAAAATAACATTTAAAACTGTAGTATCTATTAGCGGGTCTAAATCTAAAATGGTGAATGTTCGTGAAGTCATAATGGCTTCGTTATAATGAGGCCGCTTTGGTCCGGCTATTAACAACACCAATTGAGTCATTTGTTAAGCGGGCCACACAAAGAAGGTTCGATGTCAGCTAATTAGTGGTATTATTTGATTGAAATTAACTACATTTATTATAATTGAACCTTTTATAATCTGAAAATAGCCCGGGGTTATCTGTTGGATTGATCAAAGAACGTAATTAATCGTCCGATATTAATAAACGGCGGATTGCTTGTCGGGAACGAGTGGAAGAGAGGCAAAGTTGCGAGGTCACGAACGTTGTTCGGGATACAGAATACAGAAAGTGAGCTTGTTCACTTTGGATAGTAGTACGGCAAAATGGCTGCACTGTGTCTGACGTTAAGCACAGTAAAGTCCAAAAACAAAAGCTACCACTGAGAGATCGGTAATCCATCGCCGGTCATAACTGTGATACTGGCTTACAAGCCTCCTCGGTCACTAGATATACATTGGCTGATTCCAAAAATCATAAACCAAAAGAGAATCACTGGGACGGGCTTATTACCAAAATATACATGGTGGTTGCGACCCAGTTGGCTACAGATCCCCACCTTACCACCCAGGAAAAATGGGACCTGTGTGAGCAGCACCCTGATATATATTCGGCGTATCGGATATGAATACTTTCGAAGTGCACACGCTAATCATTCGTGTATATTTTCTAGTAATGCACCGAAATTCAATTGAGAATACAGCGACGGTGTTTCTTAATCCTTAAATAATTGTAGATATCGTTTGGTTAAAATTATAAAACATGTTAAAAAAGTTATAATACCAATTTATATAAATACACTTTCATATGTAAGTAAGAAATGATAAAAAAGTGGATACACATATCTTCACCAGTTCACAGACACACAATAGACCAAGAGGCTTAGCAAGCAACTTCATAGTGTAAATTGTTACAGTAGAATTTCACTCTCATCAGTAAGTACAACAACATATAATTTATAAATTTTACAAGTAAGATTAAAAAAAAATGTATTAGGACGACCAGATGTAAGCAATTCCTTTATCGATTCGCTAAGACACGTAGGACTTCTTAACGTTCAACCATTCGCATACGCGCACTAGTAATTCCGCGTTATCGATGCTAGTGACTGAAACCAACAGTTGTTATATTAAATGGAATTCATTTAAAAAAATCTGGCTAAACGCCAGTCAGACGGTCCTGTTATAGATTAATGTTGATGTTGACATCGCGTGCTGCGGCTAACGGTATATCATCTGTTAACCGCTTTATTTTAACAGTTATCACATAAAAAATGAGTAAGTTCAAGTACAACTTTCTTAATTACTGTTGCTGTGCTCTCAAGTGCAGCTACCGGAACACACCTATTGGTGCTTGGCGACAGATTTTCAACTTGAGGGTGGTAGCTAGCCAGGTGGGTATTAGAAAATGTGAATTTATCTTTTGTTTGAAGGCTTTGCCATGGTAGGTCACTTTTTCTGGGCATGAGCAATAATCTTTGGAAATTGATCTTTGGGCAGTTCTATAAAACTCCTACTATAAAGGACTTTGGTGGGCCAGAGTTGGTCCGCGATACTTTACCTAACCCTAATCTATAGTATACTTTTTACATTTTGTAAACAAAATTCTTATAGATTGATTTTAACCCATTTTAACTTTTGAAAGCTTCAACTTGAGAACTTGAAATTTTTTATACGGATAAATAATGTTAAAGAAAGCCGTGCATTATTTTATATTTTCAAATTTAATCACAAATTAAATGTGATAACGATAAAAATATTTTTTTCTAGTCGTTTCAAACATTCCGCTTACGGAATGCTAAATATTATGCAAATATAATAATATTTTACACTTCTAATTGTACTTTTTGAGTATCGAACGTTGCACATTTATGCAAATAATTTAAATGCAATAATATATAAGGCCGGCTACATACATAATTACCTATGTCCGATTCTGAGACGGTAACTACTGTTCACGTGGTGAAATCATGTTATACGACTTGCATGTTTTAAGATCAGGCCTATATATTCAGTTATCTAGTGGATTTATTTATTAATAAAGGCAGCGCCAACAGTGCGCATACGAGTATTATACATTGACAATTAATTTTAAAATCGTATACTGATATGGGAACTAATTATAGGTGCTCACAACATGCATACAACTTATACAACATATAATAATTACCATAAAGCATCACTATACAATAATATTAATAACTAAAATAAAATCAGCACATCATGGATAATAAAAGAATACTTAATTCTGTAAATAAGTTCAGAATATATATAATTATTTACTCAGATCAATAACAATATTATGTATTTTGAGTGAGTTTTCTCAACGTCAGCTGCTCCCTATACACTCCTTATTAATATCTATTGCTGAAAGCTGTAAAAGCCGTAAAGGCTCCAGGGCCTCTAAGGCTAACAGTATAGTCGGTTCGAAAAAAAAAAAACGTTGCTTGCGCTCTACGTTTTTCGTTATTTTATATTTTCATTGCATGCAGTCTAAACACCAGTGCACCAGTGTAACATGGCCAAAACTCTGTAATCTTATCAGGACCATCTTTAAAAGAAATTCCTTGGAGGATCGTAGACTATTCTTAGACCATACATTCTTATTCAAGCTAATAAATGGAATGCTAGACTGTCTTCATTTTTTAAATCAAATAAACCTTAACGCTACTTATAAATTACCCAGATGAACAGCATATGTACCATTTAAACCTAAAACCTTTAAAAGTAATCTGGGGACTTCTCCTGCATGAACAGAATCCAAAAACAATACAACAGCATAAGCAAGGATCCCGACATAGAGACATTGGGCGCTAGAACTAAATAAATAAATTTAATACTTTTTATTCCGCTTAAAAACATAGCACTTATATGAAAAAGATTTTTTTTATCTAAATAATTATATATATTCTGCATTTTAGTTTTGTATGTGTGAAATTCTGCAATGAATTTTCAACAAATTGTCGAGATTAGGACAGGGATGTGTGAAAAGTTAGTTTAAAATCTATTGAGAAATTTCATACCGAACACAAACACAGACAAGAAATCAAGTTAATGATGTATTGTCATCCAGTTCTGAGCTATGTTTAATGTTTCAAGTCTCTTGCTCATTGGGAAGTTAGTTTAAAATCAGTTGCAAATTTTGTACCAAACAGAGAAGAAAACTAGTTAATAAAATAGTGTGAAATTATATTGAAACGTGTACTGAAGAAGCTATATATATATATAATTTCTACTATCGCATGCCGGTTTGTTAACTCTGTAACATGAACAAAAATCTTGTTGTTACTTATGGGAACCAAGTGTTACTTAAATAACTCTTTGCTATTCTATATATTCGCATTTCTTATTTTTACTTATTATCGACCGTATTAATTATCTTCTTCTACATAATCCGTACTAATATTATAAATGTGAAAGTCATGTTATTTGTTAATCAATCAAGCAAAAACGGCTAAATGGATTTAAATGAAATTTGCCACACAGACAGCTTATAACCCGGATTAAGACATAGGATACTTTTTATCCTGGTAAAGGCCCAATTGTAATACACAAACAGACGCAGTCGCGGGCACAGCTAGTAGGCTATAATTTAATTTTATTTATAAAATTCATAATGAATAAAGGTATCGTGTTTTTTTTGTTAAGGGCCAAGTATCTAACAAAAAAAAACGAAGTAACTTTAAAGTAGAACAAAAAATAATTTAAAATCTATGCAGTAGTTTTCGCGTGATGTGCTCAAAACCGTAAAACTCAATAATTTTATTTATATAAATAAACGTGAACGAAGTCGCGACCGGTTGCTAGTAATATATAAATAAACATGACAAAAAGTTGATCGTACTTAAGTTGCGGACAGTGTCCACAGAAAATCACCGAACGACAATTACGACCCCAAGAAAATAATACAATTCATATGGTATTTTACTTTAAAAAAAAAATTACAGTCTTACTTTTTAATCATAAGGGGCAACGAGAAAACCAAATAAAAACCAATAATTTAAATATAGTCTGTGTTCTTCAGTAACAAGTTTATAAGTGCCCGAGACGGGCCCGAAGCCAAAATTTACGGCGAAATACATAAAAATTACACAGTACATGTTTCTATCACGTACACTTAATGTATTTGTCGGACGGAGTACAATTATGGTCAGTCCGGTGTGACGGGCTGCCCCGTTAAACGCAGAGTCGTGAACTTTTAAACGCTCTTGGACACGGCAATTCGAGTTCAGTTCGACCGTGAAAATATTATAATTTATACGTTCATAACTACTAAAATATACAAATTTAAATTAAAAGTAATGGCTTTGACCCCTAATCTTAATCTATTACGTTTTTATTTTCATTCCACTCCTAAACGTAGTAATGATTTTATGATAAGATTTTATCATAATATCGATATAAACGTGTCAAAGAATATAAGCACTAAGTTAAATATTATCTTATAAATACAGAACATCTGTAGAGATTTGAACGATCTGACGATTCAAGTGAGAATGTCAATAGTACTAACAGTAGATTATTAGTACAGATTCAATAATCACATTGACAAACGCATTTATTTAGTTTTTTTTTTTAATATTTATTTATATATTTCTATGAATTAATACTTACTTGCAACTTGAAGTTTCGTCTTCGAGATTTCTCAACTTCTCACTAACAATATCGAACTTTGAGTGCGTTATTCACATAATAATAAATATTGTATTAATCCTTTAATACATTACACATCTAGCAATACCCAATTCATCTCCCTTCTAACTTTTTGTATTGCATAATTAAATGAAACATACTTTAAACCACAGCACGGAAATGATAAATTAATCAAATTTACAATTACAATTTAATTATGCATTCAGCGGTGGTTTCATTATCATAGTAATTACGTATACAGATTAAAACAGATTAAAAATCGTTGTTTAGAACTTCACAATGATATCTAATTAAAATACGAAGTCCATTAGTAAAATAACACTAAACTGTTGAGAATTTACATTACAAGGAATTATTAAAAGTAGTAGTAGTTTTCGCATTCTAGTTTTATTTGTGTTTTTATTCTCGTTTACTTTTATGTATGTTTTCAGATACAGAAAAAATGTACAAAGATAAATCTAAAATCAATTGTATGAAATTCTGTTTTGTTTCTAGTAACTTCTTAAATTAATAGTTCCCGGTGATCTCGGTCTGCTGCGCCGTCTCTAATTATAAATAAATATGTGGACACAATTTCACACACGGCCACTTAATTCCATACTAAGCATAGCTTATATTATGGTAATTAAACAGCAGATATACTATACATATATATATAACACCGAGACACACAACTGACAATTATGCTCATCACACAAAAGTCAGTCATGGGCGGGGATCGAACCCGTCGCGGGTTCAATAGTAGGGCTTACTACAACTGCGCCACGAGGCCTGTCAAGGCCTGTTATTGTAAGCGAAAGTGCTGGATTTATAGGAGACGTGTCCACATTTATCCTTACTGCATGTTTTTGTCACGATACACCTGTTTGTCGTACTGATAAATCTGTTACTTATTTTATTAGTGGTCAACAAAACGGCACTTTGAATTTACTTCGTCTATATACATATCTAAAAAATGGTATATGAGATTAATACGAGTAAACTCATACGGGTACGACGTATTAGAAAAATGAACATTTCGTTTTATATTCTAAATATGTGTAATTTAAAAATAATTAATATTTAGCTAGCATTGAACACAAGGACTTGCTGTGCTGTGTTGCAATATCATTTCAGCGAGGCACTAACGTCACTTTAATTACTGGTTATTTTTAAATTTAAACTAGACGTGTAATTTACATAGATTACGTTTCAACTGACACTTAGGATATAATCGTTTTCATTTTGTGTAAATTGCTTTTATACTTTCATTTTGTTTAAAAAAAATCTTATCATAATCTAAAATTAATCAGTTTATCTTGTTCTTACTATCTATTTACTGATCTAAATATATAAACAAAACATTTAGGTAGCGTACGTTTTCTTGTAAACAGTTTGCTGGTTGTTTTTTTTTCGAGCTGGCTACACTGTTAGCCATAAGGACCCTAAAGCCTCAAACGGCTTTTACAGCTTCACCCGGGATGCTGGTTGATTATATATTCTTTCCTTATATAGTTGTTTGTAGCATTCCACTAAGCATGGAACATTTCATGCATCAATGTTATTTTTCATTTGAAAAATAATTGGTCATATGATAATTATGCATTTGTATTACTGTTATTTTTCCTGTAAGTCATGGAAAATAATTTGTCATATGATAACTATCAATTTTTATCGATTTATAATTTCATATGACAAATTATTTTCTAAGCCGTATGAAAAACAATTTGAAATAAAAAGGTCGTTCGTGTAACCATAGTAGCAGTGTACTTGTAGCAGCCAAAAAATAATGCAGCTACGTGGTGCTCAATAAACTTAAAATATTGCAGATTTTCATTTATTACCTGTCATTAGCAAAAATTTAAATTTCACTGCTATAAAATTATATTAAAATAACTATAATTCCAAGCACATTGATTTATTTTACAATAATAATTTGAGATTATTAGTATTTTACAGAATAAAACATAATGTTTGAATAAAATTCTGTTATTTACTCATTAATTCAGAAAAAAACTTAAAAATTAAAATATGTGTAAGTTTTATCGCATAAAATAAATACAAATAAGTCCACATAATACGAGTACATCCATAAAAATATTTTTTTCTTGTGAATAAATAATGTTAATTAAGTTTTATTACCTTAAATATTTAATATTTAATACAAACATTTGTAAATGGCCCGCAATTAAAAAAAAATTAAACAAATAATATAAGTTTACATAGTTTGTTAGAAAGTATTTTGTATAAATGTTTATTTCTTATATTTCCATATTAATATATTCATTTTTATGAATTAATGCTATCTACTGTGCATATGTACGACATTTTAAAGTCAGAAGTGTAAATTTGTATATGTTTTAAACACTTTTACTACGTGAAAATAATGTTATAATATATCGGATTACAATATATAACAAATGAATGTTTCTTTGTTTGTTCTCTATAAGTTATACCACTCATCCGATTGCGATGACACTATGGGAAACTTGTTGCGCGTACGCCCGCTAATGTTTCAGTATTAGTGCTAACAACTTACAATAAATGGCGCGAAAGTAATTTCATTTCAAGACAACGAATTCAATGTCGCAGGCAAAAGCTAGTTAGAAATATTAAAAAAAAAACAGCTACGTATGAACTCAAGTAACACGATCGAATCCCATAATTTTACCACGATTACATATAATCAACGATTCGATGCAGGCTTGTTATCAACGTACTTATTACTGTTTTAAAATACAACAATGTACATAAAAAATGTGTACAGTCCAATTCGAAGATCAAAAGGTTACCATGCGATTTTAAAAGGGTAATTTTCGAAAACTTTAAACTCACCATGGTATGAGAGAAATCACGTAAATAACTTGTATGAAAAATTAAACAAGATATATTCTAAAATGTATATTATGAATTTAATAATAAATATATTTTATGAAGCATCCATTAAATTAATTATTCCGTGTCTATATTGATCTATGGGTCATTCTTTTTCTTTAAGCCTAGAATAATTACAAATATTTGTACATATGAAAAAAAATATGCTTACTGAATAAACGTAATAAGAATAATGTTTCGTAAAACAGTTATAGTACCTTGCATTCTTCGGTCAGCTACCAAAATTAAAGTAAAACCTTTTAATAATTGTATTATTACAATATTAATTAACTTAACATTTAATTTTTAGAAAAGTAACGCCACTTTTCTAGAAAATTTCATACAATGTTTGGAACTGGGTTGAACTGTTGTATTCAGTTCCTACAGTTCTTTAAACTGTTTACATTTTTCTTAGATATAATCGATTTACATGTCTTCTATACATTTTATAATACTCAACGTCTCTATTCGCCCCCAAGCCCGGTAAAGCTGTAAAAGCCGTAAAGGCTCCAGGGCCCCTCAGGCTAACAGTGTAGTCGGTTTGAAAAAAAAAAAAAAAAAAAAACGTCTCTATTTCTGTCTGTTCGTTTTCTTTTTCTTTTCGTTTTTACGTGAAAACCACCTATCAGATTAACATGTTTTTATTTTAAATTCATTCCTATGTTATCTGGCCAAGTTATAGGATACGTTTGGTTAAATAAAATAATATACGAAATAATTAGTGAGCGTAATGGTGAATCAATTCGAAAAAAAAACTTGGTATAACCAAATTAATCTTCTAAGGTTCGCCCACAAGTGTTTCCCGTCTTTTGAGCGGGGCAGCATGATTCGTGTGACCGACGGCATTCTGTAGTCCACGCGAGCGGAGCCGCGGGCACAACTATTTGCACATAAATGATTAAAGGAGATTGTCTACTGCTCATCTAGCTAATTATACTTACTAACTCTTCGTTGAGTAACTGTACCATTGATTGTCCCAACAAATCAATTACTTGATTTAACCTTCTTCATATTGCTTACACAGCAAAACAATACGTATCCATTAATATTTATTATACATAATACATATTAATAATAAATTAACAAAGGTTTTTGAACGTGACCGTACATCGAGAAAACCTTTCTCTTCGTTTTGAGGCCGCGATGAATAATACACCGACGTATTAGCGGTCATTATATGCAAATAATGTTACAAGTTAGAACGTAATGTACGTTTATATATAATTATATTTTATTGATTTTCTTATATAGCTGTTGTTCTATTTTGCTTATTGTTAAAGAAGATATGTTTTCACTAGTTTTTAGACACGAGATAAAGTGATAACTTTTTTATCATTTACTAGTTTCTCCCGAGACTTCGTCTATGTATTTACGTACTATGTCCTTCTGCAGGTCCCAGGCTACCTGTATGCGAAATTCCATTGCGGTCGGTTCAGTGGTTTAGCGGCCCCGTAAGCGTTGTTCTGCATTTTCCAATAATCAATAACTCGACCACAGCGCCATCTATAACGTTCAGGGATAACATGATTATCGGTCAAACGGTTTTGAAGTTTATCAATCTCATATTATATAATGACATCAATTTTTTAGATAATAATAATATCATAATGTATTCATTGTTTTTGTTACTTCTTAAAAAGCATCCTGGAGTAATAGAATCTGTATAAGATTCGACTGCGGACGCATCACACTCTTAATTCTGCCACAATCAAGTACTTTTTTTTTTGTATAGTTTTTTACTTTAGACCACAATATCCACCTGATGCTAACTGATGATGTCACCGTTGATGGTGACACGCTAAAGTGCAGCTGCCGGATCACACCTATGGGTTCTTGGCGACGGTTGTTCAACTTGATGGTGATAGTTATCCAGTTAAACAATGATGGCTCAGTGGTAGCGTGTACGGACATCGTATCGTTCGACTTGAGTTCAATTCCCTGCAATGAGCCTGACCTTTCGGTATAGGAAAACATCGTGATGAAACTATAGCATGGTGGTAGGGCTTTTTCTAATGCCCGCCTGGCTAGCTACCACCCTAAGTTGATAATCTATCGCCAAGCACCAATAGGTGTGATCCGGCAGCTGCACTTGAGAGGCAGTCTGCATTTGAGAGGCTTAGCCTATTTACTGTCTTGGGCCATATCATCACTTAAGATCCGATGATATTGTGGCCATAACGATTAAACCTATAAACGATAAAAAAAGTTAGGAATTTAAAAAATCGCCCTACCAACATGTTATGTTTTCATCACGATGTTTGATGTTTTTCTTCTTCGAATAATGCCAATAATTTTGCCAACCACGCTCTTCGGACCAAATACCAGCCAGCAACGGTTCCGAACTTTCGGAGAAAAAAGCATCGCGATACGATCCGTTTTAACTAAGCCCGCAGGAACAGTACCTGAATATTGACCGTGTACCGTTGCAAACCAGTAGATCAGTTAACATTGCGGTTGATTTTGATGTTATTAAAAGCTATATTTCAGTGATCTTTTAACATCAGATGGACTGCGAACCTGTTGTCTGTAATTTCATACTATCAAAAAATAGACTTTGATTGAAATATCATCGCGTTATATTAATTTTTAAAAGCTAAGCTAAGAACTTGACGTCCTTCTCCATAACTGATCGAAAAAACCAGATTTACCGAATAAAAAGCCAAACTAATCGAACAAATGAACTATACAATTAACTCGTACAGAACTTGATGCTACATACCGCGATATACGATTGGATCAAATTAATCAATGGCCGCCGGGACCGGACGATTGAATGGATATTTTATGTTCCCGCGCGAAGAGTGCCCACCAATTTGTCCGCAGTTTTTTTAATTAGTACGAATGCCATAGAGTATTTGGACTCTAGTTTCGTATACGTTCTGCACAACCGTCGCGATTACATATTCGTGTGTAGTATGACAAAGTTGGTGGTAGTCGAGTAGTTTAAACCGGCGGAATATCAATTTGATGTCCGCAGGTTAGAACCCTGGCATGCATCAACGAATTTTTCGGAATTACGCGAATTCACATTTACTAATTTAAATTTACATCGTGAGGAAACCTAAACGCTTGTGAAATGTTATTGTAGTACCACTTTAGGTTGGAAAAATCGTGATACGCCAATACGTCGTGAGCTGGCATAGTGATTACACCCGTGCCTTCCCTCTGGATAAGGTCTCATTGCCCAGCAGTGAGACACTTACAGGCAGGTGTTATTAATTTATTATTGTTATGTTTAAATCAAAAACCCTTTCTTATTATTATAATTTTACCACGCTGAAAATGTCTTCATATGTAATATGATTTCGAAATACTCATAAATATTTATATCGAAAAATATTATGATAACATAATAAATAAAGTGGCTACAATTGATTTATCCACTTATAGCTCTTTATTATTAAAGTATCAGTTAACATAAGACATCTAAATCCTCGGTCCCTCAATCGAAACGATTTCCGTAGGTACACCATGCATTTTCGGCTCTCCATCGGGACACTTACTTTAACTTATAACATAGATAAAGATTTATATAAAAAAATGTAATGAATTAAAAAAAAATGTTGCATTAGACACGAGATCATGATCACGCGAATTTAAGGAAATTTACACACAACCTTAATCGTTTATTATATAAGGTTATTTTAAATTGAAAAGTGTGACATAATAGGTATTCTCAAAGTATTAGCTTATTAATAAAACTATCAAAAATAATGTCAAATTAAATGACGTGATTTTATTTCCATTGCTATTATTTTATAGTATATGATAAGTATAGTATTGGATGATTTTTCCAGATCTGTTTCCGTTTTACATATAAAATCAACACGAACTTAATTTTTAATAATTTGTTGTAATTGAGACTCGAGTTTTTTTTATATTTTTTTCGTTTATAAGGTGCATGTTGTGAAGCATAACTTGTGGTTGCTATAAAAGGCCTAATATATTTCCTTCTGAAAATTAAATGCTTTTCGTTGTAATTATATTAAGTGTACTGGCTACTTGCATTCCCAATAAAACATACGTAAAAACTGTATAATACAGAGGATAAATAGGTTCTAGAACTATTTTTTTCTTCTATCTACAATTACCAACATACTGAAGTACCGACATATAATAATTCGAATATACATATTATTATCACAATTATTACATAAGAAATTTGTCTCAGTTTTTATTGGTAAAACTTAGTTCAAACCCGGTGCCTTATTTAGGATTTAATTGTGAACATTGAAATATTGAAACCTGGATAAAAGTTCAGACCTATGAAAATACAATAAATATTAGCCTCCCTTAAACAAAATCGGTACGTGTCCCGATTTGCAGGGACGCATGGCTGTCCTACCGTTGAAGCACAGGGCGGCCGTGTCAGTGCAACGTCTTCCACCCCCGCAATCCCGCGAACCCGATTGCGCTCTCGGCTCTAATTAGGCTCACATTCTCATTTCGTTTTCGCGTTTAATTCGCCGGCGGTTTCACTTTAATTACGTTATAGAAACGGGCGTCGTGTCGCGTCGCGTTGCGGGCTGTCCTGCTGCGTTCTTCGAATGGTTTTAAAAATAACTGATCGATTCGCTTATAATAAGTTATACCAGCTTGTGTTCTACTGCTGGGCAATTAGGTCACTTCCCAAGAGAAGGCACGGGCTTAATCATCACGTCGATCCACGATGTATTGGCGATTTCAAACGCAGAGAAATTAACAGTTTTATACATGGTATTATTACAAGAGTATTTCGTTCAGGTTACCTCACGATGTTTTTCTTCACCGACAGCCGATAGTTATATTTCACCGGTCTAAATCACTCGATCATCACGACTTCGTTGATTCGCTTGCAAAATTTAATTTTATTGGTTTGTAATAGCGTGTAACAACACCTACAAGTAAGTATTAGATATTGCTGAATTACTAACAACTAAGCGGAGTGATATAATAATATTTTTTTCACCCGCCACGACTACCCTCTTCTGCGGCAACTTAAGCCTAGGTACGTTCCTCCGTCATGGAGCCCTTCAGTCAGAAGTCGCTCGCGCTATACAGTGACACTGCATTGACTAGCTACCAACATACAAACATGATATAGCACTTCACACATGCACACCACTTAGGTACATAGGTTCTATAGGAGAACTTTTTTCTCCCCTCCCCTGTCTTCGGAACGTCTCACTAGGGATTGTCATCTCTACTGCATCTCGGAGACTTGGAATCCTGCACAGATTGCGACGGTTTTTCACGCCTGGTCAACTGTATCTTCTTTACAAGGCACAAGTTCAGCCGTGTATGGAATACTGTTCGCACTTCTGGGATGGATCCGCAAAATACCTTCTCGATGCTGTGGATAGGTTGCAGAGACAGGCTGTTCGCATTGTTAATGATGCAGACATTACTAAATACATCGAGCCGCTTCAGCTACGCAGGAGTATTGCCTCGCTAAGCGTCCTCTACCGTCTGTGCATCTGTGTCTGTGGTGAGTGTTCTGCAGAACTTCTCAATCTAATTCCCTCCTCTTCTTTTCACAATAGAACCACACGCACTGGGTTTTGGAGTCACAGTTCTACGATAACCTCCATCTTGGCACGAACTAAAACGTTCTCTATGACTTATCTTCGTCGTACCGAGAAACTGTAGAACCATCTCACGGCTAATGTGGTCCCTCCTTACGATATCGGGTCCTTTACGCGTAACGTGAAGGTATAATTATGCAGGCTTCCAAGCCAGCGGCGACCGCCGATGGATTTAGATCTCTCGGTGGTCGCCTTTGTGTTCGGATTGTACTGTGCTTACCATCAGGGATAGTATCGTCAATGTGCCGAGCTAATATATAAAAAAGTTAACCTTAGACCAAATTTCCAGATTACTAAATGCATATACGCATGTTTCTCCCTACTTCATAGAAGGCAGAAACGTGTATATGTATAGTAAGTTAGATTGAATTTTCTATGGATAGGGAATTAGTTAGTTCGCAACTTAATTGCAAATATGGTTACAGTCCAAGCCGAGGTACGGCTTCTTTGGCACCCTTGAGCTTGTTGTCCTGCTTTCGCGGCTGAATGCATTCAGCGCTCGCCTCCAAGCTCGGTGAAGCTGTAGAGTCTTTTGAGGCTTCAGGGCCCTTAAGGATAACAGTGTAGTCAGATAAAAAAAAAACTCAACATCCCTGGTTAGCTGGAAGAATGGAAGCATCAGGATCGCCAGTGTACAAACTAAAAAGTTAATTAAAAGTATTAATTCTCTCATTCTTTCAGTAATGACGTTCGGGTGCCCAATTAAATAGCGACTACAACAAAGAAAGTAAACCTGAAACTTCAGGTTGCGTTCTGATATCAGCTATGGTATATAGAGTTAAAGACTTACCTTGGTGACTGTAGGTAACAGTGATGAGTTCCGTAGACAGATATTTGCTTCTAGGCGCTCGCTCTAAAAATGCAGTTTTTCACGAAGTCAGTCAGTCACGATTTCAGTTTTTATAAATGTAGACTAGAAACGGGTATAAGTACATACTTAGACAGATTTTCCCTGAAAATGAAATTCCTAGCAGGAAAAAATTATAAACAACTCAAAATTTGTGTACGGAACAAATAAGTTTACTCACACGACCTTTGTGCACACAAGAACACAACACTTTTTTATTACCATAATAACACTTTTTATATGATAATATTTTACAACGAAACACTACGGTACCACAACGGTACTGTCAGGTTATTTTAAATTTTTGAATTTCTCTGAATTATCGCGCTGTCATCATGTTTATTGTAGTCTCGAGAGGTACTTGAAAACGTCAAAGAAAAGGTGACGAGGAAATGTATTTTTTAACAAGATGACTTACACTTTCGCGTTTAACATTCCCATGTTACAGTTAAACGTTGTACATAATTGAAAAAAAAATCACTTAGCAGGTAAATAGAACGCCGGGGCTCATCCCCGCTTTGTTGTCGAGTGGTTGCTAATAAGATTTTTAAACGGCAACAAAGTATCCAATCAATGGTGCTTGAATAATGAAACCGGCACCTGCGGAGTTCTCATGCCTCCCTCGCCGACCTAAACACGCACTGGTAGAGTTGCCAACTTTGTACACTAATATTACGAAAATAAGGACGACGAATTTATGGATTAATTAATATAATAAATAATAATCTATATATTATCTATATCTAATATATTTTAAACAATAATTATAGACATCCAAGGAATATATTACTTATCGAAACGAATCCAACAAACCTAAACGAGACGAAAATATCTTGTTTTATTGAGGCGCTAAGGTCAACATCCGGGTCCATCATCAGATCAGGTCAATAATATCATATTATTGCATTACAATTGAAGTTCCATAAGTATTCCTTTCGGCTCAAACGGTTAAGTCTTCTTTCTTTGTTTTTCTCACCTCACCTCACCTTCTTTCTTTTTTCTTCTCAATCTCACCTGATGTTAAGTGACAATGTGGCCCAAGATGATAGCACGCTAAACCTAGTGGAAGACTGGCTCTCAAGTGCAGCTGCCGGAACACACCTATTGGTGCTTGGCGACAGATTTTCAACTTGAGGGTGGTAGCTAGCCAGGTGAGCATTAGAAAATGCCCTACCACCATGCTATGGTTTCCTCACGATATTTTCCTTCACCGAAAGCTCAGGCTCATTGCAGGAGTTCGAACTCACGTCAATCCACGCGAAGTAGTACACGCTACCACTGAGCCATCATTGCTTCATAATCATTGCTTTCTAAGGAAAGATTTAGATTTGACCCATATATACTTATGTAGCGAGTTAAATAAAAGCTTGTAAAAATAATATGTTTAACAGACATTTGAGGAAGAACAATCAGCTTGGTGTTTCTCATCTCAAATATCTACATAAACAAGGAAATTTAAGATGAAAAGGTACCTCAGACTATTTATCTATCAATAATATCCACCGATACAAGCACCATTGCGATTGCCAAGTGAATTTACTATGAATGAATGTGGTAGATTTTGTTTTAGAAAACTAGTGAATTACTACAGAACCCTGGAATTTCGGAAGGCTAGCAATTCTATGCACTGGTTAGGTAACCTCGACAAATAATAACGGCTTGTAACCTTGAATTTATTGTAATATTGTTCATTTTAACATCACCAGATTATACTGTGGTTACCTAGACTATAAGTTTGAGTAATTCGAGTAAAATATGAAAATAATAATAGGATTTCGTATTCAAAGACGAAATAATATGTGAGTTTGTTTCGGTAAGACTAAGTTACGCGATTGAAAAATCATTTATTGATGACAACTGACTTACATTACCTTCAAATCTATAAAAATTTTAGCACATATGGTAATTTATATTGTTATATCCGTGGGTAATGGAATTGCCGTTAGATTTTGTGTAAATAGTTTATTCGTACTCAGTGAAAAAAAAATTCAAACAAACTCACTACACTGTGGCCGTACTTACAGTATCTCTCTCTATGGTCCTCTGGCAAATTTCTTCCTTTTATCGCTTGGTATTTCCAGTTCGTTATCCAAAAAACTGTGGTGGCACTTTTTTTTCGATCGTAAATACTCTTTGTTTCTTTTAGTTTCAAATAATATATTTTCTATAAATTATAGACTTTTTTAGATCTTGGTGTAACCATAGCATTGTAGTAGAGTATTACCCAGTGCCCAGGGTCAGGATACATAGCTTTGATTTTTCTTGATAGTTTAATTCGCAACGGTGTTTGTGCCGGTACACTCGCGAGAGAAGAGACAATTGGAATATATAGAGGTTGAAGAGTGAAAGGGGACGAAAATGATTGGGAATCAAAATTTCTCCAAAGGGCCATTTCGGAACGCGTCCGTTTTGTTCCGTTTTATACAGACTTTGACAGTACAGTCTGTTAACATCTTCATCAGCTTCTAAAATACCTATTCTCATCTGGTTACATCTGAGCAATATGTGGGTATATCTATATTGTGGGTGAACTTTTTACTTATCATTTGTCACATCGGCTTCCATTCTACACATATTATTCCCTTCTCTTCCTTAAAATATCCGTGTTTTCAATAAATCAAGTATAATACACTCTAGGTATTAAAATAGACAGTATTCTGCTAAGGGCCAGCCATTACTCTGAAATTAATTATTCCGAGAATCGTGATATTCATTTCTTATCATGAGCTGCAAATCTACTTAATTAGCTCTAATGAAAATCAAACACATTTAATAATAAAGAGGCATTTGTCATCAATGCGGCCAATGGAAAGTGAAAATAAGACGAATGAGGTTTGCTTGACCAAATGATACATATTCACTTTTCTTTATATATCTCCCATATTAAATAATATCAGAATAACATACGCAAAATGTAAATACTCTACCATTTAGCATATAACCTATAGACAAAAATTTACAAAACTGTCTTAAACGGTAAAACCTCAAAAATGTAATTGTCAGTTTTAGGTACCTTTCTAGTTAAATTGTTAATTCTAATTAGTTCTGGATTTTATCGGTCCATTTGTGCTGTGAGTAGAAAAAATAATGAAAATGAAAGGGACGGGCCCTTTCATGGTTCGGTTTTAATTATCGGGATATAAGTGTTAGTGTAATTTCTTTCTTGTGTTTTGTCTGGGACTTTGAATTTGAAATGTTCAGATTCATTTTATTCGCTTCAATATAAACACCTTTTCACATAATTAGCGAAACGAAGACATTAATCGCGGAGTGTAGTTAGTTGCGCGTACTTCGGTTGCGATTTAACGACGTGCGATAGGTGCACCTCGGCGCGGCGCATTGCGGCGTGCGCACGCGACTCTCACTCATTAGCACGCACGCAACGCGGCTGCGGGGCGTTTTGCACGCTAACAATAGTTCGCCCTTAAACGCAGGGCTGTCAGCGACTAGTAATTTTAATAATAAACTAGATTTGTGTTATTTAATCATCACATGAAAAAGGGATCGTTAATTCTTCAGGAAAATCATCAATCAGTTGTGCATTTTATAAGTGTACAGAAACGAAAATATAGCTTTACAGTTTAATTTTATATATATATTTTATTAAAGAAATAATTTATTTGTCATTTTATTTAAAAAAAAGTTAAAATAACACTCATAATAAGTTTATAATTAAAAAAATTATAACATATTAATTAAATTTGTTGTTAAAATATATAAAGAATAAAAGGAGGCTTAAACAAGGTGGAAATCGACAGCAAATTCATATACGAGTATACTTTAGTTTGCGATGAGGCACTTTTAAGGCTTATAATAAGAACTTAAATGTTTTACAACAATTTAAATGAAAAATATAGAGATTAAAATTTACATTTTTGCGTGATATTTGTTATTCAGATTTAAGAAACAACCCTACTGTTATAGGCTAAAGCCACGATTAGACTCGGACAACAACCGCCAGCAAGTGTAATCGTTTTCTACAGGCCAGGCCGTGCTGCAAACAACATTCACTCCGGTTTATAAATTGCAATGTAACTGAACCGTTTATAACTTACGAAACCATGTCAATACCTCGGAACCCTAACAGATCCATCGCAATCGAATGTACGTCGAATGCACAAGCATTATTAATCCGTGCGATCCTACGCGATGTCGGACACAGAAATTAAGCAAATTACAATTCCCGAAGCAAATCGTTCCAAAATAAAGGGCCACTGAAATAATTGTCTACTTTACTCGCAGAAATAGAATTACAATCTAAATTAATTACGCTTTTAAAGCGTCCGTTATTCTTAATTAGTTTCTGCACCGCAGCGGAAGCGCTCCCCCGCCTTGCTCTCTCTTAATGAAGGGTAGTTTAAAATCAGTGCGTTTGATCAACTGTGTGCAGTGTTAATTACGGCGGCCGTACAGTGCCTTGCCGCACGGAGGACAATCCGGTTATTTATTACTACATAAGCTTGATTATTCTTTAATGAATACTTGTTTTTAAACGTTTAATTAAGTTTTATGGCGACTGGGCCGCTTGGATGAAGCGTCCCGCCGCTCCGCCGGACACCGACTAATTGGACCAAGTTGACGCGAACTCCGTCCCGCGGACCGCACCCCCTACCCCAATTTCACCCCGTTCCTAATTGCATGAAATTGCTAATTGGAAAATTTTATAAACGCGGCCACCCGCAGGCCTATGCCCGAATACATCCTTTGACCGAGGTTGGAGAAGAAAAAACTTTCTGTTTAATACTGGAACGGAGAGAACGCGATTTGAAATTAAATTTTTCATTATGAACCTTTATTGAGAGTTTACATATGGAGGAACTAATGATTTTACGTTGACATGCGAGAAGCAAAGCCGCATCGTGAATGGTTTTTACGAAATGATGCAAAACAATCACTCTTAATTAACTTTGATACCTTGAATTAACCTCAGATGTGAATATATTGTCTTGAAAATACTGGGGAGGCAGGTAGGTTATGAATGAGTTTATCTTTATAGTACTTTTCGTTACACTGACGAGCTAAATGCATTTTTTTTTACCTTACCAGCGCAAGGGTGATTTTTTTTATATGGTTTTGTTTTGACGATGTCTGCTTTCTATATTCCGACGATCTTTTATCACAGACTTTATTTCTCATCCTCATTTTTACTGAGGAATGGTTAGGACACAACAACAACCTACTTGATCGCAACCTAGTCATAGCGACACACTTGTCGCGTTCTTTTTTGTTTTGAATTGACTATACTGTTAGCCTTAAAGGCCTTGGCGCCATTAGAGGCTCGGACAGCTTCACCGGGCTTGGACCTTATTGCCTACCTTGTGAATATCCAGTAATCAAGTGGAATGGATCTGTACCCGTCACAATGACTCTTTTAGATTGTCGCGTTTCATGATCAACCAATGTATATCCAGCTGCCGAGAGTTTTGTAAGCCGGCATGACAATGACTACAGTTAATGAATCACCGATCTCTCAGTAGTTACCGTTCTTTTTGAGTTGAACTGTGCCGTGCTAAAATAAAAATAAAAATGCCAATGATATTAAGTGATAACATTGTTTTCTTTTAATTCCAGGGCGTGTTGTCGTGGTGGTCGCCCGCTCAGCCGTCAAGCTGGCAGCGAGTGCGTTGAGCATGAACCCGCACTACCACGGGTACGCGGAACTCAGCTCGCCGCACCCGCCCTCGCCCGAGCCAGCGTTCGCGGCGAACGGGCACGACTACCCCCACAACAACAATAACCCCGCGCTAAAAGAATGCGCAGGCTGCGGCGGAAAGATCGTCGAGCGGTTCCTCCTTCATGCACTAGACAGATATTGGCATCACGGATGCCTAAAGTGCACATGTTGTGGGCAAGCGCTCGCGGACATGGGCAGATCTTTCTACTTCAAAGGAGGAATGATATTATGCAAAAGCGACTACATAAGGTTCGTACTTTACCAGTGTATTTTTAGATTATGTCCTTGAATATATGTAGAGATATGAACGGTCCGACGATGCCAGCGAGAGCGATTTCTGCAACATTGTCGGCCGTGTTCACCGATAAAAATAGAGGGTATATAAACAAATCCTTACGAAACATGTTTTTGACTTATCAATTGACGAGAACGCGTTATTTTTACACCGAAGATGAAGCTTATGCGCCGACCAATAGGTATATCACCTCCAATGAAGTCTCATTGTTTTTTACTTTTTTATGCAAAAGAAGTAACAATCAAGTATTGAATGCATTTGATTTGATGTTAAAAGGTTACTTATAGCTTTCTTTAATTAACCTTGAACGGAATGGCATTTCTGAGTAAAGGCAGTAGTCACTAATACGTTGAGTAGCTGTTAGAAGTGAGTGAGAATATGTGCTAGTAGTAAAGGTAAAGGTAGGCCTTTTAGGCCGGAATAAAGTAGCTCGAATCACTTTTTTTTTTCCAGCACTATCTGTACTATACTGACTCTATGACGCATAGTTTAATTATTTAAAACTTGCTAATATAGCGGGTGTTAATCTCAACCCGTCTTGAAGTTGTAAGTTATACAGTTTTATTAAAGAGCAATGCTATTTTATGCATGTATTGATATTAGGAAACCATTGAGATAAGTTTTTATTCTGCCAAAATATACATTTAATATTAGTTCAAACATTTTGTGTTTACGCATCAAAAAAACTATATAATAGAAATCCGTTCTACAACATCTTTTTCTTTACATAGAACTCATCATCTCCTGTCCGTTTATGTTATTTACACGAGAAGAACATTTTCTTGGGGGTAGCCCCCTACCCCCAAGGGTCATATGGTTCAAGGTCGGCAACGCGCTATTGATACATATTGTATTACAAGCGTCCATAGGCTACGGAAGCCGCTTACCACCAGGAAGGTGCTATGCTTGTTTGCCACCTTTGTTGTATAAAAATAGGACGACCACTCATCCAATTTCCATGGTTCTTTTTTAATTCATAGCTATATTATCTGACCAGGTTATAGAATATATTTTGTTAGATAAAGTAACAGACGAAATAAGAACTGACGGTAATGGTGAATCATATCGGAAAAATACGCTTTTGGGACGCATTAATCCCTTACGCTGAGTAGAACCATAAGAGATATATCAAATTAGTATACTACATAGTAGTAGATTTTAAAAGGCCCTATAAAAAATTCTGCGATATTTTCTAAGGATCACCCACAATAAGCATTTTTGGGGCAACACAATTCGGAGCCGCGGGCACAGCTAGGTAATAATAATAATACCGTTGAATGTCCCACTGCTGGACAAATGCCACTTCGAGGAGAAAGACGCGGTTTCAATCACCACTACAGCCAAAGACGTATTGACGATTTCGATCACCTACAAATTTACAGTTTTGAAATTTCCATTGCGTAGTGGTTGGTAATAATATTACGATGTGGTTGACGGCACTATTTGCACTATCATAATTCTGGCAAAGTTAAAGCGAGATAGATAATATACTCTGACTTTTATATTTGTAAGATAATACGGAATAAAGTAGTTTTTTTTTTACCTGAAATGAAGCTTGTAAACATTTTTTTTATTTCGTTATGACTTGAAAATTGGTGTAACACGGAGAACCAGTACCAGGTACCTGCCAGTGAATAATTGCAGTTAGGACAATTAGTTATTTGATTACCACTTTTACAGTACAGAACTACAATTATTCTAGTGATACTTAAATAATTGTAAATAATCTTGCAATGCAAGTTGTTTTTTGTAAAGGTCAGTTGTGAGGGAAGCATCTTTAGAGAAAGCGCGCCCCGCTGAAAGTGACCGAGTTAAATCACAAAACAAATCTTTCGAACTGTCTTATTTTTGTCGCGTCTCTAATTGATACCATTTATGGTATTGCATTCCATGTCCTTCGATCTTCCACATTGATCATCGATAATGTTTTTACCACGATCGCGGATGACAATAGCTTGTCAGTCAAACCAAAAAGTTCGTGAATCGCTGGCGCATTGTTACGGAGATCCTTTGAACCGTTGTCCTACCTGGCCCGACGGTGCAAAAACTAACGAATCCGAACACAAGGAACGAACGACGCCGTCTCGCAAACCTACTAAATTGGTCTCGTTAAGGTATACTGTGGTAAGGTTATTTAATTTAAGACGTAGGTAACAAAGTTTTTGTCTAAGTTCTCCCGGCTAATTAGATGTTTGTGTTGTAGACATTATAGTTCTTATGTTGTACGGTACATACACCACGTGCGTCGGGCATTATGGTAATCGTTCCTCTGCGAACTAATGAATTAACATAAACGTTTTTCTCAACAATCTAAAAACGTTGTATTTGTATTCACTTCGTTACGGCGATATCTCTAATCTGGTGTTATTTATTTTGTATTAGTATAAATGCATTTATTACCTCTATTAGGATTTAATAGGTGCAATAAATTTCATCGATGTTCACACGATTGATGCTTGTTTATATATAAATCTTTTTAAAATTTTGTTCTGTATATGAAATAAACATATAAACTCTTAATTTGTTTGTGAATCTGTTAATGTCTCTATAAACGCTCAGACTAATCAAACAGAACTGATTACAATAGAAATGTAGGACGTACTGATTATAAATTTGACATTATCATAATTCTACAGTTAAAATTAACGGGACTTCAATGGAACTTGGCACTCATTCTAATATCAGCTCCTTTATCGGTGAAAACGACTACAGTCGTCTTTACCGTACTTCGCCCCTTTTCGCATTTATGTTTTTGTTTGGAAATCATGACTTTTTGAAAAACTGCACTACAGCATCTGTTGGTGAGTGAATGGAAACTACGATGTAGTTTAGCATCATTATGATTATAACTTGGCACATCGCCATCTATAGGCGGACGGATGGAAACGCTGTCCATAAGTTATTTTATCATAACTATTGATATCATAACATATGATATTATAGTTTTCGCTGAAACTTGTACTTTCTTGTCGTTTTTTTGTTTTGTATCCTCTGTATATGCTTAACGATCTACCTTGATGCCAAATTTGCAGTTTTTGCGTCATCTAGAAGTGGTCTAGGTTTTTGATAAATGTGCCAGTTAGTAAGTGAGTCAATCGGTGATAAAACTGGAACTTTTCAGACCCTAATAACTCAGGAACTATAATAGATTTATTCGTGAAATTTGGGATTGCAGGTGTTAATGAAGGTTTATAAAACGTAAATTGCAAGTGTGTAGATGTAATAATATTTGACTCACAGAAGGGTCGAAAGTAGCTCTAAATGGTGTAAATATCTCCTCAATTATTCTTGTAAACTTGTAAACTACACTAACTACAACTAACACTACACTAACAACATACGTATTTTTAGGATATAATCTCTGAAACTACTGATCCCATTTTATAAAACTTTTTACTAATAAAAAGCTACATTGTTAAGATTTAGTTGCTAGTTAAATAGTTTTTTAAATTTCAATGGTATTTTAATTTTTTTTTCAGTATTGGTATTGTCATATTTCGCTTTCATTTCGTTCAAAAAAAAACCTGCTCAGCCAATGAGTTAATTCCTTGTCTCATTTAATAAGAGTATTTACAAATAACCATTACTTTTTAGAACTGTTAAATATTTTGGACGTTTAAAATGTTAATTGCTAATAGTGATGATGTATATACTAATATACTTGTATTTTCAACGGAGTACGCTTAGCGATCGAATGGTTCGTGTTAGCAGTTCGTATTATAAATTCGCTTCAGTTTGATTTTCCTTGTTTACCGGTGGTCGGAAGGCACGGCGAGACACGCCACACCGGAGCGAAGAGTGGTCGAACCGCAGCGGCGTGGCGTGGCTCGTGCGTCGTAGATTCGATAAAGCTCGTCTCACAGTTGACAGAGACGGCGCGGCCTAACGAGCGGCAAGCGGGGCCTCGAAGGGGGTGAAGAAGTGCGGTTCCGTGCATGTCTCTGCTGATTGACCCGCGTCACTCGGCAAACAACAACTAACGAGTCGGTCCCCGCGCCTCCAGGTAATCCCGCTCGAGTCAGTCGGTCCCGCGGCGACTTTACTCGCGACTCACGAGCTTCCCTGATTGACGCTCCTTAACAGAATTAACAGTGTCTCGTACGCGAGCCGCGTTTACACGTACGACTCCTTTTGTCCTCGATATGATGGATTGCGGTTTGCGCGACACAAAGACGCTGATGACGTTTCGTGCTGATTACTGTTTGCCTACGGAATTACGTGTATGAAAACATAAATAAACGTTCAACCAGCTTTATATGGATTTTATGATTTATTACACATTATTATATACTTGTTTATACTTAATCTTATACGTATAGGTACTTTTCATTGTATACAAATGAGACAAATTGTTATGCTGTTGAACAATCAAATACACGTCAAAAATTGTATATCTTATACACATTGATATCTTTTTTTTAATCGTTTATAGGTTTAGCGTTATGGTCACAATCTCACCTGATGTTAAGTGACGATGTATGGCCCTAAGCCTAATGGGGAAACAGGCTCTCAAATGCAGCTGCCGAAACACACTTATTGGTATGTGGCGACAGATTTACAACTTGAGGGTGGTAACTAGCCACGCGGGCATTAGAAAAAGCCCTACCACCTTGCTATGGGTACGTACGATACTTTCGACGTAGGATGACGTACGATACGATATTTTCCTTCACCAAAAAGCTCAGGCTCATTGAAGGGATTCGAACTCGCGTCGCACGGTGTCCGTACACGCTACCACTGAGCTATCATTGTTTCTATATTTATATACAGGGCTTGAAAAACTTAATCATTTACACATTCGTCACGAACATTTGTGAGTCTGAACTTAGCTTCTAATAAAACAATATCTGGCAATATTTTGTACTGTAATTAACGCGACCAAAGTTGCGAGTGGCTGCTAGTCTTATATATAAAAATCTCGTGTTCGTTTGTTGGTGATTATGTAATTTCTGAATAACTGAAACGTTGGACTGGGCGCTGGGACTGGGACTGGATGGCGCTCTAGGTTTTATTAAAAATATATATTTTTTTGTATTAAAATTATTTATACTCACAATATAATATATAATCGTTTAGTGGAATAGGTGACGCTGTGATTGAGCCGTTAACTATCAATAAGTTTAAATTGTTAAACTAATAACACGCTTTAATTAGGCACAAAAAAATTAAAACTTTTCAGTCTTATAATAACATCTTGTTATTATACCCACTCTACTTGACTTGTCAAAATGAATCATAAGAGCCTAAACTCGAGGGGTTTGCTAGTAACCACTGAAGAGTTCCACTATCTACCTCCTGGCTCCATCACTAGACTCTTGTTACCAAGCCCAATCTATATCTGCGCGCAAACTCGAGGGGTTTACTAGTAGCCACTGAAGTGTTCCACTATCCACCTCCTGGCTCCAAGATACCAAATTATAGTGTTGTCATCCGAACTCCATATACAAATATACATACAAAGTTTCATTTCGATAAGACAATTAGTAGGTTAAAATTGAATTCTAAAATTACATTGTTTGTTAGTTAGTTAGTTACAAGTGAAGCTAATATAAAAAGGGCAAATCAACGTCTGCTGGCTCAGCTATCTAATAATAAGTACTAATATAATAAAGCTGAAGAGAGTTTTTTTATAAAAATATTTGTTACTTTATAGTACGAAAAGTATAGGTTATATAACTTCACGCTACGACCCGAAGGAGCTGAGCAGTAACTATGAACGTCAGGCAATCTGGCAAGCTGTAGGAAAGTTGAGAACCAGAACAATGATAGGGCTCCACAGACGTGATAGATAGTGGAGACTATCGGATTAATACTGGTGAAACCGTGGGGCACAGTTAGTATAGTATTAAATTGGTTGATAAAACGAATAGCGTTTCAAGAGAGCTATCATGTTCATATAATACTAGCTGTACCCGCGGCTTCGCTCGCGTGGACTACTAAGAAACCTTTTTTATTTTTTATGCGAAACCCTATTTTTTATTTTTAATAAAAATAGCTTAAATTATTCCTTATAACATCAGCTATCTGCCAGTGAAAGTCCCGTCAAAATCGGTACAACCGTTTCGGAGATTACCCGTATAAGACAGACAAAAAAAAATTTAAAGTGGGTTTTTTGTTATAGGTACCGTGTATACTTTCATATGCATTTAATAAAAACCTGTTATTTTGACATTACAAACAGTCACTTCAATTTTATTATATTTATAGATTGTAACACGTTTTGTTGTAAAATGTAAATAGAAGTTAATAATTTAATATCAATGTATGAATGTAATAATATGTATAGATTTTTGGCGATCAGTTCTTGTACAGTTAATATATATTTGATATAGTTAGGTAGAACAATTCTAGAGATATATTTAAATAGGATTTGTAACGATTCTAGGCATAGAACTGTACGATGGAATATTCCGTTTCACCATTAAACTGAAACAGATAGCGATCTTCGTGTAACAGTCACTATTAAATAGAAATGAATAATGTAGGGGAGAAGTAGTTATGTGAAATTAAGGTATTTTCTTGTTAGTTAAGAAGACGGCACGCGGCGCGGTGGCACGGCCTGGTTGCGTACATTGGGCACGTCCACGTTGAAAGCAGGTTCGTTAGGGCACACGGACTACGTCAATCAAGGCAATTGCTGCTCAATCGGCAATCAGACGCCGCGCCGGCAACGTCGAGCTTCTCACCGCAAACATCCTCGCCGCTAACGAGTCCCCCCCCTCTCTCTGTAAAACACCAACTTCTTATTAATCGAACTCGTTACATTTGCAATTGTTGTGACGTATTTACGAACTTTTATAAAGAAAGAAATCTTTACCACTAAAACCATAATTTAAACCTCGGTCAAATAATACTATTTATTTGAATATTTTATTTTATTCACAATTTAATACAACACCACACGCGCGCGTGAAGTGTCTCTTTTTTTGTAATAATTAATAAATTACCTGTATATATTATTTCTCAAAGTCGTTTTAGTGGTAACGCTATCTCCCTTAATTTTTCATCAAGATTACATCATTTTAGAACTTATTTTCCCGATAAATAGGCAAAAAGATTAAAATTAGCCAAAATATCTAAAATATATTTAACATGTAGGAGGCGCCATCTAGTAACAATATGTTTAGTTAGCATGAAAGTTGCTAGATTATTTACATTATATAGTTAATATGGGAAATAATCGCACGGATTAGCTTAATGTATTGTTCTTATTCTTAAATGAAATTAGTAAATGGTTATATATCTGTTTATCGATATAGTTTATCTTTTACAATGTCAAAGGTATTTTTTTTTTAAATAAATCAACAAAACTCTACATATAATGTGTAATCATAATATTAAAAATAAAATTAAAAACTTGCATACTGAGTTATTCATAAAGAAATATTCGCATTTGTCTGTATTATATCTGGTTGTTCATTGAAACCAATTTGAGTGTTGCTCGTTAAATCGCAAAAGACGTACAGTTTAATTGCAACCGCTCGCTTGCCTCTAATGATGTCCCGTGTGTCCGTGTCGCACACCCGGGCGCCGCGCCGCGCTGCGCGGGCCGTTTCTCTGCACAAATTGACATTGTACGTAAATTGATGTCGCCGGATACCGAAACGTAGCGCTAAACATATGTCACTTAGTGTTAATTAAGAAATGAAAAAAAAAACGCTCCGTCATTTATTTAAATTTCAACTTAATATAATGGTAATCTCGGAAACTCGAGACTTTGTTGTACCGATAAATAAAAATTAATATGACATATTCCATTAAATATCCTGTCATATTTATATGAAAATGTTATTTCTTGACATCGCTTTTAAGATTTTTAATACTGGTATTTATAATTTTTGTAATATACTACTATATCGTACAATTTAATAAGGATCAATGATATCCTATATCACTCGGGTCATTATGGCAGCTTTCTACTAGTTAAAGAATTATTAGAATCAGTTCAGTACATACCAAAGTGTTATTATATTATTATATAATAATTATGTTCTATATTTATTTTTACCACAGTCCGTTAAGAAGAAGTTTTGAACAGATTGTAATGTTAAAAAAAAAACTAAAAAATTAATATTAATAAACCCGAGATCGAGTTCCTTGCCGAGTCTTCTAGGTGACTACGATATTTTTCGAACCGGTGATAGTGTTTTGACATTCATAAGTGCCTTTTTTGGGCCTAAATTATATAAAGTTTTATTTTATTTCATAATAAAATTGAACAAATTTATGAGCCTAGTGCAGATTAACGAATATCATAAATTAAACAAAAAATATCGTACGTAAAGCACAGTTAAATGTAATCTTTCCAGTATACTGGTTTTAGCCGCTAGACTACTTTTCTCACAGATATCATTACTTTACAGTACTTACTACAAATTCATTTAAAAAATATTAAAAATGTTATTTGCATTTATTAATTTTATCGCAAAAATGATACATAGATATTATATGTAGTCTATTTTTGATTGCAACCATTTTAGGGCACGAATTCGGACATTATTCAGCACGAAATGCCATCATATCTACAAAGACGCCGCACTGCACCGTAGATTTTACATAGGTAAATTCATTAATTTTATGTACATATTAATTATTGTTCAACAAATTAACAGCATAGCCATTAGTCAATTAATGTTTATTAGCATAGAAATAAAATGCATGCTAGACGATAGTAATTATTCAAACTATTTAGAAGAAAACTATACAGTTCTGAAATTCATAATAAATCTTTGTGACAAATTTATGTTCAAGATTGTTTGAAGCAAATTTCCTAGCGAAACTTCATGGTTATCAAGGCATTATGTTGTCTGATCTGGGTGGGCATAGAGGAGACTACGAGGCGAATGGATTACGCCGGCGGCGGCGTATGGTCACGATTAATTTCGTTTGCCTCTTTGCCTAGACGGCTCCGGACGTCTCGGAGCCCTGTAGAAACTAAAGAGCGTCCGATAAACCATCTTCGGAACTCAATTACAAATGTCCGTTTTGATCTTAAACTGATTGAAGGCAAGACTTGAATGAAACTTAAATAATTTATTGAAGGAACTATGAATTCCAATTTCATTTTTTATTTATATACTAAATGATCATCTATATATTAATATATATATATGGAAAAATATATGTAAATAAATAAATATATAGAACGAGCATTAGTTATATAGTTCTCCTATTATAATCACGATCATCACGATATTTTCCTTCAGCGAAAGTTCAGAACTCCTTGTACTTTTCGAACCGACGTCGATCGATACGGTGTCCAAGACATCATGTCAAGAAATAAAAACTTTTTAAAGCAATGATGGCTCAGTGGTAACGTGTACGGACATCGCGTCGATCGACGTTAGTTCGAATCCTTGCAATGAGCTTCAAGTTTCGAGGAAGCAAAACATCGTGATGAAATCATAGTATGGTGGTAGGGCATTTTCTAATACCCGCCTGGCTAGCTACCACCCTCAAAATGAAAAGCTGTCGCTAAGTACCTTTAGGTGTGTTCCGGCAGCTGCACTTGAGAGTCACTGCTCCACTAGGCTTAGCGTGTTACCATCTTGGGTCATATCATCACTTAACATCAGGTGAGATTATGACCTAACGCTAAAACCTACAAACTACAAAGAATAAAAAAAATCGTATAGCTTCACCAACCTTTTATCTAACGAAAATTTTACTATAACTTATTATTTTTTGTACAAAACCGTTTTTTATTCTTAAGAATCGTAAAGACAATTACGTTTTTATTGCAGCGTGCAGAAGTAGCGTATAGCTTAATCAATTAAAATTGTTTAACCAGTTTTCTAAATATACATAACGCAAGGAAGGCACGCCGCCGCGCCGCGCCGCTCAACCGGACGCTTGATAAACAGTTGCTTCCTAGATGTATAACTTATAATTTGTTACCATTTTTCCCCAAAAATGCATAGTGATACATCAGAAAGATTTTTGTAAATACATATATATTTTTGACGTCAAAAGCTTTCTGATCGGACGTCGCTACGTGCCATTCGTTCAGCGTCGCGTCTAGCTGACTCTTTCCGACTCAGCGCTCCCCTCACGTTTTTTACTGAACGCTTCTCTCTTCTACACTCACTAAGTACTTAATTACATGTGTGTTAGTATATCGGCGTGGTTTCTTATTTTAACCCTATAGGTTATCAGTAACTTTTTTTTTCGAGTTTATTTATTCATATTTCATATTAACCATGCCAGGCGTCCCATAACGCCTTACATTTTATTCTTTTTTCATTTTTTTATATTTTTAAATGCACGATATTTTATTTAAATAATAAAAAACATGAAATTAATAGTAAAAATTCAAAAGGTTATGTCAAGGTTTCAAAGGTTAGCTTATTTTTTTTGTACAAATAACGTACTGTTGTATAGAAATATATCTCTGTGCATTTATGGGATAAGTATATCTTTGTCTTTACAGGTTCAGAATATTCTCGTAACGATATTCTGTATCAAATAATAATTGTGGCTGGCAACACGCACTGCCAAATGAGGTGATCCATTTCAGTCCTCAGGAGTAACTTATTATTGACTGGTCTCGAGACTGCGGTCCTCTTTGATGTTGATTATTTATAGCTATAGACTGCAGAGGTCACTTAACATCAGGGTTTGCCTGCTTGCTATTCCATAACCCATACTATCAAAATCAAAAACTTTTATAAATCGTTGAAGTTTTTAATTAAACCCAGTTTCACTTTCAATTCAATAAAATTAATTTAAACAAACTCAGAAATAAACATTTTTTCTGTTTACTACTTACTAATTGAATTTTCAAAATACGAGAATATTCCGCAGATTTCTAAACAACATTTATATATTTTCACCACTAATTAAAAACACTTGTTTTTACTCTAATTAAAACTCTGGTTTATGATTATAGCAATGCTTTTGTCACCTATGTTTGTAACACATCGATAAGTTATTCTAACTATTATACTACTAAATAAATGAAGAATCTGTCTATAGAGGTGTGACACAAACATAAAATGTAGTTATACAATTTATAAAAAGTTGGTACAACGTTAATAACGCTTCGAACAAAACACATATTATCTATATAAATAAAAATGAAATGCTGTTCGTTGGTAAGCTCTCCACCACGCGAGAACCATCATCAGATAACAGCTGGACCGATTTTGCTAATTATTTTTTTATTTCAAATTTTAGTAATAGTCCGAATAAAGTTTAGGAAATTGAATAATTTTGAAAAAAACTGAAAATCCGTTTATCTGTTTTTTTATGAACTTAATAAACTATTCAAAAGATGGATATGCGTAATTCTTATTTTGGTTTGTACGTCATGGTTCTGGAAATGATTTCAGGGAAAAAAATAGGGAAAGTTGACTATGCGATCGAGTTATGGACTTGGATAGGGCTGACCAGTTAGTTTTTAATCAAAGTACATCAATATTACGCTTAAAACGAAACACAATTTATTTTTGTTAAACATCAAAATAATAACAAATAAAAATGTCTGTAGTCTGTATATACTAAGAAATGTTAAACAAAATCTTAATCTGAAACCGATGTATTCAGTTTCGAGCCAATATTGTTTCGATATTTGTCGTCATCAATTTAGTGTCGTCGGCGAGCGTCGGCCGACATGTTTGCCGAGCGACGTCGTGCGAGTACCGATGGTCGACGTCAAGTCTTGTCCCACAGAAAGCTACGAGAAATAGACGAGATGAATCTATCTTGTACACACAGGACGGCGGCCACCTATGTTACATTAAATTGGTGTTATGTTTGGCTTCTTAATTGGACGGCCCCGACTAACGCGCGCCCCACCGCGCCGCGCCTCCGCACCACCATCATTGGAGTTAATACTTTTAAAATATTATATATTATATTTACTATTATATTCTAAATTAATTATAATTTTAATTATTCCTGATTTAGATTAACTGGATAATTAAATGGCTAATTATTTAGTTTGTAACTTTATTTCTGAGTTATTTTACATTGTAATGTTATAGTTAATTAATTGTTGTAATTATAGTTAATGAAAACAACGTGATGAACGGCGTACATAGTACGGCGGTAAGTCATTTTCTAATAGTAACCCCTAGTTGAGAGCCAGACACTAAACTTTAGTGTGTCTTGTATCTTGTACATCATCGTCACTTAAAATCAAGTAAAATTGTAGCCAAACACAAGGAATAAATAAAAGAAAAAGATATACAGAGACTACTTTTAAAATGAGTCATCGTGACGGGTTTTTCACTAAAATAACTAAACTAAAAACCTTTAATGGTGTATACGAATTAGTACGTTTAGTGAGGTAGGCTATGGAATTTATTACTAATTATACTAACAATTGTTAAAATGATTACTTAATATATGATGTATATTTTCGAGTCCCATTTTCCAGTCAAGCAACTTTTGTTTGTAAGTGTGTGAAACTTTATTCAATTAACCGACTCCTTCGCTGTACCTACACTTGAAGTTAGGGCCCGCGTATCTGCTCTGCTATAAACTCATACGAGACCCTATTATATGGTTTGAAGGGTTACCCGGACGCGTCGATGTAACATATCGTCACTTTTGGAATTTATATTAAAAGAAAGTTTATTTCGTTAAATAACTTTAATTAACAATCAGTAAGATAACAACTACATCTTATAATTTATAAGTAGCTTCTAGTATCGCTAACATATTATATATTTTTTAATGAACATACGATGTAAATAGCTTGCTATTCTTGGAACATTATCTACAAAAAAGAAACAAATTATAAACAAAATAAAAAGTCTTAATGATTATTTTACATTTTATGTGTATTCGATTTTTTTAATGTACTCTGAAACGTATAACTCTACGAATATATAATCATAATAAAACAAATTTAAACCAAAACCAGAATGTAGCGGATTATAATATGATAATTCAGAAGCATCTTGAAAATAGTCCGTGTTATTAATTCAACTGACGTAATTAGATACTATTTTTTTGTATGTTTAAGTACTATCTTATGCAATTATAGTTTTTTGAGGCACTTATTAATGGTAAAAACTACCACCGGTTCGGAAAACATCCCAGTCATCGAGAAGAACCGGCAAGAAACTCGATAGGGATAATAAATATTTTTAAAACTATAATTATTGTATATAGCTGTTATATTTCTTTATAAAGATTATTGAAGTCATCTTTGCAAATAATTACCACATTTTATCATAGATATATGATATTAAGATTTGTTTCACTTTCAAAGACGGTTGAAAAGCCGAAAGAGTTTATTATTTTCCACCTCGTTATCCAGTGGTAATGCAAGGGAAGATCGCCTTGCTCTATGAACAATTAAGCACGATCCAGCTCCAGAATATGTTGCTGCAGCTGAAAAACTACCTCCTGGTTATGAACTGCCCTGGTCAGGCTCAACAGACTGCGGGCCCAAGTCAGCCGCTGCAAGAGTAACCTTAGCCGGTGGAGTATAATCGCTTAGAGTGACACGTAGTGCCAAGTGCAGTCCATGCCACACTTGTTCACATGCCCGTCATGCCCCTCCACATGCTCAATGATTGATCTGATGACCAGCTCGGACAACGCCCTGGAAGTAGATATCTACTAGTACTGGTGGTTAAAAAAATTGCTTATATAATTATTTATTGCTTATTAAATTTCTATTCACGGAACAAAAGCTGATATTACCACACGGCCGCCGACCGTTACAGACCGGCCCGGCCCTGGGCGGCCGCGACAGGAGGCAGGAAGGAGGGGGTGTCGGCCGATGTGATGTTAATTAATAACGTCTGTCTCACAAGCGGCGACGACGTCACCTATACATTATTTAACCACCTGATTAGTTCGTAGGGGCATACCGCCCGCAGTACTAATTAGCAAACCATTCAGTAACCAGTACGGTTTCATTTGTAATATCACTAATTGGAGATGCCTAATAATTGATCATTACCGGTGCTAGAGTTGTTATATGTATGCGTCTATCATATTTAAGACTATATCGGCACGACTGAATTATACTTTTTAAAGTTGTTTTTTTTTTCATAGTAGCATTGCAAAGTGATTGATCTGTGTTTGATGGCAAGCACAGTGCAATCCAAAAAAAGGTGACCTTAAGCTCGATAGTTAGAACATATTTTACATTGGCTGATACCGGAACGCGACATGCATAAAGCGTACCACTATGCCAGATGTTATAACTAGTGTATGGGTGTATGATCCAGTCGACTACAAACGCAGAGATGTAGTTACTTTCAATCTTTACCAGTTAGTTCTTTAGTATGTTACGTTCACTACTATGCTACCTCGACTCAAGAAACGTATTGATTGCTCAAGACGGATTCGAGTAAGATTGGATTGGCAGATGGGAAAATTTTGGAGTAAATTGTTGTCTGCTTACAGAAATGTGACAAGATGATATAGATGGTTAAATAAATCATTTAAGAATGCTCCACCTATATGCAAGTGTGCCAGCTACAGCCATGTGTATTACCGCCTTTATACTGTTTAGTTGTTACTGTGTAATACATCTAAACGTGTATGAAAGCCGATCGACTAGCAACGAAACTATGTATTTACATATAAATGAAATATTAACACGTTACTCTCAATTTAGCGTGTCAACAGAGCCGCGCCGCGCCGCGCCGGTGCTACGTGTTTTACATCTATTTTATTATTAAAGCGTTTAATTTAGGGCAACAGTTTTACGTACAAAACGATCAAAACGCAATCTCTCCATCCGAATAGGAAACCTATTCGAAATTGATATGGGGTGGAGCGCACCACCGCGCTGTGCCGCGTTGCATCGTACCTATACTGACTCGTAAACGATGCACACGCGGAACAAAACGAACCAACTCACATCTGACAGTACAATGCAATTTCAACTCTATGGTTATCACTTAGATTTGGTAACCGAATAGTGTCGCTTTGATGGTCGCGAAACATTGAATAGGTGGACGAATTTCGTTAATAAATAAACGCGTGGACCGTGGTCCAGCTCGTCGCTCGTCGGTAGGGAAATAGAAAAAAAAGCTCAGTTAAAATTTGGCGCAAGTTTGACAACGGAATCCTGTAACCGTCACACACGAAAAATTATTCAATAGGCACGATTAACAAAAGAATCTTTAATAAAAGCGGCCTCAGATTCTGCTAAGTTTCGAATTTTTAATAACGTTCTTTTTCAATTGACTAAGAATTATTGCATATTTTTCAAAGTATGAATATCTTAAGTGGTCTTTACATTTATACAAATAATAAATACTATTTACTTTCCCGATAAGACTAAACCCAGCAAGCAAAGCAAAGCAGTAAAATATATATACATATTTTGAAAAGAAATAAATTGTAATTGTAATTCACAAGCCAAATACAACCTTATGTTTATGAAACATAAAACAACAGTCGAAAACGACTTTAGTGTGACGAAATGTATTCAGATTCTGTTGCCTGCTGCTAAAAAAGCCAAAGTACGTTTTTGTAACAAATGAACTTTAATTGTAAAATTTTTGAAAAAGTATGTCTATAAATATGTCTAGAAATATATATACTAGAGATGTGCCGAAAGTGGTTTACACCGAATCCAAACTTCGGCCGAATGTTTCACTCGAAATCATACCTAAGTAGAAGTTCTGCTGAACTTCGTTTCAATTTTGGGTTTAAGAACGTGACATAAAATATTTACGCTGCGCTTGTCATTTCTCTTGCGTGCCTTTCACCCACTTCTCTCCTCGGCCCGTTACTTCTTCAGGTCCAAACACACTCAAGTTAATGGTTTCTCGACGTGGTAATTGTCGTACTCGATCGACTTCTGCATTATCGAACCATTTTAGAAGTAAACATAAACAGAAATCACGTTGCTACAATATCAAATCACACGTTGGAGTCAAGTCGTGATATTTATCTGCCGTCGAGTTCGAGCGAAAGTGTACTCGTTTCTACGCCTGCTTCTTGTCAACTCTAGCACTAGTAATTTTGGCCTTACAGCTACCTTATTTTACTAGCGTTTTCTATATTTTTCTGTAAGTGAAAAATTGATTATACCTACATTATATGAAAATTCATAAAGTTTTAGCAGAAATATAACCAGCAACCGTCTTCAATTTTCGACGACCATGATTTTAATCGATTGATGTCTCCAGTAAAGACTCATTCCTAAGAAATTTATAAGGCAAGTCAGTCAAGTTAAATAATTGATTCGACAAGCGCTTTCAAAGGCTAGAATTATATTCAGTACGATTAACATGTGGATCTGTATAAACAATTTGTTGTGTTCTTGAGTTACATTGTTAATTTACTTAGTGAATTGTTCTCTCTACATCATCATCATTTGATTGGTATATTATTTTATTTAATCCCGAGATCTGTTCTAATAATTATCGCTAAAACTGTAAAACTATTTTGTCACTTAATTTTTTTCTACAATACCAACTATTTTGCCATTTTTCTTTTGACTTCATCAGCACTAAGTACGTAGATACTGAAGTTCGACAGAACTTCGCTTCAACTTAACAAAAATGAACCAAACTTCGGTTAGATCAATTGTTTACCGGTCCATCCCTAATATTAACCTGTACTGAAAGGTACTGGTATATATGCGTAGGGAACAAGTGAAACGGCTAGTAGCTAGTAGCAAACTGACTTTATTTCATAAGCGACAAGACTTAAATAGGAGCGGATACAATCGCCCTCGTACTATCGATATAATATACAACATTCCTTCCCCTAGCTTAACAATATAAACACAACTTATTAAGTGTAAAGACAGTAGTGTCTCTAAGCCCATAATAATGGGAATTTAGATTTAGAAATTTTGTACAAAACAACCACGATTGACTAAATTACTCTTGATCACATAATTACATAATATTAGTAAACGTGTACTTATGTTGATTAAATGAAGCCAATTAAGTTAAAGCAGCAAGTACTCGGTAACCTCTCTCGAGCGTCGACAGCGACGTTAGCTAGTTATAGGTCCCGCTCGTGATCTTAATTAACCTCATGTGTTAACCTCGCAATAACTGAGGCTAGACGAGGTCTCCGGTCTCCGTTTACTCCCGACTAACATTCACCTACTATTAATAATACAGGTATGACGTCACCAATATGCTAATTTATACTCGACTTTATTGAAGACATTTTAATTACTTTACTAGTTGTGCTCGTTATTTTAATGTTGGGTTCTTACTTTATAACATTAGTTACTTATTTTAATACATTTAGCTGTGTATATTAAGCAAACGGTTTGACTTCGATTGTCGAGGTCTGATGTTAAATAAAAATATTTTTAGATCTTACTCCATAAGAATCGATTTGCAATAAATATAGCCCGCGGTACGTAAATTATATAGGTAGCAACATCGAGTGTTAACAAAAAGTGAAGTCGTTATGTTACCCCTCCGCGCAACATATTCGCGCATCTTATACTGAACACGAGTGTATATGTATATACTCAACTTGTATACGGAAGTAATAATATATTAATAATTTAACTTTGCCTATTGTACATATTCCAAGACAATCGTTCTTACAAAGTAAACTTCAGTCGCGCGTCGGAGCTGACACACACCACTTTTTTCATGCCTTAAGCGTTTTTCTCTGCATTATTTCATAACATAGCTAGATCGAATAACCGAAGACTTAATATAAAACTGTAAAACAGCGGATGCGATCGAGAAGAACAAAAAGCTTATAACAAGGATTCCAGCTAAAACAACGTTATAATAAGATAATAGATCATAAAACAACGCCACAATGATGCCAGCAGCCGCAACGCCGCAGCGCACCGCAACCGATGCGGCGGTCACTTCTCGAGTCTATTTCGAAACTTTCTAATACCTAGTTCATCAACAAATTCATTATGTCGTAAAGCGGCGCGCGCGAGACCGAAATATCGCCGGGCATCGTAAAACCGATCGTAAAGCCGTTTGTTTACTAATTCGAGTGGGGCAGGTGGGGAAAGACCGTAGCACGTCACGAATCCTGCTGATAATAATATACTAGTCCAAAGTAAATACAATTTTAAAGGATAACACGTGGGTGTTTGGATGTGAGTGCTATATGCGATGTTTGCTATAGGTACTATTACTGCGAACGACAACTAACTTTATTAATGAACGTGTTAAACACAAACTTGTTTGCTGACGCTACACTCTCCGCATCTTTCTGGTAGCCTAGTGTCTGCATTCACGGACTGGGTCAGAATGTAAGATTTTTTTTACATTTTAAACATTTCTTTCTTTTCCGACTCCAATGTACCAGACTGCTTTTTGAACGGTTACTTAGCTATAACACTGAAAAGCCACACATATGATTGCATTATAAGCGCCTCTAGTGAAATCACGTTGGAATTAAAACTGGCAGTACAGAAAACATTTATAATTAAAACGATTATGTAACGCAATAAAATATTTTTCACTTTCTAATTAGATATTGCTAGATTAGAAAATATATTACCTCTGTATATCCCTCTTTCGTATCCATGATAGCGACGTTAATAATTGACTACATATAATTATTTCTTAGTAACAGACGTTCATGTACATATTACGGTAACAAAAAAGTCGGAATAGTGTAAAGTCGGATCATTAATAAATAGCGAAGACGTCGCGGACCTCCAAATTGCCTCCTCCGCAGGTCGCAACTTTTAATGAGGCGAAATTCTCCGTCGATTCACCCGTCGACGTCGCCTTAACGCAACCTGTTCGTTAGCACAAAAACGGGCCACGCTAACACGCGATTAGAATACACCCCCGACGTCAGTGGCACACCGGGCGTGATTAACAACTAAGACGTTTAACTGAACTCCGTAACATGAAGTCTTATTATCATCATCTCTGCCGATTAATGTCCACTGTTGCACATAAGGGTTCCCCAATGACTGACACAATAATTAATCCTGCGCTGCTTGCATCCAGCGGGTTCCTGTAACCTTCACTTCGAGCTAACTTATTTGCCCACTTGTTTGTGTTTAACGGGTTTTCCCGCTCTGCGTCTTCCGGTGCGCAAAGATCGTTGCGTACTATATCGATATTTATTTACATTTCATAATAATTATTATAAAAAGGGATGCTCATATACAAATATACAACTTATGTCACGTACGCTAGAGTTGAGGAGAAGAAGAAAGAAGAAGATAACGCAAATTATTTTTCACTTTCTGTATCAGTGTCGGCTGTTCAGCAACAGCTCAACTTTGTGTAGTTATTGTCTATTTTCCAATCATCTCAGTCATTCGACCGTTACGTTATTTCTATCACTCTTTTTATATAATCCTTCAAATTGGTGAAAATATGTTTTGGTGGTAGTCTAGCGTGTGCTTAGTGTCTCCAAGGCCTAACCCAAAAAGATGGTCTCTCATTTGTGGCGGGCTCCCTCTGTGTCGTTGTCACATTAGCGAATAACTGCGCGACAGAGTTTGTCGATACGTTAATGACGTCGCGTCGTCGCGTCGGTCGTATCACTGAAACAAAAACTTGCTCAAAGGACCAGGCACCAGACAGGGGTGATATATATAGGAAGAGCGTTCTTGTTATGCGTACTTTGCCCAGGATTCCGCTCCGTACAAGAATGTGCTTAAAACGCTTGAATCTCACCTCATCTTAAGCGACGATGTGGCCCAAGATGATAACACGCTAAGCCTAGTAGAAGACTGGCTCTCAAGTGCAGCTGCCGGAACACACCTGTTGGTGCTTGGTGACAGATTTTCAACTTGAGGATGGTAACTAGCTAGACGGGCATTAGAAGAAGCCCTACCATGCTATGGTTTCCTATCGATGTTTTTCTTCACCGAAAGTTAAGGCTCAATAATGCAGGGATTCGAACTTACGTCTATCGACGCTATGTCCGTACGCGCTCGTACCACAGCCATCATTGCTTCACCAGTGCCGCCTCATCGGTCATATTCTTTGAAATTTTTGTTATCGAGTTTATGCACTAACTACTGTCTCATCTGATATTAAGAAAAGATGAAAATGGAAGTTCTACCTCTCGAGTACAGAGGCTAAAAACATCTGATAAATATTAGTCAATTGTTTGCAAGCATAAGCTCTAAAGCCATAAGTTGTAATAAGTTCTGAATTGTTGGTTGTAAAGGTATAATTGTTCTGAAGCGATGATGGCTCAGTGGAAGCATGTTCGGACACCGCGTCGATCCGCTTAGATTCGATTCACTACAATATGAGCCTGAGTTTTCAGGGAAGAAAAACATCATGAAACTATAACATGGTTCACATCAAAATGTAAAGTAAATTTTATGAAAAAAACTGTCAATTTTTTTTCTAAAGGTATACGATATAGTTATGTGTCTATATTTCTAGTATCTATTTCTGATTCTGATTCTGAATTTTCTAATAAAAATTATTAGCTTTCTCTCTCATATCGGTGTTTATGGCGCGTATTTTTTCCAATTTTATTTTCTTTAAAAATTCTTATATATTCGTTTTTAAGTCACAGAATTGTGACATGCCAATAAAAAATGTTAACTGACTACATTTGTCTAAAGTTTAGCCATATTATATGGTATATTTATGCTCATACCAAGATATTAATCAACCAATTACCAAGTACTAATTTTGGCAATTACGCAAAAATACGAGTATATCGAAAAACGGCGACAATACGAGTATTGACTTTCTAGCTGATGAATGATCTAGAATGAAGGCATGGGGCCTTGATTCACGCACACTTCGTCCATTTTCTAATATAATATATATTTAATATATATAATATTTATTTAATTGAATTGAATTAAATTGTTTACAAAATTATAAAACTATGACTATTCCTCTAGTTAACTCTGCGATAAGAAACTATTCATTAGACATCTTAGAAATTGTACACGGGAAGTAAATGACATTCCTTAATTGATAGGCTATATGAACTGTCAATAACAAGCGTAAAATAAAATTAAGTAATGACAAAATTACTGCATAAAAACGCGTGCGGAGCCGCGAGCACACCGCTAGTATGTATATAAAGATGAGATTGTTTTTTGTTTGAACGCGCTAATATCTGAAACCACCAGTCAGATTTATTATTAACTTTACGCTACGGCCCTATGGCAACACGGCTGAAATCGTTGGGCACCGATAGTTTTTCATAAACCAACTATAATATAACCAAGATACATTGGTATTCAAATTAAGCATACAAAAACATAACAACCCGTTTATTCATAAACTACCTTCTGCCCGCGATTTCGTCGGAGTGGACTTCATAATTGGGTCTTCACCTTCCTAAAAAGTATCGTTTGTGTTAATCCAAGTTATAAACTGTGTGTCAAATTTTTTCCAAATCCGTTCAGCCGTTATTATGTGATTGGTTAACAAATATCCAAAATCAAAAATATCTGAAATTTCACATTTATATTATTATAGTAGGATTCCGATTGTTAGGTTAATAATGAACAACAAGTTCTGTTTAGCAAGAACCTCATTTTTCAACTTCATAAATTATCAGCCGATATCCGACCTCGGTCCCGAGCAACCCGCCATAATGAGGTTGTAAACAACATTGTCTAATTAAACTCCTTAATCGCAAAACTGAAGCGGTAACCGCTTTTAAAACAAAACCTGGCAATTTGGAACGACCACCGCGTAAATAGCCTACGTTATATCGAAGCGGCGATCGCGGCTCATTACGTTTCGCCCCTACCTTAATTAGACACCCTTCTTTAACCTCACCACTCCCCCTCTGCTCTCCTCCCTCAGTCCGGATTGTTTTCTAATAATTCCTTTAGTTCCTTGCCGCTTAAACTCTTAATTTAGAGAATTAATTTTGGTTACTTTTTCAACTATTACATGGAAATGTTACAACCCAGGTTAAGTAAATCACTTATTCCTTTACACGTGATTACGTTACACATAATGACTATATAGGTATGTCAATAGATTAAGCGATAATTAGCTTCTTATCCGTTGATTATCATAATACAGTTCAACCAAATCTCAAATAATCATTTTTTTAAGTAATGTGTTACATTCTATGATACGATCCCTAAGCACATTACCGATTTTCCAGACAATAATTTCAAGGAACATAACAAGCCGGTTTTACTGTCGAATTATTGGCTGGATCATTACGTGAATGATAATGATATCTGGAAATTACTCCCTCGCTGTACATACACTAAAATAATATAATTATGAAGTGTAAACATTATTTACATACATAAATCACTCCTCTTTCCCAACGGGTAGGCAGAGACCACGTCCTTCCACTTGCTACGATCCTGACATACATCTTTCGCTTCCTCAATATTCATAAATCTTTTCATTCATTCTCGTCGGTTTAGAGTACTCTTGATCTGACCGTTCTTCAGAACGTCCCCGATTTCTTTCACTCCACAACGTTCTCTTACTACACTATTTCTTATCCTGTCACTCAATTTCACTCCTATCATACTTCTTAGCGCTCTCATTTCTACTGCATTTATTCTACTTTAATGTTTTAACTGCCACACCCAGCTTTCACTTCCGTAAACGAGTGTTGGAATTAACACTGCTCTATGCACAGCCAGACGAGCTTTTCTAGAGATTTTCTGGCTGTTCATAAAGATGTGTCACGCACCATTCACCAAATTATCAGTATTAACTCTCCTTTCAATATCAATTTCACACTTGCCATCACTAATAGACATCGATACAAATATACATATACAAATTCATTCCTTGTATGTCGCCACCAATCCGGATACATACTTCATTCATGCTTTCTTCCTTTTCAAACACCACAACTTTTTAGTGTTCACTTTCTTTCCAAAGCATAGTCATAACAGTCACCATCGCTTGTAAATCTTTAGCCCACTATGCAAGTAATACTTGACCATCGGCATAAAGAAGACACTTGACGAGTAACTCATTCATTCTCAGTCCAAAATCAATTTCTTTCTAATCTGTCAGACAACTGTCCATGGATAGGTTGAACAGCCATGGATACACTACACATCCCTGTCTAACACCCTTTTGGATATTAAACCATTCAGTGTACGCTCCGTTTATTCTGACACAAGCACTGGAATCTTTATAGAGGGATTTCAATACTTGTATCAGATTACTGCTCTCCCCATGCAAAAATAATGCTGACCACAACTCATTCCTCACCACTTTGTCATAGGCCTTTTCCAAATCTACGAATGCACAATATACTTTTTGGTTTGAAGCCAAACATTTTCTAAAAATGCACCGTAAGGAAAAGATCTGGTCCGTACTTCTCATTCCTTTTCTAAATCCCGCTTGTACATCCCATATTCTTTCATCTGTTTCTAACATAACTCTTTCAATTATTATTTTAGCATTCAGTTTGCCGACAATACTGAGAAGGCTAATTCCGCGGTAATTTTTACAGTCTTGTTGTGTCCTTTTTCCCTTACTATCACAGCCTTGCAACAGTCTCCCGGTACCCGACCTTTTTTGCAACACAAGTCAACTTACTTGTCCTGGCCAGCAGATCGAGTTGCTTGCCGGTTATTCTCGATGACTGGAATTGACGTACATGAGTGACTTCTTGGGGCTAAATTGAATAAGTATTTTTGACTTTGATTTTGAATTTTTGACGCTTTTGGTATCGCGTGTTATATTTTTGATTTTACCTAAACGGTTAGATATGCAAGTCAAGCTAAATAAAGAAAAATATTACATATCTATTATTAGGGCTTAAAATTGCTTTAGCTATTCTAATAGTCTTAAAATCCTCATAACGTAAGGTGATACGGTCAGTCTCAAACATTAAATTGAAACGAAGCAAATCCGAGCACTACAATAGGTTCCCAATTAATCGATTCACCGCGGAAGAAATTCAAATTGACTCTCATATCGGGCGGGCGCCGCGAGAGGGCGCGCGCAAACCACCTGCGTGCCGCATCCGGCCCGGCCAATTACTGTGAATTTTACCCTAAATAAAGCACCCTAACGATCGTTACCGGACACTTGTTAAATTTCCAACTTGATTAATAACCTACACGTATTAAATTTACGTTGTGTGTAGTGAAAAAATGGAAAATATATTTTGGAAATATTTTATTATAGAATATGGTTTTTGTCTTTTAATATTATCTGCTTATAAATTAACATCAGCCTCTGGGTATTTTTTTTTAATTTGATACGTGAATGTCTCGTTTAATTGACTGGATTTGAAATGGGCGATCTAACACAGCTCGGTAGAAGTAAAGTAAACTACTAAAGTAATATAGGCATTTAAAAACAACCATAATATGTGTCGCCTTAACAAACTAATCTATTCTAACATCAACATATCTGTAGTACAAAGACAAGATTAAAAAGAATGTCTGCAAAATATTCCACTGACCACCGATGTCCAAATAATAATAGCAAATATAAACCTTAAAGTCAACACGGTACGAAACACTATCGTGAGCATTAAATTGGCAAGGATAAGATCAGCACCTCGCAAACAAGCCTATTTATTTATTTATTTAATCACCTTGAACGACGGACAATGTCGCATTGTGGCCCTGATTTATTGCTCGTCCTTGATCTGTTATGGTGTCCATAATATTTTATTATAAGACAGATATGGTGCGCGGTCGGAATTAATTGCATGAATCTGCCATTGGACAGTGTTGAACAATTAGAAAGAGAATGACTTTATAAACATTGTTTTATTAGATCGATAGGTTCGTAATGCAACGTTTTTATCAACTTTTACTAATGTTACATTGTTGCTTGCTGGGTAGGACACGATAAGTTTGTCCGGCTGGATCGCGAACACCAGACACCAGGTTTAACTCTCGCCATAGTGGCACGATTGTGTGACGCGTTCTGGGATCAGCTGACGTATCTTGTAATCAAGTGAGGTGCTAAGGATCTGTATCCGGATGGGTCACAAACCATGCACATGATGATAAGCCTTGTCACAACTTTCTTTTGATTTAAAGCGTTTCGTAATCAGCCAGTGTATATCCTAATATAATAAAAAGGTCACTGTTATATATTTAAAAGTGGAATATTATAAAAGGTTATTTCTATCGCGTTGTAGAAGCGTGGTGAAGTCACCACCAGGTAGAATGCTGGTCAATGTGCAGTCTCCTAACGCACTCCAATATTATTGTAAGTATAGGGTTGTACAAAACACAATAATCTGGGAAGTAGTGCTAACTTTTAGAACTAATAAATTGGGATTATGAACAAAATATCGTCGGTGATACTACAAATCGAGCTATGTCACTATGAACTGATTTTACAGGTGAAAGACAAAACTTGGTTAACGATTCGGTAGGTTTGTGGCATGCATATCGTGGTGTTATATATATCTTTAGTAAAATCTATAAAAATGTGTGCAAAATAAAATTGATAAATAAAGGCGGAGATATAAATTGCAATATCACCGACGATATGCAGTTATTATAAAATACGTCAATAAAATTGATTTGTCACGTTATTTCGTTTCGTTTCTAAATCGCACTATTATAATATTTAAATACTAAAATATTTGACAAGCCAACGACCTATTAATTACCTTAACAGTCTCTATTCCGTTGAAATTTAAATATGAATAATGTTTGTAATATTTGCATAATAATACTGTTTATTTTTAGTTATTGAAATTTACTATTATAAGAATGTTTAATAAAACGCAATATAAATTATGAATAACAAGTCATGGTGTTATTATGTAAATTGATGACCATTTGAAACGTAATCTTATATTTTAAATTAATAATTTGTGACCAGTGTGTTATTACGATATTATCTATATAAAATTGATGTTTGTATGTATGTTCCTTATGGACTCCAAAACAGCTGGAGCGATTTTGATGAAATTTTCAGACAATCTTCACATTAGCCCAGCGGACTATCATGTAAAGTATGACAGCGATCGCATGGCATGCATGGCATGCAGTCATCTTATCATTAATGTGAATTAGTTACCACAGTCGCTGACTGAAGTCCTGGGGCCAATATTACTAAGTTGTTACTCCTGGAGACTGAGTTGGACCGGCTCGTGGCCGGTATGTGTTGTGTTGCCGACCACATCCATCGGCGCGGAACACAGCATCGCGAACTGTTGCTTTCCGTCAGAAACAGGTGTAGCGGTGGTACGTACCTACGCCTTACACAGTTTCTACAAATATTTCATTTGTCATTAAATATACGGCCTGGGTTAATTAAAGACAGAGAGAAAGGTAGATCCTTATCGGATAATGTAAAGCCTTAAAAAAGAAACTATTTACAGTTATGCAGAACTATTTAGCTTTCGTAACATAGCGGCAGTTAGTAAGCTCAGTATTATTATATTTTTTTTGGAACTGTCTATACTGTTAGACTTAAGGGCCCTGGAGCCTTTGCGCTTTTACAGCTTCACCGGGCTTGTGAGCTCAGTATCAAAGGTTCGATTCTCTTATAGAGGACGCCTTTTATATAATATAAATTATTGTCAGTTTAGTGTGTAGGGTTCAACATTTGTATAAATATGTCATATGTATATAAGCTGTTCACTTTGGAATTATGTAGGAAACCATACTTACAAATATTATACTAATCGCTAAAAACATAGTTCATCTTATTAACCAAAGGAGTTAAATAACATCTTATAAAATATTAAAATTCCACAATATCTACACGCTTAACCGCGGCACGCGCCCTTGAATCTGCAATTAAATTAAAACTATTCATAATATTAACATAGAAATAGATTCGATGTCTAATCGTGGTGGTGTCAAAAATGTTTAATTAAAAAGATTGATGCTTACCGGCGGAGTGGAGCACCAGAGAAGTACAGTCGAGTTGCAAACTTATCTAATTAGTTGGGGCGCCGCGAGGGGGCGCCCCTCACCGCGCCGCGCGGAGCTCGGGGACACAGGCGGGGGCAATTAGCGGTGATAGTCGATTAGCTCATCGTGCGAGTGCGGCTTTTGACAAATGTTTCCACTAATAAATTGTTATTAATATTTATGTTATAGATAATTTATTAAATGTATTAATGTTCAGGTTTTGGTTAAGGGGTTGTTAATTACGTATGTAGAAATGGGATGCTTATTTATTGTGCGTATCGTATTTCATTATTTAAATTTATAGTTTTACACTTTTCTCTGAAATATTTTGTGATTGAGCATTGAGACTATTTCTTATTTGTAAATCCGTAATGATATAGGAGTAGTAAGTGGTGATAAAGCTATCACAGGTCTCTATTTTGGTCTGCAAGAGACTTTTATTTATAAACAATTAGTTATTAAATAGAAAAAGTACTCACTGGGTGGAAAGTAACAAGCCTTCTTTTTACTTACTCCAATATGAACATAGCGTGACGATAGATCGATGATATATAATTTTGTTAAATTTTAAACAGTTTATTATTCTTTGTAGGGTTTAGTGTTTAGCCACAACTTCACCTGATTTTAAATAACGTTGTGGCCCAATATGCCACACGCTAAGCCTAGTGGGAGGACTGGCTCTGAAGTGCGGCTACCGGAACACACACACGGTGCTTGGCGATAGATTTTCAACTTGAACGTGGTACCTAGCCCCACCTGGCATTAGAAAATACCCTGCCACGATAATATGGTCTCATCACGATTTTTCCCTTCAGCGAAAGGTCAACTTCTTTGCAGGGATTCGAACTCACGTCGATCGATGCGGTCTCCATAGAAGCTACCATTTAGTAATCATTGCTTCAATTATTTATTCATCAATCAATACCAAATTAAATGATAGAAATTTTCATATTTTTTTAGTACAAAGTTATTGTATAAAACACACATTTTTCGTTCTTGATATAAAAAAAATGATATTGTTAAACGACAGGTATATAGTAGAGTACTCATAGAGCAAGGGAGTCAGGCCTCGCTCTGAGAGATTGATTGGTGAAAGTTTAGTAATAAATGTCCGTACACAGAGATAATTAATTCTTAGCGTAGCTTAATTGATATTGGTATTAACACTAATTAGAAAACTTTAACGTTGTTTTACGATAATTTATTTTGCCGTTGTAATTTGAATCTTCTTGGAAAGACGTTTTTGTATTATTTTTTTTAAATTGTTGTTAGCACTTTTTTATTGTATGAAGTAGCAAACAGCTCATTTAATCCTACATTCATTTCTAAGGTGACCCTAGTTAATAATAGTTTTCTACTCCGGAACACCTTGTCTAATAGTGCGTGTTGTTAACTACATCCTTCAGACCTGAATAAAACAGTGCGAGGTACTTCAGCAGTCCAAAGTAGCAAAGGTTCTACCACTTTTAAAGCTTGCACGATCACTAGGAGAAACGGTTAAGATTTATATAGTCTTAGAAGAAAATGTCCTTTTTATAATCGATGATAACTCAGATATGAATACTATCACAATGTACAAACAGATCTAATTACAAAAACCCCAGAAAACCTGTTTGTGATCGTTCCTGGAATGACTGAATGCAAAAATGGTGGTTGGAAATGGCTCATAGAAACTCGAAGGATGACACGGTTTCTTGTTTTTTTTTTTTATTAGGATATTTTGATATTAGTAAACATAATATTTTTTTATTTAACCACAATTTGATTTGTGCAACTTTTACAGTTTGAAGTTATACATAGAAACTTCAGTATTTACAACATGATGTTCATGTCCACTAATACATATTTACAATTAATGACAGAGTGACTGATTTCAAAGGGTCGGTAATGCACATGTGATGCTTCCGTTATTTGCAAGCGTCCATAGGCTGCGGTGACCACTTACCATCAAACAGGCCCCCACGGCTCACATAAAATACCGCCAAAATTATATATTATATAGCCAAATAACATGTTTATGAATTTAAAACAAAAACCATCACATGACTCTTTGATATCCCGCCAAACACTCCCACGTGATATACGAATACGAATCGGAGATGTATTTCATACTTTGCCTAAATAGAATGCCGGCATTTCATACATTGCCTATAAAATACCTATACTTATAAGATATTTAATGCGGGTCTACAAGGCGTATTACTTTCGGCATAGTTAAACAGGCCGTGGTCACAATCCGAGCATACAGTCTTCGTTAATGAGGGCAGTTTCTAGAGACAACCCTAAAAATAAAAAAAAAATAAAGCATAAGGTCCTTGTTACTAGAGATGTTCCGACACACTACACTCACTGTATGCACTACAACATCTATCGATCGCATCCGAGGTTTAAGTATTTTGATAATCGGATTTCATGCCAAAGATAGTTTTAGTCTATAATACCGTTTGAAAGTTTTGTTCTAACAAATTTCAATTGCATCTCTTACTATCCTAGGATAGTAGAAGCGATCTGCGGAGAGAAATTTTGGCTCATGTAATTTAATCCAATGATCCATCTTCCAGCAGGTGGTAAACAAAATCCTTTTTTGATATTATGATTCTTCAAAATACTAAAAGCAATTATATTGGAAAGGTTAATTTACCAACGTGTAAAGTTATTACACGTTATTTATTTATCCATTTCACCTTCGATATGTTACCTACGCTTACGTGTTGGTTTGTCTGTATTAGTAATATCGCAAATACATGTTTATAAGTGGAATTGAATTGTATCTTAGCTATAATAAAAAGGTGCGACGTCGACACGTACGTCACGTATAACAATCGCTGCGCCTCGCGTCTTACCACTAACGCGTTGTCAGGTTTTTCCACGCCTGTTGCAACTTGCAACAGTTACCAATAGACGGCCACTAGACTAGAACAAGCGTTTAATTAAAGGACGCTCACCTCGCGTCGGTTGCATCGGCCGGCTCATCGCATGCGCCTTAATTAGTTCAGACCGTCCCGCGCCCCGCGCTATAGCGGGCTTATTTTGTTTTTCTCGGATAATTTTTAATTAAACGCTTGATTAAAATGAAAGTTTGCGTAAGTAGCGAGCGAGGAACAATCGAGCCGGAGTTTAGGATAATGAATTGATGGTGTTACTTCGCTCGCTGTCGAGTTGAGAACTCATTCGAGGGAGTTAATTAAAAATCACCAATAGAACGTGTGCACTCGAGTTACGAACGAGATCATAAAACTTAGTCGGAGCTACGGACGTACTGTAGTTTCACCATGTCAATTTGAATACAAGATTTCTTTATGTCGATGTAATATAATATGTTTAATGTTTTATGTATTGTTAATCTTTTTCTCTCATTTGATATAAAAATATAGGTATCAACGATATAGGACTATAAATATGGTATTTATCATTTTTATGTAAAAGTATATAAAATTTAATTTAATATAATACGAGTGTTAATTTCTCAATCAACACATCAAAAGACATAGGTATCTCTTACGGCGATTTTCATCGCGGCATCACTTATAGAGTCGGCGATGAGGGCGCGACGCGACACCAACGCTTGTATCGCAAACGGTGAATGTCATTAGCAAATTCATGTGTTGTAGGTGACACGCGCCGCTAACGAGTTTCATGCTAACAACGCGCTAACTACATTTTCCGATGTTGCGGTACGACTTAAGTCATAACGTGTAGCGCAGTGATATCTATACCTTATTTACACAACTAAAATAAGTACCAGAAGGTTTTGATTGTGTTTATTATTGGTGTGGTTTTAGTGGGCCCTACAGTTAAGCACGCTTCTTTCGCTACTTAGGACAAACTTCTGTGTAATAAGCATAATTGTTAGTTTAGTTTTTTTTATAGTAGCTCGGCAAAATGGCTGAATTGTGCCTGATGGTAAGCACAGTACAATCCAGGTAAACAACAGTGGGCACTGAGAGAACGAAATCTATTGCACGTCGTCGCTGTCATGCTGACCTGCATGTCTTCTTGGCATTAATCTTATAAATGCGAAAGTAACTCTGTCCCTCACGACTAAACCTCGGAAGTGACTGCAATGAAATTCGGCATAGATTTAGGAAGGACATACTAATAAATACACACAGATGGAGTCTGAGGTAAAAAGTAGTATTATTATATCATTTTTATATTAATACGATATTTTCTGTATGTTTTGTGGTATAGTATGCCTATGAAATACAGTGTCAAGTATAAACGACGTTTTGATAATATAGCTATGAGATCTGAAGCAACAAGTAAGGTATCCCGTCTCCGAACGCATCCCGGCTTTATTGAGAGCCATTCGTCTTGGGGCCTTTACCCGTCAGAGACGCCCTAATAAACCCGTTTCCTCTACCTTCTACTTTACTTAGCCAATACTATTGAAACAAACAAAGTTATCAGTATTAATATTGAAAACTTATAGCTTTACCTGACATAAAGATATTGATAATATTACGTCGAAATTTCTAATGTCTAATTTATTTTAATTTATTCTTCTACGAGATTTTGTCGCCTCGAAAAATTGTCTTGTTTTATTAAACATTCTTATTACGAATATATTTAAAATATATTAAGATGGCGACTTTAAAATTTATAACAACAAAGAAATCGAAGTATTATTCTCGTAAACAAATGATAAGAGAGCTTTATGATTGAAGAATGAACCTTTATATGTATTTGTTTGTCGACTCGGTCGCAATATCTGCAAGTGATTTCTAGGAACTTGTTACAAATAGTTTAAAACTAGTCGCTATGACCAAAATCGGCGTTACACTCAAGGTCTTTCTAGCCAAATTATTTTCCTCTGAAAATATACTTTAAATTCAAGGGACTTAAGTGTTTCATCGCTATAACCAAAAAGGTCGTTATAAATGAAATAAATACTTGTAAACAATAGAATAAAAAATTGACATGTTTAAAAATATATCTGTTGTTGTTTTTACCAGCAGCCGTATTTATACATATGGATTATCGAAAGTATTTTTACCAACAAAAAATAAAATCTGCAATAACTACATTGAAATTGTAATTTGAAAAAACATGTTATATTACGATAAAATAGACATTCAATTTTTTTTAATCTTTTTGATTAACATTAATTATTGTTTATATAAACAATATTACAAAATATTAATATATGAAAAAAAAACAACTCCTAAAAACAAACACGCGCCAACAACCCGACAAGCGACAATGCCCCACTCGAACACCCCACTCTAATGATCTCGCAGAGAGGTTTTAAATTATGTTCCTCGCAACAATCCGAAGTCGACACGTACACATCTTCCCACGCCCCGCGTCCCGCGCTCCCGCCACCACCCTTAATGAATAAAATAACACATCAAGATGTTCATCTTAAATTAATGAGGAATTCGGCGTATTGAATTTTACAAGAATACAAGTCTTCTACATATCGTCTATATACAATAAAACGTTAAAAGTTTATTTATTAACCCTTCTGAGTGAAACAGGTATTTTATCACTGACTATTATCAACCTCAGAACCGTTCGTGACATATTTCAATAAAGGATACTGTATAAAGTGAGAATATCTATATACCTATATAGCGTACTGTAGAAGTTTTCATAAATGTAAATATTAAGTTAGTATATACATACTAATTTCGTATTACTAACATAGCGAATCAAATCTTGTACCTACTTTTAAGTCAAGTTAGAATTTTGAGAGAGTTTTACTTCAAAAACTAATTATCCTAAAATAAATCAAATTCCATATTAATTTATCAGTTATTAAACAATTTTGACAAATTGTAAAGATATATGTAATATAGAGAATATATGTATATGATTTATAATGTATGTTAAGAAATATAATAATTGCAAAACTAAATGTTCCGATTCTATGAACTTTAAAGGGTTGAACTCACATATTCGTTAATTAAATTACGTTATGAAAGGAAACCTTAAATGGGAAATCTTCAAAGTTTCTACAACTAAATAAATAAAATAATAAATCTGAAAGGCAGCCGCGGGTCCCTATCTCACGTCCCAGTCCCGATGTGCCGAAACTCGGTTAACGTACGGTCAAGTAAATAAAACAAATACATGTGTTAATTAATTACTTTAATTTTAATTAAATCTATTCATGAAATTGACCTGCGAATTTAGAATAGAATCTGTATATTTGTCTAATTAATTAATTTGGCTTTTGTAGAGTTGTCGTAACACATTTGTTCGTTTACTTTGAGCCTTGTGTATTCAATTTGATTGCTGTCAACAACTTTTCATCATAGATACGTTGAATTCTTGAATCTAGCTTGTGCTGTATTTTAGTAAAATAATTATGTCGTTTACATATTATACCGTAAACCTTCAAAAGAAACGGCAAACGGTTTCACAGTGCTCATTTATCATTAAGAACTCCCTATATCCAATTGAAGACAACGGGATCGAAGTCGTGGGCAAAAGCTATATAATAATAAACATTCATAAATAAATATACAAATAATAAAACATAAACATCCACATTTACAATTACGTCTCATTGAATAATCGATTTTTTAAACCTTTAGCGACACTGAAGACAGTAGAAATTCTACTGACTACAGGTTAAAGATTCAGTTAAGTAAACCCCGTTAAAGAAGATAAAATATTACATTATGCTATAAACTTAATCAAGTACAAGATTCTCGTTTGAATGAAAGCCGCAATACATTGATTTAACAAGTTTCCTTCTATTTTTACATGTGTAATCCCTAAGTTATATATCGTACACACGCGGCACGCCGCCGCGCCGCTCCCGCGAGCGTCCAACACAAATAGATTCGTACATGTTTGTCTTGGCTTGGTTTAATTAATTTTACCTTCATACGCCGATACTGTTTGTCGGGTGTTCCTTAATTGAAAACGCTCTTACCGAAGTAAATGAAACGAAATCCTATTTGCTCCGAATGATTGAGGCGAATTTATCTTTTAAGACTTTTAAAATTTATATTTAACCCTTTATGTACACTTAATTTTGAATCTCATTAAATTTCTGATGCGAAATTCTCGCCTACCATTGGATCTTTCCCGTTAGTCTATATCTCTATTCTTGTCATGACCCTAAACGAGATATAAAATTGTTGTATTACTATATAATTGAGTTTTATTTCCAGGTGATCTGATTTCCTTTTCTTCACTTCACTGTGCTAACTCTAGTTTGTTTTACTTTGGCTATAAACTAGTTGTCTGTAAAACATTTAACATAAAGTCTTAAATTTTTTTACAGACCGGATCTTGGGCTAAATGAGATAAATAAATTTCAAATCAATTATAAAAAGCGACTTAGCATATTTATTGAAATCAAATTACGATGCTAAAGCAGTTGTTATAAGAGTCATGAAAATGGGCTTAGTTAACTTCCGACAGCACTTTTTCTATATGTGTTTTGCAGGCTAGCGTTCATACTCAATCTCACCTACTGGCATGACAAATAAAAATATAAACTATTTTAGGGTGTCCTAACAATTTATCTTTCGTAGGACGCGTTCCAACAAATTTTAATCGCACTTTACCCAAGTTTCAATTTAAAGCAAATATAACTGAATATCCCATTGTCACAGTTCCCATGATTTGGCGAGGATCATGCTCTACTGCACAAATGACCGAACGCAAACAGCTAATTAATTTCCATACACTCTCAGTAGGGCAGTTGTAACTAATTGCCAACTCGTCGGCAACGTTTTTTGTATTAAATACGGCTATTACTAGCATGAAGGCTTGCTATACACTCTTAACTATAGAGGAAAACAGAGAAATACAATGTTCGGAAATCGATATAATTCGTGTAATTAATATTTGACATCTCAAACAGCTTTGTGTGTCTTTAAGGTCACACAGTATTTTTATTATTGTTTTGGTTTAATTGTGTTAAAGGACATAATTGCGTTAGTTATGTTAGTATCAGATGAAACAGCCAGGATTTCATTAACAGAAAAACTGAAAAAGGGATTTCTGGCTAGAATTATTCCGCTATCGTAAAAAATACGAATCAATATAACTACAACACAGTCGAGGAGAAGTAAAATAATATGTAGTTTATAGCCTTAAAGAGATACACAAATCAAGTATTAGACTGTAATAAAAGAATTAAAGTATATTATAGGAAATAACCAAACTCAATTAACAAAAATTTGCAAATACAGTCCTCTTTTTTTGGACGACAGTATTGGTATTTCATACACGTCTATTAATCCTATATTAATTTCGATGTAGATATATTTCTAGGAAGTTCTAAATGACATTGAAAATTCATAAATTATTTCTAACAATCTACATATGATTTGAAATATAATAATTCTAACAAAATATTAATATTCGTTATGAAGTTTTATACAGATAACTAGCTCTTTTAAGTTATCTAATAGAGATTTATTACATCCTGTAACAAAACTTAAAACTAGTTATTTTCTCATGAAAGACTTGTTTAGTTATATTCAAAATACATAAAAGTGCATAAGTGTCGCTTTTAATTTATTTACCGTTTTAAGTAACTAGTCATGTAAGTCCTTATCAACACTATACTAAGTATTGGCCTCGTTCTAAAACATAATTTATTCTGTTTCTTAACAGCGTTCAGATACGTCTATAATATCACGGTAAGATTAAATTAAGTAGTTTACACTGGTTTTCAATTTAGAATTTTATTACGTTACGAATTTTCGAGAATGAATTATACACATAAAACGACTTTATTTTTTATTCTTATAATGACGTTTATAGCTGTTTAAATTTGACGGTAGACAAATTTTGTAGTTACACAATAGAGATTATTATAGACAGTGTTAGTATCTCCACGTTTCTGCTATGGGCTTTGAAAGGAAATAGAAGGAAACCTTTGTTCGTATTTATCTAAAACCAAATAAATATAATACTTTAATAATTGTAGGTCCTGAGAAAAACCATCTATTCGGAAAATATAACCGCCATTGAGTTGAGCTAACATAAAATTGTTTCATTATTATTATTTTTATATATTTACAAACTACTTCTAAATTCTACTACATTACAAACTAAAATTACCATGCATATAACATCGAGACCACGGAATATAGATTTAAGGAGAATATCGACATGGACGCTTGTACAGTTAATGCTCAAGAGATGTAAGACAGATCAATTTCTTTGGAGATTTCTCTCTACTTGGGCAGCCCGACTGGTAGAATAGCTTCACCCTACAGAAGATTACAGCCAAAATAACCTTGTGTTATGTTGCTGCGGTAAGTAGGATTTCCAGAGCTCTTTGGGGAAGAGGGTCAAGGTCGGCAATGTGCTAGTGATACTTATGGTATTACAAGCGACCATAGGCTACTACAGTAGCCGCTTGCCGTCAGTCGGGCCGTATTGTCGCCTTTGTAGTATAAAAAAGATGCGTCAAGAAATGGAAGCTAGATTATTTTCTTAAATTTGCCACTAGGGCAGCGATTCGCTCGCTTATGTCAGGTTCATGGTGTCTGTTTATTACACCTATAATTATTTCGTTTACATATATATGCAATAAGAATCATTTTTCAGAGTATTGTTTTTGTAATAATCAAACTGAATAATGATTTTAATATTGTGAACAAGTGTGCTTTGAATGTATGTATAAGTTCGAATAAGAGAATGTAATAAAAAGTCGAAGTTGAATCTTCGGAAAACTTCATTGTTTGCTGTTCAAAAGGCAATATAGCCAAAATACAATTTCTAACTTGTTATATAATATTTTATTGCTATCGTAGAAATAATAATAATGCGTATTCGAATAATTCTTAAAGTATGTGGCAATTTTCTATTTATTTTATTAATAGCTAACTTTTGGAAAAAGGATTTAAATATTTTGTATAATAAAAATATGAAAAACCCATTTGCGCGAGTCGTTATGAATTTCTTACCTATTATTTATGTAAAGTCAAAGTCTGTGTATAACGAAACAAAACATACACGTTTTAAAATGGGCCAATTGGATTGGGGATCGCGATTGTCACCCCTCAAATTGTCAGTCCTGCCTATTCCAACTGCTTCTTCTCTCGCGCAGTCGTAATAAATTATCTAGAAATTTATAATCCGTAAATCTGGTGACATCCAAGTGTTCTAAACTTGCCCTCGTGAAACTTGTGATCAATCCAACAATTTATAATTAATAAACATAATTTGACATTAGCGACACTAACGCACTCTAGTGATTCAGACATTTTTCACTATTGTTTTCTTTATATCTAGGCTCTGTAACCGAGACTTTGTAACGATGAATAAAACGATTAGGTATAATTATGCTTTTAGTATTTTTTTATACTATCCAATCGAAACGACCCCACCCTTCGCCCTTTATTAATCAAGAACTCATTGATTTTTGTCACGAATTAAGAAAATCACAATCACAATGAATGTTATCAACCGAAAACTGGCATCTTTTTTATCGACTCGCCGTCGTATAAACCGTGAGGTTTATACATTTTATTTTGACCTATAAATGTATAACTTTGAGGCAATATTTCGGATGTGAGTTCTAATTAATCATATTTAGTATTATGTTCATAGCCTGATCTAAGTCCGCTTTGAACAAAAAAATATATACATTTATTGCTTTTTTGCTTTCATATAACTTTTTTATAATATGTATTACATTTGAGACGCATTTTATGACAGTCAAACCTGATAGTAGATTAATATATATGGTCGCTTAACACATTGAGAATGAACTAAGAACGTGCAATGAAGTAGATGTTTCAAAATAAAATAAAAATATTATTCAATTTAGGCCTCAAGAAAAAATGATGGCTCGGTGGTAGTGTGTACGGAAACCGCGTCGATCGACGTGAGTTTGAATCCCTGCAATGAGCCTGCGCTTTCGGTGAAGGAAAACATCGTAATGAAACTATAGCATGATGGTAGGGCTTTTTCTAATGCTGGCCTAGTTAGTTACCACCTTCAAGTTGAAGATCTGTCGCCAAGCACCAATAGATTTGTTCCGGCAGTTGCACTTGAGAGTCCTTAGTCCTCCCACTAGGCTTAGCGTGTTACCATCTTGGGCCACATCGTCAATTAAGATCAGGTGAGATTGTCGCCATAACGCTAAACCTATAACGGTGAACGGTAAACATCCCAGTCTTCGAGAAGAACCAGCAAGAAACTCGATCGGTTTTTCTTTCTAACTGTACAAATAATATTTACATTTAATTGTCATATTAGTAATTTAGTGGATGCATAAGAGAGGGAGTCACTTCCAGAAATCACTATCATTCACATAATGATCCGCCGTATAACCTTTAGAGAGTAAAACCGGCTTGACATGGTCCTTGAACTCATTGCCTGGCAAATCAGTAATGTACTTCGGGATCTTATTAAAGAACCTAACACTATTACTTAAAAAACATTTATTAATTTTACTAAGTTTAAAACACGCTACGACTAATTTATGTCTATTTTTAGTATTAAAACTGCAAAAATTTTACTTGTCAAAGTTTATACGAATATAAATTAAATTATCAATAGGTTGTAGGTTAGATAAGTTGGGTCTGATACTACGTAAATAACATGAATGGGGATTGATATGCGATGGTTCCTTTTTTCAAACCTAGGCTAAAATAATAGTAATACCAGCTTGTATGTGCCCCACTGCTGGACAAAGGCCTCTTCCCGAGGGAAAGACATGGGCTGAATCAGCATATCAGCCCATGATTGGCGATTTCAAACGCCGAGAAATCCACAGGCCTATACTTTTCCCACATACAATGGATTACTACAATAACATTTCTGAAGAGCTTAGGTTTCCTCACTATGCTTTCCTTCACCGTGAGCCCATAGTATTACTAAAATCAAATTAGTAAATGTACACGAATTTCGAATAAAATTCATTGGTACATGCCGGGCTTGAACCTGCGGACATCGAATCCATGTTCCTCCGGTCTAAACCACTCGATCACCACGATTCGATATATAAATGAAATCTTAATGTCCGAAAGTTAAATCTAAATTAATATTACAAAACTTAAAAAAATGTTTGTTTGTTTGAAGGCGATAATCTCTGGAATTACCAGTCATATTAGAAAAAAATCGTTGTGCATTTTATAGCCTTTTCATTGAGGTTGGTTATAGACTATATAACTTCACGCTACAACCCTAAGTAGCGGAGCAGTAACCATAAACATTTAGCAAGCTGATGATCTGTAGGTAAGTAAGGGAATGATAGGTTACACGGGTGCTTTGACAGCGTCGCGGTGAAGACTTGTTCGAATAAAGATGTAAATCGGGTGAAACCGTGGGGCATAGCTAGTTGTATAATGTACATGAAATGTATCCAGTTTCTTATTCGTATTCTTAACATCTCGGAACCTCTAAAATAAATCTTAATTCGCCTGCAACGTATTTCATCGTTATATTACAGGAATTTGCAATTATAATGTAATTAAATTTCTCGTTATTGCATCGACGTTAATTAATTAAAAGGCAACATTAATTATTAATCAATTTATACTTCGTTATATTTAAAATACATTATATAATCATGTATAAATAAATAGTGATTGTACGCGGACTAAACAGCGTCACTCGGGTTGATTTATAGTAAAGTGTTCGTTAGTTTGCGTTATTATCCATTTATCAAAGCTTAACGAGCAATAATCGTGGCGTTTTACAGCTTGCTTGTTAAAATTGTTACCACCATCGGAGATCAATCTTGAAAGATAATAATGTTAATCATGACATTTTATATGTATATAGGGGGCTCGTTATGTAACAGTCTTAAGAAATAATAAAAATACGTCTTTTATTTCATAGTACACGCACATTCACTAATTTCCACAGAGTAGGTACGTACAACCTTGTTTTTGATTAATATTGGTCGTTTTTATTTTACGACTTCGGTGAGTTATCACTACATTTTTATAATTAATAAAAACGTTTGTAAGTGGTCTATGTGGTATCATTTTTTTCTTTCAAATTTATTTTAAAGTTATGTTTATTTATTAATATTAATTATAATATTTTAAGCTTATTTGTAAATAAATAAGCAATAAAGTTTACATGGAAAATATTGTATTTTTTTATGTTTCATTTATTCACATTATGATTATCATGGTACATGAACCTTATTATGTATTTACAGAATTGTTATTCTATATTTTTTTGCAAAGTTTCTACGTAATTTATTATTATGTTATGGATTAGAACTCACGCCTTTAGTGATTTTAGTCTGGCAACATAGCCGATAGAAGATGGCAGTTGCTTAAAGGACTTATATCCAGTGGCCATTATAAATTATAGGCGGAAGTTCGATTTCTTGGTGGAATATTGATCTTTCATGTTATGGTTTTTAATTTAATTCATTTATATACGTAACAAATAACGTCCAAACACCAAAGTCCTATATTATGTTTGGTATCATTTTGCGTAATATAATTTTATTATTGTCCACAAGTGAAGTGGATTACTAATAATAACTAGAAACATGTATTTTAAGTTGCCACAAAAACTCCTTGGACATTTTAACAAGCGAGCCACAATCTTGTCAGAGCAATGTTTGTTTTATTAAATTAATAGTACAAAGTGAAGCTTAAAGGATATGTATCCAAAGGCCTTAAAAATTAAAAAACAAAAATAGAACAAGCAAGATTCATTGATGTTTACTTGAACATATCGGCATTAGAACCGCTATTCACTGAATCCATTTAAGAATTTTCAATTCCATTATTTGTTTTTGAAAAGTTTGAAACCCGGCTTTATCACATTAGCACAGTCATTTTACCTTATCTGTACTATTATTAAGTGTTAACAGTTCCATAGAATCATGGAGTGGTACATCGTAACTGTCATATTATAAGTTACTTTATGTGAAAATATTCTAGGTGCTTGTCTTTTAAAAAAATGCCATCACGTCTCTGCAAGGGAGATGCGCCTTACAATGTCGCTTCCAAGACAAAGTAATGGTCATTAATATTTACGATTTACTTTATCCTCAACACATAATATGTGATTGCTGTTTATTATATCGCAAAACAAGAATGCACATACTAGAATACAATGAATTATATTTATTTGTTATACCTGTGGGTAATGAAATACCATTTGATTTCACGTAAATAATTTATTGGTACTCACTAATCAGATGTTCACTACATTGGGGTCGTACTTACAGTCTCTGTTGTTTACATTACTCTGTGATCCTCTTGCAGATTACTTCATTTTATCGCTTGTTGTTTTCGCTTGGTTGTCTAAAACAAAACTGTTCTTCCCGTTTATATACCCAAATAAAAGAAAGAGTCGAAATTACTAGAATTGAATAGAATATATTTTTAGCATACGTGATCGTTTAAAATAAGGGGTAGTGTGCTATTTTTAGACATTGTTTTATTGATTATGTAATCTGAATGATACTTTGAATGTGTGTGTAAACTGGGATGCTTTTTTTTATATTTACGAATAAATACTCGATGTTTCTAGAAGATTCTTGACGTTTTCAGATATTTTGAGAATAGTGTTTTTTTTTTGCTCATATCGTAACATTATATTATTATTACGTAAGAACCGTGTTTCCGTACTAAAAATTTAGAACCAATTAAGACAAATATATAAACCTCAAATGAGAAACCGTGATCAAGAGGTTGCTACTTCACTTAATCTGAGTTATTACCAACTATATAATTTAAATTTACGTTCGTTTACATGTTTTGATTTTGGATAACTAATTTTGTTATTCCATTATTCCAACAGTCATAATATATATGTCGGTGTGATTAATGAAACCGTTTGGATGATTTTGAGTCCGTACTATTGACGAGCAACAAGTACTAGGTATAGCAATTAAAAACTAAAACTAAATAAAATGTATGGTTTGTTCCAGAATGTTCGGTTCAGGCGGCGCGTGCGCAGCGTGCGGGCAGGCGATACCAGCGAGCGAGTTCGTTATGAGAACGAACGCGCCGCAGCAGCCGCTACATGTTTTCCACATAAAATGTTTCGCGTGCTCCAAGTGTGGCTCACACCTTATGCAAGGCGATAGGTACTTAATACGATTTCCATAATTATAACAAATAGTAACATTTTCGCTTCTCTTAGTTTATTCACTCACTAAATAGATATTCAGCGAGGTATATATGCCTACTCTGTATACAGTGCCGTTCTTATTTTATGACGATCCTATTTGATGGCAGCAATTCTCATCTTTAAATATGATAAGCTCGTTAAAAACAGTTTAAAATAACTTGTACAATTCCTGAATACCGCCGCCGAATTCCGAATATTTCGCAAGAGCAAAGCGATACCAGAAATCGCAAAATATCGGCTGCAAGATGGCAAATTCAGGTATTATGTATGACTGGTATGTACTCGTAATTCGCAAAATACGTAATTACATGGCCAGCTACTGTTTTGTGCTTTATTGAAAAATTTCAAAGAGTTAATTATTCATATGATATTTTTTGGTTATCAGTGACACAATGTGTTTACTTAAGCTTATTTGAATCTTCTTCTTCTTACCCTTATCCCACTTAAGTAGGGTCGGCACAACATGTTTTTCTCTTCCACTCTATTAACTATCATCTCAGTATTCACCTCTTTTATACACATCACTCTTCACACAGTCCATCCATACCTTCTTCGGTCTACCTTTACTCATATATCCATCCACCTTCATACTAACATTCTTCTAGTTATTCATCCCTCCTCATAACATGCCCATACCACGCTAATATATAATCCCTCAACTTCTTTGTGACTGGTATTATAATATTATAATCGTCGTAGGTATTATATGCTCGCGGGTTCCCTGGTCTGCGAGCAGGATTGGCAGAAACTGATGAAAAGTGCGAACGCGACGGGAGGGGGCGCGACGGCGCCGGTGCGCAAAGGCAAGGTGGGGCGCCCGCGTAGGTCGCGCGAATGAGCACCACCGACGCACGCATTGCAACACTCTCATAAAGACTACGAGGAGGTTCGTACTTCACTTTACACATATTAATTCTAGGACTGTTACTTACAAATTAACCGTAATAGGCTACTTGCCTCATATCATGTTTGGCGCAATAAATATATATTTTCTGTAGTATTTGACTTAAAAACCAATATTTATCGATTTCATATATTAAAAGTGTAAGATGGCTACATATTTTCAATTTAAAAATGTTTATTTTTTTTCGTTTTTAGTTTGAACTCTGAAAAAACTGTCGGTCTGTCGGTGTAAAATACCTGTTAGCGGGTTGTTGATAAATATACCAAAAAACCAATACCAATACCAAAAAAGTAAAAAAATATATAATTAAAATCGAATTCCATTTCAAATTGAAATACATTAATTGATTGAATTAAAATTACATACATACAAACACAACCCGGATATGAACTACACTCTCTGGACTGTGTTTAATGGATAAAATTCTATATTTTTTACACTTAAATAAATAAAATGTAAGCTCTCACTACACCTCTTGAATGTTTAGGGGGATATCAGAGTAGTTATGCAGAGTTACAAAGTGAGATTTCCTATTTATTTTTCTCTTGCCATGAATAGTAGAATTCGAAGCGCATGCAATGAACAAAACTACAAAAAAACTTTTAACTGTATTATTCTCTTATTTTCTAGGTCTTTCTTTCTATAAAATTTCTGTTTTATCAAATGGGTTAGCTATTTTCTCATGTAGCAACTAGTACAGGATCGGCAAATTAAACTTTGGTTTCTTTGATCTAGAAAACTTTTCGAAATTCTCTCTCGATCCGTTTGAACAAAGGCCAAGCATTATGTTTAAATTAAATTTTATCATAAAACATTTCTTTCATACAAGGTCCCTCATTATTCAGACAAAGAACTATGGTCCGCGTAATAATAAAATCATAACCTTTGTTTTAACATTGGATTTTACCTATCAACTATGTAATCAGATATATTGCGTGATATTTAAAAAATATGTACATATCATCATATATATACACATATAACATAATATATTTATCTTTTAAATATTATTTATTCCTTTTCAATTCGAGCAACGATATTATATATCTACCCGCTATATATACTAAATTTACCCGCCCACTTAGCTGGGTGTATTTTAGTTTTTTTTTTATATATCATTGCACTTCTTGAGTCCTAAGGAACAATAAAAAAGTTCTTCTTTCTTTTTCTTCCTAACTTGGCAACCGCTCCTCTTAATTGAAAACCATTACTGCCATTATCGATTGAATATAGTTTACAGTCTTATGATGATTTCAGGATCCTAACAACATGGTGGCTCCCCTGTTAGAAGCTTCTAGGGAGTTCTTGTTGCATCTCAGAATTAATGATCCATGTTATTATGCATAATGCCACCTGTATTACACAATATAGGGCCAAATAATACTTTATGAATAAAAAACAACATCCACTACATGACAGTTTAAGATCCCGCCAAAAACTAAAAAAAGTTTCATCGAAATCCGCCGATAAGTTTTTTTTTTTATTTATTTGCAAACATGTGTGTATGTTTATTTATATTAAATTTTTAAAGGCATTATTTTAGTTCGCCAGTATTTTTGTACTGTACAATATACTGTATTTATCTTTATGATTTACTGTATTTATATACCCGCCCAACTACTGTATTTTTATGTTCAAATCACTGTATATTTTCAAATCCAACCTAGCAACACTGTTATACAAGGACCCTGAACAGGGTATGGCAAATCATTACATTTCTTGTACAAAACAATATTTCGTCGTTAAAATGTATCTTATGTTGGCTTTATATAAAAAAAAAATATCTAACGACTTCCGTCCGTTATCAGTCGGTGGATCCGGTTTTTATTATATTATAGCGGAAGTTTTTCGACACGCCATCTGTGCATAGTTTTGATAAACAGAAATTGTAATATAAAGCATTGTTGAATCATAAGGGCTTGGGGCAGTATTGTACAAGGAATATAAGTATAAAGAGGTTACGCTGTTTCTATGATACTAAGCCTGTAACCTTATGCTGCTTATACTTAGATTGTTATTTATTTATATATTATATGTATAATGTATACATATAAATTCTGTATTGATTAGTAGGTACTTAACTCTATAATTATGTAACCTTAATTATACTTCTAAAATAATATTTTTAAGCTCAATTCGCAATTATCTTTTTTACTTGTATATAATCACAACGTCGTGAACGATTTAATGAACGTTGGAATAATAAATTGGCCAACGTATAAATCAAACGGAACAATTTTTTTATACCACCTAGAACGGTTATTCATCCAAGCGGCAATAATTTATTAAGCGCGCAAAATTTATTTACGTCTGTTTAATAGGGTAATACACCATACGTGTGTCATTAATAGTTCATTAAATCATGGCGAGACTCGATACGTTTAACTTAACAATTATCTGATTTATCCAATTTAAACCCGTAAAAATGTATGTTCGAGAGTGAAAGTGTTTTTACGAAACACGCGTTAATTTATAGCTATGTTAGTTTATAAAAACCAGGCGTATCATGAATATGATTTAATCCATTAAATTTGTTTCATGATTTATATAAAAATGTTTTATTAAATAAATCGGAATCAGTTTATTTTCGATGTATCATATTTTATTCATGTTCATGATTTCACAAGGTCCTGGTTTGTTTTAAAATACAATTATAAGCATAATAAAACAACAAGTAATAATAATAAACAGATTGTCAAAAACATTGATAGGATTCGTTCAAATTTTTTAAACATTTACTTTGGCAGGAATAAAATATATTTTAAATTATTCGACATATAAAATGTTGTTTTATTGAAATAGAAAACCTTATATTGCAAACACGTATGGTTCAAACCCTTTGGGTTTAAAAACTTTGACTTCAAAACACTGAGTGATGTTTTTAACTGGTGACAGTTAAAATCATGCAATCATGCGAAATATTGTTTTAATTTAATAGTAATCTTAATTTGGTCGTGTAATATAATCCGTGCTTTAATAATACAGAAAAAAAAACATTATTCCATTCTATCATGATATCATAAAAACGCAAGACTTCCATTAAAAATTCACCGTGGGCGGGAGGGCTGACCGTTATTGCGTAGTTCGTTCTTGTGTACGCCTGTATTAATTAGTAACATTAATTAATTACACATCCATTATTATTCATCCGACGTCAGTTGAAGATTAATTAACACTTAGAATTATAATTAGTTTCAATATATTGAATTGGGGTACCTATAAGATAATGTTTTTTTTTTCAACTGACTATACTGTTAGCCTTAGGGACCCTGGAGCCTTTGCGGCTAATAAGATAATGGAAAATTAGCAAAGCTAATGTGTTTGTAAGTTAGAATTATCCTGTTGGTTTTACAAATTTATGTTTATCGTACCTGATGGTAAGCAGAGTGCAATACAATAACTTTGGCGACCACCGCAGGATCCTCAAGCCCGGTGAAGCTGTAAAAACTGCAAAGGCTCCAGGGCCCCGAAGGCTAACAGTATAGTCAGTTCGAAAAAAAAGCCGTGGGATCTCCAATTCATCGCCAGTTTTCTCCCTGTCATGCCGGTGTGCTCAAATGTCTCTTCAGGTTAAGTGGTCATTTTAGGACATTGTTGCTATGTATCTATGTTTACACCGAAAGGGATACAGTAGGTTAATTATAATATTAACAATAAAATTTTTATGACTGTTTCCATTTGCATCTATGTGCACGCCGGTACTGGCGCTGAGTCGAAGAGAGTTTTTTTAATAAAAAAACTGTGACGATCATCGAGAGATCGGTAATCCGTCGACGGTCATGATTATCATTTCTTCACGTTATAATGATGCAGTGCAATCGCTTAGCTTTCAGTTCACATCAATACATTTTTGATTTTGTTTCAAATAGATAACATGTCGCTAAGCAATTAAATAAGTAGGCCTGTCCTGACCTTCGACCTTAGCCACACCTTTTGTTAAGTGACTTAGCTTGAAGGATTTAACGAATTTAATGTAAGCGAAATAGATCTGCAAGAGCAGAGAAAAGTGGTGATCCATCCTTTCTTCCATTCCATTAGGAATACTCCATTCCACTAGGAACATGACCTGTTGATAGACAGATGTAAATAAATAAAATTATTAAAGGAAGCGTAAAGATAAATTAGTATAACATAACAAACATGTTAACCCAAATACATTTCACGGATATTACGGATACATAAATTCACGTACCTAGTTAGAATAGTTACAAATTAATAATAGATTTTGCCGTTTTATAATAAAAGACCTGTTTAGTTGTGTACGTCATGATTGATAAGAATGCAAAAGAGAGTGTGTGGTTTACTATAAATATCGATTGTTTCTTAGTACCATATTTAAAAGCTAGGCGACCGAGCAATCACAGCAAAAAAAGGCAATTCGCGGGATCTCTTGAGATTTGCTGCAGTCAGACAAATTATGTACTTACCTTCCTTTTAAATTTTACTTCGAAAGTACAAAGTACTTTCGAAAGTTGAAGCCCAATTATCGATTATTGAGCAAATTTTTATGAATTATACGATAGACAATTAATGTGTAATTAACACTATGGTTTACTTCCGAATAATAAAATTTGATTTTCTATACGAAGAGAAATATCGCCTTGATAAGATCTCGATGCGCTGATTTAAATCGTATTTGTGAAGACCAAACCTCTAAAAATATACTGAATTGTTTGATATTTTTGTAATGTAATTTAAATTTACAATACTGTAAATAATTACCATTAATATCGATAGATTTCCGTCTCTCAGTATTTGCTGCTGTACTTGGATTTTATTGTTCTCCTTTGTTCTGGCAAGCAATAACCTTGATTGAAGATTATTACGCATATTATTTGGTGTAGCGGACACCCCGCCATCTAGCTAGTATATGAGTCAACTTGGGGGTGACGTTTGGCAGTACTGCTTTTCAGTAATTTTTTGTAGTCGCGTAACTGATCGCCGAACGCCGCGCGCGCTCATTTTACTGCTGCATCGAATTTGGAGAATTCAATTAATAATTGTGTTATAAAGATCCAAAAAATATTCTTCAAATTTAATGTCTCTTTTGGGTTGAAAAGTTTAATTCAAAAGTTTTGTTTTCTGTATATCAAAGACAAAAAAAAAACAAAGTGTGGATCCGGAGCCACAACCGAATGAGATAGAGCTATTGTAACAATCGGTCCATCTAGTAAGGAGTATGATAACCTTATTGGGTGATACTTTAATAAAAAGGCTAAAATAAAACGTCATCAGACAGATTTCAGCGAAAATTGTTGTTTCATTTTGAGTCTCTAGTAGTGTTTCTCAAGCTCTTTACAATTACACCCGAATAAATGTCTTAGCTAAACGTTTTCTCACGTTACTTGAATTTATAATTCTACACAGTACTAATTCACAACGATCACGCGCAAGCACTTAGACTATTCCGATGACATCATCGGAAAAACAAACGCTGCAAGATAAATACATACAGAGAAGCTTTATCCATTGTGACCTCAACGGTTGTTATCGCATTATTAGTCTCGTAGGTATTAGCGATTAAAATCAGACAGCATTTTGTAACACAAGAAAGTTTGACCGGCTATTACTTACTTAACGAGCAAATAGAAGTTTTTATGTCAAAAGCATTAAGAACATCACTTTGTAACTAACCGTATAAAAATCTTCGACTGTATTACATGTACCACTAGTTAGTTTTGTTTAACAAGTACAAAAGAAAATATAATGGAACATTTCGCACAAAAGTGTTAGTGCATGAACTGAAAATTGAGTAATAAAATAATCATGTTACAAGAGCCAACGTTACAACCTAAATGGGATTTTTCATGTTCAAAATCCATTTACACAATGCGTCCGATGCAAGTCTTTTTTGGGTCTGTTAATAATTCAGAGTTAATAAGCGCACTGAGATTAAACGAGATCTGCGTGATTCATTTGCACCAACCAGCTGCTCTTCTATATGAAGGTTTTAAATTAACTAAATATTTGTCTTCTTCTGCTGGGAACCAACATAAAGCATATAATTTAACATAATATTGGCAACATCGCGTCTTACGTGGTCGTGGGCCGCGTCGTTCTATATTCCCTCTTCGCTTTCGATTATTGTACTGTGCGCATATATGTCAAATACATACGAGTTGAGTCTGTTCTGACTATTTCACTCACCAAGCCTTCACACCAGTACCTAAGAAGTTGATCATCTTCTTCTTATTATTTAATGGCAACTGTGTTCATCCACATTTCTGCCAACGTCACGTGAATAGAATATTTTTCTAATTATTCTAGTAATCTTCAATCATACGTCTAACAAGATAGTGACTTTTTTTTAATTTGTCCGGGAAGTTTATGTGGCAACTTAAAATGCATGTTCCTAGATATTATTTATAATCGTCCACTTGTGCACAAATAACCTGTATTAATCAACTAAAATCGTCAACTCAACCTCGGTCAACTAAAATAAGTGAACGATAATTTCGTTTTCTCCGTACGAACTACGTACGTTATACGCTACAATAAATAAATTCATGAAGAATATTCTAGATTTTTATGAACAGCTCATTTAATATACTATACTCTATACTTTATCTATGTGGTCATTAGCGTGAGGTGAATCAGCGGCTTTATTTTGTATTTGAGATGGTTTACCTCTTCATTTGCACTCACCACCTTATTTGCTTCATAATTTTTTAATTTTAATGATTATAGAGCATGCTCGCCAAACTCGTTTTCTTGTTTTAAATTTATGTATTTAATATGATAATTTTTAAATGAAATTTGTTTGTGTTTTTTTTGTCTATTATTTTCAGTGTTATTTCTTCATCTATACATATTATAAAACATAACGTCTCTCCCTCTATCTGTCGGTTTATGTTCTTTTCACACGAAAACCACTTATCCGTTTTACAGGTTTTTTTATTTTAATTATAGCTAGGTTATCTGGTCAGGTTATAGGATATATTCTGCAAGATAAAGTAACGTGGAAGCTGATCCATCGCAAATCACGTCAGAGTTAGCGGCAGGCTTCGGTGTGAGTGATAAAACAATTTTAATTCACTTTAAACAAATTGAAAAAGTGAAAAAGCTCGAGAAATGGGTACCGTATGAATTGACTGAAGCACACCAACAAACACGCATTGAGTGCTGCGTTCCATTACTGAACCGTCACAATGACGAGGGAATTTTGTATCGTATTGTTATTTGTGACGGAAAATGTTCACAACCATCACAGGAGAACCTGTCCCAAGCGAAAGTTGACTCAGAAAAAGGTACTGGTGAGTGTTTGGTGGACCAGTGCTGGTGTCATATACTACAGCTTCCTAAGATCTGGCCAGACGATAACGGCAGATCTGTATTATCATCAATTGTAAACCATGATGGAAAAGCTAGCCGTTAATCAACCGAGACTGGGCAATCTCTCTAGCCCACTGCGGCTTCAGGTCAACGCTAGACTCCATACCTCACGACAGACCGTCGCTAAATTAGAGGAATTGCGGTTGGAATGTCTCCGACACCCACCATACTCTCCAGACCTTGCTTTACCAGCAGACCAACAGATTACCACTTTCTTCGGAATTTGGTAAATTTTTGTAAGAAGAAAAATTCAATTCCGATGAGGCTGTCCAAACCGCCTTCAAAGATTTTATTGATCCTCGCTCCCACAATTTTTCAGCAATTAAAACTACCTATAAAATGGCGAAAGTGCATAGATAATAATGGTACACATACTTCGATTGACTAAAGGTATAATTTCATAATATTTTTCTGGTTTTACTTTTTCCATATTAAACGTTAATTTCATATGTAAGGAGCTATTAAATAAATTGAACTTACCGTTCGTGCGTGATCTCCTTAATATTGAGGACTGCGCATTAGCGCAAGGTCATTTTCCTCCGATTCAGGCATGCCTCAGTAATTATAACTATACGGAACACGAAAAGAATATGTAATTTTATGGCAGATTTAAAATATTCTGCATGTTGTTATGTGCATCAATATAATTCAGACGTGTGAAACCGCATAGAGATTTGGCGAAGAAACAATTAAGCTGTTCATTGAACACCAAACAAAGACTCGCTTTGTTTATATGAGAGAGTCACTCGGTCGGAACACGAACTTGCTTCGTCATAATACACTGGAGAGTTTTCTAAACACGCTGGAACTACAAACAACCAAACTTTACTACGGACGCTAATGATATTTATTAGTGCTTTGAAACTGTCTAATTGTAGTACTTGTGGGATGGCGTTTATGTTATTATCTCGTAGAGTAGGTATACCATAAATTTTATCACAGCAGCCGGGACAATAACTTATTTACTATAAATGTCTTAAGACTAAAGGTACAGGTATCTCGTGTGAGCTTTTAATAGTTGCATTTGCTATAAATATTTCTGTTTTGTAATAAAAAAGTTTCTCTACGATTCTGCTAGTGGCACTGCTAGAACAAGAGAAATTAATGTGTTTTTCTTTCATTAACAATAAGTAATTGAACAAAAAATAAGTAAAAAAAATGTTCTTTAAACGTTCTTTTTAAATATACTAAATCAACGGGATTCGTATTATCACCACTCGTGCGTACTGCGTATGAAGTCTGGTGGTCTCACACAACTAGACCAATCGGACGACGTTCACAATCATGAAAATCAGGACTTGCATTAACCGTGCATAATGTAAATGTATTCTATCTCATTCTCTCGTAGGCTAAATCCTATAAATGTATATGGTTGTCTCTTTTTACTGTCGCTTTTTCGTTTCATTAAGTTTCAAATCACAAAGGCGCTAAATATATTTTCACTTAAAAAATTATTATGAGATATGAAAATAAAGCATTAAATACAAACATACAAGTTCACCGCAACGTGTGGTAACCCTACGTAGAGGCAACGAGTCGGCCATTGTCCAACCGCCGCAAGGCGCACCGGAGTCTCACTCATCCTCTGCTTTGTCGGCATCGCTCACAAAATGCAGCAACCAATCTCGAAGTTTAAACGCTGTCGAACTTATTTCGGCAACTCATAAAACTGTTGTCCAGGATTATTAATCAACTCGTTACGTGCTTGTAAGCCTTATATTAGCTAAACCAATAATGTATACCGCAACTTTTAATTATAATATTTTTAATTCATATTATATATATGTATAGGGGATAGTAATCCGCACAGGTTGCATTTTTCCACAAGACTTACATTTACAAGATTTACAGTTTTTTTTTTTATTACGAGAAAAAATCCTTTATTTTTTGGGATATAATATAAAAGCATAACAATACAAGGAAAGAAACTCTTTAGATATGATTTTATTTTATTTTGGCTGTTCTTTTATAGTGTATTTTGATAAGGTTTTTCTGATTTTTATTTTGCGTTCTTAGCCATACTATTGAAAATTTCTACGAACACTTTTCTTGCATTATGGTACTAACTATTAAGAAAATTATAGTTATCGTCATGTATATTTAATTTAACATAACTCGAACCTCAGACCTATGAAAATTTTAAGCAGTCTTGACTACAAGAAAACTGAAGGTGCTACCCTAAATGTTATACTAACAATTACCTCTTCAATTAATGAACATAGTAAATCTTGAGCATCTCTTGAGCCCCTTATTACAAACTGTTTATTAAATCTCCACAGAGTTAGCAAAGAGCCAGTAGTTTGAACAGCCACAGCCAAAGGCTCAATGTTAATTGGAAAACACCTGAAAACGACAGCCTTTATAGTGGGCATGTTTGGCGTAAAAATCAAATGCGGAACGGCTAGCTCAAAGAGTGGTCCGAGCGCCCGGCGGCTTTGTAACGCGATTACGGGAACTTGTCGAAAGTTAATTAAATAAGGTTTTTCCGAATTACCTGGTTAAGATCAAAGTGCTTAGTTGGGAGTTAACAAAGCTTGGCTGCGGGCGAGGCCGGCGCGCTCTCAATGCACCGGACAGGTGAGCTCGTTGTTCAAAGAGCGATTGTGACTGATTCGCTTCTATTTACTACGTATTCGCTATAGCCCTTAGATGAAAACTGAAGGTGTTGGAAGGTGGTGGAGTATTTTCAGTTTACCAGAAATTCTTCCGATTATGTATTATTCCGTATAGCTAGCAAGTGACTAACAAACATTTTAACTACTCCTTAGAATCGGCAAAATATCTGTGGCTGGCATCATGTAGGACTAGGGTCTTGTGAGACTTTGGTAAATACAGATGGGTTAGCGCTTATTCTTTGTAAACTTTTATATGATGTTTTTTAAATTGACTATTTTGTAATGGAATTTTGAACAGTATGTTCTTGTGCTTGTTGCACTACCAATATTTCCTTTCTTTCTTCCTACATTAACCATTTTACCTCTATTACAAGGACTCCAATTGCTCGAAGTATATTTTATGTATCTCTTGTAACTTTACAACTATTTAAATACGAGTAATTATGTAGTGATTAATCTGATTTTATTTGATTTGGGATAAATTTATTATATATTATAGCCATGTAATAAATGATTTGCAAACTGTTACTAGGTATTTAATATAACTGTATAAACAGAGGGTTATTAGGGTAATTAATGCGAAACAAAGAATCCCGTGCGTTTTGACTAACTACCTATACATGTTGTCTATCATATTTTTGATGGTACTGTCACGCGATTTAGTGGGTGCAAAAGCACATTTTTCATTGCACTGTTTGCGACAAATATTTATATTTCTTACGTAATTAAACAACTATACTTGATACAATTTTATATACCTCTACAGTCATGTCAGTACTCAGTTTCATCAGAACCTAGTTTTATTACCTTTTGTGCCTTTCGACCTTCGATCAATAATACAGACTAGATTCCCAGTAAGCGCTTCATTAAAATTAAAGCAAAAAAATACGGTTGTTGTGGTCTTATTTCAAATTAGTCTGATCCAATCATAGCCAACATTCAGAAATAAAAAAGCCGCATTATGCGAAAATCAAAAATTGTGCAAATAACCATCGTAACACCAAGATTTTGGAAGGAATATCTTTTTTGGTAAGTTTATATCATTAAGTGTTTTTCATAAAGTAAAAACAGAATTAAATAGTAAATATGGATCAATTACCAAATGTTATGATTGATGACCAAAACGCGATTGGCGCATTGGCGATGACGCGCCAACTATTGTAACAAACTTCGACTGAACATCACAGCAGACACGATGTCAGCATCGTGAGTGCAATTTTAAGCATTGTGTTTAGTATTTCATAGAATTACATAAACACAATTGGCGACAGTTTTGAGAGAACTTTTGCATGAGATTGTGTATCTAGTGTATTATTGATCGAAGCTTGCGACATATATATGTGTAGCGGTGGTGCTACCGAATTCGGAACCATTAAAGTTCGAACTCAAGTTTTTATATCTAGAATATGCTTTATAGCTGTTACTACAGTCGGTAGTACTATTGTGTTAATGAAAGTTTCAGGTTTTATATCCAGATGGAATCATATTTATGAAAATAAAAATCGATTTGCCTGCTTGAGTACTAACGCCGTATCTGTTTGCTGTATCACAATGCAGCATTGCTCGTGCTGTAATATTTCTGTCCGAATGATGTGATTGGCAAGATGCACTGACACACGAGCCGTGTCAACTTAGTCCTCAGTATTAGCAACTGGGCTGACTGACTGGATTCAGGGCATTAGCTTTTATGGTTGGTTGTACGTTGTACATGGACTATACTCACCGCGTCACATGAATAGGACCAGCATATTTTCCTTTGCTATCTAAGATATCAGGCAAAATAAGTATATATTAATGATACGTATAAACATCTTTAGGCACGTGAAGCTTAGCTAGAAACAATTGAACTTCTTAAAACTTAGCGAGTCTTAGTGACAGTGCCGGTAGGTAATTATGACGCGTCACTTGAATACGACCATTAAATAAAACACAAAAAATTTTGCTATTGAATAATATTTATTTAAACAAATATTGATTAATAATTAAGGCTTTTTCCCTTTTTTTGAATTAAATCAAAAATCCTAGACGGCATTGAATCATAAAGACTTCTTATGTATTTAATCGGCAGTTTACTCCAACACTTTTTTATACTCTTCTCGAGATCTTGCTTATTGTTATATTGTTTACCATTCTTATAAAGTTCACGTGACAACCACCCCCATACATTTTCTATTATATTTAGGTCGGGGGAGAGTGATGGCCAGTCGAGAACATCGATATTATTTTGTTGAAACCATTGACGGACATCATGTGCTCTGTGAATGCTGGCATTATCATGTTGGAAAATGAAACTTTTATCATCTGTGGCACGGCTAAATTTACATATTTCTTTTTTTAAAAGATTAATGTAGCTTCTAGAATTTTGTCTACCTTGTATCACCACTAAATCAATCGGTCCGTTGTATGATATTGCACCCCAGACCATTACTGAGCCTGCATCATTTCGCCGACGCGATAAAATGATTTCACTTTTTCGTAAATCATGAAAATAGTAAGAATACCCGTCAGGGCCATCCAAATTGAATTTTTTTTCATTACTAAATATAACTTTATAGGATGGCCCTGACGGGTATTCTTACTATTTTCATGATTTACGAAAAAATGAAATCATTTTATCGCGTCGGCGAAATGATGCAGGCTCAGTAATGGTCTGGGGTGCAATATCATACAACGGACCGATTGATTTAGTGGTGATACAAGGTAGACAAAATTCTAGAAGCTACATTAATCTTTTAAAAAAAGAAATATGTAAATTTAGCCGTGCCACAGATGATAAAAGTTTCATTTTCCAACATGATAATGCCAGCATTCACAGAGCACATGATGTCCGTCAATGGTTTCAACAAAATAATATCGATGTTCTCGACTGGCCATCACTCTCCCCCGACCTAAATATAATAGAAAATGTATGGGGGTGGTTGTCACGTGAACTTTATAAGAATGGTAAACAATATAACAATAAGCAAGATCTCGAGAAGAGTATAAAAAAGTGTTGGAGTAAACTGCCGATTAAATACATAAGAAGTCTTTATGATTCAATGCCGTCTAGGATTTTTGATTTAATTCAAAAAAAGGGAAAAAGCCTTAATTATTAATCAATATTTGTTTAAATAAATATTATTCAATAGCAAAATTTTTTGTGTTTTATTTAATGGTCGTATTCAAGTGACGCGTCATAATTACCTACCGGCACTGTCACTAAGACTCGCTAAGTTTTAAGAAGTTCAATTGTTTCTAGCTAAGCTTCACGTGCCTAAAGATGTTTATACGTATCATTATTATATACTTATTTTGCCTGATATCTTAGATAGCAAAGGAAAATATGCTGGTCCTATTCATGTGACGCGGTGTGTATATCTGTTTGCTACGTCATAATATTGAGAAACATTTATGTCCTTAATGCGATCGATATTTATCTCATCTCGATGAGATCGCGTCGATCGCTGTGCGTTCCAACTTCTAATCTTACGATTCATCTGAGCTCACGGTAAAGGTAAATATAATGATGAAACCATAGCATCATGTTAGGATATTTCATAGGTATCTCCTGGTTATTTAACAATTCTTAGCAGAAAATCTGTTGCCAAGCACCCATAATCAGTACATGCCAGCAGTCGAACTTAAGTCAGTTTCATTTTTAGGTTATGGTCACTTAACATCGTGCGAGAGGTAATTTACTCTAATATGTTCTTGTCCGTCACTAACGCTGGTTTTATTTGTGTGGTAGAATTATGATCGGAACTAACGGTGCCCCCTTCGTGAGAGCGGCTCGGGCGCCGAACCCGCTACTGTTTCATTGCGTGCTGCGATCAATCAGTCACTCTCACCTGTAATCACTCCCACACTAAATACTCGTAAAAAGATAGCTTATGCAAACTTCATAAATTAGCATGTACCTACTTTTTAACACGGTTGTATAAAAAATATATCTTTACCGATATTACAAAGCTTCGAGAGATTGATTCTTTGTTTGAATGCGATAATCTCTGGAAAAGTAAAAAAAGTGGAAAAGTAATTAAAAAGTATTTATGCATAAATATAATCTATTTATCGAGGAAGGTCTATAAAGGTCTAAAGTTGTATAAAGGTTTTATTAAATGCTATACAATTTTACGCTACACCATAAGAATAGAAGTAGTCACCATATACGTTAAGCAATATGTAACTGCTTATGTATTAAGCAATATGTAAGCGCTGTAAGCAAGTAAGGTAAGTGAAAACGATAGGCTACACGGGTACGTCGGCTGCGGCGCGGTGAGAGGTGAACGAATAAATTTAACACCGAGTGAAACCGTGGGGCACAGCTAGTTACCTATAAAAATGATAAAATGGCCGCTCGGCCGAGAGCGTTGAATTCTTTATTGATCTTGGTGTTAATCGGTGTAAAAAGTAAGTATGTAAAAGATTAATGAAATAAATCATAAAAATATGTGAAATATACATATATGTATTTTGAAGTTAAATTAGTCAACTAACGGAGGAATTTATTTACCTGAAACAAGGAATATTTATTTCATGCAGCGCAAGCAAAGGCGTACTATGCTCGTATCAGCGATTTCTACGCGTTTCTTTATTTTAAAGCATTTGGCGTCTATGTTCCAAGCTATAAAGATAGTATGGGTATATTAGTTCATTTAATGATTATTACAACCTAGCTGTGCCCGCGGCACCGCTCGCGTGGATTACAGAATGCCGTGGGTCGAGCAGACGCGCGAACCGTACTGCCCCCGCTCACAACCACGGAGATCGCCCGCCGGTCTTTTTAAAAACAAAATGATTATTATGGATAATCCTTAGAAGACAGACATATGCTATAGCTGACTTTTTGGTACATCTTTTTAAGATGTACAATTATATAATACATCATTTTGATATATATTTTATGGTTTACTCAGCGTAAGTCCCACAAGCGTCTTTTCTCCGAATTGATTCACCATTATCGTCACTGCTTATTTCGGATGTTATTTTATGTAAGAAAATGTATCCTATAACCTGGCCGAATAACGTATCTATGAACTAAAGGAAAAACCATGTAAATCGGATAAGTGTTTTTCGCGTGAAATAAACAGACGGACAGACAGACAGAGGGACGTTGAATTTTATAATATGTATAGATGGAAGATCACTGACTTACAAAATATAAGTGCATACCTAGTTTGTAATTCAGAGATTCCATACTCGTGTCATTTAGAACCACACCATGTATAATTTTGTGTTTTCTATATACTTATGTCATTCGTAAATATCTTATTATATATTAATGCGATGAGAACAGCAGGTTAAAGATAGTAATATATCAAAACGCTGTCTCACACAAACCATATCCGCTCATACATGATACAATAGTTAAAACATTGTGTTAATTACGGATAAGGCAATAAGCCTGAAACAAACTATGTCAAGATATTAATATATTCATTGGCTCTGTTTCGCTTCTAATTTAGTTACCGGCAATGTGTTCAACCGTACTTCGATGTGTTCACTTATCAACCGTATTTCGATGCTACTAAGCAACCTATGTATATTTATATGTATATTATTACTATTTACACTGTTCATCAGTTATTATTTTTCTGTATGTGATGCTTAATTAACGAAACGAGCATCATAAATAAAGTAGTTGTGTCTCACGGTTTTCACCCATGTTAAATTTATTTGACCTGATATTGCCTTCAGCTTGCCAGATAGCTTGCTTGATGCTAAACACATTATTTTTACAAGCTTTTATTTAACTCGCTACATTAGTATATATGGGTCAAATCTAAATATTTCTTTAGAAAGCAATGATTATGAAGCAATGATGGCTCAGTGGTAGCGTGTACGACTTCGCGTCGATTGACGTAAGTTCGAATGCCTGCAATGAGCCTGAGCTTTCGGTGAAAGAAAACATCGTGTGGAAACCATAGCATGGTGGTAGGACTTTTCTTAAGGCCCGCCTGGCTAGATTCCACGCTCAAGTTGAAAATCTGTCGCCAAGCACCAATAGGTGTGTTCCAGCAGCTGCACTTGAGAGCCAGTCTTCCATTAGGTTTAGCGTATTGAGCCACATCGTCACTCAATATCAGGTGAGATTCTGGCCACTACGCTAAAACCTATAACGATTAAAAAAAGATAGCTCTACGTTCATGGTTACTGCTCCGCTCCTTAAGGTCGTAGCCTGAACTTATATAGCCTCAATGAATAAGCTGTTAATTGTAAAAAGAATATGAAACAAACAATCTCTTCAGCTTTATTATGTTGTAGAATAGATAACTGTACCCGTGACTTTGCACACGTTTATTACTCAACAATTTCTTCATGTCTCATTTTCCTTTTTACTCAGATTTTGTGATTTTTAAAGTATTATTGGCAATACTTATAGCCTTTAAATTGATAAATGATATTTCTTTCCCGTGTAATTTATATTTTTCATAAAAAACGGTGGTTTTTTTTTTACGATTGGTAAAAATATTACTAACCGTTCTTCTTATAGCCTATCAATTATGTAATGAAACATACTTCCAGCGTAGAAAATTTTATCAAAATTGGTCAAGACGATTATTGAGTTAATAACAGATATCAAACAGGTAATTTAGAAAAAAAAAGTCTGTGCAGACAAAACAACATATTAATATACTTGTAAAAAAATAAAATTACAAATATTTGAAATACGACTTATTGAAATCAATTTTTCTGTTAGAGACACTGCCGTATAGCGATTGTAATACTAATAAATAGAAAGCAGCTACATTAGCCTTTAGTGATATTATAGTGTATGATTTAAATGAGAACTAAGTTGCGGGTGATTGCTAGTCGTAAAACTCGTCGTACGGTACGGTCAAAGGTTTTATTATACAAAAAAAAACGATCTAAAAGACTTCAAGCTTATAAAGAAAACATTCATTAAGACATATGCACGTAGACAATATATATATATATATATATGTCGTGGGCTAATTTAAAATGAATACCGGTCGCGGCGGGTTGGTGGAAAATTTGAAAAGTTTGAACGACGACGTCCCCCGCCGCGCCACCGCGCCGCCGCCGGCTCGCCTATTGCATTTTTGTACGAGCTATATAGCCTCTTAGCTTATTAGGGAAGTCGGTTATTAGAGGTCAGTAAGAACTTTGCGGATGCCGCACTCCGGCTCGTAACCTAGAAACGATTTTTCCGCAATTAATTAGTTAAATGGATACTCTGTATTCCTGTTTCTATTTTCCTTGGCTAATTACTTATGTCAATTAAATAGCTTATTACGGCTGAATTCACTATTAAATTTTTACGCATTCTTCTCCCCTAGCGTGATCTATTTCAGAATCAGTTATCATACTTAACGGTATGTTCCAGTAAAACGTATGTAGGCGTATATTTCCTGCACGAAATTTAAACCTCACTGGACGATCGATAATCAAGATAAAATAGATAGAGTAATGTACGTAAATTACTATGAGTAAATTTTTTGTGCGGTTTATTTTTCTTTTATTCCTCAAATTAAATACGTTTACCCTGTCTATAATGTTTTTATTTTATTTGAAAACAATTATTTCTATTAAGAATTATAATTATTATTCTCAAGTTACAGAAGATCGCAGCCAAATAACCTAGTGTTGTGTTCCTGCGGTGAGTAGGGTTTCCAGATATCCTTAGGGTAGGGGGATTCAACGTCGGTAACGCGCTAGTGATACCTATGGTTACAAGCGTCCATAGGCTACGGTAGCCGCTTACCATCAGGCGGGCTGTATGATTGTTTGCCACCTTTGTTATATAAAAAAATATCCCAAAAATCTACCATTATAAAGAACTTCGTCTAGCTTTACTGTGTAACTACCATAAGTTTGTGTGTATGATATTTGTGCCTCGTATATTTTACAAGGTTTCATCCGTGTTAATTTAGTCGACTAACTTTCCACTGTCCAGCTTGTTCTCACTTCCCGCACTTGCCTTCAGCTTGCCAGATTGTGTAAATTTGCCTTCGTAGCGTCCCGGCCATTTATTGAGGCTATGAAATCCAACAAATATTTTTCAAATCTCACTGGCAGTTTCGAAAATTAACACGTTCTCAAACAAACATCAAATAAAAAAGTTAAGCTTTATAATTTTAGTATAGATTATAATTATAACACACATGGAAGCTTAAGCGGCTAATTTAGTAATAGAAATTCCTTGCATTAAATTCACCGGTGGAATTCAATTTAGGGCACCGCGGTGCACTTATGCACCGGCATATTTCCCACAGTACCCGGTACGTCGGGTCCGCTTCCGCAGTTCCGCATGCGACAAAGGACCTCCGCCCACAATGGTTCCATTAAAATAATGCAAGTAAATGAGGATTTGCGGAGACGAGACCACCGAATCCGCTCGATCCGCGCACAATGCTCGCCGAGGCCTGCAGCGACAACGCGCGACGTTTCCGAACACACGAACATGTTTCATTAGCTAAGTGGGCGGCTTTTGGTGGGTGAATCCGTGTAATGCAGCTAGATGCTTCGCTTTTACTTAAACGCGGTAATTAAAACGTCCTCACCGTCGAGTCTCCGCGTCACCTCCCTACTATCGCTAGGCTCATGTTTCAAACTCGCTTCCAACTAGTTACGAGTGGCCAATTTAGTTTTAGTGTAACACTCTCGGGTGTTTGTCATGCATTTTTTAAAACACATTTTACAAATTGAGTTGTTGCTCTGTGAAATATACCTTTTCATATTTTGCACGTGGTTATAAACCCTTCACACAATGTAATGATTGTATTATCAATCATTTTTTATCTCTTAATTATATATATTTATTTCACTTTATTTGATTTCTCATTTATTCATTTATTGTGTTTATGCTCATTTCCGAAGGCATCTCATCTATAGGTAACTTATTATTTTAAATATAGTATTACAAACTTATTTTACGATTTATATATCGAATAAGTAGGTCGTATATATTGTATTTTGGCTGAAGAACTTTTTAAATTTAAAATATGACCAAGACGGCAAAACAATTGAAAACATGACGGATTGATTCTGACTTAGGGAGAGAGACACGGATCGCTAAAGGAATTGTACAATCTGAAATGAGAATTGTATAAGTTTATTTATATTTACTATTATATTTATTGTCTGGACTGACACATATTTGTCTGGAGTCGATAAAACTTGTATTGTTATAATAACAGAGACCTTTTGAATTATAACTGATATTCGAAGGAGTTCGAACTTTTACTCAACAATTATTACAAAACGAATTAAAAACCTGGCGGATACATTCAATCATGCTGGCTTGAGGAAGCAGAAATAATAATGGAAATGAATGGAGTTTATTGAAACATAAGCGTCTCACGACGGAATTTCATTAACAGATCTTTGACGGATATATTAAAAACCTGGACATTTTTTTGATGGTGAAAGTGTTACTATAATTAATAGATTTAATAAGGTACTCTATTTTTATATATCTGATAATGTAAATGCCTTCGGATTACACATATTAATCTATTTTCCATTTTCACTTCCATAACTTCTTTTAATATATTTATTTTCTGGTACATTATATTTATTTAATTGTCCACGTGACAACAATCTTTTGATTTTTCGGGTTTCGGAATTAGCTATAGTGCGTATCTATTGCAGAATGGGGTAATAGCGACGGATTGTTCATCTCTCGTTTTCGGATTGTACTGTACCTACCATGGATGGTAAGTAATAAGTATAATGACGGTTACTTTGTCGTGCTAAAATAAAAATAAAAATTATAATAGGGTATAAATTTCCGATGATTTATCAAACAAACCTTGATTACTTCCTTTTTTGTTTTAATTTATATATATTATTACGCTTAATCGAGGCGTTAATTTTGTTTTATAGGTTTTTTGGTAAATAGTTTGCTATTACATTTTATAGTTTCCTAAGTTATGTAATAATAATAGTAAATTATCGAGTATGTTCAATAAGGCAAAATATTTCAATTAATAAATAAAAACCCTCAAATCAGTATTTAAAATATTACTATTAAAATAATCAGAACGTAAAATAAACGGTAGCACAACACTACGAAAAGTAATGTGGCATTGAGTATAAAAACGAAGTATTGTTCTAGTCCACGGCTTGGTTCCGGAACAACTCGCGCGCCACCTATTGTAATACAGAACCTTTGCGTGTGTACGCACAGCAACTCGCCAACGTTTCTTCGATATCGGATGAGTGGCTTAGTTACGCATAGGGGACAAACAAATAATCTTTAATTTTTACACTATAACCGAATTTGATGAAATGTTGAACACGGGTAGTATAAGTCATTCCATAATTTATGGGCTATAACAATTTTCAATACTCGAACGTCCTTGAAAATACGGATATATAAAGACAAAGAAATTACCAATTAATTGCCAATAAGAAAATAATTATTTATTCAAGCGGGATATTTAAGTATAAACTAGTCAATTTCCTCTCATCATCGTCCTCATTGTGATACTCCATTAAGCAAGGATGACCTTGTTCTAAAAAAAGAAACTAAAACATATAATAAGACAAGACTTATAAGAATGAAGAAGCGCGATGTTATCAGAACACGTCGCTCAATATGTATGAGGGGTGTACACAACTCAGAGTAAGGTTCATCCGGCTGAGAGCTCTCATTCGCCACTAATTAATTACTCAACTTGGTTTCAATTAAATTAACTCGATCACTAGAGGCCAGGCCGTCGCGTCGCGCCGTGTCGACACGCGATCAATCGATGCCTGCCGCGACTCGATTAAGATCGTTAATGCCGATCAATTTTACTAGTTAGCTTGTCAATAAAGTTATTAATTTGCACCGCACAGTCACCGACGAGATTATATTTCAAACTGTGACGTTGTTTGGCTTTTTAATTTATTTACCATAATTTCATTAGCCAGTAATTTGTTCCTGGGTTTTGGATAATGGTAATAGTGACGTGTATGTCAGTCGCACTCGACTTACACTTTTAGAATTTTCTCTCTGTCAGTTTTGTCATTTTAACAGTTAGTCAAATTACAAATAGCAAGTAATTATAATTCTTTTTTACTAAATCTTTTGTTAAAATCATTACTGCCATTATAGAGTGTATATAGTTTCCATTGTTATGACGATTTCAGGATCCTAACAAGATGATGGCTCCCTTGTTAGAATTTTCTAGGTAGTTTTTTTGGCATCACAGAAATCGTGATCTATGTTATTATTTCCAATCCACTTCACTTGTGCACAATAATCAAGATTTATTATGCAAAATGCCACCTGTATTAAACAACATAGTGTCAAATAACAAAAAATTATGAATAAAAACCAAAAACCACTACATGAAAGTTTAAGATCCCGCCAAAAACTCCAAGTAATTATAATTATTTTAAATTGTTAATAAGTATTTTTTGTGTTACGATTTTTAGTTTGTAATTTAAATCGGTCACTCTCAATGACTCACTTTTAGAATTTTCTCACTGCCGGTTTTGTCGTTTTAACAGATAATATTTTCCGATGATTTTATTATAAGTATTCAACTTAAAACTGCTCCTTTTTAAGAAATGATATCCTTGTCGCTAATGATCTGTGTATTTTAACTAATTTAACCTTGTCTATAATTTAAAACTTAAAGTTTAAAACTTTTTTTAATTTTATTTTTTATTATTGTACCCAATTACCCTTAAAAGTTAGTTTATTAATCGCTATAATTAACCATGCAAATGTTTTCTTATTAGAATACACGTAAATATTGAAATCAATTCTAGACAGCAGTCAAGGGATCGCATTAAGTTAATGTCATTCTCTCTATGACATACGAGTAGTAATACATGATACCTGATTGATTCGACTGAAAGCGTCTGTTACGTTAACAGCATTTAATCCCGCTAAAACGTTATCCTATCCCGACGTAATGAATATTTATCATTCGCATAAATACGCGCATACTTTTACGACGAATACATATTTTAGTATCCGAAGTAATATCACTGATTACTTTTCTTTTAATTTTTGTGAGAACTCGCTCGCTCTGTGTTATTACCAGATGTCTATTATATTCAGTATTATTTGTTTTAAGGAGATTAAATTCATTAGGCCTGCGAAATTCGAATGAAGGTTAAGTGATGAATTTTCATAAGTGAAGAAGTTTGTTTGTCGTGATGAGTGTTCGTGGAGTGATGAGTGAGTGAACGTTTAAGTTTCTTCACTAAGTATTCATTAAATTATAGTATGTGTACATGGATGCCGAAAAATTATTGAATCGGTCTTCACTTATCCGTATACACCATTACTTGTGTATTATGCATATGCAATATTATTTGGGCTTTAATATTTTAATATTGTATCCGCCTGCTCATATATTGTATTTTTATGTAAATTGTTTTTGTCGACTTATTGTCTGACCGCTTTAACAGTGACTGTCAATGTCCATGATCGTTTATTTTTTGGATTGTAACGTATTTTGTTCGCCATTTCATCAGGTGTATAGTTTTTATTATGCCGACATACTATAAAACGGAACATTACAAAATATTGTCTGCATTGTCTGTTATATATAATTGAGATTGTAATTATTCATATTTAAAGTGTAAGTTTAACATAACATTGTAACGCATTGTAAACGTCAAGAGATATTTATACAGGCCGGCATGACAGCGACGACCGCCGATGGATTTCGATCTCTCGGTGGTCGCCGTTGTGTTTGGATTGTACTGTGCTTCCCATCAAGAACAGTCAATGTGCCGAGCTATTATTAAAAAAAATCAGAAACATTTATTAATATAATACACTTGCCTTTTTTATATTTAACATGGTTCCAGTCCATTAGTCATATGGAACATGTGCCAATACAAATGATATGGAGGTTTATGAATGACAGGCGTTTATTGGCGGAGTGAGGGGAAGGGGCAGAGGGCGGCGGGGTAGAGGAGTCTCTGGGAGGGAGTCCACTAATGGATTACATTCGCGCGAGTGAATTAGGATATTGTCGTGCGATCAGTTCCGGCGCACTCCTTTATGTTCATCCCTTACATATGCGTACGTTCTTATCTGTGCGCTAAGTTTTATTACAGTATAAACTTTCTGGAGAATTAGATATTATTTCTTGTTTTGGTTATGTCATATTTCTTCTTTATTCCAATTTATTTGCAATCGTCTGAAGCTACAATCCAAAAAAGATAATTGGTACTGTTTTTTGTTTCATTATGATGAGCGTGAACTCTATAATGTAGAATTATCGTTAATAATAAATTGGAACTTTGATAATAGTGGGATGATGAGGAACTACAGAAGATTGCAGTCAAATAACCTTGTGTTGTGTTCCTGTGGTTAGTAGGGTTTCCAGAGCGCCTTAAGACGGAGGGTTCAAGGTCGGCAACGCGCTATTGATATCTATTGTATTATAAGCGTCATAGGCTACGGTAGCCGCTCACCATCAGGCGGCCAGTATGCTTGTTTGCCACTTTCGTAGTGTTCGAAGTCTCTTTGATACGTGCAACAAGTTACATTCACCATTTTGTAGTCGATCTAGTGATGAGCAAAAGATTTAGGGGAGAGGCGAATTGAATGAATTGGAAGGCATTGAAGGCATGAAAGTGCTCATTTTAAAATAGAATTTTAACAATAATAGGAAAACACATTTTTGAAGTTATATTTTTATTGTCTAGAGCGTACTGCAACGTACGCGTACAGCGTACTAGAGCGTATAGTAGAGAGTAAAATTGAGAGCTACGCGCGCATCTTGTAACGGAAGTGCGACAGGATGGAGTTAGGGAACGTACCCATTACGTCACACAACAGTAACCCATACTACGTGACACATTTTTTACAATTTTTTATGCCTTTCCCCCTCCTCGGTCCAAGAGTGCGTACACAGCATCAGGAATTGTCTTGGACGTGATTATTTTCTCCTCATCGACGGCCTCGACGTCTATCCACTCTACGACACACACGACCTCCTGTGGTCAATACAGCTCAAAAAATCAGGAGTTTTCCTTAAAAAATATTGACTACGTGACGAAAACCTAAGCCCTTCCCCCGCCTCTGTGACCAAGTGTGGTAATTTGAAGACCCGCCTCAGATCGGATCACGTAGTATGGGTACGTTCCCTTAGCCATCAATGATAATAATGTACATTTTTATGTACATAACATTTTTGATTTTTTTTTAAATTTAATTGTGTAAAAATAAAAGTTATTAAAATAATGTTTATTTATACACCGTTAAATTACTTTTACACGTTAATAAAAGCCAATGAAATGAAATTACTTTATTATCATTGATGGCTTACTTCATCATGTTGTTGGCACACGGGAGAAATATTTTGGAGTTATTTTTGTTATGTTATGCCAAAGAAGTATTACTTCTTACATGCCTACATAATAAAATAAATACAATTTTTCTAACGCAGCTGTTGTGGCAAACAGGCGTACGGGCCGCCTGATGGTAAGTGGTTACCGTAGCCATGGACACTTGTAACACCAGAAGTATCACCAGCGCGTTGCCAACCTTGAACCCCCCTTCCCAAAGGAGCTCTGGAAACCCTACTCCCCGAACGTAACACAAGGTTATTTAGCTTCGATTTTCTAGAGGGAAAATGCTCAGTAGAAGATGTCTCTGTGAAACACAGACACACATTGACGGACCGCTTGATTAAGGAGGTCAGTCCTTTTTGAGTTTTCCAAAAATATTTTCATATTCTCAATAAATATGATTCGTTCAATTATCGTCGTATCATGTCTTGCCCGATAGCAACGGTAATTGTTCAAGCGAAGGCTGGTCTTTTCATGTCTCACTATTCAACAATAGTCTCATCCGGAGAGAATGTAAACACCACAACAGTCCCGAGCATAATGCCGAATTCAGACGCTAACAAATCGTATGTTTTTTTGTGTATATCAGGCATTGGTGTTAACTTTACACGTACTTTGTGTTACAGGTTATAATATGTACGCAAATAAAAATCCTTGTAGTAATTAAAAATGGCTATCATTAATTTGTCTAACAACCCGATCACTACGATTACAAATTGAAAAAAATTGGTTAAATATCATACCTTAAAATCTGTTTACAAAACTTTTTCCATTACATCGGGATAACTTTGGGCCTCGTGGTGCAGTGTTAGTAAGCTCTAATATTGAGCTGAGAGGTCGCGGGTTCTACCCTCGCTCATGACTGATTTTTGTATTAAATCTGTATAATATGTAAAGCCCATGTGTGAATGGGGACATCCCCATATTTATTTAAAATTATTGAAATACATATAAAAATTATCATAATTAATAAGAGTACATTAATACATTTGCTCTTAACTGCCATCAGACAAACACACCCGATGAAACTTTTCATTTGTGTAAAGAAAGAGAGAAGCGACGTGATACCGCACGTGACGTGGAAACTCTGGCAGAGCGCTGCCGGTGCCGCGTTGCCGAACAGTTGCCATCTCGCTACAAGGGTTTCAACTTATCAATTACACCGTTCGCTACTTACCGCGCGGAAAGGGCAAATTGATTTAATGTAACCAGAGTGCTTTGACGAATATTATTAACGTCTTTTTCGCCCTCCTTTTGTGGGGCGGTAATGCAAGCTCTGTTCTTTCTGTCTGATATAACATCGATTCACACTTATCTAGAACGATACGACGGGTTGATGATCGCATTGACGGGCGTCCGTGTGTTTTTTCAAATAATCTATGTAAATTAGGCGTGTCGAACAACAATGTTAAGTATTGTTTCATTACAATGTTATCATATGAATAGGTGCCATCTTTTGTATCTTTGTACTTGTTAATTTCAACATTACAGAACTAGAACACCGGAGACTCTAGAAGCCTTTTATTAAAATATATTGAAAAATACCATTTTTTTATAAGAAGGACAATAATGCATTTACTTTACTTAATATTAATCCAATCTTAAACAGGAGTTTAGTCTTAACTGAGGGTTAATACATGTCGGGTACTATAAGATAGTGTTTTTTTTTATTTTGTTTTGTATCAGTTGTCCTCCGCCATTAGTCGGAGACTTTGTCTTGGTCGAAAATGGAGTGGCGATGTTTTATATGTTTGGCTCCCTAACATAAAATTTGTTGTGCACATCAGACTTTATCCATGGTGTGTACTGTGTATTAGAGCAGCATGCCTGCGTCGTAGGTATAAAATTAGTGTACTGAGTACTAAGTAGTATGTCATAGGAGATAAGAATTTTTGGGTGTTCACAAATGAGTTAGCAAACCTTTTTTTGGCTACATATTCCTTACCACTATTTACATTATTACTATATTCTTTGTTGTATACATTGATTACTTTTAGGTAATTTTTCCACAATATTTTTATACCTATTTACGTACTTTATACCTATTTTATTGTAACTGATATTTTCAAATTACAACTTTAGTTGCCCGACATATTTTCTACCAAACTTTATAAATACTTCATGAATATTGTTATGCCTAATTATTTCATGTTTCTCTTTATGTATCCTCATCTCCGTCTCTAATTGAAAATCCATTTTCATTCTATACAATACGTTACAATCTACTCATATGAGTAAATGTCTGGGCTGTATGATTATAGCGCACGCAAGAGAGACTGGCTTTGACTTTAAGTCTATGGAGTATTCTGCAAACGCTCTATGACCTGTTAATATTTACGTCAGTTCGGGTGTTATATTTAATTTTTTGGTATCTTCAGTTGCTTCTTCGTTCTTATACTTAATGTCCTATTCCATAGTCGTTTTATGCCGCATATTGTTTTTTATGAATGACGTAGAATATTTATCATAATAGGCATTACCTTCTTTGCCAACTCGTCAACCCTTTCGTTACCAAGGTCCCGGCGTGGGCTTTGATCCATGCTGATTTTATTTCTTTGTCCTTATGTTTACTTACTATTTCTTGCCTAGTGACAAATGCTAGAGACTGATATGTTTCAAGGTCGCTCGGCGTTACCAGGGCGGACCTGGAGTCGCTGAGTATCCTCATTCCATCGGTTTTCCCTACCATTTTAATGCACATATATATTGCTGTCATTTCAGTCTGATATACTGTATATAGTTTAAATTTATTATGTTCCACCACCCTAACGGGTTCCACCGATAGATAGAGCCACTCCCGCTTTCCCTTCGACTTTACTGCCATCTTTAAAGAATAGATACCGTCAAGTCAATGTTTTCTTTTTGATTGAAAACTATCTCGTCTTCAATTTCGTTCGCCGGGGGTAAATAAATAAAAATGACAAAATCTTGTATTAATGTGTTATAGAAATACCTTAATAAGTTCTAAAAATTCAAGCGCCATAAATTACCTACATGTGTCATTAAAAATTCTTTTCGTATAGTCAAAAATCTCGTCACAACGATTTACAATTCAATTTATATGATTATAAAATATGTCATGTCATGTAATAAATCTGTCGCGTTAGCCCGATGCGGCGATGCGGTGTCGTCATGTCGTGCGAACGGGTATGGCTGCCCGATATAATCGTCGCTGGGAGGACCGTTAATAAATACGTCGCGTACAAGTCCTCTCATTAGAGCGCCATAACTTCTCATTAGTGCGCATGCTAATTAATGCGACATTTACGATCAACGGTGGCGGTAACTCACTCGCGGAGTTGCTCTACACCCCGCGCCCCGCTCCCCGGCTCGTTCCCGTCTCCGATGCCTTTCATATTTCCTATCGTTCTACTTTATACGATACCAGCTGTGTCCGCAAATTATTTCGCGTTAATATTAAAATTGGTACAATAAAAACCACCATGAACAAATACTTAGTTTAGCTATCTCATAAACTAGCGATCCCTCGCGGCTCCGTACGCGTTTTTAAATTAATAATTAATATTATAATAATAATTAATTAATATTATTATAATTATTAGAATATTTTTATAGCTTATCATTCAAGCAACGACATAACCATCCAGTGTACAAAATTTCATCAAATTTATTTAAGGATTACTTAAAAATATATTTGTGCAGCAGTTCACACGTGTCAGTAGTGAAACTTTTAGAATAAAAAAAAATATTCTTTAAAAAATCTTTTTAAATATCCTAAATTAGCGGGACTCGAACTATCAATCACTCGGACGTACTGCGTATGAAAACTGGTCGTATTACACCACTAGGCCAATCCGACGACAATCACAATCATGAAAATCAGGACTTGCATTAACCGTGCATAATGTAAATGTATTCTATCTCATTCTCTCGTAGTCTATATCTTATAGATGTATATGGTTGTCTCTGTTTACTGTCGCTTTTTTGTTTCATAGAGTTTCAAATCTTAACGGTGCTAAAGAAGTTTTTATTTCAAAAACATATATTTTTTATCGTTTATAGCTATACCGTTGTGGCCACAATCTTACCTGATATTAAGTGACCATGTGACCCAGGATTGTGACATTAGTGGGGAAACTGGCTCTCAAGTGCAATTGCCGGAACACACCTATAGGTGCTTCGCGACAGATTTTCAACTTGAGGGTGGTAACTAGGTAAAGCGGACATTAGACAAATTCCTTCATCGAAATCTCAGGCTCATTGCAGGGATTCGAACTCACGTCGATTGACGCGGTGTCCGCACAAGCTACCACTGAGCCATCGTAGCAATTTCTAAAAGTATTACAAAGCGCAGACCCAAGCGATCTTTTAAATTGAATACCTCCTGTCTTCTTTGGCGTTACACTCTTGCCAGAGTGGTCGTGGCCGGCCTCCTGTACCGAATTTATTTACCTTCCATTCATCAAAATATTAATGTACTATCTGTGCATCACGGTTTCATCTGTGTAAAGTTTATTCGGCTAACTGTCCATCGCGCCTCTGACGCACTTGTGTAGCTTATCGTTGTTCTCACTTGCCTACAGCTTGCCTACACCTTCTACTTAGGGTCGTAGCTTGAAGTTATATAGCCTATAATCTTCCTCAGTGATAACTAATAACTTTTGTAATCTGACTGATAGTTCCAAAGATTAGCTCATTTAAACAAACAAACAATCTCTTGAGTTTTGTAATGTTACTAGCTGTGCTCGCGGCTCCGCTCGTCAATGGAACGCACGCGCGAATTGTGCCGTCTCCGCTCAAAAAATGCAGAAGACATTCTTATTTTGGGTGATCCTTAGAAGATAGATATATGCTATCGCAGACTTTATTGTGAGTATTTCTAAGATCTACAGGTAGAACATTAATTTGATATATCTCTTATGGTTTACTCAGCGTAAGCCATTTAAGCGCTACAAATGCGTCTTTTTTCCGTATTGATTTACCATTATCGTCACTTCTTATTTCGTATATTACTTTATCTTACAATATATATCCTATAACCTGGACAGATAATATAACTATGAATAAAACATGTAAATCGGATTAATGGTTTTCGAGTGAAAAGAACATAAATGGACAGAGAGACGTTGAGTTTTATAATATCTATAGAACATAGTATGGATTCCAAGATATTATAAAGGAATATAAATATAATACATATTATTAAAAGTCGTGCTATGATTTGTTATAAAAACATTTTAATTTTTCATATTTTTTGTATAAATAGCCAACAAACGAGTAAATAAGGGAAACCAATCTGCATAATTTGTCACTAAGTACTTACAGTTGTGGTCAGCGCAGTCGACGATAAAGTCAATGAGATTAAAATCTGTAAATATAACTTTTATAATGCATTCGTGCATTAAACTGCATTACTATGACGTTTATTAGTGGGTTCTGCTAGCTCAAGGGCGATTTTACTTGGCCGAAAGCAAGACCGAAAATCTACCGAACGTGTAAAATATCCACACGCATGTACTAATCATTTATTGCACACATCGCAGGCCTGCGATGGTATTCCCCCAACGAAACCTAAGTTGTAATTTCAGTAGATATCATATGTACGTATCGTAATACCTTAGGAAAAAAAAAGATAGATAAAATATATTTAAAGCAAAACTTGTATACGCGCGACTTAACAGTAAGACCTTGTCCAGAAGGAGGGATTTCGCCGCGAATCATATTGCGCGTAATCGCGCGTACGTAGCGACCGAATACCGAATTCGGCTTCATACAACAAACTGGTCAACGTTCGGGCTCTAGTCCAAGTTTTATTATCACCGAGTCTGTATACCCGCCGGTTATATCGTGGCCATATCACACCGGCACCATCGGGAATCGGCTGCACTTAAAGCTTTATGAGTTAAGTAGAACGCGCGATTACAATCGCGGGTATAATTTTAAATCAAATTAACACTTCAACTTTTAAACCGAGGTCATTAAGGCTATTACTGCAAAACAATATCGAAGTCGGATAGGCAAAATGTGTTAAACCCGTCTCAGTCGAATTGACGCGGGTCGATGATTGACGCGATACCGATTGGAGTTTCAAAACAAGTTAAACTACCGACTTGACATAATTTTTAAGGGTTAACATTACAATAAATTCTATAAAATTAATTAATATTTGTGCTTTGCATATTCGTCACATTATTCATTTGTTAAGTAAAGAGCGAAATTAAAAATTCAATTAACTACAAGTACAGTGAGTAACGGTGTACTCTATAAAGAGTATAAAGATTGACGAATGTATTATGTAATTAAAGCTGTCAAATCACACATTGTTATCTCATATTCTATTTTCTGTACATTTATATAACCATTTAACTATTATTTTTTCAACCTATAAAAGTCTCTAATTTGTCACAGGCCTTTTGTAAGATTACAGATATATTGACCATTTATAATACCGAGAAATATATAATTGATATAATGCTGTGTTTTTCAACTAAATTTTGTAGTACCGTTAAGCGGTAAGCGGAGTTACCAAATTAAAGTAAATGTATATGAATTTATAAGAAATCGTTACCTGCAGGTACACGCGTACATCGGGATCAATCAGTAATGCATATACTTTTAACTGTTTGGGCACTATGACTTAATAGAAAACGATTTTAAATATCGATATTATAATTTAAGGTTATTGTAATAAATCCCGTAAAGGGAGGTAAATAAATCGTCGATTATACGTTTTACTGCACAAAAGTAGTATCTACAGTCGTGACCGCACCAGCCGATATCTAAATAATAAATAGACACGGGCCTATCTCTGTATCGCATCTCGCAGTTAATGTTCGCCGTTGGAGTTTTATAATTAACAATAAATTCGGTATGTTTTTTTGTTGTACCGTACCGGGTTGGATGCAGCATCCATTTTTCCTGCCGCCGATAATGATCTTAATAACGTGAAACATAATGCGCTGGTTTGGTGGTCAGCATTGTTATTTGCGTTGTATTATTAACTCATACTTTGTTATACACATACATGATCTACATAGTATATCATAAAAGAACACGTTTACATTATAACTACGGACTTTTGAAAAGTTACAAAAGTATAAAGGTTTAAATAAACCGATCCAGTATTTGTCGGGCCGGGTACGGTCTGTAACACCGAGCGCAAGTGATTTTATTAAACACCACGGACCAAAATGAAAGGTGAAGTCGTTTTTTATGCTCTCCAGACTGACCTTCTGGTTTATAGTTCAGTATATGATTGTTATAGTTTATTTTTATTTGTATAGTTATAGGTTTAGTGTAGTAGCCACAATCTGATCTGATTTAACTAACGATGTGACCCATGGTGGTGATACCTGTGCCTAGTAGGGGAACTGGCTCTCAAGTGCAGCTGCCGGAACACATCTCTATAGGTGCTTGGCGACAGATTTTCAACTTGAGAGTGGTAGCTAGCCAGGCGGGCATTAAAAAAAGACCTACCACGTTGCTATGGTTTCATCACGATGTTTTTCTTCACCGAAAGCTCAGATTCATTGCAGGTATTCGAAGCGTAAATAGACTACATTCTAATACAATTAAGATATCGTTCCTACATGTCTAATTATTCTTAACAATTGCCAAATAGAAGTATTATTTCAAAATACTGCATTGTAACATACGAGTATGGTATCAGGAATGAATAGTAAAATGAATTCTCCTTACAAAAGTCTATGCACTCTTGTTTTCAGTGACAATTGCCCGCGAATGGAAGACCGATTACTAAGTAATACTTACGCGTACGCGACCGAATTCTAGGAGTGTGAATATCTAAAGCTAATGTATATCTACAAAAACCGTATTGTAACCAACCGGGTGTAACAAAATGACGAAAAAGAAAACAAATCTCTTTTAATTTTGCATGTTCTATTTAATAATATAATGAGTCTCCTCTCTCTCTAAATCCTACTTCCCGCATATCCCGTTAATTAGAAAAGTTAATACGAAATACAAATTGTACCAAATAACTACTAAACTTTTACGTTATTTAAGCCTTTAAAATATTCAATTACAACTTACCCAACCAATCACCCACAATTTTTCTGTACTCGGAATTCCTTTACATTCATTAAAAAAAACACAAAAATACCCGCGTGCCCTCGAGACCCATCTCTGTTATCTCGTTATCCTAATGAAGTCTACGCTAATGACGAGTAGGTAAATAATAGGGCGGCTAATGGGAGCTTTATCATTCTCGAGTGCGCTCCAGGTAAGGGCCAATTAGAGAACCCGACATCGGTCCATATTGTTCGGCGCAGCTCGCTTCGATTACGATTCTATCCGAACGACTCTCAGTACTGATAAATTGGACAAACTATTGCAAAATGACGGACGCGGTTTATATCGATCGTTTTGAATTTACATTTATCCTATAAAATGTTGACTGCATCCTTTTTGATATCTAACTGGTGCTAAACGCTAAAGGCCCTGAGTTCTACGGACATTTTCTCTCAACCGTTGTATCCTTGCTAATTATAATTCTCCAAACAGACTTGCTTTTTTATTTGAGCATAGAGTAAGCTTAGTATTAACAGCTAAACCATAAAGTTTTAAAATAAGAACATAACATTAAAAAAAAAATTTTTAGATTCTCATTGTTCAATCTAGTCTGCATTAAAAATTTTGATCTCTTGGTACATTGTGGTTTAAAAGGTCGTACCGAATTTTGAATAGGTATTTTGGGCCAGTAGAAATTTTGGGTGTAACTAGCACACGATCCATTGTAAGGAATGGAACGTCTAGTTGACCGTATGGGGTGTCGTGCTTCTACTGCACATTATGCAAAAAGTTATGGCCAGAAAAAGGAGTACTATTTTAATAAATTTTATACTGTTCTTGTATTAAATCCAAGGTCACAGTTAGTGCACAAACTTGCAAATTAATAATCAAATATTTTGTTAAAAATATCATTACTACCTAAATAAGTTTTACAGATTCCTAAGTTTTTCCTATAGAATTAATTAAAAATTCAACCGTCTTAATATTAAAATGGAAATCCTAACAATTAAAACAAACAAGTATTAACGACACCAACAATTCGAGCAAACTCGACTGTAGGCAATCTTTCCTATACATTAAAGCGATTTCAACGATTACGCTTCCAGTTTCGTTAACGTTGCAAAGTTCTAAAACCCGTTATTGTTTTTGTTTAAAATTTAATAAATAATTTTCGTTTCTTTGTTAATAAATGGGACACACATAGCGCGAACTGGACTGAACTATGCATGGTGTATCGTTGAGCGGCAACCTACTTCGTTCCCGGGCGTTGCAAAACTTCCCGCTGCTGTTTTATATTGCGCAGAATTTAAATGCATTTTTGATGTTACGAGATGACACGCGGCGGACGTCCGCCCCCGCTCCGTCGGGCCCGCTCGCGCCCTATAATTTTCCAAGTTGAAACTTCACTACGGTATTAAGCCTTGATTGCTTGAAGAAACTTGGAACATTTGGCCGTATTCTTCAAGTTCCCAGTAGATGTTGCGACGCTTGCCCAGACATTTATTGCTAACAGTGATTTGAAATAATTTGGTTATTATTTTTACTAGGCTTTGCTTGTAGCTTCGTCCACGTAGCGATTAACGTTATTTAACATTTTTAAAGACACTTTACCGTGCACTCAATTATTCTGTTCTTGGACAATTCGGCAGTCTCTAGAGTCTAGAGTCTTTTAGTTAATAGCTAGGTTAATATGCAAAAAAACATATTTGATTACTCTTAATGATTAGACCCTTTCTTTCTTAGCCAACCTTCTTTTCTATCGTTATAGATTTAACATTGTTGCCACACTCTCACCTTGATCTTAAGTGACGATGTGGCCCAAGATGGTAATATGCTAAGCCTAGTGAAAGGATAGACTCTCAAGTGCAGCTGCCGGAACACACCTATTGGTTCTTGGCCCCAGATTTTCAATTTGAGGGTGTTAGATAGCCAAGCGGGCATTAAAAAAAGACCTACCACCAGCATGATGGTTTCATCTCTATGTAACCTCAAATATATACATCTTGTCATAATATAGATAAATGAAAAGTAGCTGACGATGGACTCTAACAGTTAAGGAAGCATTGGAAAAGAAAACTGCTAAATCCTTTTTTTTTAAATCGGACTCATAGCAAATGTATGTGAAAGGAAGGTACTATTAGCAATATTTTAATAAACGTATTTTTTTTTCATAACCATCTAATAAGTTGAGTCAGGGCAGAACCTCAGTCCACATAAGCGATCGTTTCCGATAAATTATAAATATGACATTACTTGTACGTATTGTACAGTGAGAGAATGAGAGAGGACAATACAAATTTCTCAATATATTCCATTACTTGAATTGAGTACAACTATGCGGTTCGACGACGCACCTCCAATATTCCGATCAGAAGGGATATCGTGTATTCGGATTTTGATTAGGGTATTCAATTAAGTAGTTAGGGTTTAGTTTAGACCACATCGGGGGAGGTACATGACAATACGTTTAGCGCAGTGGGTCAGCCGCGGGGCAGGTGCCTGCTCCCGTCGATTGACTTCTTTCTAGTTTTAGTGCTTTAAAAGGATTGCTATGTTTGTATCGTTATACGAAAGCAAAGTTCTTTTTCAGGCGGTATTTTTTTTCTTTTTTCTTAATAACAAAATAAGTTTTACCTTCTTTTACATTGGACTCTACAGTGAATTTTAAAATTCTATTTATGTTCCTTTTTACTTGTAGAGTATTTCAACAAATCTTAGCTATTATAGAGTTTCACGCACTTTTTCTTAACTAAGGAAACACGCTACAAAGAAATGGCTAATTAATATAATATATATTTTATAAAATTAGTTTTATATGCTTTCCAGACTGACCTTCTGGTTTATAGTTCAGTATATGATTGTTATAGTTTAATTTTATTTGTAAACTTATAGGTTTAATGGTGTAGTCACAATCTCATCTGATTTAACTAACGATGAGACCCAAGATGGTGATACGCTGAGCCTAGTGGGGGAACTGGTTTTAAGTGCAGCTTCCGGAACACACCTATAGATGCTTGGCGACAGATTTTCAACATGAGGGTGGTAGCTAGCTAGGCGGGTTTTAAAAAAAGCCCTACCACCAATGCTATGATTTCCTCACGATGCTTTCTTTCACCGAAACCTCAAGCTCATTGCAGGGATTCGAACTCACGTTAGTCGACGCGATGTCACTGAGCCATCACTGCTTCAAATTACGTCGAGATTCCCTTTATTTAAATAATTGTTTTATATAAACAAAGTATTGAGCATACATTAATACATTACAGATTTTCATGTGATGAATATGATGTTTTTTTTTTGCTATACTGTTAGCCTTAGGGACCCTGGAGCCTTTGAGGGCTTTTACAGCTTCACCGGGCTTGATATTCAGGTGGTTGCAGTTTACATGTGTTCATCAGCTGTTTGGTTACCATAAAACAAGCTATGTTTCGAATTAAATAAGCTCGTGGTGATCAAGTGGTTTAGACCAGCGGAATATCAATCGTTGTCTGCAGGTTCGAACTCCGGCATGTACTAACATTTTTTTTTTGAATTCGTTTACTTTGACTAATACAATTGTTAGCGCGTACTTTCCCTTGGGAAGAAACCTCATTGCCCAGCAGTGGCACACTTAAGGCTGGTATTACTATTGAAATCAAATGCAAGATTAATATAAGATTATCCCCAACATTTGTACTATTTGCATTTAGCTTTACAGCGTTATCAGATAGGACAAAACGGTCCGTGAGGACAACAAAGCTTGTTTCATAGGTGTCGTTACTCGTTGTAGCGACGCGGTCTGCGTCGCCAATTAGGCTAATGGAGACGACACGACCTACGCCCGCACTGAACTACTCCACAAGCTGCAGCTAATTCTCGCTTAAACGTCACAGATGCACACGAGCGTTGGAAACGCTTTAATTCACTGTTTCATTTATGTCTTGCTTTTTTAAATGATAACTTGTAAAACAGTGGATGGGTGTACCTACGTAGGCGTGCTAGAAGTTATACGTCTTTGAATAGTCCCATTCGATGTTATATGACGCATAAGACTGACCGTGACTATCTTCACAACAATAAAACAAGGAACTTCATAGTGCTGACTTTTTGTTACAGAGAGCGCGCGCGGGCATCGCAAAAATTCACTCTGATCTTTTTCATAACGCGCTTAAAGTAGTATAGTTTAAAAACAACATAATTTCAATAAAATTATAATCTCAAAATAAATCTTGGAAAATTTAAATCAGACCATTCCTGTTACCATTTTCTTTTATAACTGAAACTAACGTCAAGTGTTTTTGGTGTAATAATATTTATTTTTATTACAATGCAAACGTGGTGGTTAGACGTTCTCCCGCCCGTCTACTCAGTACCGGGCCAACATGCATCGCAACTCATTACTCCACTAATGGAGACCTTAATGAACCAATCTAACAGATTGCTCTCAAATCTTTAGCCAACACCGCTAATTTGAAAGCGCAGACTTCCCAAGCCATCCTTTAAATGTAATACCTGCTGCACCGAAGTTATTTACCTTCCATTCATCAAAATATGAGTGTATTGTCGATTGCTTTAATCGAACTGTTGTTGATATAACTTCCATTCTTTTGTGTCATAATAACTAAGACATACATATTTAAATATTAATAAGCACTTCATAGGCTACTGTTATGTGCTCGTTATACCCCATGATCTCTTTAAGTTCATGCCGAGGGAAAGCCCGTAAACATAAAATTTTGAATATTATCTTTCATTACAATTGGTTCATAAATTATAAGAAATGAGAATTCTCTCATTACTGAAATACTTATAATTAATGGCGTATTCAGATTTATAGTGCTTCAAATAATTGACTTATTTTTGGTTGGTTGTTATAAGTTTAACGTGTGTCTGTCTGTGGCATCGTAGTTTCCAATGGGCTGAACGGTTTTTTTTTGTTTGTAATTTCATTTGATAGAGAGTGTTCTTAGCTATGATTCAAGAAAATTTGTTCAGCCGTCTGAAAATTATCAGCTGTTTCTTGATGAATGGACGTCAGCAACTTCCACAGGTTTGATTGAATTTCATTTAGTATTCTGTTACTTCAAATATATTAGAAGCAGCATCATCTTGAATGTGCCAACTCCTTACCAATTTACAGTAGCGGTATCGTGTTTGGGCTCATTGGAATGGTCTTTGGAAAGATTTTTCATGTCGAGGAGATTGAATAAAAAAACCTTGTATCGTCGTTTTAGGAAAATTGTAACATTGCAGTAATCTATACTCTATATTGATATAATAAAGGTGAAGATTTTTTTTGTTTGTTTGTTTAAACACGCTAATCTTTGAAACTACCATTCGGATTCGAAAAATTCTTGTTGTATATGATAGCCAGATTAACGATAAATAGTATGTGCTATTTAGCATTAGGCTACACCTCTCAGCTAGCCTTAAATATTGATTTTGTTATTTAAGTTGGAAGACATAGCGCACCCTAACTGCTTTATCCGCGTGCGCTGGCGTAATGGTTAGTGATATGTAAATACAATGTTCTACAAAAATATTGCTCCTTAGTACATCTAAGAAATAGTCCGAGATACCATATGCCTATCTCTTATACTTAAGCCACAATAAGGTAATTTGTGGCAGTTTATATTGAAAATTGAAAAGTGATTTATGAGCATTATTATCAGGCATGGCATATTAATGCTTACGAACGAGAGTTACTTCATCATCAAGACAGTTTTAAGTAGATAAACTTTCACCTTTATAGCATGTAATTTGAACGAATAATTTAGGTGATAATGTAAAATAAAAATAATTCAACACTCGGCTTTGGCCTATGAATATAGGTGTAGTGGCGCAAACGAGCCGTGTGAGTTGTGACGCATATCCCTGGCCGCCCGATAAAAATATTGTATATACTGAAGTATTATAAATCATTAATCAGTGATTTCTTTTAAATTATATGCGGGTGTAACCGCGGGGCACAGCTAGAGTACTATATCGATGAACTTGAAGATGAGGCTGTGTATGTTGATATATTTCATATAATAAGTATTACTGGTTAGAAAAAGCCACGAGTTTCACACTATTCAACAGTGGGCTGAACAAATTGCGCCGAAACAAAGATCACGACCGCTAACAAAGACGACCAATGTTCCGCATAATTCCAACGCAAAATTAAAGTTTGACGCAGCGGCACGCGGCCAGTTATCATCAAGGTTAAAGACTCATCTAGCAAACTCGTTCGCAACTCCAATTTGTAGCACCGTTTGTGCGACTCGGGAAGTTATATTAAAAGGTCCACGGTAATTTTCTTGACAAACACAATGAATAATGAATGGGGCAATATAAAATTCGGATTGAGGACGAACGGGGCCCCGTCACGTTACGCCTTACATGTTTGTCTCTCTTAATTCTGTGTGTTTTTGCTAATTAAGTACCTATTCTATATTACTTGAATGTTGTTTCATATGTCGCGCTCCCGACTAAGTAGGTAATATTTTATTTATCTGACGTAACGAAAATCTACTCAAAATTTGTTTTGATTATATTTATTACAACTTTTATTCGATCATCTAGGAGACATGACAAATGTAGATAATCATAAAGTTGTATTACAGGTACATTGAATTTCCTTAGCACACGAGAAACTTTGTTTATCTGTATTTATAAAGAATAGAATATCGCCTTTTTAATAGTAGCATGTCAAATTTTCAGCATTGTGCCTGATTGTAACCACAAAACAATGATTACCACCACGAAAGATTGGCAATCCATCGATGGTCATCGCTGTCATACCGGTCTGCAAACTTCTTGGCTGCTGGATATAGACTGACTAATCCCAAAACATAACAAACCAAAACCACAGTGACTCTTCACTGTGAAGGGTTAATCACCGTGAGCGATTCACACACGATAGAAGTGAAACTTCATTTTAAAAGACATTTTCTATTTAATTTAAACAGTGTGCAATATACATACACACCGACATTTACTCTCTCACTCTGACTCACACAAAGAGGAGAGACCGATAATATATTGCTCTCTCGCTCTGGTTCACACTAAGAGGAGAGACCGATAATGTGCGTTAAACGTTAAACGTTTAACATTTAACATTTGACGTTTAACGTTTAACGCTTGGAAGTCGCATAAGAAGTTTCACTTCAATAATGCAATCCACTTCATGATTTGTAGAAACGGAATCCTATAATTATATATAACCAACCTTAAACAGGACTATTGTTGTATTCCTGCCAACCCTTGATGAGTGACTTGCTACCCCTGCGAACGAGTTTGAATCAAAACACAACAGTGCAAGCAGTAATGCTTTGTGACAGAAATAGGTGTGACAGTGGTTTACCGCAGTAGAACCTTGCATATATAATACCAATAGTTCTAAAACATTTTAGACCGCGGCTATCTTGTCAACTAAGAAATTGAGGCACACTTATCTTTAAGGGGGTTTGAATACTTAAGAAAAGTATAAAAGTTCTGCAGTTCAATGATTAGTCGTGTTTAATACGATGAAAAAAACTGTTCAGAAGTTAAATTTCGCTTTTATGTTTATCGGATGCTTTATTTATTTTACCTTTAATTCACGCACAAAGTTTTTTGTGTATGAAAAACGGCGTTAAAAAAAGTAGGTGTACTGAAATTCGACGCCGGTGATTTCTGATTCCTGAGACTTAACGTGGAACTTGTTGTTAGCAGTCAGCCTTGCCTCACTTTCACTACTTTCGATCGATCGATATTTTGTCATAATTATGTCTACGATGTGAATTTAACCTAATACGTCATTCCCTACAGGTTTCTGGGGTGCGTAAAGTTTTTATTAGTATCACTTAATCTCACTTGACAGCTTTCCCTAGTTTCCTATGAACGAACTAGTCCCACTCTTTTTTAGCGCCATGTAATACTGAGAAAGGATTTTCGTCCACTTTTTATCAGGCATTTTAATTTAGTTTTAATCCAAATCGTAACACAATAAATCAAAAGCCGTTTGAGAATAGCCAAGTATTAATTATTTTAGATATTAACTGAGAAGACATAAGAGCGGAGTAGTTTTGCAATACTTTAGAAAAAGCTAAGTTTATATAATATTTTAATATTTATTAACCATTAATATCCATTGAATAATGGTGCGTTATAATATGTCTGTTTTAGTATAATTTAATAAGATTATTGATAGTGCAATAAACTCCAAACAACGACATATATCAAGCCAGTTTATTTCTATTCACGTAAAGAAGATAAAGAATTTGGATTAATTTCGTATAATTTCACTTCATTTCACTCTATTTAAACTATATTTCAGTATTACATTATACATAAATTCGTTTTTTATATGTACTTAAAGACAGACAGGCGAAATTTTCAAAAACTATCAAATTGTTTTTTGTCCATTATACTAAATTTCAATTTTGTTTGTCATGTATCTATATTGTACAGATTTCTATAAATCTTTAGTCTTTTATTATATATGTATAGACGTAACATATATTATCACCCTTTCTCGTCACTTGATTCGGATTCAATCAACCCGTAACCGAACATAAGGCGCAAGATTTATGATCGACGCAAATCGATTTCGCCAACAAACAACATAGTATTCGAAACGTATGTACGAGTATATCAATATTGCAGGAGCTATTAATGCCTGCGTCTCATGAGCGGGGGGTAGCGAGCCCCTCGTCGCAAACCCACACCCCTTGCTCGCCGCTCTTAATTGAATGAGGAGCGGGAATTGTTTCCCAAAATGAAACAATTAATTGTGCAACGGCTATTTCGCCTTACATGGATAATACGTTCGTTTATGGTCTCCTAACGCGGATGCACGCCGTCCTTTATTGGACGCGCTAGAAATTTGTGTTCATTGGGTACTAGCGTCCAAAATTTAATTGTTGTAAATTCAACAAACGTTTCTCTACTACTTATGCAATTCGTTCTTGAAAAGTGGACTACGTATTTTCTTGTTAACGTTACGATCATGCTTGCGGTGCGCCATACCGAGCATAGCCTTTTAGTTTCTCGAACGAGACGGATAAAATTTTCATGGTCAGTGCATAGCACGTGTAATGTGGGTATACAACAGCATACGCGAACATGTGGTGTATTCAACTCGAAGATGCCTCGTAAACCGTCTTTACGCGCGGCGCGAGCTACCCCAAACTTTTCATATTTCCCGACAGTAAAACGGGGCCAAAAAATACGACCGCTCGAAAAACATTGTAAATGGGAGGTTATCGACGCGTCTCGCCCGCACCTGAATTAGTTTTAACGTTGCTTGTTGCACAGCTCGAATCGGGGTTGTTCGTTTAATGTTCCCGCGCGTGGTGAGACGATGCCAGTTGTAAAAATAAATGGGACTAATTACATTTAAATGATGTGAAACTCATCTATACAAAATGATTTTAAAATAACAACATTAATGTTTCTTTATCTTTGGATTTCTTAACTAAGAGAGGTAGGTTATAGAGATTTTTTTTGAAAATTTCTCTCTACTTAGGGCAGCCCGACTGGTAGAATGGCTCCATCCTACAGAAAATCATAGCCAAATAATAACCTTGTGTTGTGTTCCTGCGGTGAGTAGGGTTGCCAGAGAGATTCTTGGGGAAGAAGAGGGATTCAAGGTTGACAACGCGCTATTGATACCTATGGTATCAATAATTAATATAAATAATTCAAGCGTCCATAGGCTACGGTAGCCGCGTACCATCAGGCGGACCGTATGCTTGTTTGCCACCTTTGTAGTATTAAACAAAATAGTAATATAATAATTAATCATATTTCAACGAGGAACTAAACGTATCTATATTAATAAATATGTAGTTCTGTCTGTACCGTTTTTTTTTCAAATTTCTCGGTAGTCATCCTATATAAAGGAGGATGATCACGAATATGACATTGTTTATTTTTTGTCACTTTGTCAGTTAGTATGTCCGGATTTCACTCATAAAGGGCTTGACTGATTTTGATGAAACAAAATTTATACGGGTTTCCTATGTCATTGCTAAAATAATAGATTATAAGAATCGTCAATAATACTTTTATATATCATAAAAACATACAAACGATTTTTTAGAAAATTGTACATGGGAAGCACATGTCATTCCTCAGTTAATGGGCTATAAGAATTGTCATTAATATGAGTTGAAATAAAATTACGAGATGTAATTAATTACTGCGTAACAAAACAGTAATTGTGTAATCTTAATACACTTGAAGAAAATTTATAAAGTTTAATGGTCGAATTAGATTGTAATCAGTAAAAAAAATTAAAAAAAAAATCGGTCTGATATAAATAAAGTTTACAGAACTTTACAAGTTCATAAAACCTTTAGAATATATTGTTATATCAGTGGGTAGTGAAAATGCCGTTAGATTTTATATAAATAATGTATACGTCGTACACAGTGAAACAAAAGTAAAACAAACTCACTATTCAGACATTCACTACATTTTGGTCGTTTTCACTACTCTGTGGTCCTCTTGTTGATTTCTTTCTTTTATCGCTTGTTGTTCTCACTGTGTTGTCCAAAACAGAACTGTCCTGGCTCGGAACACGGCTCGCTTATACATCAAAATAAAGCGAGGGTCGAAATCACTAAAGCCTTGAACTTGACGACATCATTTAAAAGGAGAAGTGTTCTATTTTGACTAATTTGACCAATCTGCCCGATAAGCTTGGAATGTGTATGTAAATGCGATGTCTTTACGAGTAGATTCTGACGTTTCTAGATATATTGAGAATAGTGAATTTAATCTATTTTTGCTCAGATAGTAACAATATTAAACAAAACCCCAGTCACAATTCTGTATGCCATATATCTCTGTATATAGCATATCTCTTTATGCCACTCAGCATCATCACTTCACTATGCTACATAGGACCTCTAATCATTTTATGAACCATTGCTGTCTGTCAAATGAAACCAGAAAATCCCTGCTCTTAACATATAGCAGACTTATCACCTATCACTTGCGAAATAGCAATGATAAAAAAATCAATGTTATGCACTTGTATTAAAAAAGCAATAATTTCCATGCCTAACCTATAACAATATTCTGTATGAAGAACAGTTGTTTGAATGTTTGCATGTGTGGAAATAGTCTATATGGAAGATAAACTACAAATTTGCCCATTACTCTTACAATTTATGAACGAAGTCACGGGTACTAGCTAGTTAGTTAATACAGTCGTACAGACGTAGATGCACCCACACACGGACGGGCACATTGTATCGCCACCAGACGGGGAGTTCCATGAGGGGCACACATTCAATTTACTATTTATCCGGGAATGGATCTAAGTCATTACTTAGCTGGGCGAAAGAGATGGGATACTCTCAAAATTACAGCATCAATGTGACTGACTACACACCGATATTTGATATTTATTTTATAGTATAATTGGTTCTTTTAAATTATTGATGCATTATTAAATTTTAAAATTATATAAAATAAATATTTATTATTTGATGTTACAATGTGTGACTCCTTCACGAGATTTATATCTATGATTCATATATACATGAACTTAACATATTAAATAATTTCCAAAACTTTCTCGATTTTAAGTAAGATATTTTATATAATTTAAATAAATAACATATTATGCTAATTTTGTATTGCAATAAAAACATTACAGCTTCATGAATTTCAGCATTATTCCACTTTATTATACACTATAAAATATATAAAATACTGTTGTATAAAAAAAATGTCAGACTTAAATGAACTGTATTTGTTCTTTATTAAACAAAGTTATAAAAACAACTGAATGAAATAAAATCCAATCAACAAATATCAGTTTAGACATAGTTTTCTTCTATTTAAAGGCAGATGATTTTCATACTTGTTGAATTCTATTGGCTCTTAGACTATTGCCCAGTATCATCACAAACTCCTTCATAAATTATTAATACAGGAAAAACCGGCCGAATGCCTGTCGGGCCACGCACAGTGTATGGTTCTGTAGGTACCTACATTTTATAAGCTGGTCGACTATTACTCGTTAACTTGTAAAGTCTTCTTAGCTGTGATAGTTTTCTTTTTAATTTCATTAACGTCTGGCATGAATTTTACATGTCCAAAACAACCGTTTAGCTGGAGGAAAAGCGGGTTACACTTGAATCTAACAAAAATCAGCACTTAATATTATAACTTAACAAAACTTAATATTTCGCAAACGGATCCTTGAATCGAAAAATGATTTTTACACACCCGCAATGTTTTTTAAGTCCTATCGATAAAGAATTTAAATTTAGATTTAAAACATGTTAATCCATAAAATTCATCGCCACTTTACGAGTACGAGAGGAATCAAAAAAAAATTTTGTTTCGTAGTTTTTATATTACCACTTAGTCGGCCTGCTTAATATGTACGAGTAACCAAATTGCAGCTTTCTAGTACTAGGAATCTCAAGCCGCGAACAGACAGTCGGGCATGGCGAAACTATAAGGGTTCCTTGTTGACTTCGGAACCCTAAAATATAAATATTAGGTGTAGAACAAAACTTTCGAAAAATTCGTACATTGTAGAAAAATTGAAATCCATAGGAAAAACAAAATAATATTGAATTAAATTTTGTAATTATAAATTTGTGTCAATTACACTTATTTATATGATATGGACTACAGCATGTAGCGTTGCATGTGGAAATAAAATAACAAACATATTAGTCGAAAAATAAAAAAAAGGGGGTAGTCGAACTTTTTGAATGGGATTTTTAACCTATGTTGTAATTTTTGTAATAGCTAATTTCGCTATACGCGTAGGTCGCGAGGTGGACGTCGTCGGCTCCTCGCGTGGTGCCGGGCGGCCCCCAATCACAGGAAGTGCGCCATCTCATTGCGGAAGTGGTTTCTCTTGTCCCTCTCGCACCGCGCACCCCATCCCGTCCCGCGCAACTCCCGTCGCCCGCTGGTTTTGTAAACTTGCCCCGTTAATGGACGTGTCTGCTTGATACGTCCCGATCGAATGCATTTCGCTTGATGAAAAAGCTCTGACGAAGATATTGTTCGATATACTTGTAGTTTTATTATTAATGTTATTGTATCTACTAGCTGTGCCCGCGACTTCATCCGCGTGGTTTTCCGAGTATGAAAAACAGCGATAAAACAATGTATATATAGGTGTACCTACTGAAATTCTACAACGGCGATTTAACCGTTTTCGTGATTTGTGAATGTTTCGGATTCCTGAGATGCAGCGTGGTACTCACGGTTAGCAGTAAGCCGTACCTCACGCTCTTTACTACTTTCGATTGATCGATATTCTGTCATACATCTACGGTGTTAATTTAACCTAATACGTCGTTGCCTACGAGCTTCTGGAATGGTTAATTTTTTTCTCAAGCAGCAATCTCGTTCAGCAGCAAGTCTCACTTGACGATATTCCCCAGTTTCCTGTGACCTCATCTCTCTTTAGATCTCACTCTTTTTAGAGCAATGGAATACTTAGAAAATCCTGTCCATTTCCTAACAGGCATTTTACCAAAATGCATATTATAATGCAATACAATCCGAAAGTTAAAGTCTAATCGAAAAAGTTAATTTAAATGCAAATCTTTAACTAAATGAATTAAAATACCTTTGACAATACCCAAGTATATAATATATAATAATATGTTTTGCGTAATTTCATAAAATTCTTAATAGCGCCAAAAACACCAAACAACGTCATCTATTGTAGGAACATTAGAACAAGATAGAAAGATAAAAGCTAAGTTCGTGATAATATTAATTCGGGATAAAACTAACATAAAACATATTTCGTAATAATGTATTGTTATTATTATCAACGTTCTTCCTCGTAATGTCTCAGAACATTTAAAACTACTAAACGACATCTGTATATGGGGGGGTAATCGTGAAAAATACATGCGTTTGTGTTTATTTTTATTAAAAATTACGTGAAAATAAAATAATTTGGATTAATTAGCCCAGATGCGCTTATCCCCAAAAGATTTAGTTAATAGTTAATTCAATTTTTAGTTTTCTGAATTAGTAGATATGTGTGTTGCGTGATTTGCCATTTATACAAATACTAGCTGTGCCCGTGACTCCGCTCTCGTGTGGATACAGAATGCTGTCGGTCGAACGCACTTGCGAATTGTGCTGCCCCAAAAATGCTTATTATGGGTGATCCTTAGAAGATAAACATAAGCTATCGCTTAGTTTTTTGTAGGTATATTAAGATCTACAATTATGTAGTACATTAATTTGATATATCTCTTATGGTTTACGCAGCGTAAGCCATTTAAGCGCATCAAATGCGTCTTTTTTCCGAATTGATATGTTAGTTTATCTAACAAAGTATATCCTATAATCTGGCCAGATAATAAAGCTATGAATTTAAAAAAGAACCATGTAAATCGTATAACTGGTTTTCGCCTGAAAAGACCAGAAACGGACAGACAGACAGAGAGACGTTGAGTTTTATGATATGTATAGACTAACGACCCTATCTTGTTTGTAGATCAAAGTTTATTTATCCTGGATAATCACAACATATTATTTATTTCATAAGTGTATTTTTTATATTTATGAAAAATAAATCAAATTTACGGTAGCTTGCGTGCTAATTCCTTTTCCTTTGCTATTCCATATCAGTTACCATTCTGCTATCAAATTTCCACTTCACATCAGATGTGACCTAGAACTAAGGTACCTAACTAAAACTAAGAAAGGGTATTGGAGTTCCTCAAGGACTAATTAATTTTGTATTTAATCTGATATAGTTATCAGTTATAAAATTGTAGGTAATTCTTGGGGATGCCCCTACAGAAAGTAGATTATTTACCAATATTATATATGGCTCATAAATAGAATTTATGATTTATAAAAGACTAAGAAAAAAAAACAATATGTTGTAATGTAATAAGGAAATTGGGGTTCCTCTTACGTTGATTTCAATAAAGGTGCATTAACTTCCCACTATGTTCCTAAGTCCGTCCCGTGTTCCGCCATGGAAAGTAACTTACTCAATTGTTCTTCCTGCAATAAAGAAAAATGATATTCGAGGCATTGTTCCTGTTTAAGTTTCTAACAAGCACAAGGCATAATAACAAAAATGTAGGGACTTGATCTGGGTTTTACACGGATATATGAAATACTAAAAATACTTTTAAATGTACCCACAGATTGTGGGTTTATTTATAACTAAAATAATTACATTGTAATTATTTTTAATAATTTTCCTGTATATTACTAAATATGAGATATTACAATCATATTCATTCTGACAATATATATTTAACTAAATATTATACGGGCGACAATTTCGTGGTTATTTTAATATTACAGTTGAAATTTATTTTACATATAATTATTACAGTATGCTTACCAATTATAAATAATTGGCATGTTACAATAATGTCACCTGACGACCAGCGTTTGTACGTACGAGTCAACAAAAGTGCCTCGTGACGTCCTCCCAGCCCAATTACCAACGTCCTGGTAGGTAATACATTGATATCGCACGCGGATCCGCTTACGGTTGTCTTTATTATTATCGAACGGCTTTCGCTGTGATTTTTGCTAACAGTTATGTGTGATCAATGTGATCATAATAAGTAATCGTGATCGTATTTATTAATTTAAATTCAATTTTTACTAGTAACCATGTCGACTGGCAGTGAAGGTAAATAACCTGAGAAAAAGTGAGAAAATCATACAGTAGTTCCCATTATATAGTGGGAACAAACAGAATTATAGAATCGTTACAGAATCGAAAACGTCATTACGGGATGAATTGGTGTGGTAATTAATCCCACGCCTTTTTTCGGCCATATACCGGCGGAATATCGATTCGATGTTCTCAAGTTCGAGCCCTGGCATGTGGCAATATATCGAAATAAACGTATATTTTCTTATTTAAATTGATAACTATATCGGCTGACGGAGAAGGAAAAAAAACCGCGAGGAAACACTTAAAAAATGTTCTTGTCGTATGTAGGAAAAGTACAGAACTGTGGATTTCTCCCATTTGAAACTGCCATTACGTTGTGCGTGATTCATCCAGTGCTTTCCTTCAGGAAGAGACCTTTATCTACCAATGGGCCTTTATAACAGGTATTATTATTATGATCACGACAATTACCCGTGAACTCTCATCTCTAATAACGTTCTAACTGACTGCTCCAAATAAACTCCCAAAGTGTAGTCACTGTGACGTATTTTTCAGTTTATACGATGATAAACAAAGTAATTTCGTAGCAACATAGTAGAGCGTGCAGCGGAGCACTGATAAGGGCGCTCGATTAAAACGAATCACAGCGGTCTCGCTAATTGGCCCGGCAGGCGGCTCATCCAATTAGTCCGGACTTAGAATCCCGTGCCCGCAGGCTGCCGCACCGGGACCGGCCCGCGCCCCGCTCTAATCAACTTGTGAGTTAATACAACCTGTGCACTGCACTCACTGACTCTCCGTGTCACACAATCGAGTATTATTTGTCTCAAACACATAAGAAATTCAAGAATTGTTGGGAGCAATGATGGTTCTATGGTAACGTGTACGGACGTCGCGTCGATTGACGCATCAACGCATCAACATCCCGATAAAACCATACCACGGTGGTAAGTCATTTTCTAATGCCCACCCGGCGCTACCATCCGTTGAAAATAGCCGCAACAGTTGAAAATCTGTTGCCAAGCACTTGTATGTTTAAGCCGGCAGCTGCATTTGAGAACCAGGTATCCATCTATTGCCTATATAGCGTCTACCACCTTGGGCCAAATCATCACTTAAAATATAAATTAAAACGTGGGTAAATGAACCTGTGGACTTCAGATATGATATTCGAAACTATTCTGAATAAGTTGACATGCGGTATCACAATTTCAATTGCCATGCAAGATGGCTTGTGTTTGATGAAACACATTTCTTAATTAATTAATATTTAACAATATATGTGTATACCGATCGTTTGGTACTATGTACAGGCTATTCTTAGATTAGGCTTCATAAATAATATTGAATTCAAGTATTGAAATCACAACAAAATCGATATTTTCCGAATAGCATTACCGTTGTCTTGATGTTTTAAGACTTTAAATAATTAATTATCACTTGACTACCAGAAATAACGAAATAGTTTAGTATTCATTTAGTACTAAGTAAGTACTGTAAGTAAGATACACTAGAATTTAAAAACCACCAATATTTTTAAGTAATTTTATTGATATATTGATACTTCTTAACCCTACCGACATCCTTGGCTTAGATCCTAACCAGACTGCCGCGTGTAAGATTGCCCTCCTAATAATAATATTCATATTTACAAATAACGTATTCCTTGAACAAACCACATATAAAGCATGAAACTCCTACCTATGACCTCACAAATCATTATTAGAGTTACTTCCACTGCGTCACGAAACCTAAGACTGTTTGTTATACATGAAAAAGTTTTTACTGATAGAATATGGAGCCATAAAGATGAAAGCATGGGTATTTATATTTACATTTCTCGTGAAAATGTATCTATTAAGAACAGTACACAGTTTCCCATGGGTATCTTGCGTAAACGGGACTCGGGCAAAATATTTCACTGTTGCATACATTTTATTACATATATTGCAAACCAATATTTGTCAAGTCATTTATTTATTTAAAGTATCCAACAAGGAATACGCATTAACATTTAAGATTCATGGGTCTATACAAATTTGTCTGCTCCATCAGTTATGGAAAAATCACAGCGTGATATAATAATAATGATTAAATGTAACAACTAAGATAACTCCTTAGTTATCATCTTCAATATCCCTAATGATAACTGTAAGTATGTAAGTAAAATATAATTTAATCAAATTATAAATTGCGTATAGGTTAAAATTAAATTTACTATATAAATAAAATTATAGATGTTTGGCATTGTGCGCGCATTACGGAAAAATTGCCTGATAGATTTTGATCACTTTTTTGTTTTATTCCTCAGATACTTGGTTCTTATCAAAAATAAAAAGGTTTGTGTGCGATTCACACACGATAGAAGTGAAACTTCATTTTAAAAGGCATTTTCTATTTTATTTAAACAGTGTACAATATACATACACACCGACATTTACTCTCTCGCTCTGGCTCACACAAAGAGGAGAGACCGATAATGTGCGTTAAACGTTTAACGCTTGGAAGTCGCATAAGAAGTTTCACTTCAATAAATTATCACGATATCTTCATTCAATAAAAGTGATTAAAGTTTTAAGAAATTACGATTTCTTCTGTGGTCCACGCAAACGAAGCCGCGGGACATTTACTTAATTATAAGATAATTTGAACATAATAGAGTTAAATTATTAAGTTGTAATTAATAATTATGGAATTCGTTAATTATTTATATGTATAATGCTTGCCGAGGGCGTTGTACGATCTTCACTTTTAACAATTTAACTACAGTGTGTCAGAAAACACTTTTCATCTGACTTAAATATATAATTACAATTATAAAATAAGATTTAACTAAATAAAATAGTTAGTGTAGTGTAATATTGTATATATATCAATCGAAATCTATCATTTATTAAGTCATTTTAAAATTAGTCACGTGGATACATCTCTCAGAGAGAACTAAGTTTCATGACTACGTTAACGAAATAATTTGTTTTGTATTATTATGTATGATCAAATGTTTATTTATAATTGATCGCGGGTTGATGATTTTATGTACGAAACATAAGGAAATCAAATTAAAATCGCTATTGAAAATCCGAATCTAGTTGAATTTAATTTCCTTAACAATAATTATAATTACGTAAAGTTGTTAACGGCACCGCGTACCGTGCCTCGTAGACGGCACGGAGCGTTCCCCCGGTGCCGGGCGGCCTCCCGTCAGCCGTGATTCGGTATAATTTCAGCCGAACGTTTTGGAATGTTGATGGAAACCCAGTTGTTTAGAGGCGTTACGAAGAGCCAAGTAACTACGTAGAAGTCTTCGCGAAGCTTTAATGACATCGCGATTCGGCGTGTAACCGGGACTCGCGTGCGCACTTCTTGTTATTTCTTTATTACAAAAGGAGTGCCTCATTAATTTGACAACCCCTCGGGGTTGAGTCGCGAACCCTTGACCTCGTTCGCGAGAGCCGCGACGCAGAATTGAAAATCTTACGCACCTATCTAATACATAATTAACGAACGTCATTACTGTGTAATGGATATCTCTCGCTGAACTTCAAACTCGTCTCGTTATGTCTCTTGTACTTTAAGGAAAGTACTGAATTATATATATAATACATATATATTATTAATAATTTTGAAATACGATTGTTTAGGTTCTCTTTTATACATCTACTAACCTCTTTTGTACACTTAAACCTAAAATTTACAGTACAGAAAACGAGACGTTTTATTTGCATTAAAAATAAAACTTATTGTCGAAAGTGGTTTTCAATAGAGTATTTGACTGTAATAAAAATATGATCTTTGTCGGTGTAATTCTATATGATTTCTTATTAAAACATTCAGAGAATTGTATTATTATTCAGATAAACACGAATTAAAATATATATTTTTTAAACTTCCGCCATGGGATCACAAAGGCTCTATGATTGGTTGAATCTCGAATTACGTCACGTGCCAGTAGATTGTAATTGCTTAACGAGCGAATTCAGTTGATCCCTGTGCTTTTCTTGTTAATTAGTCTTTAGCAACCATTATTTTCATTATAAATAATAATGGAGACACCACTTTGTATAAGCCGACGGTAGATGCCTAAAGTTAAGGCAATTATGATTGGACTAGTTTAAAGACTTCTCAACCGGTTACATTGGAAATAAAATTCTTGATTTCAATCAGCAATTTATTTCATATTTTATATAAGTAGGTACATACAATAAATTCTTTCCTACCTCTGGGATTAACAGATCTCTGTGTCTAAAATATATAAATACCATAATATACACGAATTCACTAAAAGAACAACAATTGATGATAAATGCGACAACTTTACACTTGTGTTCCTCCTTATAAGTAATCATATGTTCAAATTGTTGTTGACTAGTTTCCATTTATCCTATAGCTAATGAATGTCGCGATTCTCTTTTAAAAGTTATAATTTGCAGTTCAAGCGTAATTTACATACATAAATAATAAAATTCACGCATTCAGAGAGTACGCACTATCAAACAAACAGTAATAGGTACTTTAAATGTAAATAAACAAATCTGCGTTGGACTAGGTAACCCTCCTAAATTGATAGTAACTTGTTTCGTTTAAGAAAATATACTTATAGAGAGTTCACAAATTTGGTTGGTTTATGATGTGACGCTCAGCACTGGCAACGTAATAAATAGGAACTAACCGTGTTCACAGTGAGTAAATGGAATGTAACTCGCACTCACGTGTATTCGTTTCTCGGTACATTCTACATACCTATACTCGGTTAACGCTGTGGTAAAGTTATTCGAAATGATTTTGCAAACTCCACACTAAGCATACAGATCACTATAGATACTCGTATATCTATACCCGGCTTTATTTATTTACCATCTCACGTCTTAAAGTAAGTAAATATATTCGTCAAAGGATTTAACATAATTCCCGATAGAAGCGTTCAATGTCGAACTTCAAAGTCGTTTGAGTAACAGTTTACGATTAATAAAATTCGCTTGAGCTCGAAGTCGGCGTGGCCGAATGGTACTATGCCTGTAACGAGGTGGCCCGCACTCGTTATCGGCCGCCCGCGCTCGGTCCGGTCGCCGCTGCGGAAAATTCGGCCAAAACTGACGCGCGTGAAAATTTAATGAACGGCCGGACGCTAGTTAACTAAAAGGTAAAGTGCACCCTCTCGACGTGTTCGGTAAATATTAATAGTGAGTGCTCGCGTGGGCCATTAAAAATGCACGATTCCGCGGACACGGGGTACCTGCGTTCCTTCACCGCCTTCACCGGACCGACTTCATTAGCCTTTTTTCATAAGTTCTCTTTTCGTTCAATTAGACCATAAGCTCGTTCATCTATCACCTGTCTACATTTAATATTTATAATATCATAAACGTTATCGACTAAAAATACAAACAGAATAAAAATTTAATGTGAAATCCAATCAGACCAGAGATTCTCAAACTTTTCTCCCCGCGGCATTTTTTTGGTGAAAAATATGTTGCGGCACAGGTAGCCTTAAAGCGGTTTAAAAACTCAAACAAACAAATTTAATACTCAGTTTTCTTTAATGCGATGAAACCGTTTGGATGAATTTTTATTTCCTTTATGTTTATGGGAAGTTTAGTTAATTTTACCCTCAAATCACTAGACCCAGAAAGTTTGCTCCTGTATCTGTTTTTTATGTACGCCTACGTTGAGAATGCGTATATTGAGAAGTCTTTTCACTACAACCTTGCTAACCGTGTTTTTTTTCTGAATACACCTGCATCCAAAACTCTTCTTGGTTTCCTTCGCGGTAAAATTTCATTCGACATTCCAGCAGATTTATGTTTCGGTTCGCAGGGAAGCGGGTTCATCATGCAGCTGTATATGTCATCATAATAAATGCCGGGAAAATAATCAACTATGTTTCTTTCCAAACCTTGCAAGTGGCCAATAACAATTTCGAGGAAGTTGACTTGAAGGTTGATCTTAATCATGTTGACAAATTCTTGCAACCGAGAATAGTTGGAGATGACTCTACTCTCAACACACGATTTAAAAAATGGAAGTAAATTTCGCAAGGCTTTTATTTTCTCTAATTGTGCTCCTCTTTTCCCTTGAAGAGAAGTAGTGGCTTCATTTAGTTTTTCAAAAATGTAGGAAAGGTATCCCATTGTAAGCAGCCAATGAACATCAGTTAATTGTTGGATAAAAGGATCATCTGTAAATGTGACCACCAGTGCATCTTTTACTTGAAACAGTCTGGCTAAAATTTTCCTCCTTGATAGCCATCTCACTTCTGTGTGCAGTAAGAGCTGAAAGTGACCCATACCCAGTTCTTCGGCGGTAAGTTTTAAAAGACGTGCTTGAAGATGACAGCTCTTAACATGATTAATTATTTTCACAACACCATACAATACGACTTATAAATCTTGCGGCATTCTTCTAATTACAAGAGAATGCCGATGGATGATACAGTGACTGTTGGTGGCATTTCCTGCAACTTGCTTCATCCTAGACTCGGCTCCCTTTTCCTTTCCAACCATTGCAGCTGCTCCATCACTGCAAATATACACACACTTTGCGCACCCAGTTTAGGAACCTAGAAATTAGAAATCCAAGTAGTATTTTGAAGATCAATGCAACGTGATAGACTATTGAATTAAAAAATTACTCTATGGATTTTATTATGAATGGTTTTATATGGTTTTTTGAAATCCTACAAAATATGCCTAGTGCAGCAATCTCGTATTGTTCTAAAAGTAGTCGTTAGTGAGCTAAATTAGCGTATTTCACTATGCCCAATAAAATTTCCCATTGGCAACATCTCAGGAACTTTAACCTCCTATATATAACCCCATCAATGGAAGAATCCTTTCTTATTACTCAGCTAGACCTAGCGGTTTAAGCGGTGTGTTGTCTGCATATTAAGCACCAAGTTTCTACAAAACAATTAGAATGCAATGTAATTGATTTACATCTAAAAGACTTTGCATCATGAACAGAGTTTGACGCTTTTTTACGCCTGGCCAACTGTACCTTCTTTATAAGGCTTAAATTCAGCGGTGTACGGAGTATTGTTCGCAACTCTGGGACGGTACTGCTGAAAATCAATTGCGAAATGACATTGCATCGTTAATCGTGATTTGTGGTCTTTATCATGTTGAATGTTCTGAAGAGTTGTTTGACCTTACCCTTCCACCACACAATCACACATACTGGTCTACAGAGCCACAGGTACTCCGTAGTATCCATCACGGCACTAACACAGATGTTCGAAAAATTCATACCTTTATCGTACTTGAATGGTCTCCCAGCCAACGTGGAACTCTTTTCTATGATATTGATCTTTAAAACGAGGCGTGAAGAGGCATTTCTGCAAGCCAGCATGACATCGACAACTGCCGTTGAAATTTGTCACCGATGATAGCTGTTGTTTGTGGACTGTACCGTTCTTACCATCAGGTACAGCACAGTCATTTTGGCGAGCTAGTATGAAAAAAAAAACATTTGGCTCACGGTGATTTAAAACATCGTAAAGTCCTAGAAAGATGTTCTCTTACCACTATCATAGTATAGATTTTCCTACGTCTGAAACCGCGGTTACGTTGTGGACTTGCATGTTCATTTTGTTCGTGCCTTTGGAGGCCTGTCTCCAGATCTCCGATTTTAGAGTATAAAGGGGTGTATTGAGGAGACACTCAAAGCTTGCTTAATGTGGTGGTTGAACCCTTCAAAGTAACTAACGAGTAAATAACTATATCAAAGTGGTTTTTTAACGTTATAGGTTTTTGGCTTAGTGGCCACAATCTTACCTGATGTTAAGTGACAATGTGGCCCAAGATGATAACACGCTAAACCTAGTGGAAGACTGGCTCTCAAGTGCAGCTGCTGGAACACACCTATTGGTTCTTGGCGACAGATTTTCAACTTGAGGGTGGTAGGTAGCCAGGTGGGCATTAAAAAAAGCCCTACCATCATGCATATGGTGAAAATCCCGTCATAGTGTTCTGCTTATGCCCGTCGCGTTTCAGTATTACCCGGTACATGTCCAGTTTCTATTTAAGCAGGCCGGCATGACAGCGGTTACTGGTCAGAGATTGTTGATCACTCTTTTGACGCCTTTGTTTTTGAATTATACTTTGCCGCAAAGTCCCGTCACATTCCAATGCAAATAAAAAAATACAATGGTATTGAGATTTGATACTGTTATTATTGCGATGTAGGAATCTCAGTATTATTTTAATGCTGGTGCATTAAATCCTTAGAGTTATATAAATGGATCCTCACATTTTGCTATGCAACGCGCTACTCGCAACAAATAGGAGGACCGGGAACGAACATGTTTTAACGTCGTACATTTTCTCGCTATCGTGTCTTTGTTATCCAATTTGTACAATAAAAAGCGACACATAACATCGAACTTGGTCCGGACCTCGTCCCGTGCTCTGTATGGTGCGAGAACGTATCTCAAGTTTCACAATCCGAATAGCTTTAAACTCTTACGGACGCTATTAAGGATAATAGACAATGTCTAACTGGAACGATGAGTCCAGGAATTATGTGCCCGTCTGTCTGCTCTGATCAAACTTTTACTTTTATACGGATTTCAGTTATTTAGTTCCCCTTTTTTTGTTGTAGAGTAGCATTTGATTTTAATCTCATAAGATGACTAGTAACAGGTTTGACAATTGTCAAAAAAGATAAACGTTCCGTTTTCCGACAATTTTAGTGTCTCTACGTTTCCGCATGGGGCGCTGATATATTTTTTTATCGTAGCACTGCATAGTGATTACATTTTACCTGATGGTGCGCACAGTGCAATCCAATAACATCGGCGACTACCGAGGAATTTACAATCCATCGATAGTATATGAAAGGAAACGAAATATCTAATAGTATTTGAAGGTGACTTAAATAAAGATAATGTCAAAGGTGATGATAACACGCTAAACCTAGAAAGAGAACTGGCTCTCAAGTACAGTTGACGTAATACACCGATAGATGTTTGACGACATGGTCTCAACCCTTACCTATTTTTGTTAGTAAGAATAAAAGTAGTCTTTAGCACTAAGTGATAGTATAGCTTCCTATTAGTCAAATAATTTTAAAGATCGGAACACTAGTTCATGAGATTACAAACTTTATACCTTTACAATATTAATAGGTATAGAAATGTATAGAGATATATGTAGTTTTTTTTATCTGATTAAAGTAAGACTGACTGACAGACAGAACACAGCTTAAACCGGTGGTTCCAGATACAGGAAATTTTGTTCAAAGTCGACAAATAGTTGGATACCGGACAGAGTATAGTTTCCCACGCCGTGCAGAAAAAACGCCAGATTAAATAATTGTGGAATAGCATCTTGCGTCCTAATAAAGGGAACTTAATTCTATTATAATCAGGAATGAAGTCGTTACCACCGGCGCTGGCTAATGAAGTTACAATGACAGGTTTCAAACCGCTCCGATGCCAAAGAAATATAAGACAAATTAATTTAATTATCAGAATCAAAATTTTACTGTTTAAAATGTAATAAATATTTGTTATAACAGAGTTCGGTTACTTGTAAAATGTTTAGAGGTTTACTTATTGTTTACTTTATAACTTTAATTACATCTTTTGAAATTAAATCACATTTAGTTTATTGTTACATAAACTTGTTAATTAATAATACTGCGTGTTGTGTAGTTTAGTGGTTCTTTTTTTAACTTACATTAGCCATTAACGAATTTGTTCTTCAAAAATAAAATGTCAGTAAAACTGAATATCTAGATTGAACTATTTTGTCAATGAATAGAAGGAAAGAAAATCCGTAAAATCATTGTATTCAAAATACGTCCTTATAATTTAAAATTTGTTCGCTAAAAACATAAACTAGATATTGTAAGCGACCGGCATAGTTTTTATACTCGAAATAAATACAAATTACTCATCCTATATCGAAACGCTTGTAGTTGTTAATGTTCGTAAGTGCCTTCTTGAGGCCTAAATTGAATAAATTAATTTTGATTTTAAGGCCTACTGACCACTTAGCGTCACTTTATACGCACGATGTAGTCATTTCCCGATTGGTTTACGCTTGCTTGCAGCTTGCGTATAAACAAACGGAGCTCTGTCCACGGAGCGTCAACGTCGTATTTGCGTAGTATTGTGGCAAGCAATCGTCATGTAGCCTGAGCAACTACATATCATTCAATGATGCCGTTGTGGACAGTAAGCCTAATAAGCGCGGTCGTGTAGCGCGTTACGTGTGTGTTGTGTTCGTGACGTTGAGGTATGAATAAGCAATGAGCGCCCGCGCACGCGACGCAATAAACGAGCGCGGCGCACGCGACGTCACCCGCCCTAGCCGCCTCGCCGCCCGCCCTAATTTATTACCGCCCGCCTTACCAAACGTTCACTATCACTCTTATATTATCTTACCTTGCCATATTCTCTGCGCGTTCAACCCCGTATTTATGGCGCTCGTATTAGACGAATTATCTTTTCCTATCTTTAAGTTATTAATGCCGTAAAGTCTTACACCGTTAAATGGTTGTGTTCCCCAAGATTATTCAACTAGTATTTATATACAGTGTTCGTGGACATATAGTAGTGGATATATTATTATACATTAAGATGTAAACAATAGATTGTTTTTTAAATATATAAATGATAAATAAAGAAAAGTATACAAACAATAGATTATCAAAATTAATAACAATATATTTATGTGAATAAACATTAAATAGAATTTATTGTTTAAATTAAAAAAAGATGCAGATGATGTAGAAAGCATTAAAACCAATAAAATGATGAAAGTTGCTTGTTTATTAATACACGAAATATATCGGATTTTTATTTTTACGAGAGCTGCTTATAAAATCGTCGTCTCTTTATAAAATCTAGAACTATCTCGGTTGTTAAAAACTTATTATTATATTGAATTATTAATTATTGTCATAACGGTTTAGTAAATGATGTTAATGTAATCTTTAATATAATATGCTTCGTGTACGTGACCGTAAGGCAATAATTAACAACGTATCTTAACGTCACATTTCCGAATGTCAAAGGTTATACTGTACGGTATGTTGTGTATTATTTATCGAGAAATTAATGCTATTCTTTAAAATTATGTTATAACAACATGTACATAAACATCTTCAACGTAAAGAGTATCACTTAAGAGGAAAGACAAAAGAATAGATACTAACTTAGGCGCGTTTGAGATAAACAATATAAGTTCTAATTTACAGTTATTAATACATGCATACAGAATGTTTTATTATTTTGGTTTTAATTTATAACATTTTTATGTGCATTTTTTGTTTGGGACTCGTAATTAAATTGTCTTTTTAGCACGTCCTCAGGCTGTATAAAGATCAAAATCTTAATGTCAAATAAATACAATTTAATAAAATAACAATTTGTATATAATTATTAACATGGAAACATATGTTCTTCATGTCGACTGTCCCTAGTGACTATTGTTATTAGATACTTCCAAGATCAAATTGATTGTACACAAACAAACAAATAGCAATCGAGAAGATCTTGTCATATCACGTGGAATCATCTCAGGCACAATATCGTCTGTCGAACGTGTGTTTGCAGACCGCTCCACGCGTCGCCGCTTGCTACTATTAAATTATTTAGGCCCAGTCTTGCATTGTCTCGCGAAAGTCCACCGTCAGCCGCATTGGGCCACATCGGGCCATCCCGCCCGCACCCGCTGGTAAACAGTCGTAACAATGTAATAGAAATGTACCGAATGTGTAGATATTCGAGTCGTTTCGTATTGAGTTAGTGCTGAGCGCATCCGTGTTTGTTCAACTAGTTAATGGGGTGGCGTAGCGCAGCGGTGGGATATTGCGAACCGTTTTCTGTTTAATTATGTGACTTGAAACGTATCTGTAAAGATTTTTTTTTTTATATTTTTTTCACTCAATTTCACATACGGCCGTTACATTCCAAACTAAGCAAAGCTTGTATTGTGGTAACAGCGTATATATTATAATATAAGCTGTCAATTATGCTCAACACACAAAAAACAGTCATGGGCGGAGACCAAGAGCGTCAGCCCTCGGCTCAATAGGAAAGCTACTACATCTGCCTTTTTTTTTTTTTTTTTTTTTTTTCGAACTGACTACACTGTTAGCCTGAGGGGCCCTGGAGCCTTTACGGCTTTTACAGCTTTACCGGGCTTGGGGGCGAGCGCTTAGGGCACTCAGCCACGAAAGCTAAGCAACAACATCCGAGGGTGCCAAAGTGGCCGGACCTCGGCTCGGACTGTTGCGCGTATGCAATTAAGTCGCGATCTGACTAATTCCCTATCCGTAATTCGATCTAAACTAACTATACATATATACATGTTTCTGCCCCCTGGGAGGAGGGAAGGAACATGTGTATGTGTATTTAGTGGTCTGAAAATTTTTGTCTATTCTAACTAGGCAAAAAAAGAAAAAAAAAGGTCCCTTACAGAACCTATGTACCTATGTGTGTTGTGCATGTGTGTATAATGCAGTGTCATGTATGGCTGTGAAAGCTAGTGATTGTGCAGTCTCACTTGTATCGCGCGAGCGGCTGCTTGGCTCAAGGGCTCCATGCCGATGGATCGGACCTAGGCTTGAGTTGCCGCAGAGGAGGGCGGTCGTGGCGGGTGTGCGGGAGCGAAGTTAACCGTACGTCCCCTGCGGAGGGAACGGTGGTTTCGCGGGCGTGGGCGCGAGCACGCATATGTTGCGGGAGCGGACGCGTAGTAATTATTAGCTTTCTCGATGTTGTCGTCGGGATCGACAAAGAGATTTCGCGGACGGCGTTTATAACGTTTGGCAACGGGGATCGAGTTGTCTGGGACGTAGTTCACGGTGGATTTTACGAGCGGGTTGGGGTGATTCGAAGCGCTATCGAAGTATCTCCTGGTGAGATATTTCACATAGGCTTCTATCGAGGGAAGCCTGATGTCCCTGTGGAGGTCCATGTTCCTAACGAAGGCTGGAGGGTCAAGCAGGCGACGGAGAAACCGATTTTGGACTCTTTGCATGCGGACAAAGTTATGTTTGGACATATGTGCGAACGCTGCGCAGCTATATGTCAAGATCGGACGGACTACATCTGCCCCACCAGGCCTGTGTACTACCAACTATATTCACAAACTGAAATTAGCTGGTTCAAATTTAAGGCTCTGTTAAGGATGGACTGACTCGGATAGTATGAGCGCCGAGAAGCTTACATAGCAATAGCAGTATTTAAACTTCCAACTATTAAAAGATTAAATAATATCCTTTAAAACAATTTCAAACGTTTGTGTTATAGATAATGAATAAGTAATTTTCACATACAAACTAATCAGGAGAATAAGATTACTCCCACTATACTTGAACCAAATTGGATAAAGTATGTTTACTAACAAAGCGTTGCCTGGCAACCAATGATAGGCAAATATCAACTACTTTTTGCCTTCAGACATCATTACAAATATTTCAATTGTATATATTTTTTTATTATATCAATAACCCGGAGATCAAAATAACTCCCAAGCTAAATAATGAGTATTTCACATTATAAATCCGTATACGGTTGGAATCTCGCGTCCGTCTCAACTCACTCAGCTGACCCCGATCGTGCCCGTGACCTCGGTACCTTTCACCTTTACGACCTTTAATTACACTTTACAATACAATGTTATTTCTTTGTTTATACTCATTTTTATCTCAGAGACGAACGGAAAATCCAGCAGATATTGTTATCGTATAATTATTTTACGATAACGATTAATAAGTACAGATTATTGTCCATTTACCTATCATTGCGACATACATCTACTGGGTTGAATATTAATTAATTTATCATCATTTATGTATATTATATTGAATTTCGTTTTTCCTTCGAATTTTTATATATCTTTTTCAATAATTTCTCAAAAATAATTCATTAAAATGTATTTCTATTAAGACACAAGGTTAGATCATAAATAACCACCTGTTTTTTTTCTTTTAATTAAATTTTCTTTGTTTACGACATTATATCTCGATCGACGGTAAGACTGTTTGTCCGACATAGTGTGAACTAGCTAGTTAGTATTTCGTATTTATTACGTAGTTTTTATTATGTACTAGCAACCGCCCGCGACTTCGTACTCACAATTAAGTGAGCAATTCTTGTATATATATATATATATATATATATATATATATATAGTATGTATTATACATGTAATTAGTTTCTCGGAAACAGGTCTGACGATTTTGGTGGATTTTTTTATATAGACAATGTGTTATATTCCAAGTTTACCTAGATTTTTTTTCAAGTCACTTAGCAATGCTCGGTCTGTCGTACAGATAAAACTTAATAAGAATAAAAACATAGCCTTATAACCATTAGCCTTAACATTGCTTTATATTCTTGAAATAGTTGTTAGAATCGGATCAGTAAGTAGTTCCGGAGATTACCTTTGAACCTGCAAATATATTAACAAATTTTATCAATGTAGTGTATAGGGGAAACAAGTTTAGAGGAAAACATGTCTTTAATTATAAATTAAGCCGGTTTTTATATATACCAGGAACGGCTAATAAAACAAGATTCTAAATTCTAATAAAAAAAAAAACAATTGATATCGATAAATGTATTTGTATACACAGGTAATAATAAATAAGCGAACAAGTATCAAAATGAAATTGTTTCAAACTAGTAAACATTGTAAGCGGGGTAATACGTCACGCACACGAAAATTTTCATGTTTAATTAACGCCATCCCTAATTCATAATCCGACAGTGATAAATTAGACGGTTCCGGTCGTTAGTAATTAGGTACGCAATTATCGCGGGCCCGTTTGAATTCATTAATACTAGAAGTAGATACGCACCGTCTACCTGATTTATTAATCGCGTGTCTATATTCCGATTGTTGTAATCGATATTACATGTCTATCTGTTACAACACTACCCTTAATAATTTTGTCTGTGGAAAACTTTAAAATTTACAAGGGATACTAAATGATTGAAAAAAACGTGATAATACCGTTCTCAAGTTAAAAAACAAACATTCACTTGTGTGTATATCGTCTGTTGAGAGCCAATCCTCCCGTAGGCTTGTGGAATATGGTTTGGCTATAGAGCGAGAGTGCGAATTTAATTCTGCTAAAGAATAAGCGAGATACATATACTAAATAACTCCATAGTATATCCACACTGTCATTTACAATAAATATTAATTTTCGTAACTGTCTACGTACATCAAGTAAGTGCTTCAAGTGCATCGGCACTAGGATATGATTTTCAAAAAGACTTTATTTAAATAAACATATTGGACTCTTTATGATATAAAACTTTATGTATGATCACAATGTCATGATAATGTGGTCGATAATTGTAACACGATAGGCCTTGATCGCGAACTGGCTACTAAGTACTGTTAATAAACAACCTTTTATGCTTTATTTAATGCTAGAAATTGTCCTTTTAAACAACTAAAGTAGCAAGCAAACATACGGACCGCTTGATGGTAGCGGATACCGTAGACAATTGTCACTTATAACATCAGAAGTTGCCGTTGCCGACCTTGAACCCCCTTCCCTAAGGAGCTCTGGAAACCCTACTCACCGCAGAAACGCTAGACAAGGTTATTTGGCTGCGATCATCTGTAGGGTGAAGGTATTGCACGTCAGGCTGCCAAAAAAAATTTCCAAAGAGACTAATGCCCTACTTCTCATTTTCACAATGCGATTGGTTGATCGAATTTTCACATCCTTCAGAAATAAGTTAATACTTTCACACAAATGAACCTATGGACATAAACTATCTTTTAATAAAATGAAAAGATCCTACCCCAGTACAATTATTAGGCAATAAGCTCATACCACAGCGGCGGGGCCGAATGTTATTGGAAATCGTGTACGGCTATTTAATTTACCACCTGGCTCGATGGCGAAACAATTGCCGGGCGCCTAATTATATTTTAATCGCGGCCGTCCTACCCACACCATACCCCACGCTCGTAGGGCCGGACGGCCATACCACTAATTCATTTGTGCGGCACGGCTCGACCAGTACAATACGTACCACCCTGTTTATTCTCATAGGAGAGTTTAGGTCTCCTAAAGCAATACCGACGCTTAAACATATTAACCAAAGCGTTTACGTGAAGGGTTTAATTATGCACTTTACGTTCCGAGCTACAATGGCGTCAAGTTAATTAAGTTTCGCCCGTTTACTCTTTACTTGGATTGTCGCTTTTGAATGTATTATATTTAATGTGATAAACGTTTTGTGTTCTGTTACAAATAAAGTAGATTAATTATAGGATAAGATTAAATTGTTTAGTAATGGGTAAAATTCAGAGCGTGCATTATATTACGGTAGTACGAACTTGATGAAGGTAGCCATCTATACTAATATGATAAATATGAAGAGGTTTTTTTTGTATGATTTTTTGTTTAAATGCTCTAATCTCTGGAACTACCAGTCCGATTCCAAAAATATTTTTTATATATGAATGACCAGACTCATGAGGGATAATATAGGTTATATAACTTACGCTATGACCCTAAGGAGCGGAGCAGTAACTATAAACGTCAAGCAATCTGGCAAGCTGTAGACAAGTACTGGAAGTGGAACAAAGATACGAGTACAAGGGCACGTTGGCGCCGGCTCCGTGGAATTTGTTGAATAAATTTAACACGGGTGTAACCGTGGGGCACAGCTGGTCAATGAGAATAATATGGATTAATTTTACCGGCTTTTTAAAATTGTCACTCATGCCAATAACATTGAAGAATGTTAATTTGTGCAAAGGCCAACCACAAAAAAAGTACAAATATTACCTGGGTCAGACTCGAGAATTTTTTTCCGACTGGATCGCTACCACCAACCTTATGTTTATAAAAGACCGTCACAGTGAATTTTCGTTTAGTTTGTCGCGTTTAGGGATTAGCCATTATACATCGCCCTTCCGAGATGCTTGTAGGCCACCATACCAGCGGCGATCGTCAATAGATTACCTATCTCTCGGTGATCGTCGTTGTCTTTGAATTGTACTTTGCTTAACATCAAGCACAGATATAAATATGACCCATGATATATTGCTGATGTCAAACACCAAGAAATATAGGGTTCTGTATTTTTCTCACTGGGTGGTACGAGAATATTTTTAGAGTCTCCAGGATTACTTACGATTATTCCTTCACCGTCAGCACATCAGTAGATGCCAAGACGCAGATAAATAAACAGCGATTTCACGTTCTAGAAACAAGATTGCGTATACAAACAAACATAACATTAAAAAAATATAAACAAGTAATTTCTTTATTTCAAAACTATCTACTATCTACTAACTATCTGTGCGCGCGGCTCTACTCTCTTAGACGACGAAAGGACGCGTAGTGCTTATAAAAATCGTAGTTTCTTAAAACTTTAATAAATTTTTATTGAATGAAGATACCGTGATATGATATTTTTTTATCCAAAGAGTAAAAAAAATTGAACATAATCTGTCCAGTAGCTTTTGCGTGATCCGCGCACAACGGAAAACCTCAATCATGTCATTTATATAGATGTACTCTTTGCAAAGTTTCAATGAAAGCGAAACCTGCGGTCTATTACTAAATAAACAAGAAAAACTATATATAACATTTTAAATTTAAATTATTCTGTTTCGTATCTTTAGCTGCAGCGGTCTCATAACGTCCAATAAATATTAAAGTTAGCATATTGTTAGGACGCTGTGCACGCGAGTCCTCCGCGCTGCTACGAACTATGCCAATTGTGTTAGAACGGCTTTTGTAAGCTATATTAACAATGAAACTATTAGTACAATGGAAACATACCGTGACAAATCAGTTCACAACAGTATAATACATAGTTTCCTTTATGTTTCAATATTTAAACTATTCAGTAGTATTGGCTTCGATCACTGGTTAGTGTCTGATGATTAAAACTGACGCGGGTTCGATCTAACCAGGCGCACAGCTTCTTAGGCGTCTACACCTACAAATATCCTAGACGTGGAAAATAAAACAAAATTGAAAAAGAAACACGCTGTATATGGATTTTTTTTGCCCGCGCCTGGGTTTTGAAATTTTATTTCGAGATTCATTTGGGAACGAACTGGATACGTGTTTAATTGGGATTATATATCTTACGTAGTAATATTTCAGTCAATTATCTTACTTACCCCCCCCCCTATACATCTTACAGAGCTAAACTAATTATTTTTCACAAACTGCAAAAGTTACTGAAAAATAAAGAATTTTATCGATAGTTTAACAAAACAGAACAAGAGTTTTGGTGGCAACCTGATAGATTATCTAGTGAATTTATTTTTAATTAATTGAATTGTGTCAACATATTCTGAAAATAAACGAAATTAATTAAAACCATGTCTTATTAATATCAATCTTGTAGAGTCATTGTAGAATTAATGTTTACTCTTGTTGAATTTACTTGCCAAAAAATTTACAATTAAAATTAAAAAAGATATGTATGAACGATTTCGAATCGGACACGATTTATTACTTCCATGATCCATGAAAATAGAACTTTGACACCGGCTAATATTTTTGCGACGCACCAGTTAATAAAAAAAAAAGAACTATATAACCGGTGTTAGTGACCTAACAGTCTTTAACGTCGAGTGATGGTAATCAATTTTACAGTGATGTGTGCAGGAAAAATGGAGGCGGGCCGCGTGCACCGACACCGTGATATATGGCCAATAAATGTAACACAATTACTTTCAGATGTATCGACGGACGTAAGAAACATCTATCTTATGATTAAAAGCATAAAAATAGATGAACATGTTATGTTACGTTCTTTTTGGCATTTCCGGTGCATTGTAATTTTCATGTTAACATATTTTCAAATTCCTTTACCATAATTATCTATTTTACAAGAGTGAATTACTAGTCCGTAATATAATATAATTATTGAATCTTAAATAATAAAGAAATAAACTCATTACCCATGCTATGGTATCTATAAAAATCTCATCTTTATTGGAATAAGATATTTAATAGTATTTATTAATTTAATAATATAATCTATAGCAGTTACTCAGCGATAATGTATTCCTATTAATAATATTTTTTTTTAAATCGAACCGAATCTTACCTCATGCAAACATACTCACAAATTGTACCTATTGGTAGTGGTATAGTATATATATCTGATACACAAGAATGTTTGACGAAAAAAAAAAAGAGCTTAGATACAATCTTCAGTGTCGCTCAGTGTTGTCACTTTGAATATTCAACACAACTTGTGTTAAGAGTTAAACGCTGATTTTAAAACGCTCTCAATTTTCTAATTTGATTCTATATTAAAATCCCATGTTTAAAACTTAGCAATCTCGCCACGCTAGACGCGCAATACAGTTTATCGTCACTCTATCGCTGTATTTTCTTAAAAGCTCTCTGGTAAGATCCGAGCTCGGGCCCGTCCTGCGCAGTGCCCATTAGCTTGATTGCAGAAGCCCCCCGCGCCAGCCGACGATTCTCCAGACCCCATCGCATAATATAACATTACTCATTATTTATGAACACTTTTATGATTACCCAAACGTGTCTCGTGACGTCACACGTAAATTGAAGTGATTTGGAGATTCTAATTGTGGAGTTTTTGGCGGGATCATGACCTGACATGTGGTTATCTTTATTTTTATTCATAAACTTTATGTTATTTGGCCCTATGTTATGTAATTTTGATAGCATTTTTTGTTTGGTTATCATGCTCAAGTAAAGTTTTATAAATAATTAGAAGCCTTAATTTTAAGTTACCGCAAGAAGAAGAAGAAAGTTTTAGAAAGGAGCCATCTTCTTAGAGCTATGTTTGAAAATTACGAAAATAATTTGAAAAATATTGTATTCACGTGACGTTAGCTAAAGTGTGGATAAACACAGATACACAGTTGCCAATAAAATAAAAAGAAGAATAAATTCGAATAGATTTTTCTTTATCTATATATGTTTTTATTCATAATTTAACTCTGTGTTCCGCGTGAACATAGAAAATAGATATTGATAAATTGATTCCTTTATAGCATGAATCGAATTTACAAACTACGAATTAATTAGATAATCTAAAAATCTTAACATAAAAGCAAAAGCTAAGATAAATATCGATGCCATTATCGTCACTATGTACTGATGGCATGTTAAAATAATAAAAAAAGACAAGGGATTTGGCGAAGCATCCGCTTTTTCCCACCACTCAATATATAATTAAACCACTTATTATATATGTAGATCTTCATTATAGAAGATGATCTTCATTATGAGAGAAGACCGATTACTCGTAATTACAAATTTTGTTTGTATATTTTATTTGTATTCATAGACTGTCCCATCCATATTAATATACATATAAAGTTCTATGTAGGTTTGAACGGATTTAACTTAAATCTATTTAACGAATATTGATGAAACTTTTTTTTCATGTTTAAGCTATAGATAGGTATTTAACTTTTAACAAGACAATTTTTAACAGAAAAGAAAAACATCTTCGATTATTTTGAGGAGTTATCTGGTGTATACTCAAAGTCGAAAGTCCAATGCCAATGAAATTAAAATGGGACCACACTCGTGGTATCCAGCTTCCAACGAAAAAATAATTATCTAAATCGGTTCATAAAGAAGTTATAGCTGACCATGCATAAAAAAAACATTCGAATTAAGAACCTCCTCCTTTTTTTTAAGTTTGTTAAAAAAAGCATCCATTGAAGAGCTCGGGTATCAGCTATGATACTTTTTGAAACAGCGAAACTAAATCGGTCTCATACAATTATTATCTTATACTACATTATTATGTAAATAGTTGATCTTGAATAGTTAATAATGTAAAGGTTTTTTTAACAGATGATGGCGTGCTCTTACTTGAGCGCGGGAGCAATGAAGCCGGAGCCAACGAACGCAGCTTGTTGGACTCCGCCAGCATTGCCAACCCACGTGCCAGAGATCATCGACCCACTCCTACCGCAGCCATTTACGAGGCTCGCCATCTTGGAAACGTCATCAGCTCCAGCCATACAAGAGCCCGCCCTCGATCTAACCACAAGCCTCAAGTCCAACCAGCAGTCTCCGAACGGCGACAAATAAAGAGTGAAAGTGCAGTGCGAAAGACAATGAACTAACACGGCTCAGAAGAATTACCAATAACTACTTAATCACAGTTAATAATAATTCTACTGAACTCAATAAATGAACTTGTTAAGTTATACGTAGTAGGGATACCTAATACATATTTAATTTCGGTTGTGAAAATGGCAATTTATGTAAAATTTAACTCGCTATTATGTAAATTTCGTGTACTTAATTGTATGGAACACTGTGGTGTTTGACACAAACTTGTTGACTTTAAGTGATAATAGATTGTGGATGGTGTGTCCACGACATATCGGAGCGTGTGAACGGACTTCATTCAGCTGTACGGATAAAATACTGCCCTCGAGAACGCCGGACACAGGTTCATGTACAGATTAGAGAAAGCAGCTTGTTCACTTCATATATTATACCTCTTAGCGTGTATTTAAGTACGCCCATATCATATACGATCCGTATGTGCACATTCCTCTCTATCAAAAAGCTTTGTTGCTATAGTTGGCAACCAATTCATGTTTATTATTTAGAATTAACAAGCCGAGTCACGCATTATTAAATACACCAACTTAACAACATGGCCTCTGAATAGAGAAACTTTATTATTATACACAGCTTCAATGATATACAGAGTGAACGAGCTGATTACTCTATTTAATGAACTGATAACCGGCGATATATAGGCAGTAAGTTAACTTTAACTGCAAAATATCGTCTTTCATTATTCGGCCTGCATTATGTACTGCATATTCCATGTTTTATGTTTCGACATTATTCTAAAATTACAATGCTGTTATAAAATCTGTAACATTGGGGTACTAGAGACGACACCGGGCCTGTATTATTTGTTGGTTCAAATCATAAATCATTTAAAATCATATTAAATACACGAGAGCTGAAACAAACATTCTAGTACGTCATATATGCAAATCTCAATAATGAATCGTGAAGAACACAGATACGTATGAATTCGCTTCACAATACATTATAGTAATGATAATTCTTGCCAGTTAATGTATTTTACGTGTTTACTTTATCTGAAAAGATCACGCAAACGTGTCATACGCTTTGCACTTAATAACGCTATGTATATATTCTCGAATTTTGTTATTTCTTATATAAATCGCGAGTCCATTACATTCGCCCGTTAAAATTTTTCGTTTATGTTGTAAATATTAGCGTTAAAGCATTAGTGTATAAGTAGACGACACATCTTTGTACCTATGAGTTTAGGTGCAAAACTTCGTAGCAATAATTTCGATGCCAACGTCTTAGTAAACTTTCAATTCAAGTTACTAACCGTCTCTGTATATATAGATCTGTTTTACAATCGATAAAATGTTCAAATCGATTTTAAAAATCTATTACAGTAAGTCATATTAAACGCTGACATTGTTTATATGTTACAACATAAAGTTAAAGTAACAGTAAGTTATATAAATATTTAATAAATTACTTAAATTAACATTATATTGATATAAACTACCAGTTTATATCTTTGCAATTATTTTTTAATCTATGTAATAACAATTAACATATTAAATAATGTTAGCGTTTATTGAATCTTGCCATCTTATAATAACGTTTTATTTACTGGAAACTGTACGGCTTCACGTTTCTGATTTGTTCTTTATAATTATTAACGTCATTACCTTTTATTTTTATTCAAAAATTCTGTCAACCCATCACTATAAACTTATGTCATAAACAAAAACTGATCTGACGTGAAGTCTGACAGTTTGTTAGGAGATGCGACAGTTATGGTGTTACCAGTACACAAAGAAAGAACATACATAAATACCCTAGCCTAAGAGAGCTGGTGACAGGAGAAGAAAAAATAAAATTTTGTAAATGAATTCATTGTTTTATTTTTCCTTATAAAAATTATAAATGATCGCATGAAAACAAAGCTATTACAGCTTTCTGCCTTTCCACAAGCTATACAATTAGTTAGTAAACTAAGACAAAGCTAAGGACGAAACTATTTCTACCAAAGCAGAGTGTAGTGGTAAAATGAGCTATGAAGATAGCTGAAGAATAACAGGTACCAACTACGTAGCACGTCGCCGCGTCGTCTACTCAGCTCTGCTCATTACTTCACATAGCTACACCACTAGGGCATCTCTCGCTTCTTCAACGAGTATGTAAAAAAAATACGTTGAGACGTTGAACACTTTTCCATCAGATTTATGAAAATATAATAATCTTATTTGTTGATATCGTACACAGCTTATCAAATCTCTGTTAGAAATCTTTTTCATATAGAAGTGTTTTTTGTCTGAAATATTTCAACTTGAGGGTTGCAGCTAGTCAGACAATTACTAGAAAAAGTCCTACCATTTATATCAGGACGTTCTACTTCATCGAAAGCTTAGACTACTTGTAGTATTTAGATCCACAACCTTTTATGTACACGGATGAAGATAGTATATATTACATTACTAGGGTTTCTGGCTGACAATTCTCGAAGTGGAAAATCCCGGGACATCTGGTCTTACTTGAGACGAGAAAAAAAGTCGAGAAATCGAGATCACGTTCGAGAAATTTTGTCATGACTATGCTCACATAAAAACTTTACATAAAAAAAGGAATGTCAGCACTAGGTGAAATGGTAAAAAAGCAAATCTTTGTAAATTAATATAAATCTTTAATGATAATAAAGCCACCATCTTATACGTTGTTTGAATAATACGAGTAGAATGAAATAACTCTATGGTTTAAACGGATTTTCGTTATTCAGAAACTTTGTACATCTCTTCTAGCCTCTAGATAAGAAACCGATTACCAGTGATGATTCTATTAAAGCTCTAGCATTTTAAAAACATATTTCATTAAAAATAGAGACGAATAGTTTAACAATTTTTCATTTCGATATCGATTTATTAATAGCATCCTATGTTTTTAAGGTTAATAAGTTAGTCTACTTTGAAGATTTTCGTAGTTTTTTATGTGTATCTAATTAAAAAACAGATACTAAAAACTGGTAGATTCTTTAGTTGATTGTAATGTCAGTTAATTGTATATTTGTTTTTAACTTTTAAATAATTAAAATAATATGTTCATTAATTTTAATTAATTCTCTTAGAGAGGAAATTAATATTTATATATTCAAACTACTTAAATTAATATAAAGAAAAATTAAATTTTTGATAGAAAGATACTGAAATATGTAAGTTATTATTAATTAAGTAAATATTACTAAAATATGTAAGTTTTAAAAAATATTCTAAAGAATAAAAACAAGAATTATAACTTATTGACTGGCGGTGCCCTGCGGCTCCGCAAGCGTTTATTACGCAGTAATTATTCTCATCCCATAATTTTATTTTACTCATGGACAATTCACACACTCAGTCAATCAATTGGTGACATTCTATCAATTGGGCAATAACATATACTTCCCATGTACAAAATTTCACCAAAATAGATTAATAACTAATATTATGATTTTTTAAGTTTTCTTAGCATTTTTTTATAACCTAACAATTGAGCAATGACATGAGCTTCCCTCGTTCAAATTTCATAAAAATCGGTCCAGCCGTTTTTTTATTAAATGCGGCCATACAAACAGACATAGAAAGACAAAAAAATGTTAATTCGTGTACACTGTCGTTTATATAGGTGTCTACCGGAAAATGTAATAAAATATATATATATATATATATATATATATATATATATATATATATATATATTATGAATTTTATTAAACTTAGAAATTTCTCGAAAACATGAGAATTCCCGGGAATTACTAGTCAAGAACTCTCGAGTGTCGAGAAGATAAATAAGACAAAAAATAAAAAACCCGAGACGATTTTACGCCTTAAATACAAAACTAAATAGCAATGAAATATAGCCTTTGTCACTTAAGGAAAACTTAGCTTCTTATCAATGAAAGAACTAACAGAATCGGTTCGGTAAAATCAAAAATATTTTATTCAATTTAGGCTCTAAGAAGGTACTTATGAGCAACATTTTTTTACTGTATATAAATTGCTTAAAGCTATTATCATTTTCAGTGGATGTAGAGAGGGAATAATTTCCAGACATCACCGTCAATGACGTGATGATCCACCTATAATAATACCCCTTCGAAAATTTGCTTAACTTTATTTTTGAACTTATTATCTGGCAAATCGGTAATGTGCTTAGGAAATTTATTATAGAACCTAACATAATTACCAAAATCCTTTTATTTGTAGTAAATCAAGAAGATGCAATGACTATTTTATATTTCTTTCTTACTTACCCGAACTTACCCTAAGTTCGGGTATTATGGCTCAATATAAACCTTTTTAAAAATAAAAGTGAAAGCATGCGATATCAGTCAGTCTTTGATGGTTATCTCAGTCGTTTTACTTAAAAGTCATCAATACTAGAAGCTTATGGCAATATAACTTATAAGAATAATTCAAATTGTAATTATTCGTAAACTTAAAGAATCATTAAAATTTAAACATGTTTAGGTAATATGGCATAGTGACATGTTGGCCTCAAATATTGCAACTTATGAAATAAGTACCTTTCGACCAAAACATCGAAAATATCTAATTAAATAAGAATGCTTAATTTCTACTCTATCATGATCATTTTTTACGCTTTAAATTGACAACGAAACTATAACATAAATTCGTATTTTGCTATTACTAAAGTAACTTAAACTTATGTAAATAATTATTATCGTATAGTCACAATCACAAGTAGGAGAAAACTTTCAAATTCAATTTATGTCAATTTTATGGCAACACGACTGTGGTTAACTTTTTGATGGGGATTCCTCAATAGTTGCAGTAGAGCTGTAAAGTATGAATACCAATGAAAATATCGATTCTGGCTTTAGTATCGGATTCATAAATACTTGGATACGAAAGCAAGGTATCACTCAGGTATCGATTTCTTTCCGTATTTCCTAAGCATTGGTTTTTTTTTTCTAAGAAATTGCCTTAGGCTTTATTGGCCAACCAGGCCATAATACCCGAACTTACTCTATAATGAAATTGTGCCCGTCATTTACAAGTTCAAAATTATCAAAATTTTTCCCAGATGTATTTATTAGAAAGCTAAAGTTATACTTACTAAAGTCTTAAAACTTGTTCCTCTAGAGATAGTTCCATAGATAACCCCTTTTACAAAGTAACAAATTTTGCCTCTTTATAATAATAGTACGTATTCAATATTATATAATATACAAAATTAGTAAGTACATAGGTATTATATTAATATTTATTAAAATTATAATTTTAATTAAACAGAAAATAATATAATTTTATTATAATTTATGCTTGACCCTGGGTCGGAGTATTGTCTCGGTACAAAAAAGATATATAAAATTATGTACATCGTATTGGATTTAAAAGCAAGAAAAACATCTGGCCAGCATCGATTAACATTGCAAATTGAGGACGATTATGTAAACAAGCCTTTACAGTGGTTTTTTAAGCAAAACAATATAATATTAAGGACGGGTTTCCGAATGAATATTTAAAAATATTCCGATGTCGATGTTGAATTTACTTAATTATTTAAAAATAAAAAATGTTATCAAATTTAATTAAAATATCCAGAATAATTTACTGTAATATAAATTAATAGCCAATTTGTCCGGTGTGCCTAAATTTAAACTTAAAAGAAAGTGCAATTCGGAACTGGTATATGTAAGACAGAAAGGCAACATTATAAATAAAATTATACATATTCAAGTTTCACTTGAAGAAACCTGAACGCTTGCGAAAAGTTCTTGTAAAGACCATTTTTAAGGCAGACGGAACAACGGACAATTTACATATCGTATTACGTTTGTGTCGATAAAAAACGATACCTACCACTCTCCATACATTTATCTATCGCTAACGCTTAGCAACGCGTTTAGTGGTACGAGGTGGGGTGAGCAATGCGATCATTATAAGATTAAGCTTAAGATTTAGTGTTTAAACTTGTTTAAACATGATGCACGAGGAAACTATCTACATAAATTGAGAATAGTCAATCATAAAATACTGTAAAACTGATTGATTGAATTGAATTAATATCTAAATTGATCTTAGGGATGCAACAAACACGTTTGCTTACTTCTTTTACAAATAAATAATATCTTCTTCTGACTCGGGCCACATAAAATAAATAATCATAACATCATTTACGTGTATGTACTTATATAATTATATGTAATAAATAAAGATGTCAAATAATATTTAACTTATCGAACTTAATCTATATACATATTACAAAACTAAATGTCTCTGTCTGTCTGTCCGTTTATGTCCGTGTCCACGCAAAAACAACTTATCCGATTTACATGTTTTTATTTTATAGTATACTTATAATTGTGAATATTAACAAAAAATAAAATAAAAATTTAGATAACAATTTGTTAATGTGGTTAAAAGCACTACACATACAGAAAACATAATCGTTTATAACATAATGACGTGACAATGGTTGCGTAGCATTACATCGACGCTTCTGTTCAATGAGTCGGTATAAAAACCAACGTATTGGCCGGGGCCTGTCAAATCACTGTACCGACATTCACCCTTACCACTGGTCCAACTCAACATTTTTTAAATCAAAATCATATCCGTTATTCAAGCAAAAATATTATAACATAGGACTTCTAATTTTAGAGAACCATCTTATACACTGTATGTGACTATGGGTAGGGTGGTCATTCGTACGAGTTTCTCCGGATTTCTCATAGTTTGTAAAGCGTCCGGGTACTGTCTGGGAAAGGTTTTAAAAAACGTTCAAAGTGAAACCCTGTCGCTTTTTGCGTCCAGAGAAAATCCCATTAAATAATTAGCAAACAATTTGAATCAAAAAGGAAATAATGATAATAAACTTATTTTTTGACAAAAATAAATTAAGGTTCAGTAAGGGAAAAACTCGATTTCACATCTTAGACAGATTAGACATTAGATTAGACGTCTGGCTAGGGGATTTTCAAGTTATTGTCCAGCGTTAACAAATTAGGTGATTGTAGCCTTACTTATAAGTAATCTTCAACCGCTGGAACAAACTAGGAGCAATAAACTATCCATTTATCACTATCGTAAGCGAATCTATTAAAATTAAACTAAATCGAGAACTATTGGTAGAGTTGCTATGAAATACACAGAGGAAAGCTTCTCACGGGCGATGGGCACGAGTTTGGTCCGACAATTGGATTATCTTACAATAAGCATTTCCGAAAAGAGAAAATATTGAACATGCTCTATCAATTTATTTATAAACGTATGATGCGGAATAAAAGGTAGGTACTTAGAAATAAAAAAACTACTTACGTTCTGTGGTACGTTGCCTAGAAAACCTATGAATACACTATGAATGAATAGTAGTTAGTCTGTTGACATTCATAAGTGGCCTAAATTCAACAAAATATTTATTAATTTTTTGAATATGCACATTTTTAAACTTTTTTTTATCGTTATGTTTGGTGTACTGTCTACGTCTCACCTGATGTTAAGTGACGATGTGGCCTAAGACTGGCTCTCAAGTGCAGCTGCCGGAACAAACCTATTAGTGCTTGGCGACATATTTCCGACTTGAGTGGTTGGTAGCTAGCCAGCCAGAAGGGCATTAGAAAATGCCCTATCATTACCATGCTATGGTTTCCTTCACCGAAAGCTCAGACTCATTGCAGGAAATCGAACTCACGTCAATCGACACGGAGTCGTACACGCTACCACTGAGCCATCATTGCTATTTACTTTTTTATTATTTATAAATCTGTAGTTCTGTTTGTACAATATGTTTTTTTTTTCAAAATATTTTGATAGACCTCCTATAGATGATATAAAGGACACTGATCAGTATGATGACGTAAAATATTTTTTGTCTGTCTGGATTTAACTCAAAAACTGCTTGAACGATTTTTATGTACCTAATGTTTTATGTTTGTTTTTGAATTGATGCGCTACAAAAAATATTGTCAATAATATTTCAGAAAATTGTAAAGACTACAAAAAAATAAATTGTATTAATTATCAACCGATTTTGATGAAATTTTGTAAACGTATTTATGTTATTCCATAATAATTAATATTACATAAACATAAAATTACGAAACGGAAAAACTAACTACCTACTGCGTAATAAACGCGTGCGTAGGCGCGGAGCACATCTAGTCATATTATAATCTTAATATATTTGGAGAATTTACATTGTTTAATGGTCGAATGTTTGATTATCAGATAAGACAACAAAAATATTTATCGGTTCGATGTAATAAAAGTTTACAGAACTTTACAGTTTATAAAATCTTTAGATATATATTAAACAAAAATCCAATCACAATTCTGTACCACTGATACCACTCAGCTTTCATAGCTTCACTATACTACATAGCATCTATATAATAATTTTATGAGCCACTTCTATTTTTCATATGAAGCCTGCATAATGCAGCGACTTCTATGTATTTTAATCATAGATTTAGTATAGTATAAATAGGTAGGTTGAAAAGCCGAGATCAAAAACGGAATACAGTATTGTGGTATGCGTATTATTATGTCGATTTCTTTTTTTCTACGAGTTACATCCAGTTTCAGTGCACGTAACCCCTTTTAAACACGTCTACTAAACATTAAATTACACTTTAAAACCTTAGATTTAGCAAAAATAAGCAGAGTTTGTTTTGATAACGATTTACGTAGACCAGGGATGCACAGACTTATTGGAATTAAGGGCCACTCGGACAGACTAAGAGCGAAATGCGGGCCACTACAAATAAAAGCAACTGAATAAAAGTTTAAAAAGAATTTACTGAAATTACAATTTTTTAATCGAAGTATAGCATGGCATTGAGTTAATAACTTTGCAGAGCGTACACAGCACAAACCTATGGTCTCAACAACATATTCAGAATTATTGGCATTGCTTTTATTTGTCGCTTTTTCTTTTAATTCGTTTGCGGGCCGCACAGACATCCACAGTGGGCCGCATGCGGCCCGCGGGCCGCGGTCTGTGCACCACTGACGTAGACCGATAACACATTTTCAGGCAGAGGCGACCATCGATGGATTTTGTTCTCTCGGTGGTCGCCGTTGTATTTGGATTGTACTGTGTTTACCTTCAGGGACAGTATAGTCAATGTGCCGAACTACTATAAAAAAACATATGAATATGGGCTCATATCCCTATCTCGGTCTAAAACATGCGTATACTATGCTCTTTCTCTTTCGATTTACCTAGATATAATTGATATTACATTGAGATTTGAATAGGCGTCTAGTTTGAAACAAAAATTCTACCCCACGCGGGTCACAGACGTCATAATGTAGAGTTTTGACGGTACTGCTCACACTAACATAAACTACTAAAAAGTAATCGAAATGAATATAATAAGATATCTTCACATAAGTATTATTTCGCGAGTAAATACGAAATAAATTAAATAGTAGTACGATCGTGTAAATTAAACTATTTTATTAATAATATAATTATGAAATTGAACGAAATTCACTAGTGGTATTTGCTTGTTTGCAACGATGACCAACGACAATTCGTAACATAGAGAATAGTTTTTATCGCATACTGACTAATATTTGAAGGTGACTTTTGCCACGACTTTAGTATGTCATGTGGTGGTTTTTATTTTAATTCATTAACTTAGGCTATTTGACCCTAAATTATGTAATATCAGTGGCATTTTGCGTGTCGTAGTTTGTTTATTATGCATACGTGAAGTGAAATAGTAATAACTAGAAACATGTATTTTGAGTTGTCACAAAAAACTCCCTAGACAATTCTAACGAGCAAGCCAAAGGGACCTTGCTGAAAGACCCAAATTTGAAGATTAGAGAAGACTACGAAGGCTTAAAATCATTCACGCTGGCAAGTGGTTTGGCGACGCCAAAACATAAAGAAGAGAAAGGCTATTGAAGCTAAGGTAATAATAGTCCGTTAGTTGGTTACCATTTTTAAGTAGAAAACTACGCGTCTAGTAAAATACAAATGAGTAACTGGTTTCGTGTTATAAATAGATACACACATAGATGCATCGCTCGCAAACGCACCAGGTTAGTTGAACTCATTTTAGATTTCAGGACCGGTCATTAAAAATACTATATCTAAATTGCACCGTAATATTGCAAACTTATAAAAAGATCGTGCCATGTAACTGCCCTTAAACAGTTTATTCAAATATCAACCATATATACGATAGACAAATATAAACATAGAAAATAAAAAGAAAATCCAGTACGCGTGTAGAAGAGTTTTCAATGGGTCTCATTAAAAACTTCCGACACCAAAAACCCTCGGGTTTCGTTATAATTTGACCGGCGGCGGCAGGACCAATTACGTCGCGCTTCCCTTACGTTCCTAACGGACGGACCATCAAATATGTACCGCGGCCTTTGGGCTAAAAACACCGCAAATTGGGAAAAACGCAAAAAAAAACACCGGAACACTGAATGACTGATACGTGGAAACATCAGTGAATGAATGATGGCTCGAACAGCGAGCTAATCAATAGAGGCTTTGGGATGTCCTATACTTAATATTCAGTTGTAGAGGTAAATCAAAACAGTGCAGTATATGAAAATGTTGTAATAGTTAATTAAGATTAAGTTAACATCCTATATTTTAGTGTGCAATGTTTATCACCCACAAACGCATTATAATAATATTTATTTTTATCATTCGCTTTTACTCGTGACTTTTTTCTGCGTGTTTTTCATACGTCCTTCTCCAGGTATCAGGCTACCTATATAACCAATTTCAGTGCGATTTGTTCATATGTTTAATAGTGAAATAGTAACAAACAAACAGACAGACTAATTACTTTCGCGTTTACAATATGAATAATTTACTAGGTGTGCCTGCGGCTCCTCTTGCGTGGACTACAACTGTCCTCGCTAGCATCCTCCACCCAAGGCTGTCGTCCGCCGGTTACTTTAGAGATAAAAATGCTTATTGTAGATGATTCCTAGAAAGATCTACAATTGTGTAGTACATTAATTTGATAGATATATATCTCTTAGCTGAGTAAACCACTCAGCGTAAACCATTTAATCGCCCCATAAGCGTCTTTTATCTTAATTAATTTAGCATTACCGTCACTCCTTTGTTTTATACGTTACTTTAGGTATCAAAGCAGATAATTAAAAAAGATTTAAAAAATAATTTATATCGAATGAGTAGTTTTCGCGCGAAAAAATATAAATGGACAGACGGAGACATTGAGTTTCGATTTTAAAACATCACTTAGAAATTAATAATATAAGACAAATATAAAATGAAGTGTACAACCAAAAAATGTTTATTGGTACGTTGGAAGAACTTCAATGCCTATAAAATATAATGTATGTAATCTATAAAATGCAACCGGGTGAAACACCTTCAATATATATATATTGCACGCGAATATCGGAGTATTATTGTGAAGTAATAGGTATCTAACATGTTTTTTTTTAAAACTATAAGAAATTATATAAAAGAGTCGTTAAATTTGCATGTTCGGGGACGACATACAACGGCATACTGGTCACCCGGGGCTTGTTAGCAGATACTTCGTTCCACAGATACAACGTACACCCGCCACAAAATGTCCACAACTATTACCATTTATGAATATGAAGATACGAAAGAGGCTATTACAAAAATAAATTTAAAATTCACTCGTTTACATAATTTAAACACGATTGAAAGTATTTTATAATTATTACGTACTGCTTGTACCTATCCTTTTTACTATATAAATACTTATTATGGCCTTTCATAGTAGGAAAATGGACAATCTTCAGACAAACCTGTGAGCTAATTTTTAAAGCTTAATACAGATTCATTGTTAGTTTGACATTTCTATTGTAATACAGTATCTCTTATTATCTTTATCGTACCGTGAAACTCTGGTGGTGAAATTGTGGAACCGTCTCACAGCCAGTGTGTTCCCATCCTTCTTAATACATCGAGTCCTTTATGCGTAACGTGAAGAGATATTTATGCAGGTCGGCATGACAGTGACGATCAGCACGCCGATGGATTGCAGATCTCTTGATGGTCGCTGTTGTGTACCTAGCGACTATTAAAAAAAAAGGTGTGTGTGCGATTCACACATGATAGAAGTGAAACTTCATTTTAAAAGGCATTTTCTATTTTATTTAAACAGTGTGCAATATACATACACACCGACATTTACTCTCTCGCTCTGGCTCACACAAAGAGAAGAGACCGATAATGTGCGTTAAACGTTTAACGCTTGGAAGTCGCATAAGAAGTTTCACTTCAAAAAGGTGTGTGTGCGATTCACACACGATAGAAGTGAAACTTCATTTTAAAAGACAGTTTCTATTTTATTGAAACAGTGTGCAATATACATACACACCGACATTTACTCTCTCGCTCTGGCTCACACAAAGAGGAGAGACGTTCAACGTTTAACGCGTTGGAAGTTGTATAAGAAGTTTCACTTCAATTAATTGATATTTAAAGTGGAACATTATCTAATTTAAATATCTCAAATATTAAATAACAAAACCTTTTTCATCTGTGTACGTTGTATACTTAGTCCAAGCCTATTACAATACACTTTAGTAATTGCGTAGATATGTACTTCGTTATAACAGTTGTCCAGCTTTTTCCATAGATAACATGGTCCGTCTCTACATTGAACATGACGACTCTTCTAACAAAATTCGCTAACAATCTAATGTTTTCGTAGTAACATGCAAAGTCCTGTACGCCACGCCGTTCATTTCGATTTCCCTATATAAATATCTACTCGAACGTTTCAACTTAGACATGTTTGCGAAAATAATGTTAATTTATGTAATATTCAAATTATAGGAATACTTTGTACGTCGATCTAATAGAAATCTATGTTTGTTTCAGAACTGTTCAAGGTAGTGAAAATTATTGTTGCAGCCGTGAATAATCAGAATGCTGTTTGCGGTAAAAGAATGTATTCGTACAAGAAACGATAAAAATTTACAAATAGATGAAATTCCTTATTAATTGTTAAGGTGTTCTCAGTCGCAGTCATAGTTCAGAGAAAAACTTACGCACTATCTGTGGTTTACATTACTCTGTGATTGTAGTCCGCTTGTAGATCTCTTCCTTTTATCCCTTTTGTATGTATATTATTTGTAAATACATATAAATATTTCGAATTTAATTTTAACTTTGTCTTTTTAATTTCATCATAAGCAAGTTTTACATAAGTCTGTCTAAAATCTTTCAAAATCGGCATGTTTTTATGTCGATTCTGAAACATCGTGAACAAAACGACACAAAATCAGTTAAAATCACGAGCACGTTCCAAATATAATTGTATCCAATTAAGCCCCGCAATTAGCCCCGTAATAAATTAATGCCATTATAAAATTATTCCCAGTTTCTAGATTAATCTAGAAGTCGGGCCGCAGACGGACGCGGCCGCTCTTACATTATTACAGCATTCATTAGAGTTCGCTAATTACTCCTTGCTTTAATGAATAAGCTCTAATGAACCACTTTCTGTTAATTAAAGGCAACTGAGGGAGCGAAAGGGGCGGCCGCGGGGGTTTGGGTCGGTGGAACTTTTCTCCGAGCTCTGATTGCAAATGTGAATTTGTGTAAGTCTGAGTGGAAGAGTGTTCGTTGAAAAGGGGTAATGTCGAATTACTTACAACTGTAGATTATGTTTTTTTAATTATGATTACTACCAATCACGTCTTCGTGTTGTCCGTGAGCGCCATAAAGTCATTAAGTACAACTAATGATGCGCAGTGCACAAATCGAATAACAACAGGGGTCTTGTATGACTTTATTATTTTCGAATACGCTTAATTGTTTCGTCTTCTTTCATACGTCTATTAAGAATACGGAGAAACAACAGTTTAGTTAACGAAACGTTTGATCGTATTAAGAAAACGAGTATCCATGAATTATTTATTGAATAAAAATTGTTCGGAAATGGCATTTACAATTTAGGTCCATATTCACTGGCTAAGAGTCGTTCAACTCGGCGCAGGGGATAGGCACCCCATTAACTGACCTTAAGACTGAGTTTATTTTCAAAGTTGGTTACACTAAATATATGCCCCAGCAACCACTATACAATAAGTAGACTAAGTACATGCTTGTTTGCTGAATAAAATGACTACTAGATGAACAATTTATCATTATAAGTACCCTGTATCTGTTCGCAAATACGATAGAGAGAGCTATACGTAGTATATTATTAGGTTGATATCTACACACCTTGATGTTGGCATTCGAAATGATTTAGCCTGCCTGCTTTTTGTCAAATGAAGAAATACCAAATACAAGCTCAGACACCGCGTAGTATATTATTAGGTTGATATCTACACACCTTGATGTTGGCATTTGAAATGATTTAGCCTGCCTGCTTTTTGTCAAATGAAGAAATACCAAATACAAGCTCAGACACCGCGTAGTATATTATTAGGTAGATATCTACACACCTTGATGTTGGCATTCGAAATGATTTTGCCTGCCTGCTTTTTGTCAAATGAAGATATACAAAATACAAGCTCAGACACCGCGTCTATCATTGGTTCAAATCTTACAATGCCCGAGGTTTTTGTGAAGGTAAAGCAAAAATTATTATAGGACAGGGTTAGTAGAGAATTTCCTAATGCTCGTCTGTCTAGGAACCGGCTCACAAATTATGTTTGTTTTGTCAAAGGTTAACATCTAAAGTAACATAGACGGCTCATGGTTATTCTATGATACCCTTTGGTATATTGCACGAATTTGATTTCGAAGGAGATACACAATACCTAATACTAAAAGTTTGCCCTTTTTGGCGCACTACCTAATGGTAAGCGCCGTGCAATCCAACAACATCCGTAACAACCGAGGGATCTAGTAGAATCCATCGCCATTCAACGCTGTTATGATTCCATGTTCTAGGAAGGAGGCAACATACTGGCCGGGGTCAGTCCCACAGCTTCACAGTACAACAAAGATATGACGTAGCAAACTTCGTTGTTTGTACTCCAATGTGTTTGTACTGTTATGAAAGGAAGAAGAGGGAATAAGTTAAAGAACTGTTCAGAATCATCGTCTTCCCAATATATCCTTGAAAATGTAATTTACCTGTTTGCAAAAACTTAGATATGTTACAACTTATTGTAAACGACCGGCAGAATTTTAACACTAGAAATAAACACAAATTAATCAACCCATTATTAAGACTCGAGTAAGTCTTTGTGGTTTAGAAAAATATTAACTAGATTTATATACCTTAACGATATATAGCTACCTAAAAGCATGCCCTCGGTATTAAGGAAATGCATCTTCACTCTATTGTGAGCTCTGAATATGAATATATATATATCTAGTATATAATCATAATGTAGTCATAATAAAATCTCATAAATTTTTAATGAATAAAATTACAGAAGAAATCTCCCCCCACCTTTGGTCCCTCATCAGAAGCGCAAGCAGTAGGTACATACTAATTAAATTTACATAAACTTACAAATTTAAATAAATTCAACAGACATTTTAAAGCTAGAGGCGTAAAAAGTCATTCCACTTAAACTAAAGCTTCAAGCTTTTAAATAAATATTAAGTCTTAAGTTTACGTAAGCTTCATTTAGTACGTAGGTACCTACTGCCTGCGCTTCTGTCTGACCACAGACCAAAGATAGGGTTCTCCTATAACTTTATTCATTAAACATTATTGTTAAATTTTTAGTTTGATAATTTATGAAAAAAGCTTCTTTTTATAAAAAAAAAATTGAACGTAGTTGTTCCGTTAACCTTGTTATAAGAATTACCTATTTCAAGTTCTATTATTGAAGTGAAACTTCTTATGCGACTTCCAAGCGTTAAACGTTAAATGTTAAACGTTTAACGGTCATTATCGGTCTCTCCTCTTAGTGTGAACCAGAGCGAGAGAGTAAATGTCGGTGTGTATGTATATTGCACACTGTTTAAATAAAATAGAAAATGTATTTTAAAATGAAGTTTCACTTCTATCGTGTGTGAATCGCACACACACCTTTTTTATTTTAAAATTATGTTGTGTTTGATACCTAAAGCTAGTTTATTATTTCAGGGAAACCACAAATAAAACACAAAGTACATACACAAATCTATATTTAATAAATACCATCGACTATTTATTAGTCATATTTAAATGCATATAAATTTATTTGAGCGATTTCATCGTTCCGGTCTGAATGATGCTGTGGCATTCCCTTTGGTATATTCATAAGTAACGAATGACGATCATTAACAGAAAACACCAACGAACGCGTTTCTAGCAAAGGCCTGCGTAGGCAGACCGTCAGAGAATGGTCCAGCGAGGAACACGAGTGGAGCGGCGGTGAAACCGTATGGTGCGAATAATATAGACATTTTTTGAGGCTTATAGATCGATAATATTTCTGATACCCAAGAAACGAACGAGATAACTCATAATGTGATTGAAATACACGTGTCCGACTATACCCCGCCGCACCTGCCCACGCTCTCACTAGTTCACGACACGTGTGTATCCATCCGCGTCTGCCGACACGCGACCGTACATCCTAACTATAAGGTCGATACGAGTCAAGCAACATGAGCGCGATATTATACGGTACTGTTAACTAATCCTTACACAGATTACCGTTAAAAATGTAGAAAAGATCTTATTTACAAAAAATACTAGAAATTATGTACTTATTTAGCCCCTCTTTAATCAGTCAGTCAGTTAAAAAAAAACTTTACTCGCGCCATTGTTTTTCGAAAAACGCTACTTAGGACCACTGGCGCGACTCGCGCGTTCACGCTCATGTACGTGCTACGTCGAAACGCGAAAGAAAATGCAGAGTTCTTATTACTTCATAAGTTTTAACCGTTACCACTGGGGTTGCCAACTCCTTTTATATTAAGTAATAGTATTTTTCAAGCTATTTATCTTTATTAGTTATTACCTGAAAAAATATAGTAGGATGGCAAAAATATAAAAATATTTAGTAGGTTTCAAATAAAATGTATTTATTTTTAAATATTTTTTACTGTTCGATAGACGGATGATGAATGATGATTAAATGACAAATAATCAAATTGACAATGACCTTTTAAACATTTTCGAATAAATAATTTAGCCTGATTTTTTTATCCAATTGGGGGCGAGCGCTTAAGGCACTCAGCCGCGAAAGCATTGCAACAAATTCCGAGGGTGCCAAGTGGCCGGACCTCGTCTCTGACTGTTGAAATTTTTGTCAAACTAGGCATTTAATCTGTGTCTGTGAAAGCTAGTGAATGTAGTCACTTGTATCGCGCGAGCGGCTGCTTGACTCAAGGGCTCCATGCCGATGGATCGGACCTAGGCTTGAGTTGCCACAGGGCAGCGTGACGTCACTCAGGAACAGTGTTTATTTATTTATAGTTGACTTAATATCTGCAGGTCTTCACTGTCCATAACTCGTACTAGAATGTTACGATTCCACGGCTGAGGTAATAATGCCCTAAAGTAGGTCGTAGCTTGCTTATAAAGTCCGTGCGGTCACAGAGCACACCTACTGCTATCACGCTCAGCTAATCGTGATAAAGTCAATGGTACGGATTAGTATCCGTACCATTAGTATTGTAGTGCCATTAGTACTGTTTCCAAAATTTCATCGACGATTCTCCGACATATTATATGTCAGGAAGGCCAGCCAGTCCTTGTAACACCAAGTATGGTCTATAGATTTTGAAAATATGAGCAGGTAGATGCAACGGCCACCGTTCTAGTTGGATGTTGACGTAGTTACCGTCGAGTTTGAAAAGTCTAAGTGTAGATGGAGCGCGGGACGCTAGCAATTGTCATAAATTCACTAACCAGAGTTGTGGCGGCGCATTATTATTTATAATATTAGCCATATTAGCGCTCCCGAACGACACTACTACGAACGTCTCTCATTTGTATAATTGTAAATGATAATAAATCATACCACAGAGTTATAGAATTTTTTCGCCTTTCCACTTGCAGCAAATAAACAGAGCGATATACTATTCAAAATAGCAACGCACATTATTTCCTCTCCACTCATTCTAGCCTTTGGTGAGTCACACGTTACTTACAATAAATAAGGAACCCTTCAAATATAGACATGGGCGTAGTCAGGATTTAGGCAAGGGGGCAGGCAAGAAAAATTTAATGCTTTCTTTTTAATAGTACGTCATGTTTCTATTTCCTTTTCCTTTCGGGAGCACGCCGACCGGGCGCTTACCAACATCTCACTGGAGGGGGTGGGGGGCAACTACCCCCTGTCCGTACTTGGTTACGCCCATGAATATAAATAACAACAAATACATTTGAATTACTTAACATAAAAATTGCGATAAAAACGATTTTGTATTCGAATGGAAATATCCACTAACGCTATCATAATCGATTACGTCACGTCACAAAGAGACGCTAATTAATAGAATAAATTATTTTAAAAACAAAAATATACATCACAATAATAATTGTCCTAGTTGTTTATTTTTAATACGAAACCTTATTTAGTTACACAAGCTCTTATAATACAGATACATTAGACTTGAACAGTCATGTAAAAATACATACATCTCGTTCACTCCGGGCACGGATCTAAGTGGAATTTTAGGGGGTTATGACACCCCCCTCCCAAACTAAATATATTTAGAAATATCGTTTTAAAAATTCTATTTTTTTTTAATGTGTTCCATGTTGAAACTACACCGTATGACCCCCTCAAAATTTCAAGTCCATATCCTCGCCTAGTTTAAAAAGAGATCCGCCATCTTGTTAGATCTATGTTTAAATACTACAACACTAATTAGAAAAGTATTCTAATTATGTGACGTTGGCAGAATTATGAACAAATACAATTGCGATTATATAAAAAGAATAGGAAGAACTATCTGGCATATCGAACGTATTGCCTTATAAGAACTTATATTGAATGAATCCATGATGATTACTTATATTAGTTAATTCGCATGAAACGTGTCCGAGTGCGCTACGTCTTTATGTTCCGGCCCTCGCCGAACAGGAACAAACAGACTCGGTCTACTAAATAAGCGAACAACATGTCCGCGATCAGTACTTGTACTAATATCACTCGATACTGAAATATAAAACATTACGAACTTTATTATTCTACATTAGCAATGGAAAGATAAAAATATCGATTACTCAAATAAGTCTATCATCTCAAGTCGGCTCAAGAAATACGTATTGTTTGCGATGAAATATGTCCCGGGCCAGTTTTGTAGTTATTTGTAATTCTCTCCAGGTTTAACAGGAGAGGCCTTGAAGGACTGGATCTGAAGACGAGCATTATAAAATACCCAACCACCATAGTATTGTTTGATCACGATGTTTTCTTTTACCAAAAGATCATGGTTAATACAGGGATTGAAACTAGCGACAATTGCCATCATTGCTTCAAACTTACTAAAATATAAATATTAAATAATCTAAATCAGAAACCAGTTGAGATATCTAAACATTCTATCACTTTCCATTAGCATAATAGATTCAGGTTTTTCATTTAATTGATTTGCTAATGATTTTAAATTGATAAAACTGTAACGAGCATGGATGCAGTCTGAAATATAATATTTATGAATAATACAATACTCACATCTGGTGGAAAATTGACTATCTCGAAGATATTGGACAGGTCCGGGAAGATCCCAGCTGCGAGGGCGAGCACCGCGCCCCCGGACACCACTATGCTGTACAGCAGGGGCTTGTTGTCGCGCAACCCCTCCATGAACGGTTCTCCCTGGAGACATTCACCATTACATATCCTATAACTAACCTCAATTAAATAATATCAGAGTAAAACAGGATATGTTCAAGCGACACTTTCCTATTATAACAGCATATATTCAAGTGACAATATCCGATTTTCAAGCGATAATATCTGAGTACAACAAGATTTATTCAAACGACAACATCTGAGTACAACAAGATATATTCAAGCGATAATATCTGAGTACAACAAGATTTATTCAAGCGATAATATCTGAGTACAACAAGATTTATTCAAGCGATAATATCTGAGTACAACAAGATTTATTCAAACGACAACATCTGAGTACAACAAGATATATTCAAGCGATAATATCTGAGTACAACAAGATTTATTCAAGCGATAATATCTGAGTACAACAAGATTTATTCAAACGACAACATCTGAGTACAACAAGATATATTCAAGCGATAATATCTGAGTACAACAAGATTTATTCAAGCGATAATATCTGAGTACAACAAGATTTATTCAAGCGATAATATCTGAGTACAACAAGATTTATTCAAACGGCAATATCTGAGTATAACAAGATATATTCAAGCGATAATATCTGAGTACAACAAGATTTATTCAAGCGATAATATCTGAGTACAACAAGATTTATTCAAACGGCAATATCTGAGTATAACAAGATATATTCAAGCGGCAATTTCTGAGTACAACAAGATTTATTCAAGTACAACAGGATATATTCAAGGCATAGTATCTGAATAAAACAGAATATGTTCAAGCAACAGTATCCGATTAAAACAAGATGTATTCAAGTGACAGTATTCGATAAAAAAAAAAAATTCAAGCAACAATACCCGAGTACAACAAGACTTCTTCAATTGACAGTATTCAAGTATAACAAGATATATTCAAGCGATATATTTATACAAACAAAGCAAATAGTTCCTTCAAACTGTGCATCTTTAAATAAAAAATCGTTCCCATCCTAAACTAAGCTTGCTACCATCACGCAAGGTGAACATCAGGTGTTAGAATGGCTAAACACTAACTAGACAACCAATAAAAAAAAATTAATACATAAGTTTTGTTAACATTACATTTTTAAGCCACTAATTCTCATACAACAATAATATATGTTCTATATACATACTCTGTAATTAATAGCGAACGTGGATATCTGCAGCGCCATTGATATTATATACACTGTGCTATTCAAAAGATCCGGTGCGAACTCGTTCTCTTCATCATCAGCCAGATCCATGTCCAACTTCGGCTTTGTATCTCTGTAGATATATTTAATTTTAATAACAAAAGTTTCAATAATAACAGCTGGTACAATAGTTTGTACCATGTGTAAAAGCCGTCTGAGGCTTCAGGCCCTTTCGGCTAACAGTGTAGTCAAATCGAAAAACATTTTTTTTTATAGGGTTCCCAGAATATTGAACCTTTAACACGTCTCTCTGTTTGAATTTCCTATAGCGCGCAATGTAATTATAACTGTCTTCATAGGTTTGTAATTTTAAATATACAAGAATAATTGTTTTGGGAATTAAGATTGATTAAGAGGAACTGTTATGATAACATTTAATGAAAATTTTATACATTGCCAACTATAGTTGGGCTTTTAATTGTACTCTTACTCTTTTTTATAGGCAACAAAATTACTACTAATGGGAATATTGAAGTACAATTCAACGCAATCAATACTCCGTCAATTGTCAGTGACCAGACTTAAAAAGTCACAGTTCCAAAAATATCGTCTGGGGAATTCATTATAACACTACCAGATGGTAAAAGATCTGCGTATAATGATTTTATTTTTATTTTACAGTCTGCCTGAATAACTTCGGTCTTCAGGATTACCAACTGGCTCACTATAGTAAAATATTGGGTGATACGTCCACTGATAAGGCGACTAGTCTGTTCAAATCAATTGCTTCTTATTATATTATTAAATGTATAATAAACATTATTTATGTTACGAAACTGGCTGAGTGACCTACCATTCCAAACGTACACTAGCCGTGTGCTTGATAAGATTTTCCATGAGCAATATTTCAAAAATCATATAATCATCTTAAAATAGTATGACAAAAAATAATCCTTTTCAGTACTCGAGTACATTACATTATGAACCCCTGTATGTTTTCAGTCAGCCGGCATGAGAATTTTATTAAAAAGAAGATTAAGTATCCTATTCTTTCTGCCCAACCCTGATAGGGACATGGCGTGATGATAAATAGATATAAATTAATATGGATAGATAATATTACCTGGCCGGCGAGCGCGATGTAGCTTCGTTAACTAAATGTATGAGACAGATAAAATGGACTGCAAACTGTGTTAATACTGTCATAATGGTGTACAAGTTGAATATGTTCGGTAGAGGGCGCTCTTTGGACAGTTGTTTTAAGGGCTGAAACAATATATTTTTAAATTAAACTAACCAATCAAACCTTTAGAAGACATGTAAATTCATCTTGAATCTATATGGTGCCACCTAGTAAATGAAAATGAACCTAATGGGTTTTAACTCGTTTTAATATTAAATGGATTTTAATTAAGTATTTTTGCAGCAACTTCTGAAAATCGTGTTGAATAGTTGAAGACTTTTTATTAATGAAAATCTTTAAAAAATACGCTATAATGTAATTCTACAGTAATAAAGATTACTAATAAAAATACATGACCTATGTTTGAATTCAGGTCTGTTAAAAAAAAAAAAAAGGTGTGTGTGCGATTCACACATGATAGAAGTGAAACTTCATTTTAAAAGACATTTTCTATTTTATTTAAACAGTGTGCAATATACATACACACCGACATTTACTCTCTCGCTCTGGCTCACAAAAAGAGGAGAGACCGGTAATGTGCATGTTGGAAGTCGCATAAGAAGTTTCACTTCAAAAAAATATTCCAGAGCTCCTTGGAGAAGGAGGGTTCAAGGTCGGCAACGCGCTAGTAACCTATGGTGTTAAAAGTATCCATAGGTTACAGTAACTGCTTACCATCAGACAGGCCCTACTACCTTAGTTGTAAAAAAAAACTAGTGATATAGTTAAATCAGAGCTTAATAAAGTGTTGTTATATATATATATATATATATATATATATATAGATAAAAGATATAGATAAAAAAACTAAGAAAGACATTATTAAATTACCAACCTTAGATCGGGAGATAAACAGGAAACAAGACGCAAGCAGCAAGCTCTGCAGCGTCGCCTGTGTATCGCTGAATTTGATACCATCGAGATACAAAACGGACTGGCTGTAGGCCAAGATGAGTGCGTTCAGAGCCAGGATCTTGAACATCTGCAGCGTTGTGACGAGCGTGCAACGACCTTGCTTGATTATGTGACATACTGGTGGAAAGAAGATAACCAATGTGGGATTGAATGGGAAATAAAATTTTATCTATGTAGTTTATTACTCAAACAGTAATTACTTTTAAAACACAAATCTTATCTTAAACACGTCTTTTTACTTCCTATATTGTCATCACACAACCTCTTTATACTTCATACCTCTTTCCTTTATATTATCTCTTTCACATCGAAATTTACTCTATAACAACAACAAAACACACCATAGATATTTTAACTTTAAGTAATCAATCAGCAAAGGTCATTATTTCATACATCCTACATCAATTTAGACTCATGGAGCATTTTTTTTTATGCATTTAGCAGGTAAAAATTACCTTATTACTACGAGTTAAAGAGCTAAAAATTGACGAAAAATCTATGCTAATATTATAAAGCTTAAGAAATTGTTTGTCTGAACGTATTAATCTCTAGAACTGCAAGTCACATTTAAAAAACTATATTTGTATATATTTTAAAGCCTATTCATTGAGGAAGGTTTATATAACTTCACACTAAAAATCTAAGGAGCGAAGCAGTAACCATGAACTTCAATCTGGCGAGGTGTAGACAGATACGGGAAGTGATAAAAACTATAGTCTACAAGGATGAAATAATAATAAGCATACACTTGTATAGACTCAAACTACTATATTTCCAATACTCCAAATATTTATATTTATTATTTCCAAATTTTTAGTTTTATGCCTGAGGAACCTGTTTGACCTCATTTTTGTATTTTGCATTCAATAAATTGTACGTGAACTAGCAAAAGTAAAACGAAAAAATAATTTTATTTCTACTTTCTAACAAAATTGATTTTCTTACTTTCTCAAAAAATATTTTGTTCTTTGCTTTCCATTATTACAAACAATCGATAATAATTTCCTTTGGCCGATATTTTACAATGATAATAAAAAAAAAATAACCAATAAGAGGACTCACTGCAAAGTATGCTGGAGAGACGACTGGTGAACGGTGCAGCGACACTGGCGTCTCCCAACCGAACGAGCTGCATGTCCTCCTCGAGCTCCTTCATGGCGCGACGGAGGCGAGCCGCTGCCTCAGCGCGACTCTCGGCTCTCGGGTCCCGAGGCCTGCGAGGCGGCTCTGTCTCCGCCGGCCTCTCCTCCCGGACCTTCTCTCGAAGCTTCTCGGGAGCGTTCGCCAATATAGCCACGCCTACCTTTAATTACATACCAAAAATGAACGTCAATGAAAAAATGTATTATCCCATTTGTAAGGGCTACAATTTTTACCTAAACAAAATATATGTTTCTTATTATTTTTGATGTAAATAGTAGATGAGTGCAAATAGCATTGGAATCAAATGGAATAATTCATTCGATTTAAGTTTCATATATTCGATTAATTCTGAAGAATCGATTTCAATTTTGTATATTAAAAAAATAATAGTAATATTTAATTACAGATTTAAAGTTTGAATTGAATAGTTCAAAAATGACAAATTATTCGAAAAACACGAATGATTCGAATTGTTCGATTAGAATATTCCAATTATTCGCGCACCCCTAGTAAATAAAGTTTACGTTCTAGGTTTACGCCCGCCGCACTTGCCCGCACTCGCATTGATCGTTACGAACAATGTGCGAGTGGCAGCGTTTAATACTTATGACGTAGTAACGAACTCCGAATTTGCTCTCACGTGTCGATGCAAACACATAAATGAGTATGAACGTACGAGTCATTGGAGTGACCCTAGGTAGCTGAGGCACGTTTTTCGAGTGTCATAAAATATCCAAATTATATGAAAATTAAATTTAAAGATTATATTTAAAAAACCAACTACTGAGGGACTAAAATAAAATGAATTCTCCATGTATTTTTCTTGTGGACAAATAAACTCATCCAGATACTTTTTTTTTTTTTAATGGTAATTAATCTAAATAAGAATTCGTTATCATTGCCAGTGTCATCCAATGTCAGTGCCACATCAGTGCAGTGAAGTGAAAGAATGCGAGTGTGGGCATGTGCGGTGGAGCTTATGGAGGTGTCTAATCACTATACAGATCTTTGCAAATTTATTGATATATGTACATTGTATTTCTCATACAATGATATTCTTACAACTTCTAAAAGGATTGAGGAAAATAGTTATAAAATGAAATACTTACATCTGCATGTTTTAAAGCACCAACGTCATTAGTTCCATCGCCACACATCAAAGTGACATAACCTAAAGATTTCAACGTAATTATAACAAATTCCTTTTGCTTTGGAGCAAATCTAGCAAAAATTTTTATATGCGGCATCAATTCTCTAAGAAACTTTTGATTGTATTCATTTAAGTAAGTGAGTCCTTCTCCAGTTATACACAGGTCAAACTTCGAAGTCAACTGTTTTGAAGTTTTAAACAGTTGCACGGGAAGATCCACTTCATCGTCTATAGATTTCCAACCCCATTTACCGCTACTATCAGTTAAAATAAGAACTTCTGCTTTACGTGTAAATTTTAGTTCTTTGGCAACATGACACGCTGTCAAGGGATTATCTCCAGTTATCATTACAACAGAATGTGAAGCGTGAACTATTTCTGCAATTGCTTTCTTCGAATCAGCCTTTAGTGGGCAAGATATAATGACAAATCCAACAAAAATCAAATCTGTCTCTATATCTTCTCTAGATAAATCTCTAATTTGTTGTGAACTAAGCTTCCCCAAATTTCTGTATCCTAACGCAAGTACTCTCGCACCCCTCCTCGACAAAGTTAGGTAAACATGATCATAATGACTGGGAACCTCTTTGAGCATCGTTTTAACAGTCTCCGGAGCGCCTTTGACGCTGCTGATGTAATGAGTCTCTAAAAATCCACGCTCGTTTACTTGATAACCAGCAATAACCGACATCCTCTTGAGAGCACTAGAGAAATGATTTCTATGAACAATTTTTAATCCAGGAGACTTTCCTTTCTTTGGCACTACAGCATCTCCTTTGGTAAGATTCCATTCAACAGCTTTCATCGTAGCTTTTTCCAATGGGTCACCCACAATTCCATCATCAAGCTGTACCAAAGAGTGACAAGATGCCAGTACTTGTATTGTCTCGATCGGGGCTTGTGAAAGTGGTACTACAGTTGCATCTTTATGATCTCCAATACCAGCCACACCTTCAACGACTAAATTGTCACTTGTCAAAGTACCAGTCTTATCAAAGCAACATATTTCCACTTTCCCAGCAAATGGTATTCTAAAGGGTTCTGTACAAAATACTGCCAATTTTGAAAGAGATAATAATGAAGTATTGACTGCGAGAGATAGTTCAATTGGTAGTTCTGGTGGTACAACTGAGGTCAGTATCAAAGTACATTCTAAGAATAGCTTATATCTATTTCTTTCAGGATCTTCACAACCCTTGATCCAGACATACGCAGCCGCAGCGATTGCGAAAATGAGTAAGAATAATATGAAACCAAATGTCTCCAAGTTATTAGCAGTAACTCGTTTAACTCCAAACAGTATAGTTCTCAAGAGTTTCCCTTGTGAAGTATTAAAACCATTGCGAATCACAAAGCCAATACACCCATTATCTGGTGCTTTAAGACCAGAGGTAATATTTTTACTTGGCGATGAGTGCTGCACAATTTTAGTACCACCAAACAGCATATGCAATTTTCCTTCTGCTTCAGGGTATAGATTTTGTTTGAGATTCTTTTCATTCTCCAGTGGTTCTTTCATTTGTGGCACACTCTCTCCAGTCAACATAGATTCGTCCACTATGCAGGAACCTCTCAAAAGGAGGATATCACATGGTACTAGGTTTTCATTACTAGACCTTATTAGTGACACAATGTCACCAGGTAATAACTGATCACTCATTATTTGCCTCCATCGCCTATTTCTATAAACATTAATGTTGTAAGGTTTGTTACCCATTTTCCTTATTTCAGCCATATTTCTCAGCTGCTGTTGAACCAGTGTGCATTCAAACACGATAAGCATTATTAAAGTGAAAATAGAGTAATACCAATATTTGTCCAAGCACCACAGAGCTACACAGAATACTTGAAATACAAAGAATGGTGCTGTAGCTCGTTCCTTGAAAAGCTCCATGAATTCTGGTACAGCCTGCAAATATGCATATTAACATATATTTTTTAATACCTTCTAATCACATAGTTTTATATTTATGAATACATATTACATAAGGAAAAATATATTTTGTGGCTTAGTTGAAGCAGTTATATATATAGTGTTTCTTTTTAATTATATTACACATATGCAAAAAAATGTGTACAAGGCACAAAAGATAAAGACAGTTTATAGTACTCTTATTTCAGTTTTATGTTATTAAATATAAATTCCATTGTCATCAATCCAACTTAATTCATGTTTTTTAAATTAAATCATTGGTAAAGAAAACCTAATTGCAAAGTAAATCAATCTTGCATTACTTTTTAAATAATAATTAATCAGATAAACCTGTTTATGAAAGCCTATTTAAATTTGAAATATTAGAGAGAGCAGCAAATTTTCAATGAAAAAAAAGTGATAATGATTCAGAGGGAAACACTTCTAGGTAGGTCATAACTATTCATCAGTCTCTTGGTATATTGGTTATATACTCCAACAATTAATCTGAACTAAGATGGTATTAGTTGAAATATTTTTAGCTGGGATTAATCTTTGAATCATAGACTTTATAACTATAAAACATGTTCATTTTAGACAGAATTTATTAGGAGATTTTCACATACACGTTTCTTAATTATTATAAAACCTATGTGTACAAAAAAAATGAACTTTTTTATAATGAGTATAAAAAGGAAATAATTAGTTAATGTTAGTATCAAAGGAGAATGCCCGTTCATGGTACCAAAATTTCTCATGCTTCTACATTAAGATATAATAGTAATTTTCTCCTATTTTTTTTTACTACTATTTGTCTTCTGAATTTGGTTTTCTAGGTGGCAATAAAAGTAAATACAGTAAATCTAGAATATTATAAAAAAGACTGACTTAGATGCAATATGAGATGGTATTGCATATAGCCATGAGCATTCTCCTTCAAATGTAATATACTTAAACAGATTTTACCATTATCATTTCATTTTTTCCAAACTGCTTTTCAGCCAAATCAATTGCTTCATCATCTGAAAATCCTTTGGATTCCATATACTCATCATATGTCTTATTGATTGGAAATTCAACTGTATGAAACTTTTTATTCTCCCAGTCATATACATATTTGCTTTTTTGGAATATAAACCAAACATCGGGATGAGTGCTATCTTTTTTTGTAGACTGAAACAATGTTTTAATTAAATTTTGTTTTTAGCATAAACAGCTTTGAGATGAGAATTCTAGCAGATTTTTACATCTGTATGCCATGTATGTGGAAAAATTTTCATATATGTTTTACTAGACTTCATTCATTTGTGGTTTATGTAATAATTAATGTAATCATTAAGTGGTAGAATCTGTGTATCTGCGGAAGCACTACTGCCACACTAAATTTTACCATAAAGTAGCAATGCTTATGTCAGTAACATAAGTAAGTTTGTTCTGTCCAGTGTATATAGCTAAGAACTACAGTAACCACTTTACATCAGGTGAACTACATTACTGTTTTCTATCTCATACAATCACATGTGATATGTTAGTGTGAGCGAACACAACTACAGATTTGTAAACCAGCTGTAATTATATGTTAGAATTAGAAACTATTCAATTTTCCAACACTATGATATACCATTGTTAGTTTCGATGTTATTTTTTGTTTTCACATTCAAATTTACCTACTACTAAAATTAATAAAGATTATTTAATTGTGATAACCAGAAAATAAGTTTCCCTCTAGGGTCAGACAAACTTGTTTTTGTAAGGATTTTGATTATTATTCTTCATATAAAACGAAAATTAAATTAAAATCCGATAGTGTTTAAATTAAAATCCGATAGTGTTTAAATTAAAATCCGATAGTGTTTAAGTTCAGACTCCTATTCTGCTGCCATAAGGAAAAGAGTTGCATGTAACTAAAATACAAAATGTCAAAGTCTGTAGGAAGATATGTATATTTCAATTTTAGACTAAGAGTAATTCAGAATTAATGTAGGCAAACAAAAATAATCAAATACACCTTTTATACCAGATTTCAAATTTATATAAATAACCACTCACTTATCAAAGACCTGCCATTCATTCTTTAGACGGTAGTATTAAATTCTTGTAAAATAGGAACGACTACTACCTTAGTATGATGAAGCTTGACGATTTCAGAGAATCCATTGTTAGGTGTCGGCACAACTTTGACTATATCAGCTTCTATTGGATCCTTAACCTATAACGTCATGTAAATATTAATAAAATATTCAATACATTTTTATGAAAGAAATGTTAAATGAAAACTACTTACCGACGAACAGGAGAGGAAACACTGGATGTGTACGCTCCAATAGCAACATAAACAGGTCAGAATCTGGATAATTGCTACCACCGCAACAGTGACAAAGCCAGCCTCGAAATTCTCCTCGAAACCGTAAACAACGAACCACGAATAAAAGACTATAGGATAAACGATTAAGAAAGGTAGTACAGTCCCTTGTAAAACAGTCGATAATGGTGTAAAAAGCTGTGTATATTGGACCAAGTCATCAAGTGACGACTGCATACTATTAGATACCATTATTCAATTCTTACAAACTTTTTATACAATGACGTATACGAATTTAAATGTGCAGAAAGTGACAATACATGTTTTTATACATTTATCAACGAATTAAACTAGACTAATTAACTTTTTTTTATTTTATTCTGCTTGACAGATTCAAGGTTTACTAATTGACAAGCCGAAACTGAACAGTGGACAAGAAGAACGGAGGGGGAAACCGGAAATAACGTGCCAAGTGTAAGCGTGACACGTTCGTTTTATATTACATGAAGAATTTTGATAATATTCACAGCATGTTTTATAGACAATAATATATGCTTCAAATTAATATTTAATTAATAACTTAAACATAGCAATACGTTTAACATCTAACATCTAACAATACAGGAATAAAAGCATTTATTACGTTATTACTAGATTTAGAGCCGTTTTGATAGATAATATATGGAAAAACTATCAAAATTAAAAAAATATATACTTCAAATAAAGTTATCTGTTGATTGAAAAATCGACCCTTAATTTATTATAAACAATAATTATTTCAAAATAATATGTGGTATATTTACATCGTATAATAATTTATTATGTCCTAACAACATAGCTTTTTTTTGAACTGACTATACTGTTATCCCTAAGGGCTCAGGAGCCTTGGAGGCTTTGACAGCTTCACGGGCCTTGGGGCGAGCGCGGAAGGCGCTCAGCCACGAAAGCGAGGCAACATGTTAAAGGGTACCAAAGTGACCGAAACTCTGTTTGGGCTGTTGCCGTACATGCAAATAAGTCGCGAAATGACTAATTCCCTATCCGTAAAGTTAGATCTAACTAACTATACATATAATACATGTTTCTGCCTTCTGGGAGTACATGTGTATATGAAACATGTGTATATGCATTTAGTAATCTGGCAATTTTGGTCTAACTTAACTAGCCAAAAAAGAAAAGAGTTCCTATGTACCTGAGTGATGTGAATGTGTGAAGTGTCATATGTGTGTGTCGATAGCTAGTGAATGCAGTGTCACTATATCGCGCGAGCGGCTGCTGGCTCAAGGGCTCGGGCCTAGGCTTGAGTTGCCGCTGGATTGCCGGGTGGTCGTGGCGGGTGTGCGGGAGCGAAGTTTACCGCCCGTCTCCTGCGGAGGGAGCGGTGGTTTTGCGGGCTTGAGCGCAAATATGCTTGACTTGAAAAGACGGATGAGTATGACATGTTAGCTACCGTGATTTAGTCATTGGGGTCGGTAAATATGTTCCGCGGCCTACGTTTTGCCTTCGGGGCATTTGGGACTAGTGTACATGTTACGGCGGATGCTACTAACGGGTTCGGGTGGTTTGACGCTCTGTCGAAATAGCTCTTCGCGAGAGTTTTGAAGTAAGATTTGATCGAAGGAAGTTCCATATCTTTATGGAGGTATTCATTCGAACGAACCATGGGGAATTAACTATTTTGCGTATAAAAACGGTTTTGCAATAATTGCAAGGCGCTGAAGTTTGATTTCGTCATATGGGCGAATACTACGCAAATGTACGTTACGATCGGACGTATACATGTCTTGTACGGTGTAAGCTTATGTCTGAGAGAAAATCTGCTTACCGAGCATAGCAGAGGATATAAGTGAGCCAAGATCATAGCGGCCTTGTTCCCGACTCTACGGACATGTGCCCTGAAGCTAAGTGTATTATCGAGGGTGACACCCAGATATTTAGTCTGAGTGGCCCAACAGATTGGGACACCGAAAAAGTGGAGGAGTTCGAGTTGTCCGGGATTAAAGAGAATCGCGGTACTCTTATCGGGGTTGATAGCTATCCGCCATTTACGGGACCACCTGTCGAGTTGGGTTACGGCGCGTAGGAGCGCGATCTGAGGTAAGTTCTGTGCCTGAGTGAACTATATAAATGACTCTTTTATCAGCGTATAAACCTACCTCGACCCCGGGCAGACGTGGAAGGTCGCAGATGTACAGATTAAATAGACAAGGCGCCAGAATGGAGCCTTGAGGGACACCTAAGCGTATTGGGTGGGGTGGAGAGAGTTCACCTTCCACTCGGTACCGGAAGGTGCGGTCAGTGAGATAATCTCGAATGATATGTACTAATCTATCTAGGATTTCTAATAGGTATAGTTTGTGGACTAGTCCGGCATGCCAAACCTTGTCAAAGGCCTTGGCAACGTTGAGGAAGACCGCAAGTGTACGACGTGCTTGATGGAATTCGCTGAAGTTCAACGTGATGTGCTCCGTGAGTCGGTGCACTTGATGTGTACACGAGTATTGGGCACAGACACCGAACTGCTCAGGTGGAAAAAGGTTTTTGACGTTTATAACGGATTTGAGGCGGTTCAGAAGGAGCCGCTCGTAGAGTATCCCTAGCATGTTTAGGAAACTATTTGGGCGATAGCTGTCGGGAAGTGAAGCTTTCTTGCCGGGCTTATAATTACTTATCACTGTGGCCGTTTTCCAGGCGGCTCGAAATATTTATGTATAAATATTTTATGTTTTTATTTTAACAGATGTATGTTCGCTATTTCGCTATATTTCGCTTTTAATATAAATACATTTTTTAATATTGTAACCTATTTCATTATTTTAAATTAATATTTCAGTGATTCTTTGTTATAGTCATCATGCCTATTTAATTGTGAAAGGATGAAAGGAGTTTTGGCCGGTTCTTGAAGTGTTGAAGTGGTAGTCTCTGTTTTAATACTTAAACTTATACTATATTATGTAATTTTGGCGGCTTTTTACGTGATGAAGTTTGGTTATCGTATGCAAGTGAAGTGAATTATAAATAATAACTTTGACTTTAGGTTGCTACAAAAACTCCCTGAAAAGTTTTAACAAGAGGTCGCCATATTGTTAAAGCTATGTTTGAAGATTTAAACAAAAACGTCGAACTTGAATGCATTGTCTTAGATACCTTTGCCTTTTACTTTCACGAAGAAACGGAACTATACAAAAAAAAAACAATTGTCAAATATTAGCGCGAATCTTTAGAGTGCCAATCACCAAATAGTTATACTAATTTCTCTCTACAGATTAATTTTTTACTTTCTTTGTGAACTTTATGGTAATTAATAATAACCATGGATTTACAGATAAAAAGAAAATCTACGAAAACTCTGTTAACCGGCAGTCGCGTCGAAACTTATCCGCATGACCTACAAATGTACAAAATACCACCGGTTGAAGACATAACACTGCACGAATTTGAAACATTAGCTTTAGAAAGAGTTATCTTGCTGAGAACTTTAGCAACAGCAACTACGTTAAAGGGCTTCCGTATAAATTCTGAAGAGTGGAAAGAATATATTTTGGGTGATTTGAGAACTCAAGGTTTGAAATATTATGAAAGATTATGTGATAAATCTTCCTGCGGAACCTCCGATTTAGATTTGCAAGCGAGGCGTAAAGACCACATCGCTCACTTCATCTTAAGGTTAGCATACTGTAGAACTGAAGAACTGCGTAGATGGTTTATAGCGAGAGAATTAGAGCTGTTCAAAATGCGTTTTGCAAACATGAAAGGAGAATCAGTCGAATCATTTTTCAAACTAAACAATTTATGTTACACAAATATATCGGATGATGAAAAAAATGAGGTAATACAACATTTAAGAGATTCAACTCCATATTCAAATGTAGACAATATGAAATTTTATAAAGTAAAATTTTATGAGGTCCTTGATTTAGTTAAATCAAGGCGTGTGTACCTAAGCTGTGGTTACGCCTACATACCACATAGAGACTTCATATCAGTACTATCAGCCCAATACAGGACTCATCTGAAGCAAAGTTTAGCTGTTGCTTGCCATCATCTCAGTGAAATTGAGCAGGATGAGCGTTTAGTACACCTATTGAAAGGTTTGCATCAGTCATACTCTGGTAATGACTACAGTGATACAAAAGCGATGGTACCAATTGAGATTCTAGACACACTGTCTGTTAAATCATTTCCACTATGTATGAGGCAGCTACATGAACAACTAAGAACTGCCCATCATTTAAAACATGGAGGTCGGTTACAATATGGACTGTTTCTAAAAGGTATTGGTGTTACTCTGGAAGATTCTCTAAGGTTCTGGAGAGAGGAATTCACAAAAATAATGGATTTAGATAAATTTGAGAAGCAATATGCTTACAATGTAAGATATAATTATGGCAAAGAAGGTAGCAAGAGAAACTACTCACCGTTTAGTTGTTTGAAAATTATAAATATACCTGTTGGTCCAGGAGACTGTCATGGGTGTCCATTTAAACATTGTGATGCAAGCAGTCTAAAGAACAGGCTTCAAGGGTATGGATACGAACAACAAAGTAAGTTTCTCATCTATATAAAAAAAATCTTGTGGTTTGCCTTTATGCTCGCATCACACAAAAACTACTGCATAGAACTTGACCATTTTTTTGCTTTACTCTTTAGATACTTGGTTATAATAAATAAAAAAACACTATATCTTTATTCAATAAAAAGTTATTCAAGTTTTAAGAAGTATGTCATTACGAGTTGGCACTGCCACACTGGTACTAGATATTGTTGTGTTTTGGATATTTGGTATAGAGATTTGTTTTTGCTAACAATAATGGCCAAGCCTGGATGAAGCTGTAAAAGCCGTTTGAGGCTTCAGGGCCCTTATGGCTAAAGTATAGACAGTTAAAAAAAACACAATAATGTATGAGTTAGGGCACAACTTATTTGCAATCGCTGCAACAGTCTAAGCCGAGGTTCGG